>CM038680.1:557160025-558589323 GCA_021605205.1 Aegilops longissima
GTGACTCGATTTCCGATAAGGGCCTTTCCACTTCAAGGCCAACTTGTTGGCATTCTTGGCCGAATGAATGCAATCAAGAACAAGGTCGCCTTCCTCAAAGCTTTGGCATGAACCTTGCGGCTATGGTAGCGCGCAAGGCTTGTTGGTAGCACGCTGCTTCACACAGCTCAAGACGATCTTCCTCAAGGAGCCGTCAGGTCATCTTGGCGCGAATCGCTTCTTGCTCAAACTCATCATAAGCGAGCACTCGAGGCGACACGTATATGAGTTCCGTGGGGAGAACTGCTTCTTGATACGTCTCCAACGTATCTATAATTTTTTATTGCTCCATGCTATATTATCTATTGTTTTGGACTATATTGGGATTTATTTTCCACTTTTATATTACTTTTGGGACTAACCTATTAACCGGAGGCCCAGCCCAAAATTGCTATTTTTTGCCTATTTCAGTGTTTCGAAGAAACGGAATATCAAACAGAGTCCAAACGGAATGAAATCTTCGGGAACGTGATTTTCTCATCAGATAAGATCCAGGAGACTTGGACCCTCGGTCAAGAAAGGAGGGAGGCGGCCACAAGGGTGGAGGGCGCCCCCCTGCCTCGTGGGCCCCTCGAAGCTCCACCGATGTACTCCTTCCTCCTATATATACCTACGTACCCCCAACAGATCAAATACGGAGCCAAAACCTAATTTCACCGCCGAACTTTCTCAGATCCACGAGATCCCATCTTGGCCTGTTCCGAGTTCACCGAAGGGGAATCCACCACGGAGGGCTTCTACATCATCATCATAGCCTCCGATGAAGTGTGAGTAGTTTACTTTAGACCTTCGGGTCCATAGTTAGTAGCTAGATGGCTTTTTCTCTTTTGGATCTCAATACAATGTTCTCCCCCTCTCTCGTGGAGATCTATTCGATGTAATCTTCTTTTTATGTGTGTTTGTTGAGAACGATGAATTGTGGGTTTATGATCAAGATTATCTATGAGCAATATTTGAATCTTCTCTGAATTATTTTATGTATGATTGGTTATCTTTGCAAGTCTCTTCAATTATCCGCTTGGTTTGGCCAACTAGATTGGTCGTTCTTGCAATGGGACAAGTGTTTAGCTTTGGGTTCAATCTCATGTGTCCTTTCCCAAAGGATGAGGGGCAGCAAGGCTCGATTGTATTGTTGCCATCGAGGATAACAAGATGGGGTTTTTATCATATTGCATGAATTTATCCCTCTACATCATGTCATCTTGCTTACATGCTACTCTGTTTTCATTAACTTAATACTCTAGATGCATGCTGGATAGTGGTCGATGAGTGGAGTAATAGTAGTAGATGCAGCAGTGAGTCGGTCTACTTGTCTCTGGACGTGATGCCTATATACATGATCATACCTAGATACTCTCATAACTATGCTCAATTCTGTCAATTGCTCAACAATAATTGCTCACCCACCGAGAATACTTATGCTCTTGAGAGAAGCCACTAGTGAAATCTATGGCCCCCGGGTCTATTCTCATCATATTAATCTTCCTACGCTTTATTATTGCTTTGCTTTTTACTTTGATTTTTATTTTACTTTGCATCTTTATACCAAAAATACCAAAAATATTATCTATCATCTCTATCAGTTCTCACTCTCGTAAGTGACCGTGAAGGGATTGACAACCCCTATTCACGTTGGTTGCGAGGAGTTATTTGCTTTGTGTAGGTACGAGGACTATGCTGCGGCCTCCTACTAGATTGATACCTTGGTTCTCAAAAACTGAGGGAAATACTTACACTACTCTGCTGCATCATCCTCTCCTCTTCGGGAAAACCAATGCAAGCTCAAGACGTAGCAAGAAGGATTTTTGGCGCCGCTGTCGGGAGGTCTTCTAAAAGTCAACATACCAAGTACCCATCACAATCCCTTATCTCCGTGATTACATTATTTGCCATTTGCCTCTCGCTTTTTCTCTCCCCACTTCACCTTTGCCGCTTTTATTCGCCTCTCTTTTCCGCTCGCCTTTTCGCTTGCCTTGATGTCTTGGCTCGCTTGCTTGTTTGGTTGAAATAGTTTGAGTATTTATTCCTAAACAGAGAAGCTAATATCTATGGATCCTCATCCTCTTGCCAATCTTTTAAGAGATCCAATTATGATGAACCAATTCCTAGTGATTTGGATGCACTAGATTATCTTTATAAGCTTTTGCCTGAAATCCAGAATCTGAAATTGTGATGAAGTGCTTTCGATAGATCTTTGAATAAAAAGCATGATAACAATGATTTTATTATAAATTCTATTAATGTAAATTATGCTAATAATATGCAAAACCCTAAGCTTGGGGATGCAAGTTTTGCTATGTCCAATAGTCATGATTATGAGATTCTTCTTATGATCTTGAAAATTTATTTAAGCCCCATGATGAATATAAGATTGATAGTAGTGTTTGCAATAATATTGAAAGTGGGTTTGGAAGTGTGTCAACTTTGGATCCCACATATTTGGATAACATTCAATCTTATGAAATTTTTGATAAAAGTGGGCTTGGAGAAATCATGACTTTAGTTAATGATAATCCCACTATTTTGGAAGAGTGTCAACTTCGCATGCATGTGGATCGTGTTGAGAATATGTTATGTGATAGCTATATTGTTGAATTTTCTTATGATCCTACATGTAACTATTATGAGAGAGGAAAATATGGTTATAGAAATTCTCATGTTACTAAATTACCTCTCGTTATGTTGAGATTGCTATTGTTCCTTTCCGCTTCCTTGCATATGCTCGTTTTTTCTTGCTACGATAATTTGTTTGCCTATAATATGCCTATGCATAGGAAGTATGTTAGACTTAAGTGTGTTTGTCACCTGTTTTACGATGCTCTCTTTGTGCTTCAATTCTTGTCTTTCTTGTGAGCATCATTGAAATCTCAATGCCTAGCTAGGGGCGTTGAACGATAGCGTTTTTTGGGAGGCAACCCAATTTTATTTTTAGTTTTTTTGTTTGTGTTTAGGAATAAATAATCCATCTACCTTCTGTTTAGATGTGGTTTTATGTTTTAATGAGTGTTTGTGTCAAGTTAAACCTATAGGATCTTCTCGGATAATAGTTATTTGATCTTGCTGTAATTTCCAGAAACTTTCTGTTCACGAAAACAATAGTTAAAAATCACCAGAACTTGATAAAATAGTGATTCTAATTGCTGCTGATCAATAAACAAATTTCCTAGGTCATCCTATTTCGGATGAATTTTTGGAGTTCCAGAAGTTTGCATTAGTTACAGATTACTACAGACTGTTCTGTTTTTGACAGATTCTGTTTTTCATGTGTTGTTTCCTTATTTTGATGAATCTATGGCTAGTAAAATAGTTTATATTCCATAGAGAAGTTGGAATACAGTAGGTTTAACACCAAAAGAAATAAATAATGAGTTCATTACAGTACCTTGAAGTGGTCTTTTGTTTTCTTTCGCTAACGGAGCTTACGAGATTTCTGTTGAGTTTTGTGTTGTGAAGTTTTCAAGTTATGGGTGAAATCTTTTGATGGATTATGGAACAAGGAGTGGCAAGAGCCTAAGCTTGGGGATGCCCATGGCACCCCCAAGATAATACAAGAACACTAAAAATTCAAAGCTTGGGGATGCCCCGGAAGGCATCCCCTCTTTCGTCCACTTCCATTGGTAACTTTACTTGGAGCTATATTTTTATTCACGACATGATATGTGTTTTGCTTGGAGCGTCTTGTATGATTTGAGTCTTTGCTTGGTAGTTTACCACAATCATCCTTGCTGTACACACCTTTTGAGAGAGCCATAAATGGATTGGAATTTGTTAGAATACTCTATGTGCTTCACTTATATCTTTTGAGCTTTATAGTTTTGCTCTATGTGCTTCACTTATATCTTGAGCTTTATATATTTGCTCTAGTACTTCACTTATATCTTTTAGAGCACTGTGGTGGATTTGTTTTGGAGAAACTATTGATCTCTCATGCTTCACTTAGATTATTTTGAGAGTCTTAAATAGCATGGTAATTTGCTTAAAATAATAATATTCTTGGTATTCAAGATTTGTAAAACTTTCTTTTGAGTGTGTTGAATACTAAGAAAAGATTGATGCTTGATAATTGTTTTGAGATATGAAGGTAGTAATTTTAGAGTTATGCTAGTTGAGTAGTTTTGAATTTGAGAAATACTTGTGTTAAAGTTTGTGATTCCCGTAGCATGCACGTATGGTGAACCGTTATGTGATGAAGTCGGAGCATGATTTATTTATTGATTGTCTTCCTTATGAGTGGCGGTCGGGGACGAGTGATGGTCTTTTCCTACCAATCTATCCCCCTAGGAGCATGCGCGTAATACTTTGCTTTGATAACTTGTAGATTTTTGCAATAAGTATATGAGTTCTTTATGAATAATGTTGAGTCCATGGATTATACGACTTTTCTCACCCTTCCACCATTGCTAGCCTCTAATACCGCGCAAGACTTTTCACCGGTATCATACACCCACCATATACCTTCCTCAAAACAGCCACCATACCTACCTATCATGGAATTTCCATAGCCATTCCGAGATATATTGCCATGCAACTTTCCACCGCTCCGCTTATTAAGACATGCTTCATCATTGTCATATTGCTTAGCATGATCATTTAGTTGACATCGTATTTGTGGCAAAGCCACCGCTCATAATTCTTTCATACATGTCACTTATGAATGATTGCATATCCCTGCACATCACGGAGGCATTCACATAGGGTCATATTTTGTTCTAACTATCGAGTTGTAATCATTGAGTTGTAAGAAAAATAAAAGTGTGATGATCATCATTTTTGGAGCATTGTCCCAAGTGAGGATAGGATGATGGAGACTATGATTCCCCCATAAGTCGGGATGAGACTCCGGACGAAAAAGAAAGAAAGAAAAGAGGCCAAAAAGAGAGAGAGAAAAGGCCCAAATAAAAAAATGAATGAGAGAAAACGAGAGAAGGGACAATGTTAATATCCTTTTACCACACTTGTGCTTCAAAGTAGCACCATGATCTTCATAATAGAGAGTCTCTCGTTTTTTCACTTTCATATACTAGTGGGAATTTTTCATTATAGAACTTGGCTTGTATATTCCAATGATGGGCTTCCTCAAATTGCCCTAGGTCTTCGTGAGAGTTTTGTTGGATGCACACCCACTTAGTTTCATTTGTTGAGCTTTCATATACTTATAGCTCTAGTGCATCCGTTGCATGGAAATCCCTACTCATTCACATTGATATCTATTGATGGGCATCTTCATAGCCCGTTGATACGCCTAGTTGATGTGAGACTATCTTCCTCTTTTGTATTCTCCACAACCACCATTCTATTCCACATATAGTGCTATATCCACGGCTCAAGCTCATGTATTATGTGAAGATTGAAAAAGTTTTGAGAATGTCAAAAGTATGAAACAATTGCTTGGCTTGTCATCGGGTTGTGCATGATTTAAATACTTTGTGTGGTGAAGATAGAGCATAGCCAGACTATATGATTTTGTAGGATAACTTTTTTGGCCATGTTATTTTGAGAAGACATAATTGCTTTGTTAGTATGCTTGAAGTATTATTATTTTTATGTCAATATTAAACCTTTGTCTTGAATCTTTCGAATCTGAATATTCATACCACAATTAAGAAGAATTACATTGAAATTATGCCAAGTAGCACTCCGCATCAAAAATTCTCTTTTTATCATTTACCTACTCGAGGACGAGCAGGAATTAAGCTTGGGGATGCCTGATACGTCTCCAACGTATCTATAATTTTTGATTGCTCCATGCTATATTATCTATTGTTTTGGACTATATTGGGCTTTATTTTCCACTTTTATATTAATTTTGGGACTAACCTATTAACCGGAGGCCCAACCCAGAATTGCTGTTTTTTTTGCCTATTTCAGTGTTTCGAAGAAACGGAATATCAAACGGAGTCCAAACGGAATGAAATCTTTGGGAACGTGATTTTCTCATCAGATAAGATCCAGGAGACTTGGACCCTCGGTCAAGAAAGGAGGGAGGCGGCCAAGAGGGTGGAGGGCGCGCCCCCCCTAGGGTGCGCCCCTGCCTCGTGGGCCCCCCGAAGCTCCACCGACGTACTCCTTCCTCCTATGTATACCTACGTACCCCCCAACAGATCAGATACGGAGCCAAAAACCTAATTTCACCACCGCAACTTTATGTATCCACGAGATCCCATCTTGGGGCCTGTTCCGAAGCTCCGCCGGAAAGGGAATCCACCACGGAGGGCTTCTACATCATCATCATAGCCTCTCCAATGAAGTGTGAGTAGTTTAGTTCAGACCTTCGGGTCCATAGTTAGTAGCTAGATGGCTTCTTCTCTCTTTTTGGATCTCAATACAATGTTCTCCCCCTCTCTCGTGGAGATCTATTCGATGTAATCTTCTTTTTGTGGTGTGTTTGTTGAGACCGATGAATTGTGGGTTTATGATCAAGATTATCTATGAGCAATATTTGAATCTTCTCTGAATTCTTTTATGCATGATTGGTTATCTTTGTGTCGGTGTACTAGAGTAGGGTTACCCTAGTATCCCGAACTCGTGCACGGGCAGTTGCAGCACCCCGCGGCAAGTCTTGTCTAGTGACCGCCAAGGTCCTCCATGGTTCCTTTGGAGCCATTCAAGAACAAAGTATTTAAGCCAAGGAGACAAGGCCCCGGCAAGAGGAGCTTGCCGGGAAGGCCACTCAAGGCACACAGAAGACAAGACCCCGGCAAGAGGAGCTTGCCGAGAAGGCCCGGAGAGCGACAAGCTTCCGGACGTGACAAGGATTCAGCATGCAAGGCGCTTGCAGCGCGCAGCAACCACTCTTCATCTCCGCCCAGCTCATCCACCAACGTGTCGCCATGGGACCATTCCAGCGCCGCATGTCAAGAGGTCAGGCGGCCAGCGGAGAGCAGCGGTAAGCGGCGCCGACAAGATTGCCATCGTGGCAAGCGGTGGCGCCCCGACGGTCCTCACAGAATCGTTTAGGCGATATGGACGGCATTTAATGCTTTTGTCCCTTGCCGCCGAGTTAGGTAGAATACACTGCATAAAGTAGCTGTACCAACCACAACTCATTTTCCGTTTTTGTCCTTGTTTACGCTGCCACCTGTTGGTGACCCTTGAGCATATAAAAGGAGGCCCATGCTAACGAGAAGGGGTTCACTCATTCGAAACCGTAGACACTCACGCTAGGTCTTGTAGCTCTCATCGCCTCTAGCAAGAACACAACATAATCGACAAGCAGCAGTAGGAGTATTATCTCCCGAGAGCTCCGAAGCTGGGTAAACTGCTCGTGCTTCGCTTAGATCTGCTCTTCGGCGACTCTCCGCCCCCACCGAACCGAAGGGGCTCGGTCCGCCGTCCCATAGGTGTTCGTGGGTTACGATCGCTTCCCGACATCTTTGGCGCGCCAGTAGGGCGCCGAGGCTGTGTGAACTCGATCCGGCGCTCACACGAGCAACATGTTCATCATCTTCATTAGCATGCCACCGAAGAAGAAGGCTTCGGCAGCGGAGCCATCCACGCCGATCCCGCCACCACCGGAGCAAACGGATGGCGGGTAGACGCTGGCGAAGAACGGGCATCGACGTAGGAGCTCATGACGCGCCAAGTCCAAGGACAAGGCCGCGCAGACCGGCCTCAGACACGCACCGCGCCCATCTCAGAGGCGCGGACCGACAGCGCCATGGTATTCATAGTACCATACGCCGTTGATCAAGATCGAGCTGGTGGATCCCGAGGCCTCAAGACCAGCGCGGCGCGCCAAAGATGCCGGCACGAAGGGATACGGTCGCTCGACGGGATGCTGCTCCTTCTAACATAGTCAAGTCCGAGCATATCCCGCCTCGCACTGCTTCGCCATTGCCACCCACCACTCCAGCGAAGCCTTGGCGAGAGCTCAACTGCTCCTAGATTATCCTCCAACAGCCGACAAGGTCGACGAATGGAGGGCCACCATCCAGTCTCATCGCTTTGTTAACGCGACGCCCGCGGCAACCAACTACATCGCTGCCGCTGCAAGACGACAAGGCACGAGCCGGTGGCGATTTAAACCTGTGGGGTGCAACCACCATGCACTCTCCACTGGAAGGCTAAGATCACCAACTCGCCGGATCCACCTCGACAGCGACTCCACCGCGCCATTGATCCACGAGCTCGCCGTGATCAACGCCAAGTTCTTCAGAACGGCAACAAGAAGACGCCGAACTCGATCGAAGGCCAAGAGAAGCGCGACGTCAATCCGACCAGCGCTGGGCCCTCTGTCGATATGCATGCTTGGGGAACCAGCGACTTGTCAGACGCTGTAGGTTGCCCTGCTGCTCACTCGTGAGCTGCGGCAAGTCCAAAGGGCCCAGAAGAAGAATTTCAAGCCGACATTCCGAGAAGTACGATGGCGGGACGATCCGTCGGAGTTCCTCAAAGATTCACACCATCGCGTGCTAGCTGCGGGGGACAAGACGACAAGATCCTCGCCAAATACTTCCCTACCGTACTCAAGCCCAATGTCGATCTTGGCTCATGCATTTGCCGACAGCTCCATATCCTCTTGGGCAGATCTATGTCATCAGTTTGTCGGCGCCTTCACAGCGGCCACAAGCCTCATGGCCAAGAGAGCGACCTTCATCTGCCGCCTGTAAGGAAGGAGAGTCCCTGCAAGTTCATTTAGAGATTTAGCTGTGTGCATTACAACATCCGAGATGTCCACCCTGCCGCGGTGATCAGCGCGTTTCATCAAAACGTGCGGAACCGTAGAATGAGGGAAGAGATGGCGATGTGCAAAGTCAAGGACGTCAGTGAACTGTATGCCTTGGCCGACAAGTGTGCACGTGCTGAGGAAGGGAGGAGACTCCCAGGAGATAATGCAGAAGCAGGATCTGATAGTGAGGAGACCGCCCCGGCGAAGAAGAGTCGGCGAAGGAACAACAGAAGGAAGAAGGGCAAAGAGGTGCTAGTTGTCGAGCAGTCCGGCAACGGTGGTGCCGCCAAGAAAGCCAAAGCTGGTGGCTCCGCAAGGAGGTTGCCGCTGGCACCGACCGCCACCAATGGCGGCCGGCCGACAAGCAGTGATAGCTCCAACAAACAAGATCGCAAGATCCACCGCACTAAGGGCCATGACCTCCAGAGTTGCAAGAAGGTCGAGCAGCTTGTTGAACAGCGAAGGCTGAGTACGAGCGCGCGACAAGGAGAAGGCCCAGAAGGTGCCGAGAGGTTAGCAAGAAGAGACCCGCCGGGAGGATGCATGCAGCAAGGCCAAGCAGCTGCAAGGAGACAGACCTCCTCAGGCCGCGATAAGGATGAAGACGACGACGATGATGAAGATATGGAAGATGATGAGACCGATGAGCAGGAGTTTCAGAAGCCACAGAGGTCCTCTCGTTGACGGCGGTGCTTCTCAGATACTTCACACCGCCAACTCAAGCAAAGGATGCGGAAGTTAATGCAGCAGTAACCATCCGTAGAGTCACGCAAGCCTCTGAAATGGTCCAGCACACCTATCATCTTTGATATTGAGGACCACCCTGATCGCATGACTCCAGTCGGGTGCTTGCCGATGTTGGTCTCACCAACTATCCGCAACCTCAAGGTCACCAAGATGCTAGTTGACGGAGGGGCCGGTTTAAACCTGATCTCCTCCGCGGTGCTCCAAAAGCTTCAGATCCCCGACAATGAGCTCAAGAGACGGCACATTCCAAGGAATCAATCCGGAAGGAGCAAGTCAAGGGAAGATCACGCTGTCGTGTAACGCTTGGCAGCGAACTAAACTTCAGGATCGAGAGGGTCACATTCGACGTTGTTGATTTTCCATTGCCTTACAATGGGATACTTGGTCATTCAAAGACTCGCCAAGTTCATGGCAGCCTCTCATTATGCATACAACTTACTCAAGATGCCAGGCCCGATAAGTGTCATTTCTGTCCATGGCGACAAGAAGGATGCTCTTATCTGCGCCGGCAAAATTTACCGGGAGGCAGCAGCTGCAACAGATAGCAAGTCACTTGTCATCAAGCTCCCCGGGGAAGAAGAAAGCCAAGACCAAGTCCGGCAAGAGCTTTGATGCCCACTCCGGCAAGTGCACCTTTTCGGAGTGCTGCACTACCGTCGAGGATGCACCATCGAGCTCCACCGGCAAGTGTAAGAAGACGATGGCAGCTCCACCGAAGACCAAGAAAGTGCCCGCCAAGGAGGACGGCAATGGTGGTACCTTCACCATCAGTGCCACTCTCGACCCTAAATAGGAAGGCGCGCCATTGCTTTCTCATGGCGTAACGCCGACGTGTTTGCATGGCAACCGTCCGACATCCCCGTGTTCCTGTGAAAGTAATTGAGCATCACTTAGCTGTATGTCCTCATGCACGCCCGTCAAGCGTAAAGTCGAAGCAGCAAAGGAGCACCAAGAATTCATTGCGAAGAGATCAAGAAATTGGAAGCAGCAGGCCTCGCTGAGGAGTGCTCCATCCTACGGGTTGGCCAACTGTAGTTGTACGCAAGACAAATGGGAAATGGAGACTTTGTATCGACTTCACAGATGTTAATAAAGCTTGTCCCAAAGACCCATTTCCCTTGCCGCCAAGATCGACCAGATTGTTGACTCCACGGCTGGATGTGATTTGCTTTCATTTCTTGATGCATACTCAGGATATCATCGATCTTCATGGCAGAAGAGGATGAAGAGAAACCGCATTCATCACTCCATGTGGCACATACTGTTTTGTACTGGATGCCTTTGGGCTAAAAATGCTGGTTCAACGCTTGCAAGAGTAGTCCATGATGCTTTTGAGCCGAAATGCACGTAAATGTAGAAGCCTACATGGATGACATAGTGGTCAAGAGCAAGGACAAAGCAACTCTGGTTCAAGATTTAGATGAGCCTTTGCTAACTGTGCGATCAACCTCAAGCTCAACCCCGAGAAGTGCGTGTTTGGAGTCCCTTCCGCAAGCTTCTCGGTTCTTCGTGTGTCGGGGAATTGAAGCCAATCCCGACAAGATTAAGGCCATTGAGCAGATTGAAGCACCAAAGCGCGTCAAGGATGTACGAAGACTTGCCGGTTGCGTGGCTGCTCTCAGCAGGTTTATCTCTAGGTCTGCGGAACGCACCCTGCCATTTTTCAAGATTTTGAAAAAGGCAGGTCCAATGAAATGGACTCGGTTGAGGCTGCGCCAGCAGACTTAAAGAGGTACCTGTCCTCCACTCAAGATTTGTCGCACCTAAGCCACAAGAGAAGTTGCTGCTGTATATAGCGGCAACCAATCAAGTGGTTAGTGTTGCGTTAGTAGTAGAAAGGGAGGCAGACGATGAGCCGACAACCAAGGCAGATGCATCCAGCGACAAACAAGGGGCTTCACCGACAAGCTCTGGTCCCGACAAGGACGGATCTGCGAGAAGATACAGAAAAGGATGGTGCAGCGCCCAGTTTACTTTTGTCGGCCTTCACAGGGGCTAGGTCAAGGTACTGTGTGCAGAAATTGCTTTTCGCCTCCTCATGGCCTCGAGAAAACTGCGCCATTACTTCCAAGCACATGAGATAACAATCGTCACCGCTTTCCTCAAGAGAATATTGCAAAATCCGTAGCAACAGCAGGATTGTCGAGTGGGCATCGAACTATCAAGCTTTGGCCTAAAGTTTGAAAGCACTTCGACTATCCAAAGCAGAGCATTGACAGAGTTTATAGCAGAATGGACGCCAACGCAGGATGAAGAAATTCCGAGACGAGCATCCCTGGCCAAGGAGGCAAGCAAAGAGTGGCTGATGTACTTTGATGGTGCCTTCGCTGCAAGGCGCCGGCAAGGGCGCATCGCTTGTCGCGCCCACCGGAGAGCACCTCAAGTACATAGTCCAAATGCACTTTCCCAAGGAGCAAGCAACAAACAATACCGCAGAGTATGAAGGTTTGCTTGCCGGTCTCAGAATTGCATGTAGACCTTGGGATCAAGAAGCTCATTGTCGGGTGACTCGCAGCTTGTCGTCCGTCAATCGAACAAAGATTACCAGAGTCCGCTGATGGAAGCCTACGTTGATGAAGTGAGAAAGCTAGAAGAGCACTTTGACGGCTCGCAGATGGAACATGTTCCAAGAGCTCGTAATGATATTGCCGACGGTTCACAAAGTGCGCCGACTCAAGTTACTCGTGGAACCAGGATTTTGTGCTCAAGCTGACTCAACCGATCAGAACGCCATCAACCGGACAGAATAAGAAGAGGAAGTTGATTTGGTGACTATTTTCCGCAGAGCTCCTCGCCGCCGCCAAGAAGGTCCCCTGTGATCAACACCAAGAGTGCCGAGGAGCAGTCTGCTCCGACAAGCCCTAGGGTTTGTTTCGCTGAAGCGCACGCCCCGACAAGTTTTGCTTCGCAAGCTTGCCGGGACGTTAAGCTCCGGCAGAACCGCAGGTTCTCGCCAGAGAAGCTGATGTTCCCGCAGCAGCAGATGTGCCTTTAATCCTTGTTGTCGAGCCACGTGCTCCAAAGATGGGCGCAGCGGATTGTCCATTTCCTTCGCATAATACAACTTCCCAAGAGCAAGAAGAAGCGGAAAGAGTAGCCCGGCAGTCAAGTATGTACCAGTTTGTCGACAAAGACATCAGATAGAAGAAGACTCAACGGTGTGAAATTGAAGTGTATTCACCGAAGATGGATGTAAGCTGTTGGCAGAGATACACGGAGGCTTATGTGGTCACCACATTGGCGCAAGAGCACTTGCCGCAAAGCTTTCCAAAGAAGGTTTCTTCCGCCGACAGCCCTCCAGATGCAATCGCACAAGTAACCAAGTGTGAAGCGTGCCAGTTCCATTCCAAGCAGATACACCAGCCAGCTCAAGCTATCCAGACGATCCCTTTATCCTGCCCATTTTCGGTCTGGGGCTCGACATTCTCGGCCCCTTTCCCCGAGCTGTCGGGGGCTTTGAGTACTTGTACGTCGCAATCGACAAGTTCACAAAGTGGCCGGAAGTGGAAGCAGTGAGGAAGGTGACATCACAGTCAGCAGTCAAGTTCTTCAGCTCGATTGTTTGCCGTTTCGGGATTCCGAACAGGGTCATCACCGACAATGGCACACAGTTCACGAGCCGCACCTTCATGCAAGATGTCCAAGATCTTACGCCAAGGTCTGCTTTGCTTCGCTTGCTCATCCGAGAAGCAACGGTCAAGCAGAGAGGGCAATGCAAAGTGCTGCGCTGGCTCAAGACCGAACTTTCGGCTGTGCTGCACAAGTGCGGAAGAAATCGATTGATGAGCTGCCGTGGTTCTTTGGTCGATCAGACGACGCCAAATCGAGCCATCGCCGACACCTTCGCCTAGTCTATGGAGCAGAGGCGTTCTCCCCACGGAACTCAGATACGGGTCACCTCGAGTACTCGCTATGATGAGCTTGAGCAAGAGCAGATGCGATAAGATGACGCTGCCTTGAGGAGGACCGCTTCAGGCCGCCAGACGAGCCGCCGTTACAAAGAAGCTTTGCGCCGCTACCATAGCCGCAGTTAACGCCAGAAGTCTCGAGGAAGGCGACTCTTGTTCTTCGGCGCGCTCAGTCCGCCAAGAATTCCAACAAGTTGACGCCAAGTGGGAAGGCCTTATCGGGTGAAACGAAGTCACTAGGCCCGGCGCTGTCCGCTTTGAGACCAAGATGGCATTCCGTGAGCAACTCCCCGAACATTGAACATCTTCGTAAGTTTTACTCAGAGGGCGCGGTTGTTGAACCTGTTCCGCAACCACCTTTTGTACAAGTCTTGCCGATGTTGCATGTAATCCTTTGTACAAAGCCGGGCGCAGACCCTCTGCATAATTAAAGCTCATGTGTTGCGCATAACTTGTTAACTACATGCTTTCATCATCCTTTTGCATGTGTTATCTAACATTTTGTGCAGCATCCACACCCGTAAGCAATAACGAACCACAAGGCTCCATAACTTTATTTTTCTTCTTCTCTTTCTCAAAGAAAGCAAGGTTCCCTCGCACACAAGTTAACCAAGGGGGAAGGAGAAGATAATGCCATGGACCAAGCGTTGCTCGAGGAAGTTTCACTTTATCGGGAAGCAAACGACAGAAAAGCTAAGTTGCCAAAGTTTTGAGCAATCAGTTTTTTTTAAATCTTTAAGTTATCTACCTCGAACGATAGTACTTTGTATGGAAAACCTGTGCGCGGAGGAACCAACTCGTAGCTAGTCGCGCCCTTACTTTGTTTCGAGTCCGCCAACAACTTAAGTGAGCTGCAACTAGTTGCGACAAGGTTGCTTGTCGGAAGCGGCACCGCCCGCAGCAGGCCGACATTCCGCACTCAGCGCATATGCAAAGGTGCCCGACCGATGTGTTCCCTAAAAGCGTAGGGCACAAACATACAAAGGAAGGAATCAAGTAAAGGAAATAACATTGCAATCATTGCCTAAGATAGAGTTATATTACAAAATAGCTTGTCGCAGGTCTAATAAATTGTTCTCCTAAACGTGATCAGCAGCGACAAGGGAAAGATAAAACTGGCGGCCTAATCTACGCGGTCGCCATCAACCCGCTTGATCTTGCCCACCTTGTCCACAATGGGTGCGATAAGGGCTTTGAGCACCTCCACGCCAAAGATCCGCGGCAAGGATCTCGAGGACGCCGTGAGGTTGAGGCCTGGATTGCGGAAGGCCACCTTCATCAACACCTTCCGAGAGCTCCCGACAGATCCGGGCGCGATTCTCGGCCAGCTGCTTTGGGATCTCTTCCCGAGTCGCTGGAGAGCCGCCACCACGCCTTGAAGAACAAGCTGAGCTTGGCGCTGGGTTGAGGCGCCATTTGAAGAGTACCCAAGATCCACCATCCCCAGCTCCGCCAGCTCCGTGTCAATGGCGGCGGCGATATTCACAAGACCTTCACCCAAAGGCTCCACATTCTCCCCAAGGTGCTCGGGCGATAGAAGCACTCGCAAGAGCAGATCGTCGGCCTTTGATCTTCTCCAACAGCCCACCTCCCGCTCCTTGGCACCGCCCAACGCCTCGTGATCGTGGTGGTCAGCTTCAGCTCAAGATCTGCTTTGGAGTCCTTGGCGGTGTTGAGTTCCTTGCTCTCGGCGAGACGGCCCTGCAGCTCGCCAAGAGTGTAGGCGCCCTTCAAGGCTTGTGCTTGAGTGCAGCAAGCTCCTCGCCCTTTCCGGAGATTAGCCTCTAGCTGCGCCACCTTCGCCTCCAACTCTTTCTTGGCGGTCTCGGCAGCTGCGGCAGATCCTTTGCTTCCTTAAGAGCCCCGCCAAGTGACTCTCGCTGCAAGCTCTTCCTCATAGCTGTCAAGATTGATCTTCCGCTGCGCCTAACTCACCTTCTTGCGCAGACAGCTTTTCGGCAGCAAGCCGCTGCCTCGACCTCAGCCTTCTCAAGAATGAAGGCTGCGCGCTTCAATGAAGTCGCTCCCGCTCTTTCCGCTACGCTCCGAGAGCTTCTTGGTTGGCGCCCGGAGCTCTTCTCAAGCGCTTTCCATGTTCCGCTCCCGCCGCGACAAGCGCTTCCCGGATTCCAGCTTGACTTGTCGAGCGTGGTAGAGCGACAAGCAGCTTCGCAACAGCTGCTCCTCCTCAGACTTCGCCCGCTGCTGCTTGGCACGCCAACCAGCGACAGCCCAATGAGGCGAGCAGCTCTTCATCAAAGGTCTCCTTCGACCGCGCCGGAGCTTGATGCCTGGGGAGCTTGATGAAGACGCCATCGCCGCCTTCGATAGGGCCGGGCGAGGCTCTTCGAACCCGATGCTGCACCAGTGGCGGAGGGATCGGCGGTCGGCGAAGCGCTGGCGCCTCCGCGCCTCGTGGTCGCTGGCGATCGCTGCACCTCGCCAGCCTTTTGCGGCGGCAGTTTTGGCGGCCTTTTCGCCGGCGGATCCATCGGCGCCACCTCTTCCTCCATGGTGGCGACGTTGTCGGTTGTTGCTGCCTCCTCGCCGGGCGATTTTCGGTCTCCATCCGCTTACAGCGGATGGATCTCGACGACCGAAAAAGAAAGAACAGATCAAGCAAATGTTCAAAAAGAAAAAGAAGAAAAGAACCCAAGGGAAATTTTCACGCAAGAGGATTACTCGCGATGGGATTCGCGGCCATGGTCTCACCACCGGAGGATCACCGGTGCTGTCCTTGCGGAGAAGTCTCCTTGCCGGAGAACGCCTCCCTTGCCGGGAATCCTCCCTTGGCGGCGAGTCGGCAGATGGTATTTCGGGAGCGGCTTCCGGCACTCCCGATGAGGCTGCTCGCTTCCTACACAAACCAACAAATGATATCAACAAAGAAGGAGCACCCATGCACGCTAACAAGAGGGAAGTAAACCATATACTTACGCTGGGGCTGTCTTTGGGCTGCTTTGAGGAAGGGGTTGCCGGTCCGCAAGGGGTCTCAGACGCGCCCCGGTTGCCACGGGGATCGTCCTCGATGACGACCACCGGGTCTTGGCTCTCTTCGACGCCTTCGGGCCAGCCATTCCGAAAAGGAAAGAGTTCAGAATGAAGCAAGTCGACACAAGACAAAGCAACAAATTGAAGAATTACAAGTACAGCGACAAGATCTTACTCTTCTTCTTCCTCGGAGCTGAGCGCGAGAGGTCGATGTGGTTCACCTCCGTGCGACGAGCTGGAAGAGTAGGCTCCCTGACGCTTGGCGGGTGCAGGAGCTGTGGCCCCTGTAAGGCCCCTGGCCCAGCTTGTTGCGGCGGCGTGAGGTGCTCCCGCTGCAACAAGGTTTGTCGCGGTGGAGCTGCAGTTGCATGGGCGCGACGGCTGTTGGCCTGCTCGCCACCCCGCCACTTCCCCGCCTTGCGGAGATGCCTTCTTGATGGAGTTGTGGGCTCCGCCGCTGCAAGCTACTTGAAGGTGTGGAGGAGGCGCCGGCGTGCTCGCCGCTCAACTTCGGCTCGCCTGCTCCTCCTCGCCGCAAGTTTCGCCGACGACAAAGCTTGCCGCCTCGCTGCCTCTCGCCTCCACGGTGAACTCCGACCGCCAAGCAGCAGCTGCCGCCGCCTCCAGCCGGTATGGCGCGCGCATCTCGCCGCTGGTGGTGTCGCGGGTGAGCCTCTTCTGCTCGTCGGGGCGGATCGGCACTTCTTCCAAGCTGTCGAAGAACTGCCGCACGACGTCATCCGCAGGCTCTTGCCAGTTTGGAACGATCCCATGCGAATCGCATAACGGCATCATTGCACGGGTGCGGTCGAGCGAAGAGTTGTTGCACAATGGGACGACTTCTCGCAACCTAAACCACTCGGGGTGATCGGGTCGTGGCTTGAACAGCTCCAAAAAGATCGCATCCAACTCCAAGACAGTGAAATTGAAGTTGAGGCCCGGCGCAGCCTCATGATGTCCGCCAGATTTTGAAACTCCCAAGCAGGTCTCCTCCTCTCCCGCAAGGGAGATGGCGGCGGCGGCGAAATCTGCGCCAACAGCCGCCATCGTGAGTCCGCAAGCCTCGAGGCGCAGGATCCGGTAACGGCGATCTTCAATCTAGCATCCTCCCAACAAGTTAATCCAATCGCTGCCACGCACTATTGGGGTTTGGCGCTGGGCAGTGAATGGCTGCGGGTTCTCCTCACGATCCAGACCAGCCAGCCTCCACTCCTCCCACTTGCTACGGAGCTCTCCTTCCAGATAGGCCTCCTTCTTGCCGATTCTTGAGATCCAAAGCGATCCCTCCGGCAAGAGGCTCTCCTCTCTCTACTCGAGGCATGAAGAAATGGCGGAAGAGGGCTACGATTGGGTGGATTCACAATGTTTTCGCAGAATGTGCGAAACTGCCATGGTCAGACAACATTGGGGGTGAAATCAGGAGGCGAAACCCAGAGGTGTTCATGATATCGCAGAAGAATTAGAGAAGGCGGGCAGAGCCCGCAATAGAAGAAGAGCTTGAAGAAGGGGTACCCGCCGAACCAACTCGATGCGCGGCGGCCGAGAGTACCTTCGGCGCTGGATGCGCGCCTCTCACGACTGTAAGAGGTAGTACCATTCCCTCAGCCTTCAAGGCGAGCTGAGGGGGAAGATGGCCCACTCTTCCGCAGCCGCCATGAGCCGCTGCGCCCGCCGATTTCACGCCCTTCCCTTGTCGGCCGAGCCATGGCGAAGTGGGGAGACCGACGGCGCAGTGACGCTGGTGGCGATGAAGTGAGCGCTGTTTCTCACAGACTAGGGAAGAGGAGGGAGCAGCGGTGGTTTTTAGATTAGACAAAGAATGGCGAGGTGGGCGACCTGCCCCTGCTTCCCCGCTTATAAGGAGGGAGAGGGGCGGACGCCCGCTTTTCCAAATAAAGAAAATCCCCACGATCTCTCCCACGACGCCACGCTCGACGCGGCTGTCTGTGGGGACGTGGTGGGACCGGAGCAGGTTACGGCGTGATCTAGGCCGCTGCGTTCTGCAGACTGCTTTTGGGCCTGGCCCAACAGCGCCGCACTGTGTGGCCCAGGCCCGGGGGCTCCTGTCGGTGTACTAGAGTAGGGGTACCCTAGTATCCCGAACTCGTGCACGGGCAGTTGCAGCACCCCGCGGCAAGTCTTGTCTAGTGACCGCCAAGGTCCTCCATGGTTACTTTGGAGCCATTCAAGAACAAAGTATTTAAGCCAAGGAGACAAGGCCCCGACAAGAGGAGCTTGCCGGGAAGGCCACTCAAGGCACACAGAAGACAAGACCCCGGCAAGAGGAGCTTGTCGGGAAGGCCCGGAGAGCGACAAGCTTCCGGACGCGACAAGGATTCAGCCGCGGCAAGGCACTTGCCGCGGCAGGCAACCACTCTTCATCTCCGCTCCAGCTCATCCACCAACGTGTCGCCATGGGACCATTCCAGCGCTGCGTGTCAAAGAGGTGGCGGCCAGCGGAGAGCAGCGGTAAGCGGCGCTGACAAGATTGCCATCGTCGCAAGCGGTGGCGCTCCTGACAGTCCCTGTTGCACTGTTTAGGCGACATGGACGGGCATTTAATGCTTTTGTCCCTTGCCGTCAGAGTTAGGTAGAATATACTGTACAAAGTAGCTGTACCAACCACAACTCATTTTTCCGTTTTTGCCCTTGTTTACGTTGCCACCTGTTGGTGACCCCTTGAGCATATAAAAGGAGGCCCATGCGCAACGTAGAAGGGGTTCGACTCATTCGAAACCAGAGACACTCACGCTAGGTCTTGTAGCTCTCATCTCTCTCTATCAAGAACACAACATAATCAGACAAGCAGCAGTAGGAGTATTATCTCTCCGGAGAGCTCCGAAGCTGGGTAAACTGCTCGTGTGCTTCGCTTCGATCTGCTCTTCGTGCGACCTCCGCCTCCCACCGAACCGAAAGGGGCTCGGTCTGCCGGTCCCATAGGTGTTCGTGGGTTACGATCAGCTTCCCCGACACTTTGCAAGTCTTTTCGAATTATCCGTTTGGTTTGGCCAACAAGATTGGTAGTTCTTGCAATGGGAGAATTGTTTAGCTTTGGGTTCAATCTTGCGGTGTCCTTTCCCAGTGACAGTAGGAGCAGCAAGGCACGTATTATATTGTTGCCATCGAGGATAACAAGATGGTTTTTTTTATCATATTGCATCAATTTACCCCTCTACATCATGTCATCTTGCTTAAGGTGTTACTCTATTTTCATTAACTTAATACTCTAGATGCATGCTGGATAGCGGTCGATGAGTGGCGTAAAAGTAGTAGATGCAGGCAGGAGTCGGTCGCTTGTCTCGGACGTGATGCCTATATACATGATCATACCTAGATACTCTCATAACTATGTGCTACCTCTTGAGCACTGCGTTGGATTTCCCCGAAGAGGAGAGGATGATGCAGCAAAGTAGCGTAAGTATTTCCCTCCGTTTTTGAGAACCAAGGTATCAATCCAGTAGGAGGCCACACACAAGTCCCTCGACCTGCACAAAACGATAGCTACTCGCAACCAACGCGATTAGGGGTTGTCAATCCCTTCACGGTCACTTATTAGAGTGAGATCGATAGAGATGATAGATAATATTTTGGTATTTTTGGTGTATAGTTGCAAAGTGAGAAGTAAAAGGCAAGTAAAAACAAAGCAAGTATTAAAGTGATGGAGATTGATATGATGAGAATAGACCCGGGGGCCATAGGTTTCACTAGTGGCTTCTCTCAAGAGCATATATATTCTACGGTGGGTGAACAAATTACTGTTGAGCAATTGACAGAATTGAGCATAGTTATGAGTATATCTAGGTATGATCATGTATATAGGCATCACGTCCGTGACAAGTAGACCGAAACGATTCTGCATCTACTACTATTACTCCACTCATCGACCGCTATCCAGCATGCATCTAGAGTATTAAGTTAAAAACAGATTAACGCCTTAAGCAAGATGACATGATGTAGAGGAATAAATTCATGCAATATGATAAATACCCCATCTTGTTATCCTCGATGGCAACAATACAATACGTGCCTTGAAACCCTTTCTGTCACTGGGTAAGGACACCGCAAGATTGAACCCAAAGCTATGCACTTCTCCCATTGAAAGAACTACCAATCTAGTTGGCCAAACCAAACGGATAATTCGAAGAGACTTGCAAAGATAATTCAAAGAAGATTCAAATATTATTCATAGATAAGCTGGATCATAAACCCACAATTCATCGGTCTCAACATAGCCACTGCAAAAAGAAGATTACATCGAATAGATCTCCACGAGAGAGGGGGAGAACATTGTAATGAGATCCAAAAAGAGAGAAGAAGCCATCTAGCTACTAGCTATGGACCCGAAGGTCTGAAGTAAACTACTCACACTTCATCGGAGGGGCTATGGTGATGATGTAGAAGCCCTCCGTGGTGGATGCCCCCTCCGGTGAAGCTCCGGAACAGGCCCAAGATGGGATCTCGTGGATACCGGAAGTTGCAGCTGTGGAATTAGGTTTTTTTGGCTCCTGTTCTGATCGTTTGGGGGTACGTAGGTATATATAGGAGGAAGGAGTACGGCGGTGGAGCAACAGGGCACACGAGGCGGGGGCACGCCCTAGTGGGGGCGCGCCCCACCTCGTGACCGCCTCTGTTACTTCTTGGAGTAGGGTCCAAGTCTCTGGATCACGCTCGTGAGAAAATCACGCTCGAAGGTTTCATTCCGTTTGGACTCCGTTTGATATTCCGTTTCTTGAAACACTGAAATAGGCAAAAAAACAGCAATTCGGGCTGGGCCTCCGGTTAATAGGTTAGTCCAAAAATAATATAAAAGTGGAAAATAAAGCCCAATATAGTCCAAAACAGTAGATAAAGTAGCATGGAGCAATCAAAATTATAGATACGTTGGAGACGATTAGGCATCCCCAAGCTTAATTCCTGCTCGTCCTTGAGTCGATAAATGATAAAAGAGAATTTTTGATGCGGAGTGATACTTTGGCATAATTTCAATGTAAATCTTCTTAATTGTGGTATGAATATTCAGATCCAAAAGGTTCAAGAAAAATGTTCATATTGACATAAAAATAATAATACTTCAAGCATACTAATCAAAGTAATCATGTCTTCTCAAAATAGCATGGCAAAATAAAGGTCATCCCTACAAAATCATATAGTTAGGCTATGCTTCATCTTCGTCACACAGAGATGTTCCCAACTTCTATACCCCCGATGACAAGCCAAGCAATTGTTTCATACTTAAATAATCTCAAACTTTTTCAACCTTCACGCAATACATGAGCGTGAGCCATGGATATAGCACTATGGGTGGAATAGAATATGATGATGGGGATTGTGTGGAGAAGACAAAAAGGAGAAAGTCTCACATTGACGAGGATAATCAACGGGCTATGGAGATGCCCATCAATTGATGTCAACATGAGGAGTAGGGATTGGCATGCAACGGATGCACTGGAGCTATGAATGCTCAACAAAAGAAAACTAGTGGGTGTGCATCCAACTTGCTTGCTCATGAAGACCTAGGGCATTTGAGGAAGCCCATCGTAGGAATATACAAGCCAAGTTCTATAATGAAAAATTCCCACTAATATAAAAAGACAACTTATGAGACTCACTATATGAAAAACATGGTGCTACTTTGAAGCACAATATATGAGACTCACTACATGAAGAACAAGGTGCTACTTTGAAGCACAAGTGTGGAAAAAGAGATAGTAACATTGCCCTTTTTATTTATTTTCTTTTTTTGGCATTTTTTTGGCCTTTCTTTTTTTTCCTTTTTCTTTTTTTTGATTGGACAATGCTCTAATAATGATGATCATCACACATCTATTGATTACAACATAAGGATTACAACTCGAAACTTAGAACAAGATATGACTCTATATGAATGCCTCCGTGGTGTATCGGATGGTGCAATGAATCAAGAGTGACATGTATGAAAATAATGCATGGTGGCTTTGCCACAAATACAATGTCAACTACATGATCATGCAATGGCAATATGACAAAAGTAAAGTATGTCATGATGATGATGAACGGAACGGTGGAAAGTTGCATGGCAATATATCTCGAATGACTATGGAAATGCCATAATAGGTAGGTATGGTGGCTGTTTTGAGGAAGATATAAGGAGGTTTATGTGTGATAGAGCGATCATATCACAGGGTTTGATGCACCGTGAAGTTTGCACCAACTCTCAAGGTGAGAAAGGGCAATGCATGGTATCAAGAGGCTAGCAAAGGCGAAAAGGTAAAAGTGCGATAATCCATGGACTCAACATTAGTCAAAAGAACTCATATACTTATTGAAATTTAGAAGTCATCAAAATCAAGTACTACGCGATGCTCCTAGGGGATAGATTGGTAGGAAAAGACCATCGCTCGTCCCCGACCGCCACTCATAAGGATGCACAAGCCAGGTACACTTCATGTTTCAAATTTGTTACACAACTTTAACCATACGTGCATGCTACGGGATTTGCAAACTTCAACACAAGAATTTCTCAAATTCACAACTACTCAACTAGCACGACTTTGATATTATCACCTCCATATCTCAGAACAGTTATCAAGCATCAAACTTTTCTTAGTATTCAACGCACTCAAAAGAAAGTTTCACATATCTTAAATACCAAGTATATTAATATTAAGCAAAATTACCATGCTATTAACGACTCTCAAAATAATCTAAGTGAAGCATGAGAGATCAATAGTTTCTTTAAAAGAAATCCAGCACCGTGCTCTAAAAGATCTAAGTGAAGTACTAGAGCAAAAATTATCACGCTCAAAAGATATAAGTGAAGCACTGTGAGCAAAACTATCAAGCTCAAAAGATATAAGCGAAGCACATAGAGTATTCTATCAAATTCCTATTCATGTATGGCTCTATCAAAAGGTGTGTACAGCAAGGATGATTGTGGTATACTTAACAAGCAAAGACACAAATGATACAAGACGCTCCAAGCAAAACACATATCATGTGGTGAATAAAAATATAGCTCCAAGTAAATTATCGATGGAAGTAGACGAAAGAGGGGATGCCTTCCGGGGCATCCCCAAGCTTTGACTTTTTGGTGTCCTTGGATTATCTTGGGGGTGCCATGGGCATCCCCAAGCTTAGGCTCTTTCCACTCCTTGTTCCATAATCCATCAAAAGAATTCACCCAAAACTTGAAAACTTCACAACACAAAACTCAATAGAAATCTCGTGAGCTCCGTTAGAGAAAGAAAACAAAAGACTACTTTAAGGTACTGTAATGAACTCATTTTTTATTTATATTGGTGTTAAACTACTGTATTCCAACTTCTTTATGGATTATAAACTATTTTACTAGCCATAGATTCATCAAAATAAGCAAACAACACACGCAAAACAGAATCTGTCAAAAACAGAACAGTCTGTAGTAATCTGTAACTAACGCAAACTTCTGGAACTCCAAAAAATCTACCAAAAATTAGACGACCTAGAATTTTTTTTATTGATCAGCAGCAATTGGAATCAGTATTTTATCACGTACTGGTGATTTTGAATAATACGGGCACTGAGCGCAAAGTTTCTGGAAATTACAGCAAGATCAAATAACTATTATCCAAGAAGATCCAATAGGTCTAGCTTGGCACAAACACTAATTAAAACATAAAACCACATCTAAACAGAGGCTTGATGGATTATTTAATCCTAAGCAGAAACAAAAGCAAAAAACTAAAAATAAAATTGGGTTGCCTCCCAACAAGCGCTATTGTTTAACGCCCCTAGCTAGGCATAAAAGCAAGGATAGATCTAGGTATTGCCATCTTTGTTAGGAAATTCTTCAATGAGGAATCTACCTCCTTTAGAATTTTCTTTCTTTCTAGTAATTGTCAAATTTTTAGGCAAAAGATCGAAAAATTCATTCATAGCAAATGGTTCCTTAATGATGCCAAAAAGATTGGGATGAACACTTATAGATTTAAGATCCGCAGTTTCCTTACTAGATGATTCAACCTTATTCTTAGGAACATAAATAAGCTTAGTATTTTTAGTAGACGAACTTGGAGTGTTTTGTACGGAAGAAAAAGCGGTTCCCAAGTTGGTAATGATACCCTCAAGTTTATCGACCCTTGTGGAATCTAGATTTATTTTCTCATTAACTATGGGTTCTTTTTATTTAATATTTTTCAAAGTCATTCCTACCTTAGATCCATATTGGGTAATTTGATTGTGGAACTTTTTATCAAGATTTTCAATCAATTCAATGGTAGCAACTTTATTCTCAATAAATTCAAGTCTTTGCATAAGATGCTCCAAAGTTAACATAGTTCCATTAACCAAAAGAGGTGGTGAGCCAAATAAATCTATTAAATCATTATAAGAATCAAAAGTATGGCTACCCAAGAAATTTCCTCCAATAATGGTATCAAGGATATATCTATACCAAGGATTAGCACCTACGTAAAAATTACGAAGACGAACTGAAGTAGATTGCTTCCTGGTAGATCTATTTTGAGCATTGCAAATTCTATACCAAGCGTCTTTTAGATTTTCTCCCTCCCTTTGCTTAAAATTTAGAACTTCATTCTCGGGAGATAACGGAGAAGATATGAGACTAGTCATGACAGCAAGCAAGCAAACTAACACATGAGCAAACAAATGGATGAGGAAAAAGGCAACGGGAAAAAGAGGAGGAGATTGGGAAAGAGAGGGCGAATAAAACGGCAAGGGTGAAGTGGGGGAAAGGAAAACGAGAGGCAAATGGCAAATAATGTAATGCGAGAGATAGGGATTGTGATGGGTACTTGGTATGGTGCTTGACTTGCTCTTGCGTGAGCCTCCCCAGCAACGGCGCCAGAAATCCTTCTTGCTACCTCTTGAGCACTGCATTGGATTTCCCCGAAGAGGAGAGGATGATGCAGCAAAGTAGCGTAAGTATTTCCCTCAGTTTTTTAGAAACCAAGGTATCAATCCAGTAGGAGGCCACGCACAAGTCCCTCGTACCTGCACAAAACGATAGCTACTCGCAACCAATGCGATTAGGGGTTGTCAATCCCTTCATGGTCACTTACGAGAGTGAGATATGATAGAGATGATAGATAATATTTTTGGTATTTTTGGTATATAGATACAAAGTGAAAAGTAAAAGGCAAAGTAAAAACAAAGCAAGTATTAAAGTTATGGAGATTGATATGATGAGAATAGACCCGGGGGCCATAGGTTTCACTAGTGGCTTCTCTCAAGAGCATATATATTCTACGGTGGGTGAACAAACTACTGTTGAGAAATTGACAGAATTGAGCATAGTTATGAGTATATCTAGGTATGATCATGTATATAGGCATCACGTCCGTGACAAGTAGATGAAACGATTACGCATCTACTACTATTACTCCACTCATCGACCGCTATCCAAAGATGCATCTAGAGTATTAAGTTAAAAACAGAGTAACGCCTTAAGTAAGATGACATGATGTAGAGGAATAAATTCATGCAATATGATAAATACCCCATCTTGTTATCCTCGATGGCAACAATACAATACGTGCCTTGCAACCCTTTCTCATCCCGGGTAAGGACACCGCAAGATTGAACCCAAAGCTATGCACTTCTCCCATTGCAAGAACTACCAATCTAGTTGGCCAAACCAAACGGATAATTCGAAGAGACTTGCAAAGATAACCAATCATACATAAAAGAATTCAGAGAAGATTCAAATATTATTTATAGATAAGCTGGATCATAAACCCACAATTCATCGGTCTCAACAAACACACCGCAAAAAGAAGATTACATCGAATAGATCTCCACGAGAGAGGGGGAGAACATTGTATTGAGATCCAAAAAGAGAGAAGAAGCCATCTAGCTACTTGCTATGGACCCGAAGGTCTGAAGTAAACTATCACACTTCATCGGAGGGGCTATGGTGATGATGTAAAGCCCTCCGTGGTGGATGCCCCTCCCGTGAGCTCCGAACAGGCCCCAAGATGGGATCTCGTGGATACAGGAAGTTGCGGCGGTGGAATTAGGTTTTTGGCCCTGCTCGATCGCTTGGGGGTACGAGGTATATATAGGAGGAAGGAGTACGTCGGTGGAGCAACAGGGGCCCACGAGGCGGGGGCGCGCCTAGGGGGCGCCCACCCTCGTGACCGCCTCTTACTTCTTGGAGTAGGGTCCAAGTCTCTGGATCACGTTCGGCGAGAAAATCACGTTCCCGAAGGTTTCATTCCGTTTGGACTCCGTTTGATATTCCGTTTCTTCGAAACACTGAAATAGGAAAAAAAACAACAATTCTGGGCTGGGCCTCCGGTTAATAGGTTAGTCCCAAAAATAATATAGAAGTGGAAAATAAAGCCCAACATAGTCCAAAACAGTAGATAAAGTAGCATGGAGCAATAAAAAATTATAGATACGTTGGAGACGTATCACTATGCTCAATTCTGTCAATTGCTCAACAGTAATTCGTTCACCCGCCGTAGAATACTTACGCTCTTGAGAGAAGCCACTAGTGAAATCTATGCCCACCGGGTCTATTCTCATCATATTAATCATCCTACGCTTTATTATTGCTTTGCTTTTTTACTTTGCTTTTTATTTTACTTTGCATCTTTATACCAAAAATACCAAAAATATTATCTATCATCTCTATCAGATCTCACTCTCGTAAGTGACCGTGAAGGGATTGAGAACCCCTATTCACGTTGGTTGCAAGGAGTTATTTGCTTTCTGTAAGTACGAGGGACTTGCGCGTGGCCTCCTACTGGATTGATACCTTGGTTCTCAAAAACTAAGGGAAATACTTACGCTACTCTGCTGCATCATCCTCTCCTCTTCGGCGAAAACCAACGCAAGCTCAAGACGTAGCACTTCTGCCCCGTAGACCAGGGGAAAAGGTGTCTGGCTGGTGGCTCGATTTGACGTCGTCCTGATCGACCAAAGAACCGCCGGCAATTCATCAATCCAGCGCCTTCCGCTCTTGCGCAGCTTGTCAAAAGTCTTTGTTTTTAGGCCTCGCAAAACTTCAACATTCGCCCTCTTCGCTTGGCCGTTGCTCCGTGGATGTGCCACGGAAGCAAAACATACCTTGCTGCCGAGGTCTTGAATGTATTGCATGAAGGTGTGGCTCATGAACTGCATGCTGTAGTCGGTGATGACTCTATTAGGCACACCAAAATGGCAGACCAGTCCTTTGAAAATCTTGACAGCTGACTGAGCAGTCACCTTTCTCACTGCTTCCACCTCCGGACACTTTGTGAATTTGTCGATTGCAAAGTACAAGTACTCAAAGCCCCCGACAGCGTGGGGGAAAGGGCCCAGTATGTCGAACCCCCAGACCGAGAATGGCCAGGAGAGAGGGATTGTTTGAAGGGCTTGGGATGGTTGATGAAGCATCTTTGAATGGAACTGACACGCTTCACACTTGGTTACTAGTGCCGTCGCATCCTGGAGGGCGGTGGGCCAGAAAAAACCTTGTCGGAACGCCTTCCCGGCAAGGGCCCTTGACCCTATGTGGGAGCCACATATGCCTCCATGTATCTCCGCCAACGGCTCCATTCCTTCCTCCTGGGGGATGCACTTCAATTTCACGCCGTTCTCGCCTTTTTTTCTGAGCGTCTTGACGAATTTGATGCAAGCGGACCGATGGGCTACTTTCTCTGCTTCTTCCTGCTCCTCAGGAAGCTCCCCTGTTTGGAGGAATCAGACGGTTTGCTGCGCCCATGCCGGAGCCCGGGGCTTGACGGTAAGGACCAAAGGCATTTCTTCCGCCGTGGGAGCGGCTGTCTCTACTGCTAGGGCTTGACACCCTGCCGGTGGTAGCTGCTCGTGGGCAGGCTCAGCGTCTGCGGTGGCACCCTTGCCGGCAGCCCCTGAGGGCTCGGTAGGAAAGTACTTGCCGGGACCCGACTTCCTTCACTTGTTCTGCCCCGTTGATGGTTTGATGGATGTTGAGTTAGCCGAAGCAAAAAGGTACCCGGTTCCACAGGTAGCTTGAATGCGGCACACTTTGACAGGTAATCGGCGGTGTCGTTCTCCATTCGGGGGACGTGATCCGCTTGGATACCGTCAAAGCGCTCCTCTAGCTTCTTCACTTAATCCACGTAGGCTTCCATCAATGGGCTTTGGTAATCCTTGTTGACCTGCCTGACAACAAGCTGCGAGTCACCCCTGACGATGAGCTTCTTAACCCCGAGGGCCGCCGCGATCCTGAGACCGGAAAGCAATCCCTCATACTCAGCAGTGTTGTTGGTGGACATCTCTCGGGGAAAGTGCATCCGGACCACGTACTTGAGGTGCTCTCCGGTAGGTGTGGCGAGTAGCACACCAGCACCGGCGCCTTGCAGCGAGAAAGCCCCATCAAAGTACATGATCTAGTCACGATCTTCCTCCTTGCCGGGGGGAGTGGTCTCCTGGATTTCTTCGTCAGGCGGTGAGGTCCATTCTGCAATGAACTCCGCCAAGACTCTGCTCTGAATTGTTGAAGTACTTTCAAACTTCAAACCGAAACTTGACAACTCCAAGGCCCACTCCACAATCCTCCTAGTTGCATCCGGGTTATGCAGTATCCGTTGCAAAGGGAGGCGGGTGATGACAGTGATCTCGTGGGCTTGGAAGTAATGACGCAGCTTCCTCGAGGCCATAAGGAGGCCAAAGAGCAATTTCTGCACACCGGAGTACCTCGATCTAGCTCCTTGCAAGAGGGAGCTGACAAAGTAAACCGGGTGCTGCATCATCTTCTTCTTCTGCACCACCTCACTTGACTATGCGAGCACAGCCTCGGTGGCATCAGACTCTGCCGAGGGCCTCGCCTTGCCGGCACCAGGCCCTGCCGGGGGAATCTTAGGCTTGCCATCCGCTGGTTCTGTCGCCGTCACTGCCCCCTCGTCGACCTCCCTCTGTGCCACTAGCGCGGCGCTGACCATTTGATTCGTCGCCGCCAGATACAACAGCAACGGCTCTTGTGGTTTAGGCGCAACCAGTATTGGCATGGAGGAAAAGTATTTCATCAGATCCTGCAATGCTGCCTCGGCTTCTGGGGTCCATTCCATTGGGCCTGCCTTCTTCAAGATTTTGAAGAAAGGAAGGGCGCGCTCGGCTGACTTGGAGATGAATCGGCTCATGGCGGCAACGCAGCCGGCGAGCCGAAGCACATCCTTCATCCGCTTGGGCGCCTCAATCTGCTCAATAGCCTTGATTTTGTCTGGGTTTGCCTCGATTCTGCGCTGTGACACAAAGAATCCGAGAAGCTTGCCGGATGGAACGCCGAAGACACACTTCTCAGGGTTCTGCTTGGGGTTGATCTTGCGCAGGTTGGCAAATGTCTCTGGTTTTAACTACTATGTCATCCATCTAGGCCTCCATATTTCTATGGAGCTGAGGTTCAAAACCAATTTGGATTGCTCTGGCAAATGTTGAGCCAGCGCTCTTCAACCCGAAAGGCATCTGTAAAAAGCAATACGTACCACATGGGGGTGATGAACGCTGTCTTTTCTTCATCCTCTCTTGTCATGAAGATCTGGTGGTAGCCCGAGTAGGCGTCGAGGAATGACAACAGATCACACCGGGCAGTGGAGTCAACAATCTGGTCGATGCGCGGCAATGGGAAGCGGTCCTTAGGACAAGCCTTATTGATATCTGTGTAATCAATACACATCCTCCACTTCCCATTGGCCTTGCGCACCACTACCGGATTGGCCAACCACGTCGGGTGGAGCACTCCCCTCACCAAACCTGCCGCTTCCAACTTCCTGATCTCCTCCGTGATGAACTCCTGCCTCTCCAGAGCCTGCTTTCTGACCTTCTGCTGGACGGGCCGCGCATGGGGGCAGACAGCTAGGTGGTGCTCAATCACCTCCTTGGGAACACCGGGGATGTCGGATGCTTGCCATGCAAACACGTCGACATTCGCCCGCAGGAAGGTGACGAGCGCGCCTTTCTATTTGCTGCCGAGGATGGAGCCTATGGTGAAGGCCCCTCCCGTGCCATCCTCCCTGGCGGATACGTTCTTGGTTTGCGGCGGCTCGGCTCTGGATCTCTTGCTCTTATCGGTAGAGCTCTCTGGCATGTCGTCGACGGCAGCACAACACTCCGGAGAGGTGCGCCTGCCGGAGTGGGTGCGAGAGTTCTTGCCGGGCTTCTTCCTCCCTCCCGGGGCTTCAGTGGCAGGAGCAGGTGCCTTGGCGGCAGCTGCTGCAACTGCCTCCCGGTAGAGTTGGTCGGCGCAAATCAGCGTGTCCTTCTTGTCGGAGGGGATGGAGATGATGGTCAACGGCCCGGGCATCTTTAGCGTGTTGTAGGCGTAGTGTGACGCCGCTATGAACTTGGCTAGTGCCGAGCGGCCGAGGATCCCGTTGTAGGGCAAGGGGATCTCGGCCACGTCGAAGACGATCCTCTCCGTCCTGTAGTTCAACTCTCCTCCAAATGTCACCAGCAGTGTGACCTTTCCTTCGGCTGGCTCCTCCCGGATTGACCCTTGAACGCGTGCCCGCTTCCTCAAGGTCTCCATCGGATTTGCAACCTTTTGATCACGACAGGCGAGATCAGGTTCAGGCCGGCCCCGCCGTCAACCAACATCTTGTTCAACCTGAGGTTGCGTATTGTTGGTGAGACCAACAGTGGCAAACACCCGACCACAGTAGTGCGGTCAGGGTGGTCCTTGGTGTCAAAGATGAGGGGTGTGCTGGACTATTTTAGCGGCTTCTAAGCGTCGAACGACGACTCTGCTGTTGTAATCTCACGCGCCCACTGCTTGAGCTGGCGGCGAGAGGTATGCAGTGAGGCGCCGCCATCGACGCACATAGCCTCCGTAGCCTTCTGGAACCCTTGCTCACCAGACTCGTCGTCCTCGTCGTGATCATCGTCTTCTTGTTTCTTGTCGCGGCCTCGGGCGGGCCTCCTTGGCCGCCACGCTTCTTACCGGATCCCTCAGCACCGTCTTGGTCCTTCTCCTTGTCACGCCTCTCATACTCAGCCTTTTGCTTCTCAGCAAGAAGCTCGACTTATCGGCAGTTCTAGAGGTCGTGGCCCTTGGTGTGGTGGATCTTGCAGTATTGCTTGCCGGAGTTCCCTGGTTTGTCGGTAGCCGCCAAGGCCCGGCAGGCGGCGCACCCGGCAATCTCCTTGTCAGGAGCGCCTGCCTTGACATTCTTGCCGGTACCGGTGTCGTCAGATCCCTCAACGGCAAGCACGGCCTTGCCCTTGCGTTTCCTGTTGCAACGCCGGCCCTTCTTCATCGCGATAGCGGTGTCCTCATCGGTATAGTCGGTTTCCGCGCCGGCCTCTTCGCCGGGGTACTTCCTTCCCTCTTCAGCCCGGGTGCATCTATCGGCCAAAACTTAGAGCTCGACCACATCCTTAACCTTGATCATCGCCAGCTCCTCGCGCAATTTGCGATTGCGCACGTTCTCGTGGAACGCGCTAATCACAGCGGCGGGATGAACGTCGGGGATGTTGTACTACACCCGGCTGAATCTCTGGATGTACGTACGCAGGGTCTCCCCTTCCTTCTGGGGAATGATATGCAGATCATTGGCCTGGCCATGAGCTTGGTGGCCTCTTATGAAGGCGCCAAGAAGAAATGGAATCCACCGGAAAGTGCATCAACCAACACATCACATTGGGCTTGAGCGCCAACGGGAAATAGTTGGCAAGCACCTTGTCGTCGCGAGCCCCAGCAGCCTACATCGCGATGGTGTAGATGCTGAGGAACTCGGATGGATGGGTCTTGCTAGTGTACTTCTCGCCGACGTCGGGCTTGAACGTGCAGTGGGACGGCCACTGGAACTGCCGCAGCTCACGGGTAAAGGCCGGGCAGCCCACCTCGTAAGGTAGGCCGTCGGAGCCCCCCGGTGCCGGGTGGTCCATAGCGGGTCCCGCCTGCTTGTCCGACTGGCGGCGCGTTTCGCGCCGGCGCTCGATGGTGGTTCGAGCGTCTTCGTGAGCTCGTTCCCAAAGGACCTGGCGCTGGTCGTGGAGGGTCCGTGGGTCGGACGACGCTATGGAGATGTTATCACAAGCGTCGTCACGACGGGCCGACGCCCGCGGCGGCTGGCGAGGAGGAGGAGAGTGCACCATGGTCGCAACTCCCCCGGTCCTCCCAGCGCCAGCATGTGGTGGCTCGGTGGAGCGCCGACCCGAGGGTCCCGCCGGTCGCGGATCGTCTTTGTTGGCGACGACGACAAGGCTCCAGATGGTGGCCCTCCACTCGTCAAGATTCTCCACAGCAGGAGGGAAGTCGAGGAGCATTGCGGCTGCTGCAGCCAAAGCTTCTATCGGCGCATGCCGCGGCGACAGCTATGTGGATCGCGCAAGGCCGACTTCTAACTACGTTAGAAGGAGCTCCGTTATGACCCAGCGGCTGCGTGCCATTTTCGCCAGCGCTTCGGCGGGCGTGCTGAACCCCTTCATCCTGCGGACGAAGCACGGGGCTCTTCAAACGGCGGTGCCCAGGGTCACCAACGCGGTGACGCTGCTCGCACTACAAAAAAAAACATCCGTGATGATACGTGTTTGTCACAGTAGCTCGCGTTTTTTGTCATGCATGTACATCCATGACAAATTTATGACAGAATCAAGATAGTCATACATGTGCTGTCGTAGAAGTGTTCCATGACATTACCAAAATTATCATCATGGAAGTGTCCACTTCCATGACGATAAATCGCGCGTCACACAAGTGCTGTCATCAAGGGTGACCGGCACGTGGCATCCACCGTAACGGAACACCGTTAAGCTATCGGGTCGGGTTTTGGATCCGATAACCCGTTAACAGCCCCGACCAATGGGGATTTTCCGCGTGTAAAATCATCATTGGCTGGAGGAAACACGTGTTGGCTCACCGTTGGGACAGATGTCATCCGTTCATTGGACCGAAGTCGCCTATGATACGGCGACACGTGGCACGGCACAACAGAGGCCCATTCCTGTGAAAAGGCCGGCCCGTTTGACTTGGTCAAAAGGTGGTGGCCCGGCCCATGGTAAGCCTATTAACGGCCTGTTCGCATATACCCCATTTACAGCCCGCTAACCCAGGGCCCGTTACGCCCTACCGAATTAGGCCCAGTAGCGTCATCTGGGCCGTCCCATATGATTCAGCGTGTTTTAACTTCCGGCCCATGTGTGGCCCATGACTTCTTTCGGCCCATATGAGGACCTTTGTAACTATTGGCCTATTAACGGCCCGTGGTGAAACTGGCAATGAACAGTGTATCACTTTATACCCATTAACGGCCCGTTATTCCATTGGGCCGTTTCCAGCCCAAGTTATCTTCCGGCCTTCTCAGGGCCCATTGATTCTTGGGCTCATTTGTAGCATTCGGTTACATACGGCCCGTTACTGTCATTTTCTGCTTGTGGGCCAAATTCAGCCCGTTGTTACAGTCAGCCCGTTTGCGGACCGTTAATACGTTGGGCCGTTTTCATGTCAAAAAAACCCGTTGGGGTGTTTTCATAGAGTTATCAAATACTGCCTATTAACGACCCGTTATGGTCCACGAATAGTACGGCCCATGATTGGCGAAATTGATACGCCCCATAGAAGGCCCATGGATCCTACGGCCCGTATGAGGCCCATGGATAGTACGGCCCGTAGAAGGCCCATGGACCCTACGGCCCGTAGAAGGCCCATGGACCCTAAGGCCCGTATAGAAGGCCGATCGATCCTACGACCCGTATAGAAGGCCAATGGATCCTACGGTCGGACAAAGGCCCATGGATCATACGGCCTGCAGGAGGCCCATGGTTACAACAGTGCGTGTATTGCCATGATTATTTTGGCCTAGTTACCAAAAATAGGCTATTGTGGCCACTAGAAAAACACAGAAAAAGAACTGCAGTGACTACAAGCAAACAACTAAACAAGACAATAAGGAAATAAATAAGCAAGCAATTAAGGCTAGCCTATTACCACTATTACACATATTACATCCACTGGGCATCAAAGTTCGCCACCAATGCAAATATAGGGAACAAAGCAGCATATTACATACACTGGCCGTCAAAATTGGCCACCAGTGCAAATCAACGCGGCAGCAAAACAAGAGCATAACTGAAACAACTTCACAAGAGCTCAAGAAACGTTATCCTGGGTATCCACCATGCTGGCAATAAGCTTAGCAAGCTGATTAGCTTTGTCCTATTTGGCGCTAAAATCCTCCAATGATTGCTTGTTGCACCGTAAAGTATGCATCTGAATGCTCCAGGACTTCCACATCCCGCCGCTTCTCGTCGCAAGACAACTGATCGATGTCTTTCAGCTTGTAGTTGAGACTCAAGAAACCGAACTGATTCGATAATCGAGTTTGAATACCTTGTGCAAGTGGTAGTGGCGATGCTCGAACACTAAACCAAGACAGGACTTTGGGGTTGTCTCGCTGTCTTCAAGATAGTCTTCCTTAGTTGTTTTATCAGCTTTGTTGGAGACCAACAAGGATGTGTCAATATCCTGAACCTTATCTGCATCACTTCCTTTACCATTGCTTAATAAGGCACTCTTCCCCAATATTCTGTCAGCATTCTAAAAGAAAAAACAAGCAGACACATAATAAGTTTAGAATGTACTAGTATATGAAACTCATTCGATGAACCAGTTCATTAGTAAGGTGGACAGGATTAAACTACCAAGTCTTCTATTGCCAAGTACTAGTACATAATAAAAGCATCAAACAAACATATATCTATGTCCTATGGTCACTGCATTGTCTTTCCAAATCAAAATAGAGACACGGTTCAAATCATATCAGTTCAAGACAAAGCAGCAGTGAAATAATACAAAGCATGGGAAACTACACGGGTCTACATGTACAACAACACTATTGGCTCTGTTGTGATGCTAGTAATGTGCATGATATGAAAGTCAACTATATACACAATTGAAATTAAAATCAACAGAGCTACTGATAAGAGCAAACCTGTTAAAGAAACATGCGTGAACATACCTGCTGTGGCATTGGAGTTCCGATTGGATCCTTCAATTTAAAAATAAGTTTGTATGAGTAAATACAGTGATACAAGAGCAAAGCAATCATAGTTAAAAAAGGCGCGCCTAAGTGAGCGCTTAAGCGCACCTAGGCTCTAGGCGTTGGCAAAACGCATTGCGCATAACTACGCATAATCTGTGCATAACTGCGCATAAGCATGCGCTTTGGTCAGTAAAGCGCAAGGCGGTGGCAAAACGCACAATTAACGCCTAGCGCTTTTTTGAACTATGATAGCAATGGAATCTTAAATTAGAACAGTTATTCTTCAGGTTTAGGCACTTGTTCTACATGAACAGAGTCTGAGAAGACGCAAGAATAAAATACTTAAAAATAGAAAATGAGCTCATAGACCATACCACATTCTTGGTTCGGGACCGAGATAGAACAAAGGCGTTCCGATCATCGTCCAGTAAATGTGTCTCAGGAGAACGTAAGGGAATTTGATGAGTTTCTTTGCCGGTGAAGTACATTTTCTTCAGGTAATTCCGATACTGCCACCAAGCATTCTTGAAGATAGCAGAGGTATTAGCATAGGTTACCTCATCCTGAGTTTCCAAATCGGTCCTTCTCTATAGAGAAAAATGGGAAAATTTGCTGTATTATAACCATCATGGAGTTAGGATGTATGGGACGAAGCAAAGTAATTGCCATGAATAACATTACTTACACATAACTCCTGGACAAACACCTGCAACTGGCATTTTTTCATCTTCAGTATAATATTTCCAAGATGGGAAGATACGCACATACGATTTAACAACATCAAATGCGATAGATGCTAAACTATGATAGGCTGGTTGTGCTTCCTCCACAGGAATAGGCCTACTAACTGGTGGAGTTGGGGTTCACCGTGATAGTATTGGCCCTTTGGGCACTGGAGATGCCTTACTAACTGCTCTTGTTTGGGAGCTCTGTGGTGGAGATGGTGTTGTGTCAACAGGAACTGGGTTACTATCGGCTGGGGTTGGGGTTAGATTGGGTGAAGCTGGTTCTCTGTCCATCGCAGTAGGGGTACAATCTGCGAGAGTTTGGGTTATGTGTGGTAGGGCTGGTTCTTGTGCATGTACAACCGGGGTGCTATCTCCACCAAGAGGTAGCACTGTTTTATATGAAGACCGTGTTTTTATTCCGCTAGATACTGGCATCACCCGCTCCAATTCAAATGGTTGATAAACAGGAAACATAGTTGAATGTACAGACATTTTATGAGAGACAGATGCAATAGATAGTGTGGAAAAAAGAGGGCATGAAATAGTTGACATGTATATTGTTTAACAAAAACGGATAGCATGACATAATTTCACATATATGATGTCCATCTAAACTGGATAGCATAGCATAACATAATTCAAAGATATGATAAATAAATAAACAGGATCGCATGACATAATACACCTACATGTTATCTAAGTGATCAGGATCACATCATTTAATTCACATATGTGATTTATATGCTAAACAGAGGGCATTCGATATGATGTCTGAACTAAGAACATGGTGTTGAATATTGTGTATATGATGTCTAAACTATGCAATGCAAGACATCGTATGCATGATATGAGCAGTATAACCGTGCCAAGTTAGAGCATACACCTCAGTGGGGGAATAGGACTGGTCATCTGCCTCTGAATCCATCTATGAGGAGCTATCGGGACCCAACAAGAGATCTGCTTCGACAGGTAGCAATGTCTGCTCTGAAGGCCTTGTTTTCACTCCAGATTTTTCCATATCCCACCCAAATGGCTGATTCACAGGAAGAGTAGTTTAATGTACAAACATTGTCGACAAATGGAAATGTAATGAAGAAAATGATGGGCAAGATATCATTCAAATATATGATGCCTGGTTAAACAGGATGGCATTGCACATTTCACATATATTATGGCTGGCTAAAAGACACGAGACTGCATAATTCCAATATATGATATAGAAACTAAACAAGTGGCATTACAGAACATGTCTAAACTAAGCAGATGACATATATGATGTCAAAAGTAGGCACTACAAGGCAACATATGCATGATATGACTAACATCATCATGCCAAGGTAGAGCAAACACCTTGGAGGGTAAATAGGAGTGGTCAGTGGCCTAATCCGCCTCGTAACAGATATCTTCCTCGGATTACAAACTGAGAGGGATGGGGAGGTTTGTCATTGAACCCACCATGGAGCGATGTTCGCAAGACATTGTATTGCCAGCATAAAACTCTTCTCTTTTCTCTACATGTTCAAAGCATGTTGTGTACAATATCGACATGCATAGAAAAAAACTATGGTGAGATTATGTAAGGAGAGCATGCAGAAATTTAGAGTGATGGTAACAACCAGTGGATCGATGTTTTTCCATTGAACCAAAATAGCCCTAATGGATCGACGTGAATGTATAGTAATAAGTGATGCAACAAGTGTGCAACCACTTTGCCGTAGCCATGTCGACCTCAGCATCATTGGGTTGGTCGCTGAAGCAGTTAAGGCAGAGGTGGCTGTCGGAGGTGTGGAGGAAGATCTGAGGAATCTGTAGACGGCGTCCAGGGCACTGCTCTATCGTGATGGATCGTTCTGTTGTTGGAGCAGCTCCGGTGAGCCGTAAGACGTCAAGGCTAAAGCAGCACAAGACAGACATCGTCAATCTCAAGTGGGATTCTAATAGCATCTCCAATAGATGATGTAAAATGGATGTAAAATTAACATCACCAAAAACCACCTGACTACAACAGATGAGGTAAAAACTGTTGACTTTGAAATTAACTGTCGAAACTGAAATTTACTGTAGAATCTGAATGCTACTCTCGAAACTGAACGCAATGATAGTAGAGAGGCACTTGACATGTAGTTTAGGAGGGCCTGCATTTCATCTTCAACTTGCACCCCCCTGAGCCGCCAGCCACCACCGGCCGGACCGCCGGCCCCAGCGCCGCCACGCCGCCCCGAAACAAATCGCCACCGCCGCCCCGGCCAGCCCTCTAGCCCCCCCCCCCCCCGCCATGAACCCTAAGATAGATAGTGGGGTACCTCTCCGTGAGCCCCGCCCCTTCTGGGTGGTTCTTCCTTAACTCATGAGCCCAGCCCCCCTTGTGGGTGGTTCTTCCTTAACTCCGCGAGCCCCCCAACCCCTGAAAATCGAATGACCCAAAATTCGATTCAGTTGACTGAAGTGTGGCTTAATCAGAGCAGAGCAGCAGCACGAGCGAGGTGGAGAGCAGCAGCAGCAGCTGGGCGAGCGAGCAATCGAGCGAGAGCCGGAGCAGCAGTAGCAGCGCGAGCGAGCGAGTGAGAGCCGAAGCAGCAGCAGCAGATCCATCTGGTATGGACGCCGCCGCTGAAGGGGCCTCGCACTGGGGGAGAGCCGCCATGGAGATGTCGCCCGCGGCGCCGGCTTGAAGGTAGCCGCTCCATGGGGGTGCGGAATGGAGCACCGTCGGCGCCGGGAGGTCAAGTTAAGGAGAAGGTGCGATGCGATGAGTGTACAACCTCTTTGGTGGCGCCGAGTAGGCCTCGGCTTCGTCCGAGGAGTCGGTGAGGATGCTGCGGTTCCGGTGGAGCAGGTTAAGGCGGCGTTGTGGGGATGGAGCAGCCGCGATAGAAGAGGCGATCGTCGGAGCAGCTACTTGGAGGTGGAGGACTGGGCGGCTGAACTGGCGGGACGGCGAGATGGATGACAGATCCTCATCCGGGGAGGTGGACGAGGGACGTCGAGCTGTTGCAGTGGACGACGTCGTCGGGGAAGAGGCTCCGGCTGGGCAGCGGTGACGTGGCGGACGGAGGAGGGTGGGGTTTCGCGGCTGGAGCGGAGAGGTTATGGCGGCCTGGGATTTCTAATGGCGAAAAGGGGGCGATGGGAGGGGGTGAAGCATGACTTAGGGACGCGCTTGTCCAAAATGTAGGGTGTGTTACAAAAGTACCCCCCACCGATTTGAACTAGCGGCCCTTTCAGCTCAGGGTTAGAAGGGGGATTTCGCGTGTCGGGATTTGGCAGCTGGAGGGAGTTTTCGCGCGCATTGTAATTTCGGGATAGTAAGGCATGGGTTGTGAAGGCGCCAGTTTTGGGAGCACGATATCTGAATTTTCGGGATTTAACAAGACGCGGGTTGAATTTTAGGGACAAGCCTAACATGTAGTAATATTGTACTTTTACGTACCAAATCAATTCGCACTTCCCTCAACCAAAAAGAAAACGAAAAAATTAAAACTATTCACACCACACAAAGAGAGAGTCTTGCCCCGTTTTACTATACAAATGCTATTCAAAGCTACTCCCTCCTTCCATCTATATAGGGTGTAATGCGTTTTTCGATGCTAACTTTGACCAAATATTAGAGCAATGATATATGACATGCAACTTACACAAAGCACACCGTTAAGTTCGTCTGTGAAGGGTTCTTTCAATGATATAATTTTCACATTGTGCATGTCATGTACTATTAATCTTGTCAATAGTCAAAGGCGGTCTTAAAAATCTCATTACGGCCTATATAGATGGAAGGAGGGAGTATGAATCCATGTTATGTCCGATTAAATTTTTCCGCTTGCTGTATAATGCATGTAACCTACTCATACCAACATTTTAGTGCATTCCAAATGTCTATACTACCGCTGCAATTCGAACTAAATTTGAATTCGTTTCTCTATTCAATAAGAATCTACAATCATGATTGTTGCCAACTTCAACCATCTAGTTTCCTTGCTATCCGCCAGATATAAATCGGACGGCCTATAATGCAGGATGGCAGGCACACCATCATCAACAACTCTGTTTTTATAAGAGTAGAGATAAAATGTATTAAATGTAGTATAACATGTTCATAAACACACATGTGTATCACCGTTATATATATTCACACATGCGTCGGTTGAAAACACTATGGTAAATTCTTCAAATATCCGAATTCGCTTTTTATAATGAAGTATATATGATCTCTATTCGTCTTTTACACCCACACAACCCTCTTATCTTTGTAGCTAGCGCTAACTTTCTCTTGTGCATGCACACGCCCGCATCCCTCTCAACCCCCCTCATCATTCTCTAGCTCCATCGCGCAAATTCGTCTTTTCACTTTAGGTCGCTCACCCACGGTGTGTGTAGGCCCCCCAGCTCCTTCTTTACGGCACACATCGATCGATATGCCTCTCTAGCCCGGTGTGCCTAGCAGAAACACAAGCTTCCCCTCTTCTCTTGTCACCGTCCATGCCTCACTCCCACCACTCTTTTCATCGTCCTCGTACTCGCACACTCCTCCCTGCTCGATATAGTATGCCTCTCGTACCACGTCCTACATGCATCCCTCTCTCTCTATCCTTCTCCTCATGCCTCATTTGCTTCTAACACACACACATGCATGTATACCAATTGATCTCCCAACATATACCTAGATCGACTTTAACTAGCCCCCCATCGATCGACGTACCTCACAAGTTATGTCTCTCCTTTCTCTAACAAAGGGCGATTGATCTTCCTATGTAGTTATGTCTGCTTACCACAGCCACATTGTCCCCCCTCATCATTCGTGCATGCCTCCTGACCCGTCTCTCACACGCACGTGCACAGACAACAAGCAGCCATCTCCTCTCTTATTGATATTGCGAGCGTGCCCTCCGTTTGTCTAGCAAGCTTATCCCACCATTTGTTAGAAGCAACTCCACTACCACCCCCTCCAACACTCTAGCTTTGTCTCTATTCCAACCTTATTACTCTCCTACACATATGCATGGATGCCGATCGATCTCCCTTAATACATGAGGCAGATCGATCTCCTTAATGTTGGGGAACGTAGTAATTTCATAAAATTTCCTACGCACACGCAAGACCATGGTGATGGCATAGCAACGAGAGGGGAGAGTATCCGTCCACGTACCCTCGTAGACCGAAAGCGGAAGCGTTATAACAACGCGGTTGATGTAGTCGTACGTCTTCACGATCCGACCGATCCAAGCACCGAGCGACGGCACCTCCGAGTTACGCACACGTTCAGCTCGATGGCGATCCCGGACTCCGATCCGGCAAAGTGTCGGGATGAGTTCCGTCAAGACGATGGCGTGGTGGCGATGATGATGCTCCACCGGCGCAGGGCTTCGCCTAAGCTCGCGACGATATGACTTCTCGGCGCAGGGCTTCGCCTAAGCTCATGACGATATGACGAAGTGGAATATGGTGGAGGGGCACCGACACGGCTAAGAACGATCCGTAGATCAACTTGTGTGTCATGGGGTGCCCCGCCCAGATATAAAGGAGCCAAGGGGTGCAGCCAGCCCTAGGGGGGGCGCTGAGGAGTCCTACTCCCACCGAGTAGGACCCCCCTCCTAGTTGGATTAGGATTGGAGGAGGGGAAGAGGGAAGGCGCGCCCCCTCTCCTTGTCCTATTCGGACTAGAGGGGAGGGGGCGCGCCTCCCCTGGCCGGCCCTTCCTCTTCTCTCTTATGGCCCATCAAGGCCCATAGACTCCCGGGGTTCCGTAACCCGGTGTTCCGATAACTTCTGTTTTCATCGGAACCTTTCGAAGTCAAACATAGGCTTCCAATATATCAATCTTTATGTCTCGACCATTTGAGACTCCTCGTCATGTCCGTGATCACATCCGGGACTCGAACAACCTTGGTACATCAATACTTATAAACTCATAATGAGCTGTCATCGAAGCGTTAAGCGTGCGGACCCTACGGGTTCGAGAACTATGTAGACATGACCTAGAACCATTCTCGGTCAATAACCAATAGCGGAACCTGGATGCCCATATTGGTTCCTACATATTCTACGAAGATCTTTATCGGTCAAACCGCATAACGATATCGTTGTTCCTTTTGTCATCGGTATGTTACTTACCCGAGATTCGATCGTCGGTATCCAATACCTAGTTCAATCTCGTTCATGGTAAGTCTCTTTACTCGTTCCGTAATACATCATCTTACAACTAACTCATTAGTTGTAATGCTTGCAAGGCTTATGTGATGTGTATCACCGAGAAGGCCAGAGATACCTCTCCGACAATCGGAGTGACAAAACCTAATCTCGAAATCGCCAACCCAACAAGTACCTTTGGAGACACCTGTAGTACTCCTTTATAATCACCCGATTACGTTGTGACGTTTGGTAGTACCAAAGTGTTCCTCCGTGGCGGAGTTGCATAATCTCATAGTTACAGGAACATGTATAGGTCATGAAGAAAGCAATAGCAATATACTAAGCGATCAAGTGCTAAGCTAACGGAATGGGTCATGTCAATCACATCATTCTCCTAATGATGTGATCTCATTAATCAAATGACAACACATGTCTATGGTTAGGAAACATAACCATCTTCGATTAATGAGCTAGTCTAGTAGAGGCATACTAGTGACTATCTGTTTGTCTATGTATTCACACATGTATTATGTTTCCGGTTAATACAATTCTAGCATGAATAATAAACATTTATCATGATATAAGGAAATAAATAATAACTTTATTATTGCCTCTAGGGCATATTTCCTTGATCTCCCACTTGCACTAGAGTCAATAATCTAGATTACACAAGAATGATTCTAACACCCATGGAGTCTTGGTGCTGATCATGTTTTGCTCGTGGAAGAGGCTTAGTCAGCGGTGCGCAACATTCAGATCCGTATGTATTTTGCAAATCTCTATGTCTCCCACTTGGACTTGGTCCCGAATGGAATTGAAGCGTCTCTTGATATGCTTGGTCCTCTTGTGAAATCTGGATTCCTTTGCCAAGGCAATTGCACCAAGATTGTCACGAAGATCTTCATTGGTCCCGATGCACTAGGTATGACACCTAGATCGGAAATGAACTCTTTCATCCAGACTCCTTCATTTGCTGCTTCGAAGCAGCTATGTACTCCGCTTCACATGTAGATCCCGCCACGACGCTTTGTTTAGAACTGCACCAACCGACAGCTCCACCGTTTAATAAAAATACGTATCCGGTTTGCGATTTAGAATCGTCCGGATCGGTGTCAAAGCTTGCATCGGCGTAACCATTTACGACTAGCTCTTTGTCACCTCCATATCGAGAAACATATCCTTAGTCCTTTTCGGTATTTGGGATGTTCTTGACCGCTGTCCGATGATCCACTCTGGATTACTTTGGTACCTTCCTGCCAAGCTTACAGCTAAGCATCGTCAGTCTGGTACACAGCATTGCATACATGATAGAGCCTATGGCTGAAGCATAGGAACATCTTTCATTTTCTCTCTATCTTCTCATTGTGGTCGGGCATTGAGTCGACTCAATCTTACACCTTGTAATCTGGTAAAAACCTTTCTTTGCTCGATCCATTTTGAACTTCTTCAAAACTTTATCAAGGTATGTGCTTTGTGAAAGTCCAATTAAGCGTTTGATCTATCTCTATAGATCTTGATGCCCAATATGTAAGCAGCTTCACCGAGGTCTTTCATTGAAAAACTTTTATTCAAGTATCCTTTTATGCTATCCAGAAATTCTATATCATTTCCAATCAACAATATGTCGTCCACATATAATATCGAAATGCTCTGAGCTCCCACTCACTTTCTTGTAAATACAGGCTTCTCCAAAAGTGCATATAAAACCATATGCTTTGATCACACTATCAAAGCGTTTATTCCAACTCCGAGAGGCTTGCACTGACCATAAATTGATCGTTGGAGCTTGCACACTTTGTTAGCACCCTTTGGATCAACAAAACCTTCTGGTTGCATCATATACAACTCTTCTTCTAGAAATCCATTCAAGAATGCAGTTTTACATCCATTTGCCAAATTTCATAATCATAAAATGCGGCAATTGCTAACATGATTCGGACAGACTTAAGCATCGCTACTGGTGAGAAAGTCTCATCGTAGTCAACCCCTTGAACTTGTCGAAAACCTTTTGCAACAAGTCGAGCTTTGTAGACAGTTACATTACCATCGCGTCGGTCTTCTTCTTAAAGATCCATTTATTCTCAATGGCTTGCCGATCATCGGGCAAGTCAACCAAAGTCCATACTTTGTTTTCATACATGGATCCCATCTCAGATTTCATGGCTTCCAGCCATTTCGCGAATCTGGGCTCACCATCGCTTCTTCATAGTTTGTAGGTTCGCCATGGTCAAGTAACATGACTTCGAGAATAGGATTACCGTACCACTCGTGCGTATTTTACTCTGGTTGACCTCTGAGTTCAGAGTAACTTGATCGAAGCTTCATGATCATCATCATTAGTTTCCTCACTAATTGGTGTAGTTGTCACAGAACCGTTTCTTGTGATGAACTACCTTCCAATAAGGGAGCAGATCTGATTATCTCATCAAGTTCTACTTTCCTCCCACTCACTTCTTTCGAGAGAAACTCCTTCTCTAGAAAGGATCCGAATTTAGCAACGAAAACTTTGCCTTCAGATCTGTGATAGAAGGTGTACCCAACAGTCTCCTTTGGGTATCCTATGAAGACACATTTCTCCGATTTGGGTTCGAGCTTATCTGGTTGAAGTTTCTTCACATAAGCATCGCAGCCCCAAACTTTAAGAAACGACAACTTTGGTTTCTTGCCAAACCACAGTTCATACGGTGTCGTCTCAACGGACTTAGATGGTGCCCTATTTAGCGTGAATGCGGCCGTCTCTAAAGCATATCCCCAAAGCGATAGCGGTAAATCAGTAAGAGACATCATAGATCGCACCATATCAAGTAAAGTACGATTCTGACGTTCGGACACACCATTTCTCTGTGGTGTTCGGGTGGCGTGAGTTGAAACTATTCCACATTGTTTCAAATGTAAACCAAACTCGTAACTCAAATATTCTCCTCCACAATCCGATCGTAGAAATTTTATTTTCTTGTTACGATGATTTTCCACTTCACTCTGAAAATCTTTGAACTTTTCAAATGTTTCAGATTTATGTTTCATTAAGTAGATATACCCATATCTGCTCAAATCATCTGTGAAGGTGAGAAAATAACGATACCGCGCGTGCCTCAACATTCATTGGACCACAAACATCGGTATGTATGATTTCCAACAAATCAGTTGCTCGCTCCATAGTTCGGAGAACGGCGTTTTAGTCATCTTGCCCATGAGGCACGGTTCGCAAGTACCAAGTGATTCATAATCAAGTGATTCGAAGCCCATCGGTATGGAGTTTCTTCATGCGTTTTACACCGATATGACCCAAACGGCGAGTGCCACAAATAAGTTGCATTATCATTATCAACTCTGCATCTTTTGGTTTCAACACTATGAATATGTGTACTACTATCGAGATTCAATAAAATAGACCACTCTTCAAGGGTGCATGACCATAAAAGATATTATTCATATAAATAGAACAACCATTATTCTCTGTCTTAAATGAATAACCGTCTCGCATCAAACAAGATCCAGATATAATGTTCATGCTTAACGCTGGCACCAAATAACAATTATTTAGGTCTAAAACTAATCCGATGGTAGATGTAGAGGTAGCGTGCCGACCGCGATCACATCGACTTTGGAACCATTTCCCACGCGATCGTCACCTCGTCCTTAGCCAATCTTCGCAATCCGTAGTTCTGTTTGAGTTGCAAATATTAGCAATGAACCAGTATCAAATACCTGTACTACTGCGAGTATTAGTAAGGTACACATCAATAACATGTATATCACATATACCTTTGATCACCTTGCCATCCTTCTTATCCGCCAAATACTTGGGGCAGTTCCGCTTCAAATGTCGGTCTGCTTGCGGTAAAACACTCGATTTCAGGCTTAGGTCCAGACTTGGGTTTCTTCTCTTGATCAGCAACTTTCTTGCTGTTCTTTTGAAGTTTCCTTCTTCTTTCCTTTGCCCTTTTCTTGAAACTAGTGGTCTTGTTGACCATCAACACTTGATGCTCTTTCTTGATTTCTACCTCCATGACTTTTAGCATTGCGAAGAGCTCAAGAATTGTTTTAGTCATCCCTTGCATATTATAGTTCATCACGAAGCTCTTGTAGCTTGGTGGCGATGATTGGAGAATTCATCAATGACACTATCATCCGGAAGAGTAACTCCCAGTTGAATCAAGTGATTATTATACCCGGACATTTTGAGTATATGTTCACTTGTGAACTATTCTCCTCCATCTTGCAGCTATAGAACTTAATTGAGACTTCATATCTCTCAATCCGGGCATTTGCTTGAAATATTAACTTCAACTCCTGGAACATCTCATATGCTCCATGACGTTCAAAACGTCGTTGAAGACCCGGTTCTAAGTCATAAAGCATGGCACACTGAACTATCGAGTAGTCATCAGCTTTGCTTTGCCAGACGTTCACAACCGGCGTTGCTCTCCTGCAGCAGCACGGCACCCAGCGGTGCTTCCAGGGCGTAATTCTTCGTGCAGCAATGAGGATAATCCTCGTTACGGACCCAGTCCGTGTAATTGCTACCATCATCTTTCAACTTTGCTTTCTCAAGGAAGCATTAAAATTCAACGGAACAACAGACGAGCCATCTATCTACGATAAACATAGACAAGCAAAATACTATCGGTACTAAGTTCATGATAAATTTAAGTTTAATTAATCATATTAAAAACTCCCACTTAGGCAGACATCTCTCTAGTCATCTAAGTGATTCGTGATCCAAATCAACTAAACCATGTCCGATCATCACGTGAGATGGAGTAGTTTCAATGGTGAACATCACTATGTTGATCATATCTACTATATGATTCACGCTTTCGACCTTTCGGTCTCCGTGTTCGAGGCCATATCTGTTATATGCTAGGCTCGTCAAGTTTAACCTGAGTATTCGCGTGTGCAACTGTTTTGCACCGTTGTATTTGAGCGTAGAGCCTATCACACCCGATCATCACGTGGTGTCTCAAAGACGAAGAACTTTCGCAGCGGTGCATACTCGGGAGAACACTTCTTGATAATTTTAGTGAGAGATCATCTTATAATGCTACCGACAATCAAAGCAAGATAAGATGCATAAAGGATAAACATCACATGCAATCAATATAAGTGATATGATATGGTCATCATCATCTTGTGCTTGTGATCTCCATCGCCGAAGCACCGTCATGATCACCATCGTCACCGGCGCGACACCTTGATCTCCATCGTAGCATCGTTGTCGTCTCGCCAACTATTGCTTAGTGATAAAGTAAAGCAATTACATGGCTTTTGCATTTCATACAATAAAGCGACAACCATATGGCTCCTGCCAGTTGCCGATAACTCGGTTACAAAACATGATCATCTCATACAATAAAATATAGCATCACGTCTTGACCACATCACATCACAACATGCCCTGCAAAAACAAGTTAGACGTCCTCTACTTTGTTGTTGCAAGTTTTACGTGGCTGCTACGGGCTGAGCAAGAACCGTTCTTACCTCACGCATCAAAACCACAGCGATAGTTTGTCAAGTTGGTGCTGTTTTAACCTTCGCAAGGACGGGCGTAGCCACACTCGGTTCAACTAAAGTGAGAGAGCAGACACCCGCGGTCACCTTTAAGCAACTAGTGCTCGCAGCGGTGAAACCAGTCTCGCGTAAGCGACTGCGTAATGTCGGTCCGGCCGCTTCATCTCACAATACCGCCGAACCAAAGTATGACATGCTGGTAAGCAGTATGACTTATATCGCCCACAACTCACTTGTGTTCTACTCGTGCATATGACATCAACGCATAAAATCAGGCTCGATACCCTTTGTTGGGGAGCGTAGTAATTTCAAAAAATTCCTACGCACACGCAAGACCATGGTGATGGCATAGCAACGAGAGGGAAAGTATCCGTCCACGCCCTCGTGAGACCGAAAGCGAAGCGATATAACAACGCGGTTGATGTAGTCGTGCGTCTTCACGATCCGACCGATCCAAGCACCGAACGTCACGGCACCTCCGAGTTCGCACACGTTCAGCTCGATGGCGATCCCGGACTCCGATCCAGCAAAGTGTCGGGATGAGTTCCGTCAAGACGACGGCGTGGCAGGCGATGATGATGCTCCACCGACGCAGGGCTTCGCCTAAGCTCATGACGATATGACTTCTCCGCGCAGGCTTCGCCTAAGCTCGCGACGATATGACCGAAGTGGAATATGGTGGAGGGGGCACCGCACACGGCTAAGGAGCGATCCATAGATCAACTTGTGTGTCATGGGGTGCCCCCGCCCCGTATATAAAGGAGCCAAGGGGTGCGGCCAGCCCTAGGGGAGGCGCTGGAGGAGTCCTACTCCCACGGGAGTAGGACTCCCCCTCTCCTAGTTGGATTAGGATTGGAGGAGGGAAGAGGGAAGGGGGCGCCGCGCCCCCTCTCCTTGTCCTATTCGGACTAGAGGGGGGAGGGGGGCGCGCGGCCTCCCTGGCCGGCTCTTCCTCTTCTCTCTTATGGCCCATCAAGGCCCATAGACCTCCCGGGGTTCCGTAACCCCGGTGTTCCGTAACTTCTGTTTTCATCCGGAACCTTTCGAAGTCAAACATAGGCTTCCAATATATCAATCTTTATGTCTCGACCATTTCGAGACTCCTCGTCATGTCCGTGATCACATCCGGGACTCGAACAACCTTGGGTACATCAATACTTATAAACTCATAATGAACTGTCATCGAAGCGTTAAGCGTGCGGACCCTACGGGTTCGAGAACTATGTAGACATGACCTAGAACCATTCTCGGTCAATAACCAATAGCGGAACCTGGATGCCCATATTGGTTCCTACATATTCTCTGAAGATCTTTATCGGTCAAACCGCATAACGATATCGTTGTTCCTTTTGTCATCGGTATGTTACTTACCCGAGATTCGATCGTCGGTATCCAATACCTAGTTCAATCAAGCGTTCGTAAGTCTCTTTACTCGTTCCGTAATACATCATCTTACAACTAACTCATTAGTTGTAATGCTTGCAAGGCTTATGTGATGTGTATCACCGAGAAGGCCAGAGATACCTCTCCGACAATCGGAGTGACAAAACCTAATCTCAAATCGCCAACCCAACAAGTACCTTTGGAGACACCTGTAGTACTCCTTTATAATCACCCGATTACGTTGTGACGTTTGGTAGTACCAAAGTGTTCCTCCGTAAACGGAGTTGCATAATCTCATAGTTACAGGAACATGTATAGGTCATGAAGAAAGCAATAGCAATATACTAAACGATCAAGTGCTAAGCTAACGGAATGGGTCATGTCAATCACATCATTCTCCTAATGATGTGATCTCATTAATCAAATGACAACACATGTCTATGGTTAGGAAACATAACCATCTTCGATTAATGAGCTAGTCTAGTAGAGGCATACTAGTGACTATCTGTTTGTCTATGTATTCACACATGTATTATGTTTCCGGTTAATACAATTCTAGCATGAATAATAAACATTTATCATGATATAAGGAAATAAATAATAACTTTATTATTGCCTCTAGGGCATATTTCCTTCACTTAATACATGAGGTAGGCCTCTCTCCTCCTCCACACATATACCAGCCATTGTACCTCTATAGTTAATTGGGCCTCCTTCTTCCCCCACCACACACCGATAGTCGAGCACTACAGGTAGGTATCCATGCCACAGAGACAAACTGCACATGTCCCCTCTCATGTTCCAGTAGACTAGCCACTCTATATCTTTGACGTGGGCACACACAAATTCGATGGCACTCTTTATCAATCGTGCACGCGCGCACACACACACACACACATCATCCCTCTTTTCGATTCTATGGACACCTCAAGCCGATGATACCTCCACTCTCTTCTCGTGGATTGCCCCCTCTATATATATATGTTATATCCAGGACTCTATTTCACACACATTGCGTATGTTACATTTTTTGATTGACCCCCCCCCCCCAAAAAAACTCTCAAGAACCCACACACTATATCTCTCTAGGTATGTATCTCTCTCACACAACCCCACGTAGGTGGTGTACGTATACAAGAAGAGAATAGGTGCACCATGCACGTACTCACGCTTCATGCCCAGCCACACCTGCGCGGGTACATGGTGGAGCTCATTTCTTTATGAAATGGCAGCCCACGTGCTAATTTGAACGCCTGTAGTGGTTGTTTACCTAGGGAGGTCGTGTACCACGCCTGCACGAAACAAAGTTCGACTTGACGCGTTGCCGCGTTATTTTTAAATAAAGTTATAGCGCTCAATGGCACACACACACAGAATATAAAACGATTTTTATGGAGAAAAAGGTAGTCCGCTCACTATATACAATGGAGCCTTGCGTGCCTGGTTTGTCGCTCTTCAGAGTATCTCACACAAGGCTGCGGTGGCCTCTCTCTCTCTCACTGTTGGTCACTGATCCGGTCGCATCCCGTCCGCCGGGGGAAAGGGAGTGCGGTGGCCTCTCTCTCTCTCTCTCTCACCATTGGTCACTGATACGGCCGCATCCCATCCGCCGGGGGAAAGGGAGGAAGTGCATCATTTCTTCGTTCGACGGCGCCGAGGCAGCACGTCCAGATCTGCGGTACACGCCGTTCTCTTTGACCAAGCTCGGTGGCGCGGCAGGCCTCGCCACCTGCTCGAGATTCCGCCGCCGCTCACCTAGTTACATCCCGGCGACCTCCAGGTATCCCCTTCGGCCTTGCTCCACTGCCCGTCTTCCCACGTCGCTGCATGTGGATCTTCCATAGTTCTTTGCCCAAAACGTAGCTCATCCAGCGTACTTTTCATATTGCATTCTCATCCTCACACCGTTTTAGACAAACACAACCGTGTTGTTATCTTCCCTTAGGGCAAGGAATATTCTTCTTTTTTGTCGTCGCATGTGTCATCAACTGTTATTGGCCAGTAATTGTTTCCTTCGTACCTCTTTTTTGCAAACAGGGCTATCCATTTCACCTCATTGCTATTGCAACCTTTTGGTGAACTGCACAAATCACTTTTTTCTTAAGAGTGTTTTGTGCAGTTGTACTAAAATTTCACACGGGCAACGTCTCTACATTTCAGTGCGACTGCACAAAGGGAGATTGGTTTTGCTCTATCCTCCTCATCCAACTCCGAGCCCAATCTTCTCCAACTAGTTAGTCTTAAGAGAGACCGCAAAGGTGACCGGCTTCTATTTGTGTGTTTATTGTTTCATCAGCAGTCCTCTATTATCGTAATCACACTTAATATCTTTGTAACAGGGATGCTCAACTCTATTCTAGTGGAACTGCACAAAATGATCGGAATGTTGCATGCTCCAGACAGCTACCTTTTTTCCCAACATGCCTTGTTGATTTAGACAGAGCTGGGGGGACGTTGCTGCCAATGAAAGCATGGATCAATTTTAATTTACCACATTCTCACAACTCTGTCTTCAGTTGTGATGTAATTATTAGCTCTGATCTGCTAATAATTGGCATGCATTAGCAAGGAAGTTAGTTTTTTATTGTTTCCGAAAGAGCATCGATGGCAAGACACGCGAAACAAAAGCAGAAAGCTCACACCATTCTACAATTTCATGTCGCTGGAAAATTATTTGTATAGTACGTCAATTATGTAAACAAATGATGGAAGCTTGATAGCATTGCCAGAAGCCTCTTCATCATCTGGGTCCATGTGCCATGCACAAAATTATACTCCTTCGTTCCTAAATATTTATCTTTTTAAAAATTTCAAACGGGCATATTTTAGAGTGTAGATTCACTCATTTTTCTTCGTATGTGTACTCCCTCCGTTCCTAAATATTCTATTCGTCTTTCTAGAGATTTCAACAAGTGACTACATACGAAGCAAAATGAGTGAATCTACACTCTAAAATATGTATATATACATCCGTATGTGCCAGTCCATTTGAAATCTCTAAAAAGACAAATATTTGTGTAGTCACTCATTGAAATCTCTGGAAAGGCAAATATACTCCGGAGTATATTTAAGAACCGAGGGGGTAGTGCACAACCGCATGGGAGACTCAGCCCGGTCGTTGCGCCGCATTAATAGTGAGTAATGAGCAGTCAAATCATAAGCCCCACCTTTCCCACTGTAAGTTGCTCTGAAGAAGCAACCATCAATAGGCTCTTCTTTGAATCCTCTCATACTACTCCATCCGTCACTGTTTATACATCGCGCTGAAGAAAAAAAAATCTGTGGGACCAAGGCGACTAGCGACCGGCCTGAAAAATAGCATTAGTAGTTATAGCACGGCGTACACGCATGCATGAAGTGCTTCCACCCCGGGTGCACACATGCATACACTTACTCCACTCCGTAGTAGTACAGTACATGGAGAGAAAATTATGGACTTGATTGCGGTTACCACGCCCTAATTAATTGAGCATTAAACCAAACGCGTCTAAAGTCTCTCTGGTGGTGGAAATGCATTGAGAGAAATGCATCATAATGAAGCACGCCTTGTAAACTGTGACGGGGGGAGGAGTGGTATGAAGGTGCAAAACCAAGTACGCGTATGGCCAGACGGTCAACACACCTCCTCTTGGCATATCACTGACATGTGGGACAGGAATGTGAGCAAACCGATCTCAATTGATGGCAAAGAGCCAACCCGCCGTTCCTTGAGAGGCGAGAGCGAGAACACGAACGAGGCTCGCACGGAGGCCAAGATATATTCGGCGTGGTTGGTTGATCGATATCATTGATTACATGTTGGGCTGCCGTTTTCCGCCCTTCTTCGGAATAAACGTGTACTTCATCAGAGATAAAAAAATAAGAGTACAGACGGTCCACCATGCGGTTCTAGTAGTAGTACTACTCGTACTACTGCGCTTGGCTCTTCGCCTCTTCGTGATGTCGAACAAGGTACTCCGCATGTTGGGTACTACAGTGTATGCCTCTGACAATCTGACACCGAATGGACTGATGCATGTCCACCGAGGGTAGGTTGCATTTGTCAAAAGGCGTAAGCGAGCTTCACCTTGTCCTGCAAGCTTCTCCTCGTTCTGCAAATTGACGGGACACACCAAAAAGTAGTGCTAGGCCATACTCCCTCCTTTCCGACTAATATGGCTTAATCTTTTTTGCGGGTAAATGAGAGAGCTTTATTCATATATAAGCATTCTTAGGACGATCAGCCAAGACACTCGTCACTAGGAAGCGAGGTACCCCGCAAAAAAGAAGTAGGAAGCGAGGTGTTTCATCAAGCCAGCTCTCAGCCACATTCAAAGTGCAGCAAGCACAGTTCGCACGAAGATGCGCCGCAAGGTTTGCTGACCTGTTTACATGCTGAATAACAAAAAAGGAGGAAATACTACCGAGCGCTACTATTTGTAACAGGATATGAGCCAGAATTAAGCAAGAATTGTGGCGAGTGTTCCATGCAATCAACTTCCATTATCACACGCGAGAACCCTCGAAGAGAACCAAATGTGTTGAAGATTGCTTTATCACATTTTAAAATTATAATAAGAGTGCAGACGCTCCTCCATCCGGTTCCTAGTACTTAGTATATTACGTACCTTTATAGACTATAGTAGTAGTACTAGTACTCGTAAACTTTGCGCTTGGCTGTTCGCCTATTCGGGAAGTCGAACAATAGTAGCACTAGTAGTATAGTGTATGCTTCTGGCAATCTGACAGCGAATTAACTGTTGCACGTCCACCGCCTAAGCGAGGGAGATCTTGCATTAGTAAAAAGTTTCTCCTTGTCCTGCGAGCCACCGTGCGCAAACTTCTCCCGTCCTGCAACCTTCTCCTTGTTCGGCAAGTTGACGGGACACAGCAAAGTAATGCTAGTCCATACTGCCTCCTTTCCGGTTAATATGGCATAATTTCAAACGAGATAAATACACTGTCTGTCACTGTATATTTGTAAAAATATGGTCAGTGGACTTCATAATACGCTCATTGCACTCAATATATATATTTTCCGATGTTTATACGATCACTAGCTCACCCTGACTGAGTATGCATGCATGTGTAGGTTGAGCACTTAGCGTGACCGTGTGTGTTCCGTCGTGTGCTCAGACATGCATGCATTAGGGCTTCGCGCGCGTTTTTGCGTCCATGTGTACGTGTGACTGTTGCATACACGTAGTGGGAGTACGTGTAGGGGCCACTAAGGAGCAGTCAAATCACGCAGTAAGTTAGTCGGAAGAAGCAACCATCATTTCACTCTTGAATCACACGTACGCAATATAGAATGGTTGATATGAAGAGAAAAAGAAAACCACTATATATACACTTGCAGGAGCCTAAGCTACAAGCCTGCTTGCGTTGCTCTCTTCACAAGCATAGAACGACGGCCTGATCCCGCAGCTAGGGGAAGGGAACAATGTTCTGCATAGACGCGGTCGACATCGGCGAGGGAGAAAACCCACAGTCGGTGCGTCCCAATCGGGGGTCACCGCGGTATGGGCCGATGCCGCGTCCCAACCACCCTTCTAGCTACAGCCCTCCCAGGTAGTCCATCTTGCTTTTGGAGCCGGCTTGCTCCACTGCCGTAGCTCCATCTCCATGTCGATCTTTCTCTACTTCTACCGGCTTCTACTTGTGATGAGTTTATGTCTCATGAACTAGTGCCAGTACTATTATTCTAATCACACTTCTTCAATATCTTTGCCATTAGGGATGCTCAGGTCGATTTTAGTGGAACTGCATAAAAGCATCGTATGATCCGAGGGTGCCAGCCGTCTTTCCTTCGACAGGTTCTACCTGGCCAGGGAATTAAATCATGTTTACGGTTTAGGGTTTAAGTCATAGTGACCCCATCGGTAGTTTTTCTTTCAGACACGCTCTCACAACTTTTTCTTTAGTTGTGAAGTAAATATTAGCTATGATCTGTGAATCATTGAGATGCATCAAGATCGTGTTAGTTTTCCTTTGTATTTGATGGAATGTTGTAACGGGCAACCTTGGAATAGGAATGAAAATGGGTGGAAAGTTTCCGTTTTTGGAGAAAAATGGAAGCGGAGAGAAACCAACGTTTGTTTCGTTGGATCGCGCCATCGAGCAAAACCAACGTTTAAATCACGTCTGTCGTGTTCGTGTCTCACCCTCCTCCACGGCTCGACCCCACAGGTCGCTCGGCATGCCACTCACCGCAAACTGAGTATACGATAACTTTCCCGCCTGCTTGTCTGATAGATCGCGCCATGGAGTACTAGCACTACTAGAAGAGATTGACGAGTTGGGGGGGGGGGACAACTAGCTGTAGCACGGACTCCTAAGAACTTTTTGCATGCATGTTGTAGCCGGCTATTGTGACCTTTGAACGTGGAGCAGCCGCGTGCGCTCGGAAGCGGCGCGGGCGACGCTCTCTCGGCCGGCGCGGTGCTTCAATGCCGGCGCCAGTGAGAGGTTGCGTCCGCTCTGGCCGGGCATGAATGCGACACTGACCGTTTCGGGCGGGAAGCATGCGCGGGTCATGAAGAGGGTTCGGGTTGGTCAGGACCGGCCGTGGCAGCGGTCCGGACGTGCGCAAACAAGAGATGCTGTATGTTAATATTGTTGCGTATATAATGAACAACGTAAATAATGTGCTAGTTGGACAAATATGATTGGAGATCGACATGGAAATGGAATTTTACATAAACACGGATATGCATGTCTATGTCTATGTGTGTGTGCGCAACGACTCTCGCGACCTGGAAGTGGGGCGTGTTTTTGATCGAGTTTTCTTTCTTGGTATGTTAGAAAATCAGTTTGTCTAATTCACATCTAGATGTTATTTAAGGATATCACATCTAAGCTCCCACAAGTATATAATGTAGCAACAAGAAACAAAAAAATAGGACAAAAAATAGACCACAAACAGAGTGGACATCAACTTAGATGTGTCCTAGACAGACCCTTAAAAATTGTCCGCTAGTTTTCGTTTCTTTTTTCCGGGAACGCGCGTATTCTATTTAAAACCACTGCTATGGAGACATTTTTTTACTCCATTATAGCCTCTTGTTTGATATAGTTTCTCGCGTCTCGCTCTCTCACCCTCTCCATATCAAAACAAGATGACAGTGTCCACTCTATCTCTCTCCTCACCGGTGGTCACAGATCCGGCCGAATCCCGTCCGCTGCGGGAGGTGAGGAGGTGCAGCATTGACGTTGTCGCCGTCGGCGACGGAGGGAGCCGATGCGCACCGTCCTGTCGCAACCGGTGTTGGCGCGGCCGAAGATCCTCCGTGGCCTTGTTCGCTGCCGTCGTGTGGGGAGATCCCGCCCGCCCGCCTAAACGACATCTCGCCCACCTGAGGTATAATTTCTCGTACTGGTCCAGCTCCCCAGGTGCGACTACTCCCCGGCTACCCATGCATAGTAGTAGCTAGGGTTCGTCGGCTGGTCCAACATCACCTACTAGTACTACTATAGAGGAAATTCCACTCGAAAAGTTGTCCTGATTTATGCCTCGGTGGAGGTATACATGTTGTTTCGACAAAACGTACATGGTGGTTGTTCGGTCATTGTCCATATGGTGGTAGTACTATCGCTGGTTAAATGAAGAAATGCTTTTTCTGTCGGGTATCCTGGTTTAGTTCCCTTCAAGATATAATTATGATGCTTCTGTTTGTTGGTGTACTTTTCATTAATTCTTATTGACAATTGAGATGTCGTTGCTAAACCTTTTATATATTATTGGAAACAGCGATGCGTGTCTCCATACCCGGGCATGTCTTCCTCAATTTTAGTGGAACTGCACAAAATTGGATGGCCATTGTTGTTCCGCCTCACTGTCCTCTGCCACGTGGTTCTTCCTTCCTCGAGCTTGATTACTGAGAAGAAACAGACCACAGTGAGGATTTGTCGAACTTCATAGGTGCCTCACCCAAACTTGATGCCAAATGGATGATACATCACCATGATGACCTATCGATGCTCATGGTTGCACCTCATGGTTGCGTCGGCTGGTGAAGCTGGTCGATTTTTAATGAAAAACAAGCTGTCTTCCATCAGTGCTCTTTGCTTGTTACGCACAAAGATGATATCCTTCGTCAGTTCACCTTGGTTGCGTTGGAGACGCAGTCGTCTTTCACGTTGGTGCAATTTTATCACATAATTGGCTATGAACCAAATGTTTCCTCGAAGAAGGATCGACGTTGGTACTAAGAGGATAAGTTTTGTATTGATTTCTAAGCCTTCTCACAACTTTGTCTCCAGCTCCCCTGTAATTTTATTTGTCCAGCTATTAACTTTGATTTAAAAAATGGTGTGGACTAAAAACCCGGATGGACGTAGTAGCTCTCCATTTTTATTTACTCCGAATATTAGATTTGACTGAAGTCAAACTTTGTAATACTCTCAAACCTTTCCGATAATTGAAATTAAAATTCTTTATTTGTACACACTCTCACACGTTTCCGATAATTTGGCGCATTTGTGGTTGTTCACTTAAGGGAGGGTAGTGTACCACACGTGAAGGACAGGAAGTGCGACCAGGACGCGTGGGCGTGGATCGTTAGTTCATCGGAAGTAGTACTAGTTTTCTTCACTGTACATTAGATAAAGAGTTTCGTTTCGTACTTACACAATTTAAAACGATTGTTATGAAGAGAATAAGAAAACCACTCCACTAGTATATATTAGTCGTATACACGAGAGTACTATATGGACGCTGCTTGACTTAGTGCACCTGCCTTTGGGTTTATGACAGGTGGGCAAATAATGTGGCTGGCTCACCTATCATATAGCCAAAAGCAGGTGCAGTGAAGGCACCGGAGCTTAGTCCGTACTACAGTAGTATATATATAAGCGAGAGCCTCAGCGCTTGTTCGCTAGGGTTTGCACTCTCCACACGCTCGCCGCACTACATATATGTTACACGCTGGAGGATCAGCGTTCATTTGCTAGGGTTTGCTATATTCACAGTCTCTCACCCTCTCTTCACCAGATCTAAACAAGACTGCGTTGGCCTCTTGTCTCTCTCCCCCTCACAGCTGGTGAAGGAGCGTCCATATCCCGTCGCACCGGGAAGGGGAGGAGGTGAGTCGTTCACTCTATCGCCTTCGGTGAGGGAGGCAATCCACTGCCGGCTGCACTGTTCTCTTTCACCCAGCGCCTGTGCGGGAGGGCCACCGACCCCTCCTTCCTCGCTACCGTACGTAGTGTGGGCAGATCCGGCCTCCCGCCGCACGCCTTGCCACATCCCGACGACCCTAAGGTATAAGTTTCTTTGAAACCGTCGTTGCTCTAGCTGCATGTCGATCTTTTTCGATCTGTAGTCGAATCTAGGTCTTGGTTCAAAGAGGAAAGAAGGGTGCGGTGGGCTGGAGTAAGAACCTAGGACGTGGTTCAATGACGAAAGGAGGGGCGGAAAGTAGTATAGACTGGCTATCCAGCCGCTTTGTTGGTCGAAAAGGGAAAAACGGGGTAACCTAGTACACACATCTGTAAGGAACCGATCTCTTTGTTGAAAAGGGAAAGAAACTGGGGGGTCGGTTAGTTTGTGCAGGACTAGATTTGCTGCCCTCACTTAGGAAAAAGGTTCAAAGAGAACAAATATGGGACCAGCGCATATATGCTGCTTGGCTACATACTCTGCATCATCCATTTATACGTGTGGACGTTGGCATGTCCCATACAACTATTTTGCTGTTGTTAATCTAAGAATGCCGCCGGAAAATTGAAGCAATGCCACTGTTAAAAGTAAATTATATTTTTTAACAAATGTTGTTTCAAGAGAATATCTCTGTTAATATGAATCAATGCAATCGTTTTAGAAATGCTACTATCCTACTTTGTTTTCCATCCAAGATAAGTTAGATGCTTCTTTTTGTCACCGTTTGTTTCATCCTCCTTTATCGACAAGTAATTGTTTCCTTTTTTGCCTCTGTTAAAACAGGGGTATCGATTCAACTTGTTGCTATTGCGACATTTTGCTTCGCTACTCAAAACACTTATGTTTTAAGAGTGTTTTGTGCAGTTCAACTTGAATGTCACACCGGTGACTTTGCTTAATTTTTGTGGAACTGCGAAAAAGGAGGTCGAGATTTGTTTCCACTCTTCGTGGCGAGTTGTGTCAAATCTTGGTCTCATCCACATGATGTGCAGTGTGCTTTGAGATGTTGTGCTACTTGTTTTGGTACTATTTTAAATAAATGTTGAATTGAAGCTATTGTATTGCTGTCTTTTCAAATTAAGTAGTGAACAAAAATGGGACCAACCCAGACATGATGCTTGTTGCTTTGTTACAACAAATTCAACATCACCCCCTTTATTAGCCAGTAATTGATGCCACTGTCAGAATTAACTATTGAATCTTATTTCAAAATTGCAACACTTGTTAGGGATTGGCGGGATTACCATTTTTGTGGCCGCATGTTTCATCCTCCTTTATTAGCCAGTAAGTGATTCCTTTTTTGCCTCAGTTTAAACAGGGATATCTATTCAACTTGTTGCTATTGCGAAATTTTGCTTCGCTACGCGAAACACTTTGCTTGATTTCAGTGCAACTGCACAAATGAGATTCGATTTCCTATTCGTGTTGGCAGATTCGTATTTTATCCTGGTCTTCTCATGAAAGGTCAATTCATGCTTTCATCCACATGATTGTGTAGTGTGCTTTAAGATGTTGTGCTACTTGTATTGGTACTGTTTTAAATAAATGTTGAATTGAAGCTATTGTATTGCTCTCTTTTCCCATTAAGTAGTGAACAAAAATGGGACCAACCCAGACATGATGCTTGTTGCTTTGTTACAACAAACTCTGCATCACCCCTTTATAAGTAGATGGAAGGACATCTGTTGTTGCGCCCACTCTCCTCGAACTGTTTATGCTTTTCGTTAATCTAATGCATTTGGTAAAATTAAGCAATGCCACTCTCGTAATTAATTAACTACTGAACCTTAGTTCAAAACTGCAACACTTGTTAGGAATGGTACTATCCTGCTTTGTAGTTCTTTCTACATGTTTAACCAAGGTATTGTTAAGATAATGTCTCGTTAAAAGGAATCGTCGCATTGTTTTAGGAATGATACTTTTCGCTTTCTCATTCTTTATACATGTTGAAACAAGGCATTGTTAAGATAATGTCTCGATTAATATGAATGAATCACACCGATTGAGAATTGCTACTCTCTGCTTTGTTTCCCATTAAGATAAGGTAGATCGGTAGATGTTTTTCTTCCTGAGTACAAGTCATCAACCGTTATTTCTCATAATTGTTTCCTTATACCTTTTGTTGCCTACAGGATATCACAATTAAAGCTTGGTTTTATTCCGACTTGATTTTAGTTCAAGCGCACAAAAGGAGCCAATGTGTCCAAGGCAAACTGCTGCATTATTGGGTCAGTTGGTCGCTCCACTTTGCGTAAAGAAGCGATCCTGTTTGCGCTACATTACAGAAGGAATGACCGAGAAGCTTTACAGAGTATTAGGCCTTCCACTATGTAGGCCTAAAGAGGTGCCAATTTCACCTTTTCTTAGTTTGGCACCGAATCCCTCCATTGCTTCAGCCGGTGCCATAAATATTAGACACCGGTGACATGACTAGTCTGTAGAGACCATTGGCAATTTAACAACACGTGGAGTGCCACAGGCAAAAGTGCCCAAACAAGTACAAGAAGCGATGGACTCCATGATCATAGGCATTACATATTTTGAATGGGAAAAGCTTGTCAAAGTTTAATCATTGATGTTAGCAAGAAGCGACAGGACTCCGCGATCATAGGCATTACATATTTTGAATGGGAAAAGCTTGTCAAAGTTTAATCATTGATGTTAGCAAGAAGACATTAGTTTAATATATTGGAATTGGAAAACCTTGTCAAAATTTGCTCATTGATGTTAGCTAGAAGACATGCATTTGATGTTTTTGAGTTGGACGCCCTTGCTGTGAGCAATGTCGAGTGTTTTTTCCTATTCCTGTGTTCAGTTTAGAAGTAGTTAGTTACTCTGCTGAGATATTCCTGTGTTAAGAGTTTGTTCTGAATATTGTCTATGTAATGCCAGGCCTTGTGTTTGATTGCAAAGTTGAGCTTGGAATGTTGTGGGATGCGGCTTCACGAGCTGTTCACCGTGCCTCCTGATAATAATGCTTCGTATTGTTTTGCATGTCGATCTAATGCCAGTGATTTGCTTGTTAAGAAGATCATCCTCTTCTGTTGTTTCCGTGCTTAAGAAGTTCATCGTCTGATGTTTCATTCATAGCCTATACGACAAGTCGGGTAGGTTAGACGTGAAACCATATGATCTTCCGACCAACTCATGATATTAGGCCGTGATTGGATCATCGTTTTTCAACCAAAACCGCTTGTAAAACTGACGCTTGTAAATTAAAGCAGATGGTCTCGGGCGAAGGCGCTTGGTTGGTCGATTTCGACTAGTAAAATATCGGAAGTACTTCACACACGATAAAAACGTTGAACGACACTCGGACGATTGCTAATCCATCTGTTAGCTGTTGTTTCAGCCTTGCCCATGGATGGCATGATACGCATGTCGTGCATGTATCGTCTGGTAATGTCGTCCATATAGCAGTGCTCGTAAAATATACACTGGTCTCTCAAATTACACGCGTAACCCGCCGGTTTTACTTACAGACCTCGGGCCCTTGGTTATATTACGCCCTGTATTTTACGCGTTGTTTCCAATGACGAGTAAATTACACTTGTATGTTAATACAGGTTTGAAATAAACCAGAGATCCTAAGCGCGGCCTTAACGTTTCATGCCGTCTCAGTTTCTCGAAGGTGCTTATAGGTGTCCGATGATCCTGGCTTCCTGAATGAGCAGCGGGTGCTGTATCAGACCTCCGTAGGGCCCGTGAGGCCCTCTCTGTTGTCCTTCGAGTTGTTGCGCTCACCGTGGCGCCGAGCATTGTTAACATGGTCAACGGACATGAGGATTCAGGAGATGACTTTATTTTGACTGGATGACACTAGGTACCCACTAGGGCCATAGCCGTACGTATGCAAGTGCCTCCTTATTATGTACAAGTATATTTTTTTTGCTTTCTCCTGGTTTCCTGACATCACGGTCCCACACCATTGTCAATCTATGTAGTCAATATAAATGAGAGAATTGCACAAGGTGCGGCCGACAGCTGGGACCAAGCAGCTCGAGCAGTATTTGTGTTTTTGAGGCGTGAGCACTGCAGAGTTTTTCTTGGCGATGATTTCTTTGTTGTTCTGAGGAGAGAAGGGTATTAACTCGGCGGGCTGTGGCCCGTCTAGCCCAGGCCAGATATCCAGCCTAGATACTAATTTTTTCAAGATGAAAATGGCTAGCCCAGCTATACATCTTTTTGAGGAATACCTGTGCAAGGTCAACTTGTTATTCTCCGCCCACTGGCTGCAAATCTTTCCTAGGAGGGATGCATTAGGCTTATCAGGAAAATGGGCTTTAAAAATAATAAATGGGATGTAATTATAAAAACTGGGCAGTAACTATAAAAAATGCACCAAACACGAAATTAGTTTATAAAATATTATTTATGGATTTTGAAAATCTTAAATTATCATTGTTATGTGCAATAATGTTTCGTTGGATTTTTACGTAATACAAATTTATATTTAATGTGACTAGAAATTTCGGGATAAAAATATTTCGGATCCCATTAAAATGTGGGAAATTTTATTGAATTCTGTCTTCAACGGTTGGTTGAAATTATTAATCGTTGTCGTAGCTAGAAAATGGGATGTACTTTTAAAAAGCTGTAAATGGGATGTTGTAAATTCCATTAGAATTCAAAAATGGGTTGTACATTCTTACAAAACACAAATGGGCTATAAGTTCTCTGCCACACACTTGTGGGCCTACTAAGTGACGCGTCCCCTAAAAAAAATAAGTTGACGCGTATGCAAGGCTTTGTCAACTTATTATAGTCAACACATGGTTCTAGCAGCAGTGGCTGTTGGATGTCTATCCAACAGATGTCGTGCTTCTTCTTCAATCTCAGATATTCTTAGATTCGGCCGCCCAAAAAATGATTCCTCCCCCTGACATCTGGGGCGCACCGTTTCGGAGGCTGACCTGTGGGCCTACTAAGTTGGAGCGTACCAAGGGCTTTGTCAACTTAGTCAATATAAACGATTCTAGCTTCAGTGACCGTACGATGTCCATCCAATTGCCGTAGTGCTTCTTCAACCTCTGGTCTTCTTGGTCCAGCCGCCCAAAGCAGCTACATCTTCGCACGCAAGGAAGTGCGTCCAGGCAAAAAAAAAGATTCACCCCCCTGACTGTTGGGACCCACCAGCTACATCTTCGCACGCAAGGAAGTGCCTGACAGTCGGGTCCCACCTGCTCGAAGCGTACGTAGCGTTGTCATTCTGGTCGTGAACGTGTACGTACATACTGGTCGATGTAGAGGCGCGCACTTGTCGTAGTAGAGGCACACACATGTCGTAGTAGAGGCGCGCACGTAGCATGTACACGTACGTACAGCGGCCAGGGTGCAAGAAAGAAAATACGGCCACGTATGTGTATGTACGGCCAGGGCTCGTGTACATGGCTGGGTCAGAACGGAGAAACAGCTTCGTCGTCGTGTTCATGGGGAGGCAACGGAATGCGTCGTGTTCATCGGGAGGCAACAGAACGTGTGGGAGCCAACCGGCTGGGTCAGAACGGAATGCGTGTTCGTGTTCATCGGGAGGCAACGGAACGTTTGGGAGCCAACCGGCTGGGTCAGAACGGAATGCGTGTACGTGTTCATCGGGAGGGCTTGGACGGAACATGCGATGGAAACGAGGCCTGGCGTACCGCACAACGGAGGAAACACACCTCCTACGTTCGGAACGGGGTCCTGTTGATCGGGAGGGGTGTGGCGTACCGCAAAACGGAGGAACGGACCTCCTACGGTCGAAATGGGGTTCCTGTTAATCAGGAGGGGTGTGGCATACCGCAAAACGGACGAAACGGACCTCCTATGGTCGAAACGTGGGTCCTGTTGATCGGGAGGGGTGTGGCATACCGCAAAATGGACGAAACAGACTTTTGTTGGAGCGCTACGGTCAAAACGGGGGTCCTGTTCATCGGGAAGGGTGTGGCGTACCGCAAAATGGGACTCCACGGAATACTGTTCATCTCCACCGTCGACCTCCTCCAGCCTCCACGGCTACCGTCGACCTCCTCCAGCCTCCACGGGCTCCTATTCATCCAGCCTCCACCGCGCGCTACTCCACCGCTCTTGCTCAACCACCCCTCCACCGCTCATCGTTCATCCAGCCCTCCACACGACGGGTCCTGTTCAACCACGCCCACGGGCACCCTCCACCGCTCATCTGCTCATCCAACCTCCACACCACGTGGTCCTGTTCATCCAGAGCAAACGCCACCGCCACTCGTTCATCCCGAGGCAACATCGGTCGGCTTGATTGGCGGCGATGGCGGCGAATCGCCGATCGGGTTGATTAACAGCCATCGATCGATCGCCGGGTTCGAGAACGCCAGAGTTCGCAAAGGCAATCGCCGGGTTGAGTTAGTGCCCAATGCCACGCTCGGGTTCAGTTAGAGCCAACGCCTCGCACACACGCGCATACGTGTACGAGAGAAACGCGCATCGCTCGCCCCCCGACCTCCCACCGTAACCGGCAACTCCCCGAAATTTTCCTCGCCCTCGCTTCTACCACGGTTTTTTTCGTCATGGACGGCCCAAAGAATGTCATGTAGCTGCGTCTCCGGCCCGCCCAGGATGAAAAGCCCATTTTCTATCATGATTTTTTGTCATAGAAGTAGGAGCCCACCACATCTATGACGATATCGGGTTTTGTCACAATTATGTCATAGAAGTGTCATATGTATGACAGAAAAAAATTTCGTTCGGCCCAAAATGTCACGGATGTGTCTTTCTTTTGTAGTGTCGACGCGCACACCATGGGAAGACCGCGCAGTGGTCGCCGGTGTGGACGTCCTGGAGGTCGCTGCACCGCCCGGAGGTGGCACAACGACACCCCTAGAGGACCCCGCGCCGCCTGCGGGGGGCCCAGCTCAGTTTTTGGATCCGGCGACATGTAGCCGGTCGTCTGGGGCGCGAACGACGCCGCTTCGCCGAACTCGACTACTGGGGTGATCTTTGGTGCTCGCGGACCATGCCCGGGTCCTATCTGCGACCGATCCATCGCTCCCAAGACGCAAGACGGCTGTTCGGCTCCCAACAAGCCGACCGCCGTGGCCGTCTTCTTCTTAGGAGCCATGGCGACAAAGAACTGCTAGGCTAACTACTAGACCAGATTCTCACAATTACGCCCCCTACCTGGCGCGCCAAAGATGTCGGTGTGGAACAACACGTATGGGATCACAAGAATCCCTACTACGGTTGCCGGGGCGTGGGGTTGCGAGAAGAGCAGGGCTAGTAGACAACACAAGGATCGATTAAACCCATGTTCGGGCCGTGAGGATGCGTAAAATCCTAGTCCTGCTTTTGTGGGTGTATTTCATAGAGTTCTTGAGCTCTTGAACTAGCTGTGGTCAGTGCGTGGTTCGAAAGAGCCGAATCCCTCTCCAGTATGCCATGGGCCTCCTTTTATAGTCGGAAGGGGCTGCCACAGTGGCACATAGCAGGTGGAAAGGCGTATAGTGCCCTGAGCTTATCACTCGTATTACAGGACAAGACACATTTAATGCATAGCTTAGGTGTCCCCTTGCTTTATAGGGGACGGGGGCGAGGCCCGTCCCGTTCGTCGCCACTCCTCCTTGCTTCGACACGCGCCTTGGCCAGCGATGCGTGCGGCGCCATGTAGGCAGGCTGGCAGCTGAGGTGGCGCGGTGGTGGAGCCTTCATGAAGATCTGCATGCCGCCATGCAGGCGCTTGATGAGTTGGCCTGGGGGCTTCATGTTGCCACGCAGGTGCCCACCCAGTTGGTTGGGCTGGTAGTTGCATGTGAACGGCGGTGGAAGCTTGGTTGGCGTGGGCCTGGCAGTGGCCCTGCTGGCGTCCTTTGTGAGGGCCTTGCCGGGTGGCCCGGCAAGGGTCTTGGCGGGTGGCCCGGCAAGGGTCTTGCCGTGGCGCGCTGTCGTCTCCGGCAAGGGCCTTGCCGGGGGTCTGGTGGCCTTCCTCGGCAAGGATCTTTGCCGAGGATCGTCGTCTTCTAATCCTCATCTGATCTTGAATATGTCTTCACAAAGATCTGTATGCCACCACAGAGGTGCCTTCCCGAGCCCTGGCCCCACGTGGATGATGGCGTTGGGGACCATGGGCTCAAGGGTGGCTCGCTCTGTTGGTGTGGGGCGAGCTGCCCTGGCAAGGGTCTTGCCGGGGCTGCTGAGGCTGCCCCGGCAAGGGTCTTGCCGGGGGAGCCTGCTTCGTCCCTCTGCTCCTTGTGGTCTCGGCATTGGCATTGCTCTGATTATCCTGGGCTTCGGTCTTACCTTGGCTCACCTCCCCTGTTCTGCTTGGTCTGATCGTGGGCGCGGCTCTGACTGCCCGTGCAAAGGTAAAGAGGTACAAAAGCGTGCCCCTCTTTTTGTACACCGACAACTCTTCTTTGAGATATGCATTAAGAAATGCAGTTTTGACATCAATTTGCCATATTTTATAATCATAAAATGTGGAAATTGCAAACATGATTCGGATGGACTTAAGCATCGCTACGGGTGAGAAAGTCTCATCGTAGTCAACTCCTTGAACTTGTCAAAAACCTTTTGCGACAAGTCGAGCTTTGTAGATAGTAACATTACCATCAACGTCAGTCTTCTTCCTGATGATGCATTTATTCCCTATGGCTTGCTGATCATTGGGAAAATCCACCAAAGTCCACACTTTGCTCTCATACATAGATCCTATCTCAGATTTTATGGCCTCAAGCCATCAGTTAGAATCTGTGCTCATCATAACTTCTTCATAGTCTGGTGCGGATCGTGCTCTGGTCGACCTACGAAATTTAGTAGTAACTTGATCTGAAGTTTCATGATCATCATTGAAGGAAATATGCCCTAGAGGCAATAATAAAGATATTATTTTATATTTCCTTATTCATGATAAATGTTTATTATTCATGCTAGAGTTGTATTGATCGGAAACCTAAATACATGTGTGAATACATAGATAAACACTGTGTCCGTAGTGAGCCTCTACTTGACTAGCTCGTTGATCAAAGATGGTTAAGGTTTCCTAACCATAGACATGAGTTGTCATTTGATAACGGGATCACATCATTAGGAGAATGATGTGATGGACAAGACCCATTTGTTAACTTAGCATTATGATCGTTCAGTTTTATTGCTATTGATTTCTTCATGGCAAATACATATTCCTTCGACTATGAGATTATGCAACTCCCGGATACCGGAGGAATGCCTTATGTGCTATGAAACGTCACAACGTAACTGGGTGATCATAAAGATGCTCTACAGGTGTATCCGAAGGTGTTTGTTGACTTGGCATAGATCGAGATTATGATTTGTCACTTAGAGTATCAGAGAGGTATCCCTGGGCCCTCTCGGTAATACACATCATGAGAAGCCTTGCAAGCAAAGTGACTAATGAGTTAGTTGCAAGATGATGTATTATGGAACGAGTAAAGAGACTTGCCGGTAACGAGATGGAACTAGGTATGAAGATACCAGCGATCGAATCTCAGGCAAGTAACATACCGATGGACATAGGGAATAACGTATGTTGTCATAACGGTTCGACTGATAAAGATCTTCGTAGAATATGTAGGAGCCAATATGAGCATCTAGGTTCCGCTATTTGTTATTGACCAGAGAGGTGTCTCGGTCATGTCTACATAGTTCTCGAACCCGTAGGGTCCGCACGCTTAACGTTCGATGACGATTTAGTATTATATGAGTTATGTGATTTGATGACCGAATGTTGTTCGGAGTCCCGGATGAGATCACGGACATACAGGGAGTCTCGAAATGGTCGAGAGGTAAAGATCGATATATAGAATGATAGTATTCGGACACCAGAAGTGTTCCGGAGTGTATCTGGTATTTATCGGAGTATCGGAGGGGTTATCAGAACCCCCGGGAGGAAGATATGTGCCATATGGACCATGAGAGGGGAGCACACTAGCCCACAAGGGGTGGCATGCCCCCCTATGGCAAAAGGCCGAGTGGGAGAAGGAAAAGACGGGGTTCGCCCCTTCTACTTATCTCCTCCCCCTTCCCTTTTCTTCTCCGGCAAAATAAGGCAGGGGGCGCCACTTGGGGAAACCCCAAGTAGGATTTGGATCCTACTTGGGGCGCCTGCTGGCTGCCTCTACTCCTCTCCCACCTATATATGTGGGGAGGGGGGCGCCTAGAACACACAACATCAATTGTTAGCCATGTGCGGTGTCCCCCCTCCACAGTTTACACCCCCGGTCATATTCTTTCGGTGCTTAGGCGAAGCCCTGCGCGGATCACTTCACCATCGCCGTCACCACGCCGTCGTGCTGACAAAACTAATCTACTTCCTCGACATCTTGCTGGATCAAGAGGACGAGGGACGTCATCGAGCTTAACGTGTGTAGAACTCGGAGGTGTCGTACGTTCGGTACTTGATCGGTCGGAGCTAGAAGAAGTTCGACTACATCAACCGCGTTGTCAAACGCTTCCGCTTACGGTCTACGAGTGTACGTAGACACACTGTCCTCCTCGTTGCTATGCATCTCCTAGATAGATCTTGCGTGAGCGTAGGATTTTTTTTTGAAATTGCATGCTACGTTTTTCAACAATCATCATTAGCTTCCTCTCTAGTTGGTGTAGGCATCACAGGAATGGTTTTCTGTGATGAGCTACTTTCCAATTCGAGAGAAGGTACATTTACCTCATCAAGTTGTACTTTCCTCCCACTCACTTCTTTCGAGAGAAACTCCTTCTCTAGAAAGGACCCAAACTTAGCAAAAAAAAATCTTGCCTTCGGATCTGTAGTAGAAGGTGTACCCAATAGTTTCTTGGAGGGTATCCAATGAACAAGCAATTCTCCGATTTGGGTTCGAGCTTATCTAGCTGAAGCCTTTTGACATAAGCATCGCATCCCCAAACTTTAAGAAATGACAGCTTAGGTTTCTTGCCAAACCACAGTTCATACGGTGTCGTCTCAACGGATTTAGACGGTGCCCTATTTAATGTGAATGCAGCTGTCTCTAATGCATTACCCCAAAACGATAGTGGTAAGTCGGTAAGAGACATCATAGAAAGCACCATATCTAATAAAGTACGGTCACGACGTCCGAACACACCATTATGTTGTGGTGTTCCAGGTGCCGTGAGTTGTGAAACAAATCCAAATTGTTTAAAATGAAGGCCAAACTCGTAACTCAAATATTCGCCTCCGCGGTCAGACCGTAGAAACTTTATTTTCTTGTTCCGATGATTCTTCACTTCACTCTGAAATTCTTTGAACTTTTCAAATGTTTCAGACTTGTGTATCATCAAGTAGATATACCCATACTTACTCAAATCATCTGTGAAGGTCAGATAATAACGATACCCGCCTCGTGCTTCAACACTCATCGGACCGCATACATCGGTATGTATTATTTCGCATAAGTCATTAGCTCACTCCATTGTTCCGTAGAATGGAGTTTTAGTCATCTTGCCTATGAGGCATGGTTGGCAAGTATCAAATGATTCATAATCAAGTGATTCCAAAGGTCCATCTGCATGGAGTTTCTTCATGTGCCAAAAATATGACCTAAACGGAAGTGCCAAAAATATGTTGCACTATCATTATCAACTTTGCATCTTTTGGCATCAATATTATGAATATGTGTATCACTAAGATCGAGATTCGATAAACAATTTACATTGGGTGTATGACCATAGAAGGTTTTATTCATGTAAACAGAACAACAATTATTCTCTGACTTAAATGAATAACCGTATCACAATAAACATGATCCAATCATATTCATGCTCAACGTAAACACAAAATAACATTTATTTAGGTCCAACACTGATCCCGAAGGTAGAGGCAGTGTGCGATGGTGATCTAATCAACCTTGGAATCACTTCCAACACACATCGTCACCTCGCCCTTAACTAGTCTCTGTTCATTTTGCAACTCTTATTTCAAGTTACTAATCTTAGCAACTGAACCGATATCAAATACCCAGGGGCTACTATGAACACTAGTAAAGTACACATCAATAACATGTATATCAAAATATACCTTTGTTCACTTTGCCATCCTTCTTATCCGCCAAGTATTTGGGGCAGTTCCGCTTCCTGTGACCATTTCCTTTGTAGTAGAAGCACTCAGTTTCAGGCTTGGTTCTAGCTTTGGGTTTCTTCATGGGAGCGGCAACTTGTTTGCCATTCTTCTTGGAGTTTCCTTTCTTTCCCATTTGCTCTTTTTCTTGAAACTAGTGGTCTTCTTAACCATCAACATTTGATACTCTTTCTTGATTTCTACCTTCGCCGATTTCAGCATCGCGAAGAGCTCGAGAATCGTTTTTTGTCATCCCTTGCATATTATAGTTCATCACAATGTTCTAGTAGCTTGGTGATAGTGACTAGAGAACTTTGTTAATCACTATCTTATCTAGAAGATTAACTCCCACTTGATTCAAGCAATTGTACTACCTAAACATTCTGAGCATATGCTCACTGCCTGAGCTATTCTCCTCCATCTTGTAGGCAAAGTACGTGTCGGAGGTCTCATACCTCTCGACAGGGGCATGAGGCAGAAATACCAATTTCAGCTCTTGGAACATCTCATATGTTCCATGGCGTTCAAAACATCTTTGAAGCCCCATTCTAAGCTGTAAAGCATGGCGCACTAAACTTATCAAGTAATCATATATTTAGCTTGTCAAACTTTCATAACGTGTGCATCAGCTCCTGCAACAGGTTTGTCACCTAGCGTTGCATCAAGGACATAATTCTTCTATGCAGCAATGAGGATAATCCTCATATCACGGACCCAGTCCGCATCATTGCTACTATCATCTTTCAACTTAGTTTTCTCTAGGAACATATCAAAAATAGGGAAGCTATAACGCGAGCTATTGATCTACAACATAATTTGCAAATACTATTAGGACTAAGTTCATGATAAATTAAGTTCAGGTAATCAAATTACTAATGAACTCCACTTAAATTGACATCCCTCAAGTCATCTAAGTGATACATGATCCAAATCGACTAACCCATATCCGATCATCACATGAGATGGGGTAGTCATCAATGGTGAACATCTCTATGTTGATCATATCTACTATATGATTCACGTTCGACTTTTCGGCCTCGATTGTTCCGAGACCATGTCTATACATGCTAGGCTCGTCAAGTTTAACCCAAGTATTCCGCATGTGCAAAACTGTCTTACACCCGTTGTATGTGAACGTAGAGTCTATCAAACCCGACCATCACGTGGTGTCTCAAAACGATGAACTTTCGCAACGGTGCATACTCGGGGAGAACACTTATATCTTGAAATTTAGAGAAGGGGTCATCTTATAATGCTACCGTCTTTCTAAGCAAAATAAGATGCATAAAAGATAAACATCATATGCAATCAAAATATGTGACATGATATGGCCATCATCATCTCGTGCTTTTAATCTCCATCTCTAAAGCATCGTCATGATCTCCATCATCACCGGCTCGACACCTTGATCTCCATCGTTGCGTCGTGGTCGTCTCGCTAACTATTGCTTCTACAACTATTGCTAACGCATAGCGATAAAGTAAAGCAATTGCATGGCGTTTGCATTTCATGCAATAAAGAGACAACCATAAGGCTCCTGCCGGTTGCTGATAACTGACAAAACATGATCATCTCATACAATAACGTTTATCACATCATGTCTTGACCATGTCACATCACAACATTCCCTGCAAAAACAAGTTAGACGACTCTACTTTGTTGTTGCAAGTTCTACGTGGCTGCTACAGGCATCTAGCAAGAACCGTTCTTACCTACGGCCAAAACCACAACGGTGATTCGTCAAGTTTGCTGTTTTAACCTTCTTCAAGGACCAGCCGCGGTCAAATTCGATTCAACTAAAGTAGGAGAAACAGACACCCACCAGCCACCTTTATGCAAAAGTAGTTGGATGTCAGTCTGTGGAACCGGTCTCATGTGCGTGGACATGTAAGGTTGGTCCAGGCCGCTTCATCTCACAATACCGCCGAATCAAAATAAGACGTAGGTGGTAAGCAGTATGACTATCTCCGCCCACAACTCTTTGTGTTCTACTCGTGCATATCATCTACGCATAGACCTGGCTCGATGCCACTGTTGGGAAACGTTGCATGGAAAACAAAATAAATTATATGCACACGCAGTTATCGATCGATGGAGATGCATAGCAATGAGGGGGAGAGTGTTGATATGTCTCCAACATATCTATAATTTTTGATTGTTCCATGCTGTTATATTATCAATCTTGGATGTTTTATAATCATTTTATAGTCATTTTATATCACTTTTGGTACTAACCTATTGACATGGTGCCAAGTGCCAGTTGTTGTTTTCTGCATGTTTTTTACATCGCAGGAAATCAATATCAGACGGAGTCCCAATGCAAGGAAACTTTACAAAGATTTTTATGGAACAGAAGACACGTAATGGGCCCTGGCTGCTCTTAGGTGGTGCTCTGAGGAGAGCACAACCCACCAGGGCGCGCCAGGAGGCCCAGGCGCGCCCTGGTGGGTTGTGCCCACCTCGGGTGCCCCACGGACCGCCTCTTTGCTCCTTAAATACCCCAATATTCTAGAAACCCTAGGGGAGTTGACGAAATATTGATCCACCCGCCGCAAAGTCCAGAACCACCAGATCCAATCTAGACACCATCTCGGATGGGGTTCACCGCCTCCATTGGTGCCTCTCCGATGATGCGTGAGTAGTTCTTTGTCGACCTACGGGTTCGTAGTTAGTAGCTAGATGGCTTCCTCTCTCTCTCGCTGAATTCTCAATACAACGGTCTCTTGGATATCCATATGTTGTAACTCTTTTGCGGTGTGTTTGTGTAACATCCCAAATTTCCTATTTGGAATGTTTTACAATTATAGCTAAGCATCTATGCATATTGGTTGAAATTTGAGAGGCATTTGAAGTTTCAGAAGTTTTTGGAGTTGTTGGCATTTGAATTCAAAATTTGGCAGTTGAAATTTATTTCAAATCAATACCTGATAAATACTTGAGAAAAAGTATGAGTGGAGTAAACATGACACTCCAAAAATATCAGAGGAAAAACATTGCCAAAAAGTTTGAATTCAAATTTGAGTTTTATTTGGAATTTTAGAAAAATGACTTTTTATAAAGTTTGAGTTTTGCCTCGAAAATGTTCAAATTATAGGAATATTCCCTGATCATTTTGATATATATATATGTCCTATATAAAATATTTATATTTATTATTTTCTCTCTCTCTCTCCTAAAATTCAAAAAAAATAGAAAAGGACCCAGGCGCCAGCCACCAGCCCAGCCCGGCCAGTGCTGAGGCCCACCAAAGAAATGACCGACCGGCCCAGCCAAGACCTCACCGGCCCAGCCAGCCAATGATCGACCCGCCCGGCCGAAACCCCTACCGACTGGTCGCCCGCCCGATCCCCTCTCCTCACCACCGACGCCTGCCCCACCACCTTCTTCCTCCCCAAGCCGACGCCACCGCGCCGCTCGCCGGAATCCCGAGATCCCTGGGATCTCATCCCGATCTCCTCGCCTCGACCTGCCCCTCGCCCAAGTCGTCCCCCCCCCCACTATATATACCACCCCCTCGACACCGTTTCTCCCCTCGCCCCCTCGCCCGACCCTCTCCTCTCGCCGCATACGCACGCCGGAGCCCGAGTGCGCCGCCGTCGCCATTAGCCTCGTTCCGACCACCCCGGCCACCCTCGAGCTCGCCCGACCCCACCCCCGAGCTCCCCTCGCCACGCCGCACCCGCCGGAGGTCCCCGCCGACGTCCCCGACCACCGAAGCCGCCGGAGCCGTCGCCGCCCGAGCTGCCGTCGCCGTCGCCGCCTCGGTAAGTCACCGGAGTCCCCGTCGCCGTTCGATCTAGATCGTAGGGCTTAGGTTAGATCCCCCGAAGGGGTACGTTTTATTTAGGTTTATTTCAAATAAACCGGTTTAGTTCCGGTTTAGTTTGGTTTTAGTTAGGTTAGATTAGACCGGGCCGACTCGGTTTTATCCCGCGTGCGCTTTTTAGTTAAATTACGCCGAAGCGTTAGATAGGCCCATTAAGCGCCGGTTTTCGTTTTAGTTTTATTTTTCGTTTTCTGTTTTAACAGAATAGTTTCAGTTTTGTAAAATTCATATCTTTTAATCTACTTAATATTTTTAAGTGATTCGTTTTTTGTTGGTTTGCAAATTTATTGTAGTTTCTGTAGAAAATATAATTAGTCATGTTAAAATTATTTAAAATTGCTTTATTTTAATTTCAGACAGATTAGTAATTCTGCCATAAAAGGAGTTAGGAATATTATTTTTCAGTGATTCTTTTTGTCACTACTTTGTTTTGACATTACCTAACCGTAGGAATTTATTTAGGTATTTTAGAAATTAATAAAAATAGTTTTAATCAGAATCTTGTTATTCCTATTTATTTACCTAGCTACCGCTTTTCCTATTGTTTTAATTAGCAAATAAATTTATTTTTCCTATGTGATAGTTTATTTTATGTTAGTTTCTGTAACTTTAGATCAGGAACTTTTAATTATAATAAACATAACTTTTATTTTATTTTTCTTGCTAGGTATTGTTTTAGGCATAATAGGAGTTCTATAATAGATTTTAATGTGATTCTTTTTGCTCCTAGTTGCTTGATGATTTCTTTTCTGTTAAGTTAACAAAAAACCCATGCTTAGGTTCTGTTAAGAAATTTTTTGTTGTGTAAAACTATTTCATGGTTGTTGTTTGATGTGGCAAAAGCATTGATTTGGATTTCTTCGAGTCTTCTTTGGGTTTTGATTCATTTGCTTTGTGTGTTATGGTAGCATGCTACTATGTTAAGTGATCATATGCTATATGCTTATTATGATTGTTGTTTGCCTCGGTAGAATTTCCGGAGTGCGAAGCTTGCTACCACGAGTCCCTAGCTTTCGAAGATCATCAGCAAGGCAAGTCATTGATCATATTTTCAATACCTATGATTTTATTGCATTAGAATTATACCTCCCCACCATGCATGCAGTAGGAGAAATTTGAAGTTATGTTCTTGAGTAGTATCATGAGGTAGAATGAACCCGATTCCCCTTGTTACCATGACCCGGGACGAAGTAGTTTATTTTTGCTATGCTCGTAGACGGGGTTGGTTGAGTGAATTCATAAGGGAGATGTGAGAGTCAAGATGATGACAACCCCATGAACTTCAAGCTCAAGATGGACTTCGAAATTCACTACTGGGTGGAGGACGGTTGACGGGCACCCTGGAGAACACAGTGGTTGGCCGGGATGCATGGAGAAGTGCCATGTCATCTTGCGGAAAGCTTCACCCAGCCACGAAGAGATGGATGTATACCCCATTGACCGGAAGCTTACCTGTGCAGCCGCAAGCCATTATGGGCTCTGGCTTGGTCAACCTTAGGTGTGACTTTGGCCGGACGGTGCTACGAGATGTAGAAGAACGGTAGGATTGGATGGGTACCGGCAGTGGCCAGAGGAGCTCTTCGGAAGACCCTGTTTCGTTCGTCCCGTCTTCAAACACCATGAAGTGCGAAGACTTAAAAGGAGGCAACGATTCTTGCGGGTAAAGTGCGCAAACCTCTGCAGAGTGAAGATCTAATCGGTTAGCCGTGTCCCCGGTTACGGACAATTTGAGCCTCTGGAACTTGGAAGTATTCGGAAATCTCAACACTGAAATTAATAAATTAATTGAGGGGTTTATTTAATAATTGGGAATGAGACACTGGTTGGCGGAACCATCTCAATAACTATCAACAATTTTGTAGTATTTGCAAACAAGTCCATTATTATAGGGAAAAACTGGCTTTTCGCAAAACAATGAAACTTAGAGCCCAACAGCCAAATTGCATATAGTGTTAGTATTATTAATTGTTATTCTCTCTTCATGACTTGCCAGCATATTCAAAATGCTGACCTACACGGCTGCAACGTCTTATGTTGCAGAGGAGTATTCCGATCAGGAGTGAGGCTACGCTCCGCGCTTGGCGATTTCCCTATGGAGTCGGATGGACTCGCTATTCTTCTACGCTTCCGCAGCTTTACTTAGTTTATTTCTCATGAGTTGGCCTTCGGCCGAATTTATTCTATTGTAATAAAGACTCGATATGAGAACCGTGTAATAAATTCAGGTGTGATTGAACTTTGATTATTTCATCAATGTACTGTGAGTGCGAGCATGATCTTGGGATGGTACAGACACAGAGACTTGACCGATTTTGGGTCGGGCCGCTACAGTTTGTTGTGATCTGATGAACTCTGAGTTTATGATCAGTTATATCTTTTTATATCCATGAAAGTATTTGAGTTTCTTTGATCTCTTTTATGCATGATATCTTATAGCCTCGTATTTCTTCTCCGATATTTGGGTTTTGTTTGGCCAACTTGACCTATTTATCGTGCAATGGGAAGAGGTGCTTTGTAGTGGGTTCAATCTTACGGTGCTTGATCCCAGTGGCAGAAGGGGAAGCGACGCGTATGTATCGTTTCTACTAAGGTTAAAACAATGGGGTATATCTCTACATAGATAGCTCTTGTCTACATCATGTCATCGTTTTTATTGCATTACTCCATTTATCCATGAACTTAATACACTAGATGCATGCTGGATAGCGGTCGATGTGTAGAGTAATAGTAGTAGATGCAGGCATGAGTCGGTCTACTAATCTTGGACGTGATGCCTATGTATCATTGCCTGGATATCGTCATAATTATTTGAAGGTATATCAATGGCCCTACAGTAATTTGTTTACCCACCGTTTGCTATTTTTCTCGAGAGAAGCCACTAGTGAAACCTACGGCCCCCGGGTCTCTTTCTCAAATATTTGCCTTTGCGATCTACTTTTCCTTTGCATTTATTTTCAGATCTATTAAACCAAAAATACAAAAATACCTTGCTGCAATTTATTCTTATTTTATTTTATTTGGCGTTCGATCTATCAATCTACTACAATTTCCTCACGTCCGTTTTGTTGGAAATATGCTCTAGAGGCAATAATAAAAGCATTATTATTATATTTCCTTGTTCATGATAATTGTCTTTTATTCATGCTATAATTGTATTATCCGGAAATGGTAATACATGTGTGAATATATAGACCACAATACGTCCCTAGTGAGCCTCTAGTTGACTAGCTCCTTGGTCAATAGATAGTCATGGTTTCCTGACTATGGACATTGGATGTCGTTGATAACGGGATCACGTCATTAGGAGAATGACGTGATGGACAAGACCCAATCCTAAGCATAGCACAAGATCGTGTAGTTCATTTTGCTAGAGCTTTCTCAATGTCAAGTATCTATTCCTTAGACCATGAGATCGTGTAACTCCCGGATACCGTAGGAGTGCTTTGGGTGTACCAAACGTCACAACGAATCGGGTGACTATAAAGGTGCATTACGGTATCTTCGAAAGTGTCATTGGGTTGACACGGATCGAGACAGGATTTGTCACTCCGTATTACGGAGAGGTATCACTGGGCCCACTCGGTAGTGCATCATCATAATGAGCTCAAAGTGACCAAGTGTGCGGTCACGGGATCATGCATTACGATGCGAGTAAAGTGAATTGCGTAACGAGACTGAGCGAGGTATTGGGATACCGACGATCGAGTCTCGGGCAAGTAACATACCGTCTGACGAAGGGAGTAGTATACGGGGTTGCTTGAATCCTCGACATCGTGGTTCATCCGATGACATCATCGAGGAGCATGTGGGAGCCAACATGGGTATCCAGATCCGCTGTTGGTTATTGACCGAGAGCGTCTCGGTCATGTATCGCATGTCTCCCGAACCGTAGGGTCTACACATAAGGTTCGGTGGCGCTAGGGTTATTAGGAAGACTTGTATGTGATTACGAATGTTGTTGAGTCCGGATGAGATCCCGGACGTCACGAGGAGTTCCAGAAGGGTCCGGAGGTAAAGATTTATATATGGGAAGTTGTCATACGGACACCGGAAGAATTCGGGGTCATATCGGTATTGTACCGGGGCCACCGGAAAGGTTCCGGAGGACCACCGGGAGGGGCCACCCCTCTAGGGGGGCCACTTGGGCTGCGTGGGAGGGAGCCAGCCCCTGGTGGGCTGGGTGCACCCCCTTCCCTTGGGCCCATGCGCCTAGGGTTGAAGGGGAACCCCAGAGGCGCCCCTTGCTTGGGGGCAAGCCCCTCTCCTTGGTCGCCGCCCCCTCTAGATGCATCTAGAGGGGCCGGCCCCCTTCTCCCTTCCCCCTATAAATAGAGGGGTGAGGGGAGGGCAGCCGCACCCCAACTCAAGGCGCAGCCCCTCCCCTCCCCAACACCTCTCCTCCTCCATTGTGTGCTCGGCGAAGCCCTGTCGGAGTACTGCTTCTCCACCATCATCACGCCGTCGTGCTGCCAGTGGAGCTGTCTTCCTCAACCTCTCCCTCCTCCTTGCTGGATCAAGACGAAGGAGACGTCACCCGCACCGTACGTGTGTTGAACACGGAGGTGCTGTCCGTTCAGCACTTGGTCATCGGTGATCGGAATCACGTTGAGTACGACTCGATCATCCCGCTCCCTCGAACGCTTCCGTACTCGATCTACAAGTGGTATGTAGATGCAAACTCACTCCCTTGACTCGTTGCTTAGATGAACTCATAGATGGATCTTGGTGAAACCGTAGGAAAAAATTTAATTTTCTGCAACGTTCCCCAACAGTGGCATCATGAGCTAGGTCTGTGCGTAGTTCTCTATTGCACGAGTAGAACACAATTTAGTTGTGGGCGTAGATCTTGTCAACTTGCTTGCCGCTACTAGTCTTATCTTGCTTCCGCGGTATTGTGGGATGAAGCGGCCCGGACCAACCTTACACGTACGCTTACGTGAGACCGGTTCCACCGACTAACATGCACTGGTTGCATAAGGTGGCTGGCGGGTGTCTGTCTCTCCCACTTTAGTTGGAGCGGATTCGATGAAAAGGGTCCTTATGAAGGGTAAATAGAAGTTGACAAAAATCACGTTGTGGTTATTAGTAGGTAAGAAAACGTTCTTGCTAGAACCCAATTGCAGCCACGTAAAAGATGCAACAACAATTAGAGGACGTCTAACTTGTTTTTGCAGCAATTGTCATGTGATGTGATATGGACAGAAGTTGTGATGAATGATGAATGATATATTGTGATGTATGAGATCATGTTCTTGTAATAGGAATCACGACTTGCATGTCGATGAGTATGACAACCGGCAGGAGCCATAGGAGTTGTCTTTATTTTTGTATGACCTGCGTGTCATTGAAGAACGCCATGTAAACTACTTTACTTTATTGCTAAACGCGTTAGTCATAGAAGTAGAAGTAGTCGTTGGCGTGACAATTTCATGAAGACACGATGATGGAGATCATGATGATGGAGATCATGGTGTCATGCTGGTGACAAGATGATCATGGAGCCCCGAAGATGAAGATCAAAGGAGCTATATGATATTGGCCATAGCATGTCACTACTTTATATAATTGCATGTGATGTTTATTATGTTTTATGCATCTTGTTTACTTAGAACGACGGTAGTAAATAAGATGATCCCTTACAACAATTTCAAGAAGTGTTCCCCCCTAACTGTGCACCGTTGCTAAAGTTCGTCGCTTCTAAGCACCACATGATGATCGGGTGTGATGGATTCTTACGTTCACATACAACGGGTGTAAGACAGATTTACACACGCAAAACACTTAGGGTCAACTTGACGAGCCTAGCATGTACAGACATGGCCTCGGAACACGGAGACCGAAAGGTCGAACACGAGTCGTATGGAAGATACGATCAACATGAGAATGTTCACCGACGATGACTAGTCCGTCTCACGTGATGATTGGACACGGCCTAGTCGACTCGGATCGTGTAACACTTAGATGACTAGAGGGATGTCTAATCTGAGTGGGAGTTCATTAAAATAATTTGATTAGATGAACTTAATTATCATGAAATTAATCTAAAACTTTTGCATAATATGTCTTGTAGATCAAATGGCCAACGCTCATGTCAACTTGAACGTCAACGCGTTCCTAGAGAAAACCAAGCTGAAAGATGATGGCAGCAACTATATGGACTAGGTCCGGAACCTGAGGATCATCCTCATAGCTGCCAGGAAACAATATGTCCTAGAAGGACCGCTAGGTGACGCACCCGTCCCCGAGAACCAAGACATTATGAATGCTTGGCAATCTCGTGCTGATGATTACTCCCTCGTTCAGTGCGGCATGCTTTACAGCTTAGAACCAGGGCTCCAAAAGCGTTTTGAGCATCACGGAGCATATGAGATGTTTGAGGAGCTGAAACTAGTTTTCCAAGCTCACGCCCGGGTCGAGAGATATGAAATCTCCGACAAGTTCTATAGTTGTGAGATGGAGGAAAATAGTTCTGTCAGTGAACACATACTCAAGATGTCTGGGTTGCACAACCGTATGACCCAGCTGAATATTAACCTCCCTGATGAGGCGGTCATTGACAGAATCCTTCAGTCGCTCCCACCAAGCTACAAGAGCTTTGTGATGAACTACAATATGCAGGGGATGGTGAAGACCATTCCTGAAGTATTTTCAATGCTGAAGTCAGCGGAGGTTGAAATCAAGAAAGAGCATCAAGTGTTGATGGTCAATAAAACCACTAAGTTTAAGAAGGGTAAGGGCAAGAAGAACTTCAAGAAGGACGGCAAGGAGGTCGCGCGCCCGTAAGCAGTTGCCGGAAGAAGTCAAAGAATGGACCCAAGCACGAGACAGAGTGCTTTTATTGCAAGGAAAGGGTCCGAAGCGGAACTGCCCCAAATACTTAGCGGATAAGAAGGCCGCAACACCAAAGGTATATTTGATATACATGTAATTGATGTGTACCTTACTAGTACTCGTAGTAACTCTTGGGTATTTGATACGGTGCCGTTGCTCATATTTGTAACTCACAGCAGAGCTGCGGAATAAGCGGAGGCTGGCGAAGGGCGAGGTGACGATGCGCGTCGGGAATGGTTCCAGAGTCGATGTGATCGCCGTCAGACGCTACCTCTACATTTACCTACGGGATTAGTTTTGAACCTTAATAATTGTTATTTGGTGCCAAGTTTGAGCATGAACATTGTTTCTGGATCTCGTTTAATGCGAGATGGCTACTCATTTAAATCCGAGAATAATGATTGTTCTATTTATATGAGAGATATGTTTTATGGTCATGCTCCAATGGTCAATGGTTTATTCTTAATGAATCTCGAGCGTAATATTACACATATTCATAGCGTGAATACCAAAAGATGTAAAGTTGATAACGATAGTCCCACTTACTTGTGCATCGCCGCCTTGGTCACATTGGTGTCAAGCGCATGAAGAAGCTCCATGCCGATGGACTTTGGAGTCTCTAGATTATGAATCATTTGACACATGCGAACCATGCCTCATGGGCAAGATGACCAAGACTCCGTTCTCGGAACAATGGAGCGAGCAACCAACTTGTTGGAAATCATACATACCGATGTGTGCGGTCCGATGAGCGTTGAGGCTCGCGGAGGATATCGTTATGTTCTCACTCTCACAGATGACTTGAGTAGATATGGGTATGTCTACTTGATGAAACACAAGTCTGAGACCTTTGAAAAGTTCAAGGAATTTCAGAATGAAGTAGAGAATCAACGTGACCGAAAGATAAAACTCTTACGATCGGATCGTGGAGGAGAATATTTAAGTCACGAATTTGGTACACACTTAAGAAAATGTGGAATCGTTTCACAACTCACGCCGGCTGGAACACCTCAGCGTAACGGTGTGTCCGAACGTCGTAATCGCACTCTATTGGATATGGTGCGATCTATGATGTCTCTTACCGATTTACCGCTATCATTTTGGGGATACGCTCTAGAGACAGCTACATTCACTTTAAATAGGCCACCGTCTAAATCCGTTGAGACGACACCGTATGAATTATGGTTTGGGAAGAAACCTAAGCTGTCGTTTCTAAAAGTTTGGGGATGCGATGCTTATGTCAAGAAACTTCAACCTGAAAAGCTCGAACCCAAGTCGGAAAAATGCGTCTTCATAGGATACCCTAAGGAAACCATAGTGTATACCTTCTACTTAAGATCCGAGGGCAAGATCTTTTTTGCCAAGAACGGATCCTTTCTGGAAAAAGAGTTTCTCTCGAAAGAAGTAAGTGGGAGGAAAGTAGAACTCGATGAAGTACTACCTCTTGAACGGGATAGTAGTGCAGCTCAGGAAAATGTTCATGTGATGCCTACACCAACTGAAGAGGAAAATAATGATGACGATCAAGGTACTTCGGATCAAGTTGCTCTTGAACCCGTGAGGTCCACTAGGACACGTTCCGCACAGTGGTACATCAACCCTGTCACGGAAATCATGTTGTTAGACAACGGTGAACCTTCGAACTATGAAGAAGCAATGGCGGGCCCAGATTCCAACAAATGGCTAGAAGCCATGAAATCCGAGATAGAATCCATGTACGAAAACAAAGTATGGACTTTGACTGACTTGCCCGATGATCAGCGAGCGATAGAAATAAATGGATCTTTAAGAAGAAGACGGACGCGAATGGTAATGTCACCATCTATAAAGCTCGACTTGTCGCTAAGGGTTATCGGCAAGTTCAAGGGATTGACTACGATGAGACTTTCTCTCCCGTAGCAAAGCTTAAGTCCGTCCGCAATCATGTTAGCAATTGCCGCATACTATGATTATGAGATATGGCAGATGGACGTCAAAACAGCGTTCCTTAACGGTTATCTTAAGGAAGAGCTGTATATGATGCAGCCGGAGGGTTTTGTCGATCCTAAGAATGCTGACAAAGTATGCAAGCTCCAGCGATCCATTTATAGGCTGGTGCAAGCATCTCGGAGTTGGAACATTCGCTTTGATGAGATGACCAAAGCGTTTGGGTTTATGCGATCGATGGAGAAGCCTGCGTTTACAAGAAAGTGAGTGGGAGCTCAGAGCATTTCTCATATTATATGTAGATGACATACTGTTGATGGGAAATGATATAGAATTCTTGGACAGCATTAAGGCCTACTTGAATAAGTGTTTTTCAATGAAGGACCTTGGAGAAGCTGCTTATATATTAGGCATCAAGATCTATAGAGATAGATCGAGGCGCCTCATAGGTCTTTCACAAAGCACATACCTTGATAAGATTTTGAAGAAGTTCAAAATGGATCAGTCCAAGAAAGGGTTCTTGCCAGCACTACAAGGTGTGAGATTGAGCTCGGCTCAATGCCCGACCACGGCAAAAGATAAAGAAGAGATGAGTGTCATCCCTATGCTTCAGCCATAGGATCTATTATGTATGCCTTGCTGTGTACGGACCTGATGTAAACCTTGCCGTAAGTTTGGTAGGAAGATACCAAAGTAATCCCGCAAGGAACACCGGACAGCGGTCAAGAATATCCTAAAGTACCGAAAAGGACAAAGGACATGTTTCTCATTTATGGAGGTGACGAAGAGCTCGTCAGAAGGGTTACGTCGACGCTAGCTTCGACACAGATCTGGATGACTCTAAGTCACAAACCGGATCGTGTATATGTTGAATGGTGGAGCGAGAAGCTGGTGCAGCTGCAAGCAGAAGCGTCATGGCGGGATCTACATGTGAAGCGGAGTACATGGCAGCCTCGGAGGCAGCGCATGAAACAATTTGGGTGAAGGATTTCATCACCGACCTAGAGTCATACCCAATGCGTCGGGGCCAATCAAACTCTTCTCGTGATAACTTTGGAGCTATTGCACTTGCCAAGGAGCCAGGTTTCACAAGAAGACGAGCACATCAAGTTCGCTTCAACTCCATCCGTGAAAATGTTCAGGATGGAGACATAGAAATTTGTAAAGTGCATACGGATCTGAATGTCGCAGATCCATTGACTAAACCTCTTCCGCGGGCAAAACATGATCAACACCAGAACTCTATGGGTGTTCGATTCATCACAATGTAAACTAGATTATTGACTCTAGTGCAAGTGGGAGACTGTTGGAAATATGCTCTAGAGGCAATAATAAAAGCATTATTATTATATTTCCTTGTTCATGATAATTGTCTTTTATTCATGCTATAATTGTATTATCCGGAAATCGTAAAACATGTGTGAATACATAGACCACAATACGTCCCTAGTGAGCCTCTAGTTGACTAGCTCGTTGGTCAATAGATAGTCATGGTTTCCTTACTATGGACATTGGATGTCGTTTATAACGGGATCACGTCATTAGGAGAATGACGTGATGGACAAGACCCAATCCTAAGCATAGCACAAGATCGTGTAGTTCGTTTTGCTAGAGCTTTCTCAATGTCAAGTATCTATTCCTTAGACCATGAGATCGTGTAACTCCCGGATACCATAGGAGTGCTTTGGGTGTACCAAACGTCACAACGAATCGGGTGACTATAAAGGTGCATTACGGTATCTCCGAAAGTGTCATTGGGTTGACACGGATCGAGACAGGATTTGTCACTCCGTATTACGGAGAGGTATCACTGGGCCCACTCGGTAGTGCATCATCATAATGAGCTCAAAGTGACCAAGTGTCGGTCACGGATCATGCATTACGATGCGAGTAAAGTGACTTGCTGGTAACGAGACTGAATGAGGTATTGGGATACCGATGATCGACTCTCGCAAGTAACATACCATCTGACGAAGGGAGTAGTATACGGGTTGCTTGAATCCTCGACATCGTGGTTCATCCGATGACATCATCGAGGAGCATGTGGGAGCCAACATGGGTATCCAGATCCGCTGTTGGTTATTGACTGAGAGCGCCTCGGTCATATCGCATGTCTCCGAACCCGTAGGGTCTACACACTTAAGGTTCGGTGACGCTAGGGTTATTAGGAAGACTTGTATGTGATTACCGAATGTTGTTCGGAGTCCCGGATGAGATCCCGGACGTCACGAGGAGTTCCGGAAGGGTCCGGAGGTAAAGATTTATATATGGGAAGTTGTCATACGGACACCGGAAGAATTCGGGGTCATATCGGTATTGTACCGGGGCCACCGGAAAGGTTCCGGAGGACCACCGGGAGGGGCCACCCCTCCCGGGGGGCCACTTGGGCTGCGTGGGAGGGAGCCAGCCCCTGGTGGGCTGGGCGCACCCCCTCCCCTTGGGCCCATGCGCCTAGGGTTGAAGGGGGAACCCTAGAGGGGGCGCCCCCCTTGCTTGGGGGGCAAGCCCCCCTCTCCCTTGGCCGCCGCCCCCCCTCTAGATGCATCTAGAGGGGCCGGCCCCCTTCTCCCTTCCCCCTATAAATAGAGGGGTGAGGGGAGGGCAGCCGCACCCCAACTCAAGGCGCAGCCCCTCCCCTCCCCAACACCTCTCCTCCTCCGTTGTGTGCTCGGCGAAGCCACTGCCGAGATCTTGCTTCTCCACCATCATCACGCCGTCGTGCTGCCAGTGGAGCTGTCTTCCTCAACCTCTCCCTCCTCCTTTCTAGATCAAGACGAAGGAGACGTCACCCGCACCGTACGTGTGTTGAACGCGGAGGTGCTGTCCGTTCAGCACTTGGTCATCGGTGATCGGAATCACGTTGAGTACGACTCCATCAACACCGCTCCCTCGAACGCTTCCGTACACGATCTACAAGTGGTATGTAGATGCAAACTCACTCCCTTGACTCGTTGCTTAGATGAACCCATAGATGGATCTTGGTGAAACCGTAGGAAAAATTTTAATTTTCTGCAACGTTCCCCAACACGTTTTCCCATCTTGGGGCGCCGCTATCCGGAAGGGATTGACAACCCCTTTTACACGTCGGGTTGCAAGGATTTGTTGTCTGTGTGCAGGGGTTGTTTACGTTGTGTTGCTTGGTCCTCCTACTGGTTCGATAACCTTGGTTTCTCCACCGAGGGAAATACCTACGGTCGCTGTGCTGCATCATCCCTTCCTCTTTGGGGAAATACCAACGTAGCTTCAAGCCGCATCAAAAGGAATTTTTGGCGCTATTGCCGGGGAGGATGTTCAACATATACCAGGTTCCCAATCACAAATATCATCTCCTCGCAATTTACATTATTTGCCATTTGCCTCTCGTTTTCCTCTCCCCCACTTCAACAAATTTTGTCGTTTTATTCGCCCCTCTTTTTTGTTCGCCGTTCTCTTGCTTTCCAGTCTTGATAGCTAGCGTTCCTACTGCAGTCGATTTTGAAGTTCTTTACTTCAAGCAAAGACAAGGAGAAAATTTGAAAGATGCCTGGTATAGGCTTATGGAATCGTATCGTATTTCCAATTTAAAGGGGGACGTTAAGGTTTTTCTTCATAATTTTTACATAGGATTGGCTTTGCATCATAGACAATTTCTAGATTTTGCCGCTAAAGGAAATTTTATTGATCTTGATGCCAATGCTGCTTATGAAATTTTAGAAGGAATTTTGGGAATTCCACCTCAAAGGAAGGGGTTTCCTTTTACCCCTGAGGGATCTCAAATGTTGGACAAACTTGGTGATTTGCATAAACATATGGTTGAAATAAAGAAATATAATGAACCCCTCAAACATCTCAATGGTAGTACCAATCGCATGAATACCCTGATTACTCTTTGCAACAAGCGATTGGATATTTTGGATCTTAATACGATATCTTTCCCAGAGAATTTAGGGAAGCGTAAAGAGCATGCCGGGTTTGAGGAAGCCCTTACAAAAGTTTCCAAAACATCGGATGACAATACTTAGATCCTTACTTTATGCCTAGCTAAGGGCGTAAAACGATAGTGCTTGTCGGGAGGCAACCAATGAATATTTTTTTTTGTTTTTTGTTTTCTGTTCTTGTGTATTTGCACAATTATGCTACTATTATGATTGTGTTTTTTGTGTTTTAATTAGTGTTTGTGCCAAGTAAAGCCTTTAGGGTCTTCTTGGGTAATAGTTGTTTGATCTTGCTGAAAAACAGAAAATTATACACTCATGAAAATAATTTTCGAAAATCACAGAAAAGTGATTTTTCCCTGATTATTTTTGTAGAAGATTAATATACAAATTACCCTGGTCTTCCTAATTTTTCAGAATTTTTGGAGTTACAAAAATACTCGTAATAGACAGGTTGCTACAGACTGTTCTGGTTTGACAGATTTTGTTTTCTTTGCATTGTGTGCTTATTTTGATGGCTCTATGGTTTTCTTTGATGAATTTTTGTCATAGAAAAGTTGGAATACAGTAGATATAATGCAAAAAAAATATGGATTGGTTTGATACAGTACTTATAGTAGTGGTTTGGTTTCTTATACTAACGGATCTCATGAAGATTTTGTTGAATTTTGTGTGATTGAAGTTTTCATGTTTTGGGGTTTCTTACGATTGATGAAGGAAGGATAGAAGAGCCTAACCTTGGGGATGCCCCAGAATCCCAAGCTATTATCCAAAAATGAGCAACCAACTAAGCTTGGGGATGCCCCCGAGTGGCATCCCCTCTTTCTTCTAACGACCATCAGTATTTTACTCGAAGCTATATTTTTATTCCTCACATACTATGTGTTTTGCTTGGAGCGTCTTGTATGATATGAATCTTTGCTTGTTTTATTTTGTGTTTAAGTCTTGATCCCTTGCTGGACACACCTATTTGAGAGAGCCAAAATTTTGCCATGACTTGTTAGAATTGCTCTCGATGCTTCACTTAAATTTTTATGAGCTATGGACTTGCTCTAGGGCTTCACTTATATCTTTTTTGAGCATGATGTGCTTTAGTATTTTTGAAGAAATGCTCTCTTGCTTCACTTAGATTTATTTGAGAGTTACTAAAAATTTCAAGAAATCGTCTCTTGCTTCACTTAAATCATTTTGAGAGAAAGAAAAAAATTATGCTCAGGATCTTTAGTTATATTTTTTTGAGCTTATGAAAAGCAACACATGAAAATTAGTCCCAAAGTGATAGATATCCAAGAAGGATATAATAAAAACTGTCATGAAGATCATTGGACAAAATAAAATTGATTCTTAGTAATAGTTTTGAGATATGATGATGTGATATGTGAGTTATGTTGATGAGTAATCATGCTTTAGTAAGAATATTGGTGTTAAGGTTTGTGATTCCCTACGCAAGCACGAAAGTTAATAGTCATGCAATGAAATTATATCCTACTTGTGGTGCATCATTCGGTGTTAATTATGCTTAATGCTTGCTTATGAGATTATTCGTTTCTTGGTTGGTCGCTTCTCAATCTTTTGCTAGCCTTCATTTTGCACTACGTATGATCTCTACTTGTGCATCCAAAATCCTTTAAACCAATTTTGCCACATGAGTCCACAATACCTACCTATATGCGGTACTCTTTTGCTGTTCTAAGCAAATTTGCATGTGCCATCTGTAAGTGCATCTAGTGCCACCCCTAGTTGGTTTTGGAGTATTGACGACAAATGTGGTTGAGGGACTAATGCGTTTGTGAGAATTGCAGGATAACGCAGGTAGTGTCCCTCATTGATTCGGGTTTACCTACGGAGATGACCCTAAAATGTATGAAGACATTGGCGACAATGGTGGTATGTGAAGATATTCACATTGAAGACTATGACATGAGAAGACATTGAGTGAAGACTATGGGCGTGAAGCTGTGTGGTTTCGTTGTTTCCTTTTCTTCTTTGTTGAGTCGTAGGAACCACCGTCATTGTTAAGTGGGGTCCAAGTGATCATAGTCGAGAATGGTGAAGTGCTGCTCAACCCAAATCCTATGTCTTCGGCGAAGACAATGAGAGCAAAACTTATCCAGAGTGGATGAGTCAGCTTTGCTTGTAGCCCAAGTAAAGTTGTCGTGGGTGTTTGAAATCGACCGTTGGAACACGTGTCGGTTCCTTAGTGACCAGGGTCATTTCAACATATCAGGTCGGGTTGCCTAGTGGCTATAAATAGCCCACCCCTACACCATAAATTGGTGGATGCTCAGAGTTAGTGCACGACTTTTGTCGCTTGAGAGCAACCCACCTCAAGCCTTTGAGAGAGAAATCCTTGCGAGGACAAAGCCCAAACACCCAGAGCGAGAGAGTGTTAGGCATCATCAAGTCTTTACATGCTGTGTGACTCAAGACTTATTACACTTGAGGACTGTGAATCCTCCGGCCGGTTAGGCGTCGCGTTCTGAGCATCCAAGAGTCATTGTGGATCGCCGGTGAACACAGTCTGTGAAGGTTCGGGAGTCTACCTTGAAGACTTACTAGAGTGATTGGGCGAGGACTGTGTGTCCTTAGCTCAAGGGAATAAGGTGAAGACGCGGTCTTCTGAGTTGAATCTCAGCTTCCCTAACCGGATGTACAGTTGTCACAGCAAGTGGAACTGGTCCAACAAATCCTGTGTCTTCAACAAGTAACTAGTTCTATCTTCTCCCTCACCTTACTTAGAGTTTGTCTTCGTGAAGTCATTGCCTATTTGTCATACCTGTTTGACTTCATTGCTTGACTACTCTTGTTGATTGGCTTCTCACTGTCTTCCATCTTGATTGTACTACCAAGCTGCTATTAGTCTTGTACTTTCACGTTATTGCATACTAGGCTATGGTTTGCTTGTTGTAGCTTATCTTCCGCTGCATATTAATTAGGTCATTTCTATTGTTTGTCTTTGAAACATCCGTGTTTTGAAGACTTTTCTAAAAATCGCCTATTCACCCCCCTCTAGTCGATAACTAGCACTTTCACCATCTCTAATTTTTAAAATAAACTTCTCTTTTGTGTGTTCGTTTCGCTCGCGGAGCAGTGAGGGGTGGCTAATATTTTCCATGCTGGATGTGTTATTCTCACGATGAGTGTTTATTCACTTGTCATTGCACGAGAGTAAGGCAAAGGTCTTAGGGATGCCCCATCCGGAAATGAAAAAAAGTGAAATTACTTTATGTTGTCAAATAATAAATTCCTTGGGAAGTGTTGGTATGGAGGGCAACCGTGGATACGGCTAGCCATGGAAAGTGAAAGTGTGGTGGAAAAAGGAATAAACTTTATTCTTTGTTTGAGAATCACCTATGATATATCTAGCATGGAAAGTGTTAGGAACTCTAAGTCATTTTCGTTGGTGGGAAGGATACACCTACCAAAATGATTTTATCTCTAAGTTTTTCGCTTTGAGCTATGGCACCTCTATAAATCTCTACTTCCCTCTGCGAAGGGCCTTTCTTTTACTTTATGCAATTTTTATTTTGAATTTGAGTCTCCGTCTTCCCTTATAAAAGCACCAACTAGGAGGCAATATGATCGTACTTAAGTATTGGGTGTAGCTAATATGCGAGTGTGTTTCATGAATGGATCAATGGCTGAGCATGATGGGCTAGGGATAACTTATTATAGCGTTGATATTTTGAAAGACATGGTTGCTTGTTGATATGCTTGAGTATTTAAATTATCATGTCAAAACTAGACTATTGCTTTGAATCGCATAAAAGTCCAATTGTCCATGCTATAAAGAAAAGAACATTATATGACATGTTAGGCAGCATTCCATATCAAAAATTATGTTTTTATCACTTACCTACTCGAGGACGAGCAGGAATTAAGCTTGGGGATGCTGATACGTCTCCAATGTATCTATAATTTTTGATTGTTCCATGCTGTTATATTATCAATCTTAGATGTTTTATAATCATTTTATAGTCATTTTATATCATTTTTTGGTACTAACCTATTGACATAGTGCCAAGTGACAGTTGCTGTTTTCTGCATGTTTTTTACATCGCAGGAAATCAATATCAGACGGAGTCCAAATGCAACGAAACTTTATGGAGATTTGTTATGGACAAGAAGACACATAACGGGCCCTGGCTGCGCCTGGGGGTGCTCCGAGGAGAGCACAACCCACCAGGGCGCGCCAGGAGGCCCAGGCACGCCCTCGTGGGTTGTGCCCACCTCGGGTGCCCCTCGGAATGCCTCTTTTCTCTATAAATACCACAATATTCCAGAAACCCTAGGGGAGTCGACGAAATATTGAACCAGCCGCCGCAGAGTCCAGAACCACCAGATCCAATCTAGACACCATCTCGGATGGGGTTCACCACCTCCATTGGTTCCTCTCCGATGATGCGTGAATAGTTCCTTATAGACCTACGGGTCCGTAGTTAGTAGATAGATGGCTTCCTCTCTCTCGCTGAATTCTAAATACAATGGTATCTTGGAGATCCATATGATGTAACTCTTTTGCGGTGTGTTTGTTGGGATCTGATGAACTTTGAGTTTATGATCAGTTATATCTTTTTATATCTATGAAAGTATTTGAGTTTCTTTGATCTCTTTTATGCATGATCTCTTAGAGCCTCGTATTTCTTCTCCGATATTTGGGTTTTGTTTGGCCAACTTGATCTATTTATCTTGCAATGAAGATGTGCTTTGTAGTGGGTTCGATCTTACGGTGCTTGATCCCAGTGAAAGAAGGGGAACCGACATGTATGTATCGTTGCTACTAAGGGTAAAACGATGGGGTCTATCTCTACATAGATAGATCTTGTCTACATCATGTCATCGTTCTTATTGCATTACTCCGTTTATTCATGAATTAATACACTAGATGCACGCTGGATAGCGGTCGATGTGTGGAGTAATAGTAGTAGATGCAGGCAGGAGTCGGTCTACTAATCTTGGACGTGATGCCTATGTAATGATCATTGTCTGGATATCATCATGATTATTTGAAGTTCTATCAATTGCCCAACAGTAATTTGTTTACCCACCGTTTTCTATTTTTCTCGAGAGAAGCCACTAGTGAAACCTGCGGTCCCCGGGTCTCTTTCTCATATATTTACCTTTGAGATCTACTTTGCATTTATTTTCAGATCTATTAAACCAAAAATACAAAAATACCTTGCTGCAATTTATTCCTATTTATTTTATTTGGCATTCGATCTATTAATCTAGTACAATTTCCTCATGTCCGTTTGCCCACCTTGGGGCGCCGCTACCCGAAAGGAATTGACAACCCCTTTTACACATCGGGTTGCAAGGATTTGTTCTCTGTGTGCATGGGTTGTTTACGTTGTGTTGCTTGGTTCTCCTACTGGTTCGATAACCTTGGTTTATTCACTGAGGGAAATACCTACCGTCGCTGTGCTGCATCATCCCTTCCTCTTTGGGGAAATACAGACGTAGCTTCAAGCCGCATCAAGTGTGTCTATATACCCTCATAGACCGTAAGCGGAAGCGTTTAAATCGCGCTTCAATCGATCAAGTACCAAACGTACGACACCTACGCGTTTTGCACACGCTTAGCTCGATGACGTCCTCCGCCTTCTTGATCCAGCAAGACAGTGAGGTAATAGACGAGTTCCGTCAGCACGACGGCGTGGTGACGGTGATGGTGATGTGATCTCCGTAGAGCTTCGCTTAAGCACTATGAAAATATGGCCGAGGGAGTAAACGGTGGACGGGGGTGCCGCACACGGCTAAGAAAATGTTGTGTGTCCTTGTGTGGTGCCCCCTCCCCACATGTATATACGTGGGAGGGGAGGGGAGGCAGCCAGGCGCGCCCTAGGGCTGGCCGCCGGCCTCTAGGGCTCCTGCCTTGCCCTGCGCCCCCCTTTCATTGTATAAACAAGGGGGGAGAGGGGGGAGGAAAGGAAGGGGGAGTCCTACTCCACACTTTCCTTGCCCTCCCCTCTTTCCTTCTCCTCATAGGGATGGCTTGTATAGGGGTGCACCAGCCCCTTGTGGGCAGGTGTGTTCCCTTCTCTTGGCCCATAAGGCCTATATCTTTGCCGGGGGTGCCTGAAACGCTTTTCCGGTGGCCCGATAAGTACCAGGTACTCTTCGGAACACTTCCGATGTCCGAATACCGTCGCCCTATATATCGATCTTTACCTCTTAACCATTTCGAGACTCCTCGCCATGTCCGTGATATCATCCGGGACTCCGAACAATATTCGGTCACCAAATCACATAAATCATATAATACTATACCGTCATCGAACGTTAAGCATGCGGACCCTAAAGGTTCGAGAACTATTGAGACATGACCGAGACACCTCTCAGGTCAATAACCAATAACGAAACCTGGATGCCCATATTGGCTCCTACATATTCTACGAAGATCTTTATCGGTCGAACCGTTATGACAACATACGTAATTCCCTTTGTCCATCGGTATGTTACTTGCCCGAGATTCGATCGTCGGTATCTCTATACCTAGTTTGAAAGTGCGTTATATCGACTAGAGGGGGGGTGAATAGGCGATTTTTGTGAATTCTTCACTGAGGAATTTGTGGGTGAGGAAATTCCTTAGCGAAGAACTACTTGCAGCGGAATAAGTACTCAGAAGTAAACATAACAGTAGACAAGCATGGTCATCATGATGAAATGAAGACAAGCACAGAGTACAGAAAGCATAATCACAGGATAACACAGGATGAAGACAAACAGACTGAAGAAATTGAACTGAGGAAATTGAGAAAGTCTTCAGTCAAAGTCTTCAAACACAGATATGACAAGCACACAACACAGTAATGAGGAAATGAAAGAGTTGAGGAAACAGAACCAGTTGGCTTGGTGAAGACAATGATTTGGTAGACCAGTTCCAACTGCTGTCTCAGTTGTACGTCTGGTTAGCGTGGCTAGGTATTTAAACCTGAGGACAGACAGTCCCGGACACCCAGTCCTGAACACGCAGTCCAGGACACTTAGTCCTCACCATATTCCCCTTGAGCTAAGGTCACACAGACCTCGCCTAATCACTCATGGTAAGTCTTCAGGTGACTTCCGAACCTTCACAAACTCGTTCACTCGGCGATCCACAATTTCCTCTTGGATGCTCTAGACCATGACGCCTAACCGTCTGGACGAAGCACAGTCTTCAAAGGTAACAAGTGTCAGATCCACGCAGGATCAATCTCTTCAGTGATGCTCAATCACTTTGGGTTTGTAGGTGTTTGGGTTTGGGTTTTTTCCCACTTGATGATTTTCGCTCAAAGTCCTCGGAGGTTGGGATGCTCTCAAATGACAAGTGTTAGTTTCTCTCGGAGCAGCCAACCAGCTAGTGGTTGTAGGGGCGGCTATTTAAATCCTAGGGAGCAGCCCGACATGATAAGACATAAATGCCCTTCAATGATATGACCGTTAGGTGGATAAGATATTTTGGGACAGCTGGCGCGTAGCACAACAACGGTCAGAAATTTCAGGTTCAAATTCCTCAGGGCTATCACGTTCCTCACTGTGTAGGCAATCCGCACTGGCGAATTCCTAACTCCTCAGTCAGAACAAATTCCTCAGTGACCAGAAGAACTTCGTCTCTATCACTGAAGAAATTGACTGAACTGTATGAGATTTCCAATGGCTTCACTCGAAGGGATTGGTAGGTGTAGGATTTTGAGTTGAGCATCACATGGAATTTTTTTCTTAGTATTTCCTCGACCCCCTTTAACAGTACGGTGTTTCCTATGACTCAAGAAAGAGAAAATGAAACTACGAAAAAAAAAGTCTTCACGCTTCATGTTCCTCGAATGAATACCAAATCTTCAAGGTCACACCAATTTCTTCACTTTCAAAGTCTTCAGAAAGTCTTTAGAAATCCAAAGTTTTCAGTCGAATAACTTCATTTTTAGGGGTCGACTTTCACTGTAAATATCAAACTCCTCATAGACTTATAGACCTGTGTACACTCATAAACACATTAGTCTCTTAACCTATAAGTCTTCGATACACCAAAATCACTAAGGGGCACTAGATGCACTTACAATCTCCCCCTTTTTGGTGATTGATGACAATATAGGATAAGTTTTCAACGGGGATAAACATATGAAGTGTAAATACTGATATTGAGGAATTTGATTGTAAGATATAGAAGAACTCCCCCTGAAGAAGTGCATAATGAGGAATTTGCTTTTGAAGCAATGCACACTTGAAGAGTTGAATCATGGAGATCTCCCCCTATATCTTGTAATTCATACACGCATTTGACATATAATGTGAAGATTTTGAAATGCATGATTAAATATGGTGACGGATGTAATTCAGCATGCGTGCATTAACGTTAACGAGGAATAAGCATGCAGAAGAACACAGCAAAAGTATCAGGCCACCATAGAGTTTAAGTTTACAACTCGATCCAGCAAAGTCATCAGAAGAACGAGAGTTGTATCTTAGAAAAAAAACGCCCATATAATAGACCCGCTTGAAGACTAACTCAAATTTCTCCCCCTTTGTCATTGAATGACCAAAAGGATCGAAATTGAGGAGTAACGCCCCTGAAGAATATCAAGTTGATGAAGGAGCGTCAGCGTTGTTGGGTCGGTTGTTGATGTTGGGCCTGCCGCAGTGTCGTCCAAGTCTTCATGTTCATCGGTGTCGCGCGATGAAGAATAGGAGCTGGCCACCAAGGAAGGAACCTTGACCCTCTTGTATTTCTTCAGTGGAGGTGCAGACCAGTCAAAGTCTTCCTTGAGACCCATTTTCTTCAGATCTTCTTCGCTATAGACATGAGAGAAAACAGCCCAGGTACGGTTGAAGGTTTCATGGAGGTAGTATTGGTTTTTCTTCACTGCATTGTGGGTTGGGGTCATGTTGTGAAGAATTGAGCCAAACTGACGCTTGACCCATTTATGATTGCGATCAACCTTCTGATGAGGACTGAGAAGAAGCTCACGATCAGTCATCACCCTGGGTGCTGTGCCTTGAGGATTTTGCTTGGCAGTGTTGGTGGCAGAGTCATGGGTGGCAGAGTCATTGGTTGAGTAGGATGCAGCCTTGCGAAATTGACCATCCAATGGACGAATGCCTTCATCTATAACAGCAGCGGCCTTGCCCTTGTCATCAGCTGAGGAATATGTCTGTTTGAGGACTTCAATCGGAGGCAAATAGCTGGAATGGTTCAGTGTATCAGCTTTATAGTTGAGTGAAGACCTTGTTCTGATGAATCTCATAATCCAAGGTGCATAAGGCTTCAGCTCAATTGATGACATAGCGATATTGGCCAGAGTCCTCATGAGGAAATCATGGAAGTTGACAGGAACGCCATGAATGATATTGAAAAGCAGATTCTTCATGATGCCAACGACTTCTTCATTCGAGTCGTGGCCCTTGATTGGACTCAATGTCTTCGTAAAAATGCGATAGACAGTCCGAGGCACATATAGTAATTCCTTCACGAGGAATTTGGTTCGTGGGGCCTGACCTGGCTTCAAAGGCTTCATCAGAACTTGCATGTAGTGATTTGTAAGTTCAGGTTTACTGTAGACGCAACGAGCAGCTTCAAGGGGAATACTGAGTGGTAAGGCACGAAGCAATTCAGTAGCTGGTGCCTTGTAGTGAGTGCTTTCAGACATCTAGTCCAGCACCCATGAATTCGCATCTTCAGAATCTCCTGTGATGTGCAGCGTCGCATAAAATTGAAGAATGAGATCTTCATTCCAATCACATATGTCAGTGCAGAAATTTAACAGTCCAGCGTCGTGAAGAACCCTTAGGACTGGCTCGAAGCACGGCAGAGATTCCATATCCACGTGAGGAATGTGCGCATGATCGAAGACTTTGTCTTTGTTGAACAGCACTGAGGAATAGAAATTAGCCTGGCTGGCCGTCCAGAAACGCCTCTTCCTTATGCGAGTAGAGTCATAGGGGTTGTAGTCAGTGAAGAATACATGCTCGCCGAAGAAATCTTCAGCCTTGAATTTTTGCTTCCTTGAGAATGGATCCTTTGGCTTGGGCAGAGGAGTGTCAGTGAGTTGCATCACTACCTCAGGAATTGCAATCTCAGGTTCTTCAGGCTGAGGAATTTCCGGTTCCTCTTCAGTGGCAGTCTGCGTCTTCAGATGATCAGCAGCAATTGTTTCTTCAGCACTAGTGGCTGGAATTTCTTCACGTACTGACGAAGTGAGGTGAGTTTCTTCAGAGCCCATTTGAACGGTTGGTGCAGGGGACTGAGGAATTTGCTGTAAAGGTGTGAACAGTGGAGAGTTGGGTTGCTGACTTTCCCAAAAATAATCATTCATCACTGGAGTGGTGCATCCAATGTCCACATCTTCATCTTCCATTTCTTCAACGCCAGCCTCTTCAGCTGTGAACTGAGGCATAGGCGAGGAAACGATTGGTGTTGAAGGGATCTTATCCACTTCAATTTCTTCATCCATCTGCTCTGACGAAGCAGTAGAAGGATTTTCTTGATCAGATCCGCTAGGGATCACATATTCTTCATCAAAAGGGACGATTTCCTTTGATGGCATGGTAGAGATTGGAACAACATCAATGGGATTTGCAAACGAACTGGTCAAAGGCTTCATCTTCTTCGGAGCTGAAGAATCTGAAGTGACTGATGCTTTCGTTTTCTTCACAGCTGCACGCTCTGCAGCCTTGGTCTTCTTCACATCTGATGCAGATGGAAGGATTGGAGTTGGGGTAGGCGCAGGAGGAGCAGAGGAATCTGGTTGATTTTCTTCAGGCACAACTGATGCAGTTGCCCTGGCCTCTTCATTTTCTTCAGGCGCACCACTAGTGGATGCCCTGGCAATTTCTTCAATGATCGGAATGCGGTCATCAGCCCTGGAACTCACATTTTCTCCAGCAGCCTGAAAGTCATCAGCGGTGCTGGCATGTTCTTCAGTCGGCTGGGCAGATGCTTCAGCCTGAGGAATTTCTTGTTGCGATTTGGCTGCCACATTGGAGGTGAACTTCTCAGTCAGTTTAACAAACCTGAATTTGGCTCCTTGCCAATCAGCATAGTAAGCATTGAAGTCATCACTGAGGGCTTTGATTTCAGACTGGATCTTTACAAGTTCATCAGTTGTCATAGAGACAACATTGTTCTTCAGAAACTTTTCTTTCCTATACTGTGCTTTCTTGATCTGCCTGGCCTTCTCATATTTCCATTTTTCTTCTTGGATGAAATAGGTCAGCATGTGACTTTGGCCAGGAGTCAAATTGAAATGAGGCATAGGAGTGTTTGGGTCCTTGTGCCAGAGATCAATATAGTCGAGGATCAACCTTGGATCCAAAAGCAGTGGCACATTTGTGCCTTTGGCTCTAGCGGCCCTGACTTGCCTATCTCTGATGATCTTAGCAAGTTCTTCATCATCAGCTTCGTCTTCTTTAGACGGCACATGGGAGGTGACTTGCTTCTTCTGAGGACTAGGGCGAGGACCTCGTCCAGCAGTGACCTTTATCTTCAGCAGAGATGGTCCCGTTGAAGAATTTGGTGCAGCTGAGGAACTTGCCGAGGCTCCTGAGGCAATAGAGATGCCAGTTTTCCTTTGGCACGTGGAAAGATGCAAAGGTGCTGAGGACTTTGTCGGAGCAGCTGAGGACTTTGGAGGAGCAGGAGCAGCATGAGGAATTGGCCTTGAGGGCTTTGAAGATTCTGGCCATGAGGGCATTGCTGAGGAACTTGGCCTTGAGGGCACTGTAGGTGAAGCACTTGGCTTACGTGCAGGCTTCTTTGCCATAGATTTCTTCAGCTTGACAGAGGCCTCAGTAGCAGCAGATTTCCTCACTGCTTCTTTGGCTTGTCTAGCCAACTTGGCCTGGCGCTTGGCCCATTCATCAGGATAGTCCTCATCGCGCTAGAGGCTGGTGGGATCTTTTTCTTGGCCAGGTGCCAATGGAGGTCTTGGGCATGGAGGGTTGAGTGCGAATTTCTTCATGTACTTTAGAGTTACATACCTGTACTCCCTCCATTCTCTTGCCCATCTCCTTTCTATCCTCTGGATGCGCACCTTGCGCTGATTTTTGTTCTCCTTACCAAACTTGGCCTCATCAGGAGTACAATAGTCTTTGTATATATCATCAGGGATCTCAAAGGTAGTGTCGATTTCAGGCCTCTTTCCTCCTTTCTGTGGCTTCTTTCCGTCGGCCATTTTCTTCAATTGAGGAATTTGAACAATCGAATTCTCTGAAGAAGTATGCAACTTTTCTTCGAGGAACGCTGCAAATGCGTTAAGTTGATGAGAACCTAGTGATTCAGCAGCGGACATGAGTACATATGAACAGAGTATAGTTGCGAGGAATTTGGAGAGGTCATATGCGTTCTCAGAAGGTTTTTCAAAAAGAACAAGTTTGAGGAATTTGACCAGATGAGTCTTGAAGAATTTCACTAAGCGTTCTTTGTCTTAGGTTTCAGAGTTGTATAGATCAAAGATCCACACAATTGAGAAATCTTGAAGAAAAATGATGCTTAGAGAAAAGAATCAAGAACAGATGACATGTGAGGTGTTTAGTGTGTGAGGATTTGAAGTAAAACACTTTTGAGGATTTTGAAGAAATCATTTGAATCAAAGAGAGCAGTAAAAGTAACTTTTAATTATCCTGAACGAAGCACATGACGAACAGTGAGATGGAGAAGTGAAGTTTGTCTGTGCAGATCTTCCACGCCCTAACTCGGCGGAGGAAGACGGTTACGGCGGCGGCGGAGTGAAGATTTCCGCGGCCGGCGCGAGTACGTCGGCGACGAGGTCGAGGGAGTGAAGCTCTTCCTCACCGGCGACGATGGAGTAGCGGCGGCGCTAGGGTTTGAGAAGCTCAAGCGGGAGAGAGAGGTCGAGCGAAGTAAAGGAAGTGAGGAAGCGGAGAGGGGGTATTTATAGCCACGGTGAAAAACTGTTCGCCCGAAGATTTTGGACGAACATGCCCTTGACCCTTCTCATCCGCATGACATGTGTCACCCACGTACTGAGAAGTGGAGATCGTGTTAGATCGTGGGTGAATAGATAAGTATATCGTGGGATGCGGAACGGTTTGAGTGGCAAAGCTGAAAATTTGGATAAGATAAGTTAAAAGTTCCGTTCGCAAATTCTTCAGCTGACAAGGACACAGTGAAGATTTTGAACGAGTTTCAAATAGAACGCACATGAAGAATTTGTGAATAGATTGGATTGAGTTTAGCATAGAGGGGGATGGGTCTGATCACATTCACTTAGAAGAAAACACAACTTGAAGAATTAGCCATAAGTGAATGCTGTAGAGGACATAAACTCATATATATATATATATATATATATATATATATATATATATATATATATATATATATATATATATATATATATATATATATATATATATATATATATATATATAGCCAATGAAGAAAAATGACGGAAACAGAAAAAGCGAGGAATTTCAAAAGCGAGGAAAAACTCAAATTGAAGATTTTCAACTTTTGGTGGTGGCGTGACCCATCGTATAAGAATGATGATTTCAGACACGCATGCATAATTGTCGAGGGTTCTAAGAATCAAATTCTTCATTAATTTCCTCACACTTAGAGTGTTATTCTTCATTGATTGAAGAAAAACGTTTCTTCATGTGTTGCACATCTAAGTCATCAATTTTGCATAAGTGTTAGGATGAGTGTCCTTTTCAAAGAACATTCAAAGATTCTACGATATTTAGCTCACACCGCAACTTGCTAAATCTCTTCTCATCCAAGGGCTTTGTGAAGATATCGGCTAGCTGGTCTTCAGTGTTCACATGCTCAATAGAAATATCGCCCTTCAACACATGATCGCGAAGAAAATGATGACGAATCTGAATGTGCTTTGTCTTCGAGTGCTGAACTGGGTTGTGAGCAATCTTGATGGCACTCTCATTGTCACAGAGGAGAGGCACATTCTTCACGTTGACGCCGTAGTCCTTGAGAGTTTGCTTCATCCATAGCAATTGAGCACAGAAAGAACCAGCAGTAATGTACTCAGCTTCAGCAGTAAACAGTGATACGCAGTTCTGTTTCTTCGAGGACCAACAGACCAAAGATCGTCCGAGGAAATGGCATGTACCAGATGTTGACTTGTGGTCCACACGATCACCAGCATAGTCAGAGTCAGAATATCCGATGAGATCAAAAGCCGAGCCCTTAGGGTACCACAATCCAAGTGTTGGTGTGTGAGCTAGATATCGAAGAATATGCTTCACAGCCTTATGGTGTGATTCCTTCGGTGTAGCTTGAAATCGGGCACACATGCAAACACTAAGCATTATATCTAGCCTAGATGCACATAAGTACAATAAAGAGCAAATAATGGAGCGGTATACCTTATGATCAAAGTCAATACCATTCTCTTCAGTGTACAGATGGCCATTTGTGGGCATAGGAATTTTGTCGCCTTTGCAATCTTGCATGCCGAATTTCCTCAGTACATCCTTGAGGTATTTCTCCTGGGATGTGAATATGCCATTGCGCTGTTGACGAATTTGAAGACCTAAGAAGAATTTCAACTCTCCCATCATAGACATTTGATATTCTTCACTCATCATATAGGCAAATTCATCACTATAACGTTGGTCAGTACAGCCAAAGATAATATCATCAACATATATTTGGCACACAAACAGTTCACCATCATAAGATTTAGTGAAAAGAGTAGGGTCGAGTGAACCGGGTTTGAAGCCTTTCTTCATGAGGAATTCCTTCAAAGTATCATACCACGCCCAAGGGGCCTGCTTGAGGCCATAGAGGGCCTTATTAAGTCTAAGACTTTGTCAGGATGCTTTGGATCTTCAAAACCTGGGGGTTGAGCAACATATACTTCTTCCTCAAGCTTACCATTGAGGAATGCACTTTTCACATCCATTTGATATAAAGTGATATCATGATGGTTAGCATAAGCAAGTAATATGCGAATAGCCTCAAGTCTAGCAACAGGTGCAAAAGTTTCATCGAAATCAATTCCTTCAACCTGTGTGTAGCCTTGAGCTACAAGCTGTGCCTTATTCCTCACCACAATGCCATTTTCATCTTGCTTGTTGTGGTAGATCCACTTTGTGCTAATGATATTGTGCTTGCGAGGATCTAGACGTTTGACCAGTTCCCAGACGTTTTTGAGCTCGAATTGATGTAATTCTTCTTGCATGGCCTGAATCCATTCAGGCTCCAGAAATGCTTCATCTACCTTAGTGGGATCTGTGATAGAGACAAAAGCATAGTGCCCACAAAAGTTAGATAAATGTGAAGCTTTTGAGCGTGTGAGAGGACCTGGTGCTCTAATGTCATCAATGATCTTTTCAACTTGCACTTCTTTTGCAACGCGAGGATGAGCTGGTTGTCGTTGAGGAATTTGATCATCATTTTCTTCAGCACCATTTTCTTCAGCACCATTTTCTTCAGCATTTTCCTCAGGTGCATCAGCTCGACGTTCTTCATGTTCTGGAATGAATTCTTCAGCAGATTCTTCGGTAGGAATGACATCCTCAGTAGCCTTGAACTTGATATAATCCTCAGGTGCTGGTTCATCTATCACAGAAGGTAGGTGCTCTCTTTGCGAGCTGTTAGTTTCATCGAACCGCACATCTACAGTTTCAACAACCTTTTCAAAGAACGTTATTGAAGACTCTGTAGGTGTGCGAGTCCTTTCCGTAACCAAGCATAAAACCTTCATGTGCTTTCGGTGCAAATTTAGCATTGTGATGAGGATCTCTAATCCAACATTTAGCACCAAAGACTTTGAAATAACTCACATTGGGTTTCTTGTCAGTGAGGATTTCATAGGCAGTCTTCTTGAAGAATTTGTGAAGATATACTCTGTTGATGATGTGGCACGCGGTATCAATTGCATCAATCCAAAAATGACGAGGCGTTTTGTATTCATCAAGCGTAGTGCGAGCCATCTCAGCAAGAGTCCTGTTCTTGCACTCCACGACGCCATTCTGTTGAGGAGTATAAGGGGCAAATAACTCAGGAGTAATACCAAGTTCATCAAGATAGTCATCGAGACCAGAGTTCTTGAACTCAGTTCCATTGTCACTTCTGATGTGCTTGATCTTCACACCAAAGTTGGTTGAAGCCCTCGAGGAAAATCGTTTGAAGACTTCCTGCACTTCATGTTTGTAAGTAACAAAGTGTACCCATGTGTAACGAGAGTAATCATCAAAAATAACAAAGCCATATTGAGATGCTTCATTTGTGACTCCAGAATAATGGTTAGGACCGAAGAGATCCATATGAAGCAATTCAAATGGTCGAGTAGTGGTCATGATAGTCTTTGCTGGATGCTTGGTCTTGGTCATCTTTCCAGCTTCACAAGCTCCACACAAGTGATCCTTGAGGAATTTTACATTCTCAATGCCAATGACATGCTTCTTCTTCGCAAGCGTGTGCAAATTCCTCATGCCTGCATGACCAAGTCGTCGATGCCATAGCTAGCCTTCTGAAGCTTTTGCAAGTAGGCACACGGCTGGTTGTGAACCTGTAGAGAAATCAACAATATACAAGTCTCCTCTCCTAAAGCCTTCGAAGACTTTGGAATTGTCAGCTTCCATAATCACAACACAACGATACTTGCCAAAGACAACAACCATATCAAGATCACAAAGCATTGAGACAGACATAAGGTTGTATCCTAAGGACTCGACAAGCATGACTTTGTCCATGTGTCGATCCTTTGTGATCGCAACCTTACCTAGACCCAATACCTGACTTTTGCCTTTGTCAACGAAGATGATATGCTTCAGATGCGATGGTGATAAGGGAGCATCCATCAATAGATTCTTGTCACCAGTCATGTGATTTGTACATCCACTATCGAGGACCGACTCAGTGGCTTTGGGCCGATCATCCTACAGATGAATTAGTGCAGCTTAGGAACTCATATACTTCATCAGTGAAGAATATGACATCAATTCATCAGATCAATTTCATCAAGCAGTAAGACAGATATAGCAGTATGAGGACGTGAGAAATGAGAGTTCATTTCTTCATGATTAGCCTGCGTCCTTTCAGACAGTTTTCAGGTCTCCAGCAAATTCTTCAGACGTTCACGCACGTCTGGAGACCTGACCCTGCAGAAGAGGTTAGTTCTTTTTCTTCACCACCCACATCTGAAGGGGTGGCAAAGAGTTCATCACTCTGCGAGCTCCATATGAGAATGGTGGCAGAGAAGCCAATCCATTTCGTTTAACGTAAGAGGAGTTAGAGTAAGCTTATGAATAAGCAGAGAAATTCTTCGAGGACTTATGAACATAATGATTAGAAGAATAATGCTCATATTCATAGCCCTTAGCTCTTCCCTGCGAAACAGAGTTGTTAGCACAATGATAATCATATGAGGACTTTGATCCTTTTGAGGAATTTGATCCGTATGAGGACTTGGATCCATATGACGAATTTGGTCCATATGAAGGATTTGATATGGAGTTCCTATTCTTCGCAGGTGGTGTCATGAGGACATTCACCTGAAGACTTTCAAGGCACCTTTTGGGGACCCAGATTTTCTTCATAGGGGAACTGTTCCTACAGTTAGTGCCAACATATCTAGCAAATACTTCACCATTCTGATTTTTCAACAGTTTATAGTTGGAGTCAAATGACTCATCAGAAGAATGAGAAGATTCACATGTAAATCCAGATAAATTAGATGTACCAACTGGAGGTCCCTTTACAGCAACGCATGAGGTTTTGGGGTACTGCTCAGGCTTCCAATATGTACCATCAACATTGAGTTTCCTCTCAAAGGCAATATACCCTCTTTCCTAGGGTTTCTGTTGAGGATCTGCTTTTTAAGCACATCACAAAGAGTCTGATGCCCCTTGAGGCTTTTGTACATGCATGTCATGTACAATTCCTTCAGCCCTGCATCGTCAGTGATACTAGCAATGTCCTCAGATGAGGAATTAGTGATAGCAGAGGCAGGTGAAGAATTTGTAACAATAGAAGCATTTGAACATTCAGGTGAAGAATTAGCAGATTCACGTTCAATGCATCTCAAACATGGAGGAACAAATTCTTCCTGAGCAACGCTGATTTGTTGAGCAAGTAAAGAACCGTGCTCCTTCTGAAGATCTTCATAACTCACTCTTAGCTTCTCAAGCTCTTGCTTTCTTTGAAGAAATTCATAGGAAAGCTTCTCATGATCAGATAAGAGAGTGTTATGATGACCTTGAAGGTTGTCAAACCTGGTCTGAAGTCTCTGAAGATTTTCAGTCATGGTTTTAGTGCGATCTATTTCTTCACCCAACATATCTTCACTTTTGTCTAGCATGTTTTGAACCTTTTCAAAAGCCCTTTGTTGTTTCACAGCAATCTTAGCAAGTTTAGAATAGCTGGGCTTAAGATTTTCATCAGATTCATTCTCACTAGATTCAGAGGAGGTATATTTGAGTACCTTGGCAACCTTTGCCATGAAGCAATAGGTGGGAGCGTAGTCATCATTGCCTTCATCAGCCTTGTTGGTGAGGTCATTCTCTTCAGTGTTGAAGATAGACTTGCTGACGAATGCAGTAGAGAGGGCTAGGCTCGCCACGCCGGATTCGGACTCCTCAAATGCCTCCTCTTCCTCGTTTTTTTCAGATTCAGCCTCAGAGTCCATTTCCTTGCCAATGAATGCCCGAGCCTTCTTGGAGCTTCTCTTCTTGTGAGATGAAGACTTTGAGGATTTTGATGATGAAGATTTTGAGGATTTCTTCTTTTTCTTCGCATCATCAGAACTGTAATCCTTGTATTTCTTCTTCTTTGATTTCTTTTCCCACTGAGGACAATCTTGAATGTAATGTCCAGGTTTCTTGCATTTGTGACAAAGCCTCTTCTTGTAGTCACTGGATGAGGAATCATTACTCCTTGAGGGTCTTCCAAAGCGGCCACGTCTTGAGAACTTCTGGAATTTCTTCACGAGCAGTGCTAGTTTGGCACAGTTCTTCAGGATCACCAAGGCTGCTGCCAGAGTCTTCATCTTCACACTCAGAAACTTCCTTGGCCTTCAGTGCACGTGATCTGCCATAGCTCGAACCATAGAGATCTCTCTTTTCAGCAAGCTGGAACTCATGAGTATTTAGCCTCTCGAGGATATCAGCGGGATCAAGTGACTTGTAATCAGCTCGTTCTTGTATCATCAATGCCAGAGTATCAATTGAGGAATCAAGCGATCTCAACAATTTCTTCACCACCTCATGGTCGGTGATGTCAGTGGCACCAAGCGCTTGAAGCTCATTTGAGATGTCAGTGAGGCGATCGAAGGTTTGTTGAACATTTTCATTGTCGAGTCTTTTGAAGCGGTTGAAGAGATTGCGAAGAACATCAACTCGAGAGTCACGCTGAGTTGAGACTCCTTCATTCACTTTGGACGGCCTATCCAAGATAAGCTTAGCAGTTTCCAAAGCACTCACTCTTCCATACTGTCCTTTGCTCAGATGGCCACATATGATATTCTTCGCTTGAGAGTCGAGTTGCTTGAATCTCTTCACATCATCAGCATTCAGAGAAGGTGTGACTAAGGGAACACCATTTTCCACAACATACCAAAGATCGTTATCAATTGCCTCAAGATGCATTCGCATCTTATTCTTCCAGTAGGGGTAGTCCGTCCCATCAAAGGTAGAACACCCAGCGGAGACCTTGATCATACCTGCGGTCGACATAACTAAAACTCCAGGCGGTTAAACCAAAATCACACAGAACAAGGGAGTACCTTGCTCTAATACCAATTGAAAGTGCGTTATATCGACTAGAGAGGGGGGTGAATAGGCGATTTTTGTGAATTCTTCACTAACGAATTTGTGGGCGAGGAAATTCCTTAGCGAAGAACTACTTGCAGCGGAATAAGTACTCAGAAGTAAACATAACAGTACACAAGCATGGTCATCATGATGAAATGAAGACGAGCACAGAGTACAGAAAGCGACAGGATGAAGACAAACAGACTGAAGAAATTGAACTGAGGAAATTGAGAAAGTCTTCAGTCAAAGTCTTCAAACACAGATATGACAAGCACACAACACAGTAATGAGGAAATGAAAGAGTTGAGGAAATAGAACCAGTTGGCTTGGTGAAGACAATGATTTGGTAGACCAGTTCCAACTGCTGTCTCGCTTGTACGCCCTGGTTAGGGTGGCTAGGTATTTAAACCTGAGGACACACAGTCCCGGACACCCAGTCCTGAACACGCAGTCCAGGACACTTAGTCGTCACCATATTCCCCTTGAGCTATGGCCACACAGACCTCGCCTAATCACTCATGGTAAGTCTTCAGGTGACTTCCAAACCTTCACAAACTCGTTTACTCGGCGATCCACAATTTCCTCTTGGATGCTCTAGACCATGACGCCTAACCGTCTGGAAGAAGCACAGTCTTCAAAGGTAACAAGTGTAGGATCCACGCAGGATCAATCTCTTCAGTGATGCTCAATCACTTTGGGTTTGTAGGTTTTTGGGTTTGGGTTTTCCCCACTTGATGATTTTCGCCAAAGTCCTCGGAGGATGGGATGCTCTCAAATGACAAGTGTCGGTTTCTCAAGCAGCCAACCAGCTAGTGGTTGTATGGGCGGCTATTTATAGCCTAGGAGCAGCCCGACATGATAAGACATAAATTCCTTCAATGATATGACCGTTAGGTGGATAAGATATTTAGGGACAGCTGGCGCGTAGCACAGCAACGGTCGGAAATTTGAGGTTCAAATTCCTCAGGGCTATCATGTTCCTCACTATGTAGGCAATCCGCACTGGCGAATTCCTAACTACTCGGCCGAACAAATTCTCGGCGACGTAAGAACTCCGTCTACATCACATCAAGAAATTGACTGAACTGTATGAGATTTCCAATGGCTTCACTCGAAGGGATTGGTAGGTGTAGGATTTTGAGTTGAGCATCCCATGGAAATTTTTCCTTAGTATTTCCTCGGCCTCCTTTAACAGTACGGTGTTTCCTATGACTCAAGAAAGAGAAAATGAAACTACGAAAACAAAAGTCTTCACGCTTGATGTTCCTCGAATGAATACCAAATCTTCAAGGTCACACCAATTTCTTCACTTTCAAAGTCTTCAGAAAGTCTTCAGAAATCCAAAGTTTTCAGTCGAAGAACTTCATTTTTAGGGGTCGACTTTCACTGTAAATATCAAACTCCTCATAGACTTATAGACCTGTTTACACTCATAAACACATTAGTCTCTTAACCTATAAGTCTTGAATACACCAAAATCACTAAGGGGCACTAGATGCACTTACATAGTTCAATATCGTTACCGGCAAGTCTCTTTACTCATTCCGTAATACATCACCTCATGACTAACTCCTTAGTCGTTTGCTTGCAAGCTTATGATGTGTATTACCGAGAGGGCCCAGACATACCTTTCCGATACACAAAGTGACAAATCCTAATCTTGATCTATGCCAACCCAACAAACACCTTCGGAGATACCTGTAGAGCATCTTTATGATCACCCAGTTATGTTGTGATGTTTTATAGCACACAAGGTATTCCTCCGGTATCCAGGAGTTGCATAATCTCATAGTCGAAGGAACATGTATTTGACATGAAGAAAGCAATTGCAATAAATTGAATGATCATTATGCTAAGCTAACAGATGGGTCTTGTCCATCACATCATTCTCTTAATGATGTGATCCCGTTATCAAATGACAACACATGTCCATGGTTAGGAAACCTTAACCATCTTTGATCAACGAGCTAGTCAAGCAGTGGCTCACTAGGGACACTGTATTTGTTTATGTATTCACTCATGTATTTAAGTTTCCGATCAATACAATTCTATGAATAATAAACCTTTATCATGAATAAGGAAATATAAAATAACACCTTTATTATTGCCTCTAGGGCATATTTCCTTCATTCTATGCTAACGTCGGAGCGCCGCTTCCAGATTGAGGAGGAGATTTGGGCGAGGCGTGCTACCCGGATGGCAACGGGCGTCCCTCCGGACTCGCAGGAGGAGGTGGAGGGGAGAAGCAGCCGGAGCCCATGGAGGGGGCGAATCCAGAGGAGGCGGACGTGGCCGAGCTGGTGCTGGTTGCGAGCTTCACCATGGAGGAGGCTGCCGGTGTGAAAACCGGCGGATCTCGGGTAGGGGGTCCCGAACTCTGCGTCTAGGATCGATGGTAACAGGAGACGGGGGACACGATGTTTACCCAGGTTCGGGCCCTCTCTATGGAGGTAATACCCTACTTCCTGCTTGTTTGATCTTGATGAATATGAGTGTTACAAGAGTTGATCTACCACGAGATCGTAATGGCTAAACCCTAGAAATCTAGCCTATGTGAATATGGTAATGAGTATGTCTCTTTCCGGACTAACCCCTCCGGTTTAAATAGACACGGGGAGGTCTAGGGTTTACATGGAGTCGGTTAGATAAGAAGGAATCTTCACAGTAGGTCGCCAAGCTTACCTTCCATGCCAAGGAGAGTCCAATCTAGACACGAGTATGGTCTTCGGCCTTCATGTCTTCACAGGCCATCACTCCGGCCCACTGGATAACAGGCCGGACGCCCGAGGATCCCTTAGTCCGGGACTCCCTCAGTAGCCCATGAACCTGGCTTTCAATGACAAGGAGTCTGGCGCGCAGATTGTCTTCGACATTGCAAGGCGGGTTCCCCTTTTTCTGAACTCCAAGATAGTCTTCGGACGTGATAATTGTATCTGGACCTGTTATACACCATACACAACCGCAGAGCGAATATAATAGTTGAATGAATCCAATCTATTGACAGCTTCTTTTCAACACGTCATCACGTCTGTCCGGTCATAATTTTGAACCGTTTTTCTTCTGCCGTCCCATTTTTCGAGACGCAGTTGCTATTGGCATGTCTTGTCGAAACAGAGATCGTGTCCCCTTATTGCGGGATTCTCATCAATGCGGGCATGGGTAACTCAACCGTGCCGTTTATACAACCCTTGGGAACAGGCGAATCCTAAGGCGAGTGAGGAGGCGTTTAATATTTGCTGCCTTCATAAGGGGATAAGGATTCCCCCTTCCTCTTCTTACGCTCTTTCTGCGTCTCTGCCTCTCCGATCTCAAGCTCCAGCGCCCAAGTTCTCATCTCCTTTCCACTAAAGCAACCATGTCCGGATCCGGTGGTCAGGCAAGTGGATGGTCTCCTCCATCAAGGAGGAGGACATTACTGAGCTCCGAGCGGCCAGATATTTGGCGAAGGAGATCGCCCACCGCCTGCCGGCCGAGCGACAAATTGTCCCCACGCCGGAGCCCACTGAGAGGGTAGTATTCATCCCCCATTTCTTCCGCGGTCTAGGGTTTCCACACCATCCTTTTGTCCGCGGGCTGATGTATTATTATGGGATAGATTTCCATGATATGTCCCTGAATTCCTTCCTCAACATCTCGACGTTTATTGTCATGTGCGAGGCCTTCCTCCGCATCCATCCCCACTTCGGGCTGTGGCTCAAAGTCTTCAACGTGAAACCAAAGGTGGTGGATGGCCAGCACGCGGAGTGCGGAGGAGCCATGGTGAGCAAGCTATCCAACGTCTCCTGGCCCAAAGGCACTTTTGTGGAGACAGTAAAGGAATGGCAGAAGCAGTGGTTCTACATCACATAACCTCGCGGCACCACCTGGGCCGCGGCTGTCGAATTCCGCTCCGGTGCTCCCATGCGACTCACCTCCTGGCTCGAGAAGAGTCCGGACCGGTGTTCTCCTGACGAGCTGATAGAGCTGTAGACGCGCGTTCAAAGCATGGTGACCAAGAACGTCAAGCTCGTTGACGTCATCCAGGTGATGCTGGTCCGCCGGATTCTTCCTTGCCAGCGCCGAAGCCGCCCTTTGTGGGAGTTCAATTCGAAGAAACACCAGACCTTGAAAAGGCTCTTCGAGACTTCTCACGAAGGGGGCAACAAAAAGCCACCAGCCACGGACTCAGACCGTGGTCACGATTGTAAACACCCCGCCAGCGAGGTATGTTTTTTCTGACGTATCCCCGACTTAAATGTTTCGAGGATGATATCTAAGTTTTTATTATTGCTCTTTCAGGACAGGATGGAGAGGGCGAGGCGAATCCAGTGTCCGACCCTGCTGCCCGAAGAACCTGTCATCCCGCACCTGGCGAAGATGCTGGTGCCGGCGCCATATAAGGCGCCGGAGAAGAAGGCCAAGAAGAAGGCCAAGGGGGCCAAGAGTGGCCCCCGTTGCAAGGGCACTCCGGACGTGACGTCCGAAGACAACGAAGCTCATTCCTCTGTCCCCGAGGACAATGTCGAGGAAGAGGAGGAGGAGGAGGAGGAGGAGGAGAACAACCCTCCCCCCGAGGAGAAGAAGAAGAAGAAGAGGGCGGCTTCGGCCCGTCTGGAGGCGGAGACGCCCAAGAAGGGTAAAGGCGTCCCAGCGGTCAACACCGCATGGGATGTCGACAGTAGTCCGGAACGACGCCCCAGTACTAAGCCCCAGGCCGCATCGTAAGTGGCGTGGCTTTGCGCACATCCGGCCCTTTCTCTCCATTCATCTTTGACATAGTTTAACTGTACTATTGCAGTCCGGCCTGTGACCTTATCCAGCGATCCTCATCTGAAGGTTCGTTGGCTCCGTTGGAGATGGCGAGCATGTCGCTACCGCCCGCTTACTCCCCTGGGGCCAGGGACGACGCCGAAGTGCTGTCTCGGAGGACCGCTCTGAACCGGGGAGGAGCCCAGGACGTTGTCCGGGAGGCGCCACAATGCGGGACCTCCACTACCGGACACATGGGGGAGCCAATCCCCCTGGAGACTGGCGAAGAGGGCCGTATCCAGTTCGGCCCTCAGCCGAATACTATTCCGGAGACCCATGTGGCTCCGGAGTCGGGAGAGCAGCCCCCTTTGAAGGAGGGGGCGCGCCGCCTCCACCGGTGGCTCCTGTCCATCCAGGAGCGCCAGATGACCTGATGGGGGCGCTACGAAGCGCCTCCATTGTGGACGAGCATCGTGTCCTTATGGGTGCGGTGATCGAGAAGGTTCAGTCCGCCAGGAGCGGACTGAATGAAGCCTGCAGCAGCCTATTAACAGGTTTTGAGGTAAGAAAGAGAAAAACCCCGTATAGTCCGTAGCCCCTGAGACGATGTCCGGTGTTTGGCGAGAAGAACCGGACAGGGGATCGATCCTTAATTATTAGAGGCTGACTGAATATGTATCGATAAGCAGGCATAACTGTTGGCCGCGACCTCGCATGCTGCCGAGGTCTCCGAACTGAAGCGGAGGCTGGAGCGGACCGAGAACGAGCTCGGCGAGGTTAAGGTTCGGCTCCAGGAGCAGCAAGGTGAGTAACGACTTGATGTATGTTCGGGAAATGATAAGCGTTGTATATTGATAGCGGTTTTGTGATACGTGCAGAAGCCGCGACCGAGGTCGAGGCCCTGAGGAAGGCCCTGGGCAAGGCCGAGGAGAAGGTTGTCCAGTAGCAAGCCGCCCGTAAGAAGCTAAAGGCCCGTGTCAAAGAAGTTCAACAGGAGCTCCAGGATGCGGTTAAAAAATGTGAGACCTTGGAGAATAATGCGTCGGCTCAATGGTCCGAGCTCACCAAGGCTCGTCAGAGCGCGGAGACCGCACGGAATGAGGCCCAGGCCGCCCTCCAGGAGATCCAGGAGGCCAAGAAGATCACGGCGGGTAAGGCTTTTAAGATGCAAAGCAAGTATGTGGAGAAGCAGTACCTTTTACTAACCCGGTTCGGAGTTCCCCAGGGGCTTTGCTGATCTACCACGCAGTGTATCGGACTTCGTGGAGTTCTATCGAGCCAAAGGAGGGAGTTCCATGGAGAAGCTCTTCTGGTCGCAATATGCGGTGTCGGAGCCTCCCGTGTCCTTCACCAATCAGCTGAAACAGCTGGTGGAGCTGCACAGGGTGGCCGAATTAGCCATGAGGGATTTGACAATCCGGCTATGGCCAGCCGAAGCTATGCCTGGCAGCTACTTCGGACTCGTGAGGCGGATGGTAAACGCCTGTCCTCGGCTGGACGTCAACAAGCGCTCCGCCTGTATTGAAGGTGCCCGTATGGCCTTCGCTCGCTGCATGATGTGGTGGGCAAAGATGAACGTTGTTGAAGTTGCCAGCGGGCCGCCGGAGGGCAAGGAGCACCGCACACCCGAGTGATATTTCGCGGATGTCGTAGAGGGGTATCGACTTGTGGCGGTGCAATGTTCGCAGGACATTGTATTTGAATAAATGTATTCATGTTGCCCTTTGCCTTGTATTATAGGAACAAAGCCGGTTTATTATGCTTTGAATTGTTTCCTCCTGTGCGGCCGTGTTATCTTAATTTGAGGATTGGCCAGTCGTCGGCTTCTGCCCTCGCGTAGGTAGTACGGAGGTGTTCGGGATGGATTCTAAACAATCTTGATCCAATTATATGGTCCCTTGGAGGAGTTGTTTAGCGCAACGAACAGGACAATCGGACTGTACGGCTTAAACGCCCTCACTTAGCCATAGGAGTTTTATAATTAAGCAAGTGCGCAGCCCCTGGTCCAAGCCAGGGTGCTGTCAGCGTCTGATCGAGAAGTGCCAACCCTTCGCATGACGCGGAAAAAATCTCCAACAATTTTGTAACCCTCGAACAGCTGGCCGGCTCTCGCCCTATCATGACAGTCAGTTTTTGGCTTTCTCTACTGAGGTGCTCATCCGGTCAAGGCCAGGGCACAATCGCAGTAGTTCTACCTTTACTACCCTAGCCGATAGAGCGGAACGTAGGGTAGCAAGCACAGGAGCCGGGCAACCCAACTATTGACCAAAGACATGATTCAGATCCAATGCATATAATGCTAAATTTGGGGTGCCGAACTTATATATAAGAAGTTTTCGGACTTTGTTGCCGTATTGTGGGGCGACAAGTAGCCCCTGGCGAATATGAAACGTACGGAAGACTATCGATGCAGCAAATAAGCAGATCGAAATAAAACGAAGTAAGAAGCGAAATCCACAGGAACTAGGCCACGGACCATTTTTATTATAACTGGATGGATACGTCAAGGCGTATTTTGTACAGATGGTGCGAGAAGTATCCGGGATTTTTAACATGCCGGAATCAGTGGGGCGCAGCATGCGGGTCCTGAGAAATAAGTATGAATACCGTTAAGAAGAACGTATAGAGGTTACCCGACACACCTGTGCTGCTTGCCTCCGTTGTATGCCAATCCTTCTAAAGCACTCGTGATCGGGTCCGCGTAAAAAGGAACCTGAAACAAGAAAAATGTAAAAGTACGTGTGTCCGTGATCTGTATGGCCGAACTATAGACCCCGGGTTATCTTGTGCCTCCGTCGATGTGCATGGAATTTTTAGTGCGTAATTGTGTACGTGTGGTACGAATGGCACGACCTCATTGGGACTGGGACGGAGGCCGGATTGCTAGTCGAGCTCTTGACGAGCCGCGCCGTCCTATTGGAGTGAAGTCTGGAACCTCCTAATGATGTTCGAGGGCTCGACAGCCGAACTATGGTGCTGCTTGAGAAGGCCGCTCTGTACTTCTGCTGCTAGGGTGGCGGTGTGCTCCTCTGTTTGGAGGGAGCGTTCCGTATTGCCGTTGACTGTTATGACGCACCGTGGACCGGGCATCTTGAGCTTGAGATAAGCATAGTGTGGCACTGCATTGAATCTAGCAAACGCGGTTCGTCCGAGCAGTGCGTGATAGCCACTGCGGAAGGGGATGATATCGAAGATTAACTCTTCGCTTCGGAATTGTCCGGAGAACCGAAGACTACCTCCAGCGTGATTGAGCCCGTACAGCGGGCCTCAACGCCTGGTATGACTCCTTTAAATGTAGTCTTTGTTGGTTTGATTCGCGAGGGGTTAATGCCCATCTTCCGCACTGTGTCCTGATAAAGCAGGTTGAGGCTGCTACCACCGTCCATCAGGACTCGTGTTAGGTGAAACCCGTCAATAATTGGGTCGAGGACTAGTGCGGCCGGACCGCCATGGCGGATACTAGTTGGGTGGTCCCTACAATTGAAGGTGATCGGGAATGATGACCACGGATTGAATTTTGGGGCGACTGGATCTATCGCGTAGACGTCCCTAAGTGCTCGCTTACGCTCCCTTTTGGGGATGTGCGTAGCGTATATCATGTTCACCGTTTTGACTTGAGGGGGAAATTTCTTCTGTCCCCCAGTGTTCGGCTACCGGGGCTCTTCGTCCTCGTCCTCACTTTGTGATCCCTTTTCTTTGTTTTCGACATTTAACTTGCCGGCCTACTTGAAGACCCAACAATCCCTGTTGGTATGATTGGCTTGCTTATCCGGGGTGCCGTGAATTTGGCCGGACGGTCGAGTATGCGGTCCAGGCTGGAAGGTCCTTTGTTGTTTCTTTTCTAGGGCTTCTTCCGTTGGCCGGGCTTGGAGCCACTGAATCCGGCGTTGATTGCAGTGTCATCGGTTTTGTCGCCATTGCTTCGGCGTTTGTGTCTATTGCGCCGGAGCTTTCCAGTGTTGTTCTTGGCCTCAGTGGGGCTTGCCTCGCTCGCTGTGTTTTTACTATGAGCCAGCCAGCTGTCCTCACCCGCACAAAAGCGGGTCATGAGTGTCGTGAGGGCTGCCATAGACTTCGGCTTTTCTTGGCCGAGTTGGCGTGCTAGCCATTCATCACGGATGTTGTGTTTGAAGGCTGCTAGGGCCTCGGCATCAGGACAGTCGACGATCTGGTTCTTTTTGGTTAGGAACCTAGTCCAGAATTTCCTGGCTGATTCTCCAGGTTGTTGAACTATATGGCTTAAGTCATCGGCGTCCGGTGGCGGACATAAGTTCCTTGAAGTTATCAAGGAAAGCCTCTTCCAGTCTTTCCCACTGCCGATGGAATTCACAGGCAGGCTATTTAACCAGTGCCGAGCTGGCCCTTTGAGCTTTAATTGGAGGTATTTGATGGCGTGGAGGTCATCTCCTCGAGCCATATGGATATGGAGAATGAAATCCTCGATCCATACCGCGGGATCGGTTGTGCCGTCGTATGATTCAATGTTGACAGGCTTTAACCCTTCGGGGAATTCGTGATCCAGTACTTCATCTGTGAAGCAGAGAGGGTGTGTGGCGCCTCTATATCGGGCCTCGTCATGGCGTAGCTCTGATGGAGTCCGTCTGCGGTATTCGGCCCAGGCGTGGTTAGGTTTACCACGTCCGAATAGGTAGCCGTCGTCGTGCCTCGAGGCACGCCCTCGCGATCCGTAGATCGATCTTGTATGTCCTGCTCTATCGTCCAGGATCTACCGGAGGTCGTACGTGTGACCCCGAACTCTTCCGTCTCTATTTTTATGAGGCAGTGGGGCAGGATACTGTTCGGCCTGAGTTGCCGCTTTATCCCGGCCGCGGGGTGGCCGGTCGGCCGCCCTGTCTCGACCACGTGGTGGTCGTTCCGCATTACGTGAGGGAGATGTGTGCTCTGGTGCTTCCTCATCAAATTGACGAGCGATCGCATTTGGGTAGCTCTTGGGCGCCGAGGCCGATTCTTGGCCGTCGGGACATCATCCATCTATCGACGAGCAGATCTTGTTCAGCTTGAAGCTGCTGCCGTTTCTTTTTCGTGCTCCTTGCAAAGGGCTATGAGCTGAAGCTTAAAGCGCCCTACTCGGAGGATCCTCAGCACGATGAAGTCTTCGCTGCGAGGCTTGTCTCCTCCTTGAGGGTGGACGGTAACTATCGCCCTCCGAGTCATCTTCTATGGTCTGCTCATCGTGGTTGTCTTGCTCGTTGCCGTGTTCCTCCCGACGGATGCAGCCCGGCAAGCGTGGTCTTCATTGTTTTCGGCGTCGCCTGGAGTACTATTTTCTCCGGTGCCGGTGTTGCCGTCCTTTGAGCGACGAGGCTTAGGACGGCGTTTGGGGCGTCGGCGCTTGGACTGCGTCTTAGAGGTTTTATTCGCATCTGGCTCTTCTTTCTCGTCGCCAGATCCTTTGGGTGTATCAACCATGTACACGTCGTACGAAAAGGTAGCCGTCCAACGTCTGGTGAATGGCGTGTCTTGGCCTTGCTCCTTATCGGCATCGTCGTCCATACCGTTGATGTCTTCAGAGCCATGGTCAAGCACGTCGGTTAAGTCATCGACGGTGGCTATGAAGTGGTGGCGGTGGGAAGCAAAATTCTTCGCCATCCGCCTCTAGCTCGAACCGGCGAAGTTTATTTGTGTGTCCTTCTCCAAGGACAAATTTTTAAAGATTTTAGCACGCCGCCCAAAAGCGAGTCTTTGGAAAACGTCGCCGGCGCTGAACTCAAGATCGATAACCGATCTAGCTCGGTGTCCGCTGGCGTATACAGTCCGGAACTTATAGCGGAGACAAGTCCAAGTTCCGTTAAGTTAATATTGCAGGCGTTCAGTCCGTGTGCGGCTCCAACGTCGCGGACTCTGCTGACCTCGGATGGCACGATCCTTTGGCTCTAAGGTCGTTGCAAAGCAGCAGGAACCATCTCCGGTGTGATCCGATGATGATTTAAGTCACGCTCATCGGGGTGAGGGGAGCGACGCCGCGGGCTCAAATCCCTTGAAGATCAAGTCTCCACAGATATCCGCGATGTAGTTCAAGCTTCCGAACCGACCGATGGCTGTGGGCGAGCTGCCGATTCGCTTTAGATGGCCAAACGAGTTGGGCCCGCAGATTTAATCCGCCAAATACGAAGGTATGTCCGGGGAGGAAGGTTTCTCCCTGGACAACGTCATTACTGACGATCGGATGGGCCATCGAGCCCTTTGCCGACGGCACAGTGGAACTCTCAATGAAAGCACCAATGTCGGTGTCAAAACCGGCGGATCTCGGGTAGGGGGTCCCGAACTGTGCGTCTAGGATCGATGGTAACAGGAGACAGGGGACATGGTGTTTACCCAGGTTCGGGACCTCTCTATGGAGGTAATACCCTACTTCCCGCTTGATTGATCTTGATGAATATGAGTGTTACAAGAGTTGATCTACGACGAAATCGTAATGGCTAAACCCTAGAAGTCTAGCCTATGTGAATATGGTAATGAGTATGTCTCTTTCCGGACTAACCCCTTCGGTTTATATAGACACCGGGGGATCTAGGGTTTACATGGAGTCGATTACATAAGAAGGAATCTTCATAGTAGGTCGCCAAGCTTGCCTTCCACGCCAAGGAGAGTCCAATCCGGACACGAGTACGGTCTTCGGCCTTCATGTCTTCACAACCCATCTGTCCGGCCCATTGGATAACAGGCCGGACGCCCGAGGACCCCTTAGTCCGGGACTCCCTCAGAGGCCATGGTGGAGTTCGTCGTCGCCCAAGCGGTAGAGATGGCAGAACAGGCAGCCATCCTGGAGTCCATCCAGGATGAGGCGTACGTGGAGTCCAATCGGCGCTTCCTCCAGACATAACAGGTGGAGACCGACACGCTCTTCGATGAGGTGGAAGCATAGACGGACGCGGACACAGAGGAGGTGTTGGGGTTGCATCTTCCCCCCATGTACTCAAAGTCTAGGACAGAGATAGTAGACATCTCCGACAGCAATGAGTAGCTTAGGCAAGGATTAGTTGATCTACGTAGTACGTAGATCTTTTTTTTGCATGGTTTGCATGATTTTAAGATTTCATATATGAGGTGTCCGAATGCAAAGACAGTTATTTGAGAAGTCATGGACAATGCACGTAGACGCATCCGTGGGCGTTTGAGTGACCGGACTTGCCAAGTGCGACTGTAAACACTCTCATGGATGCATGGGGCTCTTTCGTTTCAAACTAAGTTTGCCGAAGGTTGCCACACCTATTATTAGGCAAGTTTGACCCACTTAGATGGGTGTTTGGTTCAAGCCATAAATTAGGCAACCACACTCGAGTCCCACATTACATACTCACAAAAAATGTGGCAAGATTCATTTAGACTGCCAAGTCGTGACTCTCTTTTGTTTTTTTAGAAAAGGAGGATGATCCCCGGCATCTGCATCTGGGCGATGCATATGACAACTTTATTGATTATTCTCACAAGACCTTACATAGCCATACAACACCAAGACTAAAGCCACCGTCTAAGCAACAACTGTCGCTACACCTATCCAATTGATGAAGGGGCGCAGATAGTCTGGGCCTAATACCAAACAGACATCGCAGCCAAACCTAAACATCTAAGACCGAGGCCCCAACCAGACGCCACGGTATGGGGCACCTAACGATCCCGCGCACTCCTCAACCAGATGCTGCCGGGTATGTGGCCGCCGCAGCCACCGCCACCAATCCATCTTGAGTTGTCTTGTTGCATGTACCATGCCAGTGTCTCTACCATCGACGCCACCACGACGCCTCGACAATGCGTCGTCCTCCTCCTGTGAGTCCATCCTCCCCAATAACTCGAATGCACCGCGCCACGCCGCCCAGATCCGTCACCATCGATGTGTAGGATGAATCACCGCTCCACCAAAGAATCCGTCCTCTCGTCCCTCGATCACATGTGTACCTCAAGAATGGCGCCCCAAGGGAGGAACGACACCGAGCGCCGTCATCCGATCATCCGATCTAGGGTTTCCCGAGATAGCAGAGAGTGGCCTTGAACTTCTCCACGGCGATGCCTTCAAGAAGGGAACGACGCAGATAGCGCCGCCACCGCCGGTTTTAGCAGCGCCAAGGCAAGTTTTCACCAGATCGATTCAAGGATCCAACTCGCACGCCGCCGCCCACCACCAAAGATCACAAGGCAGCCTCGAGCACCGGCAGATCAATGAGCCGCCAAGACCACCACATCCAGATACCGGCCTCGCCAGCCGCCACCATCCCCACGCCGTCCGGATCGAGACGGAGCCGATCACAAGACAAGGACCATCGCTGCCGACCGGCGAGAGCGCCGAGATCCCAATACCGCCACCGCTTGCCGAGAGGCGCCGCCACGCTTCGAGCGGACTCCACACACACACTGGGAAACCGCGAGCATGAGCTCTGCCGTCGGCCCAAAAGGCGCGCCAGGCCGCCGCCAACAACCGCCGCGATCCGCCGCGCCAGATCCAAATGAGTCGTGGAAGAAGAGATCCCATCACGCCAACGCCGACCAAGCTTTGGGCGGCGCGCGGCAGCGCGCCGGCGACGGCGAGGAGGAGAGGTCGGGGAGGGACGAGGACGCGGCGACGCTTAGGGTTCCCCTCAGTCGCCGCGCAGGGGCGACACGGGAGGAGTCGGGAGTCGGGACGTGGGACAAGCTTAGACAAATCTTAGACAAGCCATAGAACCAAACAGCCCCATAGTTAGCACCGGTGCAGGGGTGACTCTCTTTTGTTAAACTAATCTTAGACAAGCTTGATAAAAATGTGTCTCAAAGTGTGGCAATCCAAGCCATAGAACCAAACAGCCCCATAGTTAGCACCGGTGCAGGGGTGACTCTCTTTTGTTAAACTAATCTTAGACAAGCTTGATAAAAATGTGTCTCAAAGTGTGGCAATCCAAGCCATAGAACCAAACAGCCCCATAGTTAGCACCGGTGCAGGGGTGACTCTCTTTTGTTAAACTAATCTTAGACAAGCTTGATAAAAATGTGTCTCAAAGTGTGGCAATCCAAGCCATAGAACCAAACAGCCCCATAGTTAGCACCGGGCGTACTGGATCCCGCACCGGCAGCAGGCAGTAGTACTACGATCCCTAAAAAAAATGTGGTACTCCTAGCACTTTCTCCACTGTTACGGCATTCACTGCACTGTTGCCCGCGGGTGGGTGTGTCTACTGCCACTGCACTGCACACGCACACCGGTTGGTCGGTGAGGTGCGGCGGCTAGCTAGTTCATCTCTCGGCTCTCTGTCCTCTCCCTCGGTCCCTCCTACTACAGTACGTTTCACAGACCGAGCTGGCCGTTGCCGCGTGCATGCCGCGTCAGCATCCCGTGACTCGACTGAAATCCAATCCACCGGTGACGCTGCTGGGGCTGGGCTAGGGAGCTGGAGGCTACGGAATAGTAGCATGATTGATTGCACCGCTGACTGCTACTGCACCTTTTTTGACGGGTGGCTGCGGCACGTCGGCCGGCCCCGGCCCCTCCCTTCCGCCGCGTTTCCCAAGCTGTAGCTAGGCAGCACCAAGTCGACTCACGGGTCACGGCGGCAAGAGTAGACTTGCACATTATTAGGTCACGGCGACGCGCAGTAGGCACCGGTAGTTTTGACCGCCAGGTGGAGGTAAAAATCCCAGCATGCACCTGAAAGAACTCCCACGCCACGTGCCATCTCCTCTCCGGGCAAAACCGACCACTACAGAAATAGGAGTACTCTACGTGCATTTGCAAATTCTGTATGGGTACCTACGTACGTACGTGATGATCGCGTCACGCGTGCCTCGCGCGCTCACGCCGTCGCGGGGTGCCTGTCGCTGTATGGACTGCTAGTACCACACACGATGATTACGGCGCAGCATACCATAAGGATACGGACGCACGGTTGCCCTTCCCTTTCGAAGCGATGTGTATGCTTCCTAGCCCGATCGAACCAACACGATGGCGACTTGGGGAGTGGTCGACCGGCCGACGGCGGACGGCGACGGGTATCCGCTCCTTCCTCCTCCCAGCTAGCCGACTGAACCAACTGCAGCCTTTTCGTGCAAAATTGAACAGGCCGATGGAACACCCCCTCTGTACAGTAGGGTTAAATGGCAAGCACGTACCATTATTGGTACGGCTTAGTTTATTTTTATAATACTGCTGGATTCAAACAGCTTTGCTGGTACGTACGTGTTGCTGCGATATGATCATGCGATCGCTCGATCGTACGTGCAGTACTATATGTGTGGATCTTTTCGCCAACCGGTGAGCGGATTCGTTGGGCGTAGGACAGAGGAGCGGCAGCGACACGCACGCGCCAACGGTCGGCACGTACTACGTGCTACTGTCAGCCTCCATCGGGAGAGCGCTCGCGGGTATATACTGCACTCCTGCTCCAACACCGCACGCCTACACAGATGGGGATACACGGATCGGACTTGTACTTTGGACGAGTTCTATCGTATGTGCGTATGGAGACAATGGAACATGAGACGTACTTGTACATACGCCTGAGTACTGCTTCTGCATTGCGTGGTTATGTTTCCCACCAAAAATCTCGGAGCCTCTGTGGGAGATGATTAGGTTCTGAGGGTGGAACTTTGGCGGCGCAAGCTGATCTCGACGGCGGGGCGCACGAGCTTGCTGATTGAGGGATGGCAATATTTGCCGGTTGGAGCAACGGGAAGGAACCCTTGTCGCCGAGGGCAAAACCGGTGGAGGCGATAGGGAAATTGGACATCACCGAAGAGGAAGCTACGCCTCTTGTTCTTGATGATCGTGAAAAAGATGTGGAGAAGTGGATACTCGCAAGGAATGTGTTGCATCGCAGTGCTTCCACATACATGCGATCTCTAGTGCTCTCCGGCCAGTCTAGGGCAACTCTTTTTTTTTTGCGTGAAAGTCTAGGGCAACTCTAAGGGGCTGAGTTCCCGATCTATGAGAGAGAACATGTGTGTGGGAGAGTTTGCGACTCCAAGGGATAGAGATTGAGTGTGGGACGGCTCGCCATGGCACGTCGGCGATGGTGCAGTAATTCTTTTCTTTTATGAGTGCATGCCACCCACGGAATTGAGATTTGATTGAACTCAATTATGAGCAAGAGTTGTTAATCTCCCTTTCTAATATGCGGATGGAAAGTGGATAGAATCTATAGAACAACAGAAGGCTTCAAATCTTGGGAGCTTAGGGAATTTTCAACGCTGAGCCTTAAATCGGACACCGCATCCGTCTGTGGACCAGGGGGGAGATCAGCCCGCTGATACTAATGCGGGAGCCAACCATCCAACTATAGTTGCATATATTTTAAACTGGATTTCAGCTAACATGACGAATTGCATGCAAACCTGATGATTTTCATATAAATACGGCAAAAACATTTACATCGCCGAGACGCGGCGAAGCCTTATTCCCACGGCATGTCTTCCCCATGTTCGGCGCTCATAGGAATTTCGTGAGCCCCGGGCGTATATGGTTCAGTGCAAGGGGAAGAATAACCTCCGCCTCGGCAAAGCGGAGATCAAAGTTGGTTTTGGGGCGGGGGGAGATGGACACCGTGGCCTTGGCCTCTATGAACAAGGCTAGTCACCTGCTGTGCAGACCGGCAAGACAGTGGTGCTGGCATTCATGGGACCTAAGCGGCGGTGGCCTCCTTCTATATCGGCGGCGGCAGTGGGCGTGTCGGACACATCATCGATCTCCACGTTAGCGGCTTCTGTCTCCGATTGTAGGGCACAATAAAGCTGACGCTCGCGGCAGATGGTGCGGGTGTAGGCGCCGGTGGTGCAGTTCCTGCCCGGCCTTTGTCCAGGCTTAAATAATGGGCGGACGCGAGGCGCCAACCAATGTTTGGTTTAATGTCGACCGGCTCGCGAACAGACATGTGGTCGGAATAGCTTTCTCGGGACACGCATAGGATTAATGATGGTAGGCGTGCAGATGGATGTCGTTTCAATGCGGAGAGAAGGTGTGTGTAGTGGGCGACGCCCTCGGCTGGCGCGCCGCTTCAATGCTGACTCCAATGAGAGGTCGCGTCTTCTCTGGACCGGCATGAATGCGGCGCTGATGCTTTAGAGCTGAGCAGGTGGCTTCAGGCGAAAAATCGTCCAGACTGATATAGACGGTTCCGCGTTGGAAATGCCAAAAAAAAAAAGATTCCTCGTGTAGTTAGCTAGATAACTACACTTCCCTGTCTGGGCAACGCGTTGTGCACACGTCTTGTTGTATATTCTCTCCACGAGTAGAGACAGGCAGGTGATGTGTGGAACATCATCATCAGCAACAAAAGAAAAACTAGCTAACTCATGTTTCTTTTCCATATGTCACACTTATTAGTAATACTTTTCTACTACCACTTGACATTCGATTACGTGTCCCTGCCATTCCCATGTCAACAACATCCAACTCACTCACCCCAACGTAAGAGCACGCACACCAGCAGATAGTTGAAAACTAATCACCAACCTGTTTTTGTCCCGTTGACGAAAGTATTACGAGAAACCCTCTTCCCAACCATCAAAAAGAGGATAACAAGATGGCCTAGTTCCTAATAAAGTAGTGTAATATAAGCCAGCAGACGCTCTCGTTCCATCCAGAAAGGGATAAATGAACCTAAAGCTGCGCATTGCAAGCCATCAGGCAGCAGCACCTTGTCGAGTCTCCCAGGCCAAGTAGACAGAGCAGATGAACCACCGGGAAGCAGAAATTGGGGAAAACATGGCGGCGTTTCTCCCTTGTTGCCTTGCGAACCAGAATGGAAAGGGTACTAGCAGAAAGGAAGCCATGTATTTGATTTTCATCCGCTGTCTGTCTCGTCCATCCATCAACCTAACCTGTCACTTCACATTAGTGCAAAGGTCCCTCAGTTTTTAGCAATCTAGCTAGCTTGACAAGTTCTGTTAAACTTCCTTTCTTCCCTGAAAAGTATGTCTGTTCTAGTACTACTCTACGTAGTGACGTTTCTGGAAATGCATGCATGCTTTCCTTCACCTACTGGGGATGCATCGGATAGAGTACTTCATTCGATACCACTGCCAACAGCAAGGTGCCTACTGTTAATACGGTATGCAAGGTGCCATTACCCTCTTGTTTAGTGCTACTTTTGACGGTGCTAATTGAGGTAGTCCCACCAGATCCGCCAGAAAACCTTTTCGGTTTGTAATGACATTGGTTTTGTTTCCAGTGAAAGATCATCAGCAACTTAACAAATGCACGAGTAATGCACCATTGCATAATCACGAGGCAAAAATGTACTACAAGAAATAGTTTATTTTAACTCGAAAATATAGTTTTTTTTATCTTGTTTATTTCAGTCAGGACCACATGCTTGGTGGTGCAACTATACCCAAGAGTTGTGCCCCTCCTTTCATCATCCCCCTGGTACACTAAAAGCAAACCAAAAGAGAAAGGTACATATTGGCTTGGTGAGCGAGAAGCCATCAGCCATGCATGTCCAGAGGACACCAAATAGTGTACCTCTGAAAGATTACGTGGAAGCACTTGCACTTTTACACGCACGACCGTATATGTGAACAGAGTTAAAAAAAAGCGTCCGAGCGATCACGCGGCTCGAAACAAAGCCGCCTCGTAACTGTAACCGTATACGCGCAGCGGTAAAGCAGAGGCCGCCGCATGTGGAGCTGGTGAAGAAGAGTCCGTGTGATCGATCCAGACCGTCGGACCGGGATCCCACGGCCAGGGTCCGCCCTCTTTTGGCGCGAAATTACCCGGAAGAACAGTCTGGACCACGACAAGAAGGGATCCGTTGTCCTTCGCCCTTGAATTGAATCATCTGTCACATACTCCCACCTTTTCGGTTTATAGAGCTTATCTCAAAATTTTAGTTTTTCTCTTTTATAAAGCTCAATTTGATTATTTTCCATCACATATTCAGATTCCAAGATGCATTAAATCATTGCATGCAATATTAAAAGAAAATTGTTCAATACATGTACTTTATGCATGCATGCATGGCAATTAATGCATTGTTCAATTGAGTATTAAACCCACCTGTCCTGCAGGTGAGTGAGTGACTGCATTCAACCCGGTGCGATGGGTGGGAATGTGTGCATGTTCCACAGCCCAAAATAGGACAATAATCCACTTCAATCAAGTCCCCCTTGTGCTGGCCTGTTCTACATTTGCAAAGGTGACAATACTCTTGTAAATTAATTTGCCCACTGACATGAGGACTTAGATATAAAATAAATGCAATTTCCCCCCAAAGGATTTATATGTCACCGCATGGAGCCGGGGAAGTGGCCTCTTTGCTGTACGCATCGAGGGAGTCACAGGCTGACGAGACTGATTAATGGTGCTTGTGCATGTATACTGGACCAGTGACTGGGTGGTGGTTGCAAGCCTGCTACAACCTGGTGCGTGAAAGGATTTGTGTCAGTGCATGGAGCCGGGCGACACGTACGCACAGGGTCGACCATGTTCAGCAGCAGTAGTATTTTGTTTTGTTTCTGTAGGTATATGAGTGTGAGGCGACAGGCGGTCAGTGTAGCTCGTGCTTCCTGGTCTCATTTTAGAGATTCCCTCTTTTTCCATTTTTGGGGAAGGGAAGGGAATGGGTCCATGCATTCTGGCGGTGATAGATGTGCATCTTATCAGGATGGATGGGTAGATACTTTGGACGGTCAAGTTGCAGGGAGTTTGTGCTTGGGGAAAACGAGCGAGAATAATAATAATGATCAAGACAAGTACGTACTAGAAAACCTCTTGCTAGTTGCTGCCTCTTTGGTTGGTAGCGTATTTAATCTGTGGTAAACTAGCAGTAATCACGTGCAGCAAGTGTGCTGAATCAACGGGATGAGAGACATCGGCAGGCCAGTAATAAATTGCAAAATAATTCTACAGTATGAAATGCATCAAAGCGAGGTGAATCTCCACTTCTCCAGCAACCACGGGCGGGCGGCTGTAGGCTGAGATGCGCTCATCATTGCCGTCTTAAAACTGGCTCTGATCCAATCCGGAAATCGTGGGAGCCAGTCCTTTGAATTCGAGGCGATGCTATTGCGTATATGCTGCAGTACGCGTTCAAGATTGTCCCAAGACGCTGTAGCGGCAAAAAATGAATAGAAAAGAAAATCACGCGCGCGCATGCATGCATGCATTTGCATGCGGTTCCTCTGACCGACAGATCATCAGGCAGTTCAAAGTGATGTACGTACTACGTAGAACAGTAGTGCTCTGAGTAGTCGTGGCGCGTACGTGCTACAAGGTGGTCTTTGTTCTCTTTGGTTATTCTACCAACCAAACCTTGTACGTACTGTACTGGACGCCAGAAATGAAAGGTGGTGGCGGCTTTCAACCATACAGTATTCCACCCGGGGCGGCTGGAAGGAATGATTTGTGGTCACGTGATGGACGCGGGCAGAGTGGAAATGTTCCATGTGCTGGTTATGCTATTGTTAGGTTTAGGTTTATTATTAGGTTTGGTCAGGTCACGTCCGCTCCGCCGGAATGATTTGATCCATGGATGGCTCGACCTTGACGCCGCCCCTGCCTGCCTGCCTGCCTGCAGAGAGAAAGAGAAAGAGAAAGGGAAAGATTGCGCACGGGGTGGACTCTGCTCCGTCGTTTGACATGCATGAGTTGCTGCCTAGCGCTGCCACCGGCTACGGGCCAGTACTTAACGAGATCGCCCGTCCATTGTGCCCCCTCCCAACTTAACTCTTGTGCTGGTTGAAGTGGGTGTAAGTAGAGGCAAGTACTGGTACAGGAGGCGAGCATACACTAGTACGTGCCGCCGTGCTTGGTACGGGCGAGTATCTCCTTGTACAGTTCTACCATTAACACGTACCAGGACGATCTTTTTTTTACTTGTACTGTGCTACTTATGTATAGATACTCCTACTGCTCAAAGTCAAAGTGAACTCGGAGAGGCAGAATAGTCGGTACCGGAGGTGGAAGCAGAGTACCCCAGCGAGGCACCCCAACGGCGTCGGACCGGTCTTATACTATTCTACGGGTGGCAAACCCAACCCGTAAAAAACATGATCAATCCGGCACCGGCACCGGCACCGGCACCGGAGTACTACTGGTAACGGTAGAAAATGAGACTGGGAGTTTTGACCGCCAGGTGGTAAAAAAGAACCACCCTCCTCCCGACTGAACGTACTGCAGCCTTTTCGGGCGAAATTAAACAGGTCCACGGAAAGGTGCAGCACTGCATGCAACTTGCCATGGAGAAACCCCACGGCCACGGTACGGCACGGTTGATTCGCATGCACGTACGTACTAGTGCCGTGTCCCTGCAACTACTCAGTACGGAGTACTATAAATATGTTTATTAAATGATTATATTATACTCCACTACTGGCATTCAAACAGCTTGCTGGTACGTCCGTGTTGGTGCTATCATGCAATCCATCAGCGCTCCACCGCACGTACGTACAATATGTGGTGGATCTTTTCGCCGACCGGTCAGCGGATTCGTTGGAAGTAGGGGGAACGGCGACGGGCACGCGCCAACGGTCGGGTCGGTACGTACGGTCAACCTCCATCGGGAGAGCGCTCGCGGGTCCTGCTCCTGCACTGCACGCCTACACAAATGAATACTACTACTCCTACTACTTTGGAGGAGTTCAATCGTACGTACGTATGGAGAGAATGGAACGGAAGACTTACTGGTACATACTTCCTCCGTCCCATAATATAAGACGTTTTTTGACACATTATGGGATGGAGGGAATACGTAATACTAGTATCATCCGGTACAGATTGATAAGAACGCCTCCATGGTACAGTTTCATCCTGTGGGGGTTATCCAAGAGCCATAAAGTTACAACGGGTTGGGAGAGAGTGGGTTTATTGTTATGGTTGTTCGCATCGCATAACGGTTTATTGTCTGGGTGCATAAGTTATCTTATTAGGTTGTGCATCGTGACTGAGCCGGAGGGGAAAACGAGATGACTTAATATTTGTTTGCTAATTATAATAGCATTGCATGCAATGCTATTACCAACTGCATGTCGTGTTTGCTAGTCTCAAGTCATTAAAAGCATGTACGCTCCACATCTCTTATTGGTTCATTCATTTATTTATGTCAAGAAATGTACCACGCGTAAGTGTTTTGAAATTATTTGGTTTCATAAGATGGTGACTTATACACCTAGACGGAGGGAGTAATCAACTTTGTTCTCTCTCTCACTCTCTCTGAGAAAAAAATCCGGAGTTGCTATTCAAGTGCGGATGCTTTTGTGTAGTTGGATCATGATCAACTCGGTAGCGAGAAAGACTAGATACTAGTAGGACGGGAAATACACTTAGGTTTCTGGTTCTATATACACCCTATATGGGGATTTTTTTAATAATTAAAAAAAAGTCAAAATAGTTCAGGAGGTTTTTTAGAATAAATTTGACTTTATTTTGCATTAGTATGTAATTTTTCACCAAAAAACAACCTTGACTTCGGGGCAAAAATATACAAATTATTTGCTATTATAGGTCAGTATTCACACTATTTTGGCCAAAAATTCGTCTTCTTGAAAAGAAGTCAAAGGGTTGGGGTTTCTTTTCGCGGAATTTTTCTCACAAGTACAGTGAAAGGTCAAGAACCTCTTGACTTTTTTTTTGAATTACTAAAAAGAATCATATAGGGTGTAGGTACACCTAGGAACCAAACATCCGCGTCCAAGACGGGAAATACGTAGTAGGTAAGCCGCATGGAAATACACTTTGGTTCCTGGTTGTATATACACCCTATATGAGGATTTGTTTTAATAATTAATCAAAAAGTCAAAATAGTTCAGAATCTTTTTAGAATAAACTTGACTTTATTTTGAACTAGTATGTAATTTTTCACCGAAAAAAATAACTTTGACTTCAGGGCAAAAAAAGACAAAAACATATTTGCTATTATAGGTCACTATTCACACTATTTTGGTCAAAAATTTATCTTTTTTGAAAAGAAGTCAAAGGGGGTGTATTTTTGTGAATTTTTTCTCACAAGTACAATGGAATGTCAAGTTTATTCCAAAAATATTTTCAGAACTTTTTGACTTATTGTTGAATTACTAAATAAATCAAATATGGTGTAGGTACACCCATGAACCAAAATGATGCATATCAAATGGTTCAAAATAGACAGAGCAAATTGTTAGACGTCTGAAACTAGTATTACAACCCAATCGAAAGAAAACAATATCAAATAGTCTTACAAGCCAACCAAAATTTGTTTGCAAGAAAAGAAATTAAACTGATAGATCTACTGGTTGTCAATGTGAGTCCACATGTGCTCAATCAAGTTATCCTGGAGCTGGATATGAGTATGCCAAGCACGCAATTCCCAATGAAACTCGACAAACTGTTCAAAGGTTGCAGGAGGTGCATGCTCAAGCTCAACATTTTCATCCTGAAAATCAAACCCTTGGTTGTAGATGCTATCATCGCCCTCATCCTCCACGGTCATGTTGTGGATGGTCACACAAGCAGTCATCACCTCCCAAGGCTTCGTTGTGCTCCATGCCAATGCAGGGTTACGAACGATACCCACCAAGACTGAAGCACACCGAAAGCACGCTCCACATCCTTCATAGCACTCTCTTGCATTTGGGCAAACCTATGTCTCTTCTCTCCTTGTGGATTGGGTATGGTCTTCACAAGAGTCGAGCACTGATGATAGATGCCATCAGCTAGGTAATCCCTTGTTGTAATGGTAGCCATTGACCTCAAAGTTGACCTCTGGGGAGTGGCCTTGTGCAAGCCTTGCAAACACCGGAGACCACTGAAGAACACTAATATCATTTTGAAAACCAGCCATGCCGAAGAAAGAACGCCATATCCAGAGATCTTGTGAAGCCACAACTTCAAGTATAATAGTGGCACCTTTCACATGCCCCTTGTACTGCCCCTGCCAAGCAAATGGACAGTTCTTCCACTTCCAGTGCATATAATCTATACTACCAAGCATGCCCGGAAAGCCCCTCTCGGCATTGATTGCCAACAAGCTCTCTCTACCAGCGACAGTCGGCTCTCTGAGGTACTCAAGGCCGAACACTTCCACCAAGGCTGTATAAAAACTATACACTCAGAGGAGACATGTGGAGTCACTCATACGAACATACTCATCCACAAGATCACCAGGAATTCCATATGCAAGCATGCAGATAGCCGTGGTGCATTTCTGGTATGAAGAGAAACCAGGCTTGCCTAGGGCATCCTCCTTGCCCTCAAAGTATGGGTCATGCGCGACCACTCCTTCGCGAATACGATTGAACATATGCCTTCTCATTCCGAATTGGCGACGAAATTGATGTGGCCTGAAGAGCGCACCATCCTTAAAGTAATCGACATAGAGAAGGGTGTGGCCTTCCTCCCTATTACGGTTCAAGGCCGGAGCATGGCCGGGGATTGATACCCTGTACCGAGGCTGCTTCCTACAAATGTGTTCATGCACGACCAACGCAGTCACAAGCACTTCATCATCCGATGAGCAAATGAAGTTGTGGAATAAAAACCATCACCACTATCCATTGTACCCTGTGAGCAATCCATCAAACGCCTTGTGGTCGTGCTGGAGGCGCTGCCGGATAGTGCACATCCTGCTCCCCTCGCAGGCAGCAAAGCAAGGTTTGGGGGTCAGTGGTGCTGCCGTGCTGGAGGGCACCTTGCGGCAACGAACGACCGACCGGAAGAGGTTGGGGACGACGGGCGAGGCCGACGACCGTAGATTCTCTCCCACCGGCAACAAGGAGAACGCCGGCCAAATGCTTTCCGGAAAGCCGGTGCGGAGACGACTATGGATGGCGTGGTGCTGGTGGGACAACCCTTGTGGAAGACGACGTGACCGGGGAGGGCGGTTGCGGCGGCAACGTCGGGGCGCAGAGGGAGGTAGAAGAAGAGAAAAGGGGGGTCTGTATCCCTGATGGGCGGGCCAGAACAGGACAAGGGCACACGTCGCTCGCGTCCGCGCGTGTCCGTGCGACCGCAAACTCGACCCAAAGTTGGGCCGAAAATGGGTTGAAACCGGATAGAAGACGAACGAGGGTCCGTTTGCGGCCACGTTTTAGAAGGTCTGCTTTGTCCGTTTACCCCAAACAAACACCAACCGTGCTACACGTACGACAATTCGCGTACAAATTCTGTCGGACGGAGCAGATCAAACCATACGTCAGTTGGACTCGAAGTCCAGTGACAGCTGGATGCTGCATCGTACCAAATCGGACAAGCCATAGTCGTACGTGTGGTATTTTCGAATAGACGACCATTAGAGGTCGTGCCTTGAAGTTGGCCTAGTTTCGCCGCGCTCGCACCGCACAAAAATCGGCCCAGTCGCGTCCCCACGAACCTGTTTTTCGCCGGTTAGGGCCGAAATTGGCGCCGGTGGACCCAGGCCGAACCTGGCGCGCTGGGGGGCGTCGGGGCAAGCGTTTTTGGCGTGAAAGAACGGCGTGCCCGCTGAGTCAGTGACTATCGATCCTCGTCGTCCTCACCACCTCGGTTTCCCGTGGGGAATCAATGCGAAGACTGCTGCCGGTCAGCCTTCCATTGATTCCTCACGGGCGGCGCGGTGACGCCCCCCCTCCCGCCACACGTACAAACAACGCCTCCCCCGGCCGCTGTAAAACAGCGCCTCCACCTCGCCTGGGCCCACACACCGCCCACCCCCAGCTGCCGAGTTCTGCCTCTCTCTCCCCGTGCGCAGCCGCCACCGACGTTCCTCCCCTCTCTCCCCGTGCCCAGTCGCGACGATGGCCGAGCGTCTCCCCGGCGATGGCGCGGCGACCAATGGCTTCAGCTGCCGCTCGTTGCATGAGTGGGAAGGCTACTTGCTGTTCGAGGCGAACATCCCGGCGCCTCCCGACATGTGCGCGCCTGGGCAGTGGAAACTCAGCGCCGGTGGCGTCCCCATCCCCGCGCTGTCCGACGTCGATGTGCGCTGATGACCCACAAATATAGGGGATCTATCGTAGTCCTTTCGGTAAGTGAGAGTGTCGAACCCAACGAGGAGCAGAAGGAAATGATAAGCGGTTTCCAGCAAGGTATTCTCTGCAAGTACTGAAATAAGTGGTAACAGATAGTTTTGTGATAGGATAATTTGTAACGAGCAAGAAGTAACAAAAGTAAATAAAGTGCAGCAAGGTGGCCCAATCCTTTTTGTAGCAAAGGACAAGCCTCGACAAACTCTTATATAGAGAAAAGCGCTCCCGAGGACACATGGGAATTATCGTCAAGCTAGTTTTCATCACGTTCATATGTTTTGCGTTCGGTTCTTTGATAATTCGATATGTGGGTGGACCGGTGGTTGGGTGCTGTTCTTACATGAACAAGCATCGCACTTATGATTAACCTCCATTGCAAGCATCCGCAACTACAACAAAAGTATTAAGGTAACCTAACCATAGCATGAAACATATGTATCCAAATCAGCCCCTTACGAAGCAATGCATAAACTAGGGTTTAAGCTTCTGTCGCTCTAGCAACCCATCATCTACTTATTACTTCCCAATGCCTTCCTCTAGGCCGAAATAATGGTGAAGTGTTATGTAGTCGACGTTCATATAACACCACTAGAGGCTAGACAACATACATCTCATCAAAATATCGAACGAATACCAAATTCACATGACTACTAATAGCAAGACTTCTCCCATGTCCTCAGGAACAAACGTAACTACTCACAAAGCATATTCATGTTCATAATCAGAGGGGTATTAATATGCATAAAGGATCTGAACATATGATCTTCCAGCAAATAAACCAACTAGCATCAACTACAAGGAGTAATCAACACTATTAGCAACCCACAAGTACCAATCCCGGACTTGGAGACAAGAATTGGATACAAGAGATAAACTAGGGTTTGGAGAGGAGATGGTGTTGGTGAAGATGCTGATGGAGATTGCCCTCTCCCGATGAGAGGAGCGTTGGTGATGACGATGGCGATGATTTCCCCCTCCCAGAGGGAAGTGTCCCTGACAGAACAGCTCTGCCGGAGCCCTAGATTGGTTCCGCCAAGGTTCCGCCTCGTGGCGGCGGAGTCTCTTCCCGAAAGGTTGCTTATGATTTTTTCCTCGACGAAAGACCTCATATAGCAGAAGATGGCCACCGGAGAGCCAACAGGGGGACCACGAGGCAGGGCGGCGCGCCCCCCACCCTCGTGGCCAGGTGGAGTCCCCTCTGACGTACTTCTTCCGCTTTATTATTTCCAAAAATAACTTTCGTGGAGTTTCAGGACTTTTGGAGTTGTGCAGAATAGGTCTCTAATATTTTCTCCTTTTCCAGCCCAGAATTCCAACTGCCGCCATTCTCCCTCCTTATGTAAACCTTGTAAAATAAGAGAGAATAGGCATAAGTATTGTGACATAACGTGTAATAACAGCCCATAATGCAATAAATATCGATATAAAAGCATGATGCAAAATGGACGTATCATGCGGCCCGACTACTTCGCCGACGAGGTCGACTGCGTGCGGGTGTCGCTGACGGAGGAGCAGCGGGCCCTCCCGCAGTACGCCGGCGGTAACCACAAAGCGTGGGGGGCGTACTTCCAGCACCGGCAGGCGCAGCGGCTCGCCTCCACCAATGGGCCGATGGTGCGGGGCACCAAGAACAGCGAGGGGCACCGCCTGTGGTGGGGCGCCCCCGGCCGCACGCTCCACACCGTTCTCCGGCACCTCGAGGGCAGCATCGACCCACCGTTGACGTACCCTGCCGCCCCGGGGTGGAGCGGCGGCCAATAGATGCCGAGAAATACGGCGTCCTCTTCTTTCTCCTCCTCCCGCTCTTCCTCACACTCCTCCGGGTCGCCGACGCTGTTCAGTGTCAAGGCCGAGCCCGCGGAGACGCCGCTCGGTCGCCGCACCCGCAGCGCCGGCATCGTCATCAACGAGGGCGAGCGCGCCTCCTCCTCGGCTCCTCCCAGCTTCGTCAAGCCAAAGACGGAGCCGGCCGCCGTGAAGACGGAGCTCGGGCTCGCCTCCGTGAAGATAGAGCCAGGGCTCGCCGTCGTGAAGACGGAGCCGGGGCTCTCCGACGAAGCGGCATTGAAGTGGGCGCGGGAAGACTGGGCGCGGATGGAGCTGGAGCGCCAATGCCGTGCCTATGAGTAGTTCGCCGCTCGGCGCCGTGGCCGCGATGAGGGGGGCGTTGATACGTCTCCAATGTATCTACTTTTCCAAACACTTTTGCCCTTGTTTTGGACTCTATCTTGCATGATTTGAATGGAACTAACCCAGACTGACACTGTTTTCAGCAGAATTGCCATGGTGTTATTTTTATGCAGAAACAAAAGTTCTCGGAATGACATGAAACTTCACGGAGATTTTTTTGGAAATAATAAAAAATACTGGCGAAAGAGTCAAGGCTAGGGGGCCCACACACTGTCCACGAGGGTGGAAGGTGAAGGAAATATGCCCTAGAGGCAATAATAAAGTTATTATTTATTTCCTTATATCATGATAAATGTTTATTATTCATGCTAGAATTGTATTAACCGGAAACATAATACATGTGTGAATATATAGACAAACAGTATGTCACTAGTATGCCGCTACTTGACTAGCTTGTTAATCAAAGATGGTTATGTTTCCTAACCATGAACAAGGAGTTGTTATTTGATTAACAAGGTCACATCATTAGTTGAATGATCTGATTGACATGACCCATTCCGTTAGCTTAACACTTGATCGCTTAGTATGTTAATGCTTTCTTCATGACCCATACATGTTCCTGTAACTATGAGATTATGCAACTCCGTGCTTTGGAGGAACACTTTGGTACTACCAAACGTCACAACGAATCGGGTGATTATAAAGGAGTACTACAGGTGTCTCCAAAGGTACTTGTTGGGTTGGCGATTTGAGATTAGGTTTTGTCACTCCGATTGTCGAGAGGTATCTCTAGGCCTTCTCGGTAATACACATCACATAAGCCTTGCAAGCATTGCAACTAAAGAGTTAGTTGTGAGATGATGTATTACGGAACGAGTAAAGAGACTTTCCGTAACGAGATTAAACTAGGTATTGGATACCGACGATCGAATCTCGGAAAGTAACATACCGATGACAAAGGGAACAACGATGTCGTTATGCGGTTTGACCGATAAAGATCTTCGTAGAATATGTAGGAACCAATATGGGCATCCAGGTTCCGCTATTGGTTATTGACCGAGAATGGTTCTAGGTCATGTCTACATAGTTCTCGAACCCGTAGGGTCCGCACGCTAAGGTTTCGATGATGTTATATTATGAGTTTATGAGTTTTGATGTACCGAAGGAGTTGAGTCCCGGATGAGATCGGGGACATGACGAGGAGTCTCGAAATGGTCGAGACGTAAAGATCGATATATTGGACGACTATATTCGGAGTTCGGAAAGGTTCCGAGTGATTCGGGTATTTTTCGGAGTACCGGGTAGTTACGGGAGAAGTAATGGGCCTTGATGGGCTTTAGTGGGAAGAGGAAAAAGGCTGCTGCGCCCCCCCTCCCCTCTAGTCCGAATTGGACTAGGGAAAGGGGCCGCCACCTTCCTACTCCTCCACTTCCTTCTCCTTCCTCCCCTACATGGAAGGATTCCTAGTTGGACTAGGAAGGGGAATCCTACTCCCGGTGGGAGTAGGACTCCCCTTGGCGCGCCAAACATAGGGCCGGCCTCCTCCCTCCCTTGCTCCTTTATATACGGGGGCAGGGGGCACCCCATAGACACACAAGTTGATCTACGGATCTTGCCTTAGCCGTGTGCGGTGCCCCCTTCCACCATATTCCACTTCGGTCATATCGTTGCGGAGCTTAGGAGAAGCCCTGCGCCGGAGAAGTCATATCGTCGCGGAGCTTAGGCGAAGCCCTGCGTCGGTGGAGCATCAACATCGTCACCACGCCGTCGTGCTGACGGAACTCATCCCCGACACTTTGCTGGATCGGAGTCCGGGGATCGTCATCGAGCTGAACGTGTGTAGAACTCGGAGGTGCCGTGACGCTCGGTGCTTGGATCGGTCGGATCGTGAAGACGTCGACTACATCAACAGCGTTGTTATAACGCCCGCTTTCGGTCTCACGAGGGTACGTGGACGGACACTCTCCCTCTCGTTGCTATGTCATCACCATGGTCTTGCGTGATCGTGAGGAAAATTTTGAAATTACTACGTTCCCCAACAAGTGGCATCCGAGCCTGGTTTTATGCGTTGATGTCATATGCACGAGTAGAACACAAGTGAGTTGTGGGCGATACAAGTCATACTGCCTACCAGCATGTCATACTTTGGTTCAGCGGTATTGTGAGATGAAGCGGCCCGGACCGACATTACGCCAGACGCTTACGCGAGACTGGTTTCACCGCCCGAGCACTCGTTGCTTAAAGGTGACCGGCGGTGTCTGTCTCTCTCACTTTAGTTGAACTGAAAGGCTACGCCCGGTCCTTGAGAAGGTTAAACGGAGTCTATTTGACAAACTATCGCTGTGGTTTTGATGCGAGGTAAGAACGGTTCTTGCTCAGCCCGTAGCAGCCACGTAAAACTTGCAACAACAAAGTAGAGGACGCCTAACTTGTTTTTGCAGGGCATGATGTGATGTGATGTGGTCAAGACGTGATGCTATATTTTATTGTATGAGATGATCATGTTTTGTAACCGAAGTTATCGGCAATCGGCAGGAGCCATATGGTTGTCGCTTATTGTATGAAATGCAACGCCATGTAATTGCTTTACTTTATCACTAAGTAGTAGCGATAGTCGAGAAGCAATAGTTGGCGAGACGACAACGATGCTACGATGGAGATCAAGGTGTCGGCCGGTGACGATGGTGATCATGACGGTGCTTGGCGATGGAGATCACAAGCACAAGATGATGATGACCATATCATATCACTTATATTGATTGCATGTGATGTTTATCCTTTATGCATCTTATCTTGCTTTGATTGACGGTAGCATTATAAGATGATCTCTCACTAAAATTATCAAGAAGTGTTCTCCCGAGTATGCACCGCTATGAAAGTTCTTCGTCTTTGAGACACCACGTGATGATCGGGTGTGATAGGCTCTACGCTCAAATACAACGGGTGCAAAACAGTTGCACGCGAATACTCAAGTTAAACTTGACGAGCCTAGCATATAACAGATATGGCCTCGGAACACGGAGACCGAAAGGTCGAGCGTGAATCATATAGTAGATATGATCAACATAGTGATGTTCACCATTGAAACTACTCCATCTCACGTGATGATCGGACATGGTTTAGTTGATTTGGATCACGAATCACTTAGATGACTAGAGAGATGTCTATCTAAGTGGGAGTTCTTAAGTAATATGATTAATTGAACTTTAATTTATCATGAACTTAGTCCCGTAGTATTTTGCAAATTATGTTGTAGATCAATAGCTCGCGTTGTTGCTTCCCTATGTTTTCATATGTGTTCCTAGAGAAAATTGTATTGAAAGATGTTAGTAGCAATGATGCGGATTGGATCCGTGATCTGAGGTTTATCCTCATTGCTGCGCAGAAGAATTATGTCCTTAATGCACCGCTAGGTGACAGACCTATTGCAGGAGCAGATGCGACGTTATGAACGTTTGGCTAGCTCAATATGATGACTACTTGATAGTTTAGTGCACCATGCTTAACGGCTTAGAATCGGGACTTCAAAGACGTTTTGAACGTCATGGACCATATGAGATGTTCCAGAATTGAAGTTAATATTTCAAGCAAATACCCGAGTTGAGAGATATGAAGTCTCCAACAAGTTCTATAGCTAAAAGATGGAGGAGAATCGCTCAACTAGTGAGCATGTGCTCAGATTGTCCGAGTACTTCAATCGCTTGAATCAAGTGGGAGTTAATCTTCCGATAAGATAGTGATTGACAGAATTCTCTAGTCACCATCACTAAAGTTACTAGAACTTCGTGATGAACTATAATATGCAAGGGATGACGAAAACAATTCCCAAGCTCTTCGCGATGCTAAAATCGGCGAAGGTAGAAATCAAGAAAAACATCAAGTGTTGATGGTTGACAAGACCACTAGTCTCAAGGAAAAGGGCAAAGGGAAGAAGGGGAACTTCAAGAAGAACGGCAAGCAAGTTGCTGCTCGAGTGAAGAAGCCCAAGTCTGGATCTAAGCCTGAGACTAAGTGCTTTTGCTACAATGGAACTGGTCACTGGAAGCGGAACTACCCCGAATATTTGGTGGATAAGAAGGATGGCAAAGTGAACAAGGTTATATTTGATATACAGGTTATTGATGTGTACCTTACTAGTGTTTATAGTAGCCCCTGAGTATTTGATACTGCTCGTTGCTAAGATTAGTAACTCAAACAGGAGTTGAGAATAAACAGAGACTAGTTGAAGGGAAGTGACGATGAGTGTTGGAAGTAGTTCCAAGATTGATATGATCATCATCGCACACTCCCTATACTTTCGGATTAGTGTGGAACCTAAATAAGTGTTATTTGGTGTTGAGCATAAATATGATTTGATCATGTTTATTGCAATACGGTTATTCATTTAAGTAAGAGAATAAATTGTTGTTCTGTTTACATGAATAAAACCTTATATGGTTACACACCCAATGAAAATGGTTCATTGGATCTCGATCATAGTGATACACATATTCATAATATTGAAACCAAAAGATGCAAAGTTAATAATGATAGTGTAACTTATTTGTGGCAATCGCCGCTTAGGTCATATTGGTGTAAAGCGCATGAAGAAACTCCATGCTGATGGGATTTTGGAATCACTTGATTATGAATCACTTGATGCTTGCGAACCATGCCTTATGGGCAAGATGACTAAAGACTCTATTCTTCGGAACAATGGAGCGAGCAAATGACTTATTGGAAATAATACATACTGATGTATGCGGTCCGATGAGTGTTAAAGCTCGTGGCAAGTATCGTTATTTTCTGACCTTCACAAGATGATTTGAGCAGATATGGGTATATCTACTTGATGAAACACAATTCTGAAACATTTGAAAAAGTTCAAAGAATTTCAGAGTGAAGTGAAGAATCATCGTAACAAGAAAATAAAAGTTTCTACGATATGATCGCAGAGGAAAAATATTTGAGTTACGAGTTTGGTCTTCAGTTAAAACAATGTGAAATAGTTTCACTACTCACGCCACCGAACACCACAGCGTTATGGTGTGTCCGAACGTCAGAATCGTATTTTATTTTGATATGGTGCGATCTATGATGTATCTTACCGATTTACCACTATCGCTTTAGGGTTATGCATTAAAGACAGCTGCATTCACGTTTAATAGGGCACCATCTAAACCGCTGAGATGACACCGTATGAACTATGGTTTAGCAAAGAAACCTAAGCTGTCGTTTCTTAAAGTTTGAGTTGTGATGCTTATGTGAAAAGTTTTCACCGATAAGCTCGAACCCAAATCGAGAAGTGCGTCTTCATAGAATACCCAAAGGTAACTATTGGGTACACCTTCTATCACAGATCCGAAGGCAAGTTTTTCGTTGTTAAGGTGGATCCTTTCTAGAGAAGAAGTTTCTCTCGAAAGAAGTGAGTGGGAGGAAAGTAGAAACTTGATGAGGTAATTGTACCTTCTCCCTTATTGGAAAGTAGTTCATCACGAAATCAGTTCCAAGTGATTCCTGCACCAATTAGTGAGGAAGTTAATGATGATGATCATGAAACTTCAGATCAAGTTGCTACCAAACCTCGAGGTCTTCCAGAGTAAGATCCGCACCAAAGTGGTACGGTAATTCTATTCTAGAAGTCATGTTACTAGACCATGATGAACCTGCGAACTATGAGGAAGCGATGATGAGCCCAGATTCCGCGAAATGGTTTGAGACCATGAAATCTGAGATGGGATCCATATATGAGAACAAAGTGTGGACTTTGATGGAGTTGTTCGATGATCGGCAAGCCATATTATATAAATGGATCTTCAAGAGGAAGACAGATGCCGATAGTAGTATTACTATCTACAAAGCTCGACTTGTCGCAGAAAGGTTTTCGACAAGTTCAAGGTGTTGACTACAATGAGATTTACTCAATCAGTAGCGATGCTTATGTCTGTCCGAATCATGTTAGCAATCACCACATTTTATGAAATCTGGCAAATGGATGTCAAAATACATTCTTTAATGGATTTATTAAAGAAGAGTTGTATATGATGCAACCGAAGGTTTTGTCAATCCTAAAGGAGCTAACAAAATGTGCAAGCTCCAGCGATCCATCTATGGACTGGTGCAAGCATCTCGAGTTGAATAAACGCTTTGATAGTGTGATCAAAGCATATAGTTTTACAGACTTGCGGTGAAGCCTGTATTTACAAGAAAGTGAGTGGGAGCACTACAGCATTTCGATAAGTATATGTGAATGACATATTGTAGATCGGAAATAATGTAGAATTATTCGCAAAGCATAAAGGAGTGTTTTAAAGGAGTTTTTCAAAGAAAGACCTCGTGAAGCTGCTTACATATTGAGCATTAAGATCTATAGAGATAGATCAAGACGCTTGATAAGTTTTTTCAATGAGTACATACCTTGACAAGATTTTGAAGTAGTTCAAAATGGAACATCAAAGAAAGAGTTCTTGCCTGTGTTACAAAGGTGTGAAATTGAGTAAGACTCAAAACCCGCCACGGCAGAAGATAGAAAGAGAATGAAAGTCATTCCCTATGCCTTAGCCATAGGTTCTATAAAGTATGCCATGCTGTGTACCAGATCTATTGTATACCCTGCACCGAGTTTGGCAAGGAGTACAATAGTGATCTAGGAATAGATCATGGACAGCGGTCAAAATTATCCTTAATGGAATAAGGATATGTTTCTCGATTATGGAAGTGATAAAAGGTTCGTCAGTAAAGGGTTACGCCGATGCAAGTTTTGACACCGATCTGGATGACTTTAAGTCTCGATCTAGATACATATTGATAGTGGGAGCAATTAGCTAGAGTAGCTCCGTGAAGAGCATTGTTGACATAGAGATTTGCAAAATACATACGGATCTGAATGTGGCAGACCCGCTGACTAAGATTCTCTCACAAAGCAAAACATGATCACACCTTAGTACCCTTTGGGTCTTGGTCACATGGCGATGTGAATTATGGGTGTTAATCACATGATGATGTGAACTATCGATGTTAATCACATGGTGATGTGATCTAGATTATTGACTCTAGTGCAAGTGGGAGACTCAAGGAAATATGCCCTAGAGGCAATAATAAAGTTATTATTTATTTCCTTATATCATGATAAATGTTTATTATTCATGCTAGAATTGTATTAACCGGAAACATAATACATGTGTGAATATATAGACAAACAAGATGTCACTAGTATGCCTCTATTTGACTAGCTTGTTAATCAAAGATGGTTATGTTTCCTAACCATGAACAAGGAGTTGTTATTTGATTAACAAGGTCACATCATTAGTTGAATGATCTGATTGACATGACCCATTCCGTTAGCTTAACACTTGATCGCTTAGTATGTTAATGCTTTCTTCATGACCCATACATGTTCCTCGTAACTATGAGATTATGCAACTCCTGCCATCGGAGGAACACTTTGGTACTACCAAACGTCACAACGAATCGGGTGATTATAAAGGAGTACTACAGGTGTCTCCAAAGGTACTTGTTGGGTTGGCGATTTGAGATTAGGTTTTGTCACTCCGATTGTCGAGAGGTATCTCTAGGCCTTCTCGGTAATACACATCACATAAGCCTTGCAAGCATTGCAACTAAAGAGTTAGTTGTGAGATGATGTATTACGGAACGAGTAAAGAGACTTTCCGAACTAGATTAAACTAGGTATTGGATACCGACGATCGAATCTCGGAAAGTAACATACCGATGACAAAGGGAACAACGATGTCGTTATGCGGTTTGACCGATAAAGATCTTCAGAGAATATGTAGGAACCAATATGGGCATCCAGGTTCCGCTATTGGTTATTGACCGAGAATGGTTCTAGGTCATGTCTACATAGTTCTCGAACCCGTAGGGTCCGCACGCTTAAGGTTTCGATGATGCTTATATTATGAGTTTATGAGTTTTGATGTACCGAAGGAGTTCGAGTCCCGGATGAGATCGGGACATGACGAGGAGTCTCGAAATGGTCGAGACGTAAAGATCGATATATTGGACGACTATATTCGAGTTCGGAAAGGTTCCGAGTGATTCGGTATTTTTCGAGTACCGGTAGTTACGGAGAAGTAATGGGCCTTGATGGGCTTTAGTGGGAAGAGGAAAAAGGCTGCTGCGCCCCTCCCTCTAGTCCGAATTGGACTAGGGAAAGGGGCCGCCACCTTCCTACTCCTCCACTTCCTTCTCCCTTCCTCCCCTACATGGAAGGATTCCTAGTTGGACTAGGAAAGGGGGAATCCTACTCCCGGTGGGAGTAGGACTCCCCTTGGCGCGCCAAACATAGGGCCAGCCTCCTCCCTCCCTTGCTCCTTTATATACGGGGCAGGGGTACCCCATAGACACACAAGTTGATCTACGGATCTTGCCTTAGCCGCAAGCGGTGCCCCTTCCACCATATTCCACTTCGTCAATATCGCTGCGGAGCTTAGGAGAAGCCCCGCGCCGGAGAAGTCATATCGTCATGAGCTTAGCGAAGCCCTGCGCCGGTGGAGCATCAACATCGCCACCACGCCGTCAGGTCGACGGAACTCATCCCCGACACTTTGCTGGATCGAGTCCGGGATCGCCATCGAGCTGAACGTGTGTAGAACTCGGAGGTGCCGTACGTTCGGTGCTTGGATCGGTCGGATCGTGAAGACGTACGACTACATCAACCGCGTTGTTATAACGCTTCCGCTTTCGGTCTACGAGGGTACGTGGACGGACACTCTCCCCTCTCGTTGCTATGTCATCACCATGGTCTTGCGTGATCGTAGGAAATTTTTTTGAAATTACTACGTTCCCCAACAGGAGGCGCGCCTGCCCCCCCTGGGCGCGCCCCCTGCCTCGTGGGCCCCCTGGTGCTCCACCGACCTCAACTCCAACTCTATATATTCACGTTCGGGGAGAAAAAAATCAGAGAGAAAGATTCATCACGTTTTACGATACGGAGCCGCCGCCAAGCCCTAAACTCTCTCAGGAGGGCTGATCTGGAGTCCGTTCGGGGCTCCGGAGAGGGAAATCCGTCGCCATCGTCGTCATCAACCATCCTCCATCACCAATTTCATGATGCTCACCGCCGTGCGTGAGTAATTCCATCATAGGCTTGCTGGACGGTGATGGGTTGGATGAGATTTATCATGTAATCGAGTTAGTTTTGTTAGGGTTTGATCCTAGTATCCACTATGTTTCGAGATTGATGTTGCTATGACTTTGCTATGCTTAATGCTTGTCACTAGGGCCCGAGTGCCATGATTTCAGATCTGAACCTATTATGTTTTCATGAATATATGTGACTTCTTGATCCTATCTTGCAAGTCAATAGTCACCTACTATGTGTTATGATCCGGCAACCCTGAAGTGACAATAATCGGGACCACTCCCGGTGATGACCGTAGTTTGAGGAGTTAATGTATTCACTATGTGTTAATGCTTTGGCCGGTACTCTATTAAAAGGAGGCCTTAATATCCCTTAGTTTCCAATAGGACACCGCTGCCACGGGAGGGTAGGACAAAAGATGTCATGCAAGTTCCTTTCCATAAGCATGTTGCTACCTCTTGAGCACTACGTTGGATTTCCTTGAAGAGGAAAGGTGATGCGGCACCGTAGCATAAGTATTTCCCTCAGTTTTTTAGAACCAAGGTATCAATCCGGTAGGAGGCTACGCGCGAGTCCCTCGTACCTGCACAAAGCAAATAACTCCTCGCAACCAACGCGATAAGGGGTTGTCAATACCTTCACAGTCACTTACGAGAGTGAGATCTGATAGATATGATAGGATAATATTTTTGGTATTTTTGTGATAAAGATGAAAATTAAAATAAAAGCAAAGTAAAAAAGCAAAGGAAATAACTAAGTGTTGGAAGATTAATATGATGAAGATAGACCGGGGGGCCATAGATTTCACTAGTGGCTTCTCTCATGAGCATAAATATTTTACGGTGGGTGAACGAATTACTGTTGAGAAATTGACAAAATTGAGCATAGTTATGAGAATATCTAGGTATGATCATGTATATAGGAATCACGTCCGAGACAAGTAGACCGACTCCTGCCTGCATCTACTACTATTACTCCACTCATCGACCGCTATCCAGATGCATCTAGAGTATTAAGTTCAAGAAAACAGAGTAACGCCTTAAGCAAGATGACATGATGTAGAGGATAAATTCATGCAATATGATAAAACCCCATCTTGTTATCCTCGATGGCAACAATACAATACGTGCCTTGCTGCCCCTCATCCTTTGGGAAAGGACACCGCAAGATTGAACCCAAAGCTAAGCACTTCTCCCATTGCAAGAAAAACCAATCTAGTAGGCCAAACCAAACTGATAATTCGAAGAGACTTGCAAAGATAACCAATCATACATAGAAGAATTCAGAGAAGATTCAAATATTGTTCATAGATAATCTTGATCATAAATCCACAATTCATCAGTCTCAACAAACACACCGCAAAAAGAAGAATACATCGAATAGATCTCCACGAGTGAGGGGGAGAAAAATTTATTGAGGTCCAAAAAGAGAGAAGAAGCCATCTAGCTACTAACTATGGACCCGAGGTCTAAAGTAAACTACTCGCACTTCATCAGAGAGGCTATGGTGATGATGTAGAAGCCCTCCGTGATGGATGGCCCCTCCGGCGGAGCTCCGGAACAGGCCCCAAGATGGGATCTCGTGGGTACGGAAGGTTGCGGCGGTGGAATTAGGTTTTTGACTCCGTATCTGATCGTTTGGGGGTACGTAGGTATATATAGGAGCAAGGAGTATGTCGGTGGAGCAACAGGGGGCCCATGAGGGTGGAGGGCGCGCCCCCCTACCTCGTGCCTTCCTCTTTCGTTTCTTGATGTAGGGTCCAAGTCTCCTGGATGATGTTCGGTGAGAAAATCACGTTCCCGAAGGTTTCATTCCGTTTGGACTCTATTTGATATCCCGTTTCTTTGAAACTCTGAAATAGGCAAAAAAAAACAGCAATTCTGGGCTAGGCCTCCGGTTAATAGGTTAGTCCCAAAAATAATATAAAAGTGGATAATAAAGCCCAATAATGTCCAAAACAATAGATAATATTGCATGGAGCAATCAAAAATTATAGATAAGTTGGAGACGTATGAGGCATCCCCAAGCTTAATTCCTGCTCGTCCTCGAGTAGGTAAATGATAAAAAAGATAATTTTTTATGCGGAGTGCTACTTGGCATAATTTCAATGTAATTCTTCCTAATTGTGGTATGAACATTCTGATCCGAAAGATTCAAGACAAAAGTTTAATATTGACATAAAAATAATAATACTTCAAGCATACTAACAAAGCAATCATGTCTTCTCAAAATAACATGGCCAAAGAAAGTTATCCCTACAAAATCATATAGTCTAGCTATGCTCTATCTTCACCACACAAAGAATTTAAATCATGCACAACCCCGATGACAAGCCAAGCAATTGTTTCATACTTCTGACATTCTCAAAACTTTTTCAATCTTCACGCAATATTTGAGCGTGAGCCATGGATATAGCACTATATGTGGAATAGAATGGTGGTTGTGGAGAAGACAAAAAGGGGAAGATAGTCTCACTTCAACTAGGCGTATCAACGGGCTATGGAGATGCCCATCAATAGATATCAATGTGAGTGAGTAGGGATTGCCATGCAACGGATGCACTAGAGCTATAAGTATATGAAAGCTCAACAAAAGAAACAAAGTGGGTGTGCATCCAACTCGCTTGCTCACGAAGACCTAGGGCATTTTGAGGAAGCCCATCATTGGAATATACAAGCCAAGTTCTATAATGAAAAATTCCCACTAGTATATGAAAGTGAAAAAATGAGAGACTCTCTATCATGAAGATCATGGTGCTACTTTGAAGCACAAGTGTGGTAAAAGGATAGTAACATTGTCCCTTCTCTCTTTTTCTCTCATTTTTTGGGCCTTTTCTCTTTTTTTTATGGCCTTTTTTTTATTTTTCGTCCGGAGTTTCATCCTGACTTGTGGGGGAATCATAGTCTCCATCATCCTTTTCCTCACTTGGCACAATGCTCTAAAAATGATGATCATCACACTTTTATTTTCTTACAACTCAACAATTACAACTCGATACTTAGAACGACTCTATATGAATGCATCCGACGGTGTACCGGGATATGCAATGAATCAAGAGTGACATGTATGAAAGAATTATTGTTGGGGATCGTTGCAGAAATTAAAATTTTCTACGCATCACCAAGATCAATCTATGGAGTGTTCTAGCAATGAGAGGGATAGGAGTGCATCTACATACCCTTGTAGATCGCGAGCAGAAGCGTTCAAGTGAACGGGGTTGATGGAGTCGTACTCGTCGTGATCCAAATCACCGATGACCGAGCGCCGAACAGACGACACCTCCGTGTTCAACACTCGTACGGTTGGGAAGACGTCTCCTCCTTCTTGATCCAGCAAGGGAGGAGGAGAGGTTGATGGATATCCAGCAGCACGACGGCGTGGTGGTGGATGCAGTGGGATCTCTCAGAGGCTTCGCCAAGCTCTACGGAGGAGGAGGAGGTGTTGGAGAGGGAGAGGGAGGCGCCAGGGGCTAGGGTGCGCAGCCCTCCCTCCCCCCTCTTTATATAGGGGTACAGGGGGGCGCCGGCCCCTCTAGATCCCATCTAGATGGGGGGGGCGGCGGCCAAGGGGGTGGCTTGCCCCCCAAGCCAAGTGGGGCGCCCCCCACCCCTAGGGTTTCCAACCCTAGGCACAGTGGGGCCCAAGGGGAGGCGCACCAGCCCACCAGGGGCTGGTTCCCCTCCCACTTCAGCCCATGGGGCCCTCCGGGATAGGTGGCCCCACCCGGTGGACCCCTGGGATCCTTCCGGTGGTCCCGGTACAATACCGGTGACCCCCGAAACTATCCCGATGGCCGAAACTGGACTTACTATATATAATTATTCACCTCCGGACCATTCTGGAACTCCTCGTGACGTCCGGGATCTCATCCGGGACTCCGAACAACTTTCGGGTTACCGCATACTAGTATCTCTACAACCCTAGCGTCACCGAACCTTAAGCGTGTAGACCCTACGGGTTCGGGAGACAAGCAGACATGACCGAGACGACTCTCCGGTCAATAACCAACAGTGGGATGTGGATACCCATGTTGGCTCCCACATGCTCCTCGATGATCTCATCGGATGAATCACGATGTCGAGGATTCAATCAATCCCGTATACAATTCCCTTTGTCAATCGGTACGTTACTTGCCCGAGACTCGATCGTCGGTATCCCAATACCTCGTTCAATCTCTTTACCGGCAAGTCAGTTTAATCGTACCGTAATTCATGATATCGTGACCAGACACTTGGTCACATTGAGCTCATTATGATGATGCATTACCGAGTGGGCCCAGAGATACCTCTCCGTCATACGGAGTGACAAATCCCAGTCTCGGTTCGTGCCAACTCAACAGACACTTTCGGAGATACCCGTAGTGTACCTTTATAGTCACCCAATTACTTGTGACGTTTGGCACACCCAAAGCACTCCTACGTTATCCGGGAGTTGCACAATCTCATGGTCTAAGGAAATGATACTTGACATTGGAAAAGCTCTAGCAAAACGAACTACACGATCTTGTGCTATGCTTAGGATTGGGTCTTGTCCATCACATCATTCTCCTAATGATGTGATCCCGTTATCAATTACATCCAATGTCCATAGTCAGGAAATCATGACTATCTGTTGATCAACGAGCTAGTCAACTAGAGGCTCACTAGGGACGTGTTGTGGTCTATGTGTTCACACATGTATTACGATTTCCGGATAACACAATTATAGCATGAACAATAGACAATTATCATGAACAAATAAATATAATAATAACCATTTTATTATTGCCTATAGGGCATATTTCCAACAATTATGGACGGTGGCTTTGCCACAAATACGATGTCAACTACATGATCATGCTAAGCAATATGACAATGATGGAGCGTGTCATAATAAACGGAACGGTGGAAAGTTGCATGGCAATATATCTCGGAATGTCTATGGAAATGCCATGATAGGTAGGTATGGTGGCTGTTTTGAGGAAGGTATATGGTGGGTGTATGATACCGGCGAAAGGTGCACGGTATTAGAGAGGCTAGCAATGGTGGAAGGAAGAAATGTGCGTATAATCCATGGACTCAACATTAGTCATGAAGAACTCATGTACATATTGCAAAAATCTACAAGTTATCAAAGCAAAGTATTACGTGCATGCTCCTAGGGGGATAGATTGGTAGGAAAAGACCACCGCTCGTCCCCGACCGCCACTCATAAGGAAGACAATCAATAAATAAATCATGCTCCGACTTCATCACATAACGGTTCACCATACATGCATGCTACGGGAATCACAAACTTTAACACAAGTATTTCTCAAATTCACAACTACTCAACTAGCATGACTCTAATATCACCATCTTCATATCTCAAAACAATTATCAAGCATCAAACTTCTCATAGTATTCAACACACTCAAAAGAAAGTTTTACAAATCTTGAATACCAAGCATATTAGGATTATTTAAGCAAATTACCATGCTATTTAAGACTCTCAAAATAATCTAAGTGAAGCATGAGAGATCAATAGTTTCTATAAAACAAATCCACCACCGCGCTCCAAAAGATACAAGTGAAGCACTAGAGCAAAATTATATAGCTCAAAATGCTGGGGAACGTAGCCGAAATTCAAAATTTTCCTACGAGTCACCAAGATCTATCTATGGAGAAACTAGCAACGAGAGAGAGGAGAGTGCATCTACATACCCTTGTAAATTGCTAAGCGGAAGCGTTCAAGAGAATGGGGTTGAAGGAGTCGTACTCGTCGTGATCCAAATCACCGGAGATCCTAGTGCCGAACGGACGGCACCTCCGCGTTCAACACACGTGCAGCCCGGTGACGTCTCCCATGCCTTGATCCAGCAAGGAGAGAGGGAGAGGTTGGGGAAGACTCCATCCAGCAGCAGCACTGTGGCGTGGTGGTGGTGGAGGCGCTGTACTCAGCAGGCTTCGCCAAGCACCACGAGAGACGAGAAGGGAAAGGGGTAGGGTTGCGCCAAGAGGAGAGGTTCTCATGTGTATGGCAGCCCCAAAACCCCACTATTTATAGGAGGAGGGAGGTGGCTGCGCCCCATCTAGGGTTCCCACCCTAGGGTGCGGCAGCCCTAGATGGGACTTGGAGGGTGGCCAAGTGGGGGAGAGAGGGGCGCCCTAGGGTGGGCCTTTAGGCCCATCTGCGCCTAGGGTTTCCCTCTCCCCTCCTAGTTGCGCGTTGGGCCTTGGTGGGAGGCGCACCAGCCCACTCTGGGGCTAGTCCCTTTCCACTCTAGGCCCATCCAAGCCTCCGGGGCTGGTGGCCCCTCCCGATGGACCCCCGGAACCCTTCCGGTGGTCCCTGTACATTACCGGTGACCCCCGAAACACTTCCGGTGCCCAAAACCTCACTTCCTATATATTATTATTTACCTCCGGACCATTCCGGAACTCCTCGTGACGTCCGGGATCTCATCCGGGACTCCGAACAACATTCGGTAACCGCGTACATACTTTCCCTATAACCCTAGCATCATCGAACCTTAAGTGCGTAGACCCTACGGGTTCGGGAACCATGCAGACATGACCGAGACGTTCTCTGGTCAATAACCAACAGCGGGATCTGGATACCCATGTTGGCTCCCACATGTTCCACGATGATCTCATCGGACGAACCACGATGTCGAGGATTCGATCAATCCAGTATACAATTCCCTTTGTCTAGCGGTATTGTACTTGCCCGAGATTCGATCGTCGGTATCCTGATACCTTGTTCAATCTCGTTACCGACAAGTCTCTTTACTCGTTCCATAACACATCATCCCGTGATCAACCCCTTGGTCACATTGTGCACATTATGATGATGTCCTACCGAGTGGGCCCAGAGATACCTCTCCGTCACACGGAGTGACAAATCCCAGTCTCGATTCGTGCCAACCCAACAGACACTTTCGGAGATACCCGTAGTGCATCTTTATAGCCACCCAGTTACGTTGTGACGTTTGGTACACCCAAAGCATTCCTACGGTATCCGGGAGTTGCACAATCTCATGGTCTAAGGAAATGATACTTGACACTAGAAAAGCTTTAGCATACGAACTATATGATCTTTGTGCTAGGCTTAGGATTGGGTCTTGTCCATCACATCATTCTCCTAATGATGTGATCCCGTTATCAACGACATCCAATGTCCATGGTCAGGAAACCGTAACCATCTATTGATCAACGAGCTAGTCAACTAGAGGCTTACTAGGGACATGGTGTTGTCTACGTATCCACACATGTATCTGAGTTTCCTATCAATACAATTATAGCATGGATAATAAACGATTATCATGAACAAGGAAATATAATAATAACTAATTTATTATTGCCTCTAGGGCATATTTCCAACAGTCTCCCACTTGCACTAGAGTCAATAATCTAGTTCACATCGCCATGTGATTAACACTCACAGTCACATCGCCATGTGACCAACATCCAAAGAGTTTACTAGTGTCACTAAACTAGTTCACATCATCATGTGATCAAGACTCAATGAGTTCGGGGTTTGATCATGTTTTGCTTGTGAGAGAGGTTTTAGTCAACGGTCGCAACATTCAGATCCGTATGTACTTCGCAAATTTCTAGGTCATATTGTAAATGCTGCTTCCACACTCCACTTGAAGCTATTCCAAATGGTTGCTCCACTATACGATCCGGTTTGCTACTCGAGTCACTCGGATAGGTGTTAAAGCTTGCATCGACGTAACCCTTTACGCGAACTCTTTATCACCTCCATAATCGAGAAACATGTCCATATTTACTCCAAGGACAATTTTGATCGCTGTCCAATGATCCATTCTGGATCATTCTTGTACCCTTGTCGACTCATGCCAAGGCACACTTCCGGTGCGGTACACAGCATAGCATACTATAGAGCCTACGTCTGAAGCATAGGGGACGACCTTCGTCCTTTCTCTCTCTTCTGCCGTGGTCGAGCTTTAACTCTTAACTTCATACCTTACAACTCAGGCAAGAACTCCTTCTTTGACTGATCCATCTTGAACCCCTTCAAGATCATGTCAAGGTATGTGCTCATTTGAAAGTACTATCAAGCGATTTTGATCTATCCTCATAGATCTTGATGCTCAATGTTCAATCAGCTTAATCCAGGTTTTCCATTGAAAAACACTTTTCAAATGACCCTATATGCTTTCCAGAAATTTTACATCATTTCCAATTAACAATATGTCAACAACATATACTCATCAGAAATTCTATAGTGCTCCCACTCACTTCTTTGGAAATACAAGTTTCTCATGAACTTTGTATAAACCCAAAATCTTTGATCATCTCATCAAAGTGTACATTCCAACTCCGAGATGCTTACTCCAGTCCTTAAAAGGATTGCTGGAGCTTTGCATACTTGTTAGCGTCTTTCAGGATTGTCATAACCTTCTGGTTGTATCACATACAACCTTTCCTCAAGAAAATTGTCGAGGAAACAATGGTTTTTGACATCCTATCTCGCAAGATTTCATAAATGATGCAAGAATCGCTAATCCAATTCCAACAGACTCTTAGCATCGCTACGAGTGAGAAAGCCTCACCGTAGTCAACTCCTTGAACTTGTCGGAAATCATCTTAACGACAAGTCGAGCTTTCTTAATGGTGATACATACCATCATTGTCCGTCTTCCTTTTAAAATCCATCTGTACCAATAGCCTTACGACCGTCAAGTAGTTCTTCCAAAGTCTACACTTTGTTTTCATACATGGATCCTCTCTCAGATTTTATGGCCTCGAGCCATTTGCCGGAATCCGGGCCCACCATCGCTTCTCCATAGCTCGTAGGTTCATTGTTGTCTAGCAACATGACCTCCAAGACAGGATTACTGCACCACTCAAGCAAGTACTGTCCTTGTCGTCCTACGAGGTTTGGCAGTGATTTGATCCGAAGCATTATGATCACTATCATCAGCTTCCACTTCAATTGGTGTAGGTGCCACATGAACAACATCCTGTGCCCTGCTACACTCCGGTTGAAGTGATGGTTCATTAACCTCATAGTGTCTCCACTATCCTCCCACGCAATTCTTTCGAGAGAAACTTTTCCTCGAGAAAGGACCTGTTTCTAGAAACAATCACTTTTGCTTCCGGATCTAAAATAGGAGGTATACCCAACTGTTTTGGGTGTCCTACGAAGATGTATTTATCCGCTTTGGGTTCGAGCTCATCAGGGTGAAACTTTTTCATATAAGCGTCGCTGCCCCAAACTTTTAAGAAACAACAACTTAGGTTTCTCCAAACCATAGTTCAAACGGTGTCGTCTCAACGGAATTACGTGGTGCCCTATTAAAGTGAGTGCGGTTGTCTCTAATGCCTAACCCATGAACGATAGTGGTAATTCGATAAGAGACATCATGGTACGCACCATATCTAATAGGGTGCAACTATGATGTTCGGACACACCATCACACTATGGTGTTCCAGGCGGTATTAATTGTGAAACAATTTCCACAATGTCTTAATAGCGTACAAAGCTCAGAACTCAGATACTCATCTCTATGATCATATCATAGACATTTTATCCTCTTGTCACAATGATCTTCAACTTCACTCTGAAATTACTTGAACCATTCAATAATTTAGATTTGTGTTTCATCAAGTAAATATAATCAGTATCTGCTCAAATCATCTGTGAAGTAAGAACATAACGATATCCACTACGTGCCTTAGAACTCACTGGACTGCACACATCAAAATGTATTACTTCCAACAAGTTGCTTTCTTGTTCCATTTTACTGAAAACAAGGCTTTCAGTCATCCTGCCCATGTGGTATGATTTGCATGTCTCAAGTGATTCAAAATCAAGTGAGTCCAAACGGTCCATCTGCATGGAGTTTCTTCATGCGTATACACCAATAGACATGGTTTGCATGTCTCAAACTTTTCAAAAATGAGTGAGTCCAAAGATCCATCAACATGGAGCTTCTTCATGCGTTTTATACCAATATGACTTACATGGCAGTGCCACAAGTAAGTGGTACTATCATTACTATCTTATATCTTTTGGCATGAAAATGTGTATCACTACGATCAAGATTCAATAAACCATTCTTTTAGGTGCAAGACCATTGAAGGTATTATTCAAATAAAAAGAGTAACCATTATTCACCTTAAATGAATATCCGTATTGCGATAGACATAATCCAATCATGTCTATGCTCAACGCAAACACCAAATAACAATTATTTAGGTTTAACACCAATCTCGATGGTAGAGGGAGCGTGTGATGCTTGATCACATCAACCTTGGAAGCACTTCCAACACATATCGTCGGCTCACCTTTAGCTAGTCTCCGTTTATTCCGTAGCTTTTATTTTGAGTTACTAACACTTAGCAACCGAACCGGTATCTAATACCCTGGTGCTACTAGGAGTACTAGTAAAGTACACATTAACATAATGTATATCCAATATACTTGTATCGACCTTGCCAGCCTTCTCATCTACCAAGTATCTAGGGTAATTCTGCTCTTAGTGGTTGTTCCCCTTATTACAGAAGCACTTAGTCTCGGGTTTGGGTTCAACCTTGGGTTTCTTCACTTAGGGCAGCAGCTGATTTGCCGTTTCATGAAGTATCCCTTCTTGCCCTTGCCCTTCTTGAAATTAGTGGTTTCACCAACCATCAACAATTGATGCTCCTTCTTGATTTCTACTTTCGCGGTGTCAAATATCGCGAATATCTCAAGGATCATCTATCCCTGATATGTTATAGTTCATCACGAAGCTCTAGCAGCTTGGTGGCAATGACTTTGGAGAAACATCACTATCTCATCAGGAAGATCAACTCCCACTCGATTCAAGTGATTGTTGTACTCAGACAATCTGAGCACAAGCTCAATGATTGAGCTTTTCTCCCTTAGTTTGCAGGCTAAGAAAATCGTCGGAGGTCTCATACCTCTTGACGTGGGCACGAGCCTGAAATCTCAATTTCAGCCCTCGAAACATCTTATGTGTTCTGCGATGTTTCAAAAAAGTCTTCGGTGCCTCAATTCTAAACCATTCAACAATACTGAACTATCATGTAGTCATCAAAACGTGTATGTCAGATGTTCGCAACATCCACGTAACACGCTCGAGGTCCAACACACCGAAGCGGTGCATTAAGGACATAAGCCTTCTCTCGTCCGCATAATTGCTATCATCAACTTTCAACTATATTTTCTCTAGGAACATATCTAAAACAGAGAACTAAAGCGCGAGCTATGATATAATTTGCAAAGGGCTTTTGACTATGTTCAGGATAATTAAGTTCATCTAATGAACTCCCACTCAGATAGACATCCCTCTAGTCATCTAAGTGATTACATGATCCGAGTCAACTAGGCCGTGTCCGATCATCACGTGAGACGGACTAGTCATCATCGGTGAACATCTTCATGTTGATCGTATCTACTATACGACTCATGCTCGACCTTTCGGTCTCTTGTGTTCCGAGGCCATGTTTGTACATGCTAGGCTCGTCAAGTCAACCTAAGTGTTTCGCGTGTGTAAATCTGGCTTACACCGTTGTATGTGAACGTTAGAATCTATCACACCCGATCATCACGTGGTGCTTCAAACAACGAACTTTCATAACGGTGCATAGTTAGGGGGAACACTTTCTTGAAATTTTAATGAGGGATCATCTTATTTACTACCGTCGTTCTAAGCAAATAAGATGCATAAACATGATAAACATCACATGCAATCAAAAAGTGACATGATATGCTCAATATCATTTTGCTCCTTTTGATCTCCATCTTCGGGGCTCCATGATCATCATCGTCACCGGCATGACACCATGATCTCCATCATCATGATCTCCATCATCGTGTCTCCATGAGGTTGTCTCGCCAACTATTACTTCTACTACTATGGATAATGGCTTAGCAATAAAGTAAAGTAATTACATGGCGTTGTTCAATGACACGCAGGTCATACAATAAATTAAGACAACTCCTATGGCTCCTGCCGGTTGTCATACTCATCGACATGCAAGTCGTGATTCCTATTACAAGAACATGATCAATCTCAAACATCACATATCATTCATCACATTCTTTTGGCCATATCACATCACATAGCATACCCTTAAAAAACAAGTTAGACGTCCTCTAATTGTTGTTTGCATGTTTTACGTGGATGCTATGGGTTTCTAGCAAGAACGTTTCTTACCTACGCAAATCCACAACGTGATATGCCAATTGCTATTTACCCTTCATCAGGACCCTTTTCATCGAATCCGTTCCGACTAAAGTGGGAGAGACTGGCACCCACTAGCCACCTTATGCAACAAGTGCATGTCAGTCGGTGGAACCTATCTCACGTAAGTGTACGTGTAAGGTCGGACCGGGCCGCTTCATCCCACAATACCATCGAAACAAGATTGGACTAGTAACGGTAAGCATATTGAACAAAATCAACGCCCACAACTACTTTGTGTTCTACTCGTGCATAGAATCTACGCAATAGACCTAGCTCATGATGCCACTGTTGGGGAACGTAGCAGAAATTCAAAATTTTCCTACGAGTCACCAAGATCTATCTATGGAGAAACTAGCAACAAGAGAGAGGAGAGTGCATCTACATACCCTTGTAGATCGCTAAGTGGAAGCGTTCAAGAGAACGGGGTTGAAGGAGTCGTACTCGTCGTGATCCAAATCACTGGAGATCCTAGTGCCGAACGGACGGCACCTCCACGTTCAACACACGTGCAGCCCGGTGACGTCTCCCATGCCTTGATCCAGCAAGGAGAGAGGGAGAGGTTGGGGAAGACTCCGTCCAGTAGCAGTACAACGGCGTGGTGGTGGTGGAGGAGCGCGGTACTCCAGTAGGGCTTCGCCAAGCACTACGAGAGACGAGAAGGGAAAGGGGTAGGGCTGCGCCAAGAGGGAGAGGTTCTCATGTGTATGGCAGCCCCAAAACCCCCACTATTTATAGGAGGAGGGGAGGTGGCAGCGCCCCCATCTAGGGTTCCCACCCTAGGGGTGCGACAGCCCTAGATGGGACTTGGAGGGGGCGGCCAAGAGGGGGAGAGAGGGGGCGCGCCCTAGGGTTTCCCCTCTCCCCTCCTAGCTGCGCCTTGGGCCTTGGTGGGAGGCGCACCAGCCCACTCTGGGGCTGGTCCCTTTCCACACTAGGCCCATGCAAGCCTCCGGGGCTGGTGGCCCCTTCCGGTGGTCCCTGTACATTACCGGTGACCCCCGAAACACTTCCGGTGGCCAAAACCTCACTTCCTATATATTATTCTTTACCTCCGGACCATTCCGGAACTCCTTGTGACGTCCGGGATCTCATCCGGGACTCCGAACAACATTCGGTAACCGCGTACATACTTCCCCTATAACCCTAGCATCATCGAACCTTAAGTGTGTAGACCCTACGGGTTCGGGAACCATGCAGACATGACCGAGGCGTTCTCCGGTCAATAACCAACAGCGGGATCTGGATACCCATGTTGGCTCCCACATGTTCCACGATGATCTCATCGGATGAACCACGATGTCGAGGACTCGATCAATCCCGTATACAATTCCCTCTGTCTAGCGGTATTGTACTTGCCCGAGATTCGATCGTCGGTATCACGATACCTTGTTCAATATCGTTACCGGCAAGTCTCTTTACTCGTTCCATAACACATCATCCCGTGATGAACCCCTTGGTCACATTGTGCACATTATGATGATGTCCTACCGAGTGGGCCCAAAGATACCTCTCCGTCACACAGAGTGACAAATCCCAGTCTCGATTTGTGCCAACCCAACAGACACTTTTGGAGATACCCGTGGTGCACCTTTATAGCCACCCAGTTACGTTGTGACGTTTGGTACACCCAAAGCATTCCTACGGTATCCGGGAGTTGCACAATCTCATGGTCTAAGGAAATGATACTTGACATTAGAAAAGCTTTAGCATACGAACTATACGATCTTTGTGCTAGGCATAGGATTGGGTCTTGTCCATCACATCATTCTCCTAATGATGTGATCCCGTTATCAACGACATCCAATGTCCATGGTCAGGAAACCGTAACCATCTATTGATCAACGAGCTAGTCAACTAGAGGCTTACTAGGGACATGGTGTTGTCTATGTATCCACACATGTACCTGAGTTTCCTATCAATACAATTATAGCATGGGTAATAAACGATTATCATGAACAAGGAAATATAATAATAACTAATTTATTATTGCTTCTAGGGCATATTTCCAACACAAAAGATATAAGTGAAGCACATAGAGTATTCTAACAATTTCCAAATCATGTATGGCTCTCTCAAAAGGTGTGTACAGCAAGGATGATTGTGGTAAACTAAAAATCAAAGACTCAAATTATACAAGACGCTCCAAGCAAAACACATATCATGTGGTGAATAAAAATATAGCTCCAAGTAAAGTTACCGATGGAAGTAGACGAAAGAGGGGATGCCTTCCGAGGCATCCCCAAGCTTTGGCTTTTTGGTGTCCTTAGATTATCTTGGGGGTGCCCTGGGCTTCCCCAAGCTTAGGCTCTTTCCACTCCTTGTTCCATAATCCATCAAAAGATTTCACCCAAAACTTGAAAACTTCACAACACAAAACTTAACAGAAATCTCGTGAGCTCCGTTAGCGAAAGAAAACAAAAGACCACTTCAAGGTACTGTAATGAACTCATTATTTATTCATATTGTTGTTAACCTATTGTATTCCAACTTCTCTATGGTTTATAAACTATTTTACTAGCCATAGATTCATCAAAATAAGCAAACAACACACGAAAAACAGAATCTGTCAAAAACAGAACAGTCTGTAGTAATCTGTAACTAACTCAAACTTCTGGAACTCCAAAACATAATCCAAAATAGGAAAACCTAGGAAATTTGTTTATTGATCAGCAGCAATTAGAATCACTATTTTATCACGTTCTGATGATTTTTAACAATTGTTTTCGTGAACGGAAAGTTTCTGGAAATTACAGCAAGATCAAATAACTATCATCCAAGAAGATCCTATAAGTTTAACTTGGCACAAACACTAATTAAAACATAAAAACACATCTAACCAGAGGCTAGATCGAATATTTATTACTAAGAAGCAAGGAAAAATATTGGGTTGTCTCCCAACAAGCGCTTTTCTTTAAAGCCTTTTTAGCTAGGCATTGAGATTTCAATGATGCTCACAAGAAAGACAAGAATTGAGGAACAAAGAGAGCATCATAAAACATGTTACAAACACACTTAAGTCTAACATAATTCCTATGCATAGGCATATTATAGGCAAACAAATTATCATAGCAAGCAAAAACTAGCATATGCAAGGAAGCGGAAAGGAACAATAGCAATCTCAACATAACGAGAGGTAATTTAGTAACATGAAAATTTCTATAACCATATTTTTCTCTCTCATAATAATTACATGTAGGATCATAAGAAAATTCAACAATATAGCTATCACATAACATATTCTCAACATGATCCACATGCATGTGAAGTTGACACTCTTCCAAAATAGTGGGATTATCATTAACTAAAGTCATGATTTCTCCAAGCCCACTTTTATCAAAAATTTCATAAGATTGAATGTTATCCAAATATGTGGGATATAAAGTTGACACTCTTCCAAACCCACTTTCAATATTATTGCGAACACTATTATCAATCTTATATTCATCATGGGGTTTAAATAAATTTTCATGATCATAAGAAGAATCTCCCCAACCATGACTATTGGACATAGCAAAGCTAGCATCCCCAAGCTTAGGGTTTTGCATATTATTAGCATAACTTACATAAATAGAATTTATAATAAAATCATTGCAATCATGCTTTTTATTCAAAGATCTATCGTGAATCACTTCATAAAGCACTTCATCACAATTTTTAGATTTACGGATTTCGGGCAAAACCTTATAAAGATAATATAGTGCATCCAAATCACTAGGAATTGGTTCATCATAATTGGATCTCTTAAAAAGATTGGCAAGCAGATGAGGATCCATAGATATTAGCTTCTCTGTTTAGGAATAAATACTCAACTATTTCAACCAAACGAGCAAACAAGCGAAGTAAGACATCAAGGCAAACGAAAAGACAAACGGAAAAGAGAGGGCGAATAAAACGGCAAGGGTGAAGTGGGGGAGAGGAAAACGAGAGGCAAATGGCAAATAATGTAATGCAGGAGATAAGGGATTTGTGATGGGTACTTGGTATGTTGACTTTTGCATAGACTCCCCAGCAACGGCGCCAGAAAGTCTTCTTGCTACCTCTTGAGCACTGCGTTGGATTTCCTTGAAGAGGAAAGGTGATGCAGCACAGTAGCGTAAGTATTTCCCTCAGTTTTTGAGAACCAAGGTATCAATCCAGTAGGAGGCTACACGCGAGTCCTTCGTACCTGCACAAAGCAAATAACTCCTCGCAACCAACGCGATAAGGGGTTGTCAATCCATTCACGGTCACTTATGAGAGTGAGATCTGATAGATATGATAGGATAATATTTTTGGTATTTTTGTGAGAAAGATGCAAAGTAAAATAAAAGCAAAGTAAAAAGCAAAGGAAATAACTAAGTGTTGGAAGATTAATATGATGAAGATAGACCCGGGGGCCATAGATTTCACTAGTGGCTTCTCTCATGAGCATAAATATTTTACTGTGGGTGAACGAATTACTGTTGAGAAATTGACAGAATTGAGCATAGTTATGAGAATATCTCGGTATGATCATGTATATAGGCATCACGTCCGAAACAAGTAGACCGACTCCTGCCTGCATCTACTACTATTACTCCACTCATCGACCGCTATCCAAAGCATGCATCTAGAGTATTAAGTTCAAGAAAACAGAGTAACGCTTAAGCAAGATGACATGATGTAGAGGATAAATTCATGCAATATGATAAAAACCCCATCTTGTTATCCTCGATGGCAACAATACAATACATGCCTTGCTGCCCCTATTGTCACTGGGAAAGGACACCGCAAGATTGAAACCCAAAGCTAAGCACTTCTCCCATTGCAAGAAAAAACAGGCTAGTAGGCCAAACCAAACTAATAATTCGAAGAGACTTGCAAAGATAACCAATCATACATAAAAGAATTCAGAGAAGATTCAAATATTGTTCATAGATAATCTTGATCATAAACCCACAATTCATCGGTCTCAACAAAAACACCGCAAAAAGAAGATTACATCGAATAGATCTCCACAAGAGAGGGGGAGAACATTGTATTGAGATCCAAAAAGAGACAAGAAGCCATCTAGCTACTAACTATGGACCCGAAGGTCTGAAGTAAACTACTCACACTTCATCGGAGAGGCTATGGTGATGATGTAGAAGCCCTCCATGATGGATGCCCCTCCGTGAGCTCCTAACAGGCCCCAAGATGGGATCTCGTGGAGTGCATGAAGGTTGCGGCGGTGGAATTAGGTTTTGGATCCGTATCTGATTGTTTGGGGGTACGTAGGTATATATAGGAGGAAGGAGTACGTTGGTGGAGCAACAGGGGGCCCACGAGGGTGGAGGGCACGCCCTGGGGGTGGGCGCGCCCCCTACCTCGTTCCTTCGTCTTTCGTTTCTTGACGTAGGGTCCAAGTCTCCTGGATCATGTTCGGTGAGAAAATCACGTTCCCGAAGGTTTCATTCCGTTTGGACTCCGTTTGATATTTCTTTTCTTCGAAACTCTGAAATAGGCAAAAAACAACAATTCTGGGCTGGGCCTCCGGTTAATAGGTTAGTCCCAAAAATAATATAGAAGTGGATAATAAAGCCCAATAATGTCCAAAACAGTAGATAATATAGCATGGAGCAATCAAAAATTATAGATACGTTGGAGACGTATCACACGTATGACTATATTCGGAATACATGCCTTCATTACATTGATGAACTGGAGCTCCTTCTGTGTCACCCTATGTTATAATTGTTGCATGAATAACCGCATCCGACATAATCATCCATCACCGATCCAATATCTATGAGCTTTTCACATATTGCTCTTTGCTTAGTTACTTTACCGTTGCCACTGTTACAATTAGTACAAAACTGCTACTATTACCTTTGCCACCGTTACCGTTACTCCCATACTACCTTGCTACTAAACACTTTGTTGCAGATATTAAGTTATCTAGGTGTGGTTGAATTGACAACTCAGCTGCTAATACTTGGGAATATTCTTTGGCTCCCCTTGTGTCGAATCAATAAATTTGGGTTGAATACTCTACCCTCGAAATCTGTTGCGATCCCCTATACTTGTGGGTTATCAAGACTATTTTCTGGCGCCGTTGTCGGGGAGCATAGCTCTATTCTTTGAGTCACTTGGGATTTATATCTTCTGCTCACTATGAGGAACTTGATAGACGAGAAAACCAAAATTTATCCCTCAATTACGAGGGGAGGTAAGGAACTGCCATCTAGCTCTGCCCTTGATTCACCTTCTGTTTTGAGTAAGTTTGCGGCACCTATACCTTATCCCTCAACTACGAGGGGAGGTAAGGAACTGCCATCCTTAAAATATTGCCGTTCTCATTAAAGGGTGATGCTAAGATATGGTTTAATTATCTTGATCCTGGTTGTGTGCGTAGTCCCGAGGATATGATTTATTACTTATCTGCTAAATATTTCCCTGCTCATAAGAAACAAGCTACTTTAAGGGAAATATATTATTTTGTGCAAATTTAAGAAGAGAGTCTCCCACAAGCTTGGGGGAGGCTTCTCCAATTACTTAATGCTTTGCCTGATCATCCTCTTAAGAAAAATGAAATACTTGATATCTTTTATAATAGACTAACCGAGGCTTCCAGAGACCACCTGGATAGTTGTGCTGGTTGTGTTTTCAGGGAAAGAACATATGATTAAGCTGAAATTCTTTTGAATAATATGTTGACAAATGAAAATAATTGGATACTTCCTGAACCAACTCCTAAGCCAACTCCGAAGAAAAAGGGCTATTCTATTTCTCAGTCCTGAAGATATGCAAGAGGCAAAGAAATCTATGAAAGAAAAAGGTATAAAAGCTGAAGATGTTAAGAATTTACCTCCTGTTGAAGAAATACATGGTCTTAATTTACCGCCTGTTGAAGAAACACATGGTCTTGATAACCCGACACTTGTAGTGAAGGTAAATTCTCTCTATAGATTTGATGAAGGTGATATTCCTTGTTATAAGTCTGCTAGCCAATGCTTAGATGAGTTTGATAATTTTATTGTCAAACAAAAAACTTCAATGCTTATGTTGGTACACAATTAAAACACAATGCTGATACGCTTGAACACTTGAGTGATTATATGTCTAGAGTTAAATGTGAACTTAAACTAATTAGTAAACATGCTTCTATGGTTACCACTCAAGTAGGACAAGTACTTAAAGCTCAGAATGATTTTCTCAATGAATTCAATAGTAAAGAATAATGACTTTGATGTTAGAGTTGCAACTAGAGGGGGTAAAGTGACTCAGGAACCTTTGTATCCCGAGGGCCACCCTAAGAGAATTGAGCAGGATTCTCAGAGAAAAAATTTAGATGCACCTAGTCCTTCTAAAAAGAAGAAAAAGAAGAATGATAGGACTTTGCATGCTTCTAGTGAACCTGTTGTCGACACACCTGAGAATCCCAATAATATTTCTATTTCTGATGCTGAAACACAATCTGGTAATGAGCATGAACCTAGTGATAATATTAATGATGGTGTTCATGTTGATGCTCAACCTAGTAATAACAATGATGTAGAAATTGAACCTATTGTTGATCTTGATAACCCACAATCAAAGAATCAACGTAATGATAAGAGAGACTTTGTTGCTAGGAAGCACGGTAAGGAAAGAAAACCATGGGTTCAGAAACCCACGCCTTTTCCTCCTAAACCATCCAAGAAAAAGGATGATGAGGATTTTGAGCGTCTTGCTGAAATGATTAGACCTATCTTTTTGCGTATGCGTTTAGGTCACATGCTCAAAATGAATCCTTACGCTAAGTATATGAACGAAATTGTTACAAATAAAAGAAAGATACCGGAAGCTGAAATTTCCACCATGCTTGATAATTACACTTTTAAGGGTGGAATACCAAAGAAACTAGGAGATCCAGGAGTACCAACTATACCATGCTCCATTAAAAGAAATTATGTTAGAACTGCTTTATGTGATCTTGGAGCCGGTGTTAGTATCATACCTCTCTCTTTATATCATAGACTTGATTTGAATAAGTTGACACCTACTGAAATATCTTTGCAAATGGCTAATAAATCAACTGCTATACCTGTCGGTATTTGTGAGGATGTGCCTGTTGTGGTTGCAAACGTTACTATTTTAACGGACTTTGTTATTCTTGATATTCCCGAGGACGATAGTATGTCTATTTTTCTTGGAAGACCCTTTTTGAATACTGCAGGGGCTGTTATTGAGTGCAACAAAGGCAATGTCACTTTTCATGTTAACGGAAATGAGCATACAGTACACTTTCCGAGGAAACAACCTCAAGTTCATAGTATAAATTCTATTGGAAAAATTTCATCGATTATTTTTGGAGGTTTTGAATTTCCTCTTCCTACTATCAAGAACAAATATGATATTCTTATTATTGGGGACGTGCATATCCCCGTTGAGGTAACCTAGTGCCATTCGAAATTTCTCCGGTTCCATGTTATTCGGAATGCGTTTGTTAACAAGACCTGATCAACCTTGTTAATGGATTCCTTTTGATGAGCATGAGATGGACGAAGTTCGAAAGCACAAGCTTCTGTACCCTCCTTTTCTTTCTGTTAATTATATTAAATAAAGCAAAAGTAGTATCTTCTATCAGTTTTCTGACTTATCCATGCAATAAAAAAAGGCCCGAAAATAGAAGTTCTCTAATTGCCCCGAAATTGAAATATGATTTTTTTTCTGAAATATTTGAGAATATCTTGCACTGAGAACATAGCAGGGGGAGCAAGTACCTGGCCACGAGGGTCCAGGGTGCGCCCCCTGCCTCGTGGGCCCATGGTGGCTCCCCTCCACTTATTCCAGCCACCACACACTCCTTCTTCCCCCCAAAAAAATCACCAGCCAGCTCAAGCACGAGTTCTAGCTCATCTTGCTGACATTTTCGATCTACTTGCTCAAAGCTCCACTCACAAAACTGCTTTGGGGGATTGTTCTTTGGTTTGTGACTCCTCCAATGGTCCAATTAGTTTTTGTTCTAGTGTTTTATTCATTGCAATTTTTTGCTGCCTAGGTGACCCTGTTCTTGAGCTTGCATGACAAATTATCTCACTGATTCCTTTGTGAGAAGGTTTGAATTTTCATCATCACGCAATTCTCAAACTGTCCTGTTTGATCTTTATGAAAATTCTTATACTATGGACTTAGAGGATTTTAATACTGCTTGCAAACTTCCGCAATGGGGTAGCACTAGTGAGCCTCGCAAATCTGAGTTTAGAGATTTTCTTGCTAGTATAACTGTGGGGGAGTCTAGAGATATAACACAAGCTACCATAGGGAGCATTCATTTTACTACTATACATTATTTTGCTCTTTTCATAGGTAGGTGCATCAGTGGTAAGGATGAAGCATGTCACATGTGTGTCACTGATCTCAGTGTTCTCAGGAGTGCTGTATTAGGAGATAAACATTATAATTTGGGATCCGTTGTTGCACGTAGGTTGCATAATAATAGAATTAATGGAGATTTCTTTGGTGGATTTATGCAACCCATTTAGCTAATTTTCATGGTATACCCATACGTGAGTATGATATTGAGTTGCCTCCTGTTTATTTAGATTATGAGGCTATGGTTCGTCATCAGTTTGTTGAGAGGAACGATATGTTCCTCCAGTACCGACTAATCTTTGACAGACGACGTACCTATCACGTCACTCTCCTTGCTCCTACCTTATTTGACTTTCAGACAAAAGGGAGACATGTTATAACCAAGGAGGAGGCGAACGAGTACGAGAGGAGGACGAGGGCAGCTCGCCTCCAAGCTGCAGCCAACGATGCAACAACCGCTGCTTCTCAGTACGACCCCAGTTACAACTTTGGATATCCGCCACGCCAGCCGTGGCAGTAGACAAACTTAGGCCAAAAGCCTAAGCTTGGGGGAGTATGTATTTCTCACCGACATTACATTCATATTCACACACGCATGCTAGTTGTCGGTGCTCATACTTTTTCTTGTAATATCCATGCTAGTTTATTTTCTTTTTCTCGCTTTCTTCGTGTGTGTTTGATAAACCTGAAGAAAAAAACCAAAAAAATTAGTAGTAGCGTTTAGCTAGTTTACTTTCTTGCTTGTATTAGTAGTAATTAAAGGAAAACACAAAAAGATTTCTCGTTCTTCTTTTGCTTGTTGGGAGCTTTTCCGTGTAAATAGTTTTATTTCTTTTCTTGTTTTTTGGGGGTCGAGAGGAGAAGACCATAATAAAATGTTGAAGTGGATCCTATATGCATTATTGTTGATTTAACCAAGAGCCTATATTGCCTCGTCTTCTCCTGTTTATTGAATGCTCGCGGATTCCAGCTTAGTCCAATGCACGTGCGTTATTATTATTATTATTAACATCGTTCGGTCATGAAAGTGAAAGGCAATAATGACGATATATGATGGACTGATTGAGATGAGAGAAGCTGAAACTCGACCTCTCTTGTTTTTGTAAATATGATTAGTTCATCGTTCCTGATTCAGTCTATTATGAATAAACACGTTTGCAATGATAATTAGAGATTATAGTTGCTTATGTCATGCTTAATTAGCTCGGAGTATATAATGGTTTACCTTGCGTGCCAACATGCTATTAAAATAGTTGTGATGTGGTATGATGGGGTGGTATCCTCCTTTGAATGATTCGAGTGACTTGACTTGGCACATGTTCACGCATGTAGTTGAAATAAATCAACATAGCCTTCACGATATTTATGTTCATGGTGGACTATATCCTACTCATGCTTGCACTCAATGTTTATTAATTTTAATGGATATTCATGACTGTTGTCGCTCTCTAGTTGGTCGCGTCCCAGTCTTTTTCTAGCCTTCACTTGTACTAAGCGGGAATACTGCTTGTGCATCCAATCCCTTAAAACCCAAAGTTATTCCTTATGAGTCAACCATACCTTCCTATATGCGGTATCTACCTACCGTTCCAAGTAAATTTGTATGTGCCAAACTCTAAACCTTCAAATGAAATTCTGTTTTGTATGCTCGAATAGCTCATGTATCAACTAGGGATGTCTGTATCTTCCATGCTAGGCGGGTTATTCTCAAGAGTAGTGGACTCCACTCCTCACTCACGAGAAAATGGCTGGTCACCGGGATGCCCAGTCCCATGCTCTAAGCAAATCTAATCGAAATAATTTCAAACAAAACTCCCCCAGGACTCTTGTTAGTTGGAGGCACTCGTTGTTTCGAGCAAGCCATGGATTGATGCTTGTTGGTGGAGGGGAGTATAAACTTAACATTATGTTTGGGAACCGCCTATAATGTGAGTAGCATGGAAGATATCGAGATCTCTCGGTTGTTATGTTGACAATGAAAGTATACCGCTCAAAATATTATTTATTTCTGCTTTAAAATCAAGCTCTCGCACCTCTACAAATCCCTGCTTCTCTCTGCGAATGGCCTATCTATTTACTTTTGTGTTGACTCATCACCCTCTTATTAAAAAGCACCAGCTGGAGAGCACCGCTGTCATTTTCATCCATTACTATTAATTTATATTGGGTATGACTATGACTGGATCTCTTTTACCATGAATTACAATGTCTAGTCAGTCCTTGATCTTTGAAGATGCCCTGCATTTATGTTTTGCGGTCTCAAAAACGGCTAGCGAGATACCATCTTGTTATATCATATTATGATTGTTTTGAGAAAGTGTTGTCATGCGAGATTTATTATTATTGCTCGCTAGTTGATTATGCCATTGATATGAGTAAACATGAGACCTAAGTGTTATTGTGAATATGGTTAGTCATAATCTTTGCTGAAAACTTGAATGCTAGCTTTACATATTTACAACAACAAAAGCAAACAGAGTTTATAAACGTTTTTCTTTATCACTTTCAGTTTATCAACTGAATTGCTTGAGGACAAGCAAATGTTTAAGCTTGGGGAGTTGATACGTCTCCAACGTATCTACTTTTCCAAACACTTTTCCCTTGTTTTGGACTCTATTTGCATGATTTGAATGGAACTAACTAGGACTGCGCTGTTTTCAGCAGAATTGCCATGGTGTTATTTTTGTGCAGAAACAAAAGTTTTCGGAATGACCTGAAACTTCACGGAGATTATTTTTGGAAATAATAAAAAATACTAGCGAAAGAGTCAAGGCCAGGGGGCCCACACCCTATCCACGAGGGTGGGAGGCGTGCCTGCCTCCCTGGGCGCGCCCCCTGCCTCGTGGGCCCCCAGGTGCTCCACCGACCTCAACTCCAACTCTATATATTCACGTTCAGGGAGGAAAAAATCAGAGAGAAAGATTCATCGCGTTTTACGATATGGAGCCGCCGCCAAGCCCTAAACTCTCTCGGGAGGGCTGATCTGGAGTCCGTTCGGGGCTCCGGAGAGGGGAATCCGTCGCCATCGTCATCATCAACCATCCTCCGTCACCAATTTCATGATGCTCATCGCCGTGCGTGAGTAATTCCATCGTAGGCTTGCTGGACGGTGATGGGTTGGATGAGATTTATCATGTAATCGAGTTAGTTTTGTTAGAGTTTGATCCCTAGTATCCATTATGTTCTGAGATTGATGTTGCTATGACTTTGCTATGCTTAATGCTTGTCACTAGGGCCCGAGTGCCATGATTTCAGATCTGAACCTATTATGTTTTCATGAATATACGTGAGTTCTTGATCCTATCTTGCAAGTCAATAGTTACCTACTATGTGTTATGATTTGGCAACCCCGAAGTGACAATAATCGGGACTACTCCCGGTGATGACCGTAGTTTGAGGAGTTCATGTATTCACTATGTGTTATTGCTTTGGTCCGGTACTCTATTAAAAGGAGGCCTTAATATCCCTTAGTTTCCAATAGGACACCGCTGCCACGGGAGGGTAGGACAAAAGATGTCATGCAAGTTTTTTTCCATAAGCACGTATGACTATATTCGGAATACATGCCTGCATTACATTGATGAACTGGAGCTAGTTCTGTGTCACCCTATGTTATAACGATTGCTACAAAAACTGTTACTGTTACTTTTGCCACCGTTACCGTTACTTCCATACTACCTTACTACTAAACACTTTGCTGCAGATATTAAGTTATCCAGGTGTGGTTGAATTGACAAATCAGCTGCTAATACTTGAGAATATTTTTTGGCTTTACTTGTGTCGAATCAATAAATTTGGATTGAATACTCTACCCTCGAAAACTGTTACGATCCCCTATACTTGTGGGTTATCAGGTGTCGTCGTCCTCGACGACGACGCGCCGCCACCGGTCCGCCAGGGCGACCCCGGGACAGGAGTCCAGCAGCGGCGGCCGCTTCAAGGAGGAGAAGGACGACGATGACAACGGCGATGGCGGTGATGTCGGCGAATTTGTCACGCTTAGCGCGTTCTTTGACGTGTAGTTGCGGCCTCCGTTTTTTAAGTATTTCAGTTTCCTATGTATAAAACTATTTAAGTCGCCTAAGTAATGTCATGTTCGCCGAATTTTAGCCGAATTTTTGTCCCGTTTGCCGAATTTTAGCCAAATTCCTTTTCATAAAAATATTAAAGACGCCTTCTAGGGGGACCTGGGGCCGGCAGCTGGGAATCCGAAAGCCCCTAGGCCGATTTTAGCGCCGGTTCTCCCCCAGGCGGTGATTTTACGAGCCAGCTGGGGGCCATCGGTTGGAGATGCTCTAAGTGGCTGCCGTAGCTATATCCGCTGCTCGTGCTGACTTCTGAGTTTAAAGACCCGGTGGAGGAAGCAACGTCGTAGGTAGGAGTGATGCAACGATGGGAGCTGCCAAAATTGACATGCTCACATGAAGAGACAACAGTAGCACTAGTAAATCTAGGCAGAAGAGTATTAATCCCGTCAGGACCCACTCCGAGTTAATAGTGCATGCGGCGGCCTCTGGGCATCCACAAACAAACCACGACGGCCATGTGAACAACTGAACATCTGCGCTGGCCTCTGCTTTTGGCGTTTGGAGCGACCCGCTTGTCTTGTCCGCGCTCGCCGGCAACAGAACCCAGCCACCGTGGCCGTGACACCGTTGCTCCATCCTCCTCGGTGGCGGCTCGTCGGCTCCATCGGGCGTGCACGCGCGCGTGCTCCCGCGGCCCGGCGCCAAGTAGTACATCGACCTTGCTATAGATAGGTCGATGGATCCCCAAGTAGAGCAGCATCGTTTCATTACCACTTCCTGAATAATTAAGCTTTCGACAACAGGTAATGGGAGTGGTTACTGGTGGTTAGACGCCACGGTCGCATGTCACAGGCAAAAAGCGCATGCACCGACCGATCTGCCCGCAGCTATCTGCTGGACGGCCAGCAGATAGATAGATCCGCACAGGACAACGTTTCATTCGTCCAAACAATTTAGATTTCCATGGAAATTCCCCTTGTCGTAGCTAGAGATCTCTACTTTCCTCTCCCTGTCTCGGCAACGCGTTGTGCACATGTCGTCTTATATATTCTCTTACGACAGTAGAGACAGGCACTTGGTGCGTAGAGCATCATCATCAACAAGAGGAAAATCTAGCTTACTCATATTCCATTTTCCATATGTCACACCAACTGCTATTGGTATATACTCCCTCCGTTCCTAAATATTTATCTTTTTAGAGATTTCAAATGAACTACCACATATAGATGTATATAGACATTTTTAGAGCGTAGATTCACACAGTTTGCTTCGTATTTATTTACTTGTTAAAATCTTTAGAAAGACAAATATTTATGAACAGGGAGTACTTTTCTACGACCACTTGACGTTCGATTACGTGTCTCTGCCACTGCCATGTCAACAGCATCCAACTGACCCCAACATAAGAGCACACACACCCGCAGATAGTAGAAAACTAATCACCAACCTGTTTTGTCCCGTTGACCAAAGGTTTTTTTTTTAGAAAAGGAGGATGACCCCCGGCCTCTGCATCTGGGAGATGCATACGGCCACTTTATTGATTATTCTCGAGGACCTTATAAAGTATTACAACAATGAGCCTGAATCCATCATCTTGGCAACACATGCCGCTACTCCTATCCAAAATGATGAAGGGGTGCTACTGGGCCACTACCCAAACCACTCACCTAAGCCTAACATCAAAAGCCGGAAGTCAAACATATTGGAAGCCCCACCGAGCCACATACCGGTGCAGGGCACAATCCGATTAGATGCACTCGTGTGTCATCGCCGCCATCTTCCACAGTCCGTCTTGAGATCATATTAAGGCTTCTACCTTGTCCGCCACTCGCCATCGACGTCACCATGACGCCGGACGGATAGCAACCTCCTCTGCGCGAGTCCATCTCGCAAGATCGGGCAACGAGCCTCCACAGCGCCATGCCACCGATCTTCGCCGCCTTCAATGAGTGAGATGAAGTACCGCTCCACCACGGCATGTACAAGGTGAGGAAGGGCAAGGTCCCCATCGGAGACACGGCCAGAAGGGAAGCACCGCAGCCCCGAGACACTACCCGGAGCTGCGACGCAGTATATCAGGCGGGCCACCACCAGGAACCAGACAAGCTCGCCATGCATACCCAGCATCCCCATGCCCAAGTCGGCGCCTTCAAGAAGGTGACGACGCTGTGGCGCCGCCGCCGCTTAGCCATCGGCGCTAGGGTTTTCACCTTGGCGCAGGGGAAGGGGGGAGGCAGAGTAGGTTTAGCCTTGGCGCCGCCACCAAGGAGGGAATGGCGTCCGGGACGCCATTGACGCCGTGACCGCCATCGGCGGCCAAGGGTTTCCCTCGGCCAAGCACCCTGCCGCCACTTCTGAACCAGCCACAACATCGGTAGCGTGTCGCCGGAGATCCAGCGGCGGGGTCATGCATCACGAAGCGGACCGGGGCCTCCTGCGCCATGACTCGCGCCATCGCCCTCGCTGCCAGCAGCAGCCGAGGATCCGCCTACCTCACCGACGAGCACTCCCGCGGGAGGGCGCCGTCCGCACCAGCGAGCCGCCGCCTCGGATCCGGACCCTCACCACCAAAAGGGAGCGGTCGATTGGGAAGTCTTTGGATCGACCAAATCGCCCGCCGCCACCATCCGGGAGCGGCGCCGCCGCGGCCGTTCCCCCGATGGCGGCGAGGTGGGGAGAGAGGTGGGAAGGGTGTATGGCTGCCGGATCTGGGTTCCCCCGTCGCCGCCAGGGAGGGCGACGCGGGGGACGGGGATGTACGTAGAGCCCAACCATCAAAAAGAGGATTTAAATGGCCTAGTTCCTATAATGTAGTGCATTATAGGCAAGCAGCCGCTCTCAGTCCATCCAAAAGGGGATAAATGGACCCAAAGTGGTGCATTATAAACCAGCAGCTTGTCGAGTTTCCTAGGCCAAGTAGACGGAGCAGATGAACCACCGGGAAGCAGGAGTCGGAAATAACATGGCGTCGTTTCTCTCTTGTTGCATTGCCAACCAGAAAGAGAAAGGAAAGGGTAGAAAGGAAGCCATGCGGAGATTTGATTTTCATCCCCTGTGTGTCTCCTCCTCCATCCATCAACTTGGCTAGCAAGCCAGCTTAGCTTAGCTACTCCCGCTCCCGGACATAAACTTAACTTCACGACGCCCTAACCTGTCACTTCCCATTAGACATTAGTGCAAAGGTCCCTCAAACTTTAGCAAGCTAGCTTGACCAGTTCTGTTCACGACGGAGCAACGCGATGTTTCGGTTAAACTTTCTTTCTTCCCTGAAAAGTTGTTCTCCGATATGTTTGTTTTAGTAGTACTACGTAGTGATGTGTCTGGAAAGGCATGTTTTCCTTCACCTACTGGGGAAGCATCTGATAGAGTACTTCATTCGATACCACTGCCAACAGCAAGGTGCCTGAAACGCTACCGTTAATACAGTATGCAAGGTGACATTACCCTCTTGTTTAGTGCCACTTTTGACAGTGCTAATTGAGGTAGTCCCACCAGATCCACCAGAAAACCTTCATTACAGTAAAAGCAAACCAAAAGAGAAAGGTACATGTTGGCTTGGTGAGCGAGAAGTCATTAGCCATGCATGTGCCGAGGACACCAAATAGAGTACCTCTAGAAGATTACGTGGAAGCAGTAGCACTGTTACAGGCACGACCGTATATATGAACGGAGTCAATCAAAAGCGTCTGAGCGATCACGCGCCTCGAAACAAAGCCGCCTCGTAAGTCGTAACCGTACACGCTCAGCGGTAAGGCTGGTCATACACTCCAATACTCCCTTGGATCCAAGCATGGCCTAAGTTACCGGAACAATTTTGCTTATTTGGCATATATTTAATGAAGAAAGAGGTGCTTATGTGACTAAAAGAGGTGATTGGAACTTTAGTCAGGGGTGATTGGAACTTTAGCCTCTAAAAGAGACTAGTTTTAGTCAGACTAAAAATAGTCCCTTGGTTCCAAGCATGGCCTAAGTTACCGGAACATCACACACTCCAAGAAACAATGAGTCTATAACCTAATAAATACATCGTTGCATGACACTACATAGATGTTCCTACGCACTATGGAGGTAGTAACATAGTCTAGGGAACTAGCTTATGTTCTTGCCCATTGTAACCAGCCTAAGGCCATTCCCAGTACTCCACCATGGACAGATACTAAGCATGCCACATAAGCAAAAAGGTGACATGGCACAACATTTAAGCAGGGGAGAAAGTACTTTGGTGACCGAGGAAGAATCAATACCAAGCGCGAGAACCTAGGCAAATCACTTAAATGAAACAATTTGGCCAATGCATGAAAGACTTTAGATGCTAACTCATTAAATAAAATATGCTTAGCAACAACATGTTAAGACCTATATATATCGGGACTTGAGTTCTTTAAAGTATTTAATCTGATTAAGACTCATCTAAGCACCTTTGCATTGGACGAGGTCTAAAGCAGAGGCCGCCGCGTGTGGAGCTGGCGAAGAAGAGTCCGTGTGATGGATCCAGGCCATCGGAGCGCGATCCCACGGTCGGGGTCTGCCCTCTTTTGGCGCGAAATTACCGGGAAGAATCAATCGATCTGGACCACGTCACAGATGTAAGAAGGGGTCCCTTGTCCTTGGCCCTTGAATCATCTGTCACACATTAATGCACCCCTACTGTCCATGCATGCAGGTGAGTGAGTGAGTGCATTCAACCCGGTGTGATGGGTGGGAATGTGTGTGTGCATGTTCCACAGCCCAAAAAAGGACAATAATCCACTTCACTCTCGTGCTGGCCCTCATGGTCTACATTTGCAAAGGTGGCAATGCTTGGACATTAATTATTTAATTTGCCCTGTAAATGTATTTATTCCAAGTGGGGTTTTTCGTACCGGCACTGGTACTAGCATGTTTGGTAAGAGCATCTTCAGCCGTTGGCCCCCAGGAGGCGCTAAAAATCGTCCTGGGGTCAAGACAAGGCAAAACGCTTGTATTGAGGCGTTATGCCACCCGTCATGCCCACTGAATTTTTAAAAATTAAAGTGCGATGCAAACATGGCGCAAATTCAACCATTTTCAGCGAGCTCATACATATTTCGGCGAGTTCAAACCAAATTCAACCAAACACGGCACAAACACGCCAATATTTTACAAAAAAGATAAAAAACAAACTATTAGGCCCACCCGCCGTCTCCCTCGCCCCTCGCCGCTCCTTGCCGCCCGCCGCCCGCGCAGTTCTACATGCCAAGGAGGCTGTAGAACCGCGTGTACTCGCCGCCGTCGCCGCCGCCGCCGCCGCCGTCGTCATCGTCGCCTCTGCTGCGGTCGTCGTCCCTCGCCGCAACCCTCCCCGTTAGCGCGGCGGGTTGGACGGTCGCGGCGCCCTCGCCGTCGTCATTGTTGAGATCACGACGCCGTGCTCGTCCTCGCGCCACGCTGCGGCGGCGATCTCTCTCGAGGCAGGCTGCCGACCATCTCGCCACGGAGGTAGTTGTCGCGCGCCACGAGGGCGTCCTCGTCGAGAAGCCGCCGCGGCCTATCTCCTCGTACTCGGGAGGCTGGGCTCCGGTTGGGCGCGCGACGAGGACGAGGCGGCCAAGCGAAGTGGAGTCGGCGATGCCGCCGACGGCGTGTCTGAGGCTCCGCCTTGACGGGCGGAAGCGGTGAGCCGGCCGACCGGCCGGACGAGAGGAGGACGCCGGGGTCCATGCGCCTCGGCGTCCACGAGCTCCGGCAGCGGCGAGAAGGGCGGGGCTCGGGTACTCTAGCCTCGGCGTGTTGCCGCCTTGATGTACTCGAGGCGGCCTCCGGCGTTCGGCCGCACGCCCACCAACGGCGCCGCCCCGGAGTTGAGCTGCCGAGGGCACGACGCCGTTAGTGGCCTCGAGCTGCTTTCGGCGTGGCGGCGGAAGTACGGCTCAGGCGGGCTGTCGGGACGAAGCGTGGGTTTCTCTCGCCGCCCATGGCGGGAGGCGCGGATACTCGCGATCTCCGCACGCCGCGCGGCCCCCGTGGGCGGTGGTCGCACCGGGACCCCGCCGGCGCTGATTCTCCACGCTCCGGGCACCCGCATGTCTGGCGGGACCGGGTACTCGGCCTCGAAGAGGAGCCGAGCTTCGTCCTCGTGAAGGTGACGGGGGTCGAAGCCGTTCGTGTTGGGGAACGTTGCAGAAAATTAAAATTTTTCCTACGGTTTCACCAAGATCCATCTATGAGTTCATCTAAGCAACGAGTCATGGGAGAGTGATTGCATCTACATACCACTTGTAGATCGCGTGCGGAAGCGTTCAATTGAGCGGGATGATGGAGTCGTACTCGCCGTGATTCAGATCACCGATGACCTAGTGCGAGCGGACAAGCACCTCCGCGTTCAACACACGTGACGGAGCGGATGGCGTCTCCTCCTTCTTGATCCAGCAAGGGAAAGGAGAGGTTGATGATGATCTAGAAGCACGACGATGTGGTGGTGGATGCAGCAGAACTCGGCAGGCTTCGCTAAGCAACTACGGAGGAGGAGGAGGTGTAGCAGAGAGGGAGGCGCCAAGGGCTTGAGGTGTGGCTGCCCCTCCTCCCTCCCTTTATATAGGTGCAAGAGAGGGGAGGCAGCCTTGCCCCTTCCTCCAAGGAAGGGTGCGGCCAAGAGGGGAGGAGTCCATCCTCCCAAGGCACCTGAGGTGCCTTCCCCTTTAGGACTCTCCTCCCCAAGTCTCCTTGGCGCATGGGCCTCTTGGGGCTGGTGCCCTTGGCCCATATAAGCCAGGCGCACCCCTACAGCCCATGTGGCCCCCGGGCAGGTGGACCCCGGTGGACCCCGGACTCCTTCGGCACTCCCAAGACAATACCGATAAAGTCTGAAACTTTTCCGCGACAAAATAAGACTTCCCATATATAAATCTTTACCTCCGGACCATTCCGGAACTTCTCGTGACGTCCGGGATCTCATTCGGGACTCCGAACAACATTCGGTTTGCTGCATACTCATATTCATACAACCCTAGCGTCACCGAACCTTAAGTGTGTAGACCTTACGGGTTCGGGAGACATGCAGACATGACCGAGACGTTCTCCGGTCAATAACCAACAGCGGGATCTGGATACCCATGTTGGCTCCCACATGTTCCACGATGATCTCATCGGATGAACCACGATGTCAAGGACTCAATCGATCCCGTATACAATTCCGTTTGTCTAGCGGCATTGTACTTGCCCGAGATTCGATCGTCGGTATCCCGATACCTTGTTCAATCTCGTTACCGGCAAGTCTCTTTACTCGTTCCGTAACACATCATCCGTGATCAACCTCTTGGTCACATTGTGCACATTATGATGATGTCCTACCGAGTGGGCCCAGAGATACCTCTCCGTTTACGGAGTGACAAATCCTGTCTCGATTCGTGCCAACCCAAGACACTTTCGGAGATACATGTAGTGCACCTTTATAGCCACCCGATTCGTTGTGACGCGTTTGGTACACCCAAAGCATTCCTAGGGTATCCGGAGTTGCACAATCTCATGGTCTAAGGAAATGATACTTGACATTAGAAAAGCATTAGCATACGAACTATGATCTTTGTGCTAGGCTTAGGATTGGGTCTTGTCCATCACATCATTCTCGCTAATGATGTGATCCCGTTATCAACGACATCCAATGTCCATGGTCGAAACTGTAACCATCTATTGATCAACGAGCTAGTCAACTAGAGGCTTACAGGGACATGGTGTTGTCTATGTATCCACACATGTATCCGAGTTTCCTATCAATACAATTATAGCATGGATAATAAACGATTATCATGAACAAGGAAATATAATAATAACAACTAATTTATTATTGCCTCTAGGGCATATTTCCAACAGTCTCCCACTTGCACTAGAGTCAATAATCTAGTTCACATCGTCATGTGATTAACACTCACAGGTCACATCGCCATGTGACCAACACCCAAGAGTTTACTAGTGTCACTAAACTAGTTCACATCATCATGTGATTAAGACTCAATGAGTTCTGGGGTTTGATCATGTTTTGCTTGTGAGAGAGGTTTCAGTCAATAGGTCTGCAACATTCAGATCCGTATGTACTTCGCAAATCTCTATGTCATATTGTAAATGCTGCTTCCACGCTCCACTTGGAGCTATTCCAAATGGTTGCTCCACTATACGTATCCGGTTTGCTACTCAGAGTCACTCGGATAGGTGTTAAAGCTTGCATCGACGTAACCCTTTACGGCGAACTCTTTATCACCTCCATAATCGAGAAACATGTCCTTATTTACTCCAAGGACAATCTTGATCGCTGTCCAATGATCCATTCTGGATCACTCTTGTACCCTTGCGGACTCATGGCAAGGCACACTTCGATGCGGTACATAGCATAGCATACTAAAGAGCCTATATACGAAGCATAGGGGCGACCTTCGTCCTTTCTCTCTCTTCTGCCGTGGTCGAGCTTTAACTCTTAACTTCATACCTTACAACTCAGGCAAGAACTCCTTCTTTGACTGATCCATCTTGAACACCTTCAAGATCATGTCAAGGTATGTGCTCATTTGAAAGTACCATTTAGCGGTTTTTATCTATCCTCATAGATCTTGATGCTCAATGTTCAAGCAGCTTAATTCAGGTTTTCTATTGAAAAACACTTTGCAAATAACCCTATATGCTTTCCAGAAATTCTACATCATTTCTGATCAACAATATGTCAACAACATATACTTATCAGAAATTCTATAGTGCTCCCACTCACTTCTTTGGAAATACAAGTTTCTCATAAACTTTGTATAAACCCAAAATCTTTGATCATCTCATCAAAGCGTACATTCCAACTCCGAGATGCTTACTCCAGTCCTTAGAAGGATTCTTGGAGCTTTGCATACTTGTTAGCGTCTTTCAGATTTGTCAAAACCTTCTAGTTGTATTACATACAACCTTTCCTCAAGAAAATCGTCGAGGAAACAATGTTTTTGACATCCTATCGCAAGATTTCATAAATAATGCAGAATCGCTAATCCAATTCCAACAGACTCTTAGCATCGCTACTGAATGAGAAAGTCTCATCGCAGTCAACTCCTTGAACTTGTCGGAAAACATCTTAACGACAAGTCGAGCTTTCTTAATGGTGACACTTTACCATCATTGTCCGTCTTCTTCCAAAATCCATTTGTACCCAACAGCCTCTCGACCATCAAGTAGTTCTTCCAAAGTCTACACTCTGTTTTCATACATGGATCCTCTCTCGGATTTTATGGCCTCAAGCCATTTGTCGAATCCGGGCCCACCATCACTTCTCCATAGCTCGTAGGTTCATTGTTGTCTAGCAACATGACCTTCAAGACAGGATCACCGTACTACTCAAGCAAGTACTGTCCTTGTCGCCCCACGTGGTTTTGTAGTGACTTGATCCGAAGCATTATGATCACTATCATCGACTTCCACTTCAATTGGTGTAGGTGCCACAGAACAACTTCCTGTGCCCTGCTACACACTAGTTGAAGTGATGGTTCAACAACCTCATCAAGTCTCCACCATCCTCCCACTCAATTATTTTGAGAGAAACTTTTCCTCGAGAAAGGACCCGTTTCTAGAAACAATTACTTTTGCTTCCGGATCTGAGATAGGAGGTATACCCAACTAGTTTTTGGGTGTCCTATGAAGATGCATTTTATCCGCTTTGGGTTCGAGCTTATCATCCTGAAACTTTTCACATAAGCGTCGCAGCCCCAAACTTTTAAGAAACGACAACTTAGGTTTCTCCAAACCATAGTTCAAATGGTGTCGTCTCAACGGAATTACGTGGTGCCCTATTATAGTGAGTGCGGTTGTCTCTAATGCCTAACCCATGAACGATAGTGGTAATTCGATAAGAGACACCATGGTACGCACCATATTTAATAGGGTACAACTATGATGTTCGGACACACCATCACACTATGGTGTTCCAGGCGGTATTAATTGTGAAACAATTTCCACAGTGTCTTAATTGCGTGCCAAAGCTCGTAACTCAGATACTCATCTCTATGATCATATCATAGACATTTTTATCCTCTTGTCACAATGATCTTTAACTTCCTCTGAAATTACTTGAACCATTCAATAATTCAGACTTTGTGTTTCATCAAGTAAATATACTCAACATCTACTCGAATCAAATGTGAAGTCGAACATAACGATATTCTTTGCATGCCTCGGCACTCATTGGACTGCACACATCAAAATGTGTTACTTCCAACAGGTTGCTACCTTGTTCCATCTTCTTGAAATCGAGGCTTTTGGTCATCTTGCCCATGTGGTATGATTTGCATATCTCAAGTGATTCAAAATCAAGTGAGTCCAAACGATCCATCTGCATGGAGTTTCTTCATGCGTATACACCAATAGACATGGTTTGCAAGTATCAAACTTTTTCAAAAACGAGTGAGTCAAAGATCCATCAACATGGAGCTTCTTCATGCTTTTATACCAATATGACTTACATGGCGATTGCCACAAGTACGTGGTACTATCATTACTATCTTATATCTTTTGGCATGAAAATGTGTATCACTACGATCGAGATTCAATAAACCATTCCTTTTAGGTGCTAGACCATTGAAGATATTATTCAAATTAACAGAGTAACCATTATTCTCCTTAAATGAATAACCAGACAGACAGACATAATCCAATCATGTCTATGCTCAACGCAAACACCAAATAGCAATTATTTAGGTTTAACACCAATCTCGATGGTAGAGGGAGTGTGCGATGCTTGATCATATCAACCTTGGAAACACTTCCAACACGTATCGTCACTCACCTTTAGCTAGTCTCCGTTTATACGTAGCTTTTGTTTGAGTTACTAACACTTAGCAACCGAACCGGTATCTAATACCCTCGTGCTACTAGGAGTACTAGTAAAGTACACATTAACATAATGTATATCAATATACTTCTATCGACCTTGCCAGCCTTCTTATCTACCAAGTATCTAGGGTAATTCTGCTCCAGTGGCTGTTCCCCTTATTACAGAAGCACTTAGTCTCGGGTTTGGGTTCAACCTTGGGTTTCTTCACTGGAGCAGCAACTGATTTTCCGTTTCATGAAGTGTCCCTTCTTGCCCTTGCCCTTCTTAAAACTAGTGGTTTCACCAACCATCAACAATTGATGCTCCTTCTTGATTTCTACTTTCGTGGTGTCAAACATCGTGAATACCTCAAGGATCATCATATCTATCCCTGACATGTTATAGTTCATCACGAAGCTCTTAGCAGCTTGGTGGCAATGACTTTGGAGAAACATCACTATCTCATCTGGAAGATCAACTCCCACTTGATTCAAGTGATTGTTGCACTCAGACAATCTGAGCACAAGCTCAACGATTGAGCTTTTCTCCCTTAGTTTGCAGGCTAAGAAAATCGTCGGAGGTCTTATACCTCTTGACGTGGGCACGAGCCTGAAATCCCAATTTCAGCCCTCGAAACATCTCATATGTTCCGTGACGTTTCGAAAAACGTCTTTGGTGCCTCCACTCTAAACCGTTCAACTGAACTATCACGTAGTTATCAAAACGTGTATGTCCGATGTTCGTAACATCCACAAACGATGTTTGGGGTTCAGCACACCGAGCGGTGCATTAAGGACATAAGCTTTCTACTGTCCGCATAATCGCTACTGTCAACTTTCAACTATATTTTTTAGGAACATATCTAAGCAGTGGAACTAAAGCGCGAGCTTACGACATAATTTGCAAAGATCTTTTGACTATGTTCTGGATAATTAAGTTCATCTCATGAACTCCCACTTAGATAGACATCCCTCTAGTCATCTAAGTGATTACATGATCCGAGTCAATTAGGCCGTGTCCGATCATCACGTGAGACGGACTAGTCATCATCGGTGAACATCTTCATGTTGATCGTATCTACTATCGACTCATGCTCGACCTTTCGGTCTCTTGTGTTCCGAGGCCATGTCGTACATGCTAGACTCGTCAAGTTAACCTAAGTGTTTTGCGTGTGTAAATCTGGCTTACACCGTTGTATGTGAGCGTAAGAATCTATCGCACCCGATCATCACGTGGTGCTTGAAGCAACGAACTTTAGCAGCGGTGCACGTTAGGGAGAACACTTTCTTGAAATTGTTATGAGGATCATCTTATTTACTACCGTCGTTCTAAGTAAACAAGATGCATAAACATAATAAACATCACATGCAATTATATAGTAGTGACATGATATGGCCAATATCATATACCTCCTTTGATCTCCATCTTCGGGGCTCCATGATCATCTTGTCACCGGCATGACACCATGATCTCTATCATCGTGTCTTCATGAAGTTGTCACGCCAACGACTACTTCTACTTCTATGGCTAACGCGTTTAGCAATAAAGTAAAGTAATTTACATGGCGTTCTTCAATGACACGCAGGTCATACAAAAAATAAAAACAACTCCTATGGCTCCTGCCGGTTGTCATACTCATCGACATGCAAGTCGTGATTCCTATTACAAGAACATGGTCTCATACATCACATATATCATTCATCATCACAACTTTGGCCATATCATATCACAAAACACTTGCTGCAAAAACAAGTTAGACGTCCTCTAATTGTTGTTGCAAGTTTTACGTGGCTGCAATAGGGTTCTAGCAAGAACGTTTTCTTACCTACGTGAAAGCCACAACGTGATTTGTCAACTTCTATTTACCCTTCATAAGGACCCTTTTCATCTAATCCGCTCCAACTAAAGTGGAGAGACACACACCGCTAGCCACCTTATGCAACTAGTGCATGTCGGACGGTGGAACCGGTCTCACGTAAGCGCACGTGTAAGGTCGGTCCGGGCCGCTTCATCCCACAATACCGCTGAAGCAAGATAAGACTAGTAGCGGCAAGAAAGTTGACAACATCTCGCCCACAACAAATTGTGTTCTACTCGTGCAATAGAGAACTACACATAGACCTAGCTCATGATGCCCTTTGTTGGGGAGCGTTGCGAGAAAATTAAAAATTTCCTACGGTTTCACCAAGATCCATCTATGAGTTCATCTAAACAACGAGTCATGGGAGAGTGATTGCATCTACATACCACTTGTAGATCGCGTGCGGAAGCGTTCAATGGAAAGGGATGATGGAGTCGTACTCGCCGTGATTCAGATCACCGATGACCTAGTGCGAGCGGACAACACCTCCGCGTTCAACACACGTCACGGAGCGGATGGCGTCTCCTCCTTCTTGATCCAGCAAGGGAAAGGAGAGGTTGATGATGATCCAGCAGCACGACGGCGTGGTGGTGGATCTGTGAGAACTCGGCAGGCTTCGCTAAGCAACTATGGGAGGAGGAGGAGGTGTAGCGAGAGGGAGGCGCCAAGGGCTTCAGGTGTGGCTGCCCCTCCTCCCTCCCTTTATATAGGTGCAAGAGAGGGGAGGGCACAGCCTGCCCCTTCCTCCAAGGAAGGGTGCGGCCAGAGGGGAGGAGTCCATCCTCCCAAGGCACCTCGGAGGTGCCTTCCCCTTAGGACTCTCCCTCCCCAAGTCTCCTTGGCGCATGGGCCTCTTGGGGCTGGTGCCCTTGGCCCATATAGGCCAAGGCGCACCCCTACAGCCCATGTGGCCCCGGGCAGGTGGACCCGCCCCGGTGGACCCCGGACCCCTTCGGCACTCCGGTACAATACCGATAAAGTCGAAACTTTTCGGCGACCAAAATAAGACTTCCCATATATAAATCTTTACCTCCGGACCATTCCGGAACTCCTCGTGACGTCCGGGATCTCATCCGGACTCGAACAACATTCAGTTTGCTGCATACTCATATTCATACAACCCTAAGCGTCACCGAACCTTAAGTGTGTAGACCCTACGGGTTCGGAGACATCTGAGACATGACCGAGGCGTTCTCGGTCAATAACCAACAGCGGATCTGGATACCCATGTTGGCTCCCACATGTTCCACGATGATCTCATCGGATGAACCACGATGTCAAGGACTCAATCGATCCCGTATACAATTCCCTTTGTCTAGCGGCATTGTACTTGCCCGAGATTCGATCGTCGATATCCCGATACCTTGTTCAATCTCGTTACGGCAAGTCTCTTTACTCGTTCCGTAACACATCATCCGTGATCAACCTCTTGGTCACATTGTGCACATTATGATGATGTCCTATCGAGTGGGCCAGAGATACCTCTCCGTTTACGGAGTGACAAATCGATGTCGATTCGTGCCAACCCAATGCAGACACTTTCGAAGATACCGTAGTGCACCTTTATAGCCACCCGATTCGTTGTGGACGTTTGGTACACCCAAAGCATTCCTAGGGTATCCGGAGTTGCACAATCTCATGGTCTAAGGAAATGATACTTGACATTAGAAAAGCATTAGCATACGAACTACGATCTTTGTGCTAGGCTTAGGATTGGGTCTTGTCCATCACATCATTACGCTAATGATGTGATCCGTTATCAACGACATCCAATGTCCATGGTCGTGAAGCTGTAACCATCTATTGATCAACGAGCTAGTCAACTAGAGGCTTACCGGGGACATGGTGTTGTCTATGTATCCACACATGTATCCGAGTTTCCTATCAATACAATTATAGCATGGATAATAAACGATTATCATGAACAAGGAAATATAATAATAACAACTAATTTATTATTGCCTCTAGGGCATATTTCCAACAGTTCGCCGCCGCGCCGTCGCCTGGGAAGCATTCAACCATGTCTTTGAACTGGGGACGGCGAGGTGAGAGGGAGGAAGGGGGAGAGAGGGGGCGCGTCGGCGGTGGAGACTCTGTGCGTGCCACCGGCGCGCTGGGCGTCGGCTTATATAGGCGGAGGCGCCGCGTGCAGCGTGGCCGCCGCGTTTACGCGTGGCATGCCCTGGGACGCGCGTCGTCACGCCTTCACTGCGCCGCCCGTGAGGCATCAATGGCGGAGGCTGACTGGCGCGGCAGCTTTGGCATTGATTCGACGCGGGAAACGAGGCGGTGAGGACGACGAAGCGGCGAGAAGCGAGACGAGCCGCTGGCAAGGAGGGCCCGCGGCTCTTTCGCGCCAAAAACGATTTGCCTGGAGCCCCCGAGCGCCCCCAGCTCGCCGGGGTCGGGTTGGGTCCGCCGGCGCCAATTTCGGCCCGTGCCAGCGAAAATTGGGCCCTTGGGGGCGCGAATGGGCGATTTTTGGCGCCGTGACAAAAGTCGCTGGGGGCCTTGTTGAAGCGCGGTGGAGATGCTCTAACAGCAACTCCAATGGGGCGACCCATTTCGTCCGCGGCCGTCCGTTTGTGTCGGCGTTGACAAAAAAGCCGGCCCAACGCGCCGACCCAAGTGGACGCGCGTCTGCTTTCGTCCGCCCACCGACCCATTCCCGACCCATTTTTGAGCCTGATTTGCGTCGGCGCGGACACAAGACGAACGCGCGCGCGCTCGCCCTCTTTCCTCACAGGGCCCGTTGGTCGGTGGCACATTGGATTCACACACTCGCCCCCCTGCTACGTCGCCGACGCCGCCGGCCATTTTTTCAGATTAAAATGGATACACAGATAGTTCTAGCGTACGCAGATAAAAGAAAAAGACCACTACTCGTCGCTTTCTGACTCCGACTCGGTAATGTTCTCCTCCGACGTCTGAATGTAGGCGTCAGCAAGCTGCTCGTCTTCAAAGTTCCAACCCGACGTTTCTCGTTGCTTCAGTTTCAATTGATCTGCCTGCTTTTGCGAACGCTTGTCCTCCCGATAGGCGGCTCGCTCCCTCCTCCTCGCGTCCCTCTTCAACCTCAATTGCGTGTAGAACTGGCGTTCGTCGACGTTGTCTTGCGGGAAGCCTCTGCGCCACACCACCAAGGCTTCCACGTCCTTCTCTGCGATGGCAAGGCGACGCTGCCGCCTCCGGTGGACACGACGATCCTCGTCGGTGAAAAGCCGCGGGAGAGGCGCCAGATCCTGCGCCCGCTGGCTCGACCCGTTGGGAAAATTCATATCCCGACGAGGCCTCCGGAGGCGCCACGCCGCCGCGTCGTGCGCGCGGGCCGCCTCCTCTACGGTGTCGAATGTGCCGAGGATGAGACGTTTCTTGTGAAAGCACATCTCGGAGGAGAAGGCGCCGGAGCGGAGCTCGCGGACTCCGCGAAAATCCAAAGCGCCCAGACGGCGGATCGACATGGTGGCACAGAGGAGGCGAGAGTGGGCGGCGGACAGAGTGTGGAGGGAGCGTCTATTTTATAACGAGGGTCGGCCGCGGCGCGCGCGCGAACCTTTTCTGTGCGCTGGAGCGCCAAAACCAGCGCGCGCTAGGCCACTTTCCCCGCACGCGCGGACCTTTCCCGCGCGCTGTAGCGCCAAAACCAAGGCGACGGCATGATCTTAAACGCGCGCGGTCATGAAATGGGTCGGCCCGTTGGACGCACTGCCGACCCAAAAGTAAAAGAGACGGACGACGGGCGGGCGGCCGACCCAAATGGACAAAAAAGAACAAAAACGTCATGCGTTTGGGTCTACCTGTTGGAGTTGCTCTAAGTATGCATTGAGTCACAGGCTGACGAGACTGATGAATGGCGCTTGTGCATACTGGACCAGGTGACCGGCTGGCAGTTGTGAGCCTGCTACACCCCGGTGCGTGAAAGGATTTCTGTCTTGTCAGTGCATGGAGCCGGGCGACACGTACGCACGATCGTTCAGCAGGGACGGGGTCGACCATGTTCAGCAGCAGTAAGTATTTTGTTTTGTTTCTGTAGGTATACGAGTGTGAGGCGACAGGCCGTCAGTGTAGCTCGTGCTTTGTGGTTTCATTTTAGAGATTCCCTCTTTTTCCATTTTTGGGGATGGGAAGGGAATGGGTCCATGCATTCTGGCGGTGATAGATGTGCATCTTATCAGGATGGATGGGTAGATACTTTGGACGGTTGCTCAGTAGAGGTTCATGGATCGAGTCAAGTTGCATGGAACTTGTGTCAGGGGAAAACGAGAGAGAATATTGATCCAGACAAGGAGAAAAACTCTAGCAAGCTAGTTGTTGCCTAGTATCTGCATCTTGTTATACTAGTAGTAGCTTTTTCCTGGAAAATAATACTCGTTCCAGCCACATATCAATTTGCAACGAGCCCAGTTTCAAGTCAAGAAGTTGGTCAGAGTAACGCAGTCGACGTGCGTATTTAGTCAGTGGCGGCAAGTGTGCTGAATCAACGGGGAGCAGAGACATCGGCAGGTCAGTAGAGAAAATGCAGAACAATACAGTACTGCGTACCAAGTACCGAAAGCGTCAAAGCGAGGTGAATCTCCAGCAACCACGGGCGGGCGGCAAGAGCCCGAGATGCGCTAATGATGGCCGCAGCGTGGTGTTGTGTCCGTCTTTAAACTGGCTCTGATCCGATCCGGAAATCGTGGGAGCCGGTCCTTGAATTTGAGGCTTTGCTGTACGCGTTCAAGATTGTCCCAAGATCCTGTAGCGGCAGAAAAAAAAAAGAATAAAATGAAAATCATGCGCGCGCATGCATGTGGTTCCTCTGACCGGCAGATCATCAGGCAGTTCAAACTGATCCACTCGGTCGGTCGTCATTCCCGCCCACTAGCACCAGTCTACTAATCTAATCAACATCGATCGTGTATACGACCGTTACGTCAGGACTAAAACAAAAGTCTTGCGATCCTATTGGAAACTCGAGAAAACGACCCTGCATTCCCTGTGAGTCAATCCCGGCTTTACCCAGCCAATCCATCCAGCAGGCCTAGCCAGCGCGCGGGTGAAACTGAAAGCTAGTAATTCAACGACGACGACGACGACGTTTAGGTCTAACGGCCGGCCAGAAGGGACGGTGGATCAAATTCGACTTGGCCAGGCTCGGCCTTTAATGAATTTCATCTTGGATTGCCGGTTGCAGCCTTTGCGTCGCAAGCATTTGTTTTTCTCCTTTTCCCTGCAAAGAACGGAAATGAGTGCCGGCGGCTTTAAACTATAGGACAGTATTCTATTCCACCCGAGCGCGCGCCAAGGAATGATTTGCGGTCACGTGATGAACGCAGACACAGAGGGAATGTTCCATCTGCTGGGTTTATTAGGTCAGGGCAGGCTGGTCGCGTCCGCTCCTCCGGAAGGAATGATTTGATCCATGCAACGCAACGGCTTGTGGATCCATGGACCTTCACCGCCGCCTCTGCGGAGGGAGGAGAGAGAGAAAGAAACCCACTCGATTTCGCTCCCTTGGTCAACAAGCAAAGGCGTGCCTGCTGCCTAGCTGCCCCTTGGTTTGACTTTGAGATGCACGAGTTAGTTGCTGCCTTGCTCGCGCTGCTGGCGGCTACCGTCGATCGTACGTGCTTCCTCCCAGTAGTACGGGTGTACTGTGTACGGACTGAACTGCGCTATGTAGATACTGTCCTACGGCTCAAACTGAACTCAGAGAGACAGAATAGTCGTTACCGGAGGCACCCAACGCCGTTGGACCAGTCTTATACTACTAATACGGGTGGCAAACCCAACCCGTAAAAAAAAGATAAATCCGGCACCGGCACCGGCATCGGGTACCAGTGCGATAAATAATAAACAAACGGCCACGGCATTCGCTGCACTGTTGCCCGCGGGTGGGTGGGTGTGTCTGCTGCCACTGCATGCACTGCTCGCACACGCGCCGGTTGGTTGGTGCGGCCGCGGCCAGTTCATCAATCTCGGCTCTGCAACAACACACTCCCTCCCCCAGCCCAGGTGGTAAAACGGACGGTCGAATATTTCACCCAGGGATGGAGCTGGCCGTTGCCGCGTGCGTGCCGCATCAGCATCCACTGAAATCCGCTAGGGCTGGGGCCTGGGGGGCTACCGCTATAGCATGATTGATTGCAGTGCTGACTGACTGCTGCCTTTTCACGGGCGGCTGGCTGCGGTCCGCCGGTCCTCTCCTCCCTTCCCTTCCCTTCCCTTCCCTTCCCTTCCACCGCGTTTCCCTAGCTACCAAGCCGAATCACGGGTCACGGCGGCAAGATGGCACCTGCACAGGTCACGGCGGCTCGTTTTGACCGCCAGGAGAAATTGAGACCGACAGTTTTGACCGCCAGGTGGTAAAGAGCCCAGCCCAGCACTTGAAAATGAGCTCCCACGGCCGCGTGCCATCTCCTCTCCGGGGTACAAGCAGCCACTGCAGAAAGAAATAGTAGTTCTGTATACGTGCATTTGCAAATTCTGTATGTGTGTATGGCGTACGTACGTGATCATGGCATCATCCGTTCCTCGAGCGCTTATGGAGCAGTAGTACATACTCCTACATACGATACGACTGCCCTTCCCTTTCGAAAGTGTGCAGGATTCTTCTCAAAAAAAAAAAAAAAAGTGTGCAGGATTGATTCTTAGCCCGGCGCGATGGGGAGTGGTTGATCGGCCGACGGCGACGCGTATCCGCTCCTCCATCCCGCCCGCCCGCCCGGCTGAACGTAGTACGTGCAGATCAACTGCAGCATTTTGGGACCAAATTAGACAGATGATCCACGGAAAGGTACATGCAACTTGCGATGGGGAAACCCCACGCCCACGGTACGGCACGGTCAATTCGCATCTACGTAGCGTACTCCAACGCCGTGTCTCTGCAGTTACTGATTACTGTGTATGTTTATTATTAGATGATTATCATGCTGCTGGATTCAAACAGCTTGCTGGTACGTCCGTCCGTGTTGGTGCTATCATGCCATGCGATCGATCAGCGCTCCTTTGTTGGATGCGGTGGATCTTTTGGCCAACCGGTCAGCGGATTCGTTGGGCGTAGGAGGAGCGGCGACGCGCACGCGCCAACGGTCGGTACGTACGGTCAACCTCCATCGGGAGAACGCTCGCGCGCGGGTCCTGCTCCTGCACGGCAACACAGATGAATTCGAGGAGCTCAATCGTACGTATGGACAGAATGGAACATGGGCAGACGTACCGGTACGGTACATACGTAGTGGCATCATCACTACTGGTTCTGCATGATCCAGTACAGACTGATAAGAACGCCTCCATGGTACAGTTTCATCCTGTGGGGGGCTATCTAAGAGCCATGGAGTTACAACGCGTTGCGAGAGAGTAGGCTTACTTGCTTTGTCGGAGTGGGTCTATCGTTATGGTTGTCCGCATAGCATAATGTTTTCTTGTACTAATCGACTTTGTTCGCTCTCTCTCAAGAAAAAAAAAAACGCCAGAGTTACTATTGAAGTGCAGATGCTTTTGTGTACATGGATCCTGATCAACTCGGCAGCGAGAAAGAGTAGACACTGGTATGACATGGCCATTCCGATTCTGTTCTGACCGACTCCACGCACACACATAATGAGAACGGTGATCTGCCGTTTAAGACAAGGTTGAGAACATGGGACGAGAAAAATAAGACAGCATGGAGTGAGTACCCTTCTAGTGAGCAGCGGCTAAATTACTATTTTTGACCCTTTTTCCCCCTCGTTTAGCACGATCTGACCCTACCTTGATATTCTTTTCCCGGATTTAACCATTTTTCCGCCGACACTTTCTCTGGCAGGAGAGGTATAACAACCTACCGCCACTGTCCTCAATGGTAGGGTAGTGGTCAACGTAGACAACGTCGTCTATCTGTGCTGATGTGTATAACTGGCTACCGCCACTGTCCTCCGTGGTAGGGTGGTGGTCAACGTAAACGACGTCGTCTGTCTGTCTTGATGTGTATAACTGGTCACCGCCATTGTCCTCGGTGGTAGGATGGTGGTCAACGTAGACGATATCGTCTGTCTGTGCTGATGTGTATAACTGGCTACCGCCACATACCGCGGCGGTAGGTAGTTATACCCCACTACCACAACCAGTGGCGGTAAGGTGGTAAATAGGTATCTCGCTTCATGGGGCTACGGGCGGGCACCACCCTGCCATCAGCCCTTTCTTCCTCACAAAGGCTACATTGCCTCTCTCCTCCTCATGATTCCTCCCCTGGATCTTCCTCTTGCCTCGACTGTTTTTGCAGATCTTTGGGGCAAAACGAAGAGAATGCATTGGTGCAGCGATGTCATACACAAATGGTTTTTACCCCCTTTTCGCGACATAGTTTTAAACCATTGCCTTGCCTGTGTGGACGATAGGGGGTCCATCTCATACGACCCAGAAAATCATCAGTGATAGCACCTCCGGTCACACACTATTAGCGCATATGCTCGTGTGCGGTAGAGGAAGATAACGCATACAAATTCGCTGGAAAACTGTGTCACATCATCGTGGCATCCCAAACAATAATAATGGAACAAACCTTTGCGTTGGTAGACCACATCACACACAGCTTTCTGTATAGCCTCATCTGCGATAGGTGGAGCGATCACTAATGTTTTGCATCAGTTAAGCGTTTGCGTTATTCAAGTATATCAAACACGACTCGGTGAAAAAACTGTATGACATAGGGCTATCCACCACACACGCTTTTACTGATGGAAACGTTTGTAAAGTGTCATGACCCATTTAACGGGTTTATTAATTTACTATTAATACTCTCAGTATTAAGAAAATTCACATTTCATATGGAACAGATGTCTACCACTTTCATATCGGACACACAAATGTATTTTAACATCATAGTACAGATAGCTACGTCACAATAATACATTACAACATATAGCTAGTTCATCTTCATAAGCACAAAGTATGTTCAGCACAATATTAGAACAGTATATTCATTTTCCTAATCGGCTGATGTATGTTAGTGGATACGTGCATGATCCGTCAAATTTGTCTTTTGCAGCTCTGCTTTCAGTTCTGTAAGAGCATGTTTTGCACTGCCAAACGGGAAAGAGCTTCCTCCTTATCAAACATCATCTTAGTAATGTCTAATTTAAAAACTCCAAACTCATTCTCCATCTTCATATTTTCTCCCCATATCTTGAAATATTCTTCAGCATTGACAATATTGTCTCTAAGTCTATCTCTATTCTTTTCCTCATACATGCTCCAAACCTTTGCTAGGCACATGTTGAGTGACTGGCCACTCTTGATCAACCGACTACAGGTAAAAATACTTCCGTTTATCCTATAATATTTAAAACTAAATCAGATTAAAATTGTAGGAAAAAATGGGTCTAGCAACTTAGAAAATAACCAGATAAATATTTTTAAAAAAACTGAAGAAAACATTAATTATGGCATCACAAGCTAGAACCCAAATGAATTAATTGCTACTGAGACAACAACCAAATTCAGGAGCATCACAAGCTAAAATTAACCGCAACAACGCTACAAGTTCTTAGTCATGTACTCCCTCCGTCCTTGAAAGAGTGTACTTCCAATTTTGTTGGAAAGTCAAACTGTTTTATATTCGACCGTATTCATACAATAATACACCAACATTTATGCCATCAAAGTAGTAGGATTAGATTTATGATAAAATATATTTTCATCATATACCTATTTGGTTTCACAAACATTGATATATTTTTGCACAAACTTGGTCAAACTTTGAGAAAGTTTGATCCTCCAACACTGGAAGCACACTCTATCAAGGACGGAGGGGATATACTAATAAAATAACCATTATATGATGAAGATAACTATAACTGGAATATCATAGCTACAATGTTTCAATGACATCAAATTAATACCGAGAGCTATGTAAATGCACAAATTTTATAACACAGAACCGATGCCATCAATTACAATAACACTAACATAGAACTGTGAAAGTATGTTAATCACATCCTGAATAACATAGCACAGTGACAGTGTTTGAATCACATCTAACAAATGATTTCTATCAACAAAAGCGGGCTAACCTTCTATACACATGCTAGAAACTTCCTTCCACTGCCCACATATTCAAAAGCACTAACTTCACACATGGAGATTGATGTTGATGAAGACCCACAAGTATAGGGGAATCGTAGTCATTTCGATAAGTAAGAGTGTTGAACCCAACGTGGAGCAGAAGGAAATGACAAGTATTTTCAGCAAGATATTCTCCGCAAGTACTAGAAGTAGCGGTGACAGATAGTTTTGTAGCAAGTTGATTCGTAGCAAGTAACAAGTAGCAATAGTAACAAATGTGCAGCAAGGTGGCCCAATCCTTTTTATAGCAAATGACAAGACGAAAAGTTTTCTTATAGTAAGAAAATCGTTCTCGAGGACACATGGGAATTCTAATCTAGTCACGTTCATCATGTTTAGTTGATTCGTGTTCATTACTTTGATAATTTGATATGTGGGTGGACCGGTACTAGGGTGCTGTTATTACTTGAACAAGCAACCCTCTTATGATTACCCCGTCTCGCAAGCATCCGCAACTACGAAAGAAGAATTAAGATAAATCTAACCATAGCATGAAACATGTGGATCCAAATCAGTCCCTTACGGAATAACACATAAGCTAGGATTTATCCATAGCATGAAACATGTTGATCCAAATCTACTTATTACTCCTCAATGTATTCCCTTAGGCCCAAGTATGGTAAAGTGTCATGTAGTCGACGTTCTCATGACACCACTAAGGAAGAACAACATAAATATCATCAAAATATTGAAGGAATACCAACTTCACATGATTACTTATAACAAGAATTCGCCCATGTCCTCAAGAATAAAAGTAAATACACACAAATCATATCCATATTCAAGATCAGAGGTCTATTGAATACGCTTAAGGATATGAACATATAATCTTCAACCAAATAAACCGACTAGCATCAATTACAAGGTGTAATCAACACTACTAACAACCCATAGGTACCAATCTGAGGTTTTGAGACAAAGATTGAATACAAGAGATGATCTAGGGTTTTGGGAGGAGATAGTGCTGGAAAAGATGTTGATGAAGATTGGTCCTGCCACAATGAGAGGAACATTGGTGATGTCGATTTACCCCTCGTGGAGGGAAGTATCCCCGTCGGAATCGCTCCACCAGAGAGCAAAACTGCCCCTGCCCAGATTCCGTCTCGAGACGGTGGTGCTTCGTCCAGAAAGTCCTCTTCTGATTTTTAAGGGAAAATGTAGCGATCCGACCTCAGACGGTCAAATCTCTGTGTTCAGTGTCATCCCTAGATCGGTAATGCTGACACACACAGTACTCGAAGGATTTATAACAGAGTAGCAATCACACACTTATTACATCGAATGTCTCAAAAGAGAACTAATTACAATAAATATGGCTTAAGGCCATCTAAATAAGATAACAACGAAAGGCTTGGAAGATAAAGCGAGTCCATCAACTCCAACGGCATAGCTGAGTGCATGACAAACGACCTATCGCACCTTACTCTTCGTCCGAAAAGTCTGCAACATGATATGTTGCAGCCCGAAACGGGTCAGCACATGGAATATGCTGGCAAAATAACACAATAGAGCAATGAACAGCTAAATGCTATCACTACATGCATATATGGCTGGTGGAGGCTCTATGGTTATAATGTTTTTGCGAAAAGCCAATTTTTCCCTACAACAAAGGAATAGATTTTTATTTAACTATCATGGTGGTTGAAACATCATTGAGAAGGTTCCTCCAACTCAATCCCAATTAAAGTAGTTATTAAAATCCCAACAATTTAATTTAGAGTGATGAGATCCATATGATTATCCAAGAACCAGATACTCAAGATGTCCATAACCGGGGACACGGCTAACCATGATTAGTTTATACACTCTGCAAAGGTTTGCGCACTTTTACCCACACTACATGGTGTTTGAGAAACGGATGACCGAGACATAGTCTTTCGGAAGCATTAACTCTTTACTCTGTGTAGACAGTTACACCCACTTTCCCTCTACATCTGCTAGCCTACCACTGAAAGAGATCACGCAACATACTCAACTACGCCAGAGCCCATAATGGCTTGTGGCTGCACACGGAAGTTTCTAGCATGAATAATCTTATGATCCCTTTGAGCCTGGGTGGCGGACCATAGGATGATCACACGGGTACTCCAGGATATCGTAGGCCAACACTGGATTCTCCAGGTGCCCACAAGCAATCCACCTAGATGTGTATTAAAGTTGCCACCTTAAGTTGAACCATTAATTAACAAACTCACATATGTCATGGATACTCTCTCGAACCCAAACCACGTCTACGAGCATAGCATGGCAATATAACAATAACATAGAAGTAACTCCCAGGGTTTGATAATAAAAGGGCAATAGGTTCTACCTCATCATCTACTTCCCAAGCCCACATGTTAAGAGATCCTACTCATGCAATGTTTGAGGGTTGAAGCTAATGCATAAAAACTGGTTAATAAAAGGGTATGATCAAAGTGTTACTTGCCTTGCTGACGATCCGCAAAACCTAGAGACTCGTAGTAGCACGCTTCGCACTCCGTGAATTCTATCGCAAACAAACAATAGCATACATAAGCACTCAAACTAAGATGCATGGGTAAAACTCAAATAAGAAGATCTAACCAGAAAGTTCAACTGAAGAATTCCGGTTTGCAAAAGGAATCAAATCAAACGGAGCAACGAAACTCAAACTACGAAAGAAACGAGATCCGGTTAATAATCTGGACTAAAGTCAAATTTTATAGTACCAAAATCTTGTTCAAGTTGGTTAAACATAAAGAGGGCTTCGAGACGAAGACCTAGGCGCTTATTTCACCTGATTTGGATAAACGAGCGAAAAGATAAACTAAAACGAAGATTAGGGCAGAAATCGCGATCGAAAATAATCGCGGAATAACCTTGGAAAAATAAAACGAGACGAACAGGTTAACGAATGAACGTTCGCTGTCAGCGGCTATCTGGCGAGTAGCGTTCGTTAAAACGAACGTACGGACGAACACCCGCTATATAACTATACCGCGAAAAAAAACCTAACGAACCGAAACAAAAAAAACGAACGGCGGCGGCGGTGGCTACCTCCGCGAGGCTCGAGGGGCGGCACTGGCGTCGAGGGCTCGGCGGAGGCGAGGCGGAGGGGAGGAGGCGGCGGCGGGGTACTTATAGGGGGGGGGGGTCGGGGCGAGGCCGACTGGGGGAAGGGGCGGCGCGGCGGCGTGGCTCAGGCGGACTCCGGCGAGTCCGTCTCGCGCACGGGAGGGAAGGCGGCGGTACTAGGTGGGCCGGCCTGCTCGGCTGGGCTTCGGCCTAGTTGGGCGGGAAACTTTTTTTAAACTGATTTCATCGAAAAAAATCCTAGAAAATAAAATAAAATCTAAAAATACCAAGACAAATTTTATTTGAATTAGAAAAATATTTAGAACAAGGTGAACATTTTCTTGGCCCTAAAATGCAAATTTGAAAAATCCAAAATTTTGTAATTCAAATACAATTATTTATTTGATTTTAATATTTTTCCTCTAATATTTCATTTATGTTGGAGAAGTTATATTATCTGCACTCATATATTTTAATATGAAATATTTTCGGAGAGAAAAATAATTAAAACCAAAGTGATCCTTGTTTTGATATTTGATAAAATTCAAATATGAAGAACGTGAAATCCCCAACTCCCTCCGTGGGTCCTTGGGTTGCTTAGAATTTCGAGGATCGTGAAACGAAATGCGATAAAATATGATATGCATGAATGACCTATGTATAACATTCCAAATTGAAAATTTGGGATGTTACAAACCTACCCCCTTAAGATGAATCTCGTCCTCAAGATTCGGGTTGACTATAAAATAGGTGTGGGTGGTCTTTGCGTAGATCATCCTCTCGTTCCCAGGTGGCTTAATCCTCTGTATGGTGGCTCCACTGAAGTTTGCAAAACTTGATAACCTTGCTGCGAGTAACTCGACTGACAAACTCGAGAATCCTGACAGATTTCTCCTCATATGTCAAATCACCGTCCAACTGAATTGCTTCCAGGGGCACTGTATCTCTTAGGGGAATATCGGCCATCTCTGCATGGCACTTCTTCAACTTGGAAACGTGAAACACATCATGAACTCCTGACAGTCCTTCGGGTAACTCCAATTTGTAGGCAACCTCTCCCATGCATTCCAAAACACGGTATGGACCTACAAATCTCGGGGCTAACTTTCCCTTAACTCCAAAACATTTAACTCCTCGCAGAGGTGACACTCGCAGATATGCTCTGTCTCTGATTTCATAGACTACCGACTTGCGTTTCGAGTCTGCATAACTCTTCTGTCTGGACTGAGCTACCTTCAGTCTATCTCGAATCAGCTTAACCTTTTCTTCGGACTCTTTAATCAAATCCGGTCCAAACAACTGACGGTCTCCAACTTCATCCCACATCAACGGTGTTCGGCATCTCCTTCCATACAGGGCCTCGAACGGTACCATCTTCAAACTGGCGTGGTAGCTGTTGTTGTATGAGAACTCCGCGTAGGGCAAGTTGTCATCCCAACTAGATCCATAATCTAGCGCACAAGATCTCAACATGTCCTCCAGAATCTGATTGACTCTCTTGGTCTATCCATCTGTCTGCGGATGAAAGGCTGTACTGAACTCTAGCCTGGTTCCCAAAGTCTGGTGCAGCTGGTGCCAAAACTTTGAAGTAAATTGTGTTCCTCTATCTGATACGATGGTCCTTGGAACTCTGTGCAGACATACGATCCTGGTCATATATATCTTGGCCAACTTTGCACTGGTATTGATGGTTTTCACAGGTGTCGGTGTCAAAACCGGCGGATCTCGGGTAGGGGGTCCCGAACTGTGCATCTAGGATCGATGGTAACAGGAGACGGGGGACACGATGTTTACCCAGGTTCGGGCCCTTTCTATGGAGGTAATACCCTACTTCCTGCTTGATTGATCTTGATGAATATGAGTGTTACAAGAGTTGGTCTACCACGAGATCGTAATGGCTAAAACCCTCGAAGTCTAGCCTATGTGAATATGGTAATGAGTATCCACCTATCCGGACTATGCTCTCCGGTTTATATAGACACCGGAGAGATCTAGGGTTACATGGGGTCGGTTACATAAGAAGGAATCTTCATAGTTGGTCGCCTAGCTTGCCTTCCACGCCAAGGAGAGTCCAATCCGGACACGGGTATAGTCTTTGGCCTTCATATCTTCACAGCCCATCAGTCCGGCCCAATGAATAATAGGCCGGACACCCGAGGACCCCTTAGTCCAGGACTCCCTCAGTAGCCCCTGAACCTGGCTTCAATGATGAGGAGTCTAGCGCGCAGATTGTCTTCGGCATTGCAAGGCGGGTTCCCCTTTTTCCGAGCTCCAAGATAGTCTTCGGATGCGGTGATAGTATCCGAACCTGTCACACACCGTACACAACCGCAGAGAGAATATATATATTTTTACATGAGTTCCATCCGCCGACATTTTTTGTAACACGACATTGCATCTGACCGGTCATAATTCCCAACCGTTATTGTGTTCGACGCCCCACGCCTCGAGACGCGGTTGCCATTGGCATGTCTTGTCAAAGCAGAGATCGTGTCCCCTTATCGCGGGATTCTCATCAATGCGGGCATGGGTAACCCAACCGTGCCGTTTATACAGCCCTTGGGAATAGGCGAATATTAAGGCGAGTGAGGAGGCGTTTAATATTTGCTGCCTTTGTAAGGGGATAAGGGTTCCCTCTTCCTCTTCTCACGCTCTCTCTGTCTCCGCCTTTCCAATCTCGAGCTCCAGTGCCCCATTTCTCATCTCCTTTCCACCCAAGCAACCATGTCCGGATCCGGTTGTAGGGGCAAGTGGATGGTCTCCTCCATCAAGGAGGAGGACATTACTGAGCTTTGGGCGGTCGAATATTTGGCGAAGGAGATTGCCCACTGTTTGCTGGCCGAGGGACAAGTCGTCCCCACGCCGAAGCCCACCGAGAGGGTAGTATTCATCCCCCATTTCTTCTGCGGGCTAGGGTTTCCACTCCACCCTTTCGTCCGCGGGCTGATGTATTATTACGGGATAGATTTCCATGATCTGTCCCGAATTCCTTAAATCAACATCTCGGCGTTTATCGTCGTCGTGTGAAACCTTCCTCCGCATCAACCCCACTTCAGGTGTGGCTCAAGGTCTTCAACGTGAAGCCGAAGGTGGTGGATGGCCAGCACGCGGAGTGCGGAGGAGCCATGGTGAGTAAGCTGTCCAATGTCTCCTGGCCCAAGGGCACTTTCGTGGTCACAGTAAAGGAGTGGCCGAAGCAATGGTTCTATATCACTGAACCTCGCGGCACCACCTGGGCCGCAGCTGCCGAATTCCGCTCCGGCGCTCTCATGCGACTCACCTCCTGGGTCGAGAAGAGTCCAGACTGGTGTCACCTGACGAGCTGATAGCGTTGCAGACGCGCGTTCAAATCATGGTGACCAAGAATGTCAAGCTCGTCGATGTAATCCAGATGCTAGTTCGTCGGATTCTTCCGTGCCAGCGCCGAAGCTGGCCTCTGTGGGAGTTCAATTCGAAGAAGCACCAAACCTTGGTAAAGCTCTTCGAGACTACTCACGAAGGGGCCTGGAAGTTGCTTTTTAAGGGCAACGAGAAGCCACCGGCCACGGATTCAGACCGTGGTCACGATTGAAAACACCCCGCCAGCGAGGTATGCTACTTTTGATGTACCCCCAACTTAATTGTTTCGAGGATGATGTGTGAGCTTTTATTATTGCTTTTGGGGATTTGGATGGAGAGGCGAAGCGGATCCGATGTCCGCTCCGCTACTGAAGAACCAGTCATCCCGCGTCTAGCGAAGATGCTGGTGCCGGCGCCATATAAGGCCCCGGAGAAGAAGGCCAAGAAGAAGGCAAAGGGGGCCAAGAGTGGCCCCCGTTGCAAGGGCACTTCGGACGTGACGTCCGAAGACGATGAAGCTCATTCCTCTATCCCTAAGGACAATGACGAGGAAGTGGAGGAGGAGGAGGAAGAAAACTGAAGGAAATATGCCCTAGAGGCAATAATAAAGTTATTATTTATTTCCTTATTTCGTGATAAATGTTTATTATTCATGCTAGAATTGTATTAACCGGAAACATAATACTTGTGTGAATACATAGACAAACTGAGTGTCACTAGTATGCCTCTACTTGACTAGCTCGTTGATCAAAGATGGTTATGTTTCCTAGGCATTGACATGAGTTGTCATTTGATTAACGGGATCTCATCATTAGGAGAATGATGTGATTGACTTGACCCATTTCGTTAGCTTAGCACACGATCGTTTAGTATTCTGCTATTGCTTTCTTCATGACTTATACATGTTCCCATGACTATGAGATTATGCAACTCCCGTTTACCGGAGGAACACTTTGTGTGCTACCAAGCGTCACAGCGTAAGCGGGTTATTATAAAGGTGCTCTACAGGTGTCTCCGAAGGTACTTCTTGGGTTGGCGTATTTCGAGATTAGGATTTGTCACTCCGATTGTCGAAGAGGTATCTCTGGGCCCACCCAGTAATGCACATCACTATAAGCCTTGCAAGCATTGTAACTAATGAGTTAGTTGCAGGATGATGTATTATGGAACGAGTAAAGAGACTTGCTGGTAACGAGATTGAACTAGGTATTGAGATACCAACTATCAAATCTCGGGTAAGTAACATACCGGTGACAAAGGGAACAACGTATGTTGTTATGCGGTTTGACCGATAAAGATCTTCGTAGAATATGTGGGAGCCAATATGAGCATCCAGGTTCCACTACTGGTTATTGACCGGAGACGTGTCTCGGTCATGTCTACATAGTTGTCGAACCCGTAGGGTCCGCACGCTTAACGTTTCGATGACAGTTATATTATGAGTTTATATGTTTTGATGTAACGAAGGTTGTTCGGAGTCCCGTATGTGATCACGGACATGACAAGGAGTCTCGAAATGCTCTAGACATGAAGATTGATATATTGGAAGCCTATGTTTGGACATTGGAAGTGTTCCGGGTGAAATCGGGATTTTACCGGAGTACCGGGAGGTTACCGGAACCCCCCCCCCCCAGGAGGTTAATGGGCCATAGTGGGCCTTAGTGGAAGAGAGGAGAGGTGGCCAGGGCAAGGGCCGCGCACCCCTCCCCCTTAGTCCGAATAGGACATGGAGAGGTGGGCAGCGCCCCCCCCCCTTCCTTCCTCTCCTCCACCTCTTTCCCCCTCCACTCCTAGTCCAACTAGGAAAAGGGAGGGCGTCCTATTCCCGGTGGGAGTAGGACTCCTCCTGGCGCGCCCCCTCTAGGCCGGCCGCACCTCCCCCCTTGCTCCTTTATATACGGGGGCAGGGGGCACCCCAAAGACACAACAATTGATCATCTGGTCTTTTAGCCGTGTGCGGTGCCCCCCTCCACCATAGTCCACCTCGATAATACTGTAGCAGTGCTTAGGCAAAGCCCTGCGTCGGTAGAACATCATCATCGTCACCACACCGTCGTGCTGAAAAAACTCTCCCTCAACACTCGGCTGGATCGGAGTTCGAGGGACGTCATCGAGCTGAACGTGTGCCGAACTCGGAGGTGCCGTACGTTCGGTACTTAATCGGTCGGATCGTGAAGACGTATGACTACATCAACCGCGTTGTGCTAACGCTTCCGCTTTCGGTCTACAGGGATACGTAGACAACACTCTCCTCTCTCGTTGCTATGCATCACCATGATCTTGCGTGTGTGTAGGAATTTTTTTGAAATTACTACGTTCCCCAACAGTGGCATCCGAGCCAGGTTTTATGCGTAGATGTCATATGCACGAGTAGAACACAAGTGAGTTGTGGGTGATATAAGTCATACTGCTTACCAACATGTCATATTTTGGTTCGGCAGTATTGTTGGATGAAGCGGCCCGGACCGGCATTACGCGTACGCTTACGCGAGACTGGTTCTACCGACGTGCTTTGCACACAGGTGGTTGGCGGGTGTCAGTTTCTCCAACTTTAGTTGAACCAAGTGTGGCTACGCCAGGTCCTTGCGAAGGTTAAAACAACACCAACTTGAGAAACTATCGTTGTGGTTTTGATGCGTAGGTAAGAACGGTTCTTGCTAAGCCCATAGCAGCCACATAAAATTTGCAACAACAAAGTAGAGGACGTCTAACTTGTTTTTGCAGGGCATGTTGTGATGTGATATGGTCAAGACATGATGCCAAATTTTATTGTATGAGATGATCATGTTTTGTAACCGAGTTATCGGCAACATGTAGGAGCCATATGGTTGTCGCTTTATTGTATGCAATGCAATCGCCCTGTAATGCTTTACTTTATCACTAAGCGGTAGCGATAGTCGTAGAAGCATAAGATTGGCGAGACGACAACGATGCTACGATGGATATCAAGGTGTCGCGCCGGTGACGATGGTGATCATGACGGTGCTTCAGAGATGGAGATCACAAGCACAAGATGATGATGGCCATATCATATCATTTATATTGATTGCATGTGATGTTTATCTATTATGCATCTTATATTGCTTTAATTGACGGTGGGCATTATAAGATGATCCCTCACTAAATTATCAAAGTATAAGTGTTCTCCCTGAGTATGCACCATTGTGAAAGTTCTTCGTGCTGAGACACCACGTGATGATCGGGTGTGATAGGCTCTATGTTCAAATACAACGGGTGCAATTGCACACGCGGAATACTCAGGTTAAACGTGACAGGCCTAGCATATAACAGATATGGCCTCGGAGCACGGAGACCGAAAGGTCGAACGTGAATCATATAGTAGATATGATTAACATAGTGATGTTCACCATTGAAACTACTCCATCTCACGTGATGATCAGACATGGTTTAGTTGATTTGGATCACATGATCACTTAGAGGATTTGAGGGATGTCTATCTAAGTGGGAGTTCTTAAGTAATATGATTAATTAAACTTAAATTTATCATGAACTTAGTCCTGGTAGTATTAGCATATCTATGTTGTAGATCAATAGCTCGCATTTTGCTCTCCTATTTTATTTTGATATGTTCCTAGAGAAAACTAAGTTGAAAGATGTTAGTAGCAATGATGCGGACTTGGTTCGTGATCTGAGGATTAACCTCATTGCTGCACATAAGTATTATGTCCTTGATGCACCGCTAGGTTACAGACCTATTGCAGGAGCAGATGCAGACGTTATAAACGTTTGACAGAAGCTCGGTATGATGACTACTTGATAGTTTAGTACACCATGCTTTACGGCTTAGAATCGGGACTTAAAAAAATGTTTTGAACGCCACAGAGCAGGTAAGATGTTCTAAAAGTTGAAATTGGTATTTCATACTCATGCCCGTGTGGAGAGGTATGAGACCTATGACAGTACTTTGCCTACAAGATGGAGGAGAATTGCTCAGCTAGTGAGCATGTGCTCAAAATGTCTGAGTACTACAATCACTTGAATCAAGTGGGAGTTAATCTTCCAGATAAGATAGTGATTGATAGAGTTCTCTAGTCACTATCACCAAGTTACTAGAACTTCGTGATGAACTATAATATGCAAGGGATAACGGAAATGATTCCCAAGCTCTTCGTGATGCTGAAATCGACGAAGGTAGAAATCAAGAAAAACATCAAGTGTTGATGGTTGAATAGACCACTAGTTTCAAGAAAAGGGCAAAGGGAAGAAGGGTAACTTCAAGAAGAACGGCAAGCGAGTTGCTGCTCAAGTGAAGAAGCCCAAGTCTAGACCTAAGCCTGCGACTGAGTGCTTCTACTGCAAAGGAACTGGTCACTGGAAGCAGAACTGCCCCAAGTATTTGGCGGATAAGAAGGATGGCAAACTGAACAAAGGTATATTTGATATACATGTTATTGATGTGTACTTTACTAGTGTTTATAGCAACCCCTCAGTATTTGATACTAGTTCAGTTGCTAAGATTAGTAACTCGAAATGGGAGTTGCAGAATAAACAGAGACTAGTTAAGGGTGAAGTGACGATGTGTGTTGGAAGTGGTTCCAAGATTGATATGATCATCATCACAGACTCCCGATACTTTCGGGATTAGTATTGAACCTAAATAAGTGTTATTTGGTGTTTGCGTTGAGCATGAATATGATTTGATCATTTTATTGCAATACGGTTATTCATTTAAGTTAGAGAACAATTGTTGTTCTGTTCACATGAATAAAAACCTTCTATGGTCATACACACCAAAGAAAATGGTTTGTTGGATCTCGATCATAGTGATACACATATTCATAATATTGAAGCCAAAAGATGCAAAGTTAATAATGATAGTGCAACTTATTTGTGGCACTGCCATTTAGGTCATATTGGTGTAAAGCACATGAAGAAAATCCATGCTGATGGGCTTTTGGAATCACTTGATTATGAATCATTTGATGCTTGCGAACCATGCCTTATGGGCTAGATGACTAAGACTCCGTTCCCCGGAACAATGGAGCTAGCAACTGATTTATTGGAAATAATACATACTGATGTATGCGATCCGATAAGCCTTGAGTCTCGCGGCGGGTATCGTTATTTTGTGACCTTCACAGATGATTTGAGCAGATATGGGTATATCTACTTGATGAAACATAAGTCTAAAACATTTTAAAAATTCAAAGAATTTCAGAGTGAAGTGGAAAATCATTGTGACAATAAAATAAAGTTTCTATGATCTAATCGCGGAGACGAATATTTGAGTTATGAGTTTGGTCTTCAATTAAAACAATGTGGAATAGTTTCACAAATTCGTGCCACCTGGAACACCACAACATAATGGTGTGTCCGAACATCATAACTGTACTTTATTAGATATGGTGCGATCTATGATGTCTTTTACCGATTTACCACTATCGTTTTGGGGTTATGCATTAGAGACAGCTGCATTCACGTTAAATTGGGCACCATCTAAATCCGTTGAGACGACACCGTATGAACTATGGTTTCGCAATAAACCTAAGCTGTCGTTTCTTAAAGTTTGGAGTTGCGATGCTTATGTGAAAAAGTTTCAAACTGATAAGCTCGAACCCAAATTGGAGAATTGTGTCTTCATAGGATACCCAAAGGAGATAGTTGGGTACACGTTCTATCACAGAAACGAAGGCAAGACATTCGTTGCTAAGAATGGATCCTTTCTAGAGAAGGAGTTTCTCTCGAAAGAAGTGAATGGGAGGAAAGTAGAACTTGATGAGGTAAATGTACCTGCTCCCTTATTGGAAAGTAGTTCATCACAGAAACCGGTTTCTGTGACACCTACACCAATTAGTGAAGAAGTTAATGATGATGATCATGAAACTTCAGATCAAGTTGTTACTGAACCTCGTAGGTCAACCAGAGTAAGATCCGCGCCAGAGTGGTACGGTAATCCTGTTCTGGAGGTCATGTTACTTGACCATGGCGAACCTACGAACTATGGGGAAGCGATGATGAGCCTAGATTCTGCAAAATGGTTTAAGGCCATGAAATCTGAGATGGGATCCATGTATAAGAACAAAGTATGGACTTTGATTGACTTGCCCGATAATTGGTGAGCCATTGAGATTAAATGGATCTTCAAGAGGAAGACGGACGCTGATATTAGTGTTACTATCTACAAAGCTGGAATTGTCGCAAAAGGTTTTCGACAAGTTCAAGGTGTTGACTACGATGAGAGTTTCTCACTCGTATCAATGCTTAAGTTTGTCCGAATCATGTTAGCAATTGCCGCATTTTATGAAATCTGGCAAATGGATAAACAAAACTGCATTCCTTAATGGATTTATTAAAGAAGAGTTGTATATGATGCAACCAGAAGGTTTTGTCGATCCTAAAGGTGTTAACAAAATGTGCAAGCTCCAGCGATCCATCTATGGACTGGTGCAAGCATCTCGGAGTTGGAATATACGCTTTGATGAGTTGATCAAAGCATATAGTTTTATACAGACTTGCGATGAAGCCTGTATTTATAAGAAAGTGAGTGGGAGCACTACAACATTTCTGATAAGTATATGTGAATGACATATTGTTGATTGGAAATAATGTAGAATTATTCTGCAAAGCATAAAGGAGTGTTTGAAAGGAGTTTTTCAAAGAATGACCTCGGTGAAGCTGCTTACTTATTGGGCATCAAGATCTACAGAGATAGATCAAAACGCTTGATAAGTTTTTTCAATAAGTACATACCTTGACAAGATTTTGAAGTAGTTCAAAATGGAACAGTCAATGAAAGAGTTCTTGCCTGTGTTACAAGGTGTGAAATTGAGTAAGACTCAAGGCCCGACCACGGCAGAAGATAGAAAGAGAATGAAAGTCATTTCCTATGCCTCAACCATAGGTTCTATAAAGTATGCCATGCTATGTACCAGATCTATTGTATACCGTACACTGATTTTGGCAAGGGAGTACAATAGTGATCTAGGAGTAGATCAGTGGACAGCGTTCAAAATTATCCTTAGTGGAATAAGGATATGTTTCTCGATTATGGAGGTGACAAAAGGTTCGTCGTAAAAGGGTTACGTCGATACAAGTTTTGGCACTGATCCAGATGACTCTAAGTCTTCATATAGATACATATTGAAAGTGGGAGCAATTAGCTAAAGTAGCTCCGTGCAGAGCATTGTAGACATAGAAATTTGCAAAATACATACGGATCTGAATATGGCAGACCCGTTGACTGAACTTCTCTCACAAGCAAAACATGATCACATCTTAGTACTCTTTGGGTGTTAATCACATAGCGATGTGAACTAGATTATTGACTCTAGTAAACCCTTTGGGTGGTGGTCACATGAAGATGTGAACTATGGGTGTTAATCACATGGTGATGTGAACTATTGATGTCAAATCACATGGCGATGTGATCTAGATTATTGACTCTAGTGCAAGTGGGAGACTGAAGGAAATATGCCCTAGAGGCAATAATAAAGTTATTATTTATTTCCTTATTTCACGATAAATGTTGATTATTCATGCGAGAATTGTATTAATCGGAAACATAATACTTGTGTGAATACATAGACAAACAGAGTGTCACTAGTATGCCTCTACTTGACTAGCTCGTTGATCAAAGATGGTTATGTTTCCTAGCCATTGACATGAGTTGCCATTTGATTACCGGGATCTCATCATTAGGAGAATAATGTGATTGACTTGACCCATTCCGTAGCTTAGCACATGATCGTTTAGTATTCTGCTATTGCTTTCTTCATGACTTATACATGTTCCCATGACTATGAGATTATGCAACTCCCGTTTATCGGAGGAATACTTTGTGTGCTACTAAACGTCACAACGTAACTGGGTAATTATAAAGGTGCCCGACAGGTGTCTCCGAAGGTACTTGTTGGGTTCGCGTATTTCGAGATTAGGATTTGTCTCTCCGATTGTCGGAGAGATATCTCTGGGCCCACTCAGTAATGCACATCACTATAAGCCTTGCAAGCATTGTAACTAATGAGTTAGTTGCGGGATGATATATCACGGAACGAGTAAAGAGACTTGCCGGTAACGAGATTGAACTAGGTATTGAGATACCGACGATCGAATCTCGGGCAAGTAACATACCGATGACAAAGGGAACAACGTATGTTGTTATGCGGTTTGACCGATAAAGAATATGTGGGAGCCAATATGAGCATCCAGGTACCGCTATTGGTTATTGACCGGAGACGTGTCTCGGTCTTGTCTACATAGTCCTCAAACCCGTAGGGTCCGCACGCTTAACGTTTCGATGACAGTTATACTATGAGTTTATATGTTTTGATGTACCGAAGGTTGTTCGGAGTCCCGGATGTGATCACGAACATGACGAGGAGTCTCGAAATGGTCGAGACATGAAGATTGATATATTGGAAGCCTATGTTTTGACATCGCAAGTGTTCCGGGTGAAATCGGGATTTTACCGGAGTACCGGGAGGTTACCGGAACCCCCCCAGGAGGTTAATGTGCTATAGTGGGCCTTAGTGGAAGAGAGGAGAGGCGGCCAGGGCAAGGGCCACGCGCCCCTCCCCCCTAGTACGAATAGGACAAGGAGACTGGGGCGACGCCCCCCTTTCCTTCTTCTCCTCCACCTCTTTCCCCCTCCTCTCCTAGTCCAACTAGGAAAAGAGAGGGAGTCCTATTCCCGGTGGGAGTAGGACTCCTCCTGGCGCGCCCCCTCTAGGTTGGCCGCACCTCCCCCCTTGCTCCTTTATATACGGGGGCAGGGGCACCCGAAAGACACAACAATTGATCGTTTGATCTTTTAGCCGTGTGCGGTGCCCCCCTCCACCATAGTCCACCTCGATATCTTGTGGCGGTGCTTAGGTGAAGCCTGCGTCGGTAGAACATCATCATCGTCACTGCGTCGTCGTCTTGTGAAACTCTCCTTCAACACTCGGCTGGATCGGAGTTCGAGGGGCGTCATCGAGCTGAGCGTGTGCTGAACTTCGGAGGTGCCGTCGTCCGGTACTTGATCGGTCGGATCGTGAAGACGACGACCACATCAACGCGTTGTGCTCTGCTTCGCTTCGGTCTCACGATGCGTGACAACACTCTCCTCTCTCGTTGCTATGCATCACCATGATCTTGCATGTGCGTAGGAATTTTTTTGAAATTACTACGTTCCCCAACAAAAACAACCCTCCCGATGAGGAGAGGAAGAAGAAGAGGGCGGCTTCGGCGCATCTGGAGGCAGAAACGCCCAAGAAGGGGAAGGGCGTCCCAGCGGTCAACACCGCGTGGGACGTTGACAGCAGTCTAGAACAACGCCCCCGGCGCTAAGCCCCAGGCCGCATCATAAGTGACATGGCTCGCTCGTGCGCACATCCGGACCTTTCTCTCCATTATTTTGACATAGTTAACTGTACTACTGCAGTCCGGCCAGCGACCTAATCCAACGATCCTCGTCTGAAGGTTTGTTGGCTCCGTCGAAGATGGTGAGCATGTCGCCACCGCCTGCTTATTCCCCCGGGGCCAGGGATGACACCGAAGTGTTGTCCCGAAGGGCCGCTCCGAACCGGGGAGGAGCCCAGGATGCTCTGGGAGGGGCCATGAGGCGAAGCCTCCACTGCCGGACACATGGGGGAGCCGATCCCCATGGAGACTGGCGAAGAGGGCATCCAGTTCGGCCCTCAGCCAAATACGATTCGGAGACCCCTATGGCTCCGGAGTCGGGCGAGCAGGCCCCTTTGAAGGAGGGGGGGGGGGTGCGCCGCTTCCAACGGTGGACCCTATCCATCCAGGGGTGCCAGATAACCTGATGGAGGCACTACGAGGCGCCTCCGTCGTGGACGAGCACCGTGTCCTTATGGGTGCGGTGATCGAGAAGGTTCAGTCCGCCAAGAGTGGACCGAATGAAGCCTGCAGCAACCTGTTGACAGGTTTCAAGGTAAGAAAGAGAAAAACCCCGTGTAGACAGTAGCCCCTAAGACACTGTCCGGTACTCGGAGAGAAGAACCGGACAGAGGATCAATTCTTTGTTATAGGAGACTAACTTAATATGTATCAATAAGCAGGCATCACTATTAATTAGCCGCAACCTCGCATGCTGCCAAGGTCTCTGAACTGAAGCAGAGGCTGGAGCGGACCGAGAATGAGCTCGGCGAGGTTAAGATTCGGCTCCAGGAGAAGCAAGGTGAATGACGATTTGCTATGTGTTCGGAAAGAACAAGCGCCGTATATTGACCGTAGTGTCGTAATATCTGCAGGAGTCACGACCGAGGTCGAGGCCCTAAAAAAGGCCCTGGGTGAAGCCGAGGAGAAGGCTGTCCAGCAGCAAGCTACCCGAAAAAAGCTCAAGGCCCAGGTCAATGAGGTCCAGTAGGAGCTCCAGGATGCGGTGAAAAATGCGAGGCCTTGGAACATGATGCGTCGGCTCAAGGGGCCGAACTCGCCAAGGCTCGTCAAAGCGCGGAGACCGCATGGAATGAGGCCCAGGCCGTCCTCCAGGAGATGCGGGAGGCCAAGAAGATCACGACGGGTAAGGCATTTAAGATGCAAAGCAAGTATGCGGAGAAGCATTACCTTTTACGAACTCGGGTTCGGTGTTCCCCAGGGGCTTTTGCGGATCTACCACGCAGCGTATCAGACATTGCAGAGTTCTACCGAGACGAAGGAGGGGGTTATACGGAGAAGCTATTCTGGTTGCAGTATGCGACGACAGAGCATCCCGTGTCCTTCACCGATCAGCTGAAACAGCTGGTGGAGCTGCATAGGGTGGCCAAACTAGCAATGAAGGATTTGATGATCCGGCTGTGGCCAGCCGAAGCTATGCCCGGAAGCTACTTCGGACCCGTGAGGCGGCTGGTGGAAGCCTGTCCGCGGCTGGACACCGTCAAGCGATCAGCCTGCATTGAAGGTGCCCGCATGGCCTTCACCCGTTGGAAGATGTGGTGGGCGAACATGAACGTTGTCGACGTGGCCTGAGGGCCGCCAGAGGGCAAGGAGCATCGTACACCCGAGCGATATTTTGCGAATGTCCTAGAAGGGTCTCGACTTGCGGCAGCGCAATGCGGGCAGGACATTATTTTCTAATGAGTACATTCATGTTGTCCTTGCTTTGTATGATTAAAACAAAGTCGGTTTGTAATATAATGTTGTCATGTTTTGATTGTTTACTCATGTGCGGCCGTGGTGTGTGAAATTTGAGGGTTGGCCAGTCGTCGGCTTCTGCCCTCACGTAGGTAGTACGGAGGTGTTCGGGATGGAATCTAAACAATCTTGATCCAATTATATGGTCCTTCAAGGAGTTGTTTAGCGCAACGAACCAGGCAATCAGACTATGCGGATTAAACGCCCTCACTTAGCCATAGGATTTTTATAATAAAACATGGGCGCAGCCCCTGGTATATGAACCAGGGTGCTGTCAGCATTTGATCGGGAAGTACCGATCCTTCGCATGATGCGGAAAAAATCTCAAGCGATTTGTATCCCACGAACAGCTGACCGGCTCTCGCCGTATCATGACAGTCAGTTTTCGACTTTCTCTACTGAGGTGCTCATCTGGTCAAGGCCAGGGCACAATCTTAGTAGTTCTCCCTTTACCACCCTAGCCGATATAGCGGAACGTAGGGTAGCAAGCACAGGAGCCGGGCAACACAACTATTGACCAAAGACATGATTCAGAGCCAATGCATATAATGCTAAATTCGGGGTGCCGAACTTATATATATATACACATATATATATATATATATATATATATATATATATATATATATATATATATATATATATATATATATATATATATATATATATATATATATATATATATATATATAAAGTGTTTGAACTTTGTTGCCGTATTGTGGGGCGATAAGGAGCCCCTGGCGAGTATGAAACCTACCAAAGTGTACAGATGCAACCGATAAGCAGATCAAAATAAAATTAGGTAAGAAGCGAAAACCACAGAAACTGGGCTGCAAACTATTTTCATTATAACTGGATGGATACGTCAAGGCGTATCTTTGTACAAATAGTGCGATAAGCATCCGGGCTATTTAACATGCCAGAATCAAGAGGGCGAAGCGTGCGCGTCCTGAGAAATAAGAAAAATACCGTCAAGAAGAATGTATAGAGGTTGCCCTACACACCTATGCTGCTTGCCTCCTTTGTATGCCGAGCCTTGGAAAGGGCTGGCGATCAAGCTCGCGGGAAAAGGAACCTGAAAAAAGGAAAGAAAAAGTGAAAGTATGTGTGTCCGGGATCGGTCTAGCCGAACTGTAGATCCCGGGTTAGCTTGTGCCTCCGTCGATGTCTTTGAGTGTGTAATTATGTACGCGTGGTACGAATGCCACTACTTCATCGGGACTGGGACGGAGGCCGAATTGCTAATCGAGCTCTTGACAAGCCACGCTGTCATGTTGCAGTGTAGTCTGGAACCTCTTTATGATGTCCAGGGGCTCGACAGCAGTATTATGGTGCTGCTTGAGAAGGCCGCTATGTACCTCTGCTGCTAAGGCGGTGATATGTCTCCGACGTATCTATAATTTTTTATTGCTCCATGCTATATTATCTTCTGTTTTGGACATTATTGAGATTTATTATTCACTTTTATATTATTTTGGGACTAACCTATTAACCGGAGGCCCAGCCCAGAATTGCTGTTTTTTGCCTATTTCAGAGTTTCGCAGAAAAAGAATATCAAACGGAGTCCAAACAGAATGAAACCTTCGGGAACGTGATTTTTGGTATGAACATGATCCAGGAGACTTGGACCCTATGTCAAGGAAGCTTCCAGGAAGCCACGAGGTAGGGGGGGGGGGCGCGCCTACCCCCCAGGCGCGCCCTCTACCCTTGTGGGCCCCATGTTGCTCCACCGACGTACTCCTTCCTCCTATATATACCTACGTACCCCCAAACGATCAGATATGGAGCCAAAAACCTAATTCCACCACCGCAACCTTCTGTACCCACGAGATCCCATCTTGGTGGCCTGTTTTGGAGCTCCGCCGGAGGGGGCATCGATCACGGAGGGCTTCTACATCAACACAATAGCCTCTCTGATGAAGTGTGAGTAGTTTACCTCAGACCTTTGGGTCCATAGTTATTAGCTAGATGGCGTCTTCTCTCTTTTTGGATCTCAATACAATGTTCTCCCCCTCTCTCGTGGAGATCTACTCGATGTAATCTTATTTTGCGGTTTTTCTTGTTGAGACCGATCAATTGTGGGTTTATGATCAAGTTTATCTATGAACAATATTTGAATCTTCTGAATTCTTTTATGTATGGTTGGTTATCTTTGCAAGTCTCTTCGAATTACCAGTTTGGTTTGGCCTACTAGATTGATCTTTCTTGCAATGGGAGAAGTGCTTAGCCTTGGGTTCAATCTTGCGGTGTCCTTTCCCGGTGTGATGGGGCAGCAAGGCACGATTGTATTGTTGCCATCGAGGATAACAAGATGGGGTTTTATCATATTGCATGAATTTATCCCTCTGTCATCTTGCTTAAGGCGTTACTCTGTTCTTATGAACTTAATACTCTAGATGCATCTTTGGATAGCGGTCGATGTGTGGAGTAATAGTAGTAGATGCAGGCAGAGTCGGTCTACTTGTCTCGGACGTGATGCCTATATACATGATCATACCTAGATATTCTCATAACTATGCTCAATTCTGTCAATTGCTCAACAGTAATTTGTTCACCCACCGTAAAATACTTATGCTCTTGAGAGAAGCCACTAGTGAAACCTATGGCCCCCGGGTCTATCTTCCATCAAATTAATCTTCCAACACTTAGCTATTTCCGTTGCTTTTATTTTATTTTGCATCTTTATCATAAAAATACCAAAAATATTATCTTATCATATCTATCAGATCTCACTCTCGTAAGTGACCGTGTAGGGGTTGACAACCCCTTATCGCGTTGGTTGCGAGGATTTATTTGTTTGTGTAGGTGGGAGGGACTCGCGCGTAGCCTCCTACTGGATTGATACCTTGGTTCTCAAAAACTGAGGGAAATACTTATGCTAATTTGCTGCATCACCCTTTCCTCTTCAAGGGAAAACCAATGCGGTGCTCAAGAGGTAGCAAGAAGGATTTCTAGAGCCGTTGCCGGGAAGGTCTACGCAAAAGTCAACATACCAAGTACCCATCACAAATCCTTATCTCCCGCATTACATTATTTGCCATTTGCTCTCGTTTTCCTCTCCCCCACTTCACCCTTGCCGTTTTATTTGCCCTCTCTTTTTCGTTCGCCTCTTTTTCACTTGCTTGTTGTTTGTTCGTGTGTTGGATTGCTTGCTTGTCACGATGGCTCAAGATAATACCAAATTGTGTGACTTTACCAATACCAACAATAATGATTTCCTTAGCACTCCGATTGCTCCTCTTACCGATACTGAATCTTGTGAAATCAATGCTGCTTTGTTGAATCTTGTCATGAAAGATCAATTCGCCGGCCTTCCTAGTGAAGATATCGCTACTCCTCTAAATAGCTTCGTTGATTTGTGTGATATGCAAAAGAAGAAAGATGTTGACAATGATATTGTTAATTGAAGCTATTTCCTTTTTTGCTTAGAGATCGTGCAAAAGCTTGCTTTTCGTCTTTGCCTAAAAATAGTATTGATTCTTGGAATAAGTGCAAAGATGCTTTTATCTCTAAGTATTTTCCTCCCGCCAAGATTATCTCTCTTAGAAATGATATTATGAATTTTAAGCAACTTGATCATGAACATGTTGCACAATCTTGGGAGAGAATGAAATTAATGATACGTAATTGCCCTACACATGGTTTGAATTTGTGGATGATTATACAAAAAATTTATGCCATATTGAATTTTGCTTCTAGAAATCTTTTAGATTCGGCCGCGGGAGGCACATTTATGGAAATCATTTTAGGAGAAGCTACTAAACTCCTAGATAAAATTATGGTTAATTATTCTCAATGGCACACTGAAAGATCTACTAGTAAAAAAGTGCATGCGATAGAAGAAATTAATGTTTTGAGTGGAAAGATGGATGAACTTATGAAATTATTTGCTAGTAAAAGTGTTTCTTCTGATCCTAATGATATGCCCTTGTCTACTTTGATTGAGAATAATAATGAATCTTTGGATGTGAATTTCGTTGGTAGGAATAATTTTGGTAGAGGAAACTTTAATCCTAGGCCTTATCCTAGCAATTCATCTAATAATTATGGTAATTCCTACAACAATTCTTATGGAAATTTTAATAAGATGCCCTCTGAATTTGAGACTAGTGTTAAAGAGTTTATGAATTCGCAAAAGAATTCCAATGCTTTGCTTGAAGAGAAATTGCTTAAAGTTGATGAATTGGCTAGGAACGTTGGTAGAATTTCTCTTGATGTTGATTCTTTAAAACTTAGATCTATTCCTCCTAAGCATGATATCAATGAGTCTCTCAAAGCCATGAGAATTTCCATTGATGAGTGCAAAGAAAGAACCGCTAGGATGCGTGCTAAGAAAGATTGTTTTATGAAAGTGGGTTCTTCATATTTCTATGAATGAAGATGAAGATCTAAATTTATTGATGTGTCCCCTATTAAATCTTTGTTTTGCAATATGAATCTTGATAATGATGGGACTGAATATGATCCACCTTTACCTAGAAGGCGTTCCAAAAATTCAGTGTTTTTAGATCTTGATGCTAAAATTGATAAAAGTGGGATTGAAGAGATCAAAACATTAGATGTTAATAAATCCACTATTTTGGATTTCAAGGAATTTAATTATGATAATTGCTCTTTGATAGATTGTATTTCCTTGTTGCAATCCGTGCTAAATTCTCCTCATGCTTATAGTCAAAATAAAGCTTTTACCAAACATATTGTTGATGCTTTGATGCAATCTTATGAAGAAAAGCTTGAGTTGTAAGTTTCTATCCCTAGAAAACTTTATGATGAGTGGGAACCTACAGTTGAAATTAAGATTAAAGATCATGAATGATATGCTTTGTGTGATTTGGGTGCTAGTGTTTCCACGATTCCAAAAACTTTGTGTGATTTGCTAGGTTTCCGTGATTTTCATGATTGCTTTTTAAACTTGCACCTTGCGGATTCCACCATTAAGGAACCTATGGGAAGAATTAATGATGTTCTTATTGTTGCAAATAGGAACTATGTGCCCGTAGATTTTATTGTTCTTGATATATATTGCGATCCTTCATGCCCTATTATTCTTGGTAGACCTTTCCTTAGAACGATTGGTGCAACTATTGATATGAAGGAAGGGAACATTAGATTCCAATTTTCATTAAATAAAGGCATGGAACACTTCCCTAGGAAGAAAATAAAATTACCATATGAATCTATCATGAGAGCCACTTATGGATTGCCTACCAAAGATGGCAATACCTAAATCTATCCTTGCTTTTATGCCTAGCTAGGGGCGTTAAACGATAGCGCTTGTTGGGAGGCAACCCATTTTATTTTTAGTTTTTTTGCTTTTTTCCCTTCTGTTTAGGAATAAATTTTTGGTCTATCCTCTGGTTAGATGTGTTTTTATGTTTTAGTTAGTGTTTGTGCCAAGTTAAACCTATAGGATCTTCTTGGATGATAGTTATTTGATCTTGCAGAAAATTCCAGGAACTTTATGTTCACAAACATAATTGTTAAACATCACCAGAACGTGATAAAATATTGATTCCAATTGCTTCTGATCAATAAACAAATTGTCTAGGTCGTCCTATTTTGGCTGATTTTTTGGAGTTCCAGAATTTGAGTTAGTTACAAATTACTACTGACTGTTTTGTTTTTGCCAGATTCTGTTTTTCATGTGTTGTTTGCTTATTTTGATGAATCTATGGCTAAGAAAATAGTTTATAAACCATAGAGAAGTTGAAATACTTTAGTTTTAAAACCAATATAAATAAAGAATGAGTCCATTACAGTACCTTTAAGTGGTCTTTTGTTTTCTTTCGCTAACGAAGCTCACGAGATTTTCTGTTAAGTTTTGTGTTGTGAAGTTTTCAAGTTTTGGGTGAAAGATTTGATGGATTATGGAACAAGGAGTGTCAAGAGCCTAAGCTTGGGGATAACCATGGCACCCCCAAGATAATCTAAGGACAACTAAAAGCCAAAGCTTGGGGATGGCCCGGAAGGCATCCCCTCTTTCGTCTACTTCCATCGGTAACTTTACTTGGAGCTATATTTTTATTCACCACATGATATGTGTTTTGCTTGGAGCGTCTTGTATGATTTGAGTCTTTGCTTTTTAGTTTACCACAATCATCCTTGCTGTACACACATTTTGAGAGAGACACACATGATTCGGAAACTATTAGAATACTCTATGTGCTTCGCTTATATCTTTCGAGTTATATAGTTTTTGCTCTAGTACTTCACTTATATCTTTTAGAGCTTGGTGGTGGATTTGTTTTATTGAAACTTTTGGTCTCTCATGCTTCACTTAGATTATTTTGAGAGTCTTAAATATCATGGTAATTTGCTTAAATAATCCTAATATGCTAGGTATTCAAGAATAGTAAAAACTTTCTTATGAGTGTGTTGAATACTAAGAGAAGTTTGATGCTTGATGATTGTTTTGAGACATGGAGGTACTGATATCAAAGTTGTGCTAGTTGAGTAGTTGTGAATTTGAGAAATACTTGTGTTGAAGTTTGCAAGTCCCGTAGCATGCACGTATGGTAAACGTTATGTAACAAATTTGAAACATGAGGTGTTCTTTGATTGTCCTCCTTATGAGTGGCGGTCGGGGACGGCGATGGTCTTTTCCTACCAATATATCCCCTAGGAGCATGCGCGTAGTGCTTGGTTTTGATGACTTGTAGATTTTTTGCAATAAGTATGTGAGTTCTTTATGACTAATGTTGAGTCCATGGATTATCGCACTCTCACCTTTCCATCATTGCTAGCCTCTTGATACCGTGCATTGCCCTTTCTCACATTGAGAGTTGGTGCAAACTTCGCGGTGCATCCAAACCCTGTGATATGATACGCTCTTTCACACATAAACCTCCTTATATCTTCCTCAAAACAGCCACCATACCTACCTATTATGTCATTTCCATAGCCATTCTGATATATATTGCCATGCAACTTTCCACCGTTTCGTTTATCATGACTTGTTCATGATTGTCATATTGCTTAGCATGATCATGTAGTTGACATAGTATTTGTGGCAAAGCCACCGTTCATAATTCTTTCATACATGTCACTCTTGTTTCATTGCATATCCCGGTACACCGCCGAATGCATTCATATAGAGTCATACCTTGTTCTAGTATTGAGTTGTAATCATTGAGTTGTAAATAAATAGAAGTGTGATGATCATCATTTAATAGAGAATTGTCCCAAAAAAAAGAGAAAGGCCAAAAAAAGAATGCCCAAAAAGAAGAGAAATAAAAAGGGACAATGCTACTATCCTTTTTCCACACGTGTGCCTCAAAGTAGCACCATAATCTTCATGATAGAGAGTCTCTCGTTTTCTCACTTTCATATACTAGTGGGAATTTTTCATCATAGAACTTGGCTTGTATATTCCAACAATGGGCCTCCTCAAGTGCCCTAGGTCTTCGTGAGCAAGCAAGTTGGATGCATACCCACTTACTTTCTTTTGTTGAGCTTTCATATATTTATAGCTCTAGTGCATCCGTTGCATGGAAATCCCTACTCTTTGCATTAACATCAATCGATGGGCATCTCCATAGCTCATTGATTAGCCTCGTTGATGTGAGACTTGAGGGAGTCCTGGATTAGGGGGTATCTAGACAGCCGGACTGTATACATCGTCCGAACTATTAAAGCATGAAGATACAAGACTCAAGACTTCGACCCGTGTCCGGAGGGGACTTTCCTTGGCGTGGAAGGCAAGCTTGGCGATCCGGATATTATATTTCCTTCCTTGTAACCGACTCCGTGTAAACCTTAGCCCTCTCCGATGTCTATATAAACCGTAGAGGTTGGTCCTTAGAAGGCCGATCACAATTACAATCATACCGTCATAGGCTAGCTTCTAGGGTTTAGCCTCTACGATCTTGTGGTAGATCTACTCTTGTACTACCCATATCTTCAATATTAATCAAGCATGAAGTAGGGTTTTACCTCCATCGAGAGGGCCCGAACCTGGGTAAACATATGTGTCCCTTGCTTCCTGTTACCATCCACCTAAGATGCACATATCGGGACCCCCTACCCGAGATCCGCCGGTTTTGACACCGACATTGGTGCTTTCATTGAGAGTTCCTTTGTGTCATCGCTACAGGGCTCGATGGCTCCTCCAGTCATCATCAACAACACGATCCCGGGTGAGACCTTTCTCCCCGGACAGATCTTCGATTGGCGGTAACCGCCCTACGGGCCAACTTCGCTGGCCATCTGGAGCAGATCGACACCACCCACAGCCACCAGATCAGGTTCGTAAACCTGAACTACACGGCAGACATTCGCGGAGACTTGATCTTCGACGGATTCGTGCCTACGCCAGGAGCACCGGACAGTCACAACGAGCACGGCTTGGACCTGTTGTCGGACAAAGCTCGGGGTATCACCTCCGCAGTCGCCTCGGGCCTAAATCCGGAGCAGGCTGTGTTGCCTAAAGACGGGGGGGCTGAACCCCGCTCCGCAGGTCGCACACTCATTGGCAATGGAGCCGAACACGGGCCTTACCTCTGTGGTGGCCTGTAACTCCGGACCCCCGGATTCGTATCCGGATGCTGGTCCCAGTCCGCGCACTCCCGAGCCAGTTGAGCTAGGTTGGGCTCTGGCAATGGAGTTCACCGCTGCGGATAGCTTCCAGCACTCGCCCTTCGGCGATATGCTGGACTCGTTAAAGTCTCTCTCTTTGTCAAGAGGCTCTTGGCCGAACTATGTCCGGCTTGAGTGAGAAGCAGGCGATGAAGGAATTTGTTGCCCACCCACCACCCACTTCATTGCCACAGCCGATGATTTAACCGGCGTACTGTACTTCAACTCTGAAGACATCGACGGTATATACGACGATGCAGGAGAAGAACACGAAGCACCGCTCATTGGGCGGTGGAAAGACGCCTCCCCTTATGATATATATAGCGGACACTCCGAAGGAAACCAATGGCGATGAGGCAGCAGAGGATAATCCCTCAAGGGGAAAAGCAAAGCATGGGCGTCGTCGGCGCTGCTCCAAGCCCCGCCACAGCAATATCGGCCCAGAAGACGAAAACAATCCGGATGGCGCGGAAGACGAATATAACCCTAGTCGGCTTGCCTTTCAGCAGGCCGGACTGGCCATTGTGAGATACTTGGAGAAGGACAACTATACGCCCCCCTCCTAGGACGAGGCAAGACTCGGCAATAACGAATTCGGCGTGCCCGAAGATCCAGTGGAACAAGCTCGCTTCGAGCGACGGCTCATGGCCACGGCAAACAGCCTGCAAAGGAAGCAACAGCAGCTTAAAGCTGACCAAGTTTTGCTGGTGGACAGATGGACCAAGGTCCTGGCCACCGAAAGATATGGACCCGACTGCCCCGATGAAGGGCACAAAGAGCACACTGGGCACACAGGGCACAACCGGCCATCCCAACCTAAGCAGGAGAACCTGAGGTACATGCCCCTACGTCAACACACCACTACGATCCAAAACAGTACGAAGGAGACAAGAAGAAGCATCCTCAAGCCTTGGCGCAATAGTCATAAGCGTCAAGTCAGGAAAGCTGGGGCTAATTCCAGCCACTCCCAGTCCGGTCAGCGGACAAAGAACAGCTCAGACCTATCCGGCCCGAGCCACACACTTGATCAACCATGTGGAATTCATGGTACTCCTAGAAGGACGGCAAAGCATACCAATAGAGAATGGCGGATCCTCAAAACAAAGCGGCTGGTCGTGTGCTGGAAACAATGAAGGGAGGCGTCTGGTCAAGAGACCCCCCCCCCCCGCTCCGTAGCACATAAAGCCCCCACAGGTGTGAAACCACAAAAAACATCTTCTCAAAGATGCCAGGTGCAAAGGCCAAGTTTTACTGGCCCACCACTCTAACGGTTGTCTTCGGATCACCAAAAAATGCTACGCCAAAGAATAAATCTTCGGCACCTCCCCACAATGCGGTAACTTACCGTATGCTAACGGGATGAACCACGCTGACTAGATTCCACGTGGTAAATCACTCAGGCCAACACCGTGTGATGCAATCACACTTGTGGGCAAGGCCGAATCCTGCCCTTAAAGTAGGAAATCATACAGCTGCCGGAGTAGCGAGTTGCGCATGCCTATCCAAATTCTGATATGACAGCCAACTATCCGGACACCAATTGAGGAGTCCGCGCTATTTCACGGTATAACGGCTGGGTTTACCAAGGCCCGATCATGAAACCTTTAGACCAACTAAAAGAGGACGTTCAGCTGCCTCCAAGCATTTGCCTTTACAAACTAACTTTGACATAGAACAAGATTGGCGGCGTGGAATCAGCCCGGACACATAACGGCAGGAACATGCAGTTAGAAGGCGGTGGGGATTCACTGTTGATCCACTAACAACCCCCTCCAGTCCGGCCATCACAGGTTCCGTCAAAAACACCTCTTTTCATAATCATACATCGTACTCATATGCATAGACATATCATTATATTAAAATGCGTAGACTTAAATAACACCTACCGGCCGTCGCTTTTCATCGACACCTCGTGTTACGCCCGATTATGCCAGGGGCTTCATAATAAGGCAATAAAGTCCGACCACCTTCTCGGTCGTTCAGCACCCCAAACTTATAGCACTATATGCACCAGCTTCGAATCATGTCTTGGGTCATTAGTTGGGTTTGCCCGGCTCCCTTGTTTTGGTACCTTACGTTCCGTTATATCGGCTAAGGTAGCACAGGGAAAACTACTGCAATTGTGTCTCGGATCTGCCGGACGAGCACCTCAGTAGATAAAGCCGAAAACCATTGTCATGATACAATGAGAGCTGGTCAGCTGTTCAGTGGTTGTAAAATCCTTAAAGATTTATTCCGCTGCGCCATTATAAATGCAGAGTGCGACGGATCGATCTTCGATCAGCGCCAATAGGGCCCCTAGTTCGCCTTAGAACACTAGGGGCTCTTGCCACTCATACTCAATTCCTATGGCTAAGTGAGAGTAATAAAGCCTTATAGTCCGATTGCCTGGTTCGTGGTGAGAAACACCTCCTTAAAAGGACCCAACTATGGGATAAAGTGCGTTCAGATATATCCCAAACACCCCCGTATTCTATTTACGTGGGGGCAGAAGCCGACGACTGGCCAACTCTCAAGATTTACATATAATACACAGCCGCACAGGAAGAACATATGTTCAAACAAAACAGGCAATATATAATAAAAATGCCATGATCCCATATTACAAAAAGCGGCATGAATTCCCTCAGGGAAATATAATGTCTTTGGTACATTTATCCACCGCAAGGCGGGCTCCCTTCAGTAAATCTTCATAGTACAGTTCGGGCTTGCGATGCTCCTTACCCTCTGGCGGCCCATCAGTCATCAGCTTCTCCGCGTCAAGCTTCCCCCAATGCACTTTTGCACGGGCAAGCGCCATCGTGCACCCTCTATCTGAACCGATAAACTTTGAGATCAAGCGAGGACAGGCGCCCACGATCCGCTTCACAAGCCCGAAGTAACTGCTCGGAATTGGCTCCGCCGGCCACAGCCGGACAACCAAGTCCTTCATGGCTAGTTCGGCCGCCTGGTGAAGTTCAACCAGCTGCTTCAGCTGATCGATAAAGGGCACCGGATAGTTCGGCGCCAAATATTGCAAACAGAAATCCCTCTCCGCAGACTTCTTTTCCTCAGATCAGTAGAATTGGGCGGCACCTGATATGCTGCGAGGAAGATCCGCAAACACCCCTGGAAAAATAAGAATTAAGCTTGCTTCTTAGAAATCTTCCCATTGTCATGAACAAATGGCTAAGAATACAGAAGGCCTTACCAGCCGCAACTTTCCAGGCCTCTTGAATGTCCCGTACAGCACCTCGGGCTTCTTCCCGAGTATCTTCCGTGGCTTGGAGCGCTTGGGCGAGTTCGGATTCTTTCCCTATTAGACTCTGCTCCAAGCCCTCGCTTTTCTTCACAGCCTCCTGGAGCTCCCGCTCAGCTGTGATAACCCCGGCCTTGTGTTTTTCATGAAGTGCCTGTTCGGCGGCAGCCTTCTCGTTGGCATCATCCACAGCCTTCTTCAGTGTCTCATATTCGGCACTCGCTCCTAGGGCATACAACACAAATAATTCTCAATAAGCGCAATTACTTATTCGTGCCTAATGCAAGACAATGTTTCAACATACCTTGCTTATCCTCTAATTGCTTCCTCATGCGGCCAAGTTCTTCCTCGGCCCGTTCCAGGCTCCGCTTCAGTTCGGACACTTCCGCATTATGAGCGGCCGTCTTGTCCGCAGACGCCTGTTTTAAAACAAAGAGGTACACGTCATTAACACAAGTTCCCACGACAATGGAGGATTTGATCCCCTGCCCGGCTCCCTCTCTTTCGCCGGACAGTGTATCAGGGGATACTACTCATATTATGACGATTCCTCAAAGGTTTCTTAGGAAACATACCTCAAAGGCCTTTATAAGGCCAAGGCAGGACTCGTTCAGCCCGCTCTCGGCGGACTGAATCTTTTCAAACACCGCACCCATAATGGTCCGATGTTCATCGACGATAGACGCGTTCTTTAACACTGTCGATAGACCGCCTGGCAACTCCGCTTGAACAGAGGTCGCCGGCGGAGTAGGCAGGCCTCCCACCATCAAATGTGGCTGCTCGCCCGAACCGAGAGCCTTAAAGGTCTCATGGACCTTGTCCGGCTGTGGGCCGAACCCAAGATCGCCCCCGCTGACGGCACACTCAGGGGCTATCGCTCCCGTGTGTCCGGCTCCAGTGATATGCCCCCTGGTCCGGGCCCCATTGAGACGACACCTCGGTGTCACGCCGGGACTTAGGGGAAGGGGCCTTTGGCGGGCGTCTCGCTCGCCAAGGCATCCAAGCTCAGCGAATCCTCGGATGAGGACTGTCCAGCGCGAGACCTTGCCGGACTTTGCAAAATATAGCAACAATTAAAACTACTATACCCAAAAACAATCCTGGACGCATATGCGTGTTCGGATTTTGTATACTTACGACTTCTCCAGGGGCTGGGCCCTGGGATCCCACTCCGGGCTGCTATTGGCAGCCGTGGTGGATGCCTCTGGGAGGGAACCTTTTCTCTTCTTGGGCAATTCGGCCTCCAGAGACGAGGAAGTTGCACGCTTCTTCCCGTCTTCAGAGTGAGGCTTGTCCTCCTCTGCTTCTTCCTCTTCGTCTTCCGAAGAAGAAGCGTCGCTTGAGTCCTCGGATTTTGCGTCCGAAGCCTCGCGGTGACGGAGGCCACTCCGGGTCTTCTTGACCTTCTTGGAGGCCTCTTTCTTTGGCGCCTCATAAGGCGCGGGGACCAGCATCTTCGTCAGAAGAGGTCCGGCCGGTTCCTACGGCAGCTGGGCCGAACAATGAATCCGCTCCACCTTCTTTATCCATCCCTGAGGTCACGACGAAACACGATTAGGATGTCTCCCTCATGACATGCCAACCGAAGCATGGATGGACAGAGCATGGCTGTAACTTACCGGGCTTGCAGCATGGAATAATTGATACCCACTGTCCTCGGCGGAGCCCGGCCATGATTTGACGGGCTTGAAGAGCACCTTCCAGATATCCTTGTGGGAGGAGTCGTAGAGCTCCTGAAGGGTTTGGTGCTCGGTTGGGTCGAACTCCCACAGAGTGCAGGCTCAGCGCTGACAAGGGAGAACCAGGCGAACTAGCATCACCTGGGCCACGTCGACGAGTTTGACGTCTCTGTCAACCACACTCTGGACGCGCTTCTGAAGCAATGACAGCTCATCGGACGAGGACCAGTTCGGGCCCTTCTTGGGCCAGGATGTGAGCCGCAGTGGAGCTCCGGATCTGAACTCAGGAGCTGCAGCCCACTTTTTGCCGCGTGGTTCGGTGATATAAAACCATTGTTGCTGCCACTCCTTGACGAAGTCGTTGAAAGTGCCCTTCGGCCAAACGGCCTTGGGCATCTTGCTCACCATGGTGCCGCCGCACGCGGCGTGTTCGCCACTCACCACCTTGGGCTTCACATTAAAAATCTTCAGCCACAGGCCGAAGTGAGGTGAGATCCGAAGAAAAGCCTCGCACACGACGATGAACGTCGAGATATTGAGAAAGGAGTTGGGGGAAAGATCATGAAAATCAATCCCGTAGTAATACATGACTCCGCGAACAAATGGGTGCAGGGGAAACCCCAGCCCGCGGACAAAATGGGGAAGGAATACAACTCTCTCGTGAGGTTCCGGAGTGGGGACGACCTGTCCCGCCGGTGGGAGACGGTGGCCAATCTTCTGGGCCAGATACCCGGCGTCCCGGAGCTTCTTGACATCCTTCTACTGGACAGTAGAGGCCATCCATCTGCCTCTTGCTCCGGATCCGAACATTTTTGGAAAACCTCTCTTTGGTGGAAAAGAAGAGTGCTTGGGCGTTAGGGCTCGAAAAGAGGGGAATGAGCTAGCGGAAGGAGAAAGGCGTGGGTAAAGAGAAAGAGGCCTTATCTCTTTATAGGGGCGGTAAATGCTTTTTGCGCCTCCCCACTTGCCTAGTGGAACCCGCTTGCCGCGATTAGCGGTGCGGTTGGATTGCCCGTACCTGTATTGATGAGAATCCCGTGATAAGGGGACACGATCTCTGCTTTGACAAGACGTGTCAAGGAAACTGCCTCGCAATATGCGCTGTGGCTGGTTGTGCGAAAACGGTTCGAATGATTACCCGACCGTGATGACACGTCGCGTTGCCTAAAAAGTTCTCAGCAGATTGCATTTGTGAAATATCATTCTCTCTACGGTGGCATGTGAAGATCATCTTGTGGATCCGGACACGGTTCAAGTGTTTGATAATTACCTAGGAGTATTCGGAGGAGGAACCCGCCCTGCAATGCCGAAGACAAGACTGCGCGCCGGACTCATCGTCATTGAAGCCTAGTTCAGGGGCTACGGAGGGAGTCCTGGATTAGGGGTTATCCGGACTGCCGGACTGTATACATCGTCCGGACTATTAAAGCGTGAAGATACAAGACTCAAGACTTTGACCCGTGTCCGGAGGGGACTTTCCTTGGCGTGGAAGACAAGCTTGGCGATCCGGATATTATATTTCCTTCCTTGTAACCGACTCCCTGTAAACCCTAGCCCTCTCCGGTGTCTATATAAAACGGAGACATTGGTCCTTAGAAGGCCGATCACAATTACTATCATACCATCATAGGCTAGCTTCTAGGGTTTAGCCTCTACGATCTCGTGGTAGATCTACTCTTGTACTACCCATATCTTCAATATTAATCAAGCAGGAAGTAGGGTTTTACCTCCATCGAGAGGGCCCGAACCTGGGTAAACATCTGTCTCCCTTGCTTCCTGTTACCATCAGCCTAAGACGCACAGATCGGGACCCCCTACCCGAGATCCGCCGGTTTTGACACCGACAAGACTTTCTCCTTTTTTTCTTCTCCACATAACCCCCATCATTATACTCTATTCCACCCATAGTGCTATATCCATGGCTCATGCTCATGTATTGCGTGAAGGTTTATAAAGTTTGAGATTACTAAAGTATGAAACAATTGATTGGCTTGTCATCGGGGTTGTGCATGATGAGAGCATTCTTGTGTGACGAAAATGGAGCATGACAAAACTATATGATTTTGTAGGGATGAACTTTCTTTGACCATGTTATTTTGAGAGGACATAATTGCTTAGTTAGTATGCTTGAAGTATTATTAGTTTTATGTCAATATTGAACTTTTATCTTGAATCTTTCGGGTATGAATATTCATACCACAATTAAGAAGAATTACATTGAAATTATGCCAAGTAGCATTCCACATCAAAAATTCTGTTTTTATCATTTACCTACTCGAGGACGAGCAAGAATTAAGCTTGGGGATGCTTGATATCTCTCCAACGTATCTATAATTTTGGTTGCTCCATGCTATATTATCTTCTGTTTTGGAAATTGTTGGGCTTTATTATTCACTTTTATATTATTTTTGGGACTAACCTATTAACCGGAGGCCCGGCCCAGAATTGTTGTTTTTTTGCCTATTTGAGTTTCGCAGAAAAAGAATATCAAACGGAGTCCAAGCGGAATGAAACCTTGAACGTGATTTTTGGAGCGAACATGATCCAGAGACTTGGACCCTACGTCAAGGAAGCTTTCAGAAGCCACGAGGTGGGCGCACCTACCCCCCAGGCGCGCCCTCCACCCTCGTGGGCCCCATGTTGCTCCACCGACGTACTCCTTCCTCATATATATACCTACGTACCCCCAAACGATCATATACGGAGGTAAAAACCTAATTCCACCGCCGCAACCTTCTGTACCCACAAGATCCCATCTTGGGGCCTGTTCCGGAGCTCCACCGGAGGGGGCATCGATCATGGAGGGCTTCTACATCAACACCATAGCCTCTCCGATGAAGTGTGAGTAGTTTACCTCAGACCTTCGGGTCCATAGTTATTAGCTAGATGGCTTCTTCTCTCTTTTGGATCTCAATACAATGTTCTCCCCCCTCTCGTGGAGATCTCTATTATGTAATCTTCTTTTGCGCAGTGTGTTTGTTGAGACCGATGAATTGTGGGTTTATGATCAAGTTTATCTATGAACAATATTTGAATCTTCTGAATTCTTTTATGTATGATTGGTTATCTTTGCAAGACTCTCTGAATTATCAGTTTGGTTTGGCCAACTAGATTGATCTTTCTTGCAATGGGAAAAGTGCTTAGCTTTGGGTTCAATCTTGCGGTGTCCTTTCCCAGTGACAGTAGGGGCAGCAAGGCACGTATTGTATTGTTGCCATCGAGGATAACAAGATGGGTTTTTTTAATCATATTGCATGAATTTATCCCTCTACATCATGTCATCTTGCTTAAGGCGTTACTCTGTTCTTATGAACTTAATACTCTAGATGCATGCTGGATAGCGGTCGATGTGTGGAGTAATAGTAGTAGATGCAGGGTGAGTCGGTCTACTTGTCTCGGACGTGATGCCTATATACATGATCATACCTAGATATTCTCATAACTATGCTCAATTCATCAATTGCTCAACGATAATTTGTTCACCCACCGTAAAATACTTATGCTCTTGAGAGAAGCCACTAGTGAAACCTATGGCCCCCGGGTCTATCTTCCATCATATTAATCTTCCAACACTTAGCTATTTCCATTGCTTTTATTTTACTTTGCATCTTTATCATAAAAATACCAAAAATATTATCTTATCATATCTATCAGATCTCACTATCGTAAGTGACCGTGTAGGGATTGACAACCCCTTATCGCGTTGGTTGTGAGGATTTATTTGTTTGTGTAGGTGCGAGGGACTCGCGCGTAGCCTCCTACTGGATTGGTACCTTGGTTCTCAAAAACTGAGGGAAATACTTATGCTACTTTGCTGCATCACCCTTTCCTATTCAAGGGAAAACCAACGTAGTGCTCAAGAGGTAGCAGGCGGCGGTGTGCTCCTTTGTTCGGAGGGAGCATTTCGTATTGCCATTGACCGTTATGACGCCGCGTGGACTGGGCATCTTGAGCTTAAGATAAGCATAGTGTGGCACTACGTTGAATCTAGCAAACAGGGTTCGTCCGAGTAGTGCGTGGTAGCCGCTGCGGAAGGGGACGATATCGAAGAGTAATTCTTCGCTTCGGAAGTTTTCCGGGGAACCGAATACCACCTCTAGCGTGATTGAGCCTGTACAACGGGCTTCAACGCCTGGTATGACTCCTTTAAAGGTAGTCTTGGTGGGCTTGATTCGTGAGGGATTAATGCCCATTTTATGTACTGTGTCCTGATAGAGCAGGCTGAGGCTGCTACCACCGTCTATTAGGACTCATGTCAGGTGAAATCCATCGATGATTGGGTCGAGGACCAATGCGGCCGAACCACTATGACGGATACTAGTTGTATGATCTCGACGATCAAAGGTGATCGGGAATGACGACCATTTATTGAATTTAGGGGCGACTGGCTCCACCGCGTAGACGTCCCTGAGTGCATGCTTGCGCTCCCTTTTGGGGATGTGTGTAGCGTATATCATGTTCACCGTTTTGACATGAGGGGGAAATTTCTTCTGTCCCCCAGTGTTCGGCTGCCGGGGCACTTCGTCCTCGTCCTTACTTTGTGATCCCTTTTCTTTGTTTTCGGCATTCAACTTGCCAGCCTGTTTGAAAACCCAACAGTCTCTGTTGGTGTGATTGGCTTGTTTGTCCAGAGTGCCGTGTATCTGGCACGGACGGTCGAGTATGTGGTCCAGGATGGAAGGTCCTTCATTGTTTATTTTGTAGGGCTTCTTCCGTTGGCCGGACTGGGAGCCACTGAATCCGGCGTTAACTGTGGTGTCATCGGTGTTGTCGCCATTGCTTCGGCGTTTGTGTTTGTTGCGCCGGAGCTTGCCGGTGCTATTCTTGGCCTCGGAGGGGCCTGCTTCGCTGGCTGTGTTCTTGCTGCGAGCCAGCCAGCTGTCCTCACCTGCGCAAAAGCGGGTCATGAGTGCCGTAAGGGCTACCATAGAATTCGGCTTTTCTTGGCCGAGGTGTCGTGCTAGCCATTCGTCACGGATGCTATGTTTGAAGGCTGCTAGGGCCTCGGCATCTGCACAGTCAACGATCTGGTTCTTTTTGGTTAGGAACCTAGTCCAGAATTTTCCGGCTGATTCTCTAGGTTGTTGAACTATGTGGCTTAAGTCGTCGGCATCTGGTGGCCGGACATAAGTTCCTTATAAGTTATCAACGAAAGCCTCTTCAAAGTCCTCCCAGCTGCCGATGGAATTCTCGGGCAGACTATTTAGCCAGTGTCGAGCTGGTCCTTTGAGCTTTAATGAGAGGTATTTAATGGCGTGGAGGTCATCTCCTCGAGCCATATGGATAAGGAGAATAAAATCTTCGACCCATACTGCAGGATCGGTTGTGCCGTCGTATGATTCTATATTGAAGGGCTTGAACCCCTAGGGGAATTCGTGATCTAGTACTTCATCTGTGAAGCAGAGAGGGTGTGCGGCACCTCCGTATCGGGCCGCATCACGACGTAGCTCTGATGGAGTCCGTGTCGGTGTCAAAACCGGCGGATCTCGGGTAGGGGGTCCCGAACTGTGCGTCAAGGCTGATGGTAACAGGAGACAAGGGACACGATGTTTTTACCCAGGTTCGGGCCCTCTCGATGGAGGTAATACCCTACTCCTGCTTGATTAATATTGATGATATGGGTAGTACAAGAGTAGATCTACCACGAGATCAAGGAGGCTAAACCCTAGAAGCTAGCCTATGGTATGATTGTTGTTCGTCCTATGGACTAAAACCCTCCGGTTTATATAGACACCGGATAGGTTAGGGTTACACAGAGTCGGTTACAATGGTAGGAGATCTACATATCCGTATCGCCAAGCTTGCCTTCCATGCCAAGGAAAGTCCCATACGGACACGGGACGAAGTCTTCAATCTTGTATCTTCATAATCTTGGAGTCCGGCCGTGACGATAGTCCGGCTATCCGGACACCCCCTTCGAGTCGGTTATCCGATGCGTTTCGCAGACAGTATGCTCCGCCGGTCAGGACCTGGTCGATGATGAAGGGACCTTCCCATTTGGGCTTGAGTTTGTCCTTTTTCTTGTCCGCAGCGTAGAACTAGTTCGCCAACGTTATAAGCTTTGGCCCATACTTCCTGCTTTGATATCTTGAGCCTGTTGTTGATAGAATGCGGAACGAGCTTTTGCCACGTCGCGCTCCTCCTCCAATGCGCCAAACTGTCCTGCCGATCAAGCTCGGCTTCTCTTTCTTCATACATGCGCACGCGAGGCGAAGTCATGTATTATGTCGCAGGCAAGACTGCCTCGCGCCGTACACCATGAAGAATGGTGTGAATCCGTAGTACGATTGGCGTGGTTGAAGCCCCAGTCTGAGTCGAGCTCCTCAACCCAGTGCGTGTTAGATTCCTTGAGGGACCGCACTAGTCTGGGTTTAATGCCGCTCATGATTAGACCATTTTCCCTTTCGACTTGGCCGTTGGTTTGAGGGTGATAGACTGAGGCGTAATCGAGCTTGATGCCCATGTTTTTGCACTATAATTTGACCTCGTCGGCCGTGAAGTTAGTGCCATTATCAGTGATTATGCTGTGGGGGACACCGTAACGGTGCACTACCCCTGATATGAAGTCTATCACTGGTCCGGATTCGGCCGTTTTAACACGCTTGGCCTCTATCCATTTGGTGAATTTATCCACCATGACCAATAGGTATTTTTGCTTGTGGGTTCCTCCTTGAGGGGTCCAACCATGTCAAGCCCCTGCACCGTGAACGGCCGGTGATGGGTATAGTTTTAAGAGGTGGGTGGCATGTGGCTTTGGTTAGCAAAAAGCTGGCAACCGACGATCGTTGGACTAAGTCCTGCGCAGATCTGCCCGGCCGTCGGCCAATAAAATCCTGCACGGAAGGCTTTTCCTACAAGGGCCGGGTTGCGGCGTGGTGCCCACCCATCCGGCATGAATTTCAGCCAGAGGTTTCGCCCTTCCTCTTCGGAGATACACCTTTAAGGACTCCGGTAGTGCTTTTCTTATAAAGCTCTCCCTCATGGACTTTGTAGGCCTTAGATCGCCGTACTATGCAGCGAGCCTCGTTTTGGTCTTCGGGGAGTTCCTGCCTAGTTAGGTAGGCTAGGAATGGTTCCATCCACGGGGCGATAACCGCCATAATTTCGTGAGCGGAGGGTGTTAGCTCGGGGGCCGAGCCTCCGGTTGTGTCAGAGTGTTGGCGTCGAGGCAAAGTGCGGTTGGGTCCGGATTGTTATTGCCGGACTCCCTCCCATAGTACGGATGGCTTGAACAGCCGTTCCAGCAAGATATTGGGTGGGACGGCATCGCGTTTTGCACCGATGCGTGCCAATATATCCGCCGCTGGTTGTTATCCGGGCTATATGATGAAATTGAGCCCTTGAACCGCGGCCGACATTTTAGGACCGCATTGCGGTATGCTGCCATTTTCGGATCTTTGGCATCAAAGTCTCCGTTTATTTGAGATATTGCGAGGTTGAATCGCGCACCTCTAGGCGTTGAATGCCCATGGATACCGCCATCCGGAGGCCGTGCGAAGGGCCTCGATTCGCCGCGTTGTTGGAGTCCGTATACATTATCGAAGGACGATTGGACTGTGTCCCGGTTGGGGACGTCGGGACGATGCCAGCCCCAGTGCCAGCCAACATTTTGGAGCCATCAAAGTGCATGATCCAATTGGAGTATGCGCCGTACTTTTAGGGAGTTCGACGCCGTCCATTCGGCCACGAAGTCGGCCAAAACCTGCGACTTAATAGCTCGTTGTGGCTTATAAGTTATATCGAATGGAAGGAGCTCTATGGCCCATTTAGCAATCCGGCCCGTCGCGTCGCGTTGTTTATAATGTCGTTAAGAGGTACTTCGGAGGCTACCGTTATCGAACACTCTTGAAAGTAGTGTCGCAGCTTCCGGATGCCATGAACACCGCATATGCTATCTTTTGATAGTGTGGGTACGGGACTTGCATGGAGTTAGGACAGTGGACACATAATAAACCGGTTTTGAACAGGGAACGGTGTCCGTCCGTTTTCGTTCGACAACGAGCACCGCTACCGACAACTTGATGTGTTGCGGCGATATATAATAGCATTGGTTCACCCACGTTGGGCGCCGCCAGACCGGATTTGTTGCCAAATGGCCTTTATTTCTTGAGTCCGCCGTGGCGGCATCATCCTCGAAGTGTTCGGTGCGGCGGAGGAGGCGGTAAAGGGGTAACGCCTTTTTCCCCAATCGGGAAATAAAGCGGCTTAGAGCCGCTACGCATCCCGTCAATTTTTTTATTTGTTTGAGGTCTTTTGGAATGTCCAATTGTGACAGAGCTCGGATCTTCGCTGGGTTTGCTTCAATTCCTCTACGGACACAATGAAGCCAGGAGCTTTCCTACCGAACGCCAAGACGATTTTTCTGGATTGAGCTTGATGTCATATTTTCAAGATTGTCGAATGTGAGCCTCAAGTCGTCTACTAGAGTTTGAAGTGCTTGGTTTTGACGACCACGTCATCTACATATGCTTCCTTTGTTTTGCCGATCTGGTTTGCGGACATGTACGAATCATGCGCCGATATGTTGCTTGGCGTATTTGAGCCCAAAGGGCATTGTATTGAAGCGAGCGGGCCGTATGGGGTGATGAATGCTGTTGCAGCTTGGTCTGCTCCGCCATCTTGATTTGGTGGTAGCGAGAGTGCAGCGTCGAGGAAGCACAATGAGTCGTGTCCTGCTGAAGCGTCAATAATTTGATCAATTCGAGTGAGGGGAAGGGATCCTTCGGGCAAGCCTTATTAAGGTCTTTAAAATCAACACATAGGCGCCAGGACTTATCCTTCTTTGGTACCATCACCAGGTTTGCTAGCCAGTCCGTATGTTTTATATCTCTGATGAATCCGGCTTCCAAAAGTTTGGCTAGCTCCTCTCCCATGGCCTGTCTCTTGGGTTTGGAAAAGCGCCGAAGAGCCTGTTTGACTGGCTTGAATCCTTTTAGGATATTTAGGGTGTGCTCGGCCAGCTGACGTGGGATACCTGGCATGTCTGAAGGGTGCCAGGCAAAGATGTCCCAATTTTCTTGTAGAAATTCTCGTAGTGCGGCGTCTACATCAGGGTTTAATTGTGCCCCAATGGAGGCCGTCTTTGCAGGGTCCGTTGGGTGGACTTGGAATTTGACTATTTCATCCGCTGGTTTCAAAGAGGTGGACTTGGATCTTTTATCAAGTATCACATCGTCCCTGTTCACCGTGGAGCGCATCGCGGTGAGTTCCTCGGCCGCTAGGGCTTCGGATAGTGCCTCGAGGGCTAGTGCGGCTGTCTTGTTTTCGGTGCGAAGTGCTATGTTCGGATCACTAGCGAGAGTGATGATTCCGTTAGGTCCGGGCATTTTTAGCTTCATGTACCCATAATGGGGTATAGCTTGAAAAATTGTGAATGCCTCTCGTCCTAATAAAGCATGATATCCGCTGTTGAACGGGGCCACTTGAAATGTGACCTCCTCGGACCTGTAATTGTCCGGCAAGCCGAACACTACGTCCAGCGTGATTTTACCTGTGCAGCATGCTTCCCGGCTAGGGATTATTCCTCTAAAGGTTATGCTGCTTCGCTCAATGCGGTTCCAGTCTATTTCCATTTTTTGGAGGGTTTCCTCATAGATGAGGTTTAGTCCGCTGCCGCCATCCATGAGTACCTTAGTAAGGCGAAAGCCGTCCACTATCGGGTTGAGGACCAATGCGGTTGATGCCCGGGCAGTTCAGAATTTAGGTTCCTCACTGGCATTAAATGTAATAGCCGTGTCACTCCATGGATTTATTGTTGCTACTTGGTAGACTTCGGCAAGGTTGCGGAGTGTTCGTTTTCGCATGTTATTTGATGCGAAAGTCTCGAAGACTGTTAACACCGTACTGGTGTTGCTGGGCTGGGATTCTGAAGCTAGAAGCTCCTCGCCACTTTTGGCCACCTGCCGTAGTATCCAACATGCTCGAAGGCTATGAGTTGGAGTGGCGCCCTCTGTACTATGAATTTTGCAGGGTCCATTTAGCCAACCCTCCAGTACGGTTCCGTACCCTTTATGGGGTTTTGGTTTTTTGGTATTTGACCCAGGTGCTTGATAGTGGTGCACCCTTTTGTTTCAGACTAGGGATGTATTCGGGGCCGGATTATCCCAAAATTTACTTTCGGTTTTCCAGGCGCTCTCCATCGCACAGTACTTTTGTACTATGGTCACCAAGTCAGTAAAGTGTGTAATTTCGCGACGACTTATGGCGTTTAGGATTCCCTTGTCCGTGCAATTATTGCAGAAAATTGGGATTGCATCCTCCTCTCGGCAGTCCTTTATCCTGTTCATAACCAGGAGGAATCTGGCCCAGTAAAGATGTACTGTTTCGGCGGGCTCTTGCCGAATTCGAGAGAGATCGCCAATGGTTGGGTGGGCGGGTGGAACTAAATCCGGAACCCCGTCCAATTTAGGACTCAAGGGCCGAGAAGTTTCCGAACTCGGAAGTTTGGATTTTTGAGTGCTATCCAATGAGTCCGACCCGCCGCCTGACTTTAAGTTCAGGGCTTGATCGACATTCGTCCCTCCGCAGGAATCCGGCATGGAGGGATCGGGAATCCGGACGTAGCTAGTCCTTAAGATAGAAGAAGAATCGCCGCATTGCTCCTCTATGACAGCAACATGATGGGTAGCACGGGAGAGTTGATCTCTCAGATCGGTTTTAGGCCCGATCCGGTCGTGTCTGTGGCGACTCGGTAGCGATGCGATCCAAGAGCTCGTTTATGGAGGAGAGCTCGATCGGATCTAACTGTTCGGCAAGTTCCGAACTAACATGGAGATTGGTTTCGATGACTCGAGAGGTCATTGTCGGCGCGCCGGCCGAACATGCGGTCATGAGAAAACCGCCTAGGCGAAGAGTCTGACCAGTGGCCAAGGCTTCTTTGGCGACGGTATCGTCTTTAAAGAAGAGACGAGGCATCCTACCTCATGGCGACGGCACAGAGGAACTCTCAATGAAAGCACCAATGTCGGTGTCAAAACCGGCGGATCTCGGGTAGGGGGTCCCGAACTGTGCGTCTAGGCGGATGGTAACAGGAAACAAGGGACACGATGTTTTTACCCAGGTTCGGGCCCTCTCGATGGAGGTAATACCCTACTCCTGCTTGATTAATATTGATGATATGGGTAGTACAAGAGTAGATCTACCACGAGATCAAGGAGGCTAAACCCTAGAAGCTAGCCTATGGTATGATTGTTGTTCGTCCTATGGACTAAAACCCTCCGGTTTATATAGACACCGGATAGGTTAGGGTTACAGTAGTCGGTTACAATGGTAGGAGATCTACATATCCGTATAGCCAAGCTTGCCTTCCACGCCAAGGAAAGTCCCATCCGGACACGGGACGAAGTCTTCAATCTTGTATCTTCATAATCTTGGAGTCCGGCCGTGACGATAGTCCGGCTATCCGGACACCCCCTAGTCCGGGACTCCCTCAGTCCGTCTGCGGCATTCGGCATGGGCGTGGTTAGGTTTGTTGCGTCCGAATAGGTAGCTGTCGTCATGCCTCGAGGCACGTCCTCATGATCCGTAGATCGATCTTGTATGTCCTGCTCTACTGTCCAGGGTCTGCCGGAGGTCGTACGTGTGACCCCGAACTCTTCTGTCTCTATTTTTATGGGGCAGTGGGGCAGGCTGCTGTTCGACATGAGTTGCCGCTTTATCCCAACCGCTGGGTGGCCAGTCGGCCGCCCTGTCTCGACCACGTGGTGGTCGTTCCGCATTACGCATGGGAGATATGTGCCCCGGTACCTCCTCATCGAATTGAGGTAGCAGTCTGCGTTTCGGGTAGCTCTTGGCTGGGCGCTTGAGGCCGTATTCTTCGGCTGTCAGGACATCAGTCCATCTGTCGGCGAGCAAATCTTGTTCAGCTTGAAGCTGCTGCTGTTTCTTTTTCAGGCTCCTTGCAGTGACTATGAGCTGAAGCTTAAAGCGCTCCTGCTCTAGAGGATCCTCATGCACGATGAAGTCTTCGTTGCCGAGGCTTGTCTCCTCTTTGGAGGGTGGACGATAACTATCGTCCTCCGAGTCATCTTCTATGGCCTGTTCATCAGGGTTGTCTTGCCTGTTTTCATGTTCCTCCTGTTCGGATGCAGCTCCGACAGGGTCTTCATTGTTTTCGGCGTCGCCCGGAGTACTATTTTCTCCGGTGCCAGTGTTGCCATCTTTTGAGCGACGAGGCTTGGAACAGCGTTTGGGGCGTCGGCGCGTGGACTGCGTCTCAAAGGCTTTATTCACATCTGGCTCTTCTTTGTCGTCGCCAGATCCTTTAGGTGTATCGACCATGTACACATCGTACGAAGAGGTAGCCGTCCAACGTCCAGTGAATGGCGGGTCTTGGCCTTGCTCCTTGTCGGCATCGTCGTCCATACTGTCGATGTCTTCGGAGCCATAGTCAAGCACGTCGGTTAAGTCATCGACAGTGGCTATGAAGTGGATGGCGGGTGGGAAGCAAAATTCTTCGTCATCCGCCTCCAGCTCGAACCGAACATAGTTCGGCCATGGGTCCTTCTCCAAGGACAAATTCTTTTAAGAGTTTAGCACGTCACCCAGAGGTGAATGCTGGTAGATATCTGCGGTGCTAAATTCGAAAATCAATAACCGATCCAGCTCGGTGTCCGCAGGCGTATGTGGTCTGAAACTTACAGCTGGAGACGAGTCCGGAGTTCCATTGACACAAATATTGCGGGATGTAGAGTCCGTGTGTGGCTCCAACTCCGCGGACTTTGTGGCCTTGGATGGCTCGATCTGCTTCGGTTCAAAGGCCATTGCAGCAACAGGGATCATCTCCTGGATGCAATCCGATGATAGATTTAAGTCATTGTTCATCGGGGCGAGGGGGAGCAATCGCTGCGGTCTCAAACCCATTGAAGATCAAGTCTCCACGGGTATCCACGACGTAGTTCAAGCTTCCAAATCTGACCTGATGGCCAGGGGTGTAGCTGTCGATCTGCTCCACATGGCCAAGCGAGTTGGCCCGCAGTACGAAGCCACCGAACACAAAAATATGTCCGGGGAGGAAGGTTCCTCCTTGGACAGCGTCATTATCAATGATCGAAGGGGCCATCGAGCCTTTTGCCAACGTCATAGTGGAACTCTCCATGAAAGCACCAATGTCGGTGTCAAAACCGGCGGATCTCGGGTAGGGGGTCCCGAACTGTGCGTCTAGGATCGATGATAACAGGAGACGGGGGACACGATGTTTATCTAGGTTCGGGCCCTCTCTATGGAGGTAATACCCTACTTCCTGCTTGATTGATCTTGATGAATATGAGTGTTACAAGAGTTGATCTACCACAAGATTGTAATGGCTAAAACCCTCGAAGTCTAGCCTATGTGAATATGGTAATGAGTATCCGCCTATCCGGACTACGCTCTCCAGTTTATATAGACACCAGAGAGATCTAGGGTTACATGGGGTCGGTTACATAAGAAGGAATCTTCATAGTTGGTCGCCTAGCTTGCCTTCCACGCCAAGGAGAGTTCAATCCGGGCACGGGTATAGTCTTTGGCCTTCATATCTTCGCAGTCCATCAGTCCGGCCCAATGAATAATAGGCCGGACACCCGAGGACCCCTTAGTCCAGGACTCCCTCGACAGGGATAAAGTGGGCTACTTTGGTCAAGCGATCTACTACCACCTAGATAGAATCATATCCTGATCGGGTCCTGGGTAATCCGGTGATGAAATCCATGCCAACCTTGTCCCACTTCCATTCGGGTATCGGCACTGGCTGCAATAATCCTGCTAGCTTCTGATGTTCTGCCTTCACTCTCTGACATACATCACATACTGCTACATACTCGGCAGTATCCTTCTTCATTCCAGTCCACCAGAAACGCTCCTTGAAATCCAAATACATCTTGGTGTTTTCGGGGTGTATCGAGTATGGCGAGTCATGAGCTTCATGTAGTATCAACTTCCTGATCTCCGCATTATTAGGCACATATACACGGTCCTCAAACCACAAGGTGTCGTGTTCATCCTCACGAAAACCTTTGGCTTTTCCTTCACTCATCTTCTCCTTTATCTCGGCAATTTCTTTGTCATCCTTCTGAGCTTCTCGTATCTTTCCCAATAATGTTGATTGAACCTCCAATGCTGCAAAAAACCCTCTAGGGACGATCTCCAAATGAAGCTCCTTGAGATCTTATGATAACTCCTTTGGCAATCCTCCGCTTACGAGGGTATTGACATAACTCTTCCGGCTCAAAGCATCTGCTACGACATTGGCCTTTCCTGGATGATAGTGCAACTTCATATCATAGTCCTTTATGAGCTCCAACCATCTCCTCTGCCTGAGGTTCAACTCCTTCTGATTAAAAATGTACTTCAAACTCTTATGATCCGTGTACACATCACAACGGTTTCCAAAAAGAAAATGTCTCTAGGTCTTGAGCGCATGCACTACAGCTGCTAACTCCAAATCATGGGTGGCATAATTCAACTCATGTGGTCGAAGTTGTCGTGAGGCATATGACACAACTCTTTTGTCTTGCATAAGTAATCCTCCAAGTCCTAAGCGAGAGGCGTCGCAATACACATGGAAATCCTTGCGTATATCCGGCAAAATCAGCACTGGGGCTGTAGTCAAACGTTTCTTCAACTCCTGGAAACTTGCTTCGCATTCTTCAGTCCAATGGAACTTGGTGTCCTTCTTCAACAATGTCGTCATAGGCTTCGCAATTTTGGAGAAATTTTCAATGAATCTCCGATAGTATCCCGCGAGTACAAGAAAACTGCGGATCTCTCCAACTGAGGTGGGTGCCAACCACTCAGTGATGGACTGAACCTTGGTAGGATCCACTACTATACCTTCAGCTGATATAACATGTCCAAGAAATTCAACTTCCTTCAACCAAAACTCACTGAAAGATCGTGGATGTCGCCTAGAGGGGGGGGGGTGCATAGGCGCTTTAAAATAATTACGGTTGAGGCTTGAACAAATGCGGAATAAACCTAGCGGTTAATTTGTCAAGCACAAAACCTACAACAACTAGGCTCACCTATGTGCACCAACAACTTATGCTAAGCAAGAAAAACTACTTAGGTGATAGCAAGATATATGACAAGAAACAATATGGCTATCACAAAGTAAAGTGCATAAGTAAAGGGCTCGGGTAAGAGATAACCGAGGCACGCGGAGATGACAATGTATCCCGAAGTTCACACCCTTGCGGATGCTAATCTCCGTTTGGAGCGGTGTGGAGGCACAATGCTCCCCAAGAAGCCACTAGGGCCACCGTAATCTCCTCACGCCCTCGCACAATGAAAGGTGCCGTGATTCCACTAACGGACCCTTGAGGGCGGTCACCGAACCCGTACAAATGGCAACCGTTGTGGGCGGTCACCGAACCCGTACACTTTGGCAACCCTTGGGGGAGGTCACCGGTACCCGTCAAATTGCTCGGGGCGATCTCCACAACCTAATTGGAGACCCCGATGCTTTCCCGGAGCTTTACACCACAATGATTGAGCTCCGAACACCACCAACTGTCTAGGGCGCCCAAGCACCCAAGAGGAACAAGCTCAAGGGCACCAAGCACCCAAGAGTAATAAGCTTCTCAACTTGTAACTTCCACGTATCACCGTGGAGAACTCAAACCGATGCACCAAATGCAATGGCAAGGGCACACGGAGTGCCCACGTCCTTCTCTCTCAAATCCCACCGAAGCAACTAATGCTAGGGAAGAAAATGAGAGGAAGAACAAGAAGGAGAACACCAAGAACTCCAAGATCTAGATCCAAGGGTTCCCCTCACATAGAGGAGAAAGTGATTGGTGGAAATGTGGATCTAGATCTCTCTCTCTTTCCCTCAAAAACTAGCAAGAATCCATGGAGGGATTGAGAGTTAGCAAGCTCAAGAAGGTCAACAATGGGGGAAGAACACGAGCTCAAAGGATAAGGTTCAATGGGGAAGAAGACCCCCTTTTATAGGAGGGGGAAAATCCAACCGTTATGTGCTCAGCCCACACACGAGCGGTACTACCGCTAGGGCGGAAGAAGCAGGGAAAAGGAGCAACAACACATGAACCTTGGGGCGGTAGAAAAGCAGTAGCGGTACTACCGCCCGACCGGAGCGGTACTACCGCTGGGCCAGCGGTACTACCGCTTAACAGCCTAAGCGGTACTACCGCTCCTCCTCGCGGTACTACCACTCGAGAGCGGTACTACCGCCACTCCTGCAGCGGCAGGTACCGTAAAGTCCGACACGAAAAACGAGCCCTCGAATCAAGGAGGCACTAGCACGAAACCCCAGCGGTACTACGGCTGGGGCTACAAGCGGTACTACCGCTGTGGAGCGGTACTGCCGCTGTGGAGCGGTACTGCCGCTTATAGCACCCAAGCGGTACTACCGCTCCGGCCCGCGGTACTACCGCTCAGACTAGAGCAGGGAGAAAAGCAGAAATGCCATAACTTCTTCAGATGAGCTCCGAATTGAGCAAACTCAAGCTTGTTGGATACAAGACAACGAGTAGCATCAAAACAACGACTCCTAACAAATAAAGGAGTGAAAAATCCAACAGAGAAGAACCGGCATTACCCTCCAACATCGAAAACATCATAGAAGATGCAAGTGAACTCCGTTTTTCGGAACTCGAGCTTGTCATAAAAATGACCATAAGCTCCAAATCTCACAAGGAGAAGAACCAAACAAGAACCAATAAAGATGATGCAAGGATGCAATGGTTTGAGCTCTCTACAAACGATACGATCAAGCAACTCATCGAGAGCCCCCCTTGATAGTACGGCAATCAATCCTATAACCTTGTCTCCCACAACTACCATGAGACCGGTAAAATAGAAAGCCTATCAAGGGCAAACCTTTGCCTCGCACATGATCCACTTGAGCTAGATGATGACGATCTTCTCCTCCTCAAGATGGACCCCCTTTCTTGATTGCGTTGGCTCGATGAAGACTAGTAGATTGCTCCCCATACTCCACTATGGGTGAGCCACTCTTTCGCACATCTTCACAAGTCCATTGTCGCCACAATGGACGACAAGTTTCAAGCATATGATCTCTTCGTGATGATCCTACTTGAACTTGCGCGCAACCTAACCCCACAAAGAACTCTCACGAAGACCATGGGTTAGTACACAAAGCGTAATTGACCATGCTTACCATACCATGGGATCGCTTGATCCCTCTCGGTACATCTTCTATGCTTTGTGTGTTGATCAACTTGATTCACTCTTTGACTTAGTCTTGATCAACCTTGAATCTTTCCAACTCTCTTCATTTGGATGATGTCTTGACGGTAAACATGAATGATCACACACTCTTCTTCTTCAAGACATGCTTGCTATAAGCTTAATACTCATAAGACCAATCTTTGGATAATTCCTTAATAGCACCGTGGTCATCACAAACTCTCCTTGAAACCAACCAATGGACTCCAAGGAAAAACCTATGGACAAGCTCTTCAAATATAACTCAAGGCAACCATTAGTCCATAGAGATTGTCATCAATTGCCAAAACCAAACATGGGGGCACCGCATGTTCTTTCACTCACATTTGCTAAACTTGGCATATAACTGATGTTCCCTGAGCTTCTCAAGGACCAAACGCAAATGCTCCTTGTGTTCCTCCTCATTCTTCGAGTATACCAAGATATCATCAATGAACACCACAACAAACTTATCCAAGAACTCCATGAACACCTTGTTCCTATGCTCATAAAATAGGCAGGGGCGTTAGTCAATCTAAATGACATAACCGTATACTCATATAGCCCATACCTTGTGGTGAAAGCTATCTTAGGTATATCCTTTTCTCAAATCTTTAGCTGGTGGTATCCTGATCGCAGATCGATCTTCGAAAACACTTTAGCTCCTTGCAACTGGTCAAACAAATCATTGATCATCGACAGCGGGTACTTGTTCTTGATCGTCACTTCATTCAACGCACGATAATCAACAACCATCCTCAATGATCCATCCTTCTTCTCAACCAAGAGCACTGGGGCTCCCCATGGTGATGAACTTCGTCGGATGTAACCTTTCTCCAATAATACCATCTTGTAGCGATCCGACCTCAGACGGTCAAATATCTGTGTTCGGTGTCATCCCAGGATCAGTAATGCTGACACACGCAGTACTCGAAGGATTTATAACAGAGTAGCAATCACACACTTATTACATCGAATGTCTCAAAAGAGAACTAATTACAATAAATATGGCTTAAGTACATCTAAATAAGATAACAGCGGAAGGCTTGGAAGATAAAGCGAGTCCATCAGCTCCAACGGCATAGCTGAGTGCATGACAAACAACCTATCGCACCTTACTCTTCGTCTGAAAAGTCTGCAACATGATATGTTGCAGCCCAAAACGGGTCATCACATGGAATATGCTGGCAAAATAACACAATAGAGCAATGAACAAATAAATGCTATCACTACATGCATATATGGCTGGTGGAGACTCTATGGTTATAATGTTTTTGCGAAAAGCCAATTTTTTCCTACAACAAAGGAATAGATTTTTATTTAACTACCATGGTGGTTGAAACATCATTGAGAAGGTTCCTCCAACTCAATCCCAATTAAAGTAGTCTTTAACATCCCAACAATTTAATTTAGAGTGATGAGATCCATATGATAATCCAAGAACCAGATACTCAAGATGTCCATAACCGGGGACACGGCTAACCATGATTAGTTTATACACTCTGCAGAGGTTTGCGCACTTTTCCCCACAAGACTCGATCTCCTCCGTTTGATTTCTTGCACTACATGGTGTTTGAGAAACGGATGACCGAGACACAGTCTTTCAGAAGCATTAACTCTTTACTCTGGGTAGACAGTTACACCTACTTTCCCTCTACATCTGCTTCTTAATCTCCTCCAGATCATTAGCGGGCATCCGGTATGGTCTCTTCGATATCGGTCGGTGCCTGGCAAAAGATCTATCAAAAACTCGATGTCTCGATCCGGCGGCATTCCTGGTAGCTCCTCTGGAAATACATCTGGTTAATCCGTCACTACAGGCACTTCCTCCTGAACAACTCCCGTGAGAGAATTTACTTGGGTCCTCCTCGGCGCATGCCTAGATACATACTTGATCCTTTTTCCCTCCGGGGTGGTGAGTAAAATCGACTTACTGGCACAATCGATGTTTCCCCCATACATCGATAGCCAATACATTCCTAGTATCACATCCAATCCTTGTGACTCCAAAATTATCAGGTCTGAGGGGAAAACATGGCTTACAATGGTCAGTGGCATCTGAAAACATCCTTGACTTGCCATATACTCTACTCCTGGTGAGCTTACTAACATAGGTGTCCTAAGTACTTTGGTGGGCAACTTATATTTATCCACGAATCCCCTTGAAATGTATGAATGCGATGCACCAGTATAAAAAAGAACAATTGCGGTAAATGACTTAACCAAAAACTTACCGATAACTGCATCAGACTGCTCTTCAACCTCCTCCACGTTCACGTGGTTCACTTGCCCCCTATTGAAAGGGTTGGGCTTCTTCCCAGAGCTTCCATTGCCGTTCCCATTCTTCGCTTCCGGGCACTCAGTGGCACAGTGTCCAGTCTTCCCGCACATGAAACAAGTAATGTGACTTAGATCCTTCTTGGCAAATGTGGCTGGGTTGGAGCAGTTCTGATTTCTGCTGAACTCCAGAATTGTACTTACCTTGACCATACTTCCACTTACGGATCTCAATCTGTTGCTGCTTCCCTTCAATCATAAGAGCCTTGTCTACCAACACCTGGTAGTTGTTAAATGTTGCCACCATCAACTACATGCTCATCTCATCATTCAGCCCTTCCATAAACTTCGCCTGCTTTGCGGCATCTGTGGCCACATCATCTGGGGCATAACGGGAAAGCTTACTAAACTCATCTACATACTAAGCCACAGTACAATTTCCCTGGCGCAATTTGCGAAACTCGCGCTTCTTCATGCTCATAGCTCCAGTTGAGACATGGGCGGTGCGAAATGCTTGCTGAAACTGATCCCAAGTGACATTGGCTATAGGGAAAGTGGCTGTGTAATTCTCCGACCATGAAACTGCTGGTCCATCCAGTTGGTGTGTGATTTCTACTACGCAACCTTCTTGTAGACGTTGTTGGGCCTCCCAGTGTAGAGGTTTGTAGGACAGTAGCAAATTTCCCACAAGTGGATGACCTAAGGTTTATCAATCCGTGGGAGGCGTAGGTTGAAGATGGTCTCTCTCAAACAACCCTACAACCAAATAACAAAGAGTCTCTTGTGTCCCTAACACACCCAATACAATGGTAAATTGTATAGGTGCACTAGTTTAGCAAAGAGATGGTGATACAAGTGCAATATGGATGGTAGATATAGATTTTTGTAATCTGAAAATATAAAAACAGCAAGGTAACTAAAGATAAAAGTGAGCGTAAAAGGTATTGCAATGCTTTGAAACAAGGCCTAAGGTTCATACTTTCACTAGTGCAAGTTCTCTCAACAATAATAACATAATTGGATCATATAACTATCCCTCAACATGCAACAAAGAGTCACTCCGAAGTCACTAATAGAGGAGAAAAAACGAAGAGATTATTATAGGGTACGAAACCACCTCAAAGTTATTCTTCCGGATCGATCTATCATAGAGTCCGTAGTAAAATAACACGAAGCTATTCTTTCCGTTCGATCTATCATAGAGTTCGTACTAGGATAACCCCTTAAGACACAAATCAACCAAAACCCTAATGTCACCTAGATACTCCAATGTCACCTCAAGTATCCATGGGTATGATTATACGATATGCATCACACAATCTCAGATTCATCTATTCAACCAACATAAAGAACTTCAACGAGTGCCCCGAAGTTTCTACTAGAGAGTCAAGACGAAAACGTGTGCCAACCCCTATGCATAAGTTCACAAGGTCACTGAACCCGCAAGTTGATCACCAAAACATACATCAAGTAGATCACGTGATATCCCATTGTCACGACAGATAAGCACATGCAAGACATACATCAAGTGTTCTCAAATCCTTAAAGACTCAATCCGATAAGATAACTTCAAAGGGAAAACTCAATCCATTACAAGAGAGTAGATGGCGAGAAACATCATAAGATCCAACTATAATAGCAAAGCTCGCGATACATGAAGATCGTATCACCTCAAGAACACGAGCGAGAGAGATCAAACACATAGCTACTAGTACATACCCTCAGCCCCAAGGGTGAACTACTCCCTCCTCGTCATGGAGATCGCCGGGATGATGAAGATGGCCACCGGTGAGGGATCCCTCCTCCGGCAGGGTGCCAGAACAGGGCCCCGATTGGTTTTTGGTGGCTACAGAGGCTTGCGGCGGCGGAACTCCCGATCTATTCTGTTCCCCGATGGTTTTAGGGTATATGGAGATATATAGGCGAAAGAAGTCGGTAAGGGTAGCCACGAGGGGCCCACGAGGGTGGAGGGCGCTCCTAGGGGGGTAGGCGCCCCCCTGCCTCGTGCTCTCCTCGTTGATCCCCTGACGTGCACTCCAAGTCTCCTGGACTGCTTTGTTTCCAGAAATAACTTCTCCCGAAGGTTTCATTCCGTTTGGACTCTGTTTGATATTCCTTTTCTTCGAAACACTGAAACAAGGGGAAAACAGGAACTGGCACTAGGCTCTGGGTTAATAGGTTAGTCCCAAAAATAATATAAAAGTGTTTAATAATGCCCATAAACATCCAAGATGGATAATATAATAACATGAATACTTCATAAATTATAGATATGTTGGAGACGTATCAGCATCCCCAAGCTTAATTCCTGCTCGTCCTCGAGTAGGTAAATGATAAAATAAATAATTTATGAAGTGTGAATGCTAGCAGGTGCACAAGTTTGATCAATGATAATTTCAATCACCTTTTCTAGCATCATTATATGTCATAATAGTAGCTCAACTCATAAAACTTTTCATGATCAAGTAACAAGCTATTCACATGTTAAAGCATTGACCATAAACTTTCTTGAAAACTAACAAACCATGTTATTAGTCGTCAAACAATTACAATTCATCTTATTTTCAGGAAGAGTCTATATCAGAGCTTTGATTTAGTAAATCCCACATACTCAACTATCATATAGTCTTCCATGATTTCTACCACTCAGAGCATATTTTAGAACAAATAGCATCCATCGAACACAGAGAAAGCTAGGGGCTTAATGTTTCGCCTCCCAACTTATTTATCATATAGATAATTGTCAACAATAATAATTCATGATCAAATATATTTGAATGGCCATATATGCTCAGATCTTTCCATCACATGATGCTTGCCAACTAAAGAGTAGGTTGGAATGAGAAGGAATACTACTGACTCTTGCATAAAAGTAAAAGATAGGCCCTTCGCAGAGGGAAGCAGGGATTTGCAGAGGTGCCAGAGCTCAAAGCAAAAACAGAGATGAAAATAATTTTGAGAGGTATGCTTTCATTGTCAACATAACGACCAGGAGTTTCCAATATCTTCCATACTAGATACATCATAGGCGGTTCCCATGCAGAAAGGTAAAGATTTTACTCCCCCTCCACCAACATTCACACTCCACGGCTTGTCCGAAACAACGGGTGCCGTCCAACTATCAACATTCCTGGGGGAGTTTTGTTTAAATTATTTGCGAATTTGTTTTTGATCGTTTGATCATAGGACTGGGCATCCCAGTTACCAGCCATTTTGCGAATTTGCGAATTTGTTTTTGATCGTTTGATCATCGTGAGAATAACCCACCTAGCAGGGAAGATACTGACTGCCCCTAGTCGCTACATGAGCGATTTGGGCATACAAAACAGATTATTATTTGAAGGTTTAGAGTTTGGCACATGCAAATTTACTTGGAACGGCAAGTAAATACCGCATATAGGTACATATGGTGGACACTCATGGAAGAAACTTGGTTCAAGGAATTTGGATGCACAAGCAGTATTCCCGCTTAGTACAGATATTTTGGCTAGCAAAGGATTCTAAATAGCAAGCACCACATGTTAGAGGATCTATAACAATATAACTTTTGTACAAATATACCCAAGCATAACTCATTATGTTGTCTTCCTTGTCCAACTTCAACTAATTTGGTCAAGTTTGAAAATAATTAATGGGGATCACAATCATAGAAGATGTCCAAGATAGTATATTTATATGTGAAATCTCTCTTCCTTCAATATTCTTTCATGAATTGTTCAAGTGACCAATACAATATTTGCTAACCTTCAAAAAAATTACCACCTCTACTTCTTATATGTGAAGGCATTACTCCCCATGAGAAAGGCGTATGAAACATATATAATTTCAGATTTATGACATTCAAATCATTCAACTATTTACTCATAGGATATAAGTGAAGCACACGAGTAAATGACAAACTACTCCAAAAGATATAAGTGAAGATCAATGAGTAGTTAAATAATTATGTAGCTATGTGAAGACTCTCTCTCATTTAAGAATTTCAGATCTTGGTATTTTATTCAAATAGCAGACAAAGCTAAAGAAAATAAACTGACGCTCCAAGCAAAACACATATCATGTGGTGAATAAAAATATAGCTCCAAGTAAAGTTACCGATGAACGAAGACGAAAGAGGGGATGCCATCCGGGGCATCCCCAATCTTAGGCTCTTGGTCATACTTGAATATTACCTTGGGGTGCCTTGGGCATCCCCAAGATTAGGCTCTTGCCACACCTTATTCCATAGTCCATCGAATCTTTACCCAAAACTTGAAAACTTCACAACACAAAACTCAACAGAAAACTCGTGAGCTCCGTTAGCGAAAGAAAAATAAAACACCACTTCAAGGTACTGTATTGAACTCATTAATTATTTATATTGGTGTTAAACCTACTGTATTCCAACTTCTCTATGGCTTATAAACTATTTTTCTAGCCATAGATTCATCAAAATAAGCAAGCAACACAATGAAAACAGAATCTGTCAAAAACAGAACAGTCTGTAGTAATCTGTATCAAACGTATACTTATGGAACTCCAAAAATTCTAAAATAAACTGGTGGACTTGAGGAATTTGTCTAGTAATCATTCACAAAGAATTAACTAAATAGCACTCTCAAGTAAAAAGTTGAAGCTAATCTCATGAGCGCTAAAGTTTCTGTTTTTTACAGCATGATCATAAAGACTTCACCCAAGTCTTCCCAAAGGTTCTACGTGGCATAAACACTAATTAAAACATAAAACCACATCTAAACATAAGCTATAAGGATTATTTATTACTAAACAGAACCAAAAAGCAAGAAACTAAAATAAAATTGGGTTGCCTCCCAACAAGCGCTATCGTTTAACGCCCCTAGCTAGGCATGATGATTTCAATGATGCTCACATAAGACATAAGAATTGAAAAATAAGAGAGCATCATGAAAAATATGACTAGCACATTTAAGTCTAACCCACTTCCTATGCATAGGGATTTTGTGAGCAAAAAACTTATGAGAACAATAATCAACTAGCATAGGAAGGCAAAACAAGCATAACTTTAAAATTTTAAGCACATAGAGAGGAAACTTGACATTATTGCAATTCCTACAAGCGTACATTCCTCCCTCATAATAACTTTCAGTAGCATCATGAATAAATTCAACAATATAACCAGCACCTAAAGCATTCTTTTCATGATCTACTTGCATAGAAATTTTACTACTCTCCACATAAGCAAAATTCTTGTCATTCGGAATAGTGGGAGTATCATAAGAGACTTGAATACTATAAATTGTTTCCACATTAAAACAGTAATGTTCAGAAAAAAGGTAATCATAATCATGACAAGTTTTATAAATATAATCGTCACTACTTTTTATAGCATAAGTTTCATCACAATAATCATCATAAGTAGCAACTTTGTTCTCATCATAATCGATTGAAACCTCTTCCAAGATAGTGGACTCATCACTAAATAAAGTCATGACCTCTCCAAATCCACTTTCATAAATATTATAAGATTCACCATCCTCCAAAAAGTGGGATCATTACTTCCTAAAGTTGACACTCTTCCAAACCCACTTTCATGAATATAATCATCATAAGTAGGAGGCATGCTATCATCATTATAAATTTGCATATCAAAACTTGGGAGGCTAATAACATCATCTTCATTAAACATAACATCCCCAAGCTTGGGATAAACGTTAATTTCAGCATATATATTCTCAAATATGTCATCCTCATCAAACATAGCTTCCCCAAGCTTGGGCCTTTTCATATCATAAGCATAATCATTCTCATCATTAATAGTATGGATAGCACTAATAGTACACCAATTATCATCATCATAATGAGTAGTAGGAGCAACATCATTTGGGAGGGATACCTTTTTACGTTTGCTTCTCCATTTTTTCTTTTTCTTCTTCACATCATGTGCGGGTTTATCCCTCTTTTTTGAGATCCTTATTGATGAGATTGGTTGAATGGAAAGCTCCTCCTCGTTACCTGATTCATCATAAGAAATAATAGGAGGATATTGGGAAGTCTCTTCCCTTTCATTAGTATTCTCTTCATCTTCTATTTGTTTTCTTTTCTTTATGTAATTGGCAATATAAGGATTTTCAATGCAATTCACCGCACAATACATATAAATTTCCTCTAGATCAAATTCAAGAAGTTTATCACGGGCAAATACTGGAAGATAGTTAGTTATACGTTTCATTTCTTCGTAACCCATAAGCAAACTAAGTTCATTGTAATGTGCAAGGGAAATCAAGTCATCACAATTTTTGGACACGATTAGATCGTGAAACAATTTGCATCGGATAGCTAAATGACCCCGTTCATTGCAAAGTTCACAAGTACGGCCAAGAAAATTTAAATTTTCAGCACAAACATCTAGCCTTTCTTGCAATATCTATCTTCTCTATTTGGTGTGTACTTGCAAACCCAATGCACTCCACAAAAATTGACATGTTTATAGGATACATTTTCATCATAACTAGTGCAATCATCATTAGTACAATGGATATTTAAGGAGTTCATACTAACAAAATTGCAATCATGCTCATCATTCAAAGATTTAGTGCCAAACATTTTAATGCATTCTTCTTCTAACACTTTGGCACAAATTTCCTTTCCATCATGCTCACGAAAGATATTAAAAATATGAAGCGTATGAGGCAAACTCAATTCCATTTTTTCTAGTTTTCTTTTATAGACTAAAATAGTGATAAAACAAGAAAATAAAAGATTCGATTGCAAGATCTAAAGATATACCTTCAAGCACTCACCTCCCCGGCAACGGCGCAAGAAAAGAGCTTAGTTGACGGGGTGTGAGTGCCACTTACCTAGCCTCCCCGGCAACGGCGCCAGAAAAGAGCTTGATGTCTACTACGCAACCTTCTCCTTGTAGACGTTGTTGGGCCTCCAAGTGCAGAGGTTTGTAGGACAGTAGCAAATTTCCCTCAAGTGGATGACCTAAGGTTTATCAATCCGTGGGAGGCGTAGGTTGAAGATGGTCTCTCTCAAACAACCCTGCAACCAAATAACAAAGAGTCTCTTGTGTCCCCAACACACCCAATACAATGGTAAATTGTATAGGTGCACTAGTTCGGCGAAGAGATGGTGATACAAGTGCAATATGGATGGTAGATATAAATTTTTGTAATCTGAAAATATAAAAACAGCAAGGTAACTCAAGGTAAAAGTGAGCTTAAAAGGTATTGCAGTGCTTTGAAACAAGGCCTAAGGTTCATACTTTCACTAGTGCAAGTTCTCTCAACAATAATAACATAATTGGATCATATAAATATCCCTCAACATGCAACAAGGAGTCACTCCGAAGTCACTAATAGAGGAGAACAAACGAAGAGATTATTGTAGGGTACGAAACCACCTCAAAGTTATTCTTTCGGATCGATCTATCATAGAGTCCGTAGTAAAATAACACGAAGCTATTCTTTCCGTTCGATCTATCATAGAGTTCGTACTACAATAACACCTTAAGAGACAAATCAACCAAAACCCTAATGTCACCTAGATATTCCAATGTCACCTCAAGTATCTGTGGGTATGATTATACGATATGCATCACACAATCTCAGATTCATCTATTCAACCAACACCAAGAACTTCAAAGAGTGCCCCAAAGTTTCTACGAGAGAGTCAAGACGAAAACGTGTGCCAACCCCTATGCATAAGTTCACAAGGTCACTAAACCCGGAAGTTGATCACCAAAACATACATCAAGTAGATCACGTGATATCCCATTGTCACGACAGATAAGCACATGCAAGACATACATCAAGTGTTCTCAAATCCTTAAAGACTCAATCCGATAAGATAACTTCAAAGGGAAAACTCAATCCATTACAAGAGAGTAGATGGGGAGAAACATCATAAGATCCAACTATAATAGCAAAGCTCGCGATACATGAAGATCGTATCACCTCAAGAACACGAGCGAGAGAGATCAAACACATAGCTACTGGTACATACCCTCAGCCCCAAGGGTGAACTACTCCCTCCTCGTCATGGAGATCGCCGGGATGATGAAGATGGCCACCGGTGAGGGATCCCCCCTCCGGCAGGGTGCCAGAACAGGGTCCCGGTTTGTTTTTGGTGGCTATAGAGGCTTGCGGCGGCGGAACTCCCGATCTATTCTGTTCCCCGATGGTTTTAGGGTATATGGAGATATATAGGCGAAAGAAGTCGGTAAGGGTAGCCACGAGGGGCCCACGAGGGTGGAGGGCGCTCCCAGGGGGGCGGGCGCGCCCCCTGCCTCGTACAGGATATATCTTCTTTTCATCAAGATAAGCATATTTCAAAGTATCGGGTAATTGCTTAAGTTCAAATACGGGATCACTCTTGGGTGGTAGAAGATCTCCAAGAGTCTCAACGGGCAAATTGTGTTTCAAAACAAGCATCTGTTTAAAGCATAATTCATCTATTTCCTTTCTTCCATTCATGAACATATCATTTTCATGGTCTAGCAAATATTGTTCTAAAGGATCAGTAGGAAGCACAGCAATAGAAGCAAGACCAATAATTTCGTCTTTGTTAGGCAATTCTTTATCACCAGGTTGTCTATGAGATTTGGAGAAATTAAACTCATGAAACACATCCCCGAAACTTACACTAATAGTTTCTTTCTCACAGTCTATTAGGTCTACCAAATATAATGGGACAAAAATCATCTTCTGGGAACCAAGAACTAGAAAATCAGTAGGATATTTTATTTTCCCACACAAGACTTCAACATCTCTAGAGATCCCAATTGGTAAAATAGTATTTCTATTAGCAAGCTTAATAGTAACATCAATATCTTCTATTTCAGCAGGTGGAATATCATTCATAATTTCTTGGTATAAGGTAAAAGGAATTGCACTCACACTAGCACCCAAATCACATAAGCCATGATAACAATGATCTCCTATTTTAACAGAGACAACAGGCATGCCAACAACAGGTCTATGTTTATCCTTATCATCAGGTCTAGCAATTATAGCAGCTTCATCACAAAAATAAATAACATGCCCATCAATATTATCGACCAAGAGATCTTTAACCATAGCAATACTAGGTTCAACTTTAATTTGTTCAGGGGGTGTAGGTGTTCTAATGTAAGTCTTACGGACTACGGCTTAAGCTTTAGCATGTTCCTTTATCCTAACAGGAAACGGTGGTTTCGCAATATAAGCAGTAGGAATAACGGGATCAACATTATAAGTAACAGTTTCTTCTTCAGCCTTAATGGGTTCTACTATTTTCACTTCAATGGTAGGATGATATTTAAACCACTTCTCCTTGGGGAGATCAACATGAGTAACAAATGTTCACGGAAAGAAGCTACTATCTCAGAGTCAAGTCCATACTTAGTGCTAAATTCACGAAAAGCATCGGTATCCATAAAAGATTTAACACAATCAAATTCAAGCTTTATACCTGACTCCTTGCCTTCGTCAAGAGAGTTGCGTTTTATTCTTTCCAAATGATCCCATTTGAATCCACTAGTCTTCTTCATAAAAGAACCAGTACAGGAAGTATCAAGCATGGATTGATCATTACGAGAAAGCCGAGCATAAAAGCTCTGAATAATAATTTCTCTCGAGAGCTCATGATTTGGGCATGAATATAACATTGACTTAAGCCTCCCCCAAGATTGACCGATACTTTCTCCTTCATGAGGCCAAAAATTATATGCATAGGATAAAACTTTTGATGAAATTCCAATTTCAATCGGTTGTAATTCCAAGATCCAATATCATCGCATAGCCTATACCATTTCAATGCCTTTCCCTTCAAAGATAAAGGGAAGACCTTCCTCTTGACTTCATCTCCGGGCAAACCTGCAACCTTAAATAATACACAAACTTCATCCACAAAGACTAGATGCATATCAGGATGTAGTGTTCCAACTACCGCATAAGGATTAGCTAGCAGTTTCTCTATCATACCCGAAGGAATTTCATAATAAATATTTTCAGTAAGTTCAATAGGTTGAGTATCAACTCTTTGTTCTTCCAGTCGGGGTGAAGATACCCCGAAGAAACCCCTCAAAGGATTATTTTCCATAGTGACAAGTGACAGTAAATTTCGGCACACAATACAAATTTTCCTTACCAAATTCCACTCACCAAGGCGCTTCAATCCCAAGCAACGGCGCCAGAAAAGAGTCTTGATGACCCACAAGTATAGGGGATCTATCGTAGTCCTTTCGACAAGTAAGAGTGTCGAACCCAATGAGGAGCAGAAGGAAATGACAAGCGGTTTTCAGCAAGGTATTTTCTGCAAGCACTGAAATTATCGGTAACAGATAGTTTGTGATAAGATAATTCATAACGGGTAACAAGTAACATGTGTAACATAGGTGTAGCAAGGTGGCCCAATATTTTTTATGGCAAAGGACAAGCCTGGACAAACTCTTATATAAAGAAAAGCGCTCCCGAGGACACATGGGAATTACCGTCAAGTATAAGTGAAGATCATGAGCAAAATATTTCTTTCTCTCAAATTAATTTAAGTGAAGCAAGAGAGAATTTCTAAAAAAAATACTAACTCTCAAATAATTATAAGTGAAGCATGAGAGAATTTCTTCAAAAATAACAAAGCACACCATGCTTAACAAGATATAAGTGAAGCCCTAGAGCAATTCAAGTGAAGCGCTAGCTCATAAAGATTTAAGTGAGGCATAGAGAGCAATTCTAACAAGATATAAGTGAAGCACTAGCTCATAAAGATTTAAGTGAGGCATAGAGAGCAATTCTAACAAGTCATAGAATAATTTTGGCTCTCTCAAATAGGTGTGTCCAGCAAGGATTCATGACTTGAAATAACGAGCAAAACAAGCAAAGACTCATATGATAAAAAACGCTCCAAGCAAAACTCATAGTATGTGACGAATAAAAATATAGTTTCGAGTAAAATATCGATGGTCGTTAGAAGAAAGAGGGGATGCCACTCGGGCATACCCAAGGTAGTTGCTTCCTTCTCATTGGATAATAGCTTGGGATTCCATGGGCATCCCCAAGATTAGGCTCTTCTTACTCCTTATTCCTTCATCCATCGTAACATCACCCAAAACTTGAAAACTTCAATCACACAAAACTCAACAAAACCTTCAGAGATCCGTTCGTATAAGAAAACTAATCACTACTATAAGTACTGTTGCAAACCCATTCATATTTTATTTTGCATTATATCTACTTTATTCCAACTTTTCTATGGAAAAAACTCTTCAATGAAAACCATAGAAAAACCGAAACAAGCACACAACGCAAAGAAAATAGAATCTGTCAAAAACAGAACAGTGTGTAGCAATCTGAAAACTTCTAATATTTATGTAACTCCAAAAATTCGGAAAAATTAGGAAAACATGGGCAATTTGTGTATCAATCTTGTGTAAAAGATTTAGAGCAAAAGCATGTTTCTGTGATTTATTAAAATTATTTTTCTCTGTGCAAAAGGTTCTGTTTTTCAGCAAGATCAAATCAACTATCACCGAACAAGATCCTAAAGGCTTTGCTTGGCACAAACACTAATTTAAACCACATAAACACTTCTAACCAAAGGCATAATTGGGTATTTTATTGAAAACAGCAAGAAAACCAAAAAGCAAAAAGATACAAGTTGGGTTGCCTCCCAACGAGTGCTATCGTTTTATGCCCCTAGCTAGGCATAAGATTTCAATGATGCTCTCATGAAAGATAGTAATTGAAAGACGAAGAGAGCATCATGTAACATGTGAAAAACACATTAAAGTCTAACATACTTCCTATGCATAGGCATTTTGTAAGCAAACAAATTACCAAGACAAGAAACTTCTAGCATATGCAAGGTAGAAGAATAAAACGTTGACGATCTCAACACAACGAGAGGCAGTTTAGTAACATAAAAAAATTCACCACAATATTTTCCTCTCTCATAATAATTACATGTGGGATCATAATCAAATTCAACAATATAGCTATCATATAAAATTTTCTCTTCATGATCCACATGCATAAAAGTTTTATAATCTTCCAAGATGGTGGGATTTACATCAACTAAAGTCATGACCTCTCCCACTTTTATCAAAAAATTCACAAGATTGAAAAATCTCCAAATATGTGGGATTATTTTTACCTAGAGTTGACACTCTTCCGAACCCAGTTTCAGTAGTATTGCAAACATATTCACCATGAGGCTTAAATAATCTATCAATATCATAAGAATCATTATCACCCCAATCACATGATCATTGCAATAAGTAGGGGACATAACAATATTAGCATCCCCAAGCTTGGGGTTTTGCATATTATTAGCACAATTGACATTGATAGATTTTATAAAAACATCATTGCGATCGTGCTTTTCATCCAAGGAGCTATCATGAATCACTTTATAAATTCCTTTGTTCAACACTTCATCACAATTTCCAGATTCATAAATCTCAAGCAAAACTTCATAAAGATAATCTAGTGAACTCAATTCACAAGCAATTGATTCATCATAATTGGATCTTTTGAAAAGATTAGCAAGTAGGTGAAGTTCCATATCAATAGATTTTTAGAAAACGGAGATGCAAGCAAATAGGAGACACATGGAAACACAAGCAAACAAGAGATCTGACACAAAAAAGGCAAACGGAAAGAAGGCGAATAAAACAGCAAATTTTTATGAAGTGGGGGAGATGAAAATGAGAGACAAATGGCAAATAATGTAAATTGCAATGAGATGAGATTTGTGATTAGGAACCTGGTAGATTTTGATGATGTCTCCCCGGCAACGGCGCCAGAAATTCCTTTTGATGACTGCTAGAACTACGTCAGTATTTCCCCAAAGAGAAAGGGATGATGCAGCACAGCAACGGTAGGTATTTCCCTCAGTGATGAGACCAAGGTTATCGAACCAGTAGGAGAACCAAGCAACACTACGTAAACAGCACCTGTACACAAATAACAAATATTTGCAACCCGATGTGTTAAAGGGGTTGTTAATCCCTTCGGGTAACGACGCTAGAGATTGGCAAATGGACGTGATAAAGTTGTAATAAATTGATAGATGGATCGCCAAATAAAGTAAAGTGTGGAAAGGTATTTTTGTATTTTTGGTTTAATAGATCTAAAACTAAAAGCAAATAAAAATAGATCACAAAGGCAAATATAATAAAGAAGAGACCCGGGGGGCCGTAGATTTCACTAGTGGCTTCTCTCGAGAAAAATAGCAAACGATGGGTGAACAAATTACTGTTAGGCAATTGATAGAACTTCAAATAATCATGATGATATCCAGGAAATGATCATTATATAGGCATCACGTCCAAGATTAGTAGACCGACACCTGCCTGCATCTACTACTATTACTCCACACATCGACCACTATCCAGCATGCATCTAGTGTATTAAGTTCATGGAGAAAAAGAGTAATGCAATAAGAACGATTACATGATGTAGACAAGATCTATTTATGTAGAAATAGACCCCATTTGTTATCCTTAATGGCAACGATACATATGTGTCAGTTCCCCTTCTGTCACTGGGATCAAGCACCGTAAGATCGAACCTGTTACAAAGCATCTCTTCCCATTGCAAGATAAATAGATCAAGTTGGCCAAGCAAAACCCAAATATCGGAGAAGAAATACGAAGCTATAAGCAATCATGCATATAAGAGATCAAAGAACAGTCAAATAACTTTCATGGATAAAAAGATAGATCTGATCATAAACTCAAAGTTCATCGGATCCCAACAAACACACCGCACAAAAGAGTTACATCATATGAATCTCCAAGAGAACATTGTATTGAGAATCAAAAGAGAGAGAGAGAGATAGGAAGCCATCTAGCTACTAACTATGGACCCGTAGGTCTACAAAGAACCACTCATGCATCATCGGAGAGGCACCAATGGGCATGATAAACCCCTCCGTGATGGTGTCTAGACTGGATCTGTGGTTTCTGGAACTTGCGGCGGCTGGAATTGATTTTCGTCGACTCCCCTAGGGTTTCTGGAATATTGGGGTATTTATAGAGCAAAGAGGTGGTGCGGGAGGCCACCGAGGTGGGCACAACCCATCTGGGCGCGCCTGGGCCCAGGCACGCCCTGGTGGGTTGTGCCCCCCTTGGGGCACCCCCAGGTGCTTCTCCGGCCCATTGGGTGTCTTCTGGTCCATAAAAAATCCACAAAAGTTTTGCTTCATTTGGACTCCATTTGATATTGATTTCCTGCAATGTAAAAAACACGCAGAAAACAGCAACTGGCACTGGGCACTATTTCAATAGGTTAGTACCAAAAATGATATAAAATGACTATAAAATGATGGTAAAACATCCAAGACTGATAATATAACAGCATGGAACAATCAAAAATTATAGATACGTTGGAGACGTATCAATTCTTCATAAATTTTTAGGACTTTTGGAGTTCTGCAGAATAGGTATCTCTGATTTGCTCCTTTCCAGTCCAGAATTCCAGCTGCCTGCATTCTCCCTCTTCATGGAAACCTTGTAAAATAAGGGAGAAAAGGCATAAGTATTGTACCCTAATGTGAAATAATAGTCCATAATGCAATAAATATTGATATAAAAACATAATGCAAAATGGAAGTATCATCTAGCTCCAAAATCAACTTTGTTAATGTCAATTCTAAAACAGAGAAGATTGTTCTCCTCGATCTGAACTGCACTCCACCTGGAAAAGAAGAAGATGATGATGTTAATATGCAAGATGAACAAGAAGAAGAAAAAATACAAGTTGAAGCAGAAGGTATACTTCATGTTAACTGAATTCAGTTAAGTAATATCACTTTGCTGGATTTAAATGCATGTAGGTGCATATATATTCAGCAAAGTGGTTGTAAAATCACTTTGATGATTTAAATGCACCTATCTGCATTTAAATTCAGCAAATTTTTGTTAAAGGCACTTAGATGAATTAAAATGCACCTAGTTGATGACCCACAAGTATATGGGATCAATCGTAGTCCTTTCGATAAGTAAGAGTATCGAACCCAATGTGGAGCAGAAGGAAATGACAAGCGGTTTTCAGCAAGGTAATTTTTGCAAGCACTGAAATTGTTGGTAGCAAGTAGTTTGATAGCAAGATAATTTGTAACGAGCAAGTAATAGTAACGGTAACTAAAGTAAAGAAAGGTAGCCCAATCCTTTTGTGGCAAAGTACAGGCCAGAATGGTCTCTTATAATAAGCAAAGCGTTCTTGATAATTCCATCTAGTCACTTTCATCATGTTTGTTCGATTTGCATTCGCTACTTTGATAATTTGATATGTGGGTGGATCAGTGCTTGGGTGTTGTTCTTACTTGAACAAGCCTCCCACTTATGATTAACCCCTCTCGCAAGCATCCGCAACTACGAAAGAAGAATTAAGATAAAATCTAACCATAGCATTAAACATATGGATCCAAATCAGCCCCTTGCGGAATAGTGCATAAACTAGGGTTTAATTAAACTTCTGTCACTCTAGCAACCCATCATCCAATAACTACTCCACAATGCATTCCCTTAGGCCCAAAGATGGTGAAGTGTCATGTAGTCGACGTTCACATAACACCACAAAGGGAATCAACAACATACATATTATCAAAATATAGAACGAATACCAAATTCACATGATTACTTATGACAAGACTTATCCCATATTCTCAAGAACAAAAGTAACTACTCACACAACATGTTCATGTTCAAGATCAGATGAGTATTGAATAGCATAATAGATCTAAACATATAATCTTCCACCAAATAAACCAACTACCATCAACTACAAGATGTAATCAACACTACTAGCAACCCACATGTACCAATCTGAGGTTTTGAGACAAAGATTGAATACAAGAGATGAACTAGGGTTTGGAGAAGAGATGGTTCTTGTTAAGATGTTGATGAAGATTGATCCTCCCACGATGAGAGGGTTGTTGGTGATGATGGTGGCTCTGATTTCCCCCTCCCGGAGGGAAGTATCCCCGGCAGAATCTCTCCGCTGGAGAGCAAAAGTGCTCCTGCCCAAGTTCCGCCTCGAGACGGCGGCGTTCCGTCCCAAAAGTCATGTTCTTATTTTATTTTCTAGGGCAAATGGCCTTATATACCAGAAGATGGGCCCAGAAGTGGGCCAGGGAGCCCACTACCCACCAGGGCGCGCCAGGGGAGTAGGCGCACCCTAGTGCCGAGTGCGCACCTGGGTGGCCCCCTGCAATATCTCTTTTCTCCAATATTTTTATATATATTCCAAAATAATTCTCTGTAAAATTTCAGCTCATTTGGAGATGTGCAGAATAGGTATCTCTGACATAGCTTTTTTCAGGTCCAGAATTCCAGCTGCCGGCATTCTCCCTCTTTGTGTAAACCTTGCATATTATGAGAGAAAAGGCATTAGAATTACTCCACGAGGTGTTATATTAGTTTAAAACACTATAAATAATAGTAGGAAAACATGATGCAAAATGGGCGTGTCAGGTCGCAGGGAGGCCGAAATGTTGACGAGGTTGCAAGGAGGCCGAAATGCCGACGAAGCCGCAGGGAGGTCTCCATCTCCACTTCGGCTGCACAGCCACGGCAGTGCCTCCACCACAGGCCCACCACCACCACTCCAGCTGCACCACCGCTCAAAGATGGATCTCCAGGAAGACGAGCCTACCGCCGCTCAGTTCTTCCCTCCCAGCAGATCTGTAGGGGCAGGCGACGGGGATGCAACCGTCAGTATCAACGCCCCTCCTTGTGGGTCGAGGGCGACGAGGAGCACTGGCGTTCGTCACCGCCGTCGTTGAGCAGAACAAGGCCGTCGTGCCCATGCTCCTCGGCGACCACGGTAAAAAAGGGAAACTTTGGGGCAGCTTCGTCAAATGGAGGGAGGGAGGCGGCGATGCGGGCGAGAAAGAGGCGGTGATGTGCATCATCGGAGGGAGCATGTTGTCGGAGGGAGGCGGCAAAGCACGACACGGGCGAGAGAGCGGTCGCGCCGGGGGCCAGAGAGAGGTCGACGATGAAAAACTAGGGATTTGCCGGGAGAGGAACCAGAGAGAGTGAGAGGAACGGGAGAGAGTGTGTGGAGGGGTATAATAGAAAACGATGAAAGTTGCATAGTGTGACATAATTTGTACTACAACGAGAAAATGTTCTTATATTTCGGGACAGAGGGAGTATTAGTGTACATGTATTATGGTACAAATAATGTATATCCATCTAGAGGAGGCCCACTGTTAGTGGCGAGGGGCCTAGTCTACGCCCGGGCACCGAGGCAGGCGTGGCGACTTTGTTCCCTGGAGTTCGGGTACCCCGGGTGTATGGCACCATGAAAGACGTCGACGTCGATGATAAAGTTTCGTTCCGGCGCGTAGATCGCGTTGGGGCCGATCTGAATTCCCATCACACGGCGGCAAATGCCCGCGGGGACCTGCATGGGCCACCAATGTTGGTACTAAATCCGGCATATCTCGAGGTAGGGGTCCAAAGCTAGGTGTCTTGAAGAGATGGTAACATGGACACATGATTTTACCCAGGTTCAGGCTCCATCGAAGAGATAACACCCTACATCCTGCTTTTCATTGTATTGATACGGGGAATTGTACAGAGTACATGCATCTACCACAAGATTATTCTAAAGAATATGAGATTCGATGACCTATTGACTAGCCTAGCCTCGTCTTATATAATGTACCGGAGGCCTATAATAAGAGGAGTCCTAGTCGGCTATGTCGGTGGAGAGGAGTCCTTGTCTTGACCACCACGTCTTGTGGAATCTTCCTTGTATATGTCATGGGTTGTCCAAAGTGGCACATTAGTGAACCGTCATCGGGGTCCTCAGCCCGACCCACCTAGTCGGGAGAAGACATGGTGAGCACCCCCTAGTCCAGGACTCCCTCCAACATCACTTGCAATTTGGGTACATAAAAGATCCTACAACACACATACCATCTACCGAATGACTCGGCTTCGCAGACAATCTACCGGTGACTCCAAGTCCTCTAGCTGAATGTCCGGGACACTACCTAGATTATCTAGGCAAATCCCGGATGATCTGGGTAGCAATCCGGATGATCTGGCTGTTACCAGGAGCATGGCACTTTTAGTGGTAGGGTTTTGGCTAAGGCATTTTTTGTATGATTTGAGTGCAAAGGTGTATAGAAGAAATTACTTGAGCCAATCCATCACGAACCCCTTTTATCCCCTCTTAATAGTGCGGGGTCCCTATAACTCAAGAACATAAAAGAGCTACACTAGATAGCTTTCAGAAATCCAATCTTGAGCATTCCTTTCTACGATGTTCATCTATCCACACCACTAAAGCAAAAGGAACTAATACCTTTGACAAGAGCATTCCACTTGAAGTTGATGTTGACGTTTATGCTTGGCTCAGGATGGAAACACAATCTTGATCACGACACTTGGTGAAGACATCAAATAGCTTCTCCATAAACCATGGGGAAGCATTGCCTTGTATTCCATCTTCACATGTCCATCATGTGATCAAGCATGTATTTCTTAGGACATATATCTTGAATTTGCCCTTGTAAACCATGATTATCATCACTTGATGTCATCCTCTCATTGCCACTTAGAATCTTTCTCTTGATGCAAGCCCATGATAAACACCTAACCCACATAGACATAGAAAAATACATAATATGGGTTAGTACAAAAGCACAATTGACAATTTCTTACCATACCATACGATCTCATGTGGTACATTATTACTGCTTGCGTGATTGACCATTTAGAATTCGATCTTCAAGCATTATCTCGGTCGACCTTTATATTTACCCCATGATCAAACCTAATGTCTAGAGGGCCATTTCTTATAAGCATGATAATTTCCCCGAGATGACCTAAAAAAATGTTCAAACAACTTTTTTTCGTTGTGTCGAGGCAAACGATTTTGCTTTTTGAATCATCTCAATCCAAGGTCATATGCAGAATCTACAGCTCGAATAGTCCAACCTGACAATGAGTGAGAAGGTTTCGCCCCACACCAGACACCCAAACGCACATGTTTGATACCTTGCGTGAGTTATTCGGACCCCAAGAATTCCTCGAATGAAACCAAGTTCAACACAAAATGACTTCATCTCTCAAGCTGCATGGTTTCCGTTCTTTAATCATTTCAATCTGAGGTTGCATGTGGCCTGTGTGTTCCAAATATGAACTTTTGTTAATGTCATTCATTTCAACCTCGTTTGATCTCCAAACTGAAATGATGATGGCTCAACTCATTTTCCTAAGCATGAAAACCTCTCAGATCCTTCAGTAACTTTCATTTTGATCAACTCTTGGTCATCACATGGAATACAAGTTTATCATGTTTGATTCAATAATTGAACCCAAACATGATGCACAACTATATATGGTGATGACATTCATTCTGAATCCATTCAATCTTCTTATTGCATTACCCATGAAACGAGCCTTCATATATAACTTGATACCATTATTTCTTCATAGGTACTGTCATTTATTATCAAGGCTCAATGCATATGCTTGCATTCATGAACTACATGCAGTTTCGGCGACTCTCCCTATTGATGTGTAAACGCGTGAGGGTTGATCTACAAGGCAATAAAAATCAAGGGGTGATAGCGGCTTGAAGCTACGTCGGTATTTCCCCAAAGAGGAAGGGATGATGCAGCACAGCGGGGGTAGGTATTTCCGTTAGTTTTGAGACCAAGGTTATCGAACCAGTAGGAGAACCAAGCAAAACAAAAAAATAGCACCTGCACACAAATAACAAATACTCGCAACCCAACGTGTAAAAGGGGTTGTCAATCCCTTTCGGGTAGCGGCGCCTCAAGATAGGCAAACGGACGTGAATAAAATTGTAGTAGATTGATAGATCGAACTACAAATAAAATAAATAAGAATAAATTGCAGCAAGGTATTTTTGTATTTTTGGTTTAATAGATCTGAAAATAAAAGCAAAGGAAATAGATCCCAAAGGCAAATAATATGAGAAAGAGACCCGGGGGTCGTAGGTTTCACTAGTGACTTCTCTCGAGAAAAATAGCAAACGGTGGGTGAACAAATTACTGTTAGGCAATTGATAGAACTTCAAATAATCATGACGATATCCAGGCAATGATCATTATATAGGCATCACGTCCAAGATTAGTAGACCGACGCCTGCCTGCATCTACTACTATTACTCCACACATCGACCGCTATCCAGCATCCATCTAGTGTATTAAGTTCATAAAGAAATAGAGTAATGCAATAAGAATGATGACATGATGTAGACAAGATCTATCTATGTAGAGATAGACCCCATCGTTTTATCCTTAGTAGCAACGATACATACGTGTTGGTTCCCCTTCTATCACTGGGACCAAGCACCGTAAGATCGAACCCACTACAAAACACCTCTTCCCATTGCAAGATAAATAGATCAAGTTGGCCAAACAAAACCCAAATATGGGAGAAGAAATACGAGGCTATAAGAAATCATGCATATAAGAGATCAAGAAACTCAAATAACTTTCATGGATATAAAAAGATAGATCTGATCATAAACTCACAGTTCATCGGATCCCAACAAACACACCGCAAAAAGAGTTACATCATATGGATCTCCAAGAGACCATTGTATTGAGAATCCAGCGAGAGGGAGGAAGCCATCTAGCTACTAACTACGTACCTGAAGGTCTTCAAAGAACTACTCACGCATCACCGGAGAGGAACCAATAGAAGTGGTGAACCCCTCCGTGATGTTGTCTAGATTGGATCTAGTGCTCCTAGACTCTACGACGGCTGGAAATAATTTTCGTCCACTCCCCTAGGGTTTCTGGAAAATTGGGGTATTTATAGAGAAAAGAGGCGGTCTGGGGGGCACCCGAGGTGGGCACAAACCCACCAGGGCGCGCCTAGGCCTCCTGGTGCGCCCTGGTGGGTTGTGCTCCCCTCGGAGCACCCCCCAGGCGCAGCCTCGGACCATTGGGTGTCTTCTGGTCCATAAAAAATCTTCGTAAAGTTTCATTGCATTTAGACTCCGTTTGGTATTGATTTCCTGTGATGTAAAAAACATCCAGAAAACAGCAACTTGCACTTGGCACTATGTCAATAGGTTAGTACAAAAATGATATAAAATAATTATAAAACATCCAAGATTGATAATATAACAGCATGGAACAATAAAAAATTATAGATACGTTGGAGACGTATCAGCATCCCCAAGCTTAACTCCTGCTCGTCCTCGATTAGGTAAGTGATAAAAAAAGAATTTTTTATGTGGAATGCGGCCTAACATGTCATATCATATTCTTTTCTTTATAGCATGGACATCTGGACTTCTATGCGATTCAAAGCAATAGTCTAGTTTTGACATGATAATTTAAATACTCATGCATATCAACAAGCAACCATGTCTTTCAAAATATCAACGCTAAAATAAGTTATCCCTAGCCCATCATGCTCAATCATTGATCCATTCATAAAACACACTCGCATATTAGCTACACCCAATACTCAAGTATGATCATATTGCCTCCTAGTTGGTGCTTTTATAAGAGAAGATGGAGACTCAAATTCAAAATAAAAATTGCATAAAGTAAACGAAAGGGCCTTCGCAGAGGGAAGTAGGGATTGTATAGGTGCCAGATCTCAAAGCAAAAAATTTAGAGATAAAAACACTTTGGGAGGTGTGTCTTTCCCACCAACGAAAACGACTTAGAGTTCCCAACACTTTCCATACTAGATATATCATAGGCGGTTCCCATACAGAAAATAAAGTTTATTCCTTTTGCCGTATCCCCGGTTGCCTTCCATACTAACTCTTTCCAAGGAATTTATTATTTGACAACATAAATTAAATTCATTTTTCATTTCGGGATTGGGCATCCCTGATACCTTTGCCTTACTCTCGTGCAATGACAAGTGAATAAACAGTCATCGTGAGAATAACACATCTAGCATGGAAAAAATTAGCCACCCTCACGCTCATGGCAAAGATCGAACACACAAAAGAGAAGTTTATTTTGAAAATTAGAGATGGCACATACAAATTTGCTCAGAACGGCAAAAGAATACCGCATATAAGTAGATATAGTGGATTCATGTGGCAAAACTGGTTTAAAGGTTTTTGGATGCACAAGTAGCGATCATACTTAGTGCAAAATGAAGGCTAGCAAAAGATTGAGAAGCGACCAACCAAGAAACAAATAATCTCATAAGCGAGCATTAAGCATAATTAACACCGAATAATGCACCACAAGTAGGATATAATTTCGTTGCATAATTATTGAGTTTCGTGCTTGCATAGGGAATCACAAACCTTAACACCAATATTCTTACTAAAGCATAATTACTCATCAACATAACTCACATATCACATCACCATATATCAAAACTATTACTAACAATCAAGTTTATTTTGTCCAATGATCTTCATGAAAGTTTTTATTATATACTTCTTGGATATCTATCACTTTGGGACTAATTTTCATATGTTGCTTTTCATAAGCTCAAGCAAATATAAGTGAATATCATGAGCATAATATTTCTTTCTCTCAAATTAATTTAAGTGAAGCAAGAGAGAATTTCTTGAAAATTTACTAACTCTCAAATAAATCTAAGTGAAGCAAGAGATTGTTTCTTCAAAAATACTAAAGCACACCGTGCTCAAAAGGATATAAGTGAAGCACTAGAGCAAGTCCATAGCTCATAAAAAATTTAAGTGAAAGCATAGAGAGCAATTCTAACAAGTCATGACATAATGTTGGCTCTCTAAAATGGGTGTGTACAGCAAGGAACCAAGAATTAAAACACAATATAAAACAAGCAAAGACTCATATCATACAAGACGCTCCAAGAAATACACATAGTATGTGACGAATAAAAATATAGCTTTGAGTAAAATACCGATGGTCGTTAGAAGAAAGAGGGGATGCCACTCGGGGCATCCCCAAGCTTAGTTGCTTGCTTCTTTTGGATAATAGCTTGGGATTCCGGGGAATCCCCAAGCTTAGGCTCTTCTTACTCCTTATTCCTTCATCCATCGTAATATAACCCAAAACTTGACAACTTCAATCACACAAAACTCAACAAAACCTTCGTGAGATCCGTTAGTATAAGAAAATAAATCACTACTATAAGTACTGTTGCAACCTATTCATATTTTGTTTTTGCCTTATATATATTGTATTCCAACTTTTCTATGGCAAAAACGCATCAAAGAAAACCATAGAGCCATCAAAACAAGCACACAACGCAAAGAAAACAGAATCTGTCAAAAATAGAACAGTCTGTAGCAATCTGGATATTTCGAATACTTATGAAACTCCAACAATTCTGAACAATTAGGAAGACCTGAGAAATTTATATATAAATCTTCTTAAAAGAGAATCAGGGAAAAAGAAATTTTATGTCATTTATGAAAATTATTTTCGTGAGTGCATAAGTTTCTGGTTTTCAGCAAGATCAAACAACTATACCCAAGAAGATCCTAAAGGCTTTACTTGGCACAAACACTAATTAGAACACAAAAAACACAATCATAACAGTAGCATAATTGTGCAAACACTCAAGAACAGAAAGCAAAAAGCAAAAATAAATTTTATTCATTGGGTTGCCTCCTAACAAGCGCTATAGTTTTACGCCCTTAGCTAGGCATAAAGCAAGGATCTAAGTTTTGTCATCTTTGTTTCGAGATCCATAAGATGCCCTCATGATTGATTCATTTGGTGGCCTAATTATTGTTCTAGGGAAGTGTTCCATACCTTTCCTCAAAGGAAATTGGAACTTAATATTGCCTTCTTTCATATCAATCACGGCACTAATAGTGCGTAAAAACGGTCTACCAAGAATAATTGGACAAGACGGATTGCAATCAATATCAAGAACAGTAAAATCTTTGGGCACATAATTCCTATTTGCAAGAATAAGAACATCATTAATTCTTCCCTTAGGCTTTTTAATAGTAGAATCCGCCAAGTGCAAATTTAAAGAGCATTCTTCAAGATCAGTAAGACCGAGCACATCACATAAAGATTTAGGAATTGTGGAAACACTAGCACCCAAGTAACACAAAGCAAAACACTCATAATTTTTAATATTGAATTTGATAGTAGGTTCCCATTCATCATGCAATTTCTAGGAATTGATACTTCTAATTCCAATTTTTCTTCAAAAGCTTTCATCATAGCATCAACAATATGTTTAGTAAAAGCTTTATTTTGTTCATAGGCATGGGGTGAATTTATCCTGGATTACAACAAAGAAATACAATCAATCAAAGAGCAACTATCATAATTAAAGTCTTTGTAATCCAAAAGAGTGGGCACATCACTACTTAAAGTCTTGACCTCTTCAAACCCACTTTTATCAATTTTCTCAACAAGATTTTCATCCTCCAAATTATCGGGACGCCTTCTAGATAAAGTTGAATCTTCTCCAGTCCCTTTTTCATCAATCTTAATTTTACTAAATAAGGAGTCAATAGAAGAAACACCAATCTTTTTAAGATCTTCATCACTTTTGCAAAAATAATCACTAGAAAACGCTTTTTCTAAAAATTCTCTTTTAGCTCTAAGCATAGTGGTTATTTTCTTACTTTCATCCATAGAAACATAAAGATCTTTAATTTATTCATCAACCTTAGGCACAAAAATTTTCATCTTGAGATTTTCCACATCATGAGAAATTCTATCAATACTTCTACACAAATCATCAATCTTATTCAACTTTTCTTCTATGGTAGTGTTAAAAACTTTTTGCGTATTGATAAATTCTTTTATGTTATTCTCAAGATCAGAGGTGTTCCTATTATTATTATAAGATTGATTTCCATAGGAATTACCATAATTATTAGAGGATATACTAGGAAAAGGCCTAGGATTAAAATTACCTCTACAAGCATTGTTGAAATTATTTCGCGAGATAAAATTCACATCTATGGCATCACTATTTTGCTCAATCAAAGTAGACAAAGGCATATCATTAAAATCAATAGGAGAACTTCTACTAGCAACCAATTTCATAAGAGCATCAACTTTTTCACTCAAAGAAGAAATTTCGTCAACCGGATTAACTTTTTTACTAGTAGGAGCTCTTTCGGTGTGCCATTGTGAATAATTCGCCATGATATTATCAAGCAATTTAGTGGCTTCACCCAAAGTAATTTCCATAAAAGTACCACCCGTGGCGGAATCTAAAAGATTACGAGAAACAAAATTCAATCCTGCATAAAAATGTTGTATGATCATCCAAAGATTTAACTCATGAGTTGGGCAATTCCCTAGCATCATTTTCATCCTTTCCCAAGATTGTGCAACATGCTCATGTTCAAGTTGCTTGAAATTCATGATCTGGGTTCTAAGGGAAATAATTTTTGTGGGCGGAAAATACTTAGTGATAAAAGCATCTTTGCACTTATTCCAAGAACCGATACAATTGCGAGGCAAAGAAGAAAACCAATTTTTTGCAGTATCACGCAAAGAAAATGGAAATAATTTCATCTGCACAAGATCATTGTCCACATCTTTTTTCTTTTGCATATCGCATAATTCCACGAAGGTATTAAGATGGGACGCAACCTCCTCATTAGGAGTACCGGAAAATTGATCTTTCATAACAAGATTCAGCAGAGCAGTATTAATATCACAAGACTCCGCACTAGTGGCGGGAGGAGCAATCGGAGTGCCAATAAAATCATTGTTGTTGGTATTTGAGAAATCACATAACTTGGTGTTCTCTTGAGTCATGATGACTACACACCAAGATTGCACTCAAAAACAGATCCGGCAAGAAAACGGCGAACGAAAACGAGGGGCGAATAAAACGGCAAATTTTTGTGAAGTGGGGGAGAGAAAAACAAGAGGCAAATGGAAAATAATGTAAATTACGAGGAGATGAGATTTGTGGTTAGGAACCTGGTATATGTTGAAGATCCTCCCCGGCAACGGCGCTAGAAATTCCTTTTGATAGCGGCTTGAAGCTTCGTCGGTATTTCCCCAAAGAGGAAGGGATGATGCAGCACAGCGGCGGTAGGTATTTCCCTCAGTTATGAGACCAAGGTTATCGAACCAGTAGGAGAACCAAGAAACACAACGTAAATAGCACCTGCACACAAATAACTAATACTTGCAACCTGACGTGTAAAAGGGGTGTTGTCAATCCCTTTCGGGTAGCGGCGCCCCAAGATAGGCAAACGGACGTGAATAAAATTGTAGTAGATTGATAGATCGAACGCCAAATAAAATAAATAAGAATAAATTGCAGCAAGCTATTTTTATTTTTGGTTTAATAGATCTGAAAATAAAAAGCAAAGGAAAATAGATCGGAAAGGCAAATAATATGAGAAAGAGACCTGGGGGCCGTAGGTTTCACTAGTGGCTTCTCTCGAGAAAAATAGCAAATGGTGGGTGAACAAATTACTGTTGGGCAATTGATAGAACTTCAAACAATCATGACGATATCCAGGCAATGATCATTATATAGGCATCACATCTAAGATTAGTAGACCGACTCCTGCCTGCATCTACTACTATTACTCCACACATCAACCGCGATCCAGCATGCATGTAGTGTATTAAGTTCATGAAGAAACGGAGTAATGCAATAAGAACGATGGAATGATGTAGACAAGATCTATCTATGTAGAGATAGACCCCATCGTTTTATCCTTAGTAGCAACGATACATACATGTCGGTTTCCCTTCTATCACTGGGATCAAGCACCGTAAGATCGAACCACTACTAGGGAAAACCCTAGTAGTAGCGCTTGAAAATATGCATAGCGATGGCGCTGGGTCGGCGCTATCGCTAGCACGCCTTCTGACTAAGGTTTAGCGATGGCGCTTTTATGGGCAGCACTCTGGTAAGTATTGCTAGCGATGGCGCTTCGGGACCAGCGCTCGATAACTCTTTGTGGCGCTTTTTCACATGAAGTGCTCTTTGCTAAGCCAGCCTCTTGCTAGGTTCCTTCGGTAGCTCTTGCTAATGTTCCGCTTTAGCGAACCGCACCCACCTACGTATCTATGATGTATTCACACAGGCTCTATACAATAGCTTCATGAGATCATACTAAACATACACTATTCTCATCATATCATAGACATACAGTAGTCTCGTCATACCATCATCGTCATTCAACACAAATATCATCACATCTTGAAAATAGCGATACACAAGTGTGATCATGTCATGTCTCGAATAAGTGCAATTGTACGGTCATGGCGCACACACAAGTTTCATCATATCTATCTAAACCATGATGTAGAAGAGAAGAGCGATCAACATGAGCAAGAGCGCGACTATGTAGTATCGGGGGTCCCGCCCCTGCTCATGCTAGAGTGTCCACCTCAAGTAACTACTTTCCGCTTCGGCTCTGTTGTCGAACCCTCTGTGGCTAGCACCAGGGTACCTGTGCACCTGGGCCTGAGCGGCTGGCCAGTGGTCGTAGACTCCTGGAACCCTCCCAACATACACGGTGTAGTAGCCCTTCGCTATCTCTGATCTATGTACCTGCATCGTGAGTTGATGAATTGAACGACAATATGTAACATGCATAATGTACTTAAGAAAACAAAGAGGCATAATTAGCAAAATACAAGCAACCAATAGTAAACATAAATGATGAAGTTCCTCATACCCAAACTAATTAACTAGAGCGATCTACGCTAGTTCAGGACCATGGTTTAGTTACATCACATAGTTTCACCATGCATAAATTCAAAGTTTTGCCATAGAAAAAGACAGTAGTGACACATGCATTGTCATCAATAATCAGTCCTCCATGTTGGCGGTCCAATTTTCATTGTCAGGGAGGAAGCACACGAGCTTCTTGAAAGGCTTTAGGTCCAGACGCTGAGCGATTAGCAGTGCTCGGACATCTTCCCGCATGATTGGCCGATGGTTGAACATCCCTGTTGGTTCGAGGACCTGCTTCATGATCACTTGGGCAAGTTCACACTGTACGTGATAAAAATCAGCTCTGATTCGATGATCCGGTGTACTTCCTATGCTTGTGTCCAGGCTGACAATCTCGGCATCGTCGGTAGTAGGTGACATGCGAAGGCGTTGATTATCCCTTCTGTACTCGAGAAGGTGATGCATGAGGTAGAATCCATCAGCCCTACTGGTGTGCGGTTGCTGGATGCAGCAGAAGTCGGTCTTATGATCAAAAGCCAGCCCGTGATTCCTGTACTTTTTCACCTTGATATATCCACCAGACAGGCTGAAGGTTAACAGGGCACTATCAAGAACACTCTTTATGTGGGTGTAATCCATTTTCCTGATGTTCTTCGATGAGTCCAAGTACATAGCATGGGAGTATTCCGGGTACAACGGTGAGGATGGCGCCCCCCCCTCTGCGCAAATTAAGTACACCTCAAATTAGCCTCCATGCTTGCAAAGGAATGATTAACACTTCCGAAAGGATATGTGCGGATGACTTACGTGGGATGATAAGGCACGAGAATTGCTTCCTTGTCCTTATTAGCGATCATGAATTCGCTAAGGTACTTGCTCGCATAGTCACGGTGCTCTTTACAAACTTACAAGAAGCTCTCGTGCATATAGTATGGGTCCGCAACGCAGATATATTTGATGTTCACGACCCTGATGAAGTAGTTCAGATACAGCGCATACATGCAGATGAACTGGAAATCCAGCTTGGTCATGTGGAACATGTCGTAGATGTAGTCAAATCGCATGATGAACTAATTCGCGGGCCAGTTCTCGACGTACAACTTCCCAGCCGGCACCTTAGCCACGTAAAGCGAGTATCCAGGTTTTTCCGTGATCAGAAGGCTTTTCTCTCTTGCCAGCACATCTTCATGGAGTCTCCTTAGATCATTGTTCAGTATGTGCTCTAGCGCTATGGCAGGTAGGATCGGCTCGCCAGCGACATGGAAGTGTTGCGCACCTTTGACAGGTATTCTGTCTACCACTACGCACCTTGGACAGGTATTCTGTCTACCACCCGGGGCTTCAGAGGCGGCTGGCTGCTTGAAGCAGCTCTGGCGCCTTTAGGGCCTTTGCTGTCCGGTCTCCTCCTTTGCTTCTTGGCGGGTGGCGGTAGTGAGCCCACCATACCTTATCTAACCACCACCCCCAGTGTCGTCGGGCTAATCAGTGGACGGGCCTCGGGGGGTTGCTGGGTATAGGCGGCATCTGGAGGCGTCTCCTGCGAGGATCGCTTGAAGAGAGACTTTTTGCATTCCGCCTTAGGACGTTCCGGCTCCGGCAAATTAGGCAACATCAAGTCATCATCTCCACGCTCATAGCCTAAGTCTTCGCCGTCCTGAGCCATCAATCCTCCATCATCATAGGCGGTATTGAAATACTTGGTTCATCATCATCATCCTCCATGTCATCATCAACGCTTTCTTGTTTAACAGCGGGGGCTACATCATCTGGCACTAATGGAGGCTCTCCCTCGCGTCGTCCACTATCACTCGCCACGACAGGTGCAGGTAATGTGGTAGGTGGGGTAGTGTTCATACCTTCTTGAGAAGGTGGCGTTGGCGTGATACTGGGAGCCTCGAGGCAAAGAAGAGACTTGGGCCAAGGCAAGAACCAGCTCTTGCATGCGCCAATCATCTTAGGGGTCTCATCGTCATCGACTGGTACCGGAGGAGGCAAATCCTCGAAGCCCGCTAAGACACTGGCCACGTTAACCTTGAAGACACCATCGGGCATCTCTCGGTTGTGGAACATGCGGTCCTTTGGCTTCACATTCGTTGCCTTTCCCACGGCCACCTTCTGGCCCTTGATGTCGTAGAGTAGGGTGCATGGGGTGTCGTTGGCCTACAAAGGAGACATGTCTGTGACGTCAAACATCCGAAAGGCAACTGAAACGGAAGACTATAGACATGCTAGTGAAAAGGGTATGACGTGTAATTACTGCGAGGGCATCAAGCTCAGCCAGCGATGAAGGCCCACCGACCATGCAAGAGACAAAGGTCGGGCTGCTATGAACAGGAGCGGGACCTTTTGCGGTTGCTTGAGCAGGTGTTGGTGCTCTGGTGTTCACCGAATTGCTCCCGACAAAGTTGGGAAGGGGAAAGTCCTCCGGCCGTCCATTTGGATTGTTCTTCGTGAAATACCATAGTGCCGGAAGCAAGCTGACCACCGCGTCAGTGACCGCTGCAGAGAAGGCCCCGAGCAACTCTTCTTTGGTCTCAGCTTTGGTCTTATCGACCGTGACCTTGTCATCGATGCTTTGCTGAGTAACGACCAAGCGTCTCTTCCTTCTTTCCTCTAGCTCCTCGGGGTAGCAGGTCTTCCACGAGGCGCCATCTCCGACGCTGTGCACACGTCCATAGGACGGCGGCTTGTCCACCGGGACCTTCTTCAGTATGTTCAGGGCTCGGTTGAATGGAGTGTCCCACTTGGGCCTCGCCGATGACAGTGACGACTCGTCGCTTTCGGCTGCCTTTTGGTGCTGCTCTTTGTGCAAAAGAAACGTGGATGGTTTACTAATGGGACAAAACATGCAGTCGAATTGATTGGAACCTAATATGATAATGTGGTAATATAACAATTACCTGAAGTCTCATGAACTCCCTCGTGTTCGGGTCCGTGTAAGAGATCTTTTTGACTTTGTCCCACTTGTACCGGGCCCTGATCCAGTCATGCTCCAACGGGTCGGTGAACTCTGCCAAGGGGTCTGGGATTCTGTGACTTTCACGTTCGGCGTCCTCCTTGGCCCATACGTGCCTCTTCCCCTTGTAACTACGGCTTTCGAGTCGGTGGGGAGGCGTGTTCCTGGCCTGGAGCGCCTTCATTTTCTCCGAGTTTGCCTTGACACTTTATTTACCACAATTCTCCTTGAATTTTGCAAAGTCCTCTTCCATTATTGACGGATTATCAGCATGAATCTTGGACCATGGTTCATTCTTCGCAATCGCTTTTTTCACCCGAAATTTCCAGGACGACAAATCGTTGGTGAACGTCACCATCGCCTTGTCGTTTATCTTTGTCATGGTGATGTCTCCCCACGGATCTTTATATTTTTCTTCATTCCGACTGGGGAACAAGAACCTATTGTGCAACTTCTTTATGAGCATGTGCTGCATATGTGGTATCTGCCTCAACCTCTCGTCGTTGATGTTGGCGGTTTCCATGAGGATGCATCCAAGTTGATTGCCCCAGCACGAGCGCACTTCCTCCGGCTCCATTGGCTCTAACTTCTTGGGGTGCATCTCCGTGACCACAATTTGTCCGATTCCAAGCTCGTTTCGTCTTCGTGTCCTCTTCTTCTTCGGTGCTTTACCGGCTACGACAGCATCGTTGCCGGTCTCAGGGGTGGTGTCGGTGCCGGTGTCGGTGCCGGTGCCGGTGCCAGTGCCGGTGTCGGTGTCGGGGTTGGTGCCACTGCCGCCACCATGCAACCCCATCTGGTGTTCGTCCAGGTAATCAAAATAGTGATTTGCTTCCTCGATGGGGTCTTCGAGGCGAGCAGAACCACCCGCGACTTCGGCGTCGGTAGACATGTTTCCTATTCAACAATTGTAAATAAAAGATATAATGAAAAGAAAAAAAGGGGCCTATATTTGGTCAGAATGTTGATTCATTCCCTTAAGCAAATTTGGTACTCCATATGTCCTAGTTTCTAGCACAAGTCATGCAGAAAATCACGGAAATTTTTGGCATGACCTTTGCTAAAAAGTGGACATATGGAGCGTCTGAAATTTGCCGGAACGGAAATGAATCAACATTCCGGCAAAACATAGGCCACTCGGATATTCTTCAACAATTGGCACAAGTTCATATAACAGATTTGATGCTATCTCAAGAGAACATGGCAACATTATATGACATATTTCCAAGACATAGCAAATTAACCAAGTGTTAAAAATAGCAACATTGTATAGGCTATTGCATTAGTTTTTATTTGCTACTGTTTTTTCCTAAATGATCTCTCTCTCTCTCTCTCTCTCTCTCTCTCTCTCTCTCTCTCTCTCTCTCTCTCTCTCTCTCTCTCTCTCTCTCTCTCTCTCTGCTACTGACCCTAATTAATTAGCTATTGCATTACCTACGGCCCTAAACAAATTTGCCCTAGCTAAATTTGCTCATTTGCTAAAAAAAATTGGCCCTAGCTATATTTGCTACTGCCCTAATTAGCTACAGTTTTTAATTTGCTACTGTTTTATTTATTTGCTACTATTTTTATACCTAATTTTTTGCTACTACTTTTATACCTATTTTTTTGCTACTGTTTTTATACCTATTTTTTGCTAAATTGCTACAAAAATTTGCTAACTTGCTAAAAAACAAAAAAAAATTGCTAATCAGCTACTGCCCTAATTTGCTAAATTTGCTAATTTTGTTTGCTAAATTTGCTAACTTGCCCTAAAATTTGCTAATTTCCCTAAACAGAGGCTAAATTTGCCCTAAACAGAGGCTTGGGCAAGGGAGAGGAGAGGGAGAGGAGGGAAGGGGAGAGGAGAGGCTTACGGCGAGGGAGCTCAGGCTCGGGCGGCGGCGGTCGAGGGTGGCGGACGGCGGTGGCGGCGGCGAGGTCGAGGTCGCGCGGGCAGGGGAGAGGTGGGCGGCGTTCTGGTGGAGGGCGGGTAGGGGAGACGCCGGTGAGGTCGAGGGCGGGCTCGGGAGACGGCCGGCGACCAGGTCGATGGCGGCCAGGGCGACAGCCGGCGGTTGAGGGCGACGGACGGTGCGAGGGCGGGCAGGGTGACGGCGGTGGCGAAAGAGTGGGGTAAGAGGGAGTGGGGTAAGAGGGTGTGGGGAGAGTGGGTTTGGGACTTGGCGGACTTGGCAAAATTTGAGCCCTCGCGGTGGTTAACTCAAAATAGCAGTAGCGCTGGTTTAGGATCCAGCGCTATAGCTATCTTAGCTATACCGCTGGGTTGTAAAGCAGCGCTACTGCTAATGGCACATAGTAGTACCGCTTTTTTAGGATCCAGTGCTATAGCTAAGATAGCTATAGCGCTGGATCCTTAAAAAGCGCTACTGCTAACTGTTCCAATTTTTTTTTATTTTTTTTATTTTCCTTTTCTAGTTTTTAGTTTTCTTTTCTTATATTATTTTCCTTTTCTTTTTTGTTTACTTTTCATTTTCTTTTGTACTGCTTTCTCCCTTTTGTTTATGTTTTTTTGTTTTTCTCCCGAGGACGGCTTCTCCCCCAATATCACTGGAACCATGCATGTGGTGGTAACATATCAGTTGACCGATAATGGTTACTTAAGTGCATACACAAAATAGATACATATATATAAATGTAGGTTTCTGATCAGCTGCGCCGACGACATTTCACATTGAGCTTCTTCCCTTTCTTGTTCGTTGCCGAGTAATTGATCCCCTCCTTGTGACTTTTCTGGAGCCATGGATTACAATCTTTCTTAGGTAATGTAGTATTGATTCTTCTTTTCACGTATGCCTCATCGTCATCGTCATCTTCCCACATCGGGTTGCCATATTGGTCGTAGTCTTCCTTGTTGGCTGCTCCATCCATTCCGACGATGCTCCTTTTGGATCTCCTCACGACAACACGGCTGGGATTGGCCGGGTCAGTTATGAAGAAGTATTGTGTCACGTGCTTAGCGTGTACCCATGGCTCATTTTTGGCGATGACGTTAACGTTCACGGGAGTGCTCTTCGCGTCCGGTATAGACATGGTGGTGAAATACTTGTTTTCTCTTACGACGTCCTTGGCCCATCTGACGCGGAACATCGTCGCATCGTGCATTCCAGCATAGTCAAGCTCCCAGATCTCTTCGACCCTTCCGTAGAATCTCTCAGTTGTGCCGTTGGCGTCAGTCACGCATTGAATTGTCACCCCCAGAGTTTTGGTAATCACTGTCGATGTCTTTGGCCTCCGTGTAGAACTGATAGGTCGCGAGCTTGGTTGCGGGGCCATGTGCAAAGGCGTGTACGAGCAATCCGTCCAAACTGCCCTCTTCCGGGGGATTTTCAAGAACTTGTTGTTTAAACCAGCGCAAGAAAGTGGTGTTGTGCTCTGCAGTAACTTCGCCGTCCATCTTGAGCATCCCCTTATCACGGTACTTCTTTGCGATGGTTTCTTTGTGATGTGCCACATATTCATCTACCACATCTAGGTGTTGTAGCACTACTAAGTTAGCCCTGTCAAAGTCGTTCCGTCTATCCGAGTAGTCCACGTGCAATTCCCTCCGACCATTGTTGTGACCATCTCCTTCGAGCTTCCCGTCATGTTTCTTGATGGGAAAACCAACAACAGGGTCTCTGACGCTTATATAATTCTCGCAAAAGGAGACGCACTCATGCGTCAGATACCCCTGGACAATGCTCCCTTCCGGATGGGACATGTTACGAAACAATCCTTTGATGAACCCATTCATCCTCTCGAACGGCATCATGCTGGGAAGGAATGTCGGCCCGAGGTCGATGATGTCGTCCACGATGTGGATACACAGATGCACCATGACGTCGAAGAACACGGGCGGGAAGTACATCTCAAGCTCACATAGTATGACAACAATCTCTTCATGTAGCCTTTGGAGCTGCTTCACACTTATAGACTTTCGAGATATAACGTCAAAGAAGTTGCAGAGACCAGTAAGCGTGTCACGATCGTGCTTCTCCATTATCCCTCTAATGGCAACCGGGAGTATCTGCGTCATCATCATGTGACAGTCATGAGACTTCATCCCGCTGTACCTTTTCTTCTTGGGGTCTAGAAATCTGCTTATCTTCCCACAGTAACCGGAACTGACTTTGATTCCCATAAGGCACTTGATGAATTGATCGATCTCCTTCGCACTTAAGGTGAAACAAGAAGGGGGGAAATAATTATCCTCCTTCTTGTTGACTTTTCTGCCCCTTTCCCCCTCCTCCGTCTTCGTCTCCTCCATCAACTTTCCTTGCCTTCGGCCCATCCTTGGTCTTCTATGGCATGTTCATCAGTGTGCCAAGCAAGCTCTCGAGGACATTCTTCATGATATGCATTGTATCAAGGCAATGAGGTGTGTCATGATTGGGCCAGTACTCCAAGTCCCAAAAAACAGACTTTGTTTTTCATACCTTCAGCAGCGGCTCCGACGCCTTTTTGATCTTTCCCGGCGCGGGGCATTGTTCCCAGTTTCTCAACAGCTCATTGATTTCGGCGCCGCTCCTCTTACGTGGACGTCCTCGAAGCTCAGCCAACCCATTGAGTAGATCTCCACGCTTTCTCCACGGGCCATCTACGATGCCCCATGTACATGATTTTCCCGGACCCGCCATCTTTCGTTGACGTAAGCTGCTGAGACGTTGTATCATCCATGCACCTCGTGCATCCGAAGTATCTATCGCACACCTAGCCTGCGGTGTACCCGTAACCGAGATAGTCGTGCACCGTCGTCATCAGCGCGGCTCTCATATGGAAATATTCTCCTTTGCTGGCGTCCCATGTCCATGCCGGTGTTTTCCATAACGTGTCTAGCTCCTCTTGCAGAAGCCCCATATACAGGTTAATACTATTTCCCGGTTGTTTCGGCCCTTGAATCAGCATGCTCATGTGTATGTACTCTGTCTTCATGCACTTCCATGGGGGGAGGTTGTACATCCATACAAACACGGGCCCAGTGATGTGGTTAGTGTTCTGGTTTCCAAACGGATTCATGCCATCGGTACTCGCACCAAGCACGATGTTCCTTGGATCTTTTGTAGCAAATCCATATATGGCGTTGAATGCTCTCCACTGGCTACCATCTACGAGGTGTCTCAGCCTCGGATCATCTCCATCATCGGGCTTCTTCCTCTCCGCATGCCAGCGCATGAGCTTTGCTTCCGTAGGATCTACGAAATACCGCTGCAGACGGGGAGTGATCGGAAAGTACCATACAACTTTCTGAGGAGCTTTCTTTCCAGCCTTCTTGTATCGAGAAGAATTGCACACTGGACAACTGGTTTTTTCCGTGTGCTCCCCCCGATAAATGATGCAATCGTTGATGCATGCGTGGTACCTAATGTGCGGCAAATCAAAACGGCAAAAAAAATTCTTGGCTCCTCGACACTAGTAGGACACAGGTTCCCCGCGGGAAGAACTTTATTATGTAGAAACTTCAAATGCTCATCGAGGCTTTTGTCTGTCCATTTGTTTTTGGCCTTCGTCTTTAGAAGTTCGAGCATGAAACTCAAGCAGGTCACCTCAGGATCGCAACCGTCATACAATGGAATCCTCGAGTCTACTTCAAGTTGTGCCAGCTTGGCCTCCTCTCTAGAAGCAGCTCTCTCGCTAGTCATACTCTTGCGAAGGATGTCTCGAACATGATGGTCCTGCACGACTGCACTTAGTAGCATCGGAGATTGCGGCGTGACCGCCGCCTCTTCTCCGCTGCCATGTCCGGACTCTTCTTCGCCGTGTCTAGAATCTTCTCCGCCGCCATCGTCATTTCCGGACTCTTCCCCGCCGTGTTGTCCGGCGCCATCGTCTTCTTGTCGATCGGTCATCTCTTCGTCTAGCCCCATGTCGTTATTCCCTACCATGTGGACGTCCTCATCATCTTCTTCTTCTTCAATTATCCACTGAGTATAGCCATCCATGAAACCATTCATCAGCAGGTGCGCCTTCAAAGTGCCACGATCAAAAGAGTCCAAAAGGACTCCTTCCTTGCATCTTGCACACGGACATCTAATCCTAGTCCGATTATTTGCATACATGTCCATCACCGCGAATTGCATGTACTGCTCCACCTTCCATCCACTCACCTTCATGGCCGACTGCACGGTATAATAAGCAAAAGGGTTATGAAATAAGTAATGCATGCTTCAAAGCCATATATATAAAATTTTGGCATGACCTAGCCTAAAAATAGGACATATGAGTTTGCTCGAAATTCACCAAAACGGAAATAAATCGACATTTTGGCAAAACATAAGCAACTCGAGGGCATGTCACTTATTCTCATTCACACACATATTACCATTCTTGAAATGAACAATTTTTTACTCACCTATATATATATATATATATATGAGAGACCGAGAGCACGCGGTTAATTAGATGATGAGAGAGAACGATCGACAGAGCACGTTTGGTTGACTAAATAGCTAGCTAGATCTAGTTGTTGGGGAGGAGAGGTGAATCTAGCTAGCTAACTAATGGAGAGGGGTTATGGTGGAGGAGGGCATTAATGGGGGAGAGAAGAGAGGTGTAGGAGAAAGAGAGAGGCCATTTATGGAGGAGGGTGCCATTAATGAGGAGAGAAGAGAGGTAGGAGGAAGAGAGAAGAGAAATAATGGTGGAGATAGAGTGGAGAGGGGGAAGGGGAAAGGAGGGGGAGAGAGAGGGCAAAGTGGGGGAGAGGAGGGGAAGGGGGTGGAAAAGGTGGCACCAGCCGCAACTAGCAGTAGCGCTGCTTTGCGAGAAGCGCTGCTGCTATTGGACTTAATAGTAGCGCTTTCCAGGAAAAGCGCTACTACTAAGTGGGGCCCACTAGCAGTAGCGGCGCCCTAAAACCGAGCGCTTCTACTAAACTGTTAGTAGTAGCGCCTTTTCTGTACACCGCTACAACTACAAAAACCGTCGGTGGCCTCGTCTGGTCCCATCTAGTAGTAGCGTGTTTCTATTTCGCAGCGCTACTACTATGGAGTTACTAGTAGCGCCTCCCAGGAAAAGCGCTACTGCTAAATAGTAGCAGCGTCTACTTCTTTCCAGCGCTACTACTATGCTACTGTGTATAAGCGTTTTCCTAGTAGGGAACCCACTACAAAGCACCTCTTCCCATTGCAAGATAAATAGATCAAGTTGGCCAAACAAAACCCAAATATCGGAGAAGAAATACGAGGCTATAAGAAATCATGCATATAAGAGATCAAAGAAACTCAAATAACTTTCATGGATATAAAAAGATAGATCTGATCATAAACTCAAAGTTCATCGGATCTCAACAAACACACCGCAAAAAGAGTTACATCATATGGATCTCCAAGAGACCATTGTATTGAGAATCCAGCGAGAGAGAGGAAGCCATCTAGCTACTAACTACGGACCCGAAGGTCTACAAAGAACTACTCACGCATCATCGGAGAGGCACCAATGGAAGTGGTGAACCCCTCCTGATGATGTCTAGATTGGATCTAGTTCTTCTGGACTCTGCGATGGTTGGAATTGATTTTCGTCGACTCCCCTAGGGTTTCTGGAATATTGGTGTATTTATAGATCAAAGAGGCGGTCCGGGGGGCACCCGAGGTGGGCACAACCCACCAGGGTGAACCTGGGCCTCCTGGCGCACCCTAGTGGGTTGTGCTCCCCTCGGAGCACCCCCAGGCGCAGCCTTGGCCCATTGGGTGTCTTATGGTCCATAAAAATCTTCGTAAAGTTTTGTTGCATTTGGATTTTGGACTCCGTTTGGTATTGATTTCCTTCTGATGTAAAAAAGATGCAGAAAACAGCAACTCACACTTGGCACTATGTCAATAGGTTAGTACCAAAAATGATATAAAATGATTATAAAACATCCAAGATTGATAATATAACAGCCTGGAACAATCAAAAATTATAGATACGTTGGAGACGTATCAAGGGGTTGTATCATCAAAACTCAGGCTCAACTGGTGTGGAGCGACGCGCCTCGTTGCGGACGTGCCGAGTACATGGACCGTATTGGAGCACTTTGAGAGTACTAGGACCGTTTTAGACATTGCCTGCAAGTTGAAGGACAAGAGATGCATTTAACTCTGAATCGTGAGTTACTAGTATCAATCTTCTTATGGCATTACCCATGAAACTAGCCTTCATATATAACTTGATACAATTGTTTCTTCATATGTATTGTCATTTATTATCAAGGCCCGATGCATATGCTTGCGTTCATGAACTACATGCAGTTTCAGCGACTCTCCCTACTGATGTGTAAACGCGTGAGGGTTGATCTACAAGGCAATAAAAATCAAGGGGTTGTATCACAAAAACTCGGGCTCAACTGGTGCGGAGCGACACGCCTCGTTGCGGATGTGCCGAGTACATGGACCGTATTGAAGCAACTTGAGAGTACCAGGACCGTTGTAGACATTGCTGATGTCTACTACACAACTTGTTCTTGTAGACTCGTGTTGGGCCTCCAAGCGCAGAGTTTTGTAGGACAGTAGCAAATTTCCTTCAAGTGGATGACCCAAGGTTTATCAATCCGTGGGAGGCGTAAGATGAAGATGGTATCTCTCAAACAACCCTGCAACCAAATAACAAAGAGTCTCTTGTGTCCCCAACACACCCAATACAATGGCAAATTGTATTGGTGCACTAGTTCAGCGAAGAGATGGCAATAAAAGTGTAATATGGATGGTAGAAATATATTTTTATAATCTAAATAAATAAAAACAACAACGTAGCAAGTAACAAAAGTGCGCACAAACGGTATTGCAATGCTTGAAAATGAGGCCTACGGTTCGTACTTTCGCTAGTGCGATCTCTCAACAATGCTAATATAATTGGATCATATAACCATCCCTCAACGTGCGATGAAGAATCACTCCAAAGTTCTTATCTAGCGGAGAACATTGATACGCCTTCAACGTATCTGTAATTTATGAAGTATTCATGCCATGTTTTCAACAATTTTATATGGTTTTGGTATGATTTGCATGGAACTAACCCGGACTGACGTTGTTTTCAGTAGAACTACCGTGCTGTTGTTTTTTGTGCATAAATCAAAGTTCTCCAAATGCAATGAAACTTTTTGACGAGTTTTTTTGAAACAAAAGAGGCACTAGAAGCATCGTAGGGGGGCCATAAGAGCCACTAGAAGCATCGTATGAATTCCTTGAATATCCATGATACTAATGATATGCAAAGCCATAAGCTTGAGGATGCTATGTTTGATGAAGATGATATTTTCAGTCCCCCAAGTTTTGATGAGCAAATTTATTATGATGAAAGCATGCCTCCTATTTATGATGATTATATTGGTGAAAGTGGATTTGGAGAGGTCATGACTTTATTTAATGATGATCCTACTATCTTGGAAGAGGTTTCAATTGATTTTGATTACAAAGTTGGTATCTATGATGATTATTGTGATGACACTTATGATATAAAGAATAATGATCACCATGAATCTTTTCATCATCATTTTAATGCTCAAATTGATTATGTCAATCAAGTATCACATGATAGCTATTTTGTTGAGTTTGCTCCCCCTACTATTCATGAGAATAAATTTGCTATGTGGAGAGTAATAAATATTTTTTGCATGTGGATCATGAAAAGAATGCTTTATGTGATAGCTATATTTTTGAATTCATTCATGATGCTACTGAAAATTATTATGCGAGAGGAACATATGCTTTTCCATATCTCAATAATTTCAAGTTTCCTCTCTACGTGTTGAGAATATTGAAGTTATGCTTGTTTTGCCTTCCTATGCTAGTTGATTCTTGCTCCCATAATTTGTTTTCTCACGAAATCCCTATGCATAGGAAGTGGGTTAGACTTAAATGTGCTAATTATATGCTTCATGATGCTCCCATTATGTTTCAATTCTTATCTTTTATGTGAGCATCATTGAAATCATCATGCCTAGCTAAAAGGCATTAAAGAAAAGCGCTTGTTGGGAGACAACCCAACACTTTTACCTACTGTCTTTTGTGTGTTCACATGATTAAGCTACTGTAATAATCATGTTTTATAGCTTTTGTTTCAATAAAGTGCCAAGTAAAGCCTTCAGGATAGTGTGGATGACAGTTGACTTGATTCTATGCAAAAAAACAGAAACTTTTGCGCTAAGTCCATGAATTTTCAAAATTCACTAGAACGTGATTTTGATCTGAATTTTTTACAGATGATTGATATACAAATTCTCTAGCTTTTCCTAATTTTTCAGAATTTCTAGAGTTGCAGAAGTATGGTCCTTGTTCAGATTAATACAGGCTGTTCTGTTTTTGACAGATTCTGTTTTCAATGCGTAGTTTGCTTGTTTTATAGTTCCTATGGCTTATATCGGTCAATATAAATTGTAGAAATGATAGGGTACAGTAGGCATTGTGTGAGAATAACTATGAATCTTTTATTTGACAGTACCAAAGTGGATGATTTGTCTTTATCATACTAACCTATCTCGCGAAGTTCCGTTAAGTTTTGTGTGATTGAAGTTTTCAAGTTTTGGGTGAGATATCGATATGAGGAGAATAAGGAGTGACAAGACCCTAAGCTTGGGGATGCCCAAGGCACCCCCAAGGTAATATTCAAGGAAGATCCAAGCAACTAAGCTTGGGGATGCCCCGGAAGCCATCCCCTCTTTCGTCTCCAACATTATCGGTAACCTCACATGGAGCTATATTTTCATTCGTCACATGATATGTGTTTCGCTTGGATCATCATTTTATTTTGTTTGTATTTGCTTTCTGCTGTTTAGAGAAATGTTTTGCATGTTTTATTTCAATAAACATGTCCAGTATAGCCTTTGCCATGCTTATTATGCAAGTCTATATGTGGCTGTTTGAAAACAGAAAGTTGCACGCTAGTGCGTGAATTCTTGAGAAAAGTCAGAATGTAATAAAATGTTGAATTTTTTTTGCCCAATAAGCTATGATAAATTTTCTACAATATGGTAATTTTTCAGTATTTTTGGAGTTGAAGAAGTATGGATCTTCTTGCATTCTTTACAAACTGCCTTGTTTTGGCAGATTGTTGTTATGTTTGCATATGTTTGCTTGTTTAATGATTCTATTTGAGGATAGGAATATTATATATGCAGAGCCATTTAGTACGCAATGTTAAATAATAATTTTAGTGATTTGCTACAGTAGAGAATGATAAGGTTATTGCATTGATTTATACTAACTTATCTCACGAGTTTTTGTTGAGTTTTATGTGGATGAAGTTTTTAAGATTTAGGGAAAGCGTGATACAAAAGGAACTAAGGAGACACAAAAGCTCAAGCTTGGGGATACCCAATGATGAGGACACAAACCTGGGGTAGGTTAATAGGCCTGACCTATACGTCCTACCTAAGGTCCTTGTCCTAAGAACAAAGAAGTTCAATAATCAGAAGAAGGGATCCAGCAAAGGTGTCGAGTAAAGTCCACTCGACCAACCATTCACTCGGAAACCTCTCGCTATCCAGAGCACTCGACCATAAAACCACTCGACATATAAGAAGACCTAAAGCCGCTCTACGCAGCAACGTTCGGGCATTTATTCATATACTTAATGATCATTTGTAGCACTTCAATACAGGCGTTACCTGTAACGCCACCTCTTTATGTACATTGAATCCTATGTAACGGAGGGGAGCTGGGGTCCTGGCGCACTCTATATAAGCCACCCCCTCCTCTAGGACAAGGGTTCGCATCCTCTGTAAATCACACGCATATAATCTAGTCGACCGCCTCCGGGCTCCGAGACGTAGGGTTGTTACTTCTTTCAAGAAGGGCCTGAACTCGTAAATCTTGCGTGTACAACTCCTCCATAACTGAGATCTTGCCTCTACATTACCTACCCCCTATTCTACTATCAGACTTAGAACCACGACAGTTGGCGCCCACCATGGGGCGGGTGTCTTAGCGACTTGTTGGAGAAGTTGCGATTTTTCCGATCCCCATCGACATGGTTTCAGGCGGAGGTTTGGCTGAGGGCCGCGAGATCCGTCTCGGCGCGCTCGTGTTCGTCGCCGACGACTCCGCTTGGCTTCAAGAGGATCCACTAGACGTCGAGGCGCTCCCCGTGTGCGGGGCAACGCACTTTCACGCGTGCGTCCGCGGCGTCCTCCTGCGACAGCCATCGACTCAGTATCAATCATCTCCTGTGGCGTCCTCACTCCCCGTTGCCCGTCGGCGCAAGCGTTCCGATCGTTCGAGGCTTCAGGGGTGGGTGAGGCATGCAGTGGCCCGCCAGTTGGCCATCCCCCAAGTCGCAGCAATCGAGCCCGACGAAACACTCTACGGCCTGTTCGACCGGCTCCGCAGAGACTGCATCTGAGTGCGACAACAGTGATCCCGCGACGAAAGTCTTGATGGTCGATGGGCCTCGCAGTCCTCCTGGCTTCCCTCGCGTTGACGGTGGAGATGGCGAAGGCGATCTGTCGCGTGTCCATAAGGAGTACCTCCCCGAGCCCCTCTCTTCACAGCAGAGGGAAGAACTTCGCCGCCAGAACATGGATGCCCTTCATACTCCTATCATCGGAGAAACTCCCGAGGCCCGGGCCTTGGAGGAGGCGCACCTGGACAACTTGGCCGAGCACACTCGACTGGAGAACCTCCAGCACGCACTCGACGATGTGCTTGGCAACGGGTTCCGGCATCCAGTCGACGACAACTTTTTCCGCCTCCGACTCAGGTATATCAAACTCCAATCCAGAATCTCGCAGCCGCAGCCCGAATAGCAGAATCGATCCAGCCGTCCCAGTCAGAAGCTGGCAGAGGTTTGATGCAGATCAGGGATTTACTCCGGGCAGCGGGAGAACAGAATACAGCTGTGTCTCAGTCGCGGAATAGGATCCACAGCAGATCCGTCATAGCAGATACAGTCCAGTCGGCCCACAGCCCAAGATCGCCCCCGAGGCGTGAAGGACGTGGTGACCGGCGAGATCAGTACAGAAACCACGAGTAGTATGATCGCCGACTCGATCATGATGATCGTCGTCGAGTGCCCACGCCTCCCCCAAGGAGTGGGTCATACGCGCCTCGACAGCATGATGACAGACGCCCTCTCAACGGCGGGCGAAGAATTCCAGTCGACCCCAGGGAACCAGGCTTTGATGCGAGATCAATTCTCGTACAAGGTCTGGTCGACAGAAACAGAGCTCACAGAGAAGTCCATGACAGAGATTTACCAACCAGCAGCAGAGTGCATGTCTCAGGTCCCGAGTGCTTCAGCAGAGCCATCAGGGCCGCGGTGATTCCTCCCAACTTCAGGTTGGTGACTGGAGTCAGTAAGTTCACTGGCGAGTCCAAGCCTGACACTTGGCTTGAGGACTACAGAGTAGCTATTCAGATTGGCGGCGGCAATGATGAAGTGGCTATGAAGCACCTTCCTCTGATGTTGGAGGGCTCGGCCAGAGCATGGTTAAACCGATTAGCACCGGTAAAGATTTACTGATTGGGAAGATCTTGCCCAGTGTTTGTCGTAACATTTGAAGGAACATGCAAACGCCCAGCAGGTTGTTGTGAGCTGCAATCTTGTGTGCGAAGCCCAATGAGACTTTGAGGATTATATCCAGAGATGGATCACGTTGCATCACACGTGGAAAATGTGTCTCGATCACCAAGCGGTTTGTGCCTTCAAGGAAGGCGTCAAATATCGAGAGCTGAATCTGAAGTTTGGTCGGACCGGAGATATGTCTCTGAGTCGGATGATGGAGATTGCCACCAAGTATGCCAATGGTGAGGAGGAGGATCGGCTCCGAGTGGCAAAGCAAAACAGATCGTCCACTAAACCGGGAGGAATTCGATCGGAAGCAGAAGCGCAAAGCCGAGCCGGCTGCTCCTGGAGAAGCCTTAGCCGTGACTCAAGGAAAGTTTAAGGGGAAACCCAAGGGGCCATGGAACCCTAAGAAAGTAAAAGATAAAGATGGGAACGATGTGTTGGATCTGCCATGCCACATCCACACAAAGAAAGATGAGGAGGGTAATCTCATTTACCCAAAGCATACCACTCGACAGTGTTGGCTCCTAATCCAGCAGTTCCGAGAGAAACAACCCAAGGAGAAGGAAAAAGAGTCGGACAAGGTTGAGGACAAAGAGGAAGGTGACAATGGTTACCCTCACGTCAACTCCACTCTGATGATTTTTGCTGATGTTGAGAGCAAAAGTCGACTGAAAGTCATCAACAGAGAAGTAAACATGGTCGCTCCGGCGACGCCCAGTTATTTGAAATGGTCTCAGACTGCCATTACATTTGACCAGTCTGATCACCTGAAGCATATAGCCACCCCTGGGAGGCAAGCATTGGTGGTCGACCCAGTCGTCGAAGGCACTCGGTTGACTAGAGTTCTAATGGATGGAGGCAGTGGCCTGAATATTCTGTATGCAGAGACGCTGAAAGGAATGGGCATTCCGATGTCTAGACTGAGCGAAAGCAACATGAGTTCCATGGAGTCATCCCTGGCAAGAAGGCTGGATCACTCGGCCAGATCGCCCTTGATGTAGTTTTCGGTGATTACAAGAATTACCGCAAAGAAAAGTTGACATTCGAAGTTGTGGATTTCCAGAGTGCTTATCACGCTATTCTGGGAAGACCGGCTTACGCATGTTTTATGGCTCGACCATGCTACATGTATCTCAAGTTGAAGATGCCTGGCCCTAAAGGTGTGATCACTATCACTGGCAATCGGAAGAAGGCAGAAGAGTGCTTCCAGAAAGGCTCGAAGATCGCCGATGCACAGATGGCAGTAGTGGAATTGCAGGAGTATCAGAAAAATGCAGATCCGAGTGATTTGTTACGAGCTAAGAAGCCTGCCACGGATTCAGCATTTCATTCGGTTGGCGAAACGAAGCCGATTCACGGATCCCAATGCGGCTCTGACTCACATTTCAACAACACTCGACTCCAAATAGGAAGAAGCGCTCATCCAGTTCCTCCGTGAGAACTGGGACATCTTTGCATGGAAACCTTCCGACATGCCTGGTGTTCCCAGGGAGCTGGCTGAGCATCGTGTGCGAGTCGACCCAAAAGTGAAACCAGTCAAAGAACATCTTCGACGGTCCGCCGTGCAGAAGAGGAAAGAAATCGGGGAAGAGGTGGCTCGGCTCCTGGCAGCTGAGTTTATCCGAGAGATTTACCACTCCGAGTGGCTAGCCAATGTTGTCATGGTCCCTAAGAAGGATGACTCACTTCGCATGTGCATTGACTTTAAGCATATCAATCGGGCCTGCCCGAAGATCACTTTCCTCTCCTCGATCGGCCAAATCAGACTCAATGCGGGGTGTGGCGTTTGTCCTTTTGGACGCTTATTCGGTATCATCGATCTGTCGTATGGACCCGACGAGATAAAACAGCTTTCATTACTCCATTTGGGTGCTTCTATTATGTCACCATGACATTCGGCTTGAAGAACGCTGGAGCCACATTCATGCGGATGATTGAAGTGTTTACTCACTCAAATCACGGAATGTGGAAGCATACATGGATGATATTGTGGTTAAGTCACGTAAAGGTTCCGACCTCTTGGCTGACCTTGCTGAAACCTTTGCCAACCTTAGAAGGTATGATATCGCTTAATCCATCAAAGTGCACATTGAGTCCCAGCGGAAAATTGCTCGGTTTTCTCGTTTGAGCGTGGGATCGACGCTAACCCACGAAAGTGGGGCCATACTCGAATGAAACGCCCGTGCGTGTACATGATGTCCGAAGCTTCTGGTTGCTTGGCCACCCTAAGTCGATTCATTTCTCGCCTCGGTGAAAAGGCATTGCCTCTTTACAGACTGATGAAGAAGTCAGATAAGTTCGAGTGGACCCCTGAAGCTGATGCAGTATTCGCAGGGCTAAAAGCCCGGCTTTCCACCCAGCCGGTGCTTGCTGCCCCAATCAGCAAAGAACCTTTGCTGCTTTACATTGCAGCCACTCGACAAGTCGTGAGTACTGTACTTACGTCGAGCGGGAAGAAGAAGGAAAAGCCTATAAAGTTCAGCACCCACTATATTATGTTTCTGAAGTTTTGACTCCATCAAAGCAAAGATATCCACATTATCAGAAACTGGTTTATGGGATTTATATGACCACGAAGAAGGTTGTACATTACTTCTCTGATCATTTAATTACAGTCGTCAGCGATGCTCCATTGTCAGAGATTCTGCACAACAAAGATGCAACTGGTCGAGTGGCAAAGTGGGCGATTGAACTCCTTCCCTTAGATATCAAGTTTGAGGCAAAGAAAGCTATCAAGTCCCAAGCAATAGAAGATTTCCTCGCCGAGTGGATTGAATAGCAACTGCTGACTCAAATTCACTCGGAGCACTGGACCATGTTTTTTGATGGCTCCAAGATGTTGAAGCGGTTCGGTCTTTGGGTGGTCTGGTATCCCCGAGGAGACAAGCTCGGATATGTCCTCAGATTCACTTTGACTCCTCCAATAATGAAGCAGAATATGAGGCACTCCTGTATGGATTACGTATGGCCATTTCACTCGGCGTCCGTCGCCTTATGGTCTATGGTGACTCAGATTTGGTAGTCAATCAAGTGATGAAGGAGTGGGCGTCGAAGCCCAACCATGACCGTTATTGCAATGCAAATGAGGAAATTGGAAAAGAAGTTTGAGGGGTTGGAGCTGCATCATATACCCCGACTGAAAAATCAAGCTGCCGACGATTTGACAAAGATAGGTTCCAAGAGAGAAGCCATTCCCAGCAATGTGTTTTTGGAACACATTCACACACCGTCAGTTCAAGAAGATCCTTTCACTGAAGAACCCCCGCAGCCTAAGAGTAACACAGATCCAACTGAAGTTGAGGTCCCAGCCCTGGTCGACCTGGTCATGGAGGTTTTGGTCATCACTCCCGACTGGACAGTGTCGTACATTGCATATATTCTTAGGAAGGAACTCCCAGAAGACGAAGAAGAGTATCGATAGATCGTCCGTCGATCCAAAGCCTTTACTGTGATAGGAGGGCAACTGTTCAGGGAAGGAGTGACAGGAGTCAGTTAGAAATGCATAACGCCAGAAGAAGGTCGAATGATCCTCAACGACATCTACTCGGGGACCTGTGGTCACCATGCGTCCTCTCGGACCATCGTGGCTAAAGCATACCGAGCTGGATTTTACTGGCCTCGAGCAAATGAAATGCCGAATGATATAGTCGACAAATGTGAGGGTTGCCAGTTTTACTCCAACATGTCGCACAAACCTGCGTCAGCCCTGAAGACCATTCCACTCGTCTGGCCCATTGCCGTTTGGGGATTGGATATGGTCGGACCACTGAGAACCGGTAGGAGCGGCTTCACCCACGTGATTGTAGCAGTCAACAAGTTTACCAAGTGGATTGAAGCTAAGCCTTTCAAGAATCTTGAAGCTAGCACTGTTGTCAGTTTCATCAGAGAATTGACATTCAGATACGGGGTTCTGCACAGCAGCATCACTGTCAATGGGTCGAACTTCGATTCTGATGAGTTTAGAGCCTTCTGCGCTTCTCAAGGCACACGAGTCAACTATGCTTCAGTCGCTCACCCCTAGTCGAATGGACAAGCAGAAAGAGCAAATGGCCTAATTCTCAAAGGACTGAAACCTCAACTGATGCGTGATCTCAAGCACGTAGCAGGCACCTGGGTTGATGAACTTCCGTCATTTCTTTAGGGTCTAAGGACAACTCCCAATCGGTCGACTGGCCGAACTCCATTCTTCTTGGTTTACGGAGCAGAAGTTGTTCTGCCGAGCGACTTACTCCACAATGCACCACGAGTCGAGCTCTTCTCTGACGTTGAAGCAGAACAGGCTCGGCAAGACGTAGTCGACCTTTTAGAGGAGGAAAGAGAGATGGCCCTGATCCGATCGACTATTTATCAACAAGACTTGCATCGATTCCACGCCAGAAACGTAAGAGGTCGAGCCTTTCAGGAGGGAGACTTGGTTCTTCGAGTGGATCAACAGAAACCACACAAGATCGCCTCGCTGGGAAGGCCCTTCATTATCACCGAGTTCTCCACAATGGAGCATACCACCTTTATAATGTCGAGCATCGGAAAGACGAGCCACGGGCTTGGAACGCGGAGCTGCTCCGCCCCTTTTATACTTAAGTACTCACTCGGATGAGATGTAATAAGAAATACCTTTGTAGTTTGTTTATCAAAGACAAGAGCTTTATAATCTTTCTGAATAATCTATTGTTGCCTCTGCTTACGTTTGAAATCCCCTAGTGGGTGACTTCGCCGCGAATTCGTTTCTCCTAAGTTCAAAAAATCCTACCGAGTGATGAGCAAGCCTCTCACTCGGGGGCTTAGCCGTGAATCTGTTTCGCCTAAGTTCAAAAAATCCTATCGAGTGATGAGCAAGCCTCTCACTCAGGGGCTTAGCTGCGAATTCGTTTCGCCTAAGTTTAAAAAATCCTACCGAGTGATGAGCAAGCCTCTCACTCGGGGGCTTAGCTGCAGTCCAGTACTCACCTAAGTTTAAAAAATCCTACCGAGTGATGAGCAAGCCTCTCACTCGGAGGCTTAGCTGCAGTCCAGTACTCGCCTAAGTTGGAAAAATCCTACCGAGTGGAGTGCAACCCTCTCACTCGAGGGCTTAGCTGCAGTCCAGTACTCGCCTAAGTTTGAAAAATCCTACCGAATGGAGAGCAACCCTCTCACTCGGGGGCTGCTGCAGTCCAGTACTCGCCTAAGTTTGAAAAATCCTACCGAGTGGAGAGCAACCCTCTCACTCGGGGGCTTAGCTATAGTCCAGTACTCGCCTAAGCTTAAAAAATCCTACCGAGTGATGAACAAGCCTCTCACTTGGGGGCTTAGCTGTAGTCCAGTACTCGCCTAAGTTTAAAAAATCCTACCGAGTGATGAGCAAGCCTCTCACTCGGAGGCTTAGCTGCAGTCCAGTACTCGCCTAAGTTTGAAAAATCCTACCAAGTGGAGTGCAACCCTCTCACTCAGGGGCTTAGCTGCAGTCCAATACTCGCCTAAGTTTGAAAAATCCTACCGAGTGGAGAGCAACCCTCTCACTCGGGGGCTTAGCTGCAGTCCAAGACTACTTAACTTTGAAAATCCTACCGAGTGGAGAGAAACCCTCTCACTCGGAGGCTTAGCTGCAGCCCAGTACTCGCCTAAGTTTGAAAAATCCTACCGAGTGGAGAGCAACCCTCTCACTCGGGGGCTTAGCTGCAGTCCAGTACTCGCCTAAGTTTGAAAAATCCTACCGAGTGGAGAGCAACCCTCTCACTCGGGGGCTTAGCTGCAGTCCAGAACTCGCCTAAGTTTGAAACACATCCCTATCCGCAAGGACGACGAGGTGCAGATCGACTGCAACCTTCTCCTTCGGAGCTACGCCACAAATACTGCATGCGCTCCATCCCTATCCGCAAGGACGAGGAGGTGCAGGTCGACTGGAGTCACCACCTCAAAGCTGTATCTCAAGCACAAAGATTATTCTGAGTGAAGAACAAAGCTCACTCGAAGACAAGCGCAAGCATATTCAGAAATAAACCAAGTACGGTTAAATCCTAAAGTTCCGAACGACGAATAAAAAGTATTCGAGCATCAAGCCCGAAGAAGTTTAATGGTTACACAATCACTCGGCATTCCGAGGCAAATAAAGGTGAAGCATAATGTTTTTGGTCACGCATCAGGAAAAGGACTGGCTGGGTCACAGAAACTGTCAAGGTCCATATTGTCTGCAATACGAGTGGCGGCATCAAGGAAGGTGTCCATGAAAGACTGGAAAGTGTGGCTCTTCGTGTTAGCAACCTTAAGTTCCGCCAGCTTGTTTTCATTGACGTCCTTGTAGTGCACTCGGACCAAGGACAACGCGACATCAGCGCCACAGCGAGCGGATGACTTCTTCCATTCTTGCACTCGCTCGGGGATTTGATTCAGTCGAGCCATCAGAGACTCAAGATCCTGACACAATTCCACCTGAGGCCAGAGTTCAGCATCAACCCGAGTCATCGCAGCTTTCAGGCGAGCAACATAAGCAACCGCGCTGTCCATACGAGATTCAAACCGCAACACATTCATCGCAACATCATCCTTGACTGGACAGTTTATGGGATCAAGACCCGTCTTGACCCACCCAGTTTCCACTTCAAAGTCTTGGCAAAATTCTGCACAGTCGAGTGAATGGTGAGTCGACGGTATAATTACACTTGGCAGTCGACAGAAATAAGACAGATTAATCAGTACCTTCAAGTTTTAAGACCAGCTTTGCAGCAAGCTGGCCCAGATAAGACTCCATCTTGCTATTCTTGGCCTTGAGACTCCCAAGCTCGTCGGTCAGTTTCTCCTTGTCCTTCTTCAGTTGCTCGACCTCCCGATTGGCGTCAGAAACAGCAGTCTTCAGCTTGGAGTTTTCTTCTTCTAACTTGCCGACTGAAGCAAGCTTCTTGTCAGCAAGTGTTGTTTTCTCGCGCGCCTCCTTCTGTGCTGCAGCAAGATCCAGATCCTTCTTCTCCAAAGCCTGCTTCATTTTCTCTAAAGAAATAACATTCTTCAGACGGGCTTGGAGTTGGCGGTTTTCACTACATACATCTACTCGAGTGGAGTCACTCGGTTCAAAAAATGGAAAGGAAAAGTGCCAGCAGCAGGATATACACAATTGGCGATTGGTTACCTCCCATGGCAGCTACTTCGTCACGAGCGGTCTTGAGATTCTTCTTGGCCAATTCCAGATCAAGGTTGAGGCTGATTTGTTGTTTGTTCATTGCAGAAAGCTGAGCCCCAAGATCACAAGATTTCTATAGTTAAAGCCGTATTAGTCGAAAGAGATAAAAAGACATCACAATGATAGCTACTCTAAGACTACCACCGAATCAAACATTCAACGGCAGTCTCGGGGACTACACCCAGTGGGTGCACTTAGCGTGCCCCCACTGATTTGGTAAAAAAAGAGTTCCTATTCTCATACCACGATCATCGCCTGCAATCAACTATGGTCTCGGGACTACACCCGGTGGGTGCACTCGGCGTGCCCCACTAGTGCAAAGATTCAGCTACACCCCAGTGGGCGATCAGACAAGAAATACGGTCGATCGGAAAATCAACTAACCTGGACATTGGCTTGCGAGCAGCTCCGCGTTGAAGGCTACGACTAGCCTCATGCACCACTTTCATTTGTCCCATCACAAGATTCAATCAAGAAGAGCTTCCTTGGCAGCAGCCGGTGGATCGTCTGGAGTTTGATATACACTAAAAAGTGATGAAGGCAGAGCAATCAAAGCAGCCGCCGGATCTGAAGCAGGGAGTTGTATCGGCGCATCAGAAGTCTGAGCAGCTGATCCTAAGGGGCAATCAGTTGACAGCAGAACAGCAAAGGTGACATTGGTTCGAGTTGGATCTGTCGATCGCTCGACCATCGTCCCAGGCGTCACAGTCAACCGAGGAACCTGGACTTCAGGCGCCTTCCCACCCAGTTCCTTGTCCTTCCTCCTCCTCCCTCTCAGAGGTACCTCTTCTTCATCATCCGGGAGCACAACAACGTCTCATGGAACTGCAGTAAACAGAGAGAGCCATAAGGATAACTGACAAACCATCCAGTCGACCAAATAAATTCGAGTCGGGCAGACTTACTGGCTTTGGAGGTGACTACGTCGTCAGCTTCCTCGTCGGCTGGAGTCTTGTCAATATCCATATCAGTCGCAGCTGAGGTCGGGCTATACAAGTTCATCATCCACTCGGTCAGAACAAGAAAACCGGTCGGAACAGGAAAATCGGTCGGAACAAGAAAATACGAGAAGAACGTTTACCCAGAGGCAACAGGGACGTCCATCTTGATTCTAGGCAAGGTCTTCCGAGCCTTCGAAAGATTAATTTTGGGCTGCTTGGTAACCTTCTCAGTCAATTCTGGAGTCGAGGACCGAGCGCGCTTGTGAGATGGAACACTTGACGCCACAGCTATGCCGCGCTTGCTCGCGGGATCATGGCGCAGCTTGGATCGACGTTCAGAACAAGGCGGTGAGTCGGCCACTTCCTCATCGTCCGACTCGTCGCTCTCGTCTTCGTCATCGTCAGCTGGAGACTCCCACTCGCCGCTCTCCTCGGCACTATCCTCGCCCTCTTGGTCTTGCTCCAGAGCTTGTTCACCATTGGGCATTGAATACATCTCCGCGTAGATCTGCAAAACAAGGGACCGATCATAAGTCAGTCGGATCAACAATCAGTCAGAAAATACGTTCAAAAATTCAGTTATGGTAACCAAACCATGTCCGGCAGGTTGCTGTCGCTGAAAGGGTCGACTCTCCTAGCGCCCCTGGGGTTGTCCTTGTTCCCGGTGATCCCCATCAACCACTCGGCCACTGTTTTGGCCTCCACCTCCTCAGGATGAACCCGAGCAGTGTCGCCAGCCCTGGAGTACATCCACATGGCGCGGTCTCGAGCTTGGAGAGGTTGGATCCGCCGACTGAGGAACACCTCGAGCAGGTCCATACCGGTGACACCTTGGTTGATCAGTTGGACTACTTTCTCGACCAGCATGCCTGTCTCAGCCTTCTCCGCAGCAGTCACTTTCAATGAGGATGGAGTTTGAATACGATCAAAAGAGAAAGGGGGAAGCCCGGTCGACTGGCCTGGGGTCGCGATATCCTGGCAGTAGAACCAGGTCGACTGCCAGCCCCTGACCGACTCCGGGAGAGTCATCGGGGGGAAAGAACTCCTCTTCCTCTTCTGAATACCCAGACCCCCACACATCTGAATAACGTGGGTCTTCTCATTGTTCGAGTTCGCTTTCTTCACAGTTTGGGATCGGATGGTAAAGATGTGCTTGAAAAGACCCCAGTGCGGTCGGCACCCCAGGAAATTCTCGCACATGGAGACGAATGCAACAAGATATGTGATGGTATTGGGGGTAAAATGGTGGAGTTGGGCACCAAAGAAATTCAGAAAACCACGAAAGAAGGGATGTGGTGGAAGCGAGAAGCCGCGGTCGACATGAGTGGCGAGCAGAACACACTCACCCGGTCACGGCTGTGGCTCCATTTCCCCCTTCGGCAGATGCGCAGACTTATGGACGATCAGCCCTAACTCGGCCATATCATCCAAGTCCTCCTGCCGAAGCGAAGATCGGATCCAGTCTCCTTGGATCCAACCCGACGGCAGCCCCGAGCGCGATGAAGACCCCCGATTCATCTTCTTGCTCTTCGCCGCACCCGTCGCCTTCTTCGCACTCTCTAGCGCCGCTGTTTTGTCCTTCCCCATGGCGGCAGAACAGTGGCGTCGAGAGTGGATGGGCTAGACAAAGTGGAGATGCGAGAAGAAGAAGAATAGAAATGGACGCGCACAGTGCAAACGCCTCGGCCTCGCCGCTTTTAAAGGCTCGCTTCCGAGTGGCTGACGAGTGGGCCCGAGCTATCCTGTCAAATCCCCCAGCAGTCGCGCACGGGATACATGGCGAAAAAGGTGGCGCAGAAATCGAAACATCCTATTTATCTACTCCACTTACCGCAGAGTGCTCCGCCTGACGCGCTTCCACCAAAATTTCGAATACCGTGAAATCCGGGATCCTTTACAACCGATCACGCCAAAGATTCCATGTAAGAGATATCACTCGACGGATGTCATTGTACAAACCAGTCGGCAACTTCTGAATCAATCAAGGCGACTGAAACGTAGCTGAAGTTCTAACAAATGTCCTCCACTTGGAGATAAAGACAATACAAAGCAAGAGCAAAAGCAAGGTCAACTTCATATTTCTCTTTCACTCAAACCTCGATCCATTTGGGGGCTAATGATGAGGACGCAAACCTGGGGTAGGGTAATAGGCCTGACCTATACGTCCTACTTAAGGTCCTTGTCCTAAGAACAAAGAAGTTCAATAATCAGAAGAAGGGATCCAGCAAAGGTGTCGAGTAAAGTCCACTCGACCAACCATTCACTCGGAAACCTCTCGCTATCCAGAGCACTCGACTATAAAACCACTCGACATATAAGAAGACCTAAAGCTGCTCTACGCAGCAACGGTCGGGCATTTATTCATATATTTAATGATCATTTGTAGCACTTCAATACAGGCGTTACCTGTAACACCACCTCTTTATGTACATTGAATCCTATGTAACGGAGGGGAGCTGGGGTCCTGGCGCACTCTATATAAGCCACCCCCCTCCTCTGGGACAAGGGTTCGCATCCTCTGTAAATCACACGCATATAATCCAGTCGACCGTCTCCGGGCTCCGAGGCGTAGGACTGTTACTTCTTCCGAGAAGGGCCTGAACTCGTAAATCTTGCGTGTACAACTCCTCCATAGCTGAGATCTTGCCTCTACATTACCTACCCCCTATTCTACTGTCAGACTTAGAACCACGACACCCAAGGCATCCCAAGATAGTATTCCAACAAGTCTCAAGCATGTAAGCTTGGGGATGCCCCGGTAGGCATCCCACCTTTCTTCCTCAACAATTATCGGTTAGCCTCGGTTGAGCCTAAGTTTTTGCTTCTTCACATGATGTGTGCTATTCTTATAATTTCATTTTATTTTGTTTTGCTTGATGTAATAAAAATACTTAGATCTAAAACTTTTAAATAAGAGAGAGTCCTCACATAGCTACCTATTTACTTAACTACTCATTTGATCTTCACTTATATCTTTTTGGAGTAGTTTGTCATTCACTCTCATACTTCACTTATATTATTTTGAGAGTTAATAATAGTGATGAAAATTTGCACAAGCTATGGAAAGTGATGGATGTTCAAGAAGGATATAATAAAAGTTTTCATGTAGATCACTGGATATCATAAGTTTGATTCCTTGCAATAGTTTTGTGATATGGAGATAGTAAAATGTGAATCATGTTGGTGAGTAATTATGCTTTAGTAAGAATATTGGTGTTAAGGTTTGTGATTCCCTATGCAAGCACGAAATTCAATAGTTACGCAATGAAATTACATCCTACTTGTGGTGTATTATTCGGTGTTAGTTATGCTTAATGCTCGTTTATCAGAATTTTTGTTTCTTGGTTGGTTGCTTCTCAATCTATTTGCTAGCCTCCACTTGTACTAAGTTGAAATACTACTTGTGCATCCAAAATCCATAAACCATGTTTTGCCATATGAGTCCACCATACCTACCTATATGCGGAGAGTAATCCGGATCCGCTGCAAAGGGGAATCTCTAAATTTTTCCCACCCACCCTCCACACAGAATACTCCCCGGACGGAGTAAATCCGGATAGATGGGATGTCATGTCCGTCAAACAGCAACCAAACAAAACAGTCCATCATTACTGGGCTAGATTTCTCTTGGTAAAAAACAAGGTGGCGGCTTGCCACGACAAACAGGTAATCGAAGCTTTCCGATTCACCTGCAAAGACGAGGGTCTCCTGATGCCCTTGCATGTCACCGAGTACAAAGCTTTACTGAACTATCAGACATAGTGCGCAAGTACTGCGCCATGGAAAGCACGTGGAGGATACAACAGATGGACACAAAAGCCCCGCCCGCCACACAGCACAAAAAACTCACGTCAAACGAGCATACACACGGCGGTCGCCCAAACACGAGCCTGCAGAAAAGAAGACCAGACCTAGATTGGTCCTGGACGAATTACTGGATAAGCCATGCCCGATACACTCGGACCTACTAGATACAAACCCAACCCACAGACTTCGGGCCTGTTGGGTGGTAAGGCATGCCCATTTTGCTCATTCATTGATCCATGCATGAAACACACTCAAATATTAACTATGCCCTATGCACAAGTATGATCATAATTCTCCCTAGTTGATGCTTTGTAAGAGAAGATGGAGACTCAATAACAATAAAAATTGCATAAAATAAATAGATAGGCCCTTCGCAGAGGGAAGCAAAGATTTGTAGAGGTGCCAGAGCTCAAGCCTTAAATTGAGAGATAAAATATTTTGAGAGGCATGCTTTTCCCGTTAACGAAAATGACCTAGTAATTCCCAATACTTTCCATGCTAGATACATCATAGGTGGTTCCCAAACATAAAATAAAGTTTACCCCTTTTTCCACCATTCTTTCACAATCCATGGCTAGCCATATCCACGCGTGCCCTCCATACCAACACTTTCCAAGGAATTTATTATTTGACAACATAAAGTAAATTTCTTTTTCATTTCGGGACTGGGCATCCCTATTACCGCCACACTCATCTTGAGAATAACACATCTAGCATGAAAAAATATTGGCCACCCCCTGCCGCTTCATGAGCGGTACGGGCACACAAAAAGAAAATTCATTTTGAAAATTAGAGTTGGCACATACAAATTTACTTGGAACGGCAAGGAAATACCGCATATATGTAGGTATGGTGGACTCATATGGCACAACTTGGTTTAAGGAATTTGGATGCACAAGTAGTATTCTCACTTAGTACAAATGGAGGCTAGCAAATAGATTGAGAAGCAACCAACCAAGAAACAAAAATTCTCATAAATGAGCATTAAGCATAACTAACACAGAATAATGCACCACAAGCAGGATGTAATTTCATTGCATAACTTTGATAGGGAATCACAAACCTTAACACCAATATTATTACTAAAGCACAATTACTCACCAACATGACTCACATATTACTATCTCCAAATCGCAAAACTATTGCAAGGAATCAAACTTATCATATCCAATGATCTACATGAAAGTTTTTATTATATCCTTCTTCAATATCCATCACTTTGGGACTAAATTTATATATCACCATTGCTACTAACAAGCTCTCAAATAAATTTAAGTGAAGCAAGAGATCATAAGTATTTCTTCAAAAATTTCAACTCTCAAAATAATCTAAGTGAGGCATGAGAGTAAATGACAAACTACTCCAAAAAGATATAAGTGAAGATCAAATGAGTAGTAAGTTAATAGGTAGCTATGTGAGGACTCTCTTTTATTTAAAAGCTTCAGATCTAAGTATTTTATTAAAACATCAAGCAAAACGAAATAAAATGAAATTCCAAGAATAGCACACATCATGTGAAGAAGCAAAACCTTAGGCTCAACCGAGGCTAAGCGATAAATGTTGATGAAGAAAGGTGGGATGCCTACCGGGGCATCCCCAAGCTTAGATGCTTGAGACTTCTTGAAATATTATGTTGGGATTCCTTGGGCATCCCCAAGCTTGAGCTTTTGTGTCTCCTTAATTCCTTGTATATCACAGTTTCCCTAAAACTTAAAAACTTCATCCACACAAAACTCAACAAGAACTCGTGAGATAAGTTAGTATAAATCACTGCAATAACCTTATCATTCTCTACTGTAGAAAACCAATAAAATTATTATTTAACATTGCCTACTAAATGCATCTGCATATTAATACTCCTATCCTCAAATAGAATCATTAAACAAGCAAACATATGCAAACATAACAGCAATCTGTCTAACAACACAGTTTGTAAAGAATGCAAGAAGATCCATACTTCTCTGACTCCCAAAATTCAGCAAAATTACCAAAATGTAGAAAAAACATCATATATTATTTTTCCAAAAGTTTCAAAATTTTAGCACATTCTGATTTTTCTCAAGAATTCACGCACTAGCGTGCAACATTCTGTTTTCAAACAGCCACATATAGACTTGCAAAATAAGCATGGCAAAGGCTATACTTGACATTTTTATTGAAATAAAATATGAAAAAAATTATTATAAATAATAGCTAGCAAATCCTAACAAAATAAAATTATGCTCCAAGCAAAACACATATCATGTGATGAATGAAAATATAGCTCCAAGTGAGGTTACCGATAATGTTGGAGACGAAAGAGGGGATGCCTTCCGAGGCATCCCCAAGCTTACTTTCTTGGATCTTCCTTGAATATTACCTTGGGGTGACTTTGGCATCCCCAAGCTTAGGATCTTGTCACTCGTTATTCTCCTCATATCGATATCTCATCCAAAAATTGAAAACTTCAATCACACAAAACTTAACAAAACCTTCATGAGATCCGTTAGTATGATAAAGCAAATCACCACTTTAAGTACCGTTGAAGAAAAGATTCATAATTGTTTACACACTATGGCTACTGTACCTTGTCATTTCCACAATTTATATTGAGCAATTTAAGCCACAGAAACTAGGAAACATGCAAACTATGCACTGAAAACAGAACCTGTCAAAAACCGAACAGTCTGTAGTAATCTGAACAAGGGACCATACTTCTGCAACTCTAAAAATTCTGGAAAATTAGCACAACATAGATAATTTATATATCAATCATCTGTAAAAAATCAGAGCAATAGCTTGTTTCTGTGAATTTACAAAATTCCAGAACTAGGTGCAAAAGTTTCTGTTTTTGCACACAATCAAATCAACTATCATACACACTATCCCAAAGGCTTTACTTGGCACTTTATTGAAACAAAAGCTATAAAACATGATTAATACATTAGCTTAATCATGTGAACACACAAAAAGAGTAGGTAGAAACATTGAGTTGTCTCCCAACAAGCGCTTTTCTTTAATGCCTTTTTTGCTAGGCATGATGATTTCAATGATGCTCACATAAAAGATAAGAATTGAAACACAAAGAGAGCATCATGAAGCATATGACTAGCACAGTTAAGCCTAACCCCCTTCCTATGCATAGGGATTTTGTGAGCAAATAATCCATGGGAACAAGAATCATCTAGCATATGAAGGCAAAACAAGCAATACTTCAAAACTTTTCAACATATAGAGAGGAAACTTGAGATTATTGAGATATGTAAAAGCATATGTTCCCCTCTCATAATAATTTTCAGTAGCATCATGAATGAATTCAACAATATAAATATCACATAAAGCACTCTATTCATGATGCATAAGCATAGAAATTTAGTTGCTCTCCACATAAGCAAATTTATTCTCATGAGAGCAAACTCAACCAAATAACCATCATGGGATACTTGATTGGCATAATCCAAATAAAAATAAAAATCATGATGACAAGTTTCATGGTTATCATTATTCTTTATAGCATACATGTCATCACAATAATCATCATAGATAGCAACTTTGTTCTCATCATCAATTGAAACCTCTTCCAAAATAGTGGATTCATCACTAAGTAAAGTCATGACCTCTCCAAATCTACTTTCATCAATATAATCATCATAAATAGGAGGCATGCTATCATCATAATAATTTTTCTCATCAAAACTTGGGGGACTAAAAATATCATCTTCATCAAACATAGCATCCCCAAGCTTATGGCTTTGCATATCATTAGCATCATGGATATTCAAAGAATTCATACTAGCAACATTGCAATTATGCTCATCATTTATGCCAAACTTTTATTGCATTCTTCTTCTATCAATTTAGCACAATTTTACTTTCCATCATTTTCAAGAAAGACATGATAAAGACGAATAATATGAGGCCACCTCAATTCCATTTTTTGTAGTTTTCTTTTTATAAACAAAAGTAGTGATAAAAAAAGAAAATAAAAGATTCTATTGCAAGATCTAAAGATATACCTTCAAGCACTCACCTCCTCAGCGACGGCGCCAGAAAAGAGCTTGATGTCTACTACACAACTTGTTCTTGTAGACTCGTGTTGGGCCTCCAAGCGCAGAGTTTTGTAGGACAGTGGCAAATTTCCCTCAAGTGGATGACCTAAGGTTTATCCATCCATGGGAGGCATAGGATGAAGATGGTCTCTCTCAAACAACCCTGCAACCAAATTACAAAGAGTCTCTTGTGTCCCCAACACACCCAATAATGTATAGGTGCACTAGTTCGGCGAAGAGATGGTAATAAAAGTGTAATATGGATGGCAGAAATATATTTTTATAATCTGAATAAATAAAAATAGCAAGGTAGCAAGTATCAAAAGTGAGCACAAACGGTATTGCAATGCTTGAAAATGAGGCCTAGGCTTCATACTTTCGCTAGTGCAATCTCTCAACAATGCTAATATAATTGGATCATATAACCATCCCTCAACGTGCGATGAAGAATCACTCCAAAGTTCTTATCTAGCGGAGAACATAAGAAGAAATTGTTTATAGGGTACGAAACCACCTCAAAGTTATCCTTTCCGATCGATCTATCCAAGAGTTCGTACTAAAATAACACCAAGTTATCCTTTCCGATCGATCTACCCAAGAGCTTGTACTAAAATAACACCAAAACAAATTCAGATTCATAATGCTCAACCCAACACAAGAATCTCAAAAAGTGCCCCGAGATTTCTACCGGAGAAACGAAGACAACAGTGTGCATCAACCCCTATGCATAGATTACCCCAATGTCACCTCGGGAATCCGCGAGTTGAGTGCCAAAACATATACCAAGTGAATCAATATGATACCCTATTGTCACCACGGGTATTCATAGCAAGACATATGTCAAGTGTTCTCAAATCCATAAAAGTATTCAATCCGATAACAACGAGATCTCAAAGGGGAAACTCAATCCATCACAACAAAATAGAGAGGGAGAAACACCATATGATCCGACTATATTAACAAAGCTCGGGATACATCAAGATCGTGCCAAATCAAGAACATGAGAGAGAGAGAGATATTAAACACATAGCTACTAGTACAAACCCTCAGCCCCGAGGCTGGACTACTCCCTCCTCATCATGGTGGTCGCCGGGATGATGAAGATGGCCTCCGGTGATGATTTCCCCCTCCGACAGAGTGGCAGAACAGGGTCCAGATTGTTTTTTCGTGGATACAGAGACTTGCGGCGGCAGAACTTCTGATCTAGGGTTATTTCTGGGGGTTTCTGTATTTATAGGATTTTTTTGGTGTCGGTCTCACGCTGAGGGGGGCCTCGAGGGGCCCACAAGATACCAGGAAGCGCAAGAGGGGGGTGGCGCGCCCCGGTTGGTTGTGGCCACCTCCAGCCCCTTCTGGTCCTCCCACAAAGCTTCTGTTGCCTCTTTTGTTCAAAAAAAATCGTCAACACCCAAACCATATAAAATTGTTGTAAACATGGCATGAGTACTTTATAAATTATAGATACGTTGGAGACGTATCAATTGCCTGCAGGTTGAAGGACCAGAGATGTATTTAACTCTAAATCGGGATTTACTAGTATCAATCTTCTTATTGCATTACCGATGAAACTAGCCTTCATATATAACTTGATACCATTGTTTCTTCATATGTATTGTCATTTATTATCAAGGCTCAATGCATATGTTTGCGTTCATGAACTACATGCAGTTTCAACGACTCCCCTGCTGATGTGTAAAGGTGTGAGGCTTGATCTACAAGGCAATACAAATCCAGGGGCCATCTCACAAAATCTTGGGCTCAACCGATGCAGAGCGACGCGCCTCGTTGCTGACGTGCTAAGTACATGGACCGTATTGAAGCACTTTGAGAGTATAAGGACCATTGTAGACATTGCCTGCAAGTTGAAGGACCAGAGATGCATTTAACTCTAAATCGGGAGTTACTAGTATCAATTACAATGGTAAGGACTTGTTTAATGTGTAGTGGTGACGGTAGTAACCCCCGTATTGATGGCAGTAGTAACCCCCGTCTTGATGGGTGTAGTAATGCCTGCTTTTATTGCCAGTCCTTTAACGTGCTAGATGTCACTGAAATGACTGATCACTTGGTCCTAGTATGGTTTGAGTGAAGAGCCTTCTATGAATGAAAACCCAGCTACGAATGAAGATCCAGGTATGACCGGCTTCTCCTGATCCGACTGGACTCCTCGCCCGACTGAGTGCTCTACACCGACGAGCCCATGACAACATGGCTCTGTTGCATTTGGCATGAGTATTGATGATGTCCTGGACTAGGTGATACTAGCCACGTTGGCTCCCGGCCATGCGGGCCGGGCCGAGGATCCCCCAAAGTTATCAATCAGTGGGCCACATTTGCCGTGCCCAAGAGCACCAAAGAAGGAATTTTCCGAAGACTTGGTGCACACATCAAGACTTAGAGGTTGTCTTTGGCCCATTTACCTTTTGATGTAACCGACCTATGTGTAATCCTAGGCACCCAAGTATCTTTATAAGCCAAGGGGTGAATGTTGTATACAAAAACTCTCATACACACACGATCTCGTGGTAGATTGATGACTGCTAGAACTACGTCGGTATTTCCCCAAAGAGGAAGGGATAATGCAGCATAGCAACGGTAGGTATTTCCCTCAGTGATGAGACCAAGGTTATCGAACCAGTAGGAGAACCACGCAACATTACGTGAACGGTACCTACACATAAATAACAAATACTCGCAACCCGACGTATTAAAGGGGTTGTCAGTCCCTTTTGGGCAACGGCGCCAGATATTGGCAAATGGACGTGAGAGAGTTGTAGTAAATTGATAGATGGATCGCCAAATAAAATAAAGTGCAACAAGGTATTTTGTATTTTTGGTTTAATAGATCTGAAAATAAAAGTTGCAAATAAATAAAAAGGCAAATAGCAAAATAGATCTGAAAGTATATGATGAGAAAATAGACCCGGTGGCCGTAGGTTTCACTAGTGGCTTCTCTCGAGAAAAATAACAAACGGCGGGTGAACAAGTTACTGTTGGGCAATTGATAGAACTTCAAATAATCATGAAGATATCCAGACAATGATCATTATATAGGCATCACGTCCAAGATTAGTAGACCGACTCCTGCTTGCATCTACTACTATTACTCCACACATCGACCACTATCCAGCATGCATCTAGTGTATTAAGTTCATGGAGAATCAGAGTAATGCAATAAGAACGATGACATGATGTAGACAAGATCTATTTATGTAGAAATAGACCACATCTTGTTATCCTTAGTGGCAACGATACATACGTGTCGGTTCCCCTTCTGTCACTGGGATCAAGCACCGTAAGATCGAACCCATCACAAAGCACCTCTTCCCATTGCAAGATAAATAGATCAAGTTGGCCAAACAAAACCCAAATATCGGAGAAGAAATACGAGGCTATAAGCAATCATGCATATAAGAGATCAAAGAAGACTCAAATAACTTTCATGGATAAAAAGATAGATCTGATCATAAACTCAAAGTTCATCGGATCCCAACAAACACACCACACAAAAGAGTTACACCATATGAATCTCCAAGAGAACATTGTATTGAGAATCAAAAGAGCGAGAGAGAGAGAGAGAGAGAGAGAGAGAGAGAGAGAGAGCCATCTAGCTACTAACTACGGACCCGTAGGTCTACAAAGAACTACTCACGCATCATCGGAGAGGCACCAATGGGCATGATGAACCCCTCCGTGATGGTGTCTAGATTGGATCTGTGGTTTTTGGAACTTGCGGCGGCTGGAATTGATTTTCGTCGACTCCCCTAGGGTTTATGGAATATTGGGGTATTTATAGAGCAAAGAGGCGGTGCGGGAGGCCACCGAGGTGGGCACAACCCACCTGGGCGCGCCTGGGCCCAGGCGTTGTGCCCCCCTCGGGGCACCCCGCAGGTGCTTCTCCGGCCCATTGGGTGTCTTCTGGTCCATAAAAAATTCACAAAAAGTTTTGCTGCGTTTGGACTCCGTTTGGTATTGATTTCCCACGATGTAAAAAACATGCAGAAAACAGCAACTGGCACTGGGCACTATGTCAATAGGTTAGTACCAAAAAAGATATAAATGACTATAAAACGATTGTAAAACATCCAAGAATGATAATATAACAGAGTGAAACAATAAAATATTATAGATACGTTGGAGACGTATCATAGATCAACCAGAAACTTGTACTCCCCCACATCAATACAATCAAAAGTAAGACGTAGGGTATTATCTCTTCGGGAGAGCTTAAACCTGGATAAATCCCCGTGTCACTTGTTACCGTTGTGCCAAGACTACCAGCTCGGGACCCCCAACCCGAGATCTTTGGGCCTTGGCCCTTAGTTTGGCCAAATGTCGTCGTGGGTGTACCTAGTGGGGATTCCACCGACAATGCAACTCAATGACTGGTTGGTTGTTTCTCATCAATGGCTTGGATATTGACATGCATTTCTTAGTTGTGTGAGCAATAACACAGAAGGAGGTCAAAAACCTAAAACCCGATGCTCACTCCGATCAAATAAACGACCCTCAAGTTGTTGGGCATAGGTTATCTATCCAACGATCCAGTCTTCTCCCACACGCCTATTAATCCCGTCGCCATCTCGCTCTCCCTCGACCCACTTCGACCGGGTAATCGGCCCTCGAGCTGACATAGGTTATCCATCGAACAGTCCAGTCTTCTCCACCGCGCCTATTAATTCCCTAGCCCCCTCCGTACCCACTTCCTGGAGCAGAGGCAGTGCCACAGTTCCCTTTTCTTGCCTTTCCAGGCTCTTCCGCATCCGCCTATTCATTTCATTCCCATCTCACCTGCATCTCAGACCGCTGCGTCTCTCTCTCCCACCGCCGCCTTAGTGAGCCACCATCCGAGCTAGCGTTGTGCCATCGCCGACCACCCCCTCTCGCAGTTGATCACGGTGTGTCGCTATAACCACACCTACCGGATCCGGAACCGAAAAGGCATGTACGTGGATCGCCAGAAACTGGCTCCATGGTGCTCCGCCCCCTCCCGTGCTCGACACCGTCGGCCGCATCACAGCAATCGTCGCCGCGTGCGGCATCTCTGAGAGAAGGTGCCCGTCCCATCCCCGTCTCACCATCGTTTTCTTTTCTGTTCCGCGTGAATTCCCTTTTGTTACATACATTGAACGATTTGCGTGTGTGCCAATCTTGTAGCGAGTTTCCCGTCACATATTTCCACAGCGCAAATGGATTTCAGAAGGTAAAAAAGAAAAGAAAAAACGCCGCGCAACATTTCGTCCCCATGACCTGCATGCGTTTCTCCTTGATGCACCGGCACGGACGGTCACCCGGGGTTTGTGATCCATGGACACCCTGAATTCGTGAGGCACCCTCATCATCCACCTTCACCTTCACCTTCACCTGGAAGTCTTAGAACTAGAAACGCCCCGGGCACTCAACTGCGCCAGTACAAAGCTCCACCTCATCACACTTCGTGCGCAAACAGCCGCGCCGAAAAAAACTGAAAGCGCAAGCCACCAAGCAGCCGCCGCTACGAACCAGGCTCGCAATGCGCGAGCAAACTCGCAGTTGACATGCCACGTCGCCGCCCGAACAAACAAACTTTGGAGCTAATTACCTGGCAAACAATGGACAGAGAGATTATAAAGAGCAGGGGAGGGGCGGCACCCCCCACCGAAATAAATCCAGCCCCCCTCCCCCTCCGTCCTCCACGCCGGCGACAGGCGTCAATGTACGGATGTCCCCCCGCCCATAGCCCCACCACCACCACCGTTCTCTCCTCCCTCCTCGGCCCTCGCCGTCGTCGATATTTCATCTTTTTTCCCCTGTCTTTGCGCGTGTGTGCGCGCCTTGGGTTTGGGTAAAACCGCCCGCCGCACCACCGAAAGAGCAAGCCCAAGCCTCCCCTCCCCTCCATCCCCCGATGCCGCCTCGTGCTCCGCTCCTCCCCTCCCACCACCATAGCCTCTCAGTGATACGGTAGCCCCACCGCGTCCTCCACTCCGCTTCGCTTCCCCCCCTCGAAACCCCAGCCCCGCCGCCGTTGGTCGGTCGGGCTCGCGCGCCGCGGCTGCTCCATCCGGAGCACCCGGTTGGGTTTTTCACCGCTGCTGCCACGAGGTTCAGGCTCAGGCTCGGGCTCAGGCCGCGTCGCGACGAGCCGCCCCCCGCTGGCACGCGCGCCCGCGCCAGCAAAAAGGCCAAGATTCCCGGCCTCGCCTCCAGTCCCCTCCACACCCTCCTCCTCCACCTCCCCCTGCCCTGCTCGCCCCTCCAGCCCAGATCTGCCCCCCTCCCCCGCTCCCCGCGCCGCTAGATTCGCCGCCGCCGACATGCGGCCGCCGCGCCGCCTCTGACCAAAGGGGAATAAAAAGACTCCTGCTTTCGTGATTCTTCTTCGCGCCGGCAGGGGCCGATGGGGTGCGGCCAGTCCAAGCTGGAGGAGGAGAAGGCGGTGAAGCACTGCCGGGAGCGCTCCGAGCTGCTGGCGCTCGCCATCCGCCACCGCTACACGCTCGCCGACGCGCACCGCGCCTACGCCGACTCGCTCGCCAGGGTCGGCGTCGCGCTGCACGACTTCGTCCGCGGCGTCCAGACGCTGCCCCCGCCGCCGCCCGAGCCCACGCTCCACCTGCCCCCCGGCAACCGCAAGGGGGACGGCCTGCCCGCCGCCTCGCCCGCTAACAACCCCGCAATCGCCTCCTCCTCCAACGGCCAGCCGCCGCCGCCCGCCGCCAAGCAGGTCCGCATCAACCCCGACGACCAGCACATCCACTTCCACTCCGACGGGGACTCCGATTCCGAGGACGGCCACATCAAGTTCCACTCCGACGACGAGGCCGACCCGGGCCAGCGCCGGCCCGAGATCGTTCGCTCCGCGGGGGACCCGGGCCAGAGGCCGCCGCCCCAGCAGATGGGGCCGCCGCCGTATGGCTCCTCCGCGTACGGCCCGCCGCCGTCGTATGGTGCTCCTCCGGGGTACGGGTATGGTGGATATCCCCCTCCACCTGACTACGGCGGCATGGGAGGGCCCGGCGGCTATGACCCGGGCTATGGCGGCATGGGGGGCGCCGGAGGCAATGGACCGGGATACAGCAGCATGGGACCACCGCCACCTAGCAGTGGTGGATACGACCCACCTGGCTACGGCGGCATTGGTGGCTATGGCCAGAGCTTCTTCAACATGAACTATGCCCGCAGCCAGCCCCCACCACCGTCCGTTTCACACCAGCACCGCCCGGAGGCCACCGACGCCACAGTCCAGACCTTCTTCAACATCAGCTATGCGCGTGGCCAGCCCCCGCCGCCGTCCGTATCGTTCGAGCAACGGCCGGAGGCCAGTGATGCTACGGTTCAGACCTACTTCAACACCAGCTATGCTCGGGGGCAGCCCCCTCCGCCGTCGGCAGCATACGAGCAACGCCCGCAGGCCAGTGATGCCAGAGTCCACTATTATGGTGACGGCGGCGCGCAGCCACCCCTGCGCGGGTACAATGGGTATGCCTCCCCGCCGCAGAGTTCATATAACCAGTATGCCTACGGTGGTTACTATGGCGGTGCAGCTGCTCCACCTCCGGCAGATATGCCATCCTCCTCCCGCGAGGAAGTCGTGCCACCGCCGCCTCCATCTCCGCCGAGTGTGTCTACTTGGGATTTCTTGAACCCATTTGAAACCTATGGGAGCTACTATGACCAGCCAACTGCTGCTCCAGCGACATACACTCCCAGCAGGAGTTCCAAAGATGTGCGCGAGGAGGAGGGCATCCCTGATTTGGAGGATGAGGACATGGAGGTAGTCAAGGAAGCCTATGGCGATGACAAGCACCCGTTGAATGGGCACACTGGGAAAGGGAAGGCAGCAAAGGAGGAAGGTCGGAGCAGTACTGGGGATGAACTGCCCCGTGACTCCAAGTCGTCGGTGCCAAGTAGTAGTGGGAGCAGCTTGGATCATGATGTTCATGTAGTGGAGAAGAGTGTTGTCGGAGAACAGGCACGTCAACATGTTGCTGGCCTGCCGCCCACAGGTTCAGAGAAGACGTATGTTGATGACAATGAGGTGGTGCTCGAGATCAAGGCTCAGTTCGAGCGTGCCTCCAGTTCAGCTGGTGAGGTGTCCAAGATGCTTGAGGTCGGCAAGATGCCTTACTACCAGAAAGGTTCTGGTTTCAAAGGTTCGTGAATTGCCTCACATCTGCTGTCAAACGGTTCTGTCTTGTTCTTTTGCAGTTTCTAAACATGTTTGCTAAGTTTTATCCAAATGCCAATCCAGTATCTGCCATGATGATTTGTGGGATACCGACAATGGAGGAGGAGTTCCTGCGGTTTGAAGAGGACAAGGCGATGGGGTGTGGCAACCTTTCCTCGACGCTACAGAAACTATACATGTGGGAAAGGAAGCTTCTTCAGGAAGTTAAGGTATATAATTCTCTTTTTCCACATTGGAATTTCTGAGGAACATTGTGAGTCGCGAGACTACTTTATTTTGGCAAAATGATTCCTCATGTTCACATTTCACATGCTTGTGCATCCTAATTTGCTGTACAGAGTCAAAGTACAGTATGTGAAAGTTTTGGATTTGTCCATTGTCTATGGTACTGGCTGATTACTCATTGAAATGATATGGGAGTGGCCCTTAATAAATGCTATGAATAGGTCTACTTTAATACTCTTTTGTTCTTCCATGTATAAATAAATGTTTGGTTGATACTCATTGAAATGATATGGGAGTGGCCCTTAAAAATTGTTGTTTCTTTCTGTTTTATGGCTTTATGGTATTTATGTTTCAGAAGTTTAGCTGCATTGCTTCTAGTCCTCCGCTCTGTCATGCACTCAATGCATTGTTTTGTGACACATATGGGTCAACGCTTTTCTTATCACTCTGCACAAATTTATCCAATATTAGATTCATTGGACTCAGTTTATTCGGGTGCATTATAGGCTGAAGAGGAGGAAAGGCTTAAGTATGATAGGAAACGCCAGGACCTGCAAATATTAGATGAGAAAGGTGCAGAAACTGAAAAGATCATAGCGACTGAAAAGGAAATAAGGAAGTTATCGACAAGGATAAGCATAGCTATTCAGGTTGTGAACACCATCTCAGGCAAGATCAGTAAGCTAAGGGATGATGAGTTATGGCCACAAACATGTGAGCTCATTCAAGGGTATGCAGCTCTCCCTTAAAACAACAGTAACCTGCACATACCCCTACCTGTTTCCTGCTTCTTTTACATGTTTGAATATCACATCTGGAATGTCTAGCTACATGTTTATGTTAACTTGAGTATTTTCACATATGCAAATTAGTGGATTTATAAATCCTTTTTCTGCACTACCTTGCAATATTGTTAATGTGAGTGAGGTGATAGTGAGGCACACAATTAACAGTGAGCAATGAGCAGTTAGAAAAAGTATGTAGCACAAGGTTTCCTTCAGTAACCAAAATGCTTTTGTTGTGTCAATCCTAGTAGTATTATATCTTCTCTCAAACAGGACAGTCTTTTCCATTGCATGTTCTTACCAGGTTATATGTTTATTTTATTTTATTTTCATGCATCAGGATTCAGTCCTTTGTTCACAGTTTTTTTTTTCATGTAGTGCATTGCAAGATTTAGTTGACTGTTGACATCTATGGTGGTGTGTTGTTCAGTTAGCACCTATGCATCTTTCTTTACAGTTTTTATTTACGCACATGTTGGTCTGTGATATTGGAACTGATTGTATCAAATGCTTTTATCCAGGCTGATGCGGATGTGGGATGTTATGTTAGAATGCCATCAGATCCAGCTGCATGCCATATCCCAAGCTAAAAACATAGACTCCATGATAGATGGTGCAAGGTTTGGTGAAGATCACATGGACTTGATCAAGCATCTAGAGCTTCAGCTATTGGACTGGACTACCTGTTTTGCCGGATGGGTTAACGCTCAAAAGAACTATGTTAGTACGTTAAATGACTGGCTGCGGAAAGGAGTTGAGTATGTGCCCGAGGAAACGGATGACGGTGTCCCTCCATTTTCTCCTGGACGGTTAGGTGCACCGCCCATCTTTGTGATATGTAATAACTGGGCAGCCGGCGTGTCGAGGATATCCGAGAAGGAAGTCGTCAAGGCAATGCAAGCCTTTGCGTCCAACGTTCTCCACCTCTGGGAGAAGCACAGGTCACAGCAAAGGCAGGGTATGATGGCCAATAAAGGAATGGACAGGGACCTGAGAGTGATGGAGAAGGATGAACAAAAAATGCGCAAGGCTCTGGAAGCAAAGAACAAGAAGCTTGTCCTGGTTTCTGATCAGACAGGCGTGTCCTTGTCCGCGCAGGTGTTACACGGCGCAGGCCCCCAAGCCGAAAATAGCAGTCTGCAGTCGAGCTTGAGGAATATTTTTGAAGCGATGGAGACCTTCACAGCTGCTTCCTCAAATACTTATAAGGAGCTCAATCTTCGCGCTGAGGAGGAGAAAGCCCGAGTCGCCGGAGAGAGTGGCAGTAGTGTTCCGTAGCTTCCATGGTTTGTGTTTGCTGCTACAAGAGGACACAAGCCTTTGTCAGTGCAAAGAAAACTGACCCTGGTGATTCAGATTGGAACTGTATTGTGCATGGCCGTGGCTCGATTCTGGTGGCAGGCTTTCAGCTGATGCACTCTCCATCCTTTGATGCCGAGCAGGTCCGAGGCAGGCCCAGACATGATGATACCTCAACCTTGTTGATTTGAGAATAATAGGCTTTGAGGATTGGATGGCTGGGCATCTGTTCACAGACCATACCGGAGAAGGAGCAAGGAAACTGTGGTGTGAATCAAGAGGAGGCAGTCGCGGCTACCTGTGCATCTCAGCAGCACAGCAGCAGTGGCGGCCAATCCCTGAGCTAAGCAATGGGGCAGCGCGGCGCTGAGCTGCCTGAGGGGTTTCCATACACCGCGCCGTGTAAAAAAAAACAAATCGACGGTCATGCCGTCAGGCTTCAGAACTGCTGCTGGTAGAAGAGCTGCATCCTGCTGAATCGTCGGTGTACAGACGGATATCGGACATGGGGCATGGTGACATATGCGAAGCCTGACGGCGGCAGCAGCAGCAGCTTGGCGCCGGGGGAGCGGCTCTTTCAGTTGTAGCATCATAGGGTACTTGACCCAGAGGCGGATCGGCGGGCTCGATCGACCGTAGGATATATAGATGGCTAAGTAATCGCTCTGGCTGTTGGTCACCCTGGAAGGTTTTTGGTCCTTCGTTCTTGTTGTGTTTATTCGTATAGAAGATATGATTCAATTGGTGCCGTTGTTTGTTTGTTTGTTTTGTGTACAGCTGCTGGCTAACTGAACTTAACTGAAACCAACCTGTTGTTTTCTCTCCGTGTGTGTGCTCGGCCGCGTGTGCTGTGTCTTGTGGATCCTATAAACTACATACGAATAATGTATCTAGGCATACATTAGAGCGTAGATTCACTCATTTTACTGCTCCGTATGTATATAGTCCATAATGAAATCTGTAAAGGGAGGGAGTCGAGCAGAAGAGTGTACAGCTCCGGCCGATGAAATTGGCTGGATGTGTTTGGCCTGCATCTTGAATCGATTGATGAGCCTGACTATCCATCCATGGTGCACGGGTCCGTTCCCTCTCCCTAGACAAGGAAAAGGCCGTAAACCAGAAAGCACAGGCTACATCACAGCGTGCAGCTTGACCGATCGTGTCACGCACGGCCTCACGCTCGGTATAGGTCGCTGCTCCTACGCACAGAAACAAAAAAAGCACGGGTGGTGCACTGGGCACTGCTGCTGAACATGGCCGCCTCCACGATTCATTTCCACGCAACGGGTGTACCCGATCACTGCTCCAGCGTGCATGCACATGCATGCATGCATGCACAAGCAAGCAAGCAAGCAAGCACCATTGATCAAGAGTGAAGTGGAGTGGATCATTGTCCTTTTTCGGGCTGTGGAGCATGCACACTTTCCCACCCGTCACACCGGATGAGAATCGATGCACCCACTCACTCACTCACTCACTCACTCACAGGTGCATTTGTGAGAGATGATTGAAGCGCGAGGGGACCCTTCCCTTGTCACATGTGATCCAGGTCCTTGATCCTGTCAAGAATTCGGCGTCGATCGATCACATTCACGCGGACCCTTCTTAGATCGGCAGGTCCACAAAAATCGGCATCTGCTTTGGCGCTCCAAACGTACTCTAGTAGTAGGAGTATACGGTACTGGTTACGAGGCTGCTTTGTTTCGAGCCGCGTGATCCAGCGCACTTTTTTTTAACTCGTGCCTGTAAGGCCCTTCCTAGCGCTTTCACCAGACGGCAAGCAAGACGCTACGTAGAGCGAAAATTCGATGTGGCGAAGGCAATTAAGAGAGAGAGATGGGTTTGGTGACCGGGAAGAACCAACGCCAAGACGCGAACCTGCAAAGAAAACATTTAAACGAAGCAAACTCACCAATGCATGAGAGAGTTTAGTAGCTAAATCATTAAATGAAGGGAGCTTAGCTACTGAAGTTTAAGACCTATGACGTTGAGGAGTTTGGTTGCTAAGTTATTTAATATATTTAGCACCCCATCTAAGCACCGGTCCATTGGGAGCAGCCTAACAGTGCGAGTAGTGCCGCGTAGTCTTCCAAAATGTACGTACGCGGCTACGCGATGCTTTACAGTAGAGCAAAGTCTATTCTCTCACAGCAGTGCTACAATCTTCCAAAGGTATTTGGTGTCCTCGGCACATGCATGCATGGCTCCTCACTCACCGCTCACCGGCACCTTTCCTTTTTCATTTTTTTTACTTTTTTATTTGAATTGTTTGGATTGCTTACCACATGTGTCACGTGGTCGTTTGCTTTTACCGTGTCAGGGATGAAAGGTACATACTAAGGATGGGCACAACACAAACTCTTTGGGGTAGTGTTTTCTTTTGGCGGGAACTCCAGGGCAGTTGCACCACGAAGCATGTGGTCCTCCGTGAATAAAAAAACAAACAAATAAAATTCTGGTACTAGTACATTATTGCTTGGTGATGAACTGATGATGCGCTGGTCCATATGTATAGTACCGTGATGGAATAATCATGCATTTGTTAAGTTGCCCATGAGTGATCTCCACTGGAAACAAAAACCCAATGGGCGCAGTTACAAAACTGTGACTCACCCAAAAGTTTTCTGGTGGGTCTGGTGGGACTATCCTATCCCAATCAGCACCTTCCCAACGATGAGTAAACAAGAGGGAAATGCCACATTTTACACTGCGTTTGCAGTAGCGTTTCAGGCACCTTGCTGTTGGCCCAGCGGCAGGCGACGGAAAGCATGCATGCATTTCCAGGGCCATCACTACTAATAAACATACTTCCTCCATTCCCAAATACCCCCTCCGTTCTTAAATATAAGTCTTTGGAGAGATTTCACTATAAACCACATACGGACGTATGTAGATGCATTTTAGAGTGTAGGTTCACTCATTTTGCTCCGTATGTAGTCACTTATGAAATCTTTACAAAGACTTAGTATAAGTCTTTCTAGAGATTCCAACAAGTGACTACATGCGGAGCAAAATTAGTAAATCTACACTCTAAAATATGTCTATATACATCCGTATGTTGTAGTTCATTTGAAATCTCAAAAAGACTTAGGGCTCCTTTGATTCAAAGGAATTCTATAGGATTTCTGGAGAATTGAAATCCTTAAGAATTTTTCCTATGTTGGTCCTTTGATTCATAGGATTTGATCCCATAGGAATTTTTTCTATGAAATTTTTTGTACTACATTTCATAGGAAATCTAACATACACTCCAACCTATTTTTAAAATTCCTTTGCTTTTTCTGTGCCATCAAACACTCCATGCTAATCCTGTAAGATTCATGTGTGCATGCCACTCCAACCCTATACTTTTCCTATTCCTACGTTTTGAAAATCCTGCGAATCAAAGAGGGCCTTATATTTAGGAATGGATGGAGTACTTGACAAGTCTTGATGAAGTATCTTCTCTTGCCTAGTACAGTATAAAAAGGCAGCACATTTTGCATCATCATGATGCACTGGTCATACATTGTTAAGTTGATGATGATCGATCTACACCGGAGACAAACCCAACTTTTATCTATTATACGGTTACATGGCGAAAAGTTTTCTGGTGGATCTGGTGGGACTACTACCTCAATACGCACATTAAAAAAAGAGCACTGAATAAGAGGGAAATGGCACCTTGCATACCGTATCTAACAGTGGCGTTTCAGGCATCTTGCTGTTGGCCGGGGTATCAAATGGAGCACTACATCATCAGATGCAAGCCCAGTAGGTGAGGGAAAGCATTGCATTTCCAGAAACATCACCACTTAACTAGTGCTAGGTCTGTTCACTAATGTATGGAACTGCCAGAACGTCTTACATTAATGAACAGAGGGAGTGGTAGTACTGAAAAAACATGCTCGAGAACAAACTTAATTTCCTGAAAAAAGAAACATATATTGAATCAACATCACATTGCTCTGCTATGAACTGGTGAAGCAATGGTAGATCGTTAAAAATGGGTGGCAGCTAGACATCATGCATGGTGAGAAGACGAGGCCTTCTACATCATGGGTGAGATGTAGCTTGCACTAATGGGACGGAAGTGACGGGTTAGGGCGCCGTGATCTGATGTTTATGTCCGAGAGTAGCTGAGCTAAGCTGGCTAGCCAAGGCAGGTTGATGCATGGAGGAGACAGACGGCATGGAAATCAAATCTATGGCTTCCTTTAATTTCTACCCTCTCCTTTCTGGTTGGCAAGGCAACAAGAGAGAAACGACGCCATGTTTTTTCCGTTTTCCGCTTTCGGGTGGTTCATCTGCTCCATCCACTGGGCCTTGAAAACTCGACAATCTGCTGCTGCCTGCTGGATTTATAATCCACTACTTTAGGTCCATTTATCCCCTTTTGGATGGATTGAGAGCGGCCGCCGGCTTATAATGCACTACACTTTATTCGGAACTTGGCCATTTCATCCGCTTTTCGATGGTTGGGAAGATGGTTTCTCGTATAATTTTCTTTGACATGCCTGCCTTTTGTCAGTGTGACAAAACAGGTTGGTGATTTCCTACTATCTGCTGGTGTGTGTGTGTGGTCTTACGCTGGGGGCGAGTAATGAGCTGGATGTTGTTGACATGGCAATGACAGAGACACGTAATCGAACGTCAAGTGGTAGTAGAAAAGTATATATATATATATACTATAATAAGTGTGACACGTACGAAAAGGAGCATGAGTTGAGTTAGCTAGATTTTTTCTTTTGTTGCTGATGATGATGTTCCACACATCACCTGCCTGTCTCTACTCGACCGTGAGAGAATATACGGAGTATGTGTAACAAGACGTGTGCACAACGCGTTGCCGAGACAGGCAAGTACAGTTCGCTAGCTAAAGCTAGCTACACGAGGAAATTCAATTGTTCGAGCGAATGAAACGTTGTCTCGTGCGGATCTATCTATCTATCTGTCTATCTGCAGGTCATCTGGATGGTTTCTCGTCCACGTTGTGTCGCTGCGGGTAGATGGCACGTCCGGTTCATGCGCTTTTAGGCCCGCATCATCCCATTACATGTTGTCGAAAGCTTATAGCTTAATTATTCGCCAACTTTTCTCCCGTTGGTGCGTACGTGGGGATCGATCGATCTATAGCTAGTCAGGTCCTCGTAGTTGTAGCAGCATCACGCAGCTCGGTGTGGTTTTTTTTTTTAGCATCAGTACAGACATAAGCGCTCATATACACGCGCATACACTCATCCCTATGAACGCACACACGCACACCCTACCCCTATGAAGACTCCGGAGACCGAAGCTTCATATACACGCATACACTCATCTCTATGAATGCACACACGCACACCCTACCCCTATGAGCACCTCCGAGATCGAGCGGCATATTATCTTGAGATTTACGAAGTCATCAGAAGCGCCTCGTCGTCGACGGAACGTCTCCTCCCATCGAGGGCGACGCCGAAATCTCGAAATAAATCCAGAAATAATGCGAGCACCAGGATTTGAACCCTGGTGGGTTGGGGATACCACTGTTCACCTAACTAACTCAACCACAGGTTGATTCGCGCGCAGCTCGGTGTGGTTGGGGCTTCTTGTTTCGTGTTGCTCTCCCGTACGTTTTTTAGAAAAGGAGGAATCACCCCCGGCCTCTGCATCCGGATGATGCATGCGGCCATATTATTATTTATTCACAAAGACCTTACAAAGTAATACAACAGTAAGCCCGAGGCCACCATCTAGACGACACCTGTCGCTACTCCTATCCCCTTGATGAAAGCGTGCCGAATGTCCGAGCCAAATACCAAACGGACATCGCACGAAAGCCTAACATCTAACGCCGGATGCCCCATCCAGGCCACATAGTCGGGATTGGGTAACACTTCGGTCCGGCGCACTCTTAGTGAGTACCACACGCACACGCTGCAAAAGGCCGTCACCTCCATCTTCCCTCGATCCATCCTCAAAGCATGTACTGACGCATCGACCTTGTCAGGCCTCTCTGCCATCGACGCCACCACAACGCCAGACAACACCGACCTCCTGCGCGTGTCCCTCACCACACATCTGACGCCGAGCCTCCACTGCTCCATGCCGTCGAGAACCGCCGCCCTGAATATGTAGAAAGAAACACCGCCCACCGCAGCTGCCATCCGCTGGTCCTCGAGCCCGAGTGCATCTCCAAGAATGCCGCCCCCAAGGGGGTAACGACACATGAATGCCGCCGTCATCCGATCAACTGATCTAGGGTTTCCCCGGAGGTATTGGGTGGGGTTGGGAACTTCACCTCGATGATGCCTTCATGAAGGAAACGATGATAAGAGCATCGTCATCACCAGCTCCGGCCAATGACCGAAGACCAAGTTTTCACCCGGATCCATTCCAAGAAATCCATCCGACAACCTGTGCACCGCCTCGACCGCCTTCAAAGCCCCAGATCTAGCCTCCTAGATCCGGCGACCAACCATGATAACAGTGTTATCAGAGGAGCCGTGGCGCACTAGCCATCGCTGAATGTGCACCACTGGAGCCTAGGAGGAGGGCTCCCACCCCACCTCGCCAAACCGCGAGAGCCGCCGGAATGGATCCCGCACGCTCATCATCGTCTCTGATCTGAACCAATCCGTGGCCAAACCACGAGGCCGATGCAGATTCGCCTTGAATAGGGACTACACCACGCCATGCCGCCGCGGGAAGCCTGAGCTTCACTCGCCGCCACCTTCCAGGGCCGCCGCCGGATCCGCCGCCGACAGACGCGCCGCCCGCGCCGCGAGAGGCCGAGGAGCCCCCATCCAGATCTGGACCGAGAAGTCGACCACGGCCGCCCCACGCCGCACGCCCGCCGCGCGGATCTGCAGCCACCGCGCCTCGCGCGCGAAGCCGCCATCCGCCGCCTCGACGCATCCGCGCCACGCCGCCCTGCATGGCTGCGCGCATCCGCGAGGGCGCTGTCCCGCGCCAGCCCCACACCGCGGCGAAGGGAGGAGGGCCCGCCGCCACCGACGCCGGCCGGGCTTTACCCGGCGGCGGAGCGGGCTGGGTGATATGATGTGCATGTGGTGGTGCCGATCGATCTAGACAAAGCCAAAGCCAAAGCCGAAGAAAAGGCTCGGATTAAAAAAGAGACCAGATTTGATGTACGTATGTACGGCGATGAAACTCAAAAGAAAAGGCTCGGATTTGTGCTGGCACGGCGGCGCGAGGGAAGAAGATGCATGGACCGGTGTACGCAAGCTCGGAATGATGGATACGGCCATGCTCTGCGTCTTATACGACGGAGCAGCCTACGCCTGTATCTGCGTGTAGTTGTGCAGGCAGGATTCAATCAAACGGCCTGGTCAGTCGGTTGCCATGCCCCATGCAACATCTCCAGGGTCCATGCACCCAGGTCAGTCAGTGCCACCAGCGGCGAGGCCTGGCTGGCATGGTCACCGGCCCGGCCGTTCTCGTCTCGCGCTCTCGCCGGCCCTCAGCTCACACTCTTTTCTGGCCTACTACACGGCAGGCAGCAGCAGCAGCACGCCCGGCCGGCCGGCTGCTTGCAGAATTGAACCTTTTCCACTGCATTGGTGACGCCAAGTGGCCCCAATACGCAACATCCCGTGCACGGCGTGCATGCAGCTCCTGCCAGCTGCATCTCGCACAAACCTGCCGGATAGCATGCATGCATGCAGGGCCAGGGGCCTTGGCCGGTGGCACCTGGCACGTCATGTGGTGAATGTCGCATGCATGCAGTGATGCAGAGTGAATGAATCAATGTCGTATATGCAGAGTATTCCGCACGCTGCAAAGATTCCTGCCGAAAGTGCCTCGGCGGTAGTGTAGGAGTAGTACGTATGTACGTACGTACGTGCTGGATACCCCGTCGTGATTGCGAAATCGTACTGCGTACGAACGGACGAGCCGAGAGGTGCGCCGTACGCACGCCGGCCGGCAACTGGTGTGTACGTGTACGTGTGGTGCGCGCGCTGCCGAAACTACAGATTGCGCTAGTGGCCGCGGCCGGTATGGGCGCCAGCTTGAGCTAGTCACGACGTGCGTGTGTAGAGTACACCGTCGGCTGTGCACTGGGCTTGCATGCATGCATGCAAACTGGCAAAATTGATAAATTTGATCTATAGACGAAACCAAATCACAAAATGAACTGTCCGTGAAACTATTTCACGCGGTTGACTTTTTTGTGTGACGCCCGACACGAAGACGCCACATTACACTGTGCAACGTCTCACAGATAGGCGCTACACGCCGACGCAGCCGCCGCACCTGCACGATCTGAAAATTACTTAAGTCGATTAATGCGGCGCACAGGAGCTAGGCGCCACACTATCTAGTGGTTGTTAGTGCAGCGCCGAGAGCCAGCGCCACATTATACTGATGCAGCGCCTAGCTCTTAGGCTCTACACAATGACTTAGCAATTTTAGGCAGTCCAGGGTGCAACGCTGGCGGCGTGTAGCGCCTATCTGTAGCGCGTCAGACAATATAGTGGCGCCCGTGTCGCCGTCACAATAAAGGTCAGCCACGTGAAATAGTTTCACGGGCAGTTCATTCTGTGATTTGATTTCGGTCAGGTCAAATTTGTCAAATTTGCCATGCAAACTTGCTCGTGACTGATCTGACTTGACGTGCGTACTGGTCTGCAGCATTTGTGTACGGCCATGACGTACGTTGTTATATCTAGCTACAGTACCTGTGTTGGCAGCCAAGCCAACGAACCAACAAAAGCGAGCGACAGGCTTACTGCTTCAGTGAGGCTGCTTGGAAGAGAGGGTAACTAATGCAGTAATGCTCATGGTGCATGATAGACTCCTCATTTCTTTTTTCCTTTTTGTGACAAGATATACTCCTCATTTCAATGATCATAATTCAGAAAAAAGAGGGGGTTCCAAAGAAGCGTTGAGGCTCCTTTCGAGTAGTCAAAGCAGGTAGATTGTCGTGGCTGCGCGCTCATGCCAGCCGCTAGGGCAGAGCGAAGCTCATGCCAGCCATCTCAACATTACTCTGTGCCTAAAGCCAGAATGTTAACCACGATCTACGCTCTTTGTCTTGGAGAAGTCGGTGCATGTCAATAGCACGCGTTTCGGCCGGCCGTTTGCCATTCTGCGTCAACTGAAGCTTGGAGCAGCTAGCAGGAGCTGCGGCCTGCAAAGTCGAGCTTTGGCGAGGAGGTCTGGTCTGGTCATGCATGCTCGCTGCATGCATGTCACATTTGCTATCTTTACCCCCGCGTCGCCTCTCTCTGGCGGCACGGGGGAACCTCTCTGCCGCCGCCTCCTTCCCACCTCCCTCCAGCCCCTCACCTCGCCGCCGCCTGAGGAGGCCGCCGGCAAAGCCCGGTCAGGCTCCAGGGAGGGCGGCGGCGGGGCTTCTCTCCACAAGGCGCAAGGGCGCATCTGGGGTGGCGGGCGGGCGAGCGTGGCTCCGGCGCGGGCGGGCGAGCGTGGCTCTGGCGCGGGCTGACGAGGCCCCGGTGGTCTGAGCGGAGGGGCGACGCGTCGGTTGGCTCGTGGGGGCCTCAAGCAGCGCGGGATCTGGCATTCAGGGACGCCGTCAAGGGGTTCGTCGATCTGACGACGGCAGGAGCGTCGTGGTCACTCGAGGCCGCGATGGAGGCGCCAGAGCCTGGTGCACGCAGATCTACAGAGGCTGCCGCGCGGATCGTGCGATGTGGCAAGGGGCGGCGGTTTGCGGCGCAGGTGTGGCGAGGTCGCGCAGTGCGCGTTGGCGGCGGCGCGGTTTCAGGCGCTCTGGCAGGGGTGCCGGCGAGGCGCGGTGCGGATGGGACAGGCGCGCATTTTGGGCTGGCGGCTAGGGGCGGACTCCGTAGGCCTCTCTGCATCAGGTCCGGCCTGGTGGCGGCTCTAGGCAGCGACCTGCAGACGAGGTATCTCTTCCTGATGTGGTGAAGAGGCTGCAGTTTTTGGCTGTCAAGGTGGAGGACGTGTGGAGATGCAGCGAGGGAAGGTGGGCTGCCGGTTTGGTTGTCGACCGGAGGATTACGAGGGCTGGTTGAAAACCCGTCTCTGGCCATGGCCGGAGCCTGTGACGGTGGCGTCTGTGGACGCCATAACCTTCTTGAAGGCGTCGACAGGATGCTCTCTCTTCCTCTGCGAGGGACAGCCCGGAAACCCTGCACCGGAGGGTCGGTCGTTGGCGGCGTGTTGGCGTCGTTTCCCTCTCGAGGGCATCGATTTTGGAGTTCAATCCGGTCAGAGGGACCAGCTGGTGTGTTGGGAGGTTGGTGGTATGCATTGGTGTGGTATCGAGGCTTCTGTGGCAACGACGACAGGGCAAGTGAAGTCGGAGACATTGCAGTGGTAGTCGGCTCTTCTTCGGCGTGTTCGTGGGATTACCTCGGTTTGGTGCGATGAAGTCGGAGCTGCGGCGGCGGGGCTCCTGTGGCAACGATGACAGGCAGCACGTGGTCCGTTCGGTGGTCTTCCACGACACCAGTCTTGCATAGTTCTCCTTTGGATCTTTGCTTCAGAGTCGGAGTTGCGTAGCCCTCGATGCGGGTGGTTGAGTTCTGGCATGGATCTGCATGTTTTCCTACACAGCCTCTGCGGTGAGTGTTGGTTCGACGTTCGTCCACGGAGAAGTCGGAGTCGCTTGCTCGGGGATTAGGGATGGCGATGACGCCTGTTTGGGGAGAAGTGATGACGATGACGCTTGTGTGCTAGCTTGACGAGGCACTCTTGTAAAGGTGTGCGTGGGATATCTTGGTGTGGCGCTCAGCGGTTTGTGACGGTTTTCGCCCGGTTTTCCGTTGATTAACTGGGCAATTCTCTTCTACTTAATTAATGGATGAGGTAAATCTTTTACCTCCGTTTCAGAAAAAAACAATTGCTATCTTTAGTTCTTGGTAGGTCGGTTTCTATTTACAGCTAGCTAAAGCCATCTCCGGCCACCAAATCGTTTAGTCTGGACCATAGAAATCATCCAACACGGGTTTATATTGATCCGTCGGACTGTCCAGACACAACTTTTTTTGTAATTCAAAGACAAATGTGGGGCTTTGTGCAGTGGCGGAGCTTCCCAAAAAAAGTTGGGCCGGCCAGAGAGTAGAAACACTGCTATCAGACTGAAATTTAGTGTATTGTTTGTAGGTTGGGCCTCAAATAAAACATTTTTTTCTTCAATCCTGGGCGGGCCACGGCCCATCCGGCCTTGTCGTGGCTCCGCCAGTGGCTTTGTGGGCGTTTGAACAGCACCCACGCCCGCTTCTGATCACCCTGGCTCAATTAAATCCTTTCGTCCCTCACCCGCGCACGTTCCCCGGGCGCCAGCTCCCCGTATTCATACCACTGTGGAGCGACCGCTCCACACTGAAGCCTGTTCTGAGCGAACGCGACGTCTCACTGCCTTCACCATTGAAGTAACGCGCCGACCGAGGGCGACTCCCGCTGCACGCCCGGGTGAACACACCTCCTCCGCGCATTCAAACGGCTGAAGACTACCTGCTTTCCTCCATTAAACTAGGGCCTGTGTCGAGATACCTACTCCGGTCAGACGTCTCTTCGAGAGCATGCCAACATTAATCACAAGGCCGGGCGGCTCCTCGCGTCCGCCTGCTATTTAAACGACGCCAGGCCCCGGGCAAGAACCACACCACACATTAACTCCCAACTTCTTCCTAAACCATTTTCTCCATGGCATCCGACGAGCCAGAAGAAAAATTCACCAGCATAAAAGCTGGCTGGGTAGCCCTTCGAGCCTGTTGGTCATGAGCCAGTGCCTGTTCCACCTGCACTGACGCTCCAGGCCAGCTCGCGGAGGTTGAAGCTCCAAGACGGTGCATGGTTCATCTTGCCGAGGAGTGTCGAGTTGCTTCAGGCCGGCACCGGGGAGGGGGAAGGGGGAAGCACATCGGCACTGGCATCGTGGCTGCCGTGGATGACATCGTGTCGTACTGCGTCTCCCGCTCCTGCGACCGTGCCGTACGCCATCAACGCGCGCGTAGCCGAGCCTTGCTGGCAGAGAAAGTAGCTGGCTACACATACATCGAAGAGGCGGCGCACAACGCGCGCGTAGCCGAGCCCTGTTGGCAGAGAAAGTAACTGGCTATGCAGACATCGAAGAGGCGGCGCACAACACGTTCGCGGACGCCGCCATCATCGAGGGGAAGTAGAACACGGGAGGCCGTCGTCGCTTGGGTCCCATGAATGCCATGACTGAGGCGACGCCGGCGTCCACAGCCGATATCTTTGCCCCTCTCGCAGACCACCTTCATCCCCTACCCAAAAACCAACCCTGATTGACACAACGTTGGCACCCTTCCCCTTTGGCTGAAGCATCAGGCGACGGTTGCACTCCAATGAGGGGTTGGGAAGCGAGCCGCCCTTTGCGCTGAAACATATATCTTCAGGGCTCACGGCTGCGGGACATGGGGACGACAATGGAGATCCGCCGTAGCCGGCAATAGAATAGTCAAGGGTATCCATGTTGTCGGAATGGATATTCACCGGCGCCGGCCGTAGGCTAGTTTTATTTTAGTCATGTATCCTCTTTAGTTTAAAAATGTCGAAAATTTAATGATTTTTGTCCAGTTTGTATACAATCCATCATGTTTGCATGTTTTTCGTCTGGTTAGCTTGAAAAGTGGTTGAAATGTATACGAACATCATTGGATGATTGGCCTCTAACATCAGGGTTCGTGGACTGATAGCCGTGCCCACGGACAGATGCCGAACCAAATTTTCGGGTCGCCGTTGAAATGTCCTATGCAGGCGGCATCAGTGCAAATAAAAGGAGTTAAGCTCAGTGCCCGATTACCAAAGGCTGAAAGTTGCATGTAGCATGGCAGCAGAATGAGCTGGGCCTGGGCAGCAGGCGGCGCTTTGACTCCACTTGACTTGACCGCATCTTGGTGCGTGCGTGCCATTAATATGAATCAACCATGCGTTTGTTCAATCTGTCAAACCCTCTCTAAGAGCATCTACCAGGCACTTCAAACTCATCTCAAACATTCGGATGGGCTGTCCGAGCACTCACCGACCATAAAATTTTGACCCAGCCGGGCGTTTTAAACGAGCCTCAAATGTTTGGACTGAGCGACACCCCTCATATCTAGAGGTGGATATGTGGCGCCCGGGCGTGCCAGCCGTGTCGGACAAACATCATGGTCCCATGTGGAGTCCCCTGGAAACCCGGCGGTCCAAAGCTGGTCTCCTCCGCCGGACCGCTGCGCTGCACCACTTCGTTGGGTCGCGTAGTGCCTAGCCCGGCTATTTAAGCCGATCGTCGGCATCGAAATCCTACCCCTCCATAATTTCATTTACGTGTCCGCCACCGCCGCCACTTTCCATTCCCCATCTGCCACCACTAGTAGCCATGCCCCCATGCCACCGGATAAGGGGCCACCCATTTTTAACGACGGAGCGCCGGCTGCAACTCCTTGAGCAGATCTGGGCAAGGCGCAAAGCTCGGATCACGGCGGGGCTACCTTGAGATGCAGTGGATCCGAAGGAGGAGTTGGAGGAGGAGGGGGGGGGGGGCCGAAGGAGGATGTGGGGGACACTAGGGACACGGATCTACAAAGCGGAGCACCAGACCATCCTCGATTCCCTCCGCTCCGAGTGTGGAGGCGAGACGCCGTTGCAAGCAGGAGATTGAGGCGTAGCACGCCGCGGAGGAGAAGGAGATGTTCGCCAACATGGATGAGGTCGAGCGGGAGGAGTGTTGGAGAACGTAGTAATTTCAAAAAAAATTCCTACGCACACGCAAGATCATGGTGATGGCATAGCAACGAGAGGGGAGAGTATTGTCCACGTACCCTCGTAGACCGTAAGCGGAAGCGTTATGACAACGCGGTTGATGTATGTTGGGGAACGTTGCAGAAAATTAAAATTTTTCCTACGGTTTCACCAAGATCCATCTATGAGTTCTACTATGCAACGAGTAACGAAAGAGAGTTTGCATCTACATACCACTTGTAGATCGAATACGGAAGCGTTCGAGGGAGTGGTGATGATGAAGACGTTCCCAACGTGATTCCGATCACCGATGACCAAAGTACTGAAAGGACAGCACCTCCGTGTTCAACACACGTACGGGACGATGGCGTCTCCTCCGTCTTGATCCAGCAAGAGTGAAGGAGAGGTTGATGAAGACAATTCCAATGGCAGCACGACGGCGTGGTGCAGCTGGTACGGTAGTTCTCCCGGCAGGCTTCGCCAAGCTAGCGTGGAGAAAGAGAGGTGTTGGGAGGGAGGGCTGCGCCTTCAACTGTGTTTGCAGCCCTCCCCCACCCCTCTATTTATAGGAGGAGAGGGTCAAGGGGGCCGCCCTCTAGGGAAAACCCTAGGGGGGGCGGCCAAGGAGAGGAGAGGAGGTGGCTTGCCCCCAAGCCAGGGGGGCCCCTTTAGGTTTCCTCCTCCCAAACCCTAGCCGATGGGCCTAGGTGGGAGGCGCCCAGCCCACCAGGCTGGCTCCTCTCCCACTTAGCCCATGTGGCCCCCGAGAGGTGGCCCTCCGGTGGACCTCCGGAACCTCCCGGTGGCCCCTGCATACTGGTATGCCACCAAACTTCCGAGTCCGCTTAACCACTTTCCATATATAAATCTTTACCTCCGGACCATTCCGAACTCCTCGTGACGTCCGGGATCTCATCCGGACTCAACAACATTCGTAATCACATACTTGTCTTCCTATTAACCCTAGCGCCACCGAACCTTATGTGTAGACCCTACGGGTTCGGGAGACATGCGACATGACCGAGACTACCTCAAGTCAATAACCAACAGCGGATCTGGATACCCATGTTGGCTCCCACATGCTCCTCGATGTTGTCATCGGATGAACCACGATGTCAAGGGTTCAAGCAACCCGTATTCTATTCCCTTTGTCGACGGTATGTTACTTGCCCGAGACTCGATCGTCGGTATCCCAATACCTCGTTAGTCTCGTTATCGGTAAGTCACTTTACTCGCATCAGCAATGCATGATCCCGTGACCATACACTTGGTCACTTTGAGCTCATTATGATGATGCATTACCGAGTGGGCCCAAGTGATACCTCTCCGTCATACGGAGTGACAAATCCCGCCTCGATCCGTGTCAACCCAATGGTTACTTTCGGAGATACCAGAGTGCACCTTTATAGTCACCCGATTACGTTGTGACGCTTGATACACCCAAAGCACTCCTACGGTATCCGGAATTGCACGATCTCATGGTCTAAGGAAGAGATACTTGACATTGGAAAAGCTCTAGCAAAACGAACTACACGATCTTTGTGCTATGCTTAGGATTGGGTCTTGTCCATCACGCCATTCTCCTAATGACGTGATCCCGCTGTCAATGACATCTCGATGTCCATAGTCGAAACCATGACTATCTGTTGACCAACGAGCTAGTCAACTAGAGGCTTACTAGGACGATTGTAGTCTATGTATTCACACGTGTATTACGATTTCCGGATAATACGCTTATAGCATGAATAAAAGACAATTATCATGAACAAGGAAATATAATAATAATGCTTTTATTATTGCCTCTAGGGCATATTTCCAACAGTCTCCCACTTGCACTAGAGTCAATAATCTAGTTTACATTGTGATGAATCGAACACCCATAGAGTTCTCGTGTTGATCATGTTTTGCCCATGAAGAGGTTTAGTCAACGGATCTGCGACATTCAGATCCGTATGCACTTTACAAATTTCTATGTCTCCATTCTGAACATTTTCATGGATGGAGTTGAAGCGACGCTTGATGTGCTCGGTCTTCTTGTGAAACCTGGGCTCCTTGGCAAGGGCAATAGCTCAAAGTGTTGTCACGAAGAGTTTGATCGGCCCCGACGCATTGGGTATGACTCTAGGTCGGTGATGAACTCCTTCACCCAAATTGCTTCATGCGCTGCCTCCGAGGCTGCCATGTACTCCGCTTCACATGTAGATCCCGCCACGACGCTTCGCTTGCAGCCTGCACCAGCCATCGCTCCACCATTCAACATATACACGATCCGGTTTGTGACTTAGAGTCATCAGATCTGTGTCGAAGCTTAAGCGCCGACGTAACCTGTTACGACGAGCTCTTCGTCACCTCCATAAACGAGAAACATGTCCTTTGTCCTTTTCGTGTACTTCAGGATATTCTTGACCGCTGTCCAGTGTTCCTTGCGGGATTACTTTGGTACCTTCCTACCAAACTTACGGCAAGGTTTACATCAGGTCCGTACACAGATGGCATACATAATAGATCCTATGGCTGAAGCATAGGGATGACACTCATCTCTTCTTTATCTTTTGCCGTGGTCGGGCATTGAGCTGAGCTCAATCTCACACCTTGCAATACAGAGCAAGAACCCTTCTTGACTGATCCATTTTGAACTTCTTCAAAATCTTATCAAGGTATGTGCTTTGTGAAAGACCTATGAGGCGCCTCGATCTATCTCTATAGATCTTGATGCCTAATATATAAGCAGCTTCTCCAAGGTCCTTCATTGAAAAACACTTATTCAAGTAGGCCTTAATGTTGTCCAAGAATTCTATATCATTTCCCATCAAAAGTATGTCATCTACATATAATATGAGAAATGCTACAGAGCTCCCACTCACTTTCTTGTAAACGCAGGCTTCTCCATAAGTCTCAAGATAAACCCAAACGCTTTGATCATCTCATCAAAGCGAATGTTCCAACTCCGAGATGCTTGCACCAGCCCATAAATGGATCGCTGGAGCTTGCATACTTTGTTAGCATTCTTTGGATCGACAAAACCTTCGGCTGTATCATATACAGCTCTTCCTTAAGATAGCCGTTAATGAACGCTGTTTTGACGTCCATCTGCCATATCTCATAATCATAGTATGCGGCAATTGCTAACATGATTCGGACGGACTTAAGCTTCGCCACGGAGAGAAAGTCTCATCGTAGTCAATCCCTTGAACTTGCCGATAACCCTTAGCGACAAGTCGAGCTTTATAGATGGTGACATTACCATCCGCGTCCGCCTTCTTCTTAAAGATCCATTTGTTTTCTATATCGCCGATCATCGGGCAAGTCACCAAAGTCCACACTTTGTTTTCATACATGGATTCTATCTCGACTTCATGGCTTCTAGCCATTTGTTGGAATCTGGCCCGCCATCGCTTCTTCATAGTTCAAGGTTCATTGTTGTCTAACAACATGATTTCCGTGACAGGTTGCCGCACCACTCTGTGCGGAACGTGTCCTAGTGGACCCACGGGTTCAAGAGCAACTTGATCCAAGTACCTTGATCATCATCATGAATTTCCTCTTCGTTGGTGTAGGCATCACAGAACATTTTCCGAGCTGCACTACTTTCCTGCTCAAGAGGTAGTACTTCATCGAAGTTCTACTTTCCTCCCACTTACTTCTTTCGAGAGAAACTCTTTTCAAGAAAGATTCCGCCTCTGGCAACAAAGATCTTGCCTTCGGATCTAAGGTAGAAGGTATACCCAAAGGTTTCCTTAGGGTATCCTATGAAGACGCATTTTCCGACTTGGGTTCGAGCTTTTCAGGTTGAAGTTTCTTGACATAAGCATCGATCCCCAAACTTTTAGAAACGACAGCTTAGGTTTCTTCCCAAACCATAATTCATACGGTGTCGCCTCAACGGATTTAGACGGTGCCCTATTTAAAGTGAATGTAGCTGTCTCTAGAGCGATCCCCAAAATGATAGCGGTAAATCGGTAAGAGACATCATAGACCGCACCATATCCAATAGAGTGCGACACGACGCTCGGACACACCATTACCGAGGTGTTCCAGCGGCGTTAGTTGTGAAACGATTCCACATTTTCTTAAGTGTGTACCAAATTCGTGACTTAAATATTCTCCTCCACGATCCGATCGTAAGAATTTTATCTTTCGTCACGTTGATTCTCTACTTCATTCTGAAATTCCTTGAACTTTTCAAAGGTCTCAGACTTGTGTTTCATCAAGTAGACATACCCATATCTACTCAAGTCATCTGTGAGAGTGAGAACATAACGATATCCTCCATGAGCCTCAACGCCATTGGACCGCACACATCGGTATGTATGATTTCCAACAAGTTGGTTGCTCGCCCATTGTTCCGAGAATGGAGTCTTGGTCATCTTGCCCATGAGGCATGGTTCGCATGTGTCAAATGATTCATAATCAAGAGACTCCAAAAGTCCATCAAGATGGAGCTTCTTCATGCGCTTGACACCAATGTGACCAAGGCGGCAAAGCCACAAGTATGTGGGACTATCGTTATCAACTTTACATCTTTTGGTATTCACGCTATGAACATGTGTAATACTACGCCGAGATTCATTAAGAATAAACCATTGACCATCGGAGCATGACCATAAAACATATCTCTCATATAAATAGAACAACCATTATTCTCGGATTTAAATGAGTAGCCATCTCGCATTAAACGAGATCCGATACAATATTCATGCTCAAACTTGGCACCAAATAACAATTATTAAGGTTCATAACTAATCCCGTGGGTAAATGAAGAGGTAGCGTGTCGACGGCGATCACATCGACTGAACCATTCCCGACGCAAGATCGTCACCTCGCCCTTCGCCAGCCTCCGCTTATTCCGCAGCTCCGCCGTGAGTTACAAATATGAGCAACGGCACCGTATCAAATACCAGGAGTTACTACGACATTGGTAAGGTACACATCAATTACATGTATATCAAATATACCTTTGGTGTTGCCGGCCTTCTTATCCGCTAAGTACTTGGGGCAGTTCCGCTTCAAAGGACCCTTCCCTTGCAATAAAAGCACTCACCTCGTGCTTGGGTCCATTCTTTGACTTCTTCCCGCAACTTGCTTTACGGCGCGGCAATCTCCTTGCCGTCCTTCTTGAAGTTTTTCTTACCCTTGCCCTTCTTGAACTTAGTGGTCTTATTGACCATCAACACTTGATGTTCTTTCTTGATTTCAACCTCGCTGACTTCAGATAGAGAACACTTCAGAATGGTCTTTACCATCCCGCATGTTGTAATTCATCACAAAGCTCTTGTAGCTTGGTGGGAGCGATCGAGGATTCTGTCAATGACCGCCTCATCGTGGAGGTTAATATTCACCTGGGTCATACGGTTGTGCAACCTGCATATCTTCGTAATGTGCTCACCGATGTAACTGTTTTCCTCCATCTTACAACTATAGAACTTGTCGGAGATGTCATATCTCTCGACCCGGCGTGAGCTTGGAAAACAAGTTTCAGCTCCTCGAACATCTCATATGCTCCGTGGTGCTCAAAACGCTTTTGGAGCCCCGGTTCTAAGCTGTAAAGCATGCCGCATCGAACGAGGGAGTAATCATCAAGACGAGACTGCCAAGCATTCATAATGTCTTGGTTCTCTGGGACGGAGCTTCACCTAGCGGTCCTTCTAGGACGATTGTTTCTGGCAGCTATGAGGATGATCTCGTGTTCGGACCCAGTCCGTATAGTTTGCCGCCATCTTTCAGCTTGGTTTTCTAGGAACGCGTTGAAGTTCAAGTTGACATGAGCGCTGGCCATTTGATCTACAAGACATATAATTCAAAAGTTTTAGACTAAGTTCATGATAATTAAGTTCATCTAATCAAATTATTAATGAACTCCCACTTAGATTAGACATCCTCTAGTCATCTAAGTGTTACACGATCCGAGTCAACTAGGCCGTGTCCGATCAACACGTGAGACGGACTAGTTTGCGCCGGTGAACATTCTCATGTTGATCGATCTTCCATACGACTCGTGTTCGACCTTTCGGTCTCCGTGTTCCGAGGCCATGTCTTCACATGCTTAGGCTCGCAAGTTAACCCTAAGTGTTTCGCGTGTGTAAATCTTGCTTACACCCGCTGTATGTGAACGTAAGAATCCATCACACCCGATTAACACGTGGTGCTTAGAAGCGATTTAACTGTAGCAACGGTGCACGCTTAGGGAGAACACTTCTTGAAATTGTTCTAAGGATCATCTTATTTACTACCGTCATTCTAAGTAAACAAGATGCATAATCATAATAAACATCACATGCAATTATAAAGTAGTGACATGATATGGCCAATATCATATAGCTCCTTTGATCTTCATCTTCGGGCTCCATGATCATCCTGTCACCGCATGACACCATGATCTCCATCATCATGATCTCCATCATCGTGCCTCCATGAAGTTGTCACGCCAACGACTACTTCTACTTCTATGGCTAACGCGCTTAGCAATAAAGTAAAGTAAATTACATGGCGCTCTTCAATGACACGCAGGTCATACAAAAATAAAGACAACTCCTATGGCTCCTGCCGTTGTCATACTCATCGACATGCAAGTCGTGATTCCTATTACAAGAACATGATCTCATACATCACAATATATCATCATTCATCACAACTTGGCCATATCACGTCACATGACAATTGCTGCAAAAACAAGTTAGACGCCCTCTAATTGTTGTTGCATCTTTTACGTGGCTGCAATTGGGTTCTAGCAAGAACGTTTTCTTACCTACGAATAACCACAACGTGATCTTGTCAACTTCTATTTACCCTTCATAAGGACCCTGTTCATCGAATCCGCTCCCACTAAAGTAGGAGAGACAGACACCCGCCAGCCACCTTATGCAACTAGTGCATGTTAGTCGGTGGAACCGGTCTCACGAAGAGTACGTAAGGTTGGTCCGGCCGCTTCATCCCACAATACCGCGGAAGCAAGAAACAACTAGTAACGGCAAGTAAGTTGACAAGATCCACGCCCACAACAAGATTGTGTTCTACTCGTGCAAAGAGAACTACGATAGACCTAGCTCATGATGCCACTGTTGGGGAACGCTTGCAGAAAATTAAAATTTTTCCCACGGTTTCACCAAGATCCATCTATGAGTTCTACTATGCAACGAGTAACGAAGAGAGTTTGCATCTACATACCACTTGTAGATCGAATACGGAAGCGCTCGAGGGAGTGGTGATGATGAAGACGTTCCCAACGTGATTCCGATCACCGATGACCAAAGTGCTCGAAGGACAGCACCTCCGTGTTCAACACACGACGGGACGATGGCGTCTCCTCCGCCTTGATCCAGCAAGAGTGAAGGAGAGGTTGATGAAGACAATTCCAATGGCAGCACGACGGCGTGGTGCAGCTGGTACGGTAGTTCTCGGCAGGCTTCGCCAAGCTAGCGTGGAGAAAGAGAGGTGTTGGGAGGGAGGGCTGCGCCTTCAACTGTGTTTGCAGCCCTCCCCCACCCCTCTATTTATAGGAGGAGAGGGTCAAGGGGGCCGGCCTCTAGGGAAAACCCTAGGGGGCGGCCAAGGAGAGAGAGGAGGTGGCTTGCCCCCAAGCCAGGGGCGCCCCTTTAGGTTTCCTCCTCCCAAACCCTAGCCGATGGGCCTAGGTGGGGGGCGCCCAGCCCACCAGGGCTGGCTCCCTCCCACTTAGCCCATGTGGGCCCCCGAGAGGTGGCCTCCCGGTGGACCTCCGAACCTCCCGTGGCCCCTGTATTTTACCGGTATGCCACCAAACTTCCCGAGTCCGCTTAACCACTTTCCATATATAAATCTTTACCTCCCGACCATTCCGAACTCCTCGTGACGTCCGGGATCTCATCCGGACCAACAACATTCGTAATCACATACTTGTCTTCCTATTAACCCTAGCGCCACCGAACCTTATGTGTAGACCCTACGGGTTCGGGAGACATGCGAATATGACCGAGACTACCTCAAGTCAATAACCAACAGCGGATCTGGATACCCATGTTGGCTCCTACATGCTCCTCGATGTTGTCATCGGATGAACCACGATGTCAAGGGTTCAAGTAACCCCGTATTCTATTCCCTTTGTCGACGGTATGTTACTTGCCCGAGACTCGATCGTCGGTATCCCAATACCTCGTTAGTCTCGTTATCGTAAGTCACTTTACTCGCATCAGCAATGCATGATCCCGTGACCATACACTTGGTCACTTTGAGCTCATTATGATGATGCATTACCGAGTGGGCCCAGTGATACCTCTCCGTCATACGGAGTGACAAATCCAGCCTCGATCCGTGTCAACCCAATGGTTACTTTCGGAGATACCTGTAGTGCACCTTTATAGTCACCCGATTACATTGTGACGCTTTGATACACCCAAAGCACTCCTACGGTATCCGGAATTGCACGATCTCATGGTCTAAGGAAGAGATACTTGACATTGGAAAAGCTCTAGCAAAACGAACTACACGATCTTTGTGCTATGCTTAGGATTGTCTTGTCCATCACGCCATTCTCCTAATGACGTGATCCCGTTGTCAATGACATCCGATGTCCATAGTCAGAAACCATGACTATCTGTTGACCAACGAGCTAGTCAACTAGAGGCTTACTAGGACGATTGTAGTCTATGTATTCACACGTGTATTACGATTTCCGGATAATACGCTTATAGCATGAATAAAAGACAATTATCATGAACAAGGAAATATAATAATAATGCTTTTATTATTGCCTCTAGGGCATATTTCCTACAATGTAGTCGTACGTCTTCACGATCCGACCGATCCAAGTACCGAACGTACGGCACCTCCGAGTTCAGCACACGCTCAGCTCGATGACAATCCCGGACCGATCCAGCAAAGTGGGGATGAGTTCCAGACGACGGCGTGGTGACGATGATGATGCTCTATCGGCGAAGGCTTCGCCTAAACTCCGCGACAATATGACCGAGGTGGAATATGGTGGAAGGGGCACCGACACGGCTAAGGAACGATCCGTAGATCAACTTGTGTGTTCTAGGGTGCCCCCGCCTCAGATATAAAGGAGCAAGGGGGGGTGCGGCCGGCCCTAGGAGGAGGGCGGGAGGAGTCCTACTCCCACCGAGTAGGACTCCCCCCTTCCTAGTTGGATTAGGACTTGGGGAGGGAAGAGAGGAAGGCGCCGCCCCCTTCCTTGTCCTATTCGGACTAGGGGAGGGGGCTGTGGCCTGCCCCGGCCGGCCCTCCTCTTCTCCCTCATGGCCCACTAAGGCCCATTAAACCCCGGGAGGTTCCAGTAACCCCGGTGTTCCAGAAAAATCCGATTTCACCCGAAACTATTCCGAAGTCCAAACATAGGCTTCCAATATATCAATCTTTATGTCTCGACCATTTTGAGACTCCTCCTCATGTCCGTGATCACATCCGGGACTCCGAACAATCTTTGGTACATCAAAACTTATAAACTCATAATGAAACTATCATCGTAACGTTAAGCGTGCGGACCCTACGGGTTCGAGAACTATGTAGACATGACCTAGAACTATTCTCGGTCAATAACCAATAGCGGAACCTGGATGCCCATATTGGTTCCTACATATTCTACGAAGATCTTTATCGGTCAAACAGCATAACGACATACGTTGTTCCCTTTGTCATCGGTATGTTACTTGCCCGAGATTCGATCGTCGGTATCCAATACCTAGTTCAATCTCGTTACCGGCAAGTCTCTTTACTCGTTACGTAATACATCATCTCGCAACTAACTTATTAGTTGCAATGCTTGCAAGGCTTATGTGATGTGCATTACCGAGAGGGCCCAGAGATATCTCTCCGACAATCGGTTGACAAAACCTAATCTCGAAATACGCCAACCCAACATGTACCTTTGGAGACACCTGTAATACTCCTTTATAATCACCCGATTACGCTAGACGCGTTTGGTAGCACCCAAAGTGTTCCTCCGGTAAACGGGAGTTGCATAATCTCATAGTTACGAGAACATGTATAGGTCATGAAGAAAGCAATAGCAATATACTAAACGATCAAGTGCTATGCTAACGGAATGGGTCATGTCAATCACATCATTCTCCTAATGATCCCATTAATCAAATAACAACACATGTCTATGGTTAGGAAACATAACCATCTTTGATTAATGAGCTAGTCAAGTAGAGGCATACTAGTGACTATATGTTTGTCTATGTATTCACACATGTATCATGTTTCCGGTTAATACAATTCTAGCATGAATAATAAACATTTATCATGATATGAGGAAATAAATAATAACTTTATTATTGCCTCTAGGGCATATTTCCTTCAGTCTCCCACTTGCACTAGAGTCAATAATCTAGATTACACAAGAATGATTCTAACACCCATGGAGTCTTGGTGCTGATCATGTTTTGCTCGTGGAAGAGGTTTAGTCAACGGTGCGCAACATTCAGATCCGTATGTATCTTGCAAATCTCTATGTCTCCCACCTGGACTTGGTCCCAGATGGAATTGAAGCGTCTCTTGATGTGCTTGGTCCTCTTGTGAAATCTGGATTCCTTTGCCAAGGCAATTGCACAAGTATTGTCACAGAAGATCTTCATTGGTCCCGATGCACTAGGTATGACACCTAGATCGGAAATGAACTCTTTCATCCAGACTCCTTCATTTGCTGCTTCCGAAGCAGCTATGTACTCCGCTTCACATGTAGATCCTGCCACGACGCTTTGTTTAGAACTGCACCAACTAACAGCTCCACCGTTTAATAAAAACACGTATCCGGTTTGCGATTTAGAATCGTCCGGATCAGTGTCAAAGCTTGCATCGACGTAACCATTTACGACTAGCTCTTTGTCACCTCCATATACGAGAAACATATCCTTAGTCCTTTTCGGTATTTCAGATGTTCTTGACCGCTGTCCAAAGATGATCCATTCATGGATTACTTTGGTACCTTCCTGCCAAGCTTATTGCTAAGCATACGTCAGGTCTGGTACACAGCATTGCATACATGATAGAGCCTATGGCTGAAGCATAGGGAACATCTTTCATTTTCTCTCTATCTTCTGCTGTGGTCGGGCATTGAGTTTGACTCAATTTCACACCTTGTCATACTGGTAAGAATCCTTTCTTTGCTCGATCCATTTTGAACTTTTTCAAAACTTTATCAAGGTATGTGCTTTGTGAAAGTCCAATCAAGTGTCTTGATCTATCTCTATAGATCTTGATGCCCAATATGTAAGCAGCTTCACCGAGGTCTTTCATTGAAAAACTTTTATTCAAGTATCCTTTATGCTATCCAGAAATTCTATATCATTTCCAATCAATAATATGTCGTCCACATATAATATCGAAATGCTACTGAGCTCCCACTCACTTTCTTGTAAATACAAAGCTTCTCCAAAAGTCTCAGATAAAACCATATGCTTTGATCACACTATCAAAGCGCTTATTCCAACTCCGAGAGGCTTGCACTGACCATAAATTGATCATTGGAGCTTGCACACTTTGTTAGCCCTTTGGATCAACAAAACCTTCTGGTTGCATCATATACAACTCTTCTTCTAGAAATCCATTCAAGAATGCAGTTTTGACATCCATTTGCCAAATTTCATAATCATAAAATGCAGCAATTGCTAACATGATTCGGACAGACTTAAACATCGCTACGGGTGAGAAAGTATCATTGTAGTCAACCCCTTGAACTTGTCAAAAACCTTTTGCAACAAGTCGTGCTTTATAGACAGTTATATTACCATCAGCGTCAGTCTTCTTCTTAAAGATCCATTTATTCTCAATGGCTTGCCGATCATCGGGCAAGTCAACCAAAGTCCATACTTTGTTCTCATACATGGATCCCATCTCAGATTTCATGGCTTCTAGCCATTTTGCGGAATCTGGGCTCATCATCGCTTCCTCATAGTTCGTAGGTTCGCCATGGTCAAGTAACATGACTTCCGTAATAGGATTACCGTACCACTCAGTGCGGATCTTACTCGCTTGACCCACGAAGTTCAAGAGAGACTTGATCTGAAGTTTCATGATCAATATCATTAGCTTCCTCACTAATTGGTGTAGTTGTCACAGAACCGGTTCTTGTGATGAACTACTTTCCAATAAGGAAGCAGATATCTGATTATCTCATCAAGTTCTACTTTCCTCCCACTCACTTCTTTCGAGAGAAACTCTTTTTCTAGAAAGGATCCGAATTTAGCAACGAAAATCTTGCCTTCAGATCTGTGATAGAAGGTGTACCCAACAGTCTCCTTTGGGTATCCTATGAAGACACATTTCTCCAATTTGGGTTCGAGCTTATCTGGTTGAAGTTTCTTCACATAAGCATCGCAGCCCCAAACTTTAAGAAACGACAACTTTGGTTTCTTGCCAAACCATAGTTCATGAGGCGTTGTCTTAACGGATTTTGATGGTGCCCTATTTAACGTGAATGCGGCCATCTCTAAAGCATAACCCCAAAATGATAGCGGTAAATCAGTAAGAGACATCATAGATCGCACCATATCTAGTAAAGTACGATTCTGACGCTCGACACACCATTTCGCTGTGGTGTTCCGGGTGGCGTGAGTTGCGAAACTATTCCGCATTGTTTCAAATGTAAACCAAACTCATAACTCAAATATTCTCCTCCACGATCAGATCGTAGAAATTTTATTTTCTTGTCACGATGATTTTCCACTTCACTCTGAAATTCTTTGAACTTTTCAAACGTTTCAGATTTGTGTTTCATTAAGTAGATATACCCATATCTGCTCAAATCATCTGTGAAGGTGAGAAAATAACGATACCCGCCGCGAGCATCAACATTCATTGGACCACAAACATCAGTATGTATGATTTCCAACAAATCAGTTGCTCGCTCCATAGTTCCGGAGAACGGCGTTTTTGTCATCTTGCCCATGAGACACGGTTCGCAAGTACCAAGTGATTCATAATCAAGTGATTCCCAAAGTCCATCAATATGGAGTTTCTTCATGCGCTTTATACCGATATGACCTAAACGGCAGTGCCACAAATAAGTTGCACTATCATTATCAACTCTGCATCTTTTGGTTTCAACACTATGAATATGTGTATTACTACTATCGAGATTCAATAAAAATATACCACTCTTCAAGGGTGCATGACCATAAAAGATATTATTCATATAAATAGAACAACCATTATTCTCTCGACTTAAATGAATAACCGCCTCGCATCAAACAAGATCCAGATATAATGTTCATGCTTAACGCCGCACCAAATAACAATTATTTAGGTCTAAAACTAATCCGAAGGTAGGTGTAGAGGTAGCGTGTCGACCGCGATCACATCGACTTTGGAACCGCTTTCCCACGCGCATTGTCACCTCGTCCTTGGCCGCTCGCTTATCTCGTAGTCCCTGCTTTGAGTTGCAAATATTATCAATGTAACCAGATATCAAATACCCTGTGTGCTATCTGCGAGCTCTAGTAAGGTACACATCAAGAACATGTATATCACATATACCTTTGTTCACCTTGCCATCCTTCTTATCCGCCAAATACTTGGGGCAGTTCCGCTTCAAAGGTCCACCGCTTGCGTGAGAAGCACTCGGCCTCGTGCTTAGGTCCAGACTTGGGTTTCTTCTCTTGAGCAGCAACTTGTTTGTTGTTCTTCTCAAGTTCCCTTCTTCTTCCTTTGCCCTTTTCTTGAAACTGGTGGTCTTGTTAACCATCAACGATTGATGCTCCTTTTGATTTCTACCTCCGCTGCTTTTAGCATTGCGAAGAGCTCGGGAATAGACTTGTCCATCCCTTGCATATTATAGTTCATCATGAAGCTCTTGTAGCTTGGTGGCGTGATTGAAGAATTTGTCAATGACACTATCATCGTGAAGATTAACTCCCAGTTGATTCAAGTGATTATTATACCCAGACATTTTGAGTATGTGTTCACTGACAGAACTATTCTCCTCCATCTTGCAGCTATAGAACTTATTGGAGACTTCATATCTCTCAATCCGGGCATTTACTTGAAATATTAACTTCAACTCCTAGAACATCTCATATGCTCCATGACGCTCAAAACGTCGTTGAAGGCCAGTTCTAAGCCGTAAAGCATGGCACACTGAACTATCGAGTAGTCATCGCTTTGCTCGCCAGACGTTCTTAACGCCGCCGGTTGCATCAGCAAGCAGGCCTGGCACCCAACGGTGCTTCTAGGACGTAATTCTTCGTGCGTAAATGAGGATAATCCTCAGGTTACGGACCCAGTCCGTAATTGCTACCATCATCTTTCAACTTTGCTTTCTCAAGGAACGCATTAAAATTCAACGGAACAACAACACGAGCCATCATCTACAAGAAACATAGACAAGCAAAATACTATCGGTACTAAGTTCATGATAAATTTAAGTTCAATTAATCATATTACTTAAGAACTCCCACTTAGATAGACATCCCTCCAATCTTCTAAGTGATTACGTGATCCATATTAACTACACCATGTCCGATCGTCATGTGAGATGGAGTAGTTTCAACGGTTAACATCACTATGTTGATCATATCTACTATATGATTCACGCTCGACCTTTCGGTCTCCGTGTTCCGAGGCCATATCTGTTATATGCTAGGCTCGTCAAGTTTAACCTGAGTATTCCGCGTGCGCAAATGTTTTGCACCCGTTGTATATGAACGTAGAGCTTATCACACCCGATCATCACGTGGTGTCTGGGCACGACGAACTTTGGCAACGGTGCATACTCAGGGAGAACACCTCTTGATAATTTTTAGTGAGAGATCATCTTAAAATGCTACCGTCAATCAAAGCAAGATAAGATGCATAAAGGATAAACATCACATGCAATCAATATAAGTGATATGATATGGCCATCATCATCTTGTGCTTGTGATCTCCATCTCCGAAACACCGTCATGATCACCATCATCACCGGCGCGACACCTTGATCTCCATCGTAGCATCGTTGTCGTTTCGCCAACTATTGCTTCTACGACTATTGCTACCGTTTAGTGATAAAGTAAAGCAATTACATGGCGTTTGCATTTCATACAATAAAGCGACAACCATATGGCTCCTGCCAGTTGCCGATAACTCGGTTACAAAACATGATCATCTCATACAATAAAATATAGCATCACGTCTTGACCATATCACATCACAACATGCCCTGCAAAAACAAGTTAGACGTGCTCTACTTTGTTGTTGCAAATTTTACGTGGCTGCTACGGGCTGAGCAAGAACCGTTCTTACCTACGCATCAAAACCACAACGATAGTTTGTCAAGTTGGTGCTGTTTTAACCTTCGCAAGGACCGGGCGTAGCCACACTCGGTTCAACTAAAGTGAGAGAGACAGACACCCGCCAGTCACCTTTAAGCAACGAGTGCTCGCAGCGGTGAAACCAGTCTCGCGTAAGCGTACGCGTAATGTCGGTCCGGGCCGCTTCATCTCACAATACCGCTGAACCAAAGTATGACATGCTGGTAAGCAGTATGACTTGTATCGCCCACAACTCACTTGTGTTCTACTCGTGCATATGACATCTACGCATAAAACCAGGCTCGGATGCCATTGTTGGAGAACGAGTAATTTCAAAAAATTCCTACGCACACGCAAGATCATGATGATGGCATAGCAACGAGGGGAGAGTATTGTCCACGCACTCGTGAGACCGTAAGCGGAAGCGCTATGACAACGCTGTTGATGTAGTCGACGCCTTCACGATCCGACCGATCCAAGTACCGAACATACGGCACTCCGAGTTCAGCACACGCTCAACTCGATGACGATCCCGGACCGATCCAGCAAAGTGTCGGGGATGAGTTCCACAAGACGACGGCGTGGCAGGACGATGATGATGCTTTATCGGCGCGCAGGCTTCGCCTAAACTCCGCGACGATATGACCGAGGTGGAATATGGTGGAGGGGGGCACCGCACACGGCTAAGGAACGATCCGTAGATCAACTTGTGTGTTCTAGGGTGCCCCCCTGCCCTCGTATATAAAGGAGCAAAAGGGGGGGTGCGGCCGGCCCTAGGAGGAGGCGCGCCGGAGGAGTCCTACTCCCACCGGGAGTAGGACTCCCCCCCTTTTCCTAGTTGGATTAGGACTTGGGGGGAGGGAAAGAGGAAAGGGGGCACCGCTGAAGGAAATATGCCCTAGAGGCAATAATAAACTTATTATTTATTTCCTTATTTCATGATAAATGTTTATTATTCATGCTAGAATTGTATTAACCGGAAACATAATACATGTGTGAATACATAGACAAACATATAGTCACTAGTATGCCTCTACTTAACTAGCTCATTAATCAAAGATGGTTATGTTTCCTAACCATAGGCATGTGTTGTTATTTGATTAGTGGGATCACATCATTAGGAGAATGATGTGATTGACATGACCCATTCCGTTAGCCTAGCACTTGATCGTTTAGTATATTGCTATTGCTTTCTTCATGACTTATACATGTTCCCGTAACTACGAGATTATGCAACTCCTGCCATGGAGGAACACTTTGGTGCTACCAAACGCCACAACGAATCGGGTGATTATAAAGGAGTACTACAGGTGTCTCCAAAGGTACATGTTGGGTTGGCGATTTTGAGATTAGGTTTTGTCACTTCGATTGTCGGAGAGGTATCTCTGGGCCCTCTCGGTAATACACATCACATAAGCCTTGCAAGCATTGCAACTAATAAGTTAGTTACGAGATGATGTATTACGGAACGAGTAAAGAGACTTGCCGGTAATGAGATTGAACTAGGTATTGGATACCGACGATCGAATCTCGGGCAAGTAACATACCGATGACAAAGGGAACAACGTATGTCGTTATGCGTTTTGACCGATAAAGATCTTCGTAGAATATGTAGGAACCAATATGGGCATCCAGGTTCCGCTATTGGTTATTGACCGAGAATAGTTCTAGGTCATGTCTACATAGTTCTCGAACCCGTAGGGTCCGCACGCTTAACGTTATGATGACAATTTTATTATGAGTTTATAAGTTTTGATGTACCGAAGTTTGTTCGGAGTCCCGGATGTGATCACGGACATGACGAGGAGTCTCGAAATGGTCAAGACATAAAGGTTGATATATTGGAAGCCTATATTTGGATATCGGAATGGTTCCGGGTGAAATCGGATTTTTTAGGAACACCGGGGTTACCGGAACCCTCCCGGGGGATAATGGGCCTTAGTGGGCCATGAGGGAGAAGAGGAGGGCCGGCCACTCGGCAGGCCGCGCGCCCCTCCCCCCTAGTCCGAATAGGACAAGGAGAGGGGGGGCGGCGCCCCCCTTCCTCTTTCCCCTCCCCCCTTTCCTTCTCCAACAAGGCAAGAGGGGGGAGTCCTACTCCCGGTGGGAGTAGGACTCCTCCAGGCGCACCCCTTGGGGCCGGCCGCACCTCCCCCTCCCTCCTTTATATACGGGGGCAGGGGGCACCCCATGACACACAAGTTGATCTACGGATCGTTCCTTAGCCGTGTGCGGTGCCCCCCTCCACCATATTCCACCTCGGTCATATCGTCGCGGAGTTTAGGCGAAGCCCTGCACCGGTAGAGCATCATCATCGTCACCACGCCGTCGTGCTGACGGAACTCATCCCCGACGCTTTGCTGGATCGGAGCCCGGGGATCGTCATCGAGCTGAACGTGTGCTGAACTCGGAGGTGCCGTGACGCTCGGTACTTGGATCGGTCGGATCGTGAAGACGCACGACTACATCAACCGTGTTGTCATAACGCTTCGCCACGGTCTCACGAGGGACGTGGACAATACTCTCCCTCTCGTTGCTATGCCATCACCATGATCTTGCGTGTGCGTAGGAAATTTTTGAAATTACTACGCTCCCCAACAAAGTGGCATCCGAGCCAGGTTTTATGCGTTGATGTTATATGCACGAGTAGAACACAAGTGAGTTGTGGGCGATACAAGTCATACCGCTTACCAGCATGTCATACTTTGGTTGGCGGTATTGTGAGATGAAGCGGCCCGGACCGACATTGCCAGACGCTTACGCGAGATTGGTTTCACCGCTGCGAGCACTCGTTGCTTAAAGGTGACTGGCGGGTGTCTCCGCTCTCTCACTTTAGTTGAACTGAGTGTGGCTACGCCCGGTCCTTGCGAAGGTTAAACGGCACCAACTTGACAAACTATCGCTGTGGTTTTGATGCGAGGTAAGAACGGTTCTTGCTCATCCGTAGCAGCCACGTAAAACTTGCAACAACAAAGTAGAGGACGCCTAACTTGTTTTTGCGGGGCATGTTGTGATGTGATATGGTCAAGACGTGATGCTATATTTTATTGTATGAGATGATCATGTTTTGTAACCGAAGTTATCGGCAATGGCAGAGCCATATGGTTGTTGCTTTATTGTATGAAATGCAACGCCATGTAATTGCTTTACTTTATCACTAAGCGGTAGCGATAGTCGAGAAGCAATAGTTGGCGAGACGACAACGATGCTACGATGGAGATCAAGGTGTCGCTACCGGTGGCGATGGTGATCATGACGGTGCTTGAGATGGAGATCACAAGCACAAGATGATGATGGCCATATCATATCACTTATATTGATTGCATGTGATGTTTATCCTTTATGCATCTTATCTTGCTTTGATTGACGGTAGCATTATAAGATGATATATCACTAAATATCAAGAAGTGTTCTCCCTGAGTATGCACCATTGCGAAAGTTCTTCGTGCTGAGACACCACGTGATGATCGGGTGTGATAGGCTCTACGTTCAAATACAACGGGTGCAAAACAGTTGCACACGCGGAATACTCAGGTCAAACTTGACGAGCCTAGCATATACAGATATGGCCTCGGAACACGGAGACCGAAAGGTCGAACATGAATCATATAGTAGATATGATCAACATAGTGATGTTCACCATTGAAACTACTCCATCTCACGTGATGATCGGACATGGTTTAGTTGATATGGATCACGTAATCACTTAGAAGAGTAGAGAGACGTCTATCTAAGTGGGAGTTCTTAAGTAATATGATTAATTGAACTTTAATTTATCATGAACTTAGTCCTGGTAGTATTTTTGCAAATTATGTTGTAGATCAATAGCTCGCGTTGTTGCTTCCCTATGTTTTTATATGTGTTCCTAGAGAAAATTGTATTGAAAAATGTTAGTAGCAATGATACGGATTGGATTCGTGATCTGAGGTTTATCCTCATTGCTACACAGAAGAATTATGTCCTTGATGCACCGCTAGGTGACAGACCTATTGCAGGAGCAGATGCAGACGTTATGAACGTTTGGCTAGCTCAATATGATGACTACTTGATAGTTTAGTGCACCATGCTTAACGGCTTAGAATCGGGACTTCAAAGACGTTTTGAACGTCATGGACCATATGAGATGTTCCAGGAATTGAAGTTAATATTTCAAGCAAATACCCGAGTTGTGAGATATGAAGTCTCCAACAAGTTCTATAGCTAAAAGATGGAGGAGAATCGCTCAATTAGTGAGCATGTGCTCAGATTGTCTGGGTACTTCAATCGCTTGAATCAAGTGGGAGTTAATCTTACAGATAAGATAGTGATTGACAGAATTCTCTAGTCACCATCACTAAGTTACTAGAACTTCGTGATGAACTATAGTATGCAAGGGATGACGAAAACGATTCCCGAGCTCTTCGTGATGTTGAAATCGACGAAGGTAGAAATCAAGAAAAAGCATCAAGTGTTGATGATTGACAAGACCACTAGTTTCAAGAAAGGGAAACTTCAAGTAGAATGGCAAACAAGTTGTCACTCCCGCAAAGAAGCCCAAAGCTGAAACTGAGTGCTTAAACTGCAAAGGAAATGGTCACTGGAAGCAGAAATACCATGAATATTTGGTGGATAAGAAGGATGGCAAAGTGAACAAGGGTATATTTGATATACAGGTGTTTGATGTGTGCCTTACTAGTGTTTATAGTAGCCCCTGAGTATTTGATACTCGTTCGGTTGCTAAGATTAGTAACTCGAAACAGGAGTTATAGAATAAACAGAGACTAGTTGAAGGGGAAGTGACGATGAGTGTTGGAAGTAGTTCCAAGATTGATATGATCATCATCGCACACCCCTATACTCTCGGGATAAGTGTTGAACCTAAATAAATGTTATTTGGCGCTTATGCGTTGAGCATGAATATGATTTGATCATGTTTATTGCAATACGGTTATTCATGTAAGTTAGAGAATAATTATTATTCTGTTTACATGAATAAAACCTTCTATGGTCATACACCCAATGAAAATGGTTTGTTGGATCTCGATCGTGTGATACACATATTCATAATATTGAAACCAAAAGATGTAAAGTTAATAATGATAGTGCAACTTATTTGTGGCAATCGCAGTTTAGGTTATATTGGTGTAAAGCGCATGAAGAAACTCCATACCGATGGGCTTTTGGAATCACTTGATTATGAATCATTTGATGCTTGCGAACCGTGCCTTTTGGGCAAGATGACTAAAACTCCGTTCTCCGGAGCAATGGAACGAAGCTCTTGACTTGTTGGAAATAATACATACCGATGTATGCGATCCAATGAGTGTTGATGCTCGTGGCAAGTATCATTATTTTCTGACCTTCACAGATGATTTGAGCAGATATGCGTATATCTTCTTGATAAAACATAAGTCTGAAATAGTTGAAAAGTTCAAAGAATTTCAGAGTGAAGTAGAAAATCATCATAACAAGAAAATAAAGTTTCTGCGATCTGATCGTGGAGATGAATATTTGAGTTACGAGTTTAGTCTTCAACTAAAACAAAGTGGAATAGTTTCACAGCTCACGCCACCTGGAACACCACAACGTTATGGTGTGTCCGAACGTCAGAATCAGTACTTTATTTTGATATGGTGCGATCAATGATGTCTCTTACCGATTTACCAATATCGCTTTTGGGGTTATGCATTAGAGACAGCTGCATTCACGCTTAATAGGGCACCATCTAAATCCGCTGAGACGACACCATATGAACTATGGTTTAACAAAGAAACCTAAGTATCGTTTCTTAAAAGTTTGAGTTGTGATGCTTATGTGAAAAAAATTTCACCTGATAAGCTCGAACCCAAATCGGAGAAGTGCGTCTTCATAGAATACCCAAAGGTAACTATTGGGTACACCTTCTATCACAGATCCGAAGGCAAGTTTTTCCTTGCTAAGACGGATCCTTTCTAGAGAAGAAGTTTCTCTCGAAAGAAGTGAGTGGGAGGAAAGTAGAACTTGATGAGGTAATTGTACCTTCTCCCTTATTGGAAAGTAGTTCATCACAGAAATCAGTTCCAGTGATTCCTACACCAATTAGTGAGGAAGTTAATGATGACGATCATGAAACTTCAGATCAAGTTGCTACCAAACCTCGTAGGTCTTCCAGAGTAAAATCCGCACCAGAGTGGTACAGTAATCGTGTTCTAGAAGTCATGTTACTAGACCATTATGAACCTACGAACTATGAGGAAGCGATGATGAGCCCAGATTCCGCGAAATGGCTTGAGGCCATGAAATCTGAGATGGGATCCATGTATGAGAACAAAGTGTGGACTTTGATGGAGTTGCCCGATGATCGGCAAGCCATATTATATAAATGGATCTTCAAGAGGAAGACATATGCTGATAGTAGTGTTACTATCTACAAAGCTCGACTTGTCGCAAAAAGGTTTTCGACAAGTTCAAGGTGTTGACTACAATGAGATTTTCTCAACTGTAGCGATGCTTAAGTCTGTCCGAATCATGTTAGCAATTGCCACATTTTATGAAATCTGGCAAAAGGATGTCAAAATAACATTCTTTAATGGATTTATTAAAGAAGAGGTGTATATGATGCAACCAGAAGGTTTTGTCAATCCTGAAGATGCTAACAAAATGTGCAAGCTCCAGCGATCCATCAATGGACTGGTGCAAGCATCTCGGAGTTGGAATATACGCTTTGATGAGTTGATCAAAGATATGGTTTTATACAGACTTTGGAGAAGCCTCAGATTTACAAGAAAGTGAGTGGGAGCACTACAACATTTCTGATAGGTATATGTGAATGACATATTGTTGATCGGAAGTAATGTAGAATTATTCTGCAAAGCATAAAGGAGTATTTGAAAGGAGTTTTTCAAAGAAGGACCTCGATGAAGCTGCTTACATATTGAGCATCAGGATCTATTGAGATAGATCAAGACACTTGATAAGTTTTTCAATAAGTACATACCTTGTCAAGATTTTGAAGTAGTTCAAATGGAACAATCAAAGAAAAGTTCTTGCTCGTGTTGCAAGCGTGTGAAATTGAGTAAGACTCAAATCCCGACCACGGCAGAAAATAGAAAAGAGAATGAAAGTCATTCCTATACCTCACCATAGGTTCTATAAAGTATGCCATGCTATGTACTGCACCTATTGTATACCTTGCTCTGAATTTGGCAAGGAGTACAATAGTGATCTAGGAGTAGATCATCGACATTGGTCAAGAACATCCTTAGTGAGGACTAAGGAAATATTTCTCGATTATGGAGGTGATAAAAGGCCCGTCAGAAAGAGTTACATCGATGCAAGCTTTTTACACTGATCCAGATGACTCTAAGTCTCAATCTGGATACATATTGAAAGTGGGAGCAATTAGCTAGAGTAGCTCAATGCAGAGCATTGTAAACATAGAATATTTGCAAAATACATACGGCTCTGAATGTGATGAGACCTGCTGACTAAGCTTCTCTCACGAGCAAAACATGATCATACCTTAGTACTCTTTGGGTGTTAATCACATAGCGATGTGAACTAGATTATTGACTCTAGTAAACCCTTTGGGTGTTGGTCACATGACGATGTGAACTATGGGTGTTAATCACATACAAATGTGAATATTAGTGTTGAATCACATGATGATGTGAACTAGATTATTGACTCTAGTGCAAGTGGGAGACTGAAGGAAATATGCCCTAGAGGCAATAATAAAGTTATTATTTATTTCCTTATTTCATGATAAATGTTTATTATTCATGCTAGAATTGTATTAACCGGAAATATAATACATGTGTGAATACATAGACAAACATATAGTCACTAGTATGCCTCTACTTGACTAGCTCATTAATCAAAGATGGTTTTGTTTCCTAACCATAGACATGTGTTGTTATTTGATTAATGGGATCACATCATTAGGAGAATGATGTGATTGACATGACCCATTCCGTTAGCCTGGCACTTGATCGTTTAGTATATTGCTATTGCTTTCTTCATGACTTATACATGTTCATGTAACTATGAGATTATGCAACTCCCGTTTACGGAGGAACACTTTGGTGCTACCAAACGTCACAACGTAACTGGGTGATTATAAAGGAGTACTACATGTGTCTCCAAAGGTACATGTTGGGTTGGCGTATTTCGAGATTAGGTTTTGTCACTTCGATTGTCGGAGAGGTATCTCTGGGCCCTCTCGGTAATACACATCACATAAGCCTTGCAAGCATTGCAACTAATAAGTTAGTTACGAGATGATGTATTACGAACGAGTAAAGAGACTTGCGTAACGAGATTGAACTAGGTATTGGATACCGACGATCGAATCTCGGGCAAGTAACATACCGATGACAAAGGGAACAACGTATGTCGTTATGCGGTTTGACCGATAAAGATCTTCGTAGAATATGTAGGAACCAATATGGGCATCCAGGTTCGCTATTGGTTATTGACCGAGAATAGTTCTAGGTCATGTCTACATAGTTCTCGAACCCGTAGGGTCCACACGCTTAACGTTACGATGACAATTTTATTATGAGTTTATAAGTTTTGATGTACGAAGTTTGTTGAGTCCCGGATGTGATCACGGACATGACGAGGAGTCTCAAATTGTCAAGACATAAAGGTTGATATATTGGAAGCCTATATTTGATATCGGAATGGTTCCGGTGAAATCGGGATTTTTTGGAACACCGGGGTTACTGAACCTCCGGGGATAATGGGCCTTAGTGGGCCATGAGGGAGAAGAGGAGGGCCGGCCAGGCAGGCCGCGCGCCTCCCCTAGTCCGAATAGGACAGGAGGGGGCGGCGCCCCTTCCTCTTCCCTCCCCTTTCCTTCTCCAACAAGGCAGAGGGGAGTCCTACTCCGGTGGGAGTAGGACTCTCCAGCGCACCCCTTGGGGGCCGGCCGCACCCCCCTCCTCCTTTATATACGGGCGGGGGCACCCCATGACACACAAGTTGATCTACGGATCGCCTTAGCCGCAGGCGGTGCCCCCTCCACCATATTCCACCTCGGTCATATCGTCGTGGAGTTTAGGCGAAGCCCCGCGCCGTAGAGCATCATCATCGTCACCACGCCGTCGTCTCGACGGAACTCATCCCCGACGCTTTGCGGATCGGAGCCCGGGATCGCCATCGAGTGAACGTGTCTGAACTCGGAGGTGCCGACGCTCGGTACTTGGATCGGTCGGATCGTGAAGACGACGACTACATCAACCACGTTGTCATAACGCTTCCGCTTACGGTCTCACGAGGGCGTGGACAATACTCTCCCTCTCGTTGCTATGCCATCACCATGATCTTGCGTGTGCGTAGGAATTTTTGAAATTACTACGTTCCCCAACAGCCCCCTCCTTGTCCTATTCGGACTAGGGGGGAGGGGGCGCGCGACCTGCCCTGGCCGGCCCTCCTCTTCTCCCTCATTGCCCACTAAGGCCCATTAACCCCCGGGAGGGTTCCCGTAACCCCCCGGTGTTCCGGTAAAATTCCGATTTCACCCGAAACTATTCCGAAGTCCAAACATTGGCTTCCAATATATCAATCTTTATGTCTCGACCATTTCGAGACTCCTCGTCATGTCCGTGATCACATACGGGACTCCGAACAATCTTCGGTACATCAAAACTTATAAACTCATAATGAAACTGTCATCGTAACGTTAAGCGTGCGGACCCTACGGGTTCGAGAACTATGTAGACATGACCTAGAACTATTCTCGGTCAATAACCATTAGCGGAACCTGGATGCCCATATTGGTTCCTACATATTCTACGAAGATCTTTATCGGTCAAACCGCATAACGACATACGTTGTTCCCTTTGTCATCGGTATGTTACTTGCCCGATATTCGATCGTCGGTATCCAATACCTAGTTCAATCTCGTTACCGGCAAGTCTCTTTACTCGTTCCGTAATACATCATCTCGCAACTAACTTATTAGTTGCAATGCTTGCAAGGCTTATGTGATGTGCATTACCGAGAGGGCCCAGAGATACCTCTCCGACAATCGGAGTGACAAAACCTAATCTCGAAATACGCCAACCCAACATGTACCTTTGGAGACACCTGTAATACTCCTTTGTAATCACCCGATTCGTTGTGACGTTTGGTAGCACCTAGTGTTCCTCCGTAAACGGAGTTGCATAATCTCATAGTTACAGGAACATGTATAGGTCATGAAGAAAGCAATAGCAATATACTAAACGATCAAGTGGTATGCTAACGGAATGGGTCATGTCAATCACATCATTCTCCTAATGATGTGATCCCATTAATCAAATAACAACACATGTCTATGGTTAGGAAACATAACCATCTTTGATTAATGAGCTAGTCAAGTAGAGGCATACTAGTGACTATATGTTTGTCTATGTATTCACACATGTATCATGTTTCCGGTTAATACAATTCTAGCATGAATAATAAACATTTATCATGATATGAGGAAATAAATAATAACTTTATTATTGCCTCTAGGGCATATTTCCTTCAAGGAGGAGGAGCCGGAGCCCTCCCACGCGCCCATCCACCCGGCATCCGGCATCGACGTCATGGACATCTCCGACGACAAAGATTAGCTAGGATAGTAAGTAGGATTTCTCATGCATGCTTTGTATGGATCTAATGGCTGAAATATGAGAGATTCGAATGCAGAGTAGGTAATTTAAGACGTGACCAGTTAGTGTCCGCGGGCGTTTGAGGGTCCGGATTTGCCAAGTACGGCCGTAGATGTTTAACACCTTTGCGGTGAACATTTTTTCATACCTTGGATTTTGAGCAATTATTAGAATATGTGATGAACTTTTTACAAAATAATGTCAAACAATTTCAAAATGATTTCAAAATGATTTCAAAATGTGCAGTGATGATTAAGACATGACCGGTTAGTGTCCACGGACATTTGAAGGTCCGGATTTGCCAAGTACGGCCATAGATGCTTTAACACCTTTGCGGCGAACATTTTTTCATACCTTGGATTATTGAACAAATATTAGAATATGTGGTGAACTTTTTTTCAAAATAATGTCAAACAATTTCCAGATGATTTCAAAATGTGCAGTGAACATTTTGAATTTTTTAGTTCCATGGACATTAATAAGTTTTTGGATTCTATTTTATAAAGTCATGAACATTTTTTGTGCATGATTTCTTTTCTAAAAAAGTACAAGCACCCAATGCATATTTTGTCACTGATTTTGTATATACTCCCTCCGCCGGAAATTACATGTTGCAGAAATGGATAAGAATGAATGTAACTAAAATTAAATAGGTCTAAATACATCTATATTTATGATAAATAATTTCGAACGAAGGAAGTATTAAATAGCCTACAATTAATATGTATCGAAGGGAGTGACATTTTTTAACCATGCACACAACTCACGCCATTTTGATGTGTCCCTTTTTTATGGAACAATAGTTTGTGGTGTTGCGAACCAACCTGTGGTTGGATTGTTAGAGGGACTGTGGTATCCCCAGCCCATCAGAGTTCAAATCCTGATGCTACCATTTATTTCTGGATTTATTTTAGGATTTTGGGTGATGCACATTCAGTGGAAAGAGACGTTTCCGGCGACGACGAGGCGCCTACGGTGACTCTGTAAATCTGCTTATGTCTGTACTGATGTTAAAAAAAACAGTCCCTCTATCCGAAAATACTTGTATTAAAATGGATAAAAGAGGATGTATTTAGACGTAGTTAGTCTAGATACATCATATTTTATCCATTTCGATGATAAATATTTTCGAATGAAGGGAGTAATGGCCACCCTCATCTGGTTCAATGTCAGCATCGCCCAGTGCAAAGCCCTGGGCTGCGTGATGGAGCGGAAAACCCTATTTGATGCATTCTGCAAGAAAATGTGAGGGCGACGCACTCAAACCGATCGACAGACACTGGGCGGCCCATCTCCTGCGAGGCGTGCGTTTCACAGATCCCTGTTTTGAGCACCTTCTGAAAGGTTCCAGACGGTTTTTCCAGTTATGGGAACCTTCCAGAAGGTTCATTAAACTTGGGTTATTTGTTTTTTTTCATGTTTCTTTTTTCTTTTCTCTCCTTTTTTATTTTTCATTCTATTTCCTCCTTTTTCTTTTTTCGGTTTCTCTTTTCCTTTTCTGTTCCGTTACTTTTTTTCATTTTCTTTATATTATTACTACTTTTTTTCAAGAAATGTTCGGAATTGTAAAAAACATTCGCATGTACTAAATTTTATTCATTTTTTGAGAAACGTTCGTGTTCAATTTTTTTTTCAGAAATTCAACAAAAGTTTAGAATTTCATGTGATGTTCGCTTCTTTCAGAAAGTAGAAAGTAAAAAATCAGATTTCAATAATGTCCCTACCTTAAATTTTGTTCACAAATTCAAATATTGTTTTTATTTTAATTTTGTTAAAATTCAGATAATGTTTGGGTATTTTAAAAAATGTACTTTCAATGTTAGGGTTTCATAAATTTGTTCGCAATTTCAAAAAGTGTGCACATTTTTAGTTTTTATTCAGAAATTCAGAAAATGTTTCCACTTTCCAAAATTATTCAGAAATTCATTTTTGGTAGATTTCTTAAAATGTTCTAGCTTTCCAAATTTGTTCACTAATACAAAAATATTTTTCTTTTGTATCTTTGTTAGCAAACTAAAATAAATGTTCTGGGAGTTTCAAAAAATGTTTTGGTCACCAATTAAATTAAAATCAGGAATTTCAATAAATGTTCTGGCTTTCCAAATTTGCTGACATCATAAAAATGTTCATATTTTTCAAAATTTTATCCCGAGGTCAAAGAATGTTTGTGGGAATTCTAAAATTGTTCACTCTTGAGAAAACTGTTCATAATTTCAGACGATGTTCACCTTTTAATTTTTTGTTCTTGTTTTACGGAAAATGTTTTGCATTTTCAAGAAATTCTTCATAATTTGAGAAAATGTTCTCGTTTTCATTTTGTTCCTTTTTTTTGACAAAATTTGTAAGATTCCAAAAAATGATTTGAGTTTTAAATATTTTGCTATGAAATACGAATTTTTTATATTTCACAAAATATGACTTTTTCTCAAAAATAAAATCAAGTTCAAAATTTGAAAAATATTTTAAATCCTTTTGGCTTATGTTCATATAAGGCGGACTGCCATTTTATGTATGAGATCCCAGGAATTGTGGTGGCAATTGGCGTTCCTCACTTGCAGGAGGTCATCCTTTCGATCCCTCACACGTTTTTTTTTTGTGAACTGTTGTTTAGTTTTGCCGCTGCTCTATGTTTCTTTATGTATGGCGCTGTAATTCTAACATGATATGTTGCCAGTTGGAGCGGCTAGCACAGCGTGCCAATGACTAAGAAGTCGCAGGTACAAGTCGCAGCTCAATCGCTGATGTGCAATGAGCAACATATAGAAGATACAATTGAAAAAACTGAAGGCCTGGCCAATTGATGACACAAATCACAATCTACAGTCCATAACAAAATAATCAGGACAACCCACAACAAAAATACTAACGACAAATAAATGACATCACCCTTAGATGTGGAGAACTTTTGAATTGGACGAACACTTTTATAAATCTGTGAAGAAATTTTGAAGTTACACAAACATTTTAAAAATACATTAAAACTTTTTAAATTGCATGAACATTTTTCTAAAAACAGTGAATGCTTTCTAAAATTACATGAACATTTTTAATTGTAGCATGAATATTTTTTTGAAAGTATATGCCCAGTTTCATAAATGTGTACATGAACATTTTATTAATGTATGGGCGTTTTTGAAACAAATAGATAAACAACTTTTTAAATACATGAAGATTATTCAATGAGTCTACATTTTCTAAAGTACATAAACCATTGTTTCATATAAGTGCGAATAGTTTTTGTTACACATGATTTTTTTTAACTTTTAGATTATTTTTATCATAGTAGATACTCATAAAATTACAAGTATGGAGCACTGTGACACTATAAAAATAAAGAAAATGATTGTCGTGTTGTCATAGTCCGAAAGTGATGGTATAAGAGTCATATCCCGCTGAAATAGCAGTGTACTGAGCACGACAAGGCCGGGATGGAGATGGTGGTCTATGTCGCGTCAAGGGACTTGGTCGCATATGCGGAGCCGGACAACAACTGTCAAGTATAGAGTGGTACGGAGCCCAATGACCAGACAACCCTACAGCTCAGGCTATAGGGTCCGAAAAAAAATGTTTAGTACTAAGTAGATAATTGCCCGTGCCTTGCAACAGGAGTATAAACACTCTAATAGATTAGCCCGTTACTGCACGTCTATTATTACATTAATGCGCTAAAATTTGAGCAAGTATTTCTATGCAATCGCCACGATTTACCTGCCATCTTATTGTTAAGCACTTATTTTGTAAGAATTTAATGACTTACCAAAGAAAATATGGTTTTTAATTTGGTAAGTTAATAAACATGAGACAATTGATTCCATTTTAGGGAAAATCGATGGGAGAAAAATAAAATTGAGAGAAAAAAATCAAAGAGAGGAAGGAAAGAGGGGAACATATATAGGGAAGGTTGGACGAAAAAGAGGTGAAATGGGAACCTTACGTTCTTTTTAAGTAGTAGAGATAAGTAGTAGAGATAGAGAAGAGAAGAGATAGAGATATAGATTATCAGCTATAAGGCAAAAACCTTCATGGTGGACCAAAAAGCTTCTTATTAGCAAAAATAGCAATATATTTTTTGTTTTCTCATCTAGATTATAGTCATCACTTGATTCGATTTCTGCCCGATATCCCTTTTTTGTGTTGTTAAATATTTTTACTAGTTACAACAATTATATGTATGAAATTTTGGCTAGTAGATAAAACTTGGGGAATTAGCTATTGTTTTAGCTTCTAATTAGGTACACTTCATTGCCTTCACAATTTTTGATGTCTAGTTTGTAATTTTATTTGTTAAACTCAGATAATATGGATAGGTTTCTTTGTTATGGGGAAAGTGATGAAACACACTATGTGAGTGATGGTGTTGGGGTAAAGTAATGAAGTATCTTTCACACAAAGGGGTGCACCGACACTGTGAATCCCCACTCGATCTGGAAGATGACGAGAACCCTGCCATGGTCGTTTGGTCGGGGCACCAACTCCGTCTTCACGTTTGGGAGTGGCCACTCATTGAGATGTGGGTAGGGGAGTAGCCCCTCGACGACGAATGCCGTCAATTTCCATGGCCTGACCACAGACAGTGACTACAGAGCCGGCCTTGGCGGAATGAAGCTCCCGGATTTTGCTGGCCTCGACATATAGGTTAGTGGAGAAAACCTACACGAGATGAGCTCGGAGCGCTCTGGTTGGAAATGGCAGCCACAACATCGAAGGCGAGGGAAGAAGGAGAATGAGCTCACCCCCGGGGAGGGGGGAGGGGGTGATTCCTCTCTCGCCCACTATTCAATTTAATGGGGCAAGGATCCAACTATCCCTGAAATATCACCCTAAATGTAGCAGCGTCCGGAAGACAAACCACCAACCGCGCGCAATAATCACACGAAACTCCAAGTGCCATCGTCGTTATCTAGTTCCCCAGGCAAAGGTTCAGTTGTTCAAGGCCCACCACGTGCATAACTCGAGGAGATGGATGTCCTGGCCACTCAGATCAACACATTCAATTCGGGGAGCTGATGTGACGATTCGTAAAAGATTTGATGTGATCCATGGCTGCGACGTTTTGTTCCTTCGCTAGTCAATTTTGACCGCGTTTGGTCGAATCAGATGGCGTCAAGATCGATCGATGTGTCAGTTCCGGACCAAACTTCTGTTGTGATGGCTGCACGACGACTTTCTAGGTGGCATAAGCTGCATCGCTCACAACTCATCAGTTCTGTGCATGGATGCTGATGGCCCGACTCATGGAGATTGACAAACTACTCTAGCGACACGAAGAACAAGGGCCAAGCTTGGTATCCTCTATGGAATGGGTTGGTTTCTTATGTGTGACAAAATATTAAAGTTCGCAGACTCGGTTTTTGAGCTAGAGGACTAAAAGTTGTTCTTTCGGGATAGTGAATGGTGTCTTTCGGATCCGCTAGGCACACGCACATTCATTCATCTCTCGGAATTTAAGATACACACTTAGTCGGGCCACTAGCCATCCTCTTCCTTGGAAATTATTGGATATCACCGTGTCTTTCTGCTTCTTGTTCACTCTAGTCTTTTCAGATATGCTCTCCTGAGTCTGTTAGGGCCTCTTTACGAATAACTCGGCCATGCCTCTGGTCTAGTTTCTAGTTGGAATCATCTCCACGGAGGGTGCATTCGGTCATCGAAACGAGGCCCTGGTGGACTCGAGGGCTACAAACGACGGAATCCCCGCCGGGGTAGGCTGGTGGCTATAGTCAACCCAGGTAAAGGCCGAGGCCTAACAATGTTAACACCCAATTCAAAAGTGTTTCAGGCCTGGACTTAACTCTGGCAAGTCGGTGGAGGGACTCCAGCTGAATCAACCGACATGTCAACGACCGTGCCATTGAAGACATGTGTTATTGCACATCCCACAATGCATTAACATCTTTGTAATCCTTATATAAGGCATGCAGGTGCATCGGGTCGTGGGTTGACATCTTTGTAATCCTTATACGCAGTAAAGAAAACCTAGCAATAGGAGTAAGGTGGTATCCCTCTTATAATGAGACTGAACCTCGGTAAACTCTTGCGTTTACACCCAGAATATGACATTCCGATACACATTGCGCTTCTCCATATACACCCCTTGTTGGAAATATGCCGTAGAGGCAATAATAAAAGGATTATTATTGTATTTCTTGTTCATGATAATTGTCTTTTATTCATGCTATAATTGTATTATCCGGAAATCGTAATACACGTGTGAATACATAGACTACAACATGTCCCTAGTGAGCCGCTAGTTGACTAGCTCGTTGATCAATAGATAGTCATGGTTTCCTAACTATGGACATTGGATGTCATTGATAACGGGATCACATCATTAGGAGAATGATGTGATGGACAAGATCCAATCCTAAGCATAGCACAAGATCGTGTAGTTCGTTTTGCTAGAGCTTTTCCAATGTCAAGTATCTTTTCCTTAGACCATGAGATCGTGTAACTCCCGGATACCGTAGGAGTGCTTTGGGTGTACCAAATGTCACAACGAATCGGGTGACTATAAAGGTGCACTACAGGTATCTCGAAAGTGTCATTGGGTTGACACGGATCGAGATCGGATTTTTCACTCCGACACGGAGAGGTATCACTGGGCCCACTCTGTAATGCATCATCAAAATGAGCTCAAGGTGACCAAGTGTTTGGTCACGGGATCATGCACTACGGTACGAAAATGACTTGCCGGTAACGAGATTGAACGAGGTATTGGGATACCGACGATCGAATCTCGGGCAAAGTAACATACCGATTGACAAAGGGAATTGTATACGGGGTTGCTTGAATCCTCGACATCGTGGTTCATATGATGAGATCATTGAGGAGCATGTGGGAGCCAACATGGGTATCCAGATCCCGTTGTTGGTTATTGATCGGAGAGCAGTCTCGGTCATGTCTGCCAGTCTCCCGAACCCGTAGGGTCTACACACTTAAGGTTCGGTGACGCTAGGGTTGTATGAATATGAGTATGCAGCAAACCGAAAGTTGTTCGGAGTCCTGGATGAGATCCCGGACGTCACGAAGAGTTCCGTAATGATCCGAAGGTAAAGAGTTATATATGGGAAGTCGAGTTTCGGCCATCGGGGAAGTTTCGGGGTTCACCGGTATTGTACCGGGACCACCAGAAGGGTCCCGGGGGTCCACCGGGTGGGGCCACCTATCCCGGAGGGCCCCATGGGCTGAAGTGGGAGGGAACCAGCCCCGGTGGCTGGTGCACCCCCAGGCCCCCTCTGCGCCTAGGGTTGGGAACCCTAGGGGGGCGCCTCCACTTGCCTTGGGGGGCAAGTCTCTCCCTGCCCCCCTAGGAGATCCCATCTCCTAGGGCCGGCGCCCCGGGGTCCCTATATAAAGAGGGGGGTGGGAGGGCAGCCGCACCCAACACCTGGCGCCTCCCTCCTCTCTCGCTACACCTCTCCCTCCCGTAGTTGCTTGGCGAAGCCCTGCCGGAGCCCTGCTGCATCCACCACCACGCCGTCGTGCTGCTGGATCTTCATCAACCTCTCCCTCCTCCTTGCTGGATCAAGGTGCGGGAGACGTCATCCGCTCCGTACGTGTGTTGAACGCGGAGGTGCTGTCCGTTCGACACTTGGTCATCGGTGATTTGGATCACGACGAGTACGACTCCCTCAACCCCGTTCTCTTGAACGCTTCCGCTCGCGATCTACAAAGGTATGTAGATGCACTCCTATCACTCGTTGCTAGATGAACTCATAGATGGATCTCGGTGAAACCGTAGGAAATTTTTTATTTTCTGCAACGTTCCCCAACAGTGGCATCATGAGCAGGTCCATGCGTAGTTCTCTATTGCACGAGTAGAACACAAATCTGTTGTGGGCGTAGATGTTGTCAACTTTCTTGCCGTTACTAGTCTTATTTTGCTTCAGCGGTATTGTAGGATGAAGCGGCCCGGACCGACCTTACACGTACGCTTACATGAGACAGGTTCCACCGACTGACATGCACTAGTTGCATAAGGTGGCTAGCGGGTGTCTGTCTCTCCCACTTTAGTTGGAGCGGATTCGATGAAAAGGGTCTTTATGAATGGTAAATAGAAGTTGACAAATCACGTTGTGGCTTTTTCATAGGTAAGAAAATGTTCTTGCTAGAACCCTATTGCAGCCACGTAAAAGATGCAACAACAATTAGAGGACGTCTAACTTGTTTTTGCAGCAATTGCCTTGTGATGTGATATGGCCAAAAGTTGTGATGAATGATGAATGATATATTGTGATGTATGAGATCATGTTCTGGTAATAGGAATCACGACTTGCATGTCAATGAGTATGACAACCGGCAAGAGCCATAGGAGTTGTCTTAATTATTGTATGACCTGCGTGTCATTGATTCAACGCCATGTAATTACTTTGCTTTATTGCTAAACCGTTAGCTATAGTAGTAGAGGTAATAGTTGGCGAGCAACTTCATGGAGACACGATGATGGAGATCATGATGATGGAGATCATGGTGTCATGCCGGTGACAAGATGATCATGGAGCCCCGAACATGGAGATCAAAGGAGCTATATGATATTGGCCATATCATGTCACTACTATATAATTGCATGTGATGTTTATTATGTTTATGCATCTTGTTTACTTAGAACGACGGTAGTATATAAGATGATCCCTTATAATAATTTCAAGAAAGTGTTCTCCCTAACTGTGTGCCGTTGCTAAAGTTAAATCGTTTCAAGCACCACGTGATGATCGGTGTGATAGATTCCTACGTTCACATACAACGGGTGTAAGACAGTTTTACACATGCAAAACACTTATGTTAACTTGACGATCCTAGCATGTATAGACATGGCCTCGGAACACAAGAGACCGAAAGGTCGAACATGAGTCGTATGGAAGATACGATCAACATGGAGATGTTCACCGATGATGACTAGTCCGTCTCACGTGATGATCGGACACGGCCTAGTCGACTCGGATCATGTAACACTAAGATGACTAGAGGGATGTCAAATCTGAGTGGGAGTTCATTAAATAATTTAATTAGATGAACTTAATTATCATGAACCTAGTCTAAAATCTTTGCAAAAATGTCTTGTAGATCAAATGGCCAATGCTCATGTCAACATGAACTTCAACGCGTTCCTAGAGAAAACCAAGCTGAAAGATGATGGCAGCAACTATTCGGACAGGGTCCGGAACCTGAGGATCATCCTCATAGCAGCCAAGAAACAATATGTCCTAGAAGCACCGCTAGGTGAAGCACCCATCCCAGAGAACCAAGACGTTATGAACGCTTGGCAGTCTCGTGCTGATGATTACTCCCTTGTTCAGTGCGGCATGCTTTACAGCTTAGAACCGGGGCTCCAAAAGCGTTTTGAGCAACACGGAGCATATGATATATTCGAGGAGCTAAAAATGGTTTTCCAAGCTCATGCCCGGTCGAGAGATATGAAGTCTCCGACAAGTTCTATAGTTGTAAGATGGAGGAAAATAGTTCTGTCAGTGAGCACATACTCAAAATGTCTAGGTTGCACAACCTTTGTCCCAGTGGACATTAACCTCCCGGACGAGGCGGTCATTGACAGAATCCTTGATCGCTCCCACCGAGCTACAAGAGCTTTGTGATGAACTACAATATGCAGGGGATGGTGAAAACTATTCTGAAGTATTTTCAATCTGAAGTCAGCAGAGGTAGAAATCAAGAAGGAACATCAAGTGTTGATGGTCAATAAAACCACTAAGTTCAAGAAGGGCAAGGGTAAGAAGAACTTCAAGAAGGACGACAAGGATGTTGCCGCGCCCGGTAAGCCAGTTGCTGGGAAGAAGTCAAAGAATGGACCCAAGCCTGAGACTGAGTGCTTTTATTGCAAAGGGAAGGGTCACTGGAAGCGGAACTGCCCCAAATACTTAGCAGACAAGAAGGCCGGCAACACTAAAGGTATATTTGATATACACGTAATTGATGTGTACCTTACCAGTACTCGTAGTAACTCCTCGGTATTTGATACCGGTGCCGTTGCTCATATTTGTAACTCACAGCAGGAGTTGCGGAATAAACGGAGACTGGCGAAGGACGAGGTGATGATGCGCGTCGGGAATGGTTCCAAGGTCGATGTGATCGCCGTCGGCACACTACCTCTACATTTACCTACGTGATTAGTTTTAAACCTCAATAATTGTTATTTAGTGCCAAGTTTGAGCATGAACATTGTATCAGGATCTCGTTTAATACGAGATGGCTACTCATTTAAATCCGAGAATAATGGTTGTTCTATTTATATGAGAGATATGTTTTATAGTCATGCTCCGATGGTCAATGGTTTATTCTTAATGAATCTCGAACATGATGTTACACATATTCATAGTGTAAATACCAAAAGATGTAAAGTTGATAACGATAGTCCCACATACTTGTGGCACTGCCGCCTTGGTCACATTGGTGTCAAGCGCATGAAGAAGCTCCATGCTGATGGACTTTTAGAGTCTCTCGATTATGAATCATTTGACACATGCGAACCATGCCTCATGGGCAAAATGACCAAGACTCCGTTCTCCGGAACAATTGAGCGAGCAACCAACTTATTGGAAATCATACATACTGATGTGTGCGGTCCAATGAGCGTTGAGGCTCGCGGAGGATATCATTATGTTCTCACTCTCACAGACGACTTAAGTAGATATGGGTATGTCTACTTGATGAGACACAAGTCTGAGACCTTTGAAAAGTTCAAGGAATTTCAGAATGAGGTAGAAAATCAACGTGACCGAAAAATAAAGTTCTTACGATTAGATCGTGGAGGAGAATATTTAAGTCACGAATTTGGTACACACTTAAGGAATTGTGGAATCGTTTCACAACTCACGCCGCCTGGAACACCTCAGCGTAGTGGTGTGTCCGAACGTCGTAATCGCACTCTATTGGATATGGTGCGATCTATGATGTCTCTTACTGATTTACCGCTATCATTTGGGGATACACTCTAGAGACAGCTACATTCACTTTAAGTAGGGCTCCGTCTAAATCCATTGAGACGACACCGTATGAATTATGGTTTGGGAAGAAACCTAAGCTGTCGTTTCTAAAAGTTTGGGGATGCGATGCTTATGTCAAGAAACTTCAACCTGAAAAGCTCGAACCCAAGTCGGAAAAATGCGTCTTCATAGGATACCCTAAGGAAACCATTGGGTATACCTTCTACCTTAGATCCGAAGGCAAGATCTTTGTTGCCAAGAACGGATCCTTTCGGAAAAGAGTTTCTCTCGAAAGGAGTAAGTGGGAGGAAAGTAGAACTTCGATGAAGTACTACCTCTTGAACCGGAAACTAGTGCAGCTCGGAAAATGTTCTGTGGTGCCTACACCAACAGGAGAGGAAATTAATGATGATGATCAAGGTACTTGGATCAAGTTGCTCTGAACTTCAGAGGTCCACAAGGACACGTTCCACACCAGTGGTATGGCAACCCTGTCACGGAAATCATGTTGTTGGACAACGGTGAACCTTGAACTATGAAGAAGCGATGGCGGGCCCAGATTCCAACAAATGGCTTGAAGCCATGCAATCCGAGATAGGATCCATGTATGAAAACAAAGTATGAACTTTGACAGACTTGCCCGATGATCGGCGACGATAGAAAACAAATGGATCTTTAAGAAGAAGGACGGACGCGGATGGTAATGTTACCATCTATAAAGCTCGACTTGTCGCTAAGGGTTATCGGCAAGTTCAAGGGGTTGACTACGATGAGACTTTCTCTCCCGTAGCGAAGCTGAAGTCCGTCCGAATCATGTTAGCAATTGCTGCATACTATGATTATGAGATATGGCAAATGGACGTCAAAACGGCATTCGTTAACGGCTATCTTAAGGAAGAACTGTATATGATGCAGCCGGAAGGTTTTGTCGACCCTAAGAATGCTAACAAGGTATGCAAGCTCCAGCGATCCATTTATGGGCTGGTGCAAGCATCTCGGAGTTGGAACATTCGCTTTGATGAGATGATCAAAGCATTTGGGTTTATGCAGACTTATGGAGAAGCCTGCGTTTACAAGAAAGTGAGTGGGAGCTCTGTAGCATTTCTCATATTATATGTAGATGACATACTTTTGATGGGAAATGATATAGAACTTTTGGACAACATTAAGGCCTACTTGAATAAGAGTTTTTCAATGAAGGACCTTGGAGAAGCTGCTTATATATTAGGCATCAAGATCTATAGAGATAGATCGAGACGCCTCATAGGTCTTTCACAAAGCACATACCTTGATAAGATATTGAAGAAGTTCAAAATGGATCAGTCCAAGAAAGGGTTCTTGCCTGTATTACAAGGTGTCAAATTGAGCTCGGCTCAATGCCCGACCACGACAGAAGATAAAGAAGAGATGAGTGTCATCCCCTATGCTTCAGCCATAGGATCTATTATGCATGCCATGCTGTGTACCAGACCTGATGTAAACCTTGTCGTAAGTTTGGTAGGAAGGTACCAAAGTAATCCCGCAAGGAACTTTGGACAGCGGTCAAGAATATCCTGAAGTACGAAAAGGACTAAGGACATGTTTCTCATTTATGGAGGTGACGAAGAGCTCGTCAGTAAAGGGTTACGTCGGCGCTAGCTTCGACACAGATCTGATGACTCTAAGTCACAAACCGGATCGTGTATATGTTGAATGGTGGAGCAAGAAGCTGGTGCAGCTGCAAGCGAAGCGTCGTGGCGGTATCTACATGTGAAGCGGAGTACATGGCAGCCTCGGAGGCAGCGCATGAAGCAATTTGGGTGAAGGAGTTCATCACCGACCTAGGAGTCATACCCAATGCGTCGGGGCCGATCAAACTCTTCTGTGACAACACTGGAGCTATTGCACTTGCCAAGAAGCCCAGGTTTCACAAGAAGACCAGGCACATCAAGCGTCGCTTCAACTCCATTCGTGAAAATGTTCAAGATGGAGACATAGAAATTTGCAAAGCATACGGATCTGAATGTCGCAGATCCGTTGACTAAACCTCTTCCGCGAGCAAAACATGATCAACACCAGAACTCTATGAGTGTTTGATTCATCACAATGTAACTAGATTATTGACTCTAGTGCAAGTGGGAGACTGTTGGAAATATGCCCTGGAGGCAATAATAAAAGGATTATTATTGTATTTCTTGTTCATGATAATTGTCTTTTATTCATGCTATAATTGTATTATTCGGAAATCGTAATACACGTGTGAATACATAGACTACAACATGTCCCTAGTGAGCCTCTAGTTGACTAGCTCGTTGATCAATAGATAGTCATGGTTTCCTGACTATGGAAATTGGATGTCATTGATAACGGGATCACATCATTAGGAGAATGATGTGATGGACAAGACCCAATCCTAAGCATAGCACAAGATCGTGTAGTTCGTTTTGCTAGAGCTTTTCCAATGTCAAGTATCTTTTCCTTAGACCATGAGATCGTGTAACTCCGGATACCGTAGGAGTGCTTTGGGTGTACCAAAGCGTCACTGGCGTGGCTGGGTGACTATAAAGGTGCACTACAGGTATCTCCGAAAGTGTCTGTTGGGTTGACACGGATCAAGACTGGGATTTGTCACTCCGTATTACGGAGAGGTATCACTGGGCCCACTCGGTAATGCATCATCAAAATGAGCTCAAGGTGACCAAGTGTTTGGTCACGGGATCATGCACTACGGTACGAGTAAAGTACCTTGCCGGTAACGAGATTGAACGAGGTATTGGGATACCGACGATCGAATCTCGGGCAAAGTAACATACCGATTGACAAAAGGAATTGTATACGGGGTTGCTTGAATCCTCGACATCATGGTTCATCCGATGAGATCATCGAGGAGCATGTGGGAGCCAACATGGGTATCCAGATCCCGCTGTTGGTTATTGACCGGAGAGCAGTCTCGGTCATGTCTGCCTGTCTCCCGAACCCGTAGGGTCTACACACTTAAGGTTCGGTGACGCTAGGGTTGTATGAATATGAGTATGCAGCAAACCGAAAGTTGCTCGGAGTCCCGGATGAGATCCCGGACGTCACGAGGAGTTTCGGAATGATCCGGAGGTAAAGAATTATATATGGTAAGTCGAGTTTCAGCCATCGGGAAAGTTTCGGGGTCCACCGGTATTGTACTGGTACCACCGGAAGGGTCCCGGGGGTCCACCGGGTGGGGCCACCTATCCCGGAGGGCCCCATGGGCTGAAGTGGGAGGGGAACCAGCCCCTGGTGGGCTGGTGCGCCCCTAGGCCCCCTCTGCGCCTAGGGTTGGGAACCCTAGGGAGGCGCCTCCACTGCCTTGGGGGCAAGTCTCCCCCTTGGCGGCGCCCCCTAGGAGATCCCATCTCCTAGGGCAGCGCCCCCTGGGGTCCCTATATAAAGAGGAGGGGGGTGGGAGGCAGCCGCACCCAACACTGGCGCCCCTCCCTCCTGCTACACCTCTCCTCCCGTAGTTGCTTGGCGAAGCCCTGCCGGAGCCCTGCTGCATCCACCACCACGCCGCCGTGCTGCTGGATCTTCATCAACCTCTCCCTCCTCCTTGCTAGATCAAGGTGCGGGAGACGTCATCCGCTCCGTACGTGTGTTGAACGCGGAGGTGTTGTCCGTTCGGCACTTGGTCATCGGTGATTTGGATCACGACGAGTACGACTCCCTCAACCCCGTTCTCTTGAACGCTTCCGCTCGCGATCTACAAAGGTATGTAGATGCATTCCTATCGCTCGTTGCTAGATGAACTCATAGATGGATCTTGGTGAAACCGTAAGAAAATTTTTATTTTCTGCAACGTTCCCCAACACGCCTATATATTGTCGATAAAATAACCATGAAAATTAGGTGAAGTGAATGATGCTATGTCAAGAAAAATTACATTCTGGTGACAAATGTCTATGTTGTTCCATTTTTCAGACTTGTGAAATATTTATGTTGCTCAAATGGCATCCATGGATGGGAAATGTCCCTCATCCTTCTAACTACAGCAACAATCCCAAAATTTTGGCTCATTCCAACAACCCAACCAAACAATAAAAGTGGCTTTGCCGAACCGGGTGATTCTAAGTTTTCTAACTATTGAAAGTAAATGGTCAAAATAATTTCGTTATTATAGCATTTTGAGACACAAAATTCTGTTTAATATTAAAAGCACATGTGCTTCATACTTCATACACAACTCTAAAAAAAGACATTATTATAACATATCACCCCTTTGCAAGAGAGTTTGCGTCTCTTTTCCCAAAACTCAAACAGTACATAGCCCTTCGTTGTAGACTTCCCACTCAGAGTGATCAAGACACAATAATTTACATATAATCATCATCGTCACTATCAATCTCCTCGTAGCAGTAATGTGGATATGTGCGACCGGCCATATACGCACCACTGGTGGGGTGCTTAAGGTCTCTATCTGGTATACACCCGAAACAAGGGCCTTCAAAGATATCAAAAGTGTGTTAACATTCAAGATGGCCAACAAAAAATGGAAGGGGAAAAACAATACAAATATACATACCACAGTCACTCTGTTCCAAAGGGGTGCATATATAAACATCCTTCTCCCCCCTACAGTAGGCATTTATCTCAGCAAAAAATAACTTAGTTGTGCCATCTATTTGTTTCACCAGAAAGTTAAAGTGCAGATATTCTGTTGAGCGTTCAAGAATTTGAGCCCTCCCTTTCACTTCGACAAACTCCATCTCATCTGGCTGAAATATCAATGACATGCCTTAAATAAGTACCGCCTCCGTTCCTAAATGTAAGATGTTTTGGCAATTTATAAACTTAAATGTCAAAAGGTCTTATATTTAGAAAGAGACGGTGTATAATCTATCCAGCTCTATATGGTAAATTATTAAATTGCATGTGTAACTTCGAAATAAGCTAAGGCGTGGTGAGTTATTAATTTGGGTGGCTATAGATAAAATGTAATTTGTGTTAACCTGCATATTGTTTTGCTTGGCGTAGGCGTTGAGCGCCGACACCAAGGTCTAGCGTTCACGCTCTTGCTTGCGTCTCCATAGATCTGCACGTGTCGGACTCTTGGGCCGGAGGCTATTCCTGAGCCTGGTGGCTGCAATACAGGCAGCGGTCATTTCATCAAGAGTTTTTGTTGACGTCGACGATCCAGGAGTGGGATCCTCCCAGGTCTCCAATCGTGTGTCGTAACTACAAAAGGAAAAAAAAAGGAAAATTAATACAGTAACAAATTAAAGCTTTATCAACGACAACTAGTATGGTTGCAACAGAGGGGCAGTTGAATTAGAGAGTTTGCATGAATCAGCTCTATTAACCTACAAATTTAACCGTCGTGACATTTAGATATTTCAAACCAAAAATTGGGAATTAGATATTTACTCTGAGAAGCTAATAAGTCGGCAAAGCTACACTATTGCTGACTCATTACCATCAAACCGATAGTTCGGGCCAGATGGTACGAAAGAATTATCCATAATACGTTGTACAGAACAATACGGTGTCCTACAGTGATTAGTGTGAAGTAAATCGACCTGAGCTCTCGACCTGAGCTCTCTATTTCTTTTTTTAGTCGAACTGATCGCTGAGGCCAAGAAGCCAATTCTGACCAAGCAAGGCGACATCAAGCATGCAGAATAATAATAAGTGGTATAGATGGCTGCTGCTTACATACGGGTAATACTGGGCACCATCGTCCTGAGAAGCGGCGCGGGTTCCCGACATGATCGGCCGGCCGCCGATGGATCTCTCTCCATTCCTCGACCTTCACCGTCGTGCAGGCAGAGAGGGAGATCCGCCGCCGTCGTATCGGGTAATTTTAGTTTATCTCTACTCCTAATGGAGTAGTTGATAGTCTCCGTCGGTCAATTTTCGTCCCACCTTTTCTGATTTTTTTGATACTTCGTCCCATCTCCCGCTACCCACCGATCCCCCGCTTCTTACCTCCCGACCGATAAAAAAACGTCAAGTTACAACGACGCCCATTGTGAACCGCGACGGTTCACAGATAGAAAAACGACCTAAAAAAATCTACTACAGTTAACCTACGAAATTACACCTGATCGTACGATCTGAAACAGAACCCCTAGGACCCGAAAATCGTCGTGCCCTCTATGCCATTGCCCGTCGCCGTCATTCGTCCCTATCGTGCCTTTCTACATGCAGCTTCCGTCCCCGCCGCTCAAACCCTTGGCCGCCGTCACCGCCGCTCAAACCCTTGTCAATCCCTTCGACGCCGCCATCCGAGTGCAAAGGCAGGAAGATCCCGGTTCATCGGATCTGCGGGCGATCCAGTCGAGTGGACACTATCTGGATCGACGGTTGCAAAGTCATGAAGATCCCGTATGATCCCTCTGAGTGCCCATGATATGGACCGGCGTGACCCTCCCAGGTTGGGCGTTTATGTATTTTAACCCTTACAAATCCTATTGCTAACCGAGGGAGTTCCGGACTAGGGGGTGTCCGGATAGCCGAACTATCATCATCGGCCGGACTCCAAGACTATGAAGATACAAGATTGAAGACTTCGTCCCATGTCCGGATGGGACTTTCCTTGGCGTGGAAGGCAAGCTTGGCGATACGGATATGTAGATCTCCTACCATTGTAACCGACTCTGTGTAACCCTAACCCTATCCGGTGTCTATATAAACCGGAGGGTTTTAGTCCGTAGGACGAACAACAATCATACCATAGGCTAGCTTCTAGGGTTTAGCCTCTTTGATCTCGTGGTAGATCCACTCTTATAACACACATCATCAATATTAATCTAGCAGGACGTAGGGTTTTACCTCCATCAAGAGGGCCCGAACCTGGGTAAAACATCGTGTTCCTTGTCTCCTGTTACCATCCGCCTAGGCGCACAGATTCGGGACCCCCTACCGAGATCCGCGGTTTGACACCGACATTGGTGCTTTCATTGAGAGTTCCTCGTGTCGTTGCCGATAGGCCGATGGCTCCTCCGATCATCAACAACGGCGCGGTCCGGTGAGACTTTTCTCCCGGACAGATCTTTGTGTTCGGCGGCTTTGCCTGCGGGCCAATTAAGCAGCCATTTGGAGCAGATCGAAAGCTCGCCCTGGCCACCAGGTCAGATTTGGAAGTCTAAACTATCGGCCGATATCGCGGAGACTTGATCTTGACGGATTCGAGCCGCAATAGCGTGCCGCCTTTGTCTCGATGGGCATGATCTAGCTCTGCGCGAACAATGCCCCGGAGGCCGCACCGATATCCACTCCGGCCCTTAATCCGGGCGGATTCCCGACCGAGGGCGAGTGGTTGGACACCGCCTCGGGGCTACAATCTCTCGGTGATCGAGCGAACACCATCCCCTGTCCTTTGCAAAGACTCCGACTCAGGCGCGGACTCCTATCCGGACTCCGAACCCTCGCGCCCTTGCCGGTCGAATCCGATTAGGCGCCCGTTATGGAGTTCACGGCCACGGACATCTTTCAGCTTTTCGCCTTTTGGCGATATCCTGAATTCACTAAAGTCTCTCTCTTTATCCGGAGAGCCTGGCGGACTACGGTCAGGAAGCTTGGGATCTGATCGACGAAGAAATTCGGCGCCCACCCACCACCCACTTGGTAGCCGCTGTCGACGACCTAACCGACATGCTAGACTATGACTCGAAGACATCGGCGGTATGGACGGCGATGCGGAGCGACCAAGACCAGCGCCTACTGGTCTTTGGAAGGCCACCTCGTCTTCGACATATACATGGTGGACATCCCAAAAGATGGGAGCGGCGATGGAACAACGGAGGATGACCCTCAAGAAGCAGCCCAAGCGCCCGGCGTCGTGGCGCCGCTCTAAATCCGCCACAGCAAGAATGAAGATTCCGGCACCGGAGATAACAATACACCGGACAACGCCGAAGACAATCCACTCCGGCAAGATCCATCGCGGGGAGGATGAAGAGCGCCAGCCCTCAAGAGAGAGCGCGAAGAAGAGGTAGAGGATTATATGCCTCCCTCCGAAGGCGAAGCAAGCCTCGGCGACAATGAATTCGTCGTGCACGAGAATCCCGTCGAATAAGGCGTTTTAGGCGCAGGCTTATAGCCACGGCGAACAGCCTAAAGAAAAAGCAGCAACAGCTTAGAGCTGATCGGGATCTGCTAGCCGGCGAGATGGACCGAAGTCCTCGCGGCGAAGAGCATGAGCTCGAACGCCCTCAAAAGCTACCCTAAGCGCAAGCTGCTCCCCGATTAGAGGAGGAGGCTTACGAACCCGCATCACCGGGGAGACAATACGGCTGACCGACCACCCGTGGCGCGGACAGAGAGGCCTCTAGGCCCTTCACTAGAACCGCACCCGGCATCGCTCAAAAAGCACTTGGCCAAAGGGGGCGCTCCGGACCTGCGAGATATATTGGAGGACAAGGCAAGACAATCAAGATCGATCTATGGATCGCGTGGGCCCGCAGTGCGTGGCGACAACCGTCGCGCGGACCTGATAAGTCCGGCCGGACCGAACAAAACAGACCAAGCTCTTTTGAGCTCCGTCATGATATCGCCCGATCTGAGGCGCCGCACACCCACTATGCTTCACGGGCGAAGTAATGGATCATCAAATCCCGAAGGGTTTAAACCCGTCAATATTGAATCCTATGATGGCACAACAGACCCAGCGGTTTGGATGAAGACTATCTCCTTCACATCCACATGGCCCGTGGTGGCGATCTTCACGCCATCAAATACCTCCCCTCAAGCTTAAAGGACCAGCCCGGCATTGGCTAAACAGCTTGCCAACAGAGTCAATTGGGAGCTGGGAGGACACTGGAAGCCGCATTCTCGATAACTTCGGGGCACTTATATGCGACCACCGACGCCGATGACCTAAGCCACATAATTCAGCAGCAGACGAATCGGCGGACAATTACGGACACGGTTCTTAACCAAGAAAAACCAAATCGTCATTGTCCGGATGCGGAGGGCCTCGCGACCTTCAAGCATAACATCCATGACGAGTGGCTTGCCCGACACCTAGGATAGGAAAAGCGAAATCCATGGCAGCCCTCACATCACTCATGACCGCTTCTGCGGGTGAGGACAGCTAGCTAGCACGCAGCAACAACCTCGGCAAAAATTCGGCAGTCCGGACTTCAAGGACCAAAGCGGCAGGCAGCGTCGTAATAAAAACAAATGCTGCACTAACGGCGACAATATTGAGGATCGGCGGTCAATGCGGATTCAAAACTCTAAACCGGTCAGCGGAAAAAGCCATTCAAGCGAACTACTCCGGTCCGTCAATTTGGACCGAATACTCGACCGCTTGTGCGGATACGGCACCCGAAAAGCCAGCTAACCACACCAACAGGGACTGTTGGGTATTCAAGCAGGCAGGCAAGTTAATTGGCGAAAACAATGACAAGGGGCTGCATAGCGATGATGAGGACGAGACCCAACCGCCGAACAATAGAGGACAGAAGGGTTTCCCCCCACAGATGCGGACGGTGAACATGATATACACAACCCACATACCCAAAAGGGAGCGGAAGCGTGCACTCAGGGATGTCTACGTGATGGAGCCAGTTGCCCCGAAGTTCAATCCATGGTCCTCCTGCCCGATCACTTTTGACCGAAGGGACCACCCCACCAGCATCCGCCACGGCGGATTCGCCGCACTGGTCCTAGACCCAATCGTCGATGGATTTCACCTAACGAGTCGATGGGCGGCGGTAGCAACTGAACCTGCTTTACCGGATACAGTCGCAAAATGGGCATAGACCCTCAAGGATTAAACCTACCAAAAGCGACCTTTAAAGGCGTCATACCAGGTGTAAAGCCAATTGTACAGGCTCAATTACACCGAAGTGGTCTTGGATCCCGGATAACTTCGAAGTGAGGAGTTAATCTTCGACATAGTCCCGTTCATGGCGGCTATCATGCCTTGCTCGGACGTGCAGCGTTGCAAAGTTCAGCGCGGTGCCGCCTCACGCATACCTCAAGCTCAAGATGTCGGGCCCTCGAGGAGTCATTACGGTCAGCGGAAACATCGAGCGTTCCCTCCGCGCGGAGGAACATACAGCAGCTCTTGCGGCAGAAGTACAATGCAGCCTCTTAAGGCAATTATCGAATCCGGCCGTTAAGCGGCGGACACAGCCAAGCGCCCGAGTAACTTACAACAAGACCACTTGGCACGTTCCGAGCACGTGTAGCGATGCGGCCCCAACCCAGCTCTGCGAAGCGTCAAAGCAGGTCCTTCGCGTACACCATTACGCTCGAAGATAGCATGGGCATGGGGAGGGGGCACGACCACAATACACCAGAGATGCGGCTCAACCACACAAGGGGCTCTCAAGTGTGTCGTTCCTTTTCTTTTCTTTTACCTTTTACTTTTTAAACACAGGACTCCGTTTGTCGAAGCCTGTCCGCAGCAGAGACCTGCCGAACTCACGATGCAACAGCCGGGGAAGGATAAAGGCTACAACGAATATCTGGTGGTCTCCATTACGAGCATTTTCATACACCAATCTGTAGCCTACCCCTGGAAGGGGACATGTTTAACAGTCTCCTACCTTGCTTATCGCACTATTTGTATCGTTCGCATTAAGTAGCAGCACTTATTGAATAAAACAATGCAGCACCTTTTGCTTATAATTGCATTTCTTTTTCATACATATGTTCATTCACGACATGTTGCATCCGTACACTTTAGTGCGGCTAATATACACCAGGGCTTATGTTTCCAGCGTTATGGTGTGATGAGTCGAACACTTTCACAAGTGCGGCACCCGAACTTATAGCACTATATGCATCGACTCGAATCATGTCTTGGGTCAATAGTTGGGTTTGCGGCTCCGTGTTTTGGTACCTTACGTTCCGTTATATCGGCTAAGGTAGCACCGGAGAACCACTGCGATTCCGCCCATTCGGCTGGGTTAACGCCTCGATGGAAAGCTAAAACGGCCGTCATGATGAGGCGAGAGACGATCGCTGTTCGAGAGGTTTTCTGCGAGTCCATAAAGACTTATGCCGCTTAGGCGAGGCGGATATTGTCCGGCCAAGGCGTGGATAGCGCCCCAAATTGACCTTCGAAGACTAGGGGCTTCGCGAAATTTAAAATTATAAATTCTATGGCTAAGTGAGAGTGTTCAAGCATTATAAGTCCGGTTGCCTTGTTACGTTGTGTTGGCGCCTCCTAGATGGACCCAAAAATGGGAACAAGAGCGCTCAAGTTTATCCGAACACCCTAGCACTTTCGTGGCATGGGGGCTAAAGCCGACGACTTGCCATCTCTCGATTTGAAAAACAGCCGCCTGAAGGTAATATTTTAAATTAACAAGCGTTGCTTAGCGCATATGAACTAAGTTTTCAGCGCGCAGGATAATAAAATCTGAGTCTACTCAAATATTACATCTTTGGAGCACTCACCCGCAATAGTGCGGGCGCCCTTCAGCACACTCTTATAATACATCTCGGGCGTGCGATGCTCCTTGCCCTCTGGTGGTGGGTCCGTCACGAGCTTCTGGGCATCCATCTTGCCCCAGTGCACCTTTGCGCGGGCAAGGGTCTGACGGGCACCCTCGATAAAAGCGGAATGCTTGATAACTTCAACCCACGGGCACGCATCCACCAGCCGCCGCAGGGGCGAAGTAGCTCCTGGCATGGCCTCCTTAGGCCACGGCCGAACTATGAGGCCCTTCATGGCCTGTTCGGCCGCCTTGTGGAGCTCGACCAGCTGCTCCGGCTGGTCGCTAAGGGCACGGATGTCCGGCCTCAAACATCTTGAGACCGAAGACCTTCTCCGTTGAGCTCCCTCCTCGACCCGGTAGAATGCGGCAGCATCGGACACGCTGCAAGGAAGCTCTGCGGCACGCCCAGAGAGCTCCAATTCGGGTAAGCAACAGGTAATTAACACTCACATGCTTACTCTGCATGAAAAATGCCTTACCTGCTGCTATTTTCTTCACCGCTTCAATCTCCTGGAGGGCCTTGTAGGCTTCGGCCTTAGCGGTTTTGGCACTCTCAAGAGCCGTTGCAAGCTCAGACTCTCGAGTCTTCGAGTCACGCTCCAAGTTCTCATGTTTTTTCACGAGATCCTGGAGCTCGTGCTGTACCTCCGCCACCCGCGCCTCCTGCTTCTCTCGCTCGGTGCGTTCCGCGGCCGCATTACGCTCGGCCGCGGCCACCGCCTCCTTCAGGTTCGCCACCTCGTTAGCGGCCCCTACAATACCCACGTTATCCTTGTCATTTTTCTTGCAACCAAATCCTTTTCTGTAAGGTACAATTTTCATAAGGTATTACTCACCTTCTTTTTCCTCGAGCTGCTTCTTGGCATGGCAGAGCTCGTTCTCGGACCGCTCGAGGTTTTTCTTCAAAGTACTGACCTCCGCAGTCAGTGCGGCGGAGGTCAGCAGCACAGCCTGCAATCCCATATTGACATATTTTTATGGCTGCTGCGTTTATCTTTCTAAAGATCCTCAGTCCGGCTTTTCTTTCCGAACACCGAACCGAGCATCAGGGGCTACTGTCTATGCGGTACCATTTTACATATATTGAAATTCTTACCTCAAAGCATGTTAGAAGGCTATTGCAGGCTTCGGTCAGCCCGCTCTTGGCGAGCTGAACCTTCTGAATCACCGCACTCATAACAGTGCGGTGTTCCTCTTCGATGGAGGCGCCATTGAGCGCCTCCAGCAAATTATCCGGCACCTCCGGTTGGATGGAGGCAGCCGGCGTCTTGGTCTTGCCCTTCTTACGAAGGGGTCGCCCGCCGGACTCCGGAGCCACTGTGGCCTCTGGGGCTGAGTCCGGTGCACAGTCCGGGAGGGTGTCCTGCGACACCTCCGTGGCCTCCCCCTCCTGGTGGGTCCTTTTCTGGGATCCCACCTCGGCGTCGTCCGCGGCACGGGGTGGAGGCAGTCGGAAGGAATCCATATCCGGCGCACCCAAGGACCCGCCTTCGGCAAGCGGGAAGATCATCCTTGGGCGGACTGCAGGGTTGTATGCGGCATTAGAAAGACGTTATGTGGCGAAAACAAAAACCTTGAGGTTATTCGGGAGTCCGGATACTTACGATCTCGCCAGGGGCTTGGCCCTTGGATGCCGATCTTAAATCGTAAATCCTTTGGTGGCGGAGCAGTCCGGAGGAAGAGTTTTTCCTTCTTGGACCCTTGGCCTCCCTTGTTGGGAGGCCTTCCTTTCTTTCCTCCCCGGCTGGGAGAGGCTTTCTTCTTCTCCCCCTCACCTTGGTGGGAGGAGTCAGCCTCGGATTCATCATCCGATAGCACCTGAAAACGGGAACTCTTCCGAGTCCCCGTGGCCGTCTTCTTGGCCTTCTTCTCCGGCACCACGTGGGGTGCCGGAGCCAGCAACCCGTTAGGCGGGCGTCCGCTGGGTCCTCTGGCAATGGGGCCGGACAGCTAATCCGTTCGGCCTTCGCCAGCCATTCCTATCAAAGGCAAGGGGAGTTTAGATCCCGCATAGAGCCAAACTATGGAAAACAAGTGGTGAAATCACTTACCTCGTCAGCTGGACACTGCGAGCAGAATCCGCGATCTTCGGTAGCGGATGCGGGAGCTTCGGCGCCCTTGAACAGCACCTTCCAGACATCTTCGTACGTAGTGTTGAAGAGCCCGCTCAGGGTCTGGTGCTGCGCCGGATCAAACTCCCACATATTAAAGCCCCGTCGCTGGCACGAGAGAATCCGGCGGATGAGCATGACACGGACTACGTTGACAAGCTTGAGCTTCTTGTCCACCAGCTTACGGATACGGGCTTGGAGTCGGTCAGCTCCTCGAATCCCCCAAATTGGCCACTCTCTTTCTAGGAGGAGAGCCGTGTGGGAATACCAGATCTAAATTGGGGGCGCTGCCCAATCAGGGTCACATGGCTCGGTGATGTAGAACCACCCGATTGCCACCCCTTGATGGTTTCCACGAAAGTACCCTCCAGCCACGTAACGTGGGACATCCTGCCCACCATGGCGCCTCCGCACTCCGCTTGGCTGCCCTTCACAACCTTGACTTGACTTTGAAGGTCTTGAGCCTAAGCGAAGTGGGGCTGGATGAGAGGAATGCCTCGCACACGACAATAAACGCCGAGATGTTGAGGATGAAATTGGGGCGGATCATGGAAATCTAGGCGTAGTAGAACATGAGCCCCGGACAAAGGGATGAAGCGGGAAGCCCAGTCCAGCGGAGGAAATGGGGAAGAAATACTACCCTCTCATGGGGCCTGGGGTTGGGGCGAGCTCTCCCTCGTCGGGAGCCGGCTTGCTGTGTTCTTGGACAAATATCGGCGTCGCGCAGCTTCTGGATCCGCCCCTCCGTGACGGAGGAGGCCATCCACTTGCCTCCCGCTCCGGACATAGTTGGAGAAGGTTGAGGCGAGAAGTGCGGACTTGGGCGCTGGAGCTCGAGTTCACGGAGATGGATAAGCCAATGAGGAAGAAGGTGCAGGTAAAAGGGGCTGGATCCTTATCCCCTTATATGGGCGGACAAAAACATGTGTCCCCACCGGCTTGGTAAAACTCGCTTATCTCCCAAGCTCCACAATCAATGGCGTGGTTGGGTTACCCACGTCCGTATTGATGGGAATCCCGGAATAAGGGGAACACGATCTCTGCCTCGACAAGGCGTGCCAAGGAAACCGCTTTGCTAAACGCGCTGAGGTGGAACAGTAAAAACAATTTGAATAAAGGCTTGGTAGTGGTGCGACGTCACGCTACAAAATATGTCAGCAGATTGATCTTGTGTAACATTATTCTCTCTACGGTGGTATGTGGAATTTATTTTTGCAGAGCCGGACACTATCTTGGTGTTCACAATCTTCTATATATTATTCGGAGGAAGAACCCGCTTTACACGCCAAGACAATATATCGCCGGACTCATCGTCATTGAAGCCTGGTTCGAGGGCTCTTGAGGAGTTCGGACTAGGGGTGTCCGGATAGCGAACTATCATCATCGGCGGACTCCAAGACTCGAAGATACAAGATTGAAGACTTCGTCCCGTGTCCGGATGGGACTTTCCTTGGCGTGGAAGGCAAGCTTGGCGTCTGGATATGTAGATCTCCTACCATTGTAACCGACTGTGTAACCCTAACCCTATCCGGTGTCTATATAAACCGGAGGGTTTTAGTCCATAGGACGAACAACAATCATACCATAGGCTAGCTTCTAGGGTTTAGCCTCTTTGATCTCGTGGTAGATCCACTCTTGTAACACACATCATCAATATTAATCTAGCAGGACGTAGGGTTTTACCTCCATCAAGAGGGCCCGAAGGTAAAACATCGTGTCCCTTGTCTCCTGTTACCATCCGCCTAGACGCACAGTTCGGGACCCCCTACCCGAGATCCGCCGGTTTTGACACCGACACTAACCCTTACAAATCTTGATCTCTGATCGGTAGCGTGGTCATACTATGCAAAAACTGACATTGTGGACTCCCATCCACTCCTCCCCAGGTAGATTGAGAGCCTGGAATTGAAAAATACAGGTTCCGTCACCATTCAATGACTCTGAAAAAGGAAATTTACACCTAACTGGCGAATATGCCGAGGCCATATCTGCTTTGGTCATTTTGTCAGCCCCAAATTCTTTACTCTTTTTATGTGAATGCTTGCAGGTGGTGAATCATCTCTTTTCCGGTGTCAGTAGAAGCATCAAGTGGCAACAGTCATCTCTTTTGCCGAGATTATTGCAAGGATCTCAGTTTACTTGCACATAACTGACACCCAGTTTTCTTGCAGGTGACTTCTACTCTAGGAGTTTGTGGCTGGTGACGGCCCTCGGAGACGGTGTCATCAGCAGCAGCATCTGGCAAGTGCATCGAGTTTGCAACTCACAACTTCAGAAGATCTCGAGTTTCCAGCCTCACACAGGATCACATGCAAAAAGTGACACAAACAAAAGGTAGTTATGACACTTGAATCTAATAGGTTCCATGCAATAGTCAAGGTTTCTATGCCAACTGGAAAAATGACATAGGTGACCATCAGATTGTTGAAATGGATTAAGTCCAACTACAGTCTGAACATGTAACCTATACTATAATAAACCATAGGGTAGAGCTGAAGCTTCAATATGGATGACCTGAAGCTACTTATAATATGAACTGGTCCATAACAAATAATGAACCATAAGGTTGAGCTGAAGCTTCGCAAAACCTAATGCATGAACGGAACATGAGTAGTACTATAGTTGGTGCAAGTGGCATATCTCTGGTTTCACCAAAGATCACAGGAACCGGCTCTTTTGCAGCGCCAGAAATTCTGTTGATCATTAGGATGCTATATATATATATATATATATATATATATATATATATATATATATATATATATATATATATATATATATATATATATATATATATCCAAGCTCTTTGTGATGAGTATGCAAGTTAAGTGTATCTGATAACCTTGTTGAGATGATTTTGAGCTTGGGGAGCACCCTGATCTCGAGTTTGCATCTCACAACTGCAGATGATCTCGAGTTTGCAGCTCACAACAGGATCACATGCAAAAAGTGACACAAATTAACCATCTGTCTGAAGAGAAACAATAAAACTGACCAATAAACTACTTATACTATGGACTGATCCATAATTAATATTAAACCATAAGGTTGAGCTGAAGCCTCGCAAAACCTAATGCATTAACGGAACAGTAGTGGTACTATAGTAGGTGCAAGTGGCATATCTACAGGTTTCACCAAAGATCACAGGAACCGGCTCTTTCGCCGCGCCATCAATTTCTGATGATCATTGGGATGCTATATATATCCAAGGCCTTAGTGATTAAATAATAACATAAGAAAATTGATGAGTATGCCAGTTAAGCAGTTTTGAGCTTGGAGCACCCTCATTGTTGTGCGGCCGTGCGTGTAATCCAGTCATGCGCTTTAATCTCATCATGCATAAACACTGGAGCTAGAAGATTGATTGCAAGCATGCATTTTTTACTGTATAATACCATGAAAACCGTTTGCTTCGTGAAAATACAGCAGTATGACCAAATGATGAATGTATACGGTCCACAGATAAATGATCAAAGAGAACATCTAGCAGAGTTGAAGCCTCATCCTTACTTCACTTCAGGCAAAGGTCATTAATTGTCAGTTATGTGTACTTACATAGGTGCGTATGGGTAATTCAAGAAGCAAGGCGGTTGATCAGTAACCAGAAGAGGACGTTACTACGGGTATGCTGCATTTCTATGAGAAAGTACTACACATAGGTTATTTGCATAAACGAACATTCGCAAGCTTTTATTATAATGTTTTACAGGCCTTAAAAGCGTGATAACTGTTGAAGATAATACTACGGGCATGCTTTTACCTATCATAATGTGCTACACATGAGTTCTATGCATTTCTGATATTCACCTGCTTAATGCATAATGCTTTTCAGGCCTTACAAGCTCTACAATGGTTGAAGATAACAATGCAAGCATCATACCCGTAGCTCAAAATGTTGGGGAAAATTCAGCTACGGTTGCAGGTATAATGCTTGTGTGAATATTGTTGGGAATGTTGCCATGTAGATACGGCGTTTATATCATTGGCCTTATATTCATCCTGGTTATAACTCTACAGATGGATCAATGTCGTTTTCGGATGGAGAGCATAATGAGGCTTCGTTCACAGCTCCGAATATACTGAATTTGGATTTTAGCACAAATGAAGATGGTACTCACTCATCCGCATTACATCTGCCAAGATTGTTATAAACATATATTGTCGCCTATATATCATTGATTTTCTTTTCTTACTGGGTACAACTCTACAGATGGAACAAGTTCGCTACGGATTAAAGACCATCATGATGGTTCATTGTTGGGTTCCAACAATCTAACTCTTGATTGTGGCATAAATGTAGCTGGCCACAATAGTATTGGTACTGATTCATTCATATTTCAAATGCCATTAGTGCACTTATGGGAAGTCACTTTCATTTACAACATACCGCAATTTTTTCATATTGGTAATCTATAGGCGGTGAACCTCCAAACGAAGATATCGATGGTGCGACAAAGCTAACAGGTATTGCCACGGATGCTTATCTAACATCCATTTTGACCTGATGTACAGATGGTGCGACAAAGCATTATGGGCTTTGTGTTTTATACTTTTGACATGATGCAGATGACATCAGATCCATAGATCTAAGTCATATAACAAAGGAACAATTCAACACAAAAAGGCGTGCAGCTTATCATAAGAAAAAAGTCCAAGACAATGTGTTATTGCAAGAGGTTCAACAGCCCTGCTTGTCGAAATCTGGTAAGTTGTTTAACTACATGTTGCTGACTAATATTGCGGCATTCAAGTTTTGGAACTGTTTTCTTATATTTTGGTCAATGTGATCTACATGAGTTTTAAACAGAATCTTGCTACATGCAGTGGCTGTTTTTATTCACTAACTACCATATTTTTAATTCATCTTGTAGACCAGAGGGAACTTAACAATGCGTGGAGGCGGGAATCTTATCGCATTAGCAAGAAAGAGGGTTTGAAAAAACAATAAGTCGATGGCCACATGGTTCAACGTCGTACCCTAGGTGATATCACGAATGTTCGTCAACCAAGACATGTGATCTCGGGTACATCAATTACTCATTGTTTATAAATTTTCATGCGTGGCGTCCCCTTGGTATATCATAATAGATTACTGACCTATCATGTTGAATCAGATGACTTGAATGTCACCAAAGAGAATGCGGCAATAACGGAAGAAGATCGCAAAGGAGATCATAGAAACGCCCTGAGGAGAGCTTCTTATCGGAGGAAAAAAGAGCGGGGTCTCCAAGAAGATAAACTCCGCGCCCTTCATTTATCTGGTAAGAATTAAATGTTCTAACCATTATCTTTATTATCTTCAAGTCATTTCTTAACCATTAAATTTTGTGTATGATTTATTAACCATGTTTAACCAGACATCCCAACTAGCTCCGCCTATACAACATTATCGCATACTGATTCACCATTTACTGCTACACCTATGGAGACATCTGGTTTGTTTAATGACAATGATCTACATGGTAATTGACTTGTGAATAAGATGTCATCAATGTGGTCAGATTATGTTTTACTCACTACATTTAAATTATGTCCTCAATGACACCAGACATTGACGAGAATATACTTGAAGAAACAAATCATATAACCGGGGAAGATCGCAAGAGAGATCATTGAAATGCTCTTAGGAGATCATCTTATCGGAGGAAAAAGGATAAGATAATAGCAGATGAAAATCTACGGCCACTATCTAATTCAGGTAAATATGGTTGTTATTAATGCACAGTGCATACCTTCTCATACCAACAGTTGCTTTAGTTTCACGTTGACTGACATATAATTGTTGCCGTAGAACCAACTTAATATAATTGATGCAAAAAGCGTACCATCATATGCTTGATCTTAATGCAAATTAATTATATTTGAGTACGAGAAGAATGTTATGATATTCATTAGTCACTAAAACAAAATTGTTCTAATGATGCTTGCACACCTTTTTTTCATAAAGCCACCGCTGATAGCCCTAACTATACAGAATCATTGCATGATGATGCAACATTACCCCCTCCATCATTAGGCGCCTCCGGTGTTACCCATGACAACGACCGAGCTAAGAGGATACAGAGAAACTCTCGTAGCCGAGCATGTTATCAGAAGAAAAATGAGGAACTAACGGTTGATGATAGAGAGGATTTGAATCAAAAGATACGAGGGAAGCGCGTGCAACGCTGAAAAAGCATGTCGGAGATTGAGAAGGGGCAGTCAAGTGCTCAAAGGAAGGCCTGTTATGCTAAAAGGAAAAACACCCCGTGCAAAGAAATCCCTCGCACTCCCACGTCCAGACATTACTAACTCAACATCTGATAGTCTCGCAATACCCCTCTCTCGGGCTGCCGAAGATGACTCATCGGATGGCGACCCTCCCCCGGTCATGCCGAATTACGGTGTTTGCACCAATGGTATGTAATAGCTTTTGTTTGGTTCTGTTGCTCATTCTCATCAACCTTGTTCTGACATAATGCGGTCTTTGTCACATTCTCCGCAATGTTAATGCAGACGACATCGATGTGTTCCCAGAGCCCATCATGGGCGATGAGCCGACACCAGCCGAATTGATGGATGAGGAGTACTACATGTATCGCGACCAAGGTATGGTCAACTCGGAACTTGGAAGGCGTGGAGCTTTATTGTAATTGTAGTAATATGTGAATATTATTTTGATGATCATGTTTCAACGAATGCCTGTAGGATCCGATAATGACACATTCGAGGATGACGAGGAAGCGAGTATGTCGTCTGTTATACCTAGCGAGGTTGATCCATTAGACTATGTGTACACAAACATACCAGACAACACCCACATCCTAAAGCTCAACGCAAACTGCAAACACTGCAAGGCCAGAAAGTTTGTGTCTGAGACTGACGGATTCTGCTGTCGCAATGGACAGATCGAGCTTAAACAACTGGAACCAATCCCAGAGCTTATGAGGCTATGGTCCAGCATGGATTCAGATTCTAGACATTTTTGTGAGAACATACGGTTCTTCAACGGGCATTTCGCCTTCACAACCCTTGGCGTCAGCCTTGATGAGAACTACACAAACATGAAGTCTGGGGTGTACACATTTCGGGCACACGGAACCATCTACCACAATGTGCATTCGTTCGGGCCTAGCTCACGTCCAGAACATCTGCAGTTGTACTTCTATGATGACGACCCAACCATAACTCATCGTAAGGCGGCCACCAAGCAATTAGACCAAGATGTCATGAAGAAGTTAGTAGACATACTTAAAGAAAACCCGTACTCCCAGCAATTTAGGAGTTTGGGTGCACACAAGGACAACCTTGATGATTATAGGATAGACCTAAACACCGATAAGAGGCTTGACCAAAGAAAATATAATAGACCATTGTCATCTGAGGTTGCTGCAATTTGGGTTGAGGGCAGCGGCCTGGCAAAAAGGTTTGACCGGAGGATAACACTTTGTGGTAACAACAATGAAAGGCATAGTATACGCGTGTCATCCGGAGCATATGACCCGTTGTCTTATCCCCTATTCTATCCAAGGGGGGAACTAGGTTGGCATCCGAAACTACCTAAACGTAATGTTCCTTGGGAGGCTGTACTACATCCTCAGCTGGTCCATGATGATGATGAGGATGCAGGTATGACGTCTGTGTCCCTTTTTGTTTCAAATAATAAATTATTTCTCAAATACGTCATCATTTTGATGTTATTCCATCATGTGCAGAGGGTAATAGCAGGTTGTGCATCTCTGTCAGAGACTACTACTGTTATATGCTGCAGACACGGCCTGCAATCTTCAATCCCATACTCTGTGGAGCACGCCTGCTGCAGCAATGGGCGGTCGACATGTACGTTAAGATTGAGAGTTGTCGGTTGAGGTGGTACAGGAAGAACCAGACGCAGATTCATGCCGACTTGTATAAAGGAGTTGTTGATGCCATCACTTGGGGGAGACGCGAGCAAGTGCTGTTGGGGTTAGAATAGTGCTCCCTAGAACATACCATGGTGGCGACCGTGACATGAAGAAGAGGCATATGGATGCCATGGCAATTGTCCATACATACGGGAAGCCTGACATCTTCTTCACCATGACTTGCAATCCTAAATGGGAAGAGATAACGAATGAGTTGCTGCCTGGTCAGACGGCGCAAGACCGACCTGATATTGTGGCTCGTGTGTTCTATGGCAAACTAGAGCACATGAAATACATGTTGTTCAAGAAGAAGATCCTGGGTGTTGTAGTCGCTTACGTATACGTAGTCGAGTTCCAAAAAAGGGGCCTCCCCCACACACATTTTTTGTTGATCATGGACTCAACATATAACCTTATAGTCCTGGAGCAGTATGACCGACTCATTTCCGTGGAGCTCCCAGACAAGCATAAGTATCCGGAATTGTATGCAATGGTGGTAAAACATATGATGCACGGACCATGCGGTGCTCTCAACCCGAAGAATTTTTGCATGCAAGAAAACAGTTGCAAGTGCAGATATCCACGGCCGCTCAATGAGAACACAACACATGGGAAGGATTCATACCCAGTTTATCGACGGAGATACGATGGAAGACGTGCTAAGGTCCAAGGGAAGATGTTGGACAACAGATGGGTTGTGCCTTATAACCCATACCTAATGCGGATGTTCAATTGCCACATCAACGTTGAGGTCTGCTCTAGCATAAAGGCCGTCAAATATCTTTACAAGTACATTTACAAGGGCCATGATAAGGCTTCTTTCAGCATCGATCAGCCCGACGCCGATGGTAACATTGATGAGATCAAGAGATACGTTGACGCAAGGTGGGTCACCCCTCCGGAGGCTATGTGGAGGATATTTGGCTTCCCACTTTGCGCCAATTACCCGCCTGTCTTGCAGTTGCCCCTTCATCTCCCGAATATGCACAGGGTTGCATTCAATGTGCAGGCTGACTTGAAGAATGTTGTCACCTCCGAAAATGCTTCAAAATCCATGTTAACGGAGTATTTCAAGGCTAACCAGGAACACCCTCGGGCTAGGCATATATTGTACAAGGATTTTCCCGGAAGCTTTATATGGCAGAAGAAAAAGAAGTATTGGAAGCCGCGGGTCGAGCTTTTTCAAATTGGGCGCATAGTGTCTGCCAATCCTGCCGAGGGGGAGCGATACTACCTACGTGTGTTGCTTAACCATGTTACGGGCAAAACATCCTTTGACGACTTGCTCACCGTGGACGGTGTGCTATGTGGGAGCTCTAGAGAGGCTGCTGAAAGGTTGGGACTCATCGAGGCAGACAACACGCTCGACGACTGTCTTAATGAGGCTGAGTTGTGGGCGATGCCATGTTCACTTAGGAGGCTCTTCGCAACCATCTTGGTGCACTGCGAGCCAGGCGACGTGCGTGGTCCATGGGATCGGCACTTTGAGCCTATGTCAGATGACTATCGTCGATCACGCACGTCCCCTGACGAGGTGGAGCAGATGGTGTTGCTTGACATTAGGGGTATGTTGCAGTCCATGGGTAAATACATTGTTGATTTCGCTCTTCCAAGCATAGATGATGCGTTTGACCCAACAGAGGGCGAGGCAAGAGAGGTTACCGAGGAATCAACCGTTGAGTTTGACATGGATGACACAAAATTGGCATCTTCACTGAACATGGAGCAGAGGGCCACATACGATGAGATACTAGGGGCTATTGAACGCGGTGATGGGGGTGTATTCTTTGTTGATGGCCCTGGAGGTACAGGTAAGACCTTCCTATATAGGGCGATGCTTGCCAAGGTGAGGAGCCAGGGTAAGATTGGTATCGCTACCGCGACGTCCGGCGTCGCCGCTTCTATCATGCCTGGCGGCAGGACTGCCCACTCGAGGTTCAAGATCCCATTGAGTTGCGATGATGGAGCCTCGTGCAGCTTCACCAAGCAGAGTGGGACCGCCAAGCTGCTACGGATGGCATCATTGATAATATGGGACAAGGCCAGCATGACGAAGCGACAAGCGGTTGAGGCATTGGACAATAGCATGCGCGACATCATGGGAATACGCGACCGACCCTTTGGAGGAAAGACTGTTGTTTTTGGCGGGGACTTTTGGCAGGTTCTTCCGGTCGTCAGAAGGGGGTCGCGGGGCCAGATAATTGATGCAACCCTCCGAAGTTCTAATTTATGGAAGGGTATGCGGCAGCTTTGGCTCATCACCAACATGAGGGCTCATAATGACACATGGTTTGCCGATTACTTGCTAAGGGTCGGCAATGGCACTGAGGATGTCGACGATCAAGGCAACATAGTGTTGGGGAACGTAGTAATTTTAAAAAAAATCCTACGCACACGCAAGATCATGGTGATGCGTAGCAACGAGAGGGGAGAGTGTTGTCCACGTACCCTCGTAGACCGAAAGCGGAAGCGTTAGCACAACGCGGTTGATGTAGTCGTACGTCTTCACGGCCCGACCGATCAAGCACCGAAACTACGGCACCTCCGAGTTCTTGCACGCGTTCAGCTCGAAGACGTTCCCCAGACTCCGATCCAGCAAAGTGTCGGGGAAGAGTTCCGTCAGCACGACGGCGTGGTGACGATCTTGATGTTCTACCGTCGCAGGGCTTCGCCTAAGCACCGCTACAATATTATCAAGGAGAACTATGGTGGAGGGGGGCACCGCACACGGCTAAGAGATCTCAAGTATCAATTGTTGTGTCTATGGGGTGCCCCCTGCCCCCGTATATAAAGGAGTGGAGGAGGGGGAGGGTCGGCCTAGCTATGGCGCGCCCTGGAGGAGTCCTACTCCCACCGGGAGTAGGATTCCCCCCCTTCCATGTAGTAGGAGTAGGAGTCAAGGAAAGGGGAGAGAGAAGAGAAGGAAGGAGGGGCGCAGCCCCTCCCCTAGTCCAGTAGGACTAGGCCTTGGGGCGCCCAACCTCTCCTCTCTCTTTCCCTAAAGCCCAATAAGGCCCATATACTCCCGGCGAATTCCCGTAACTCTCCGGTACTCGAAAATACCGAATCACTCGGAACCTTTACGATGTCGAATATAGTCGTCAATATATCGATCTTTACGTCTCGACCATTTGAGACTCCTCGTCATGTCCCCGATCTCATCCGGGACTCCAAACTCCTTCGGTACATCAAAACTCATAAACTCATAATAAAACTGTCATCAAAACCTTAAGCGTGCGGACCCTACGGGTTCGGGAACAATGTAGACATGACCGAGACACGTCTCTGGTCAACAACCAATAGCGGAACCTGGATGCTCATATTGGCTCCCACATATTCTACGAAGATCTTTATCGGTCAAACCGCATAACAACATACGTTGTTCCCTTTGTCATCGGTATGTTACTTGCCCGAGATTCAATCGTCGGTATCTCAATACCTAGTTCAATCTCGTTACCAGCAAGTCTCTTTACTTGTTACGTAATACATCATCCTGCAACTAACTCATTAGTTACAATGCTTGCAAGGCTTATAGTGATGTGCATTACCGAGTGGGCCCAGAGATACCTCTTCGACAATCGGAGTGACAAATCCTAATCTCGAAATACGCCAACCCAACAAGTACCTTCGGAGACACCTGTAGAGCACCTTTATAATCACCCAGTTACATTGTGACGTTTGGTAGCACACTAAGTGTTCCTCCGGTAAACGGGAGTTGCATAATCTCATAGTTATAGGAACGTGTATAAGTCATGAAGAAAGCAATAGCAACATACTAAACGATCAAGTGCTAAGCTAACGGAATGGGTCATGTCAATCACATCATTCTCCTAATGATGTGATCCTGTTAATCAAATGACAACTCATGTCTATGGCTAGAAAACATAACCATCTTTGATCAACGAGCTAGTCTAGTAGAGGCATACTAGTGACACTCGGTTTGTCTATATATTCACACATGTATTATGTTTCCGGTTAATACAATTCTAGCATGAATAATAAACATTTATCATGATATAAGGAAATAAATAATAACTTTATTATTGCCTCTAGGGCATATTTCCTTCACATAGTACTCCCTGAAGATATTTGTCTGTCGTCTACAGGCGAGGTTGACGACCTGGAGAAGCTTATTGACCACGTATTTCCGAGTCTAGACGACAACATGGCTGATTCGAATTACATGACATCTCGAGCAATCCTTTCCACAACAAACGACAATGTAGACAAGATAAACATCCGCATGATAGAGCGTTTTCATGGAGATGAAGTAATCTACCATAACTTTTTACAGTGCGGAGGATGACCCATATGGCTACTATGCTCAGGAGTTTCTGAATGGATTGACTCCTAATGGTCTTCCTCCTCATGCTCTCAAGCTAAAGCTGAACTGCCCTGTCATACTTCTAAGGAACATTGATCCAGCGAATGGACTGTGTAATGGCACTAGGCTTGTTGTTAGAGGTTTTGAGAGGAACACCATTGATGCAGAAATCGTGATTGGACAACACGCTGGCAGGAGGGTCTTCCTTCCTCGAATACCTCTCTGCCCATCTGAAAATGACATGTTTCCGTTCAAGTTTAAGAGGAAGCAATTTCCTATAAGGCTTAGCTTTGCTATGACCATTAACAAGGCTCAAGGGCAGACCATCCTGATTGTTGGTGTCTACCTACCCAATCCCGTGTTCTCACATGGTCAGCTCTATGTTGCTTTGTCTCGAGCCACCACGAAGAGAAACATAAAGATACTCATTCAGAAGGAGAAGCCGAAGGAGAAGGCCAACAAGCATAAGGACAATCCAAAGAAGCGAAAAAGAACGACTGTGTCCTTACTGACCTCGATGAAGAACATCGTCTACAAGGAAGTCCTTACCGGCTGAAGACCAGTTATTAGCAAGGCAGGTTTTGTAATGACAGAGCAATTACTCTTGCGATTGTCAAGACATGCTGTAATTCGTTTTTCTTATTGTATCTTTTTATTTGTTATTTTGATAGCTGGAGGTATACTCGATCAACTTGAGCTACGCACTGCAGTTCAATAATCAGCCGTCGTATTGGCACCATCATCGCTGTTATGGTTTTTCTACTATCGTTGTTTTTATGGCAATGTACATGTCACACAACGTATTATTTAGTGTGTAATCCGTCATCCAGATCTAATGATTGGCCTGCTAAATACCTTGGACATGCAATGAACTTTTTGAATTAGGGCAAGTTATCGTACCCGTTCTTATTTATTTTGGTAATTTGATACTATGCTTGACTGTAATTTTTTTGGCGTCCTTATTATCTATCTATTATTCTGATATGTCACAACTAAAAGATTCAGATTGGTTTGAATTATAAGACCAACACACGCATAAGGGAAGTTTGTGCAACTTTTGAAATTATATTTTGCATATGTACTTTTAATAAATAATAAAATGCGTGTAATGCGTATTTGCTAATAAGTTTAAATACCCGTTCGACTCTCTAGATTGTGACAATGCACATGTCTGTTCGCTGAAGTGTGCAATATTTGGCAAAAGTTATATTACTTGTACTTTCACGCAGCTATACTAATTATTTAACAATTCAATTCAAGTTACATATTATTCTTTTCCATTGGTTCATTTACGTTTATGAGTTTACTGCGGATCTGAAAGAGTTCTAAACTATAAATTTGTACAAGGCTGCATTAATCTAGGACCTGGCGAGGACTGGTTCAGGGAGCAAGCATCGTTTCATGGTTTTCTGGTCCATGAGAACTTGTGTTAGGCTGATATCGAGCATCGTGTGTTGTCGTGCCTTAGCGGGACAGCAAGGATTCCACTAAGATGGCTGGTTGGTCTGAGGGTGGTCGACTTATAGTTGCACCCAGCCAAGACTATTTGCTATGCTGGCATCAAATAATTAAATGTTCATCGAAATGTGTATCCTTTTCTAGATGCCATGTAATACTAGGATTCTCTTTTTACCTTCTGATGAGAGCGTGCACTAGATTATTCTGTTGGTTACATCCGTACGAACTAGCATGGCAAGTAAGGCTCTTAGCTAATTTTCTAGAGCAAGATTATCTATTACTTATGGATATTTTCCTATCACATTATACATCTCATTATATATAGAGCTCCAAGTCCATGCTAAATAATCAAACCGTAGAAACATGAATCTATGAAGGAAATTACTATAGATATATAACTCCTAAAAGATAAGCTCGGAGGACTTTTGATAGATTCAGCAACAGAGATTTTTTAGGTTGCTAATCCTTAGTGACCTGGCCGTTTGTGACAGGGTTGCCATGTGGTAGTGGCCATAGTGCCCAAAGGTGTGTCTGTAACATGATACTGCATCCTGCAAAATTATCTTATTTAACATTGGACAGATTGTTGACAATCCAACATTGAAGTGCATTTAGCTAAAAACTTTATTCATGTGAACCGGCAGTGATTTTTGACATCCTACCCCGGACAAAAAATCTGGTATAACCATATATGTACTTCTGAGAAAATGGTAGCTGAACATTTTTTCTACTGCATTTGTATTCCTAATGAGATGTGTTTCAAGTTTTTTTTCTGTTCTTAGACTACATTTGTAGATGCCTATCATTATGTTATGACTTAACATTTCAACCCATCCTAATAATTTGAACAGACGGTTGCATAAATAGTAGCTGAAGAATTTGGTGTGAAACTTGGAGCAGAAGTAGGATATACAAAAAGATTTGAGGATGAAACAAACCCCGTATGATACAAGATTTAATTAGAGATTATCATATTTTCCTACTATTTAGCATGCAGGTTATTTTTTAATGGCATGTTTAAAACATAACCTCAAACCAAAATTAGAAATAACTTAATTTTACAAAATGCAGACTTATTAATATATATCCAAAATATAAGATGCCAATATCCAGACATAATATCCGGAAACAAATAATATATTATAGGCCTACTTAGTATTAATTACGGCATGTGATCATATCCGGTGTTTACATAATGGCATGTTTGGTGTTTTTCATTGTAATATACTACTGGGTTGATCACGCCGAATCACAATTTTGATTCCAGTGAATTTTTTGTGATTGTGATCATATGAGTTGATTCATTTTCCGATTTTGTAATTATTGTTTCCTTATAAACATCTATAAAATGCTACACCCTTTAATCAGCCAAACCCAAACCATACCGCTCTAACACCCTTGCCACTACAGCTAACTTTGACATGTCGTCATCCAACAGCATCGATGGGTCTGATGATAATCATCAAGATCAAGAAGAAACGAGGGAGCTGCACCCTGATGATCTTGGTCAGCTGGAACAAGATGAGGAAGAACCGAGCCGAGATGGGAATGTTGGTGAGCGATCTGCACCGAGATGTAAGAAACTAAAGAAGCATGATCATAACCTGCCTGTTCAATTCCCATCCATGCTTTCGTCGAACCATTTTGATAACCTAATCCGACGTGTGAGGTGCATCACATCCCTCATGCACATGTCCCCTCAGGCTGGGATATCCAGCGTGACACGGGGTCAAGTGCAGCGAGGAAAGACGTTTGGGGTACCAACAACTATGAGATTCTGCAGGCACAGAAGCATACTAGCATGTTGGTGCAGGTTTTGATTGACCACATAAATCATTTGACGGAGGTGGTCGAGAAGCATATTCAAGCATGTGACAAGAAGCCACCACCAGTTGTTAAGGACGAAGCATAAGGAGATCTATAATAATGTTGAGATGATAGATTGTTTTTTTTTTCATCCCGTGTAACCGTTCGGACTTGAACAATAATAAAGTTTGATTTTCAGTTGATTTATGCATGCTACGTGTGTGCTAAATATGCTCAATGACAATCTGATTTTCCCTTATATCTTATTTATTTCCCTAATTACGCTCTAATTTCTTAAATTAATTCTACACGATGATAGCGTGACAAAAAAACGGATTAATATCATAATATAATTTGTCACCCTAATTCTTAGCCGAAAGTCCTCATTGCAGGCATGCACATGATCTCTCCCATCTCTCTATGTGCACCTTCTGCATACTAGGGTCTCTCGCTGCCGTCCAGGTGGCTCCTGGTGCCGCCACGCCTTTGATCTCCTCCGCCAATCCACTACGATCCTACTAATCCGTGTTACTGGTTCGTTGACTTCCCTCCATTGTTTATCTCAAATCTTGCAGAACAGAGTGGCTTTTCTGGATCTGCACTTTTCAGGCAGGGGGGCCGAAGCCGGCGTGGGATTGCTGGTTTATGCTGCTCCGTATGGCAGAGAGAGCGTGTGTTTGTGAGAAAGGCGCAAGGGCCAGAGCAGCTCTATCCTTCTGTGTAATTTTGATGCCGACGAGCAGCAGCAGCCAGGCCTCACGCGTTGAGAGAGATAGAGAGATGAGCTATAATTTTTAAATACTGAATGATCCCGCTGATATGTTGCTTCTGCTAATGCATAAACAGAGAGCATTTGCCTAATGACGTTGTTGCTAATGCATACGCATAAATAGACAACATTATGTTGTTTGGTAGCTATCGGAGCGTGTACTTCTACGACTATTAGGCAACGTGCTCTACTATTGTTTCTCATTTGTACATATGTGTGTCATTAAGACAGTCGTGATGAAAAAGAATAAACAATATTCTCCCATAGTGCAATTATATTATTTGATATAGATGATGATCGTAAAGTTATGTGTTAGGCATGATATATGTGAAAACACTAAAATTGTCTACTGTCCCATAGCTACGCACGGGCATTTACCTATATCATAATTTTATATATCATCAAGTTAATGGAAAATTAAAATATAATATAATTAATTAATATATTAATGTGAATATAAGAAAGGTTAATAAATATCCATAAAAAAGAAAGTCTGTTTTTCAAAGGCAAGTGATAAATCATATGCGTTTTTATAGGAAAGTGATCATAATGTGAATCAAACTGAAGATCATGGACCGATTTTGTTATGTACGTTTCCTTGATTAATAATCAATATTTAATAGGTTGCCGAATATTACATATCTGAATATAGATATGTCACCCACGGTGGCCTAGCCAGCCAAAAACAAATTTTCATCACTATTTCATTTTCCCGCCGCCCACTATGCTTATATAAATAATCCCCGCTGCCCACAAATTTTCTATAGAGTAAAAGTCATCTCCTCCACGACGACCATGGTGATCTCATACGGATCAATCACATCTAAGAGGGTGGTGGCGCCGCCGCCAGCTCCTGTCATCAGTCAACTCATCTCCCCTCCGATGAACAGGCAAGATAGAATAATCTTTTAGTACGTCTATTTGCCATCACTATATAACGGGTTTTTTTCTTGAAATAATCACCATTGTTTTGCCACTTGTTCTTTATCTAAAAAGATGGAGCACATGGGATACACTAGAACATAGTAATAGGCTTTGCGATCAAATCATCTATTGTCGACTCGTTTTCTACTTGTATATTAGTTAAAACCAGATGGACAGTGAGTCTGAATTACATAATCTTTTTGTTTCATCGTGTACAAACCAGATGTAGCAAGCACTAACACAATCACCTGAGTATATTACTATTTGATTAGCATTCATTTATATAGTTTGTTAAGTTAATAGATTGATGGTCTAGCTGTAATCTCATTGGGTTTGTTTCTTATAACCATTGGGTACTGCATGTTTTCAAAACCATATTTATCCCATATGCAATAGTTCTGATTGCAAGAAGAAAACAAATAAGCAGAACATGAATAATATGTATAAATTTGGCATGATTATTGTTGGGCCACTAGAATGTTATGCTCCTTGTCTGCTAAATTTTATGGTCCCCTTGGAAAATAATTTTACCTGATCCTTTTGTTTTTTATACGCACAGGAACATGAATTTTCATCGTGTCCAAATGGAACACATATATCATAATTGCTAGATTATTCAAGCTAGGGTCATGTGGAAGGCTCACATCAAAGAGAATGGAATGGGAAACATGTACCTTCAGTGCATACTACTCGATCGGCATGTAAGAATACTTTATGGCCCACATGTTTTAAATACAATTTTGATAAACATGTTTATTTGCTCATTGTTGTTATGTTTCATGAAAATATATTAGGGAACAAAGATGGAAGCGATTGCATACAACAGCTAGGCAATCCGTTTCAACAGCGTGCTAGAAACCGGTAGGACCTATGATTTCAATCGCGTCGGGTTCAACCCCACAGAAATGCCAAATGGACATTTCTGGTACCTAGCCATGGACTTTGTGTCGGGGGTTGGGTGCGACATATGCCAAAGGATGGCTTATCATGGTGGGGGCGAGTAGAACGTCGTCGGTGCCTGGAAACGGGATGAGGCGAAGGCATGCACGCCGGCGGATCTTACCCAGCTTCAGGGCTCTCTGTGGAGATAATACCCCTACTGCTGCTCTGCGGGGTCTAGGCATGATCACTATGGCAAAGTGGGTACAAGGTTGCTCCTTGAGCTGTTCGGGGCGAGGAAGGAGAAGGGCACGACTAGCTCTTCTCTTCCCTCTATCTGTGTCTAAAACTACTAGGGTCCAACCTCTTGCATGGGTGCCCCGGGGGGTTTATATAGGCCTACCCCGGGGTACAATGGTAATGTCTGGCTGGCATGGTCCCGGCCGTCTGTCTCTCAGTCGCCGTCTTCTCTGCCCATTGCTGGGGCCTGCCGTCTAGTGGGCCCCGCCGACAGGCCCGACATGGGGCAGCAGGCCTGTCCACTTGTGGCGAGTCTTGCCGGCTGCGGATTCTGTAGCCAGCGCCTCTAATGGCGCTGGCTTGGTCATGAGGTCATGCCAGCAGTGCCGCCGCTGACGGGCGATCCTGTTGCCATTCCTGTCTTATGCAGTTAATGGCGTGCGGGGCCCGTGGGAGGGCGGCCGACTCACGGGGTCGGCTCCCACGGGTCCGGCTTGTGGCGCTCGCCGTCTTACGCACCCGCCGACGGCGGTAATCCCGCCGTCTACGGGTAAATGCAGACAGGCCGTCATGGGCTCGAGGTGCCGCCCAGGCTGATGTCGAGGCGGCATGGCAGCGATGCGCGCGGATGGAGATCTCCGTCGATGCGGCGCCTTTGTGGCCATGCACGCGCCCGTGTGAACGGGTAGGGATGGGCGGCGGCGGCCGCACCCCATCCGTCCGTAATTGCGTAGGCAGGAGGTGGTGGGAGTCACGGGCCGACTCCCCATAGCCGGCTTCTCTGGAAGCCGCCCGTTGGGAGTCGGCTTATCTCGAAGCCGTCTCTGGGTCTCGGCCGTGAGGGGCAGTCGGCGGCTCTGCCGCCGACTCTCAGAAAGTGGTTCTTCGTCTTGGGGTCTTGAGGGGCGCAGCCTGCCCCGATGTTTTGAAAGGTCCGGTGGCTCGGGTTTGCCTACCCGTGGCCCATTACTCCGACAATAGTCCCCGAAGCTGGTGAGGCGCCGAGGGCGACAGGTTGAGGAGCCTCAACAGTTTCATCCTTCTGGTGGTGGAATCTGGGCCTTGCGCCGTCTTCCTCGAGCCGACTAGCTGGAGCGGACTCATGAAGGCCGTCTTGCCCTTGGAGAGTCGAAAGTCGTGGCGGGAACCGAGCAGCGTGCTGATAAGTTTCTGGCGGCGGCCTTCTGCGGGCCCGTCGCGTGGCGCCCTGTGGCGGTCGATCTGCCCACCGCAGCGTGGCGAGACAGGCCGTCGGGTGGGGCCGCCGTTACAGCGCCTCGGCACGCGAGCGGATCCGTTGCGGCCGTGCGGCGGTTGGGGTTCCACGTCGTTTCTGCGCGCGATAACCCGTGGGTTAAATCGTGGGTGTGGGGTCTGGCGCGATTAATCCCACGTCCGCCCCATCGGCTTCTCAGCCCATGAGCCTATAAGTAGGCGGGAGGAGGCGGCTGCACGCGCACCCATCTCCCCGCTTCCCCCACTTCCTCTTGCTTCTTCTTCCCCTTGATTCTTCTTCCTCTTGCCGCCGCCGCGCCGAACCACGCCACACCGCGGAGATGAGCTCTTCCTCCGCCGCTGCACCTCCCGCCACACGCTCCGGCGTGTGGGACGGCTCGAGGTGGGCGACAACCACATCAATTCCTCCGCCAGACGCGCGCCTCCCGGCAAGAGCCTAGTGCGGACCAGCGCCCGCGGCCAGGTGAAATAACGCCGGCGCCGGAGGAGGGCGGCGGGTCGATTCCTTTCGCACCTCATGCGCGGCCTAGGGCTGCCCGCGGCGGCTTCTTCGCGCCTTCTTGGAGTTCCACGGGCTCCAGCCGCACCACCTCACTCCGAATACGGTGGTGCTGCTGGCTGCCTTCGCCGCCTTGTGCGAAGGCTTCCTTGGCGTTCTCCCACCATCGAGCTGTGGGGAATTCTTCGATCAAGCTCGGCACACGTCGCGGTGTGCCGCTCTATGTGGCACCTTCATCGCGATGCGGAGGCCGGTGGCCGACAACCCGTTTCCCGCCATTCCGCTGATCAAGTCGGTGAAAATGTGGCAGCGATCCTACTTCTATGTGAAGAACGTTGCTCCAGAAGGCAACTGGGTCAATCTGCCGCCTTACGAAGCCGGCGTACTGGCGGGGAGGCTCGCCAGCTGGTCCCACCGGTCAGGCCGACTCTGCTGGCGCCGCCGCTGTCGTCGCGACTACTGATCTTGTGCGATCGAGAGGGCTTGACCGGGGCCGACCTGCTGGCCGCCGTGGCGTGCGAGTCCTTCGCTCAAGGCTGACCTCATCGATCCGTCGGATGGCCACCGGGACCCGATCGGCTATGCTCCAAGGACATGCCCCAGCGGAGGTGGCGGACACGGTGAACTTCATGGCGAACTGCAATATCACGGCGGATTGGCAGTTCGGCAAGGAGCCTCTCGCATACGCCAACCCCGCTTTGTGGTAAGTCGTCTCTCTTCCTCTTCTGTTTTCTTTTCAGCGAATCCGACCTCGATCTTCTTTGGTTTTTGAGTTAGAACCCCTCATGCAGCCCTCGGCCCGGCACCACAGGGCGGCCCGTGAGTTCAAATCCCTGACGGGCGGAGGCGATGTCGGCGACCCTGACTTGGGGGTGGCGGCGATGGAGGCCGACGCCGAAGGAGGAGGAGGAGGGCTGACGACTTGAGCCCTCGGCTACCTTCGCCCGGTGGCACGAAGATGATGGCGAGGGGAAGTCGTCCCCGCCGCCAACCGAAGGTCGGCCAGCCCGGCGTGAGTTCCTCCACCGTCTTGGGTGGTCGGTGCGAAGAAGCGCCGGGCCGGGCCGAGCCTGCTTGGCGGCCGGTCGAAGAAGTTTAAGGGGACGGCCGCCGCGACCAAGCAGGAAGAGGCGGCCGCAAAGGCTAACCGCTTCCGCAAGGAAGTGAAAAAAGCCACCACCTGGTCTCAGCGTAAGTGCTTACCTTTTGCCTTGTTTTCTTCGGTGAATCTTGTCCAAATCTTTTACATGTCTTCTTCGCATCAGGGCTCCCTTACTTTAGAGAGGGTCGCCGCCGCCTCCGTCATGGGGTCGGCAGAGCGTCCGCCCTGTCGGCGGATTGACCCGCCGCCGACCTCCGGGAGGCGATGGGCGGAGCAGCGCAGGAGAAGCCTTGACGAGGAGGAGGCCGCCCGTCTGGAGAAAGGCGGAGGCCGAGAAGGCGGCGGCCTGCCCAGCCGGAAGCTGGATGAGGCAAGCCGCCGTGGCGGCAGCGAGCCGAGGAGGCCGCGCGCCTCCAATCGGCGCTGCTCGTCACCTCGCTGAGCTCCGCGCCGCTGCCCCCGGAGTTCACGGGGCAGACTGAGGGAGCCGGCGGTGAGCACCCCATCATGGAGAAGGAAGGCGGCGAGGCCTCCATGTCAGGCACGGCCGTGCCGCCACCGCCACCTCCGCCGCCGTCTGGGAGCGTGCGAGGTAAACAGCAGGCGGACCCGCTGGTGCCGCCGACTGAAGACGAGGCCGTGGTGAAGCTGCTCCTTCAAGTCGCCTCGCCAGCGCACCGCCGTCTTGAGAAGGCGACTTGGTATACGCCCCTTGCAGAACCGGCACCGCCAACTCGGCCATCCAGATGCGGCGACAAGCGCCCGCGCCCGTTGGGTGGGTGCGAGGCGGCACAGTCCGCTGAACCGGCGCTTACGGGCGTTGAGCGGCTGCGGCGGGCGGCGCCATCCATAACTGCACCAAAGCGCACTGGCGTCGCGAACCGCCGTTCGGGTATGTTTTCTTCTTTGAGTTTTTCTTGTTCTTCTCGTGAGGCGCCGGCCCTGCTGAGTGTAATCCCGAGTTTGGGCGGCTGCTGGCGAGTGGCTCGGAACTCCATCGATAATTCCACATATTTACCTTTGTGCGAAATGCTTATCACAGGAGTATCACAACCTCCGCGTCACTGCCTTCAACCGCAATGTTGAAGAGTTGGGCAAGGGGACCGCCGACTTGTCGAGGAGCCGGGGTGAGTCTTCTTTATTCTTCGCGGGGGCGCCCTGGCGCACCCTCGGGCTGTAGTCCCCGAGATTCGGGCCGACTACTAAGTAGTCGGGCCGGATCTTCCTGGCGACCTTCTTAGTTGGCGACTTAACGTCCTTTTCTTTTTATTCTTGAGGATAGCGCCACTCTCCGGCGGCAGCTGGGCGCAGCCGACACCGCCTTGCGTGCCAAGGGGAGGAGTGCAACAAGCTCACCATGAGCGCGACCTGCAGCTCTGGTGGCGGACAAAGGAGCTGCTTAAGATGGCGCAGGACGAAGCGGAGAAGAGAGAGGATGCTCTCCTGTCCGAGTTCGAAAGCGAGCACTCCTCCTGGACCGACAAGGAGGCACAGCTAACCTACGGCTTCCATGAAATCGAGGACATCGTGACGGTGAGTTTCTTTACTTTCCTTCTTTGAGCCGCTAACTATAGGTCGGGCCGACTCCTGGTTTCTTGACTTTCTTCTTTTTCGTCTTGGCAGACTTCTTCCCCGGCCACACGCAGGTGGTCAATCAAGCCATCGAGGCTGATCGCGAGGCGCGGAGGGCAAATGGTGCGAAGATTGCTGCCAACGCCCCCCGGACCCTTGACGAGCAGCTTCTGAGCATTGAGGCTCGTCGTGGCGGCCCATCGGATTTGCGCCCGGCTTCAGCGTGTCGGCGCCCAGTGATCGCTGCCCTATGGCGGACATGCGGTTCTGCGTACTCCCGGTCGGACTGCCGGTGGCTGGAAATCCAGCTGGCCGTCTTGAGGCTGGAAGGTTCCGCGGCCGGGCTGGAGTCGCCGGGCCTTGGAATTCGTCAAGCGTGGTATCGAGGCTGGATCTGGACCGGCTGGCAGCGTTCGGTCGAAGGCCAGGCGGAGCTGCTGGCTGCGGAAAGCGCCCTCGTCGGCGTCACGATGGCGTCGCCGACTACATGGACACCAGCGTCTTCGTCCACTGGCGGGCTGAGGGCGGCGGGAGGCGCCGCCCGGAGTGGTTCGAGATGAACCCAGTTATAGCGAGACTTCGGCGGAGGTGATCGGCTCAGCGCCGAGGAGGAAAGCGGCGGAGGGCGGAGGTGAGGCAGGCGCCCGAGAAGGAGGCGGGCGACCAGCCTCGGCTTCGACGCGCCTCCGGCAACGAGCCGCGCCCGCCCGGGCGGCTGCCGTCGGAGATGATCAAGCGAGACTGCCCTTGACCCGGCCGCCCGGCGCCGACACCGCCGTCTCCTCCGGCCCTCAAACCCGTATGCGCTTCCTAGGCTGCCGTCTTGCCTTTATTTTATCTGCTTTGATAGTCTTTGAAAAACTTGTTAATTCGCACAATTCCACCCGCGGGGTGTATTTTGAACTTCTGCTCGAAGATTCAGCCAAGGGCCTATGCTGTGTAAATATTATCCTAATTCTATCTTTCCTTGCTCATTGCTCTTATGGCTTTTTCCTTTGCCGCCTTCCCTTAGTCGCCGCCTTGCCCGTCGGACAACCGCTCTGCGGACTGCCGTTTGGATCAAGTGCTTGGCTACTTTTGGGAAGGCAAGTACTTGGCCATTTTTTAGAGTCTTTTTAACAAGTTGGATAGAAAGCGGCAAGCCGACTACTCAAGAGTCGGCTTTGCGAAGAGAGGCTGGAAGCCGGCTTAAGCTATGTTTATGCTTTGGGTCCTTAGCCATTTTTCATGTGGGCGCCCATTCTTCCTACTCCCGCCCACCAAACAGTCGCTCTGCGAATTGTGGCTTCTGACAGGAGACGGCTTAGGCACCACACACTACTTGTCCGACTACAGGAAGCATTCCATAGCGGTAGCGAGTCCCAGGTCGACTAGTCGAAACCGGTGCCAAGCGACATAACAAAAAGTAACATACTTGAAGGCATAATTCTTATCATACGAGATAATAAAAAGGCAGTCCCGAACTCGTCTCGGGGGCCGAAGTCTTAGTACTTTAACACAAAAGGTAGCGTGGTACATCTGCATCAAGCTGTAAAATCTTGGAGAAGATTAGCATTCCATAACCGTTCCGTCTCTTTGCGGAGTCGTCCCTCTTGCGTGCTCGGGGCTTCGGCGTCGATCGGGTAGTAGGAGTCGTTGCTTGACACTTTGTCGACAATGAAGGGGCCTTCCCAAGGTGCCGGCAGCTTGTCTTGGCGGCTGTTCGCTGGATCAGCCGGAGCACAAGGTCGCCCTCTTGGAAAGATCTCGGCCTGACTTTCCTATTGTAGTAGCGGCGCAGGCTCTGCTAGTAGATCTGGACCGGCTGAGTGCCAACAGCCGGCCCTCTTCCAGCAGATCGGCGCCGTCTTGTCGTGCTTCTTCTGCTTCCTCCTCAGTGTACATGGTGACTCGCGGGGAGTCGAACTCTATGTCCATTGGGATGACGGCTTCAGCACCGTAGACGAGGAAGAAAGGTGTGAAGTCGGTTGACTTGTTTGGAGTCGTGCGCAAACTCCAGAGGACGGCTGGCAACTCCTTAAGCCAACAGTCGGTCGAACGCTCCAGTGGTTCGACCGGTCGAGGCTTGATGCCAGACAGGATGAGGCCGTTTGCTCGCTCCACCTAGCCGTTTGACTGCGGATGGGCAACGGACGCTAAGTCGATCGGATGCCTTGTGTCGATCGAAGCGGGCGAGCGCCCTTGGCAAAATTTGTGCCATTAGTCGGTGATGATCTTTGTGTGATACCGCCGTGCGAGTTGTGATGTCGGCGATGAAAGTCACTGCAGTTGGACCATTCAACTTCTTGATGGGCTTTACTTCTATCCACTTGGTGAACTTGTCCACCGCGACAAGTAAATGAGTCGAACCACCTCGTGCTGCTTTGAATGGTCCTACCATGTCCAGGCCCCAAACAGCAAAGGGCAGGCGATGGGGATAGTCTTGAGTCACGGAAGCCGGCTGATCTGACTTGGGCGGAACATCTGGCACCTTGCATTTTGCACTAATTCCTTGGCCTCTTCTAGGGCAGTTGGCCAGAAGAAACCGTGTCGGAAGGCTTTGGCGACGAGTGCTCTTGAGGCCGCATGGTGACCGCACTCGACTTGATGAATGTCTTCGAGAATCGCTTGGCCTTGCTCTTGAAGGAAATATGCCCTAGAGGCAATAATAAAGTTATTATTTATTTCCTTATTTCATGATAAATGTTTATTATTCATGCTAGAATTGTATTAACGGAAACATGATACATGTGTGAACACATAGACAAACATATAGTCACTAGTATGCCTCTACTTGACTAGCTCATTAATCAAAGATGGTTATGTTTCCTAACCATAGACATGTGTTGTTATTTGATTAATGGGATCACATCATTAGGAGAATGATGTGATTGACATGACCCATTCGTTAGCCTAGCACTTGATCGTTTAGTATATTGCTATTGCTTTCTTCATGACTTATACATGTTCCTGTAACTATGAGATTATGCAACTCCGTTTACGGAGGAACACTTTGGGTGCTACCAAGCGTCCTGGCGTAACTGGGTGATTATAAAGGAGTACTACAGGTGTCTCCAAAGGTACATGTTGGGTTGGCGTATTTGAGATTAGGTTTTGTCACTCCGATTGTCGGAGAGGTATCTCTGGGCCCTCTCGGTAATGCACATCACTATAAGCCTTGCAAGCAATGTAGCTAATGAGTTAGTTACGGAATGATGCATTACGTAGCGAGTAAAGAGACTTGCGATGCGAGATTGAACTAGGTATTGGATACCGGCGATCAAATCTCGGGCAAGTAACATACCGATGACAAAGGGAACAACGTATGTTGTTATGCGGTTTGACCGATAAAGATCTTCGAGAATATGTAGGAGCCAATATTGGCATCCAGGTTCCGCTATTGGTTATTGACCAAGAATAGTTCTAGGTCATGTCTACATAGTTCTCGAACCCGTAGTGTCCATGCGCTTAAGGTTGCGATGACAGTTTTATTATGAGTTTATGAGTTTTGATGAACCGAAGGAGTTGAGTCCGGATGAGATCGGGGACATGACGAGAGTCTCAAAATGGTCGAGACATAAAGATCGATATATTGGGCGACTATATTCGGAGTTGGAAAGGTTCGAATGATTGGGTATTTTAGGAGTCTGGGGAGTTCTGAGGAATTCGCGGGAGAAGTATTGGGCCTTATTGGGCCCTGGAAGAGAGAGGGGCTGCCTAGGGCAGGCGCGCCCCAAGGCCTAGTCCGAATTGGACTGGGGAGGGGCCGCACCTTCCTCCCTTCCCTTCCTTCTCTCCTACTCCTACTAGGAAAGGAGGAGTCCTACTCCGGTGGGAGTAGGACTCCCCCCCTAGCGCCTCCTCCTCCTTGGCGGCCCTCCCTTGCTCCTTTATATCACTGGGGCAGGGGGCACCCCATGACACACAAGTTGATCTACGGATCGTTCCTTAGCCGTGTCGGTGCCCCCTCCACCATATTCCACTTGGTCATATCGTCGCGGAACTTGGCGAAGCCCTGCGCCGTAGAGTCATATCGTTCTGAGCTTAAGCGAAGCCCTGCATGATGGAGCATCATCATCGTCCCACGCCGTCGTCTTGTGGAACTCATCCCGACGCTTTCTGGATCGGAGCCGGGATCGTCATCGAGCTGAGCGTGTGCTGAACTTCGGAGGTGCCGTGTGTTCGGTACTTGGATCGGTCGGATCGTGAAGGCGTCGACTACATCAACCACGTTGTTATAGCGCTTCCGCTTCACGGTCTCACGAGTGCGTGGACATACACTCTCCCCTCTCGTTGCTATGCCATCACCATGATCTTGCGTGTGCGTAGGAAATTTTTGAAATTACTCGTTCTCCAACGATGGCATCGAGCCTGGTTTTATGCGTTGATGTCATATGCGAGTAGAACACAAGTGAGTTGTGGGCGATATAAGTCATCTGCTTACCAGCATGTCATACTTTGGTTCAGCGGTATTGTGAGATGAAGCGGCCCGGACCGACATTACGCGTCGCTTACGCGAGACTGGTTTCACCGCTTGAGCACTCGTTGCTTAAAGGTGACGGCGGTGTCTGTTTCTCTCACTTTAGTTGAACCGAGTGTGGCTCGCCGGTCCTTGCGAAGGTTAAAACAGCACCAACTTGACAAACTATCGTTGTGGTTTTGATGCATAGGTAAACGGTTCTTGCTCAGCCCGTAGCAGCCACGTAAAACTTGCAACAACAAAGTAGAGGGCGTCTAACTTGTTTTTGCAGGGCATGTTGTGATGTGATATGGTCAAGGCGTGATGCTATATTTTATTGTATGAGATGATCATGTTTTGTAACGAGTTATCGGCAATGGCAGGAGCCATATGGTTGTCGCTTTATTGTATGAAATGCAAGCGCCATGTAATTGCTTTACTTTATCACTAAGCAGTAGCGATAGTCGTAGAAGCAATAGTTGGCGAGGCGACAACGATGCTACGATGGAGATCAAGGTGTCGCGCCGATGGCGATGGTGATCATGACGGTGCTTGGAGATGGAATCACAAGCACAAGATGATGATGACCATATCATATCACTTATATTGATTGCATGTGATGTTTATCCTTTATGCATCTTATCTTGCTTTGATTGGCGGTAGCATTATAAGATGATCTCTCACTAAAATTATCAAAAGTGTTCTCCACGAGTATGCACCGTTGCGAAAGTTCTTCGTCTTTGAGACACCGCGTGATGATCGGGTGTGATAGGCTCTACGTTCAAATACAGCGGGTGCAAAACAGTTGCGCACGCGGAATACTCAGTTAAACTTGGCGAGCCTAGCATATAACAGATATGGCCTCGGAACACGGAGACCGAAGGTCGGCGTGAATCATATAGTAGATATGATCAACATAGTGATGTTCACCATTGAAACTACTCCATCTCACGTGATGATCGGACATGGTTTAGTTAATATGGATCACGTAGAAGATTAGAGGGATGTCTATCTAAGTGGGAGTTCTTAAGTAATATGATTAATTGAACTTTAATTTATCATGAACTTAGTCCTGGTAGTATTTTGCAAATTATGTTGTAGATCAATAGCTCGCATTGTTGCTTCCCTATGTTTTTATATGTGTTCCTAGAGAAAATTGTATTGAAAAATGTTAGTAGCAATGATGCGGATTGGATCCGTGATCTGAGGTTTATCCTCATTGCTGCCTGAAGAATTATGTCCTTAATGCACGCTAGGTGACGGACCTATTGCAGGAGTAGATCGGGCGTTATGAGCGTTTGGCTAACTCAATATGATGACTACTTGATAGTTTAGTGCACCATGCTTAACGGCTTAGAATCGGGACTTCAAAGGCGTTTTGAGCGTCATGGACCATATGAGATGTTCCAGGAATTGAAGTTAATATTTCAAGAAAATACCGAGTTGAGAGATATGAAGTCTCCAACAAGTTCTATAGCTAAAAGATGGAGGAGAATCGCTCAACTAGTGAGCATGTGCTCAGATTATGCAGGTACTTCAATCGCTTGAATCAAGTGGGAGTTAATCTTTCGGATAAGATAGTGATTGACAGAATTCTCTAGTCACCATCACCAAGTTAGTAGAACTTCGTGATGAACTATAATATGCAAGGGATGACAAAAGTAATTCCCAAGCTCTTACGTGATGCTGAAATCAACGAAGGTAGAAATCGAGAAAAGAGCATCAAATGTTGATGATTGACAAGACCACTAGTTTCAAGAAAATGGCAAAGGAAAGAAAGGGAACTTCAAGTAGAATGACAAGCAAGTTGTCGCTCCATGAAGAAACCCAAAGCTGAACCTAAAGCCTGAAACGAGTGCTTCTCTTGCAAAGGAAATGGTCAATGGAAGTGGAACTACTCCAAATATTTGGTGGATAAGAAGGATGGCAAAGTGAACAAGGGTATATTTGATATACAGGTTATTGATGTGTGCTTTACTAGTGTTTATAGTAGCCCTGAGTATTTGATACTTGTTAGGTTGCTAAGATTAGTAACTCGAAGCAGGAGTTCTGAATAAGCAGAGACTAGTTGAAGGGAAGTGACGATGAGTGTTGGAAGTAGTTCCAAGATTGATATGATCATCATCGCACACTCCCTATACTATCGGGATTAGTGTTGAACCTAAATAAATGTTATTTGGCGTTTGCGTTAAGCATGAATATGATTTGATCATGTTTATTGCAATGCGGTTATTCATGTAAGTTAGAGAATAATTATTGTTCATTTACATGAATAAAACCTTCAATAGTCATACACCCAATGAAAATAGTTTGTTGGATCTCGATCGTAGTGATACACATATTCATAATATTGATGCCAAAAGATGCAAAGTTTATAATGATAGTGCAACTTATTTGTGGCACTGCCGTTTGGGTCATATCGATTGTAAAGCGCATGAAGAAACTCCATCTTGATGGGTTTTGGAATCACTTGATTATGAATCGTTTGATGCTTGCGAACCGTGCCTTTTGGGCAAGATGACTGAAACTCCGTTATTGGAACAATGGAGCGAGCAACAAACTTGTTGGAAATAATACATCTTGATGTATGCGATCCAATGAGTGTTGATGCCCGTGGCAAGTATCATTATTTTCGACCTTCACAGATGATTTGAGCAGATATGGATATGTCTACTTGATGAAACATAAGTCTGAAATAGTTGAAAAGTTCAAAGAATTTCAGAGTGAAGTGGAAAATCATCGTAACAAGAAATAAAGTTTTTGCGATCTGATCGTGGAGATGAATATTTGAGTTGCGAGTTTGGTCTTCAATTAAAACAAAGTGGAATAGTTTCACAGCTCACGCCACATGGAACACCACAACATAATGGTGTGTCCGAACATCGTAACTGCACTTCATTGGATATGGTGCGATCTATGATGTATCTTACCGATTTACCACTATCATTTTGGGGTTATGCATTAGAGACAGCTGCATTCACGTTTAATAGGGCACCATCAAAATCCGTTGAGACGACACCTCATGAACTGTGGTTTGGCAAGAAACCAAAGTTGTCGTTTCTTAAAGTTTGGGGCTGCGATGCTTATGTGAAGAAACTTCAACCAGATAAGCTCGAACCCAAATCGGAGAAATGTGTCTTCATAGGATACCCAAAGGAGACTATTGGGTACACCTTCTATCACAGATCTGAAGGCAAGATTTTCGTTGCTAAATTCGGATCCTTTCTAGAAAAAGAGTTTCTCTCGAAAGAAGTGAGTGGGAGGAAAGTAGAACTTGATGAGTTAATTGTACCATTCTCCCTTATTCGAAAGTAGTTCATCACAGAAATCAGTTCCGGTGATTCCTACACCAATTAGTGAGGAAGTTAATGATGATGATCATGAAACTTCAGATCAAGTTGCTACCAAACCTCGTAGGTCTTCGAGTAAGATCCGCACTGAGTGATACGGTAATCATGTTCGGAAGTCATGTTACTAGACCATGATGAACCTCGAACTATGAGGAAGCGATGATGAGCCCAGATTCCGCGAAATGGCTTGAGGCCATGAAATCTGAGATAGAATCCATGTATGAGAACAAAGTATGGACTTTGATTGACTTGCTCGATGATCAGCAAGCCATGTTAAATAAATGGATCTTCAAGAGGAAGACGGACAACGATAGTAGTGTTACTATCTACAAAGCTCGACTTGTCACAAAAGGTTTCGACAAGTTCAAGGTGTTGACTACAATGAGATTTTCTCAACTATAGCGATGCTTAAGTCTGTCCGAATCATGTTAGCAATTGCCACATTTTATGAAATCGGCAAATGGATGTCAAAACTACATTCTTTAATGGATTTATTAAAGAAGAGTTGTATATGATGCAACCAGAAGGTTTTGTCAATCCTAAAGGAGCTAACAAAATGTGCAAGCTTCAGCGATCCATCTATGGACTGATGCGAGCATCTTGGAGTTGGAATAAGCGCTTTGATAAGTGTGATCAAAGCATATGGTTTTATCTGAGACTTTTGGAGAAGCTTGTATTTACAAGAAAGTGAGTGGGAGCACTACAACATTTACGATAAGTATATGTGAATGACATATTGTTGATCGAAATAATGTAGAATTATTACGCAAAGCATAAAGGAGTATTTGAAAGAGTTTTTCAAAGAAAGACCTCAGTAAAACTACTTACATATTGAGCATCAAGATCTATTGAGATCAAGGCGGCTTGATAAGTTTTTCAATAAGTACATACCTTGTCAAGATTTTGAAGTAGTTCAAAATGGAACAGTCAAAGAAAAGTTCTTGTACGTGTTACAAAGGTGTGAAATTGAGTAAAGACTCAAATCCCGACCACGGCAGAAAATAGAAAAGAGAATGAAAGTCATTCCCTATGCCTCGATCATAGGTTCTATGAAGTATGCCATGCTATATACGGACCTATTGTATACCTTGCTCTGAATTTGGCAAGGGGTACAATAGTGATCTAGGAGTAGATCCTTTGGACATTGGTCAAGAACATCCTTAGTGAGGACTAAGGAAATATTTCTCGATTATGGAGGTGATAAAAGAGCCCGTCGTAAAGAGTTACATCGATGCAAGCTTTTTACACTGATCCGGATGACTCTAAGTCTCAATCTGGATACATATTGAAAGTGGGAGCAATTAGCTAGAGTAGCTCCGTGCGAGCATTGTAGACATAGAATATTTGCAAAATACATACGGCTCTGAATGTAGCAGACCCGTTGACTAAAGCTTCTCTCACGAGCAAAACATGATCATACCTTAGTACTCTTTGGGTGTTAATCACATAGCGATGTGAACTAGATTATTGACTCTAGTAAACCCTTTGGGTGTTGGTCACATGACGATGTGAACTATGGGTGTTAATCACATACAGATGTGAATATTAGTGTTGAATCACATGATGATGTGAACTAGATTATTGACTCTAGTGCAAGTGGGAGACTGAAGGAAATATGCCCTAGAGGCAATAATAAAGTTATTATTTATTTCCTTATTTCATGATAAATGTTTATTATTCATGCTAGAATTGTATTAACGGAAACATGATACATGTGTGAATACATAGACAAACATATAGTCACTAGTATGCCTCTACTTGACTAGCTCATTAATCAAAGATGGTTATGTTTCCTAACCATAGACATGTGTTTTATTTGATTAATGGGATCACATCATTAGGAGAATGATGTGATTGACATGACCCATTCCGTTAGCCTAGCACTTGATCATTTAGTATATTGCTATTGCTTTCTTCATGACTTATACATGTTCCTGTAACTATGAGATTATGCAACTCCGTTTACGGAGGAACACTTTGGTGCTACCAAGCGTCCTGGCATGCTGGGTGATTATAAAGGAGTACTACAGGTGTCTCCAAAGGTACATGTTGGGTTGGCGTATTTCAAGATTAGGTTTTGTCACTCCGATTGTCGGAGAGGTATCTCTGGGCCCTCTCGGTAATGCACATCACTATAAGCCTTGCAAGCAATGTAGCTAATGAGTTAGTTATGGAATGATGCATTACGTAGCGAGTAAAGAGACTTGCCGATGCGAGATTGAACTAGGTATTGGATACCGGCGATCAAATCTCGGGCAAGTAACATACCGATGACAAAGGGAACAACGTATGTTGTTATGCGGTTTGACCGATAAAGATCTTCGAGAATATGTAGGAGCCAATATGGGCATCGAGGTTCCGCTATTGGTTATTGACCAAGAATAGTTCTAGGTCATGTCTACATAGTTCTCGAACCGTAGAATCCCATGCAACAAGGTTGCGATGACAGTTTTATTATGAGTTTATGAGTTTTGATGAACCGAAGGAGTTGAGTCCGGATGAGATTGGGGACATGACGAGGAGTCTCAAAATGGTCGAGGCGTAAAGATCGATAAATTGGGCGACTATATTCGGAGTTCGGAAAGGTTCGAATGATTGGGTATTTTTGAGTCTGGGAGATTCTGAGAATTCGCGGGGAGAAGTATTGGGCCTTATTGGGCCTGCGGAAAAGAGAGGGCTGCCTAGGGCAGGCGCGCGCCCCAAGGCCTAGTCGGGTGGACTGGGGAGGCCGCACCCTTCCTCCCTCCCTTCCTTCTCTCCTACTCCTACTAGGAAAGGAGGAGTCCTACTCTGGTGGGAGTAGGACTCCCCCTGGGCACGCCTCCTCCTCCTTGGCCGCCCTCCCTTGCTCCTTTATATCACAGGGGCAGGGGGCATCCCATGACACACAAGTTGATCTACGGATCGTTCCTTAGCCGTGTGCGGTGCCCCCTCCACCATATTCCACTTCGGTCATATCGTCGCGGAGCTTAAGCGAAGCCTGCGCGATAGAGTCATATCGTCGCGGAGCTTAAGCGAAGCCCTGCGCGGTGGAGCATCATCATCGTCCTGCGCCGTCGTCTTGTGGAACTCATCCCGGCGCTTTGCTGGATCGGGCCGGGGATCGTCATCGAGCTGAGCGTGTGCTGAACTTCGGAGGTGCCGTGCGTTCGGTACTTGGATCGGTCGGATCGTGAAGGCGTCGACTACATCAACAGCGTTGTTATAGCGCTTCGCTACGGTCTACAAAGTGCGTGGACATACACTCTCCCTCTCGTTGCTATGCCATCACCATGATCTTGCGTGTGCGTAGGAATTTTTTTGAAATTACTACGTTCTCCAACAGCTCTGGCTCGACGCAACGCTGGTAGACACCAGTAACGTTGCGCCTGACCAGCTCTCTGTTGACTATGGTGTAGGCTACCGCTCGGCATTGTACTTGCCGAGCCAAGATTTCATCGGTTGGTAGCTCTCTGCTCACTAGGAACTTCAGGATGGGCTGGGCCCATGATGGTGCTGCTATTTCTTCAACTGCCAGATCTTGCTACTTGGATGAGGCGGCTGGGCTGGGGAGGCGGCGGGCTGGAATCATGACGCTTCTGGGTTGATGAAGTCCCGGGCCGTGGTGTAGTCCCGGGCTGAGCTCTGGGGTCTTCGCAATGGTTCTTTGCAGTCCCGGGCGGGTCTGAGGTCCCAGGCCGGCCATTGCGGCATTCTTGGAGCCATCTGTAGAATTCTCGTTCCGTGTCTTTGAGGCTCTTGAGTCGGATCCGACTTCTTGAGGAGCGGCACAAAATGGAATCTGATTCTGGTGAAGGCTTGACAAATGGCTTGAGGAGGCTGAAGAACAGCGCCGAGATGGTATTACTGGCGGGTGGAGCGATTCGTGCGAGTATCTGCTTGGTCGTTGTCATTTCTTGTACGTGAAGGAACTCGCACCCTCAAAATATCCTTTGAGTTGCTGTACCGGAAATAGTAGCTCACCATGTTTGCATCTTTGGCGTCCCAATCGCGGATGGCTGTTGGACCACCAAGTCGAGATCGCCATAACACGGGATCCGGCGAATGCCAAGTTCTTTGTGGCGGAGCCGTGAATGGCGCCTCGTATTCGGCGACGTTGTTGGGGCGGCGAAATGGATTCTGGCGCATACTTGAGCTTATCGCCTTTGGGGAAGTGAGGACAATGCGGCTCAAAGCGGTGCGCATCTTGGAGCCATCGAAATGCATCGCCAATGGGTGGAGTCGGGCGCTAGCGGCAGTCTTGAGTCTCGGCCCGGTCGGCGAGAAATCGGCCGGTGCTTGCGACTTGATGGCGGTGCGGGGCTGGTAATAGATGGTGTAGGGGCCAGCTCTATGGCCCATTTGGCCACTCGGCGAAGCATCTCGGCTTAGATGATCTCGGCTAGTGGGGCTGTGCAAACCACGATGATTGGATGCTCTTGAAAGTAAGGCTTCAACTTCTTGGCGGCAAAGTGCGCTGTAGCACATCTTACGGTAGTGGGGTAGTTACGCTTGGAGGTCGCGATGCCCGCTCGGGTAATATCTTGGTCTCTGGACAGGTGGCGCCTTGCCTTCCTCCTTGCGCTCAACTACAATGGTGTCTTGACTACTGGCTGGTGGCGGCAATGTCACAGGAGCATGGGATCTTTAGGAGTCGGGGCCGCTTGACAGGGGAGTAGTCAGCATTTTCTTCAAGCGGAGAAAAGCTTCATCCGCCTTATGGTTCCATTGAAGAAGGTGGTCTTCTTCATGAGCTGGTATAAAGGGAGAGCTTTCTGCGTAACCGGTGATGAATCGGTGATGGGCGTAAGCAGCGGTGAACTTTGCACATCTAGCGATCGGCGGTACTTTCATCCTCTTGATGGCCTTGATCTTCACGAGGTTGCACTCTATGCGCGTTAGAGACCGAAACCAAGGAGTTGGCGGTGGTACTCCAAAGCCGCACTTCTCAGGGTTGAGCTTGATCTGGAATCAGCGCAAGTTCTCAAAGGTCTCCTTAAGGTCTTCCAGCAGTGTTCCTCGCTTTTCCGTCTTCACCACCACATCGTCCACGTGAGGCGTGGGCGTTTACTGCCAGTTGCGAGGAGGCATACGCATCTGCAGCTGAAAGGTGGCGCCGGCATTCCTTAAGCGAGCGTCATGGTCGGTAGCGAAGGCTCCAAGCGGCGTGATGAAGGCGGTCTTTAGTCTGTCGGCCGGGTTCAGCTTGATCGGTGATATCCTGAATATGCATCTAAAAGCTCAACAGCTCGCATCCGGTGTGGAGTCTATCACTGGTCGATTCTCGGCGGAGCGAATGGGTCCTTAGGGCAAGCTTTGTTGAGGCTTGTGTAGTCAATACACATCCGCCACTGCTTGTTCTTCTTGATGCACCGGGACGGGTTTGCTAACCATTACGGAAGAACACTTCCATAATGAAACCGGCTGCTAGGGCGGGCTATCTCTTCTCCAACAACTCTTCTCTTCTCTTGACGAGTAGCGCAAGGGCTGCCTGACCGGCTTCACATCAGGTCGGACATGTAACTTGTGCTCGGCGAATTCCGTCGGTACACCTGGCATGTCTTTAGGGGACCATGCGAAAATGTACCAATTCTCACGGAGGAAATCGACGAGCTCGCCTTCCTATTTGCTGTCAAGGTTTGCACCTATGACAGCGTACCTCTCTGGGTGCTCCGGGTCCAAGGGTATCTTCTTCGTTTCTTTGGCCGGCTTGAACGGGCCCTCAGCTTCCGACTCCTTGGGGTTGGGCGATATCTCGGGCTGCTCGCTGGCCATCGCCACAACCCGATCAAGCCGCTTCTCAGCTCACGATCACCGGGGACTCGGCTAGCCATTGCTTTCGGCAGCATAATGACGACTTCTGTAGTCGCCGGCTATGGTCAGAATCCCCTTGGAACTCGGCATCTTCATCTTGAGGTAGGCGTAGTGGGGGACTGCCATGAACTTTGCCAAGGCAGGTCGGCCAAGCAGAGCGTGGTACGGACTTTTGAGGTCCACCACTTCGAACCAGACTGGCTCTCGGCGAAATGATCTTTGTCCCCAAAGAGGACATCTATCAGGATCTTGCCGATCGGTGAGCAGGAAAGGCCAGGTACAATGCCGTGGAACACAGTCCGGCTGCTCTGAAGCTGTCTTTGCTTGATTCCTAACTTCTCCATCGTGTCCTTGTATAGGATGTTGATGCTACTGCCTCCGTCTATCAGCACTCGCGAGAAGCGAGCGGCCCGCCTATCCGCGGCAAGGGTGGCTCCCAAGACCAGGCGTAGGAGCCGGATTGACATCACCTCGGGTGATCAGCTCTGCTCAAGCTGATAGGCCTCTTGGACGGTGCATGAACTCGGAGTATCGATGCTCTGCATTCACTTCTTCTTCTTTGCAACCCTTTCTTTGTGTCGATCGTCGGCCACCTTTGGTGAACACCACATAGGCTCCGTGCTCTTACAGGTACTCATCTTGCACCGCGTTTTGGCACGACAGCCGGCTCTTTGAAGCGGCGGTGAGGCGGCGGCCCAGCGCGCGGGGAGGCAGGAGGCCGTCTCCTTGGCGATCTGGTGAGCGGTGGCACTCCGGGTGGTGTGGTTTGGCGGCCGGCGCGCTATGGAACTGCGAGGACCATCTAGAGTGCGCTTTCGTAAGAAGGCGGCAACCAGTTGGACTTGCCGCCCTTACGCCGCTTGGCGGAGGCTGCCCCTCCGGCTGCTGGTCTTCGGTATCGCAACCTACCGGCTCTTTGGAAGCGGCTGTGGAACCTTGCGCTTGTGGTCGATTCTGTTGCTGTCGCCATTGGTGTCTCCGGCCGAGTTACGGGGCCGAGGAGCCACTTTGCGGTCGCGGACTTCAATCTCCGCCTTCATGGAGGAGTCGGCTGTAGCGTGCTTATGCGCTATGATCACCAGCTCGTCGAGGTCTCCGGCTCGTCGCGAAGGAGCTTGTGCTTGAGAGGTGCCTTCTACGCACGGCGGTGAAAGTACTCGATAGCTTGCACCTCGTGCACGCCCTCGCAGGAGTTCGGCTTCGGCCCAGTAGCGCAAGGTAGTCGCGAGTCGACTCGTTAGGGCCTTGCGCACAAGGAAAGCTGGCGAGGCTTGGGAGGTCGCTTATGCGTCTTTGGTGAAGTTGCGGACGAAGGCCGGTGAAATCGACCCGTTGTTGATCTGCGGGGCTTGGGCTGTTCAACCATGTCGGGCGTGCCTGGAGCATGAGCGGAACATACTTTACGGCAACACGCTTGTTGCCGTTCGCTATGTTGACGGCCGTGGAGTAGTCGACCAGCCGATCTTCCGGCTTCTGGGCGGTGTACTTAGGTGTATCTCGGGGCGTGAACCCTGCAGGAAAGGGCTCGTCTCGGATCACGAGTCAAAGCAGGCGGACCTTCGTCTTCTTCTTCCGGCGCCGAGGATCGGTGGAGTCGGTCGATCCGATGGCGGGCGTCGTTCTTCGACTCCCTCTCGGCGGCCAAAGGCGGTCGCCGAGAGTCGGATCTCGGCGGGTGGCGGGGAGACTTCGCCTTTCCTTGCGAGGAGGAGGAGGCAGATAGTCATCCCGCCGTTCCCTTTGCTCTTGGCGGCCGTCTTGGTCGCGCTTCGATGGAGATGTGAGTTCGATTTGTGGCTGACAGCGGATCCTTGTTTTTCTTCGCGAACACTGCCGGTCGGTGTCGAGGGCGTCGCGCCTTGATCTCGGCGGGAGGCAGGTCGTTGTTTTATCGTTGTGGCGCCTCGTGCGGCAGCGGCCTCGTTCTGCGGCAGCCGCGTCGAGGAGCTGCTGCACTCGCTCCGTCATCAAGCAGCGCTCTTCACCCTTCAAGTTGTCCAGCTCGTCCGCGCCCGCTTGGCGCGCGGATGTTCTCCGCAGGCGTGGCGTACACAGGGCGATTGGCCCCGAACAGGTTGGCGATAGCCACGGCGCTGTTGGACCGCGCCTAGGAGGCTAGGCCCAGTCGGGGCCGGTGAGCCGCCCACAGCGCGATCCATCTCCGCTGGTAGGCTTCGACAAGCGTCTCATGCTTGCCGACTTCCTCGCGCCGCCGACGAGCTGAAGGCGGCGTGCCTCCACATCTCGGCGTCTGCGTCTTCCGGAATAAGCGCGGTTAGGTCTTGCGAGCAGCGTCGAGAGGTCATGAGCTCCTTGGCGGAATGCTCGCCATGACCGATGGCGAGTACTTACGCGGCGGTGCTTCCGCCGCTCTCCGCGCGAGGCGGCTCGTCGTGAACCACAACATTGGTGGGGAGCAGCGTCGGCGGCAGCGGTTTGGTCGACCTGCATCGGGTCGGTGGAGCCTCGGACTCAAGTCCGTGGCAGGCTCGCCGGCGGCGTGGAGTTGGTCGAGGAGGCCCGCGAGGAGGTTCGGGGCCGCCCGTGCCTGCGTCGGATGCAGGCTCGTCGGCGAACCTCACCGATAAGTTGGCGAGGCAGCTGGCGCGCAGCGATCTCATCGCCGTGCGTAGCGTCAGCGCGAACTCCGTCTGGCGTGCGGGCTGGCTGCGCTTCGCCAGGAGAAAAGGGCTCCCTTCGAGCGGGTCTCCGGACGACGGTGCACCTAGCCCCACGGTGGGCGCCAAATGTCGGGGTTGGGTGCGACATATGCCAAAGGATGGCTTATCATGGTGGGGCGAGTAGAGCGTCGCGGTGCAGAAGCAGGATGGCGAAGGCATGCACGCCGGCGGATCTTACCAGCCGGGGCTCTCCGTGGAGATAATACCCCTCTTGCTGCTCTGCGGGGTCTCCGCATGATCACTATGGCAAAGTGGGTACAAGGTTGCTCCTTGAGATGTTCGGGGCGAGGAAGGAGAAGGGCACGACTAGCTCTTCTCTTCCCTCTATCTGTGTCTAAAACTACTAGGGTCCAACCTCTTGCATGGGTGCCCCGGGGGGTTTATATAGGCCTACCCCCCGGGGGTACAATGGTAATCTGGCTGGGCGCGGGTCCCAGCCGTTTGTCTCTTAGGTCGCCGTCTTCTCCGCCGACTGCTGGGGCCCGCCGTCTAGTGGGCCCGCCGATGGGCCCAGCATGGGGCCGACAGGCCTTGTCCGCCGTGGCGAGTCTTTCCGACTGCGGATTCTGTGTGGCGCCTCTAATGTGGCTTGGTCATGGAGTCATGCAGCAGCAGCTGCCGCCGATGGGCGATCCTTGTTGCCATTCCTGTCTTATCGGTTAATGGCGTGCGGGGCCCGTGGGAGGGCGGCCGACTCTCTGAGTCCGGCTTGTGGCGCTCGCCGTCTTACGCACCCGCCGACAGCAGGTCCCGCCGTCTCGGGTCGTATAGACGAGGCCGTCGTGGGCTCGGCGCCGCCCGAAAGTGGCGTCGAGGCGGCATGGCAGCGATGCAGCGCCAGATGGAGATCTCCGTCGGTACGGCGCACTGTGGCCATGCCTGGCCTTCGTGAACGGGGCAGGGATGGGCCGCGCGGCGGCCACACCCCATCCCGTCCGTAGTTGCGTAGGCAAGAGGTGGTGGGAGTCGCAGGCCGACTCCCCATAGCCGGCTTCTCTGGAAGCCGTCAGTTGGGAGTCGGCTTATCTCGAAGCCGTCTCTGGGTCTCGGCCGTGAGAGGCAGTCGGCGGCTCTGCCGCCGACTCTCAGAAAGTGGTTCTTCGTCTTGGGGTCTTGAGGGGCGCAGCCTGCCCCGATGTTTTGAAAGGTCCCGGGGCTCGGGTTTGCCTACCCGTGGCCCATTACTCCGACACTTTGTCAGCACACTAAGTTCTACGACCGAGGTTACGATGTCGGCGCAGCAGATAACATCGACAATTTGCCCACCGTGCTTCCCACAGTTTGGAGAAATCTTTGAGCTACGGGACAAAACCATCACGGGTGCATCATTTAGTTAGTTGTTTTTGCATATTACTCCGTACAACTCAGAGTCTCATTGTGATTTCAAATTTGCAGATGTGGTTGCTATCCTTGCCTATGTTGGTCAGATAGAATTTAAGTGGGATTCAATATATAGGCGCCGCGTCCCTTCCCTCGAGATTGGCCTCATGAACTTTCAGTAAGCGCCAATTATAATCTGAGATTATCATATGCTTCTTTTTGTAATTCTATTGTTGCAATGATACTCACATTTGTATTTGTTTGTAGATGGCAGATAATTTTCTTACGTGTACGTGAAGAGCATGTTGGGCCTAACTTCTCGCATTTGCAATGCACTGACAACCTGTTCGAGAAGTTTGCTGTAACTTACATACAGGTAAATCAGAGGCAGCGTTGCTTGCAAACTATGAGGGAGAGCACATTCTTCTTCTCTCCCAACATTAATGATGATCATCATTATCTACAAGGTAGGGGCTGCGTTCTATTTTAAATTTGTTTTCAATATATTTTTTCTGTAATACTATGTCACTACTATATAACACTGATTGTTATCGTAGATATCCATGAAGCCAGCCTGACGACACTTGATGAAACACGTGCATACGTCAATCGTGTTGTTCAAGGTAGGAACAATGGACGTCAGAAGTATCACAGCTGAAATTAGAGCATACTTGAGGGTTTTGGACTACTGACTATGTACTGATGCATATTCAAATGTTGCAAATAAATGGCTTCTACAGTTTTGTTATGGATCAAATTGAGAATTATCATTTTGGCATTATGGTTAATGTATTATACATATATATACCTTAATAATACGTAGTGTTCGGTATTTCGTCTTAAGCCGTCGTCCTTTGTCCGTCTCTCCCCCACCATTCCTTTTTTCACACAAGCCAGGAAAGGAAACAGCACACGCACGCATCAGTTTTTTTATTGGAATAACTGACTAAGTCCTCTTCCCCTCGTGCATCCCAACACAGGCATGATCCTGGGATAACAACACGCGCACTCACGCCTCCGCCGACGCATGTTTGGCCCCATCCGCTCGAGTCCTCTGGTCCATGTTCTCCCTCTCTTATCCCTCCTCCATTTATGCCTTATCGATCCTAACACGATGGTGCGCGCATGGCGCACATGTAAGGATCATGTTCCAGTTGGAATATATATCAAACAATAGTTGCTTAATTTTTTCCTTTACGACTTTTATTTTTCTCATGACTATGAGCATTATAAACTCTTACTTGATCTTTAAAGATTTGCGGGAATAAAAGGCCAATGTTAGGTGTTTCATGCACTATTATATTATGACAAGACTCACTACTGCTGTATTTTATTGATCAAGTAAACTATAGACATGATTTGCGGGAATATTTCTTTCTAGAAAGCGTCCTATGTGTATCTCTAGGGCTTAACTAGATGTGTCTTAGTTATTCCACATTGATATGAGGCACTCAAACATAAAACTAAAGGAAAAAGCTACCCACGCCAATTACATGTGATTTAGATGTGCAATACTACTTAAAGCACATCTAGACGTGCTTCAGCAAAAACGTATTTTATAACTCAATTTTTTCTCTCCATGGAGATATACCCGTGCGTTAAGAATATGGAACAATACATGTAAAAGAAGTGGGCTGTAGTTGCATAATTCAATTAAGGGTAAAGATATAGATTATTCCACATGGTATAGGTTATATTATGTGATATAGGTGTTGAACCACTAAAAATATATATGTACCCCGTTGCAACGCACAAGCGCCTATGGATTATATCATCATGTCTTCAGTTTTTGTTATGTCAACTTGTAATTATGGAAGGATATGGGCCACCTTCCGAGTACATGACAACGATTACTTAAAGTCATTTCCTTCCAATACAATGTAGTATCCAATCTAACGGTGTGGCCTACCATACGTTCAATGGGTTTCCCAGTTTGGCCATTAATTTTCCCTTAGTCGGATTTGCTTATAAGGAAAGTTAAATCCTGCTTGTTCCGATCTGGAAAGGGAGACGTATATAATAGAATTATAATCGGCGTTTATTTATTTGCCCATTGTAGTATGGAATAAGAATAAATGCTTGTCCGTTTATTAGCAAGGTTTTGTAATGGATACATGCACGGATGGAATGATATGGGCACCTTCCAATCCATACAACATGCTAATGCCTCACCGACCTGTTGGAAGGACAATTCCCCTCCGACTATCATATATATGGCCCGGCTGTGAGTCCACCATTGTCTAATGCCCCCTCGCTCGCTCATCCTGGTGCTAAGACAACTTTCTGCCCGCGGTAATGGCTGCAATGCCGATTTTTGATGGAGTGGAGGACGCAGTCGAGTACATCTACAACTATGTCATGGTTTCCTCAGACGAGGAGGAATTAGAGTTTGTTCTGGCAGCCCAAAACTTCATCTATACTTTAATTGCAATTGTTAGCTGCAGATCACTACCATTATAATTTGTTGCATGCATTTACTGGTTAGGATCATGATGTGTTCAACTCTATAATTGTAAGAGACGCTCATTCTTAAAGTTAGTTTTACTTATTATAATAGCAATTGACATGTGTCGACCTGCCACAGTATCTACTACCTTGAAACTTTCGGATTCGTCGTACGGGTTACTTGTAGTCAACCGGCTGAGGAGGAGGGTTGTCGTGATGGATCCATCCTTCAACACATTTGATCCTGAAGATAGCACTCATAACATTTTGATGAGGAAGGAAATCACACTGCTGAAGGAAGAATTCAACACTTTGTTGCAGACTAGGATCGCTGGTTGGAATACCCAAATCATGGATTGGGAACAAGATACCATGTCCTGTGCTGCTCGTCGGTAATCTACTAAATTGATCGCATACATAAGATGCAGACCGTTATAATATTTAATATTTTTTTGACGCAGCAAACACTCCGGCTTCTTTGTGCTACAGGAGATGGCCCACTAGATTGGTCGTTTGCGTAGCATGGGCTGGATGAACACTACCGTAAGTACATAAATTATGAGTTGATGTGTGCTAATTATTATCCAACCAGTTTATTAAATGATTGAGTTTTTGCACCTTTCCTAGGATCCAATACAGCTCAGACACCAAGTTACGGTCCAGATGTTAATGTTCAAAGACAATGAAGCTGCTGCAAACATCCCGCCAGAGATTAGAGCGGCTCTGAGGGTTTTAAGCAACTGAAGATGGACTGATGCATGCAGATATGCCAATAATATTTTTCTATACTTCAGATTTGTTATGCATCGATTTGATAATTATTATTTTTTGATATGAATACTTAGATAATAACTGTATGGGGTCTTCTATAGACGTATGTTCACAAATTTTAGGATGTTTTGGTATTAGCAAACTATTCAAACTTTATGGTGTTTTGGTATTATTGAAGTTTGGTTTTATTACCATATTGTTGGATTATTAATTGATTTTGTTGCAACGTCATGAACGAATCATTCGGTTGTTTGCCATGAATGAGCCGTTAGCCCCATTTGAGAAGCTGTACATGGATAATAGGGCTTGACGCTAGATGAGATGAGTCACCAGGGTTTAATGTTTTTTCCTAAACTAGGCAAATGCATGTGTGTGCACATGATATTTACATCCTTCGACGGCAGCATTGTGCCTCCAACTGTTTCTGCACCTACTGTCATTTTCCTCGAAGAGGTACAAAGCAGAAATTGTCACATCTATCAATGCCCGCATCCAGCTCAACACCCCCTATCACTTCCTCTACCGTTGAATTTTAGACACGCTATCATCGTGTAGAACATTCAAATAATATTAAAAAAACAATGGGCCGACACATTAGTAAGTTAATATCTATACTACTATTAACCAAATGAACATTTTCTTTTCTATAACCACCCCATTATGTGTACCAAGATTAATTGGTGCCATCAGATTATCCCACTTAATGATATCTAACGGCCTAAAATGGAGGTTAGGATTGCATGTAGCAATTAATTGACGGTCTATACTCTGCCGAGCGGACGAATATTCCCCCGCCATGCCACGCTCCATTCACGAAAAATTCTGCCGAGGATCACTCCCTAGCGGATCTTCCCGAGATCCCCGTGCCCCTCTCCCTCTCGCTGCTCTTTCCCTCAAAACCCCCACTGGTTTCCAGCGCCTCCAACCACAACTAACTCTCGCCCCCACCGCTCAGGTCGCCTACGGCAAACCGAATAAGGATGTGGAGGCGGACGTGGGTTAGTTATCGATCATGAGTGTCTTGGACGTCGATGAGCGGTCGTTGATGGGGCAGGGGTGGCGCATCAGGAGTTATCCTTCTTCCTCCATTATCCTATTCCACTCGATTGCCGGTACCACGCACCTCTCCCTAGCCCTTTGCTGTGACCTCTGCCATGCTAGGAATTTGAGATGTGCAGGAATACTGTAAGGAAGAAGAGAACGAGCAAGAAGCCGAGGTAGTGGAATCGGCATCCGGGTCGAGAGTAGGTCTTAGTCACGCTTCATGGTGCAGGTGAAGATAAATTAAGCCATTGCCTCGGACATGCTTCGTTCCGTCGGCGGCGCGGTCAGAGAGCGGATGGCAGGAGCGCACGGCCTGCCTGCTGTACGCGGTTGGTGCCTTGGTGTGCAGGGGCACGACTGCGCCCGAGCATGGAGAGGGGTTTCCTGTAAGGGCTTGAAGCAGGCGTGTTGTCGTGGTGCCGGCTGTGCTCTGCTCTGCTCACGGAGGATGCAGAGGGGTTGGCGGCTTTGGCGCTGGGAAGAGGAAGTTGGTTGTGCTCTCTCTTGTGGTTCAGAGAATATACTGTGCAGCCTGTACTATTCCTCTATGTCTTCCTCCCTGCTAATTCCTCTGTCTATGACAGTTAATTCCTGACTATTTGTGTGCACAGATCGAAATAACAGTAGCAAGGAAAACTTGGAATATGTGGGACCATGATTAAACTCTATCTGTTTATCTCCCTCTCAAGTCACAGTTTGGTTTGTATAATATATATGTTGGAGCTAATGTTGATGTGTAGTGATTAATCATCCATTTGATTGAAAGTTCAGGTGGTCTTGGGGATCTCTATGTGGCAGAAGATAGAGATTTGGTGCCTTTTTGTTGCAAATATTTCTAGCTTTCTAGGTAGTTCTCAACTTGCTGCAATATTCAGTTGTTGTATGTGGTCCTAGGCTCACAACAAATGCTGAATCATAGCAGTGAATGTAAGTTTTATTCCATGTATAGTACGTAGCAGATTTATAGCTTACTATACTTGTATAAATCCTACAACTCCCACATTAACGCACGGGCAACCCTAAATAGTAAAGTCCATACACGATATGTCAAAAGATCCATAAAGTCATGAATTATATTTGGCAAAAATAACTATATGTAAATATCATGTCAATGCCTACTGATCAACATCAGCGCTAAAATAAAAAGTTGATTTCATGCATCCAGAATTAGTATTGGTTACCTTTGGCATTGGGAAACCATGGAGAAACTGGAATTGAAAGCATTCGTCGAACTTGTGTGGTCTCTCAAATATTACAACTGCAAAAAGTATATTGAGACTGTACATTACTACCAAATTATGGAATGAAGAATTAGTACAAACTGTTAAATAATACAAAAATAGCTAAGCAGGAAAATGATTAGTGTGCATGCCGTGAATTTATTTTTGCTGTAGCTAAACTTGGCATGCAAGCAATGAAAATATTTTTATTTAGTTAATAAAATAATTTAATTCTTTAGTAAGTTATGATTTTTTACATCTTTTCTTATTTATTAACAGGTGTGCATTTGATGGAAAAAGGAAACAGATCTGCACCATCAACAATGGTATATATGGTAGAAAACAATGTTATATATGGTAGAACTATATTCAGCCATGATCTGCTACCCAGTTATTCTCCGCATGTCCTACCTATATATGTTAACCTTGTCTGCCATCCCTCCTCCCCCTCCTTGCTCTTCCTTCGGCCATCACAACAGCAGACCTGGAGGAAAATTTCCCAAGGAGTACCTTGTGTAAGCAAGGACCATCTAGAAGGCGAGTTCCTCTAGGTATGAACAATTCTGGATCTTTATCTTCTCTATAAGTGTAATAGTTGTTATATTAGTATGTTTTATCTTGCATTTTTTGTATGTTCACCTACAAAATTATGCATGCAATTCTGAACACGTGATTTTCTGAAGCACACTTTATAGCAATAAAAGCATGCATGCAATTCTTAACATGGCAGAGAACAAACAAATAAACAAACACTTATGAAAATCTTAATATTATGACAATCATAATAATAAGTCCTTTCATGTAATAAAAGCCCTGTGTGTTGCACCGGGTGTACAAAATGTAAATCTATGCTTACACTGTTCAAAAAACTATGAACAAACAACATTGCAATCAGTCAAATAGCCATATCAGAACAAATAATTCAAACAATTTTGGTTAAAAATATTTTTCAAACATCTAATACCTTTTAAGTTTGCAAATCCCGTACCATTCGTAGGAAACATACACATGGATATGCTCTTACTTGATTTTCCACATGGCAAGTTGAAATAATTTTTGTTGTATCAAAAGTATTGTGATAAGATTTAGGATCAAACTTGATGAATGATTTCGGATTAAGTAGTTAACAAAACAATACAAATAGATCTCATTGTTGCATGCCTAAGGCTCAAACCCAAGAATACACATGCACCCATAATGAACAATAACCAGACAAATCATGAGCAAATTCATTCAAAAAGATTGGCTGCATGTTCTCCATTTATAATTCACAACCAAGAGTCAAGTCATGGTCGTAGGTAAGTTTCATAGCTTCATATATATTGAGCCTTATCTGGAAAAATAGTTGGAAACGAAAAAATGAAATTAAATTGATGGTCATGGTTGGCTGTCAATTAGTGTCAGTGTTGGCAGACAATGATACAACTAACCATCGAGAAACGATCTTGCTACTTAAATTCCTTGCTGGTTAGAAGAATAGATCCATTATAGAGTTAACAGAAGCTTTTAGAGAGGAAGACTCATCTTAGCACCGTCGTAGGTCCGGCCAGTGACAGCGTTGGGGACTTGGTGACGAACTAGCAAACCACGCCATGCCTGGTAAACACTGGAACATATCAATTTACTATGTGTGAACTAATTATCCATAACTACCTTAATTAAAATAGTAGTGACTTAGCTCAAAAACTAAAAAAACATGATCCAGATCCCACAATAGTTCCATCTACAAATAAACAACCAAACATCCTGTGACAACCACTGTGCTAAGAAGTATCAAACTGAGCACACCTCATAGCAGTTCATATTTGTGCTAAAATATATATGATTGAGTGGAATAGTTAAGAGCTCGTGAAAAAGGAATACTGAACATTGCAGTTTTGTATTTGATGAGCAATATGGAATGTGATGAGCAATAACAACAGCATACCTAGAGCTCTCATTCTTTCTCAGTTTTACACATTGCCCAGACTTATCCAGTATATATGTATTGTACTGCCACCATCAGTTATATATTGGTTACTTCCTAAAAAAATATGTGTTAGTGTTGGTTCACTAATAACCTGTATGGCAAGCTGTTTTCATGCATCCAATATTAGTATTGGCTACCTCTGGCATTGGGAAATCATGGAAAATATGGAATTGAGATCATTCATCGAACTTGTGTGATCTCTCATATATTACAACTACACAAAGTATTTTGAGACTATACATTACTACCAAAATATGAAATTAAGTAATATTACAAAAATAGCTAAGCAGGAAAAAGATTAGTGCGCATGCCGTGAATTTCTTTTTGCGGTAGCTAAACTTGGCATGCAAGCAATTAAAAGTTATTTATTTAAATAATACAATAATTTAATTCTTTAGTAAGTTCTGATTTTGTACATATTTTCTAATTTATTAACAGGTAACCATTAGATTGAAAAAGGAAATAGATCTGCACCGTACAGGTATATATGGTAGTACTAGATTAAGCCATGATATGCTACCCAGTTATCCTTCGCATGGCCTAACCTTATATGTTAACCTCCTCTGCCATTCCTCCTCCCCCTCCTTGCTCTCCCTTCGGCCATCACAACAGCCAGACCTGGAGGAAAATTTCACAAGGAGAACCTTGTGTAAGCAAGCAGCATCAAGGAGGTGAGTTCCTCTAGGTATGAACGATTCAGGATCTTTAGCTTATCTTACAGTGTAAAAGTTGTTATATTAGGATCATGTTTAGTTGAGGTATACTATCGAAAGTATGTTTTATCTTACATTATTTGTATGTTCACCTACAACATTATGCATGCAAATCTGAACACATGATTTTTTGAAGCACATTTTATAGCAATACAAGCATGCATGCAATTATGAACATGGCAGATAACAAACAAATAAACAAACACATTTCAAATTATTCACAATGGGCCCCTCATCCAACTTCCACCACTATATAGAATTAACACATTAAATTTGTCCTTAATAGTACTTAAAAAAAAGCATACCTCCAAAATTCTGGATCTTAATCTTCTGTAAAAGGGTATGGGGAACAATTAGGAGGCCGGCATCTCATGGTCACCAAGTGACTCAAAAAATGGCCCTTCGTGCTGAAAAGAAGGCAATATCCTCCATCAGTTTGTTTTGCAATGACAATAAATAAAAGCTACGGTCAATCCCTAAAAAGGCCGGCCTATATTTTTCTAAGCAAGTCTTCTGCAATGGGCAACTATATGTGGCATTAGCAAGAGACACAAACAGAGAAGGATTAAATGTGTTGATCGACGACACAGAGTGCCGAAGCGAAGATAGCGCAAAGAAATTAGAATACAAAGAGATCTTCTAATTTTTTGAGTTCGACGACAAGATTCCATAAGCAAGACAAGAAACCATATCTTTAACTAATTCACACACCTTGCATTTGTGTGTGCACCATATTACATTGTGTATGTTGACCGTATAGCATTGGTTATGTTCACCGACAAGGAAACTAGCCGCACCTAAAGTACTGAACTACAAAACTTAAACTGCGGCTAACCGCATGCACGTCTCACACTAAGCTGATGTTTTTGCTACATAGCTCAGTAAAAGTGCATGTAAACCACCTTTTTTCTGACAAGCAATAATTACATGGAAGGGTCTCTTGCTAGGTTCAGTTAGATTTAATGCAAGTGTCTCTTATTTTCATTTCAAGCTTGGTGCTATTTTTCTTACCAAACTTCAAAATTTTGCATACTAAAGAGTCCGATCAAGTAACTAAACTGTCCTAATTACTTAGCAAAGTGGATCAGGTCGCTTATGTGATCAGACAACACATCCTGGATACCAGTAAATATCATTAGTTCCTTTTCTTTGTTCAGTTTGTGGACTTAAAATTTTTTGACCAAACAAAACTGTGAGAAACTGTGATAACACTGGAAGTCTAATGGAAGAAAGGTGTCTCGTAAATATGGCAGCAAATTATCATATTGATCATGTACATCAATAAAAAAATGCATATCAACCAGCTTAGCCTAGAACTAAATGCATATCAATCATGTACACCAAATGAGAACACTTATCTTATTTCTGGTGCTGCTGAGTATTTGCATTTAGTGAGCATCACTGGTAGGCCTCAAGTGTCCCATAGATGTCCAGCATCAGTAGATAAAAACATGCTTAGACAGTGTGATGCTCAAAAAACTGCCCTTCGTGCTGAAAAGAAGGCAATATCCTCCATCAGTTAGTGTCGCAATGGCAATAAATAAAAGCTACGGTCAATCCCTAAAAAGGTGTTCCTTTATGTCCTAAACAAGTCCTCTGCATTGGGCAACTATATGTCGCATTATCAAAAGTCACAGATAGAGAAGTATTAAATGTGTTGATCGACGACACGGAGTGCCCAAGCAAAGATAGTGCAATGAATATATTATACACATAGATCTTATAATTATTTTTGTTAGAAGACAAGATTCCATATTCAAGATAAGAAACCATATCTGTAACTAATTCACACACCTTGTTGTTGTGTGTGCACCATATAACCTTGTGTATGTTGACCGTATAGCATTGTGTATGTTCACCATATAAGACGCAAGAAGCCGACAAGAAAACTAGCCACACCTAAATAACTGAAGTACAAACTTAAACTGCAGCTAGCCGCATGCATGTTTCACACTAAGCTGATGCTTTTGCTACATAGCTCATTAAAAGTGCATGTAAACCACCTTTTTTTTATGACAGTCAATACTTAGATGCAAGGGTCTCTTGCTAGGTTCAGTTAGACTTAATGCAATTATCTCTTATTTTGATTTCAAGCTTGGAGCTATTTTTCTAAGCAAACTTCCAAATTCTGCATACTAAAGAGTCTGATCAAGTAACTAAACTGTCCTAAATACTTAGCAAAGTGGGCCAGTTCGCTTCTGTAGGATCATAAATTATAAGAATTGTAAAAAAATAGGATAAAATACTAAAAAAAATTTAAAAAAATACATGTCCCCAAGACAAGAAAATGGAAGGTATTATGTAGGTACACTGCATGACCCAGATTGTATCTACCAGGGGCGTATTTGTAGTTGGTTGGGCAATCGTCAGAAGAGTTGACCATGCGCAAGCAATCTGAAAACACTTAGCTCGATCGATCTGTTGTCTCAAATCCCTCTCTCTTCTCCTAAAGCTAACGTAGTAGCACACACTCACGTAGCTAGCCCTAAATTACAGCAAACCGCGGACCTCCGGCCGTTAGCGGGGACGGGGGAGGGGGGAGGGGCCGTTTGTCTCACCTTGCCGCGGAAGTGGGGGCGGGGGGGGGGGGGTTGCGGAGGACGGCGGAGTGGTAGATGATGTAGACCACACGCTGCACCACCGTGACTGCACCTCGTGGTGGTGCTTCTTGCCGGCGATGAAGACGACAGGCTGCACCACCGTGGCCCGTGCGTTGGCCGTCGGGGAGCCGCCTCGAAACAGAAGGCGAGGAGGAGATCAGGCCAGGGAATCAACAAATGGAAGAAGTAGAGGAGGAAAGGGTTTGGACCAGCGTACCGTAGCTTCTGGCGTTGCAGATCGAGGCACCCCGCTTCGGATCGACCTTGAAATCGCCGGAGACCAGCAACGTCACGGATCTGAACAGACCGCGACCGGATCCAGCACCCGCGCATGCACGATGAAGCTCGATGCGTGCGTCCCCTCAGCCGCACACGGCTCGCCGGAGACGCAACTGTCGCCGGGCAGAGTCTTGGTGGTTGCGGTCTCGGCGACGTGTGTGGTGATGCGTCGGGGGGAGCTGTGAGGGCGATAGGTGGCGACTGAGTGGAGAGGAGAGGTGAGTGGAGATGATAGGAGAGGGCCTGATGCGGCGGTCGCCGGCCGGAGCCGCGCGGCTGCCAGCCCGTGGATGCACGCGGCGACGCGGCGACGGATGGGAAGTGGGGCGAGGGGGGAGTGAGTGGAGGGGAGAGGAGCGAGTGGAGTGGAGAGGAGCGAGTGATTGGATAAGGTAGGCGGCGGGGTAGGTGGAGAGGCCGGGAGGTGGGCCGTCGCGCGGGGAGGTGGAAAGCCAAGCGCGGCGGGGGAGGTGGGCCGTCGCGAGGCGGGGGGCTGGGCCACGTAAAGGCTTCGTCCCGACTGGGCCGACCCAAAGTTTTTTTTCTTTTTTATTTATTTTCCTTTCTTTTCTGCTTCATCACTTTATTTCTCTTTTGAAAATCTAACCGAAAAAACTTTGAATTTCAATATTACTTTTTGAAAACACGAATGTTTTTTAAAACAGAGAGCAAATATGAAAAAGCGAACAATTTTGTCAAACACGATCATATTTTGAATTGTGAGAATAAACTTTAAAACAAATAATAATTTTTACAAATTTGAACAAATTTGGGACCATGAACAGTTTTTGAATCTTTAAAAAAAATCGAAAATGAGAACCATTTAATAAAACCCGAACAATTTTGGAAGTGTGAACAGTTCTTTACAAGCACAAACATTTTTTTGAATATTGAGAACAAACTTTGAAAATCCTAACCTTTGAAAAAAATCCAGAATATTTTCATAAACGTGAACAATTTTTTAAAATATGAACATTGTATTAATCTTGAGAACTAATTTTCAATAAACAATAACTATTTTTGAAAATCCAGTACAATTTTGAAAAGTCAAAACATTTATTGGTAAATCCATAAAAAATTCTAAAAAGCAAAAACAATTTTCGAATTTGAGGAATAAATTTTGAAAATACCTAACATTTTTGAAAATATATATCAGTTTTCTTTAAAAGCAATAACACTTGCATAATTTGAATAAAATATTATGAAATATCCAAACATATTCTGGAAATCAAGAACATTGATGTAAAAAGCAAAATGCTTTTTCAAATATCATGAACATTTTTGAAAATTCTGAACATTTTTAGAAACATGGGGTATAACATTTGTTTAAACAACATATATTTCTAATAATATCAAATAGGTTTTATTTTTGCATACAAATAAGTTGTGTTACAATCATTTTTATTTTTGTTATATATTACATATAATAATATGATGCAGTAGGAAATATTATTTATATTTCATCATATATATTTCATCATGGTATACATGTTATTAATGTTGGGATGATGTTTTTGTAATTATTTTGTACCTCACAAAATGATATTAAACAAAAAAATTGTAATTACTGATTTGTAATTAAAAGATTGTATATATATAAACATGGTTCATAAAAATAAATATTTTATACTTGTTACATATATTAAGGGTATCACAAAAAATCATATAAAAACAAATAAACTTTGTTAATTTTGGGTTGTTTGTTTTAGTTTTTGTTTGTCAATTTTCCATAGCCTATCATTTAATTTAAAATAGTTTAAGCAATTTCAAACGCCTACTAACTTATATGAACATTATAGTTTGTTGTTTTCCCCGAATTGTTCTGTTTGTAAAATGATTTAAGCAGCATATTTTTCTAATATAACCAAATGCTTTTCTTATTATCAGATAAAACAGTTGTTTTAGTTTCAGATACAATTCTATTATATATTATATATAGTTTTATGATGCCGTAAAAAATATTAAATATATTTCAGCATAGATATAAATTGATGGGTTACGACATACGCACTGATGCAACGATGAAAGATTGCACTGAAACACCGCGAGAAGAGGTGCATATAGCTAACCTTACTTTGTATCTATATTATATGTGATAAAATGAATGATCTATTTATATTTTTGTTTTTTCAAAATATAGTATACATGGATATGAACTCTGGAGATCCACGGAAAGAATCCATTGAGGGTTCAGATGCAATGTCACTGCAAGGGGCCGGAAACTCACAACATAATCACATTGAAGAGGTTAATTCTCATAATAAACCAAAAAAGGATGCTAATTTACATGTTATCCCACAAGGTATTTTTTAATATTATAATCAACAATTTTTGGTGATATTGCCTTTTGTATTCAACTAATTTGGCTTTTATTGTTTACTAAGCTAGCTCACTTTTTTTATGAATTTCATAGACTATATTTGTACCCCTAGAGATATTACAGTCATCGAATCAATCAAGTCTGCCCCTAAGAATACCTAGTTTGTGGACATTGGAGATGCCTTGTTAGCAACTGACGATTTGGAATGCCTTATTAAAAATGACATGTTCTTACATGACGGTGTAAGACCAATTGCACAAACTTTGTAATTAATTGATTATATATAATATCATAATTTATAAATATAATCTAATGGTTGTTTGCAGGTGATAAATGCTTACATATATTGCATGCTTGCTCACGAGCATTTACAAGACAGGGCGGGTGAAAAGGTACACATTATTAGCACGTTTGTATCGGGCCAGATAAAAAAGACGGGGAAAGAGACATAGACCCATCAAAATATCGTCGCATCGTGCGTCATGCTAATACTTATCTACAACAAGATATGGTTAGTTTTTGTCTCGTAATCCATGCATATAATTATGAATTGTTTTTATTTAGTTCGTATGTTTAATGATTTATTAATAACTATATCTAATTGTGACTGTGACTTGTATCTTATTTACACCAGTTATTCATTTCGATTAACATGCCGGGCTACCATTGGTATCTAGTAGTTGCCAACGCCAAAAAAACGAGAGATCCAAGTATTGGACTCACTTGGTGAGAATGTCAAACGCAATGACCTTGCTACTATGGTAACTATCTATTTCTTTTCTCATCTTACCATTTATTTTGTTTGACTTCATCCCTACCATTTCTCATATATAAGTTACTAGGGCTCGAGAAATGGCTGAAACTTGCAGAGCATAGTCCGGAGTTTATCAGAGGTCATAAGTGGCCTGATCTCAATGTTACAAAATGGACGGTTGTAGAGCAAATTCAGGAGGCAGTACAAACCGATAGGTAAGCACTTGTTACAATGGTTTGTTTTTAGATTCATTTGTGTGATATTCTAAAGCATTATTTTATCATATTATAGCGTATCATGTGGATTGTTTATGCTAAATTATATGGAATACTGGTCATCACATGGACTGTCAGACCAGTTCACGCAGGTATTTCAGTTTTATACATTATCTCATAGTTTTTTATCAAAATATTTTATAAATTGTTTTCATATTTTTTTTGTAGGAGGATATGAAACATTTTTGGCAAAAATTAGCAATTATTTTGCTCGATTCAGAGCTTAATAAGCTAAAAGGATGTCCCATGTACCATCAACCTGTCAACGAAGAAAGTTTAGCTAATTCTGATGTTGAGATCCTGGATAATCCATCTGACGTGGTCGAAGACAAACGTCCTGCCCCAATCACTATCATTCCCACGGACCAACGTGAATTACTTGCCGGCCTCTGCAACTACATCATGTCGATCAATGATGCTGGGTGTTTGGAGTAAGTATCATGTATCAATATTTAATGTGCGGATGTATATTATTGTTCTTCTTACCATCCAAATTACAGGAAGGTATGGGTCCGGAGCTCCACACCCGATCCAATGAGTTTAAGTCTTAAGAAACTTCAGTGCGTACTTAACATGGAGCAGCCCATGGACAATGATTGCTTCAACACCGCCGTGCTTATGCTGGCATGTGACGAGGGAGTATTGTTCACAGACCCTCCCATACACTACATGGATCTATGATTTTGTGTAAGTTACCGTAACTCTTCATTCTAGGTGTCATTAGTATCAACATGTTGAAACAGTATTTCTTCTTTTACTTAGTTAATGCTACTAGAGTCAACACGAGGTCAGAAGTTTTGTGAGAAGGAAACTATCCAGACGTTGGCAACATTATTTGATAGCTGGCCTGGGATGAAGACCGACATCTCATCTTGTAATAAGGTAAATAAAATATTATGTCCATTGTTATCATGCTTTGTTTTTGTTTCTAATAGCTCCACTTGTAGATTTATCTTCCCTATGCATCTATCGGCCGATACATCTTGTACGTCATCTACAAAGAGGCACGTCGTCTATATATTATGGATCCTATTCAATCATCACAATCGTCAGAGGATAAAAACTTGAGGCATTCACTGGAATTAAAAAGTTTTTCAAGGGATTTCAAAGAAGCACTCGAAATAAAGCTGCCTGGGTGGAACTCCGATATATCTAAATGGCATCGTTTATTTCCGGCCGGTGTTCCAACGAGTATAGACGGGTAATGAATTCATAACAAGAATATTTACTTTTGTTATCATTATATTATTTATATTATTAATTGAAAGTTTTCCACGAATGTGTCTGGCTATTTTGTTTTTCATTTTATGCTCTGGTGGAACGGTAAAGAATTGGTCAGGCCGGTTTGCGCGGTGAGTATTGTGGGTTACATGTTTTAAGACCTTCGGCGTGAAATTTTCATACTAACTACATTTATTTTTTCTGCAGGATGGGTATGAATTGAGGAAGCATTTTTTATTATACTTGCTAAATCATCGTGGGAATGAAGCTAGAGGAAACTTTCTTGATATTGTGAAAGAATTTCTTAAGCGCATCATCTAGATATTAATATTTTTGTAATAGATGTTAAGTTTTAACATCATTTAGTTTGTTACATTGCAATAATGGACTTTAGTTTGTGTTACATGTTAAAATCCACACATACAAACAATGTGTAACTCTGGTAAACTATTTTAAGAGCCCGTGGCAACACACGGGCACTCTACTAGTTAATACTCCCTCCTTCCCAAAATATAAGGCACGGTTTGACTTTTCTGGTCTTCGTTGCACAACTTTGACTATATTTTTTATGTATTATATGTCTATAAAATTATTATACATACATATGAAATAAAATTGCTTTGCAAGACAAATACAGCGATGTTATTTATACATGTTCAATCCATATACTTTGATATATATTAGTGGTCAAAATTGTGCATCAAAGACCGTAAAAAGTCAATCGCGCCTTATATTTTGGGAAGGAGGGAGTATAGTTTTGCTAAAGCACATCTAGATTATCCCAAATGCTATGGAGACCATCGAAGAAAAGACTCCAGTCCATCTCTACGGGCTCCCAGTACTGGGCTCGGCTTAGCTTGCTTGCGCGGCCCAATTGACGTCCCGCGATGGTCACCATTCGCTTTTGCAGATCCATAGGCCACAGAATCGGTCCATCTGCACGATGAATGATCTTCCCGTTCTGAAGCTACCGACAGACCCAAGGAATATTTCTCAAAAAAAAAAAGACACACAGACCCAAGGAGGAATGATGACAGTTCCATGAATGCCGAGTTACTATAGTGAATTTAAAACCTGCATGAATGCGCACATGAACCTCCTACTCCTTGGTCTTTCGAACTAGCAGCAAGTACCTAGCTTGCCTGCAGAGGGAAAGTTACTACTACTACCCGGTCGTGGCTTGGCCTACAGCTTTGGATCGCTAGCTACAATGTGTATTGATTCCCACTCCACTGGGAGCGGGATCGTTCAAGATCGCCATAGGCATATCCTATCCTGTCAATCCACACACATGCATGATGCATGAGCCGGTGCACATCTAGTTGCAAGGCACTTGCACGTCGCTTCGGTCAAGTCGGTCGCCGGCATCCTAGCTAGCTTCTACGTTGGCAGCTGCTAGCTACCCTGCTCGATCGATCGGTCCCTGCCCTGCGTGACTCCCCCATGTGATTTTACCTACTGTCATTGGGAAAAGGCGACGAACAGACGATTAAATTCTGACGAAACCATTGCTCCTGCAACTGGTGCTACTACTGCAAGTGCATGCAGCTCATCTCATGCTAAAGAAGTAGAGATAGATGCATGATGGATTCATGGCGCGGAAGCTTTCAGTCGTTCTACTACCACCAAGGACTACGTCTACGATACATAGGCTGTCGTGTACCACGACTAGTCCAAAATCAAACAGAACGGCCAGCTCCAAATCTAGATGCGGCATTAGGGCATCTCCGACGCTGGTACCCAAAACAGACACGATATTTGTCCGTGGACTGATATGGAGCAGCCCGCGGACACTGATGCAAAAGTCGGTCATTCAACTATACATGCATACATTTCAAAGCAAATTTGAACAAACCAAATAAATTTCATGCAATTGGATGATTTTCATTTAAACCGGATCAAATTCATTATATATTTGACAAGTTCAACTAAACAAAAGTGTTCGTATCCATGCATGGCGGCCTGGAAGTCCTTGTTGTTCCCCTCCGTATCCATGCATGGCGGCAGTGATCCCCGGGAGGTGAAGGTGCGGTCATCAGCAAGAAAGAGTAGGATATGAGGCACGGACTAGCTCACATGGGACACGAGGCGCCGCCGTCTCACATGCCCTATTCCTCCCCGTCAAAGTTCACGCCCTGGCCATCGTCGGTGAAGGTGAGATCGAAGATGGACATGGATGGGCCGACCTCGTGGTCGAAGTGGTGCCAATAGGGACCAGTAGCCAGCGCGGGATATGTTTTCGGGTTAGTCCGGGCTGTCTCACACGTGGGTGGCAACGATCCGAATGCTGGCAAAGCCTGTTGGTTTACCTTTGGTTTATGAGAAAACAGACGTCCGCACCTGTCAACAACAGATCGATGTGGCACCGCATCGGATGGCAAAATGAGTCTAGACTGCTCTGTCCGGACGAATGCGGACGGTTTGAGAACCCTTTAATATGACCCTTGATAAGATCGTTTTATTGTCTGACAAGCCCGGAAGACCAGCGTATACCCATATGGATCGGCGGACGTTGTCATGGGATGATCAATGGAGGGTTCTTTTTACTGCGAATCAAATCATGCATATAGGATGGGGGAGCAACCAGGGATCACTTTACTGAATTTAAAATTTTGCCTATTTTACAACTGGCTAGCCACGGGCGGAGTTACGCGAGGAAAAAAGCAGCCGGCCTAGCCTATGCGGAAAAGTTTATACGAGCAGTCCGACACTACATATACATATACTGAAATTCATACAAACACATGCAAGATCGATGCACAACAAATTGTCCGGCTACTACATAGGACAAGCCATCAGACTACAAAAAAATGACATATTTGACCTAACACTAGATACGAAAAAGGATCATCCATGGCGGACCTTGTTCTTGCCCTTCTCGGCGCCCTTGCAGTCTTTCTGCGGAAATAACGCTCAAAAACACAAAATGTATCAAGCAGGATCTGCTCTTCGCCGAAGATGTCCGATCCGTTGTTGTTCTCCTTCTACCGCGTCGCGGGGATGATTCCGGCAGTAGAAGAGGGGTAGAAGATGATCTACCCCCCACTCCTTGGTCACGACGGAGGTAATGAGCCTACGTCTTGTGCTCCGAAGAGGATTTCTATGTTCTGCAATATGAATAAGAAATTACAATGTGTATGCGAGTGAGAGAGAGATGAGAGGAATGGGAGGAAAAAAGAAGACCCCCAGACCCCAGTCTCCTATGTTACAAAATGAACTACCACAGCGATTGGATCGGAGGAGAGGATCGTGGGGGGGAGGAAGAGGGTTGGGGAGTTTGCATGCGGTGATTCGTTTGCGTTGGAGTGACGCTCGAGGCGTGGACCAGGGGGGCGAATGCAAAAGTACCCAGCACAATGCAGACGTACACTTATAAACGTCCACCCTTTGGCGGACGGAGGGAGTACATAGGTAACTTCCGTGTTGTTATTAGTACAAGGAAAAAGTCCAAAATAAACCTTGAACTTATAGATGAAACATGTATTTCCTGAACTCCCGATCCTTGAAATCAGCACACCAAACTCTCTGATCCCGATCTAATTTAAACCTTGAAAGCCTTCCCAAACAGGGATTAGTTGAATCCCGGTACTATTGACTGCGGACATGACTGGGCCGGGCCAACAAGCGCCAAACGTGTTTTGTTTTCGTTCTTTTTTTAGTCTGTTTTTTGATTTTTCATAATATGTGACGTAAAAATACAGAAAAATAGACAAGTATAAAAATATAAAGAAAATATAGAATCCGGAATCGAAACTGTGACCTAATCTTGCTGATCTCCTTGAGCAAGAAAATAGAACAAATAGTTGTTAGTGCTTTAATGAGACGCCCGAAATCTTTTAGCGCACACCGCAAAGTAGAGATTAAAAAAAATTAAGGGCAAACAAATATGGAAAACTAATCAATTTGTGAAATCTCTGAAATAATTAAAGCACGACTACTGTTTGAAAATTCTGAATACTTTTTAATAAACGAACAAATTCGAGGTGGGTTTTGTTTTATTTCGTAAAACACCCAAAGTAAAAATACAAAAACCGAGGAAAAGGACTCAAACCTTGCGACCTACCGCTGCTGACTTCCTCCCACTAGCCACTAAAATCATTAGCCGTTGCTGCTATGATGTGAGCCCCGAAAGATTAAACCACAGAGCAGCACCGAGATTTGACTCATTTTTTGAAGTGCACACAAATATTGAAAAGGTGCCGAACAATTTTTCCAATATCCTTTTTTAAGTGCGAACACCTTTTGAAAATTCCGAATAATGTTTTAGAAAACGAACATATTTTAAAAAGACAAATCAATTTTGTGAAAAGTGAAGACTGTTTGAAACATATATTTTTAAACATCAGAACAGATTTTAAAGCCTATTTTTTAAGTAAACAATGTATGAATATGTTTTTGTAATTTTATAAAATATTTATTGTCATTAAGAAAAATTTAATGCATTTATTTGGCAAAATGTTACGGTCTCAAATTAACAAAATGGAATTTCTTGAATTATTTGGGTTAAAAAAGTACAATCAGTATTTCAAAATTGTTCATATTTTTTGAACAAAAAATGAACACGTTTTGAAATCTGGACAAATTTTTAAAGTCCAAAAACTTTTTGAATTTTTTTAAAAAATGGGAGCAACTTTTGAAACCGGAACAAATGTGTGAGAAAAATGCTGAATAATTTTAAAAAATGAATAACGATTTGAGAATAGAATCAATTTGAAAAGCGAACACTTTCTAAAAAATGTTGAAAACAGCGAACACTTTGAAAAAAATTGATAACACGTATTTAGAATTTTTTACATAATGTATTTGAAAAATGTTGGAAGTTTACCAAAAAAATGTATGTGCGTCTTAAAAATGAACTTTGTGTACAGTGAAAAATTATAGATGTGTACAAAGAAACAGAAAAAATCAATCAAGACGAGAGTACAGCGAGCGCGCGAGTGGCTGCTTTAATGGGCCGGCCCGATTTGATTTGCCACGTAAGTGAATACCAGTGAAACATTCTCAAGGTTCAAAATAGACCGGGATCGAAGAGTTTGGTATGATAATTTCAGGGATTGAAAGTTCAGGGTTCAATTTAGCTTTCGTCTACGAGTTCAAGGTATATTTTGGACTTTTTCCTTAGTACAACGCTGGCTCGCTCCGTCGCTCGTTTCATCACATGCAATATCCTTTGCTTCTCAGTCAGGTAGGCTAAAGTACTAAAGCTAGCTAGCTTAGAACCAGCTTCCTCCCTCTACGTACGTGGATCCTCCGTCCAAAATACATTATAGTATAAAAAATGGTCTTACATTTTAGGACGGAGGTAAGTTAGTAACTGGGCAGCAGCATGAATAGGGCACAGTCTACCCTATAGATACACGAACACTAGAAATCATATCTAAAATTGTGCAGTTTCTCAAGCTAAAATACTGTAATACTGTTGCAATACAAAAACGCCCCTTGCACATAAAAGTATTAGAGAAAATCCAATGACAAAAAATCAAGTAAGCATCAATGAACAAAGACATATGCTAAAATAAAACAGACATGCAAACCTTTGCAGCCACAGAACAGAAGCCCGCCAAATACTTGACCTTAATCTGAAACGTAACAGAAACAGACCAAGGAAGAACATAATAGTGAAATTTCCACACAATATGTTTTTCTCACAAATAATGAATAAGTGCCATTGGTATTACCCATAATGAACAAAGAATTTGAAATAAAACTAAAAGTGAAAAATAAGAAAGTTTTTAGTAAAAATGAATTAGTGGCATTGGTGTTACCCTTTAAGAAGAAAGAAAATGAAAAAAACAAAACAAACAATAAAAAACTTGCACACAATATACATAACAATTGCGCTTTTTAAAATATACAGAAATAAAAACATAGTGGTGCAATTAGTGGTATTGGAAGTACCCATACAAAAAGAAAGAAAATAAAATAAAAAACAAAAAAATCTAAAGTTGTATAAGAAAGAATGAAATTGTGGCTTTGGTATTATCCTTTAAAAAATAAAATAAAATATCTAAAATAAACAAACACAAAGTTTACACATAATTTATGTTTTTTTTATAACATGAAGACATAAGAATATAACCATTGAATTTTTACCAAAAAAGTTTTTCAAAACAAAATTGGTGTCATAAATTGCACCTTTTGTAATTTGTAAAGAATAAACATATAATGGTGCAATTTTCACACAAGTATAATTTACATACATATTTTATAGTAACATGCGTGTATACTTGCACACACAAAAGTAAAGAATGAATTTTTTCATAATAAAGAAGTTTCCACATAGAGAAACTAAAACAAAATCGAAATAATGAAATTTTCTAAGGTAGATGAATTACTGGCATTGATATACCCTTTAACAAGAAAGAAAATAAATCAAGCAATGACAACATTTGCCCATAATTTTTACAAAAATTATGTTATTTTTTATTCTATGGAAGAATAAGCATATAATAGGAAGTTTTTGAAAAAAGAAGTTTACTAAGAAGGAATGAATTAGTGGCGTTGGTATTAACCTTGAAGAAGAAAGGAAAAGAAGATAAAATAAAAATAAAATAAAATAATAATGTTTTATACTAAGAAAGAACAAACTCGTGCCATTGATACTACCCTTTAGAGCAACTCCAAAGGCCCCATATCTCTAAAGTAACCGTCATTTACTGGAAGTTGAGGCAAAAAACATATCCAACAGTTCCGTTAACTAGCCTTAAGTTTAGATGATCGGGTAGAAGAGGTGTGCGGGAAGGTTCCCTTCCCGCATCTTTTTGATGGAGTGGTAAAAGCCTTGAAACTTCCATGCACGACCATTCGGAACGTCGACGCCCCATCGGAACCTCGCCGGAGCGCTGCCACCCATGCTGAAACGTCGACGCACCACCGCGTCGCCATGCTGGGTGAACACTTCGCCGCTCGTGCCGCCACTCGCGTCCATGCTGCCATGTACAACCTCTCGCTGGTGGCCACCACTGACTGGCAGGCCCTAGGGAAAGAATAAAAATCTTAGCTAGTTTTGTTAATAAAATATTAATAAAAAAATGCTTTAAGGGAAGAAGTTTACGGGAACCAACAAAAGTTGCTTCGAGACAATTTACCCTAAAATTTGCGGGATGCCAAAAAACTTATTTTAGGGGATGTTTTTTAGGGGAACTATTGGAGTTGCTCTTAAGAAGTAAGAATACTAAAAAGACTCCAAAACAAACAATGACAAAATGTGCACATTGCATACAAAAAAATTGCGCTTTTTAAAATATGCAAGACCAAGAATATAATAGTGTAATTATTGGCATTGGTATTGCATGCTCTTAAAGAATAAAAAACTAAGTCAAAATAATAATTTTTTCCTAAAAAAGAATAAATTTGTGGCATTGGTGTTACCCCTTAAGAATATAGAAAAATAAAACTAAAATAAACAAAAAACTTGCACACAATATTCAGAAAGTTGTGCTTTTTAAAATATGCGAGAATAATTATATGGCGGTGGAATTTCCGCCAAAAATATGTCTCCTACGAAGGAATAAGTTAGTGGCATTGGTATTACCCTTGAAAAATAAAAAGAAAACAAAACAAAACAAAATTTAAATAAAAAAGTTTGTAATGAAGAATGAATTAGTAGCATTGGTATTACTGGAGTGGTGTTTCGGCACCCGTGAACCGAGTGCAGATGAGTGTGCGGCCCGTACAGAGCCCATAAATTTGGGATAAATTTGGGGGGAGGGGGCAAATTTTTATAAGCTTAGTACGTATTTTTTAAAAAAAGATATACTGTTCCGCCGGGCGCTGGCCAGCTACCCGCTGGCGTCCTCAACGCGAGCCAGCCGCCAGGCCGCTGCTCTCGATGACTCAATCGATCCCACGAGCACTGCTCGATCTTTTCTCGTCGGTTGTCCAAGGGATCGTCAAACCCCATAAAGAAAGAAAAGATCCTCGAGGCGGGAGTTAGATCGATCGCAACGCAACTCAACGATTGCGTCGCTGCCGTAGCTAGTCGGCTTCGCCGCTTCGGCTACTGGCTGCTGCCTACAGGAAGATCGACAAGCGATTCGACGACAATCCTTCAAGCCGCTCCTCGATTGAAACAAGATCATCCGGTCGATCAGCCACCGCGATAGTTCCATCCTTCGGGGCTCTCACCGTATCTCGGCTTCCATCCTCCAGGTGCTTCACGGCTTCAAAACAGGTATTCTGTCGCTGGCGAGTCCTCATTTCTAATTAATTTCGGTTCCTACTTCTAATTACTAATTTTCTAATTAACTTTTTGCAAGGATCGTTAGAGATCGGTTCTTGCCATCTCGGTTAAAGATCACAGTATAGCGGTTTAACCGGATAGAACACGAGACTAGGTGAGTTAGATGGATCGTTTAACTGTCAATGTTGAAGCATAATCTCCAATTAATATATGTTTCTGTATCACTTTAAATTTTTATTCATCTTTTGCATATTTTATGTTTCAATAATTACTCGTTAGTTCATTTTTTTCTAGTGAGATAGGGTCCCATCTTTTAGTTTCACATAGGGCCCCGAATTTTGGCGGCCTGGTCCTGCGGATGAGCCCGTACCACGTATTGAATTCTCATATTGTTACCCTTTGAGAAGGGAAAAATGTAAAAAAAACACTTGCACACCATTTTGCACTGGAATTTCATTTTCTTTATCTGCAAAGATAATCATATAATGATGTGATTTCTTCCTATATTGTATAGTATTTGTGTGCATATGTTTACACTCCCCCAACACCCAAAAAATACCCAAAAAAAAGAAACCAGTAAATAAATAAAAATAAAAAATAAAAGCAAAAACTGATAAAATGAAAGAAAGAGAAAAAGGCAAAGGGAGAAAAGGGAATGTTGGGTCGCACCTGGTAATGAAAGAAACCCAAACACCTGCAATAAAATACCGGAGTACTCCAGTAGCTTTGCCTGCAGAGACAAAGCAACTTGCTCGCTCTACTCGATCGTGCCTTGCAGCTTGCATTTCTACACGCCTACACAGATTGATACGATTGCCACTGGGTGCAGCGTCATCAAGTCGCCCACGTATACATGGCACTTGAGCATCGTCTCGTCAGTTCGTTCATTTCATAGCTAGCTAGCTACGTTCTCGATGATCAGCTGAAAAAAAATGGTCGTAGCAGCAATCATCACGAGCGCATTTACCACATCCTCTCGTCGATCAATCCATCAGTCGACGACGCACTACTCGAGTCTCCGACCGATGTGATCTTGCCACTCCTTGGGAGATGGGGGACGGACGAACTTTAAAAACTGACGAAATTACTGCGAACTCAACTGCCGCAGTAGCAGTACGTAGCCTGCATGCATGCAACAGATAATGGCGTGCAGCTTTAGGCCTTTTTCACTGTTTTTACCTTCTCAGCAAATCTTAGCACAAAATGAACTGCACATAAAACTATTTCGAGCCATTTTACAAACGCCACGGGTCATGGCGGTGCTGCACTATATGAAAATGCCAAGCCAGCTCACGTTGCTGGCCTAGTCGAGACGCTACAGGCGTGTTTGGTTGCTCGCATTAGGCCCAACCAAACCCGCGCGGGAAGGGAACGGGCTGTTTGATTGACTGGTTTTTCTGTTGGGTCTGCATAGCACGAAACTTAAAGCACCTCTGGGCCTGGCTCACTGGAAACGCTCAGATCGGCAGTTTCTCGCGAGCCAGGCCGAGCCGAGCACAAGCGAGTGGGCCCTTGCACGAGTGGAGACGGGAGGGATGCTAGGTGATTACGTGAGGTCTTCTTCAACCTCCATTAAGCTCCTATTTAATCTCCTCCCTCTGATCTACACAACGGTGCTTCGATTCGAGGTAAGCTCTACACAAAAAGATGCACCTCGATGCTACGGTTCCATTCAGGCGATCGATTCGTAGTTTCATTGGCCGTAAGTTCTTTATCTCGTGTTCCCGTTTGGAGCTATTCTGAACGAATTTTGTCAGATTCATCGCCCATAATCGATCATTTGAAATTTCCTTTGACCATCTACCTAATCTCGTAGTTCCTCACAACATTCGTGTTGTAAGTTTTTGGTTTCGACGATCGTAGTTTCATTTCTTTTTGAACAGCAGTCTACTGCACTGACGCCGCCATGTCGAGCTCCTCTGTCATCTACTCAGAGCCCTCCTATTCGTCTCTCTCAACGCCGAAGACCTTCCCCTTGATCTCCTTGCCCGCGTGCTACTACACTAGAGTCGTTTCTGGAGTCGCTCATCTCGGCCTACTCTCTTTCGTCCTCCTACTACATTGTCGCTGCAATGGCGTGTACACTGCTTTCTTGTGTCCTCTGCCTCCGTGCACACTGCAGTTCGCCGCGCCGCTGACGGGGTCGATCATCTTCGCCTCCTCTCTCTCGCCCTACTACACTGGAGTCGTTTCCGGCGTCGATCATCTCGGCCTCCTCTCGTCTCCACTGCACTGACGACACCATGGCGCGAGCACTGCATTCTCCTCCTCTGTCCACTATCTTTGTGCGAGCACCGCAACTAGTTCGCCGACGGTGTCGCTCGCCATGCCGCCGACGGGGTCGCTCGTCCATGACTCCATGCTTGTCATGTCGGACACGGCGCCACGACCACTATCCACCGTAGTCGCCATTATCCGGCGCACACTGCACTTCTTCTTCCCTTTCCTCTGCTAGCTCTTAACTCTGTCTGCGAAGTGAAGTGCTAGCTCTTAATTATACCTCATGCGTGCAACCAAACACCGAGTTCATGTGCCGCTTGGGCCAATGCAGGCAACCAAACAAAATACACTTGCGTATTACCTAATGCAGGACCCTAGATGCAGGCAACCAAACAACTCGCAGATGTCGCATATGAGGCTGTTTTTTCAGAGCCAGGCTGGGTTGAGATGTATATACAACGCAACGACTATTTACTACGGCAACTAAACATGCCCTACGTGGTAGGGCAGAAACCCCAAAGTGTTTAACGTTGCTGGAAACACCAATAGGTGTGGCGTTGGTGCCCGAATATGAAACGCCATTGCTATTGGCGTTTCAAGTAGCTTGCTCATATTTGACATTTATTTATAAAGGGAGCAACGCTGGCTAGGTCGGTGTTTTCAAATAGAGAAGAAACGTCACGATTTGTGACGTTGCTAGAAGGGTCAGATCGTGAAATAGTTTTTGAAGGAATTTATTTTGTGCTAAAATTTGTTGAGAAGGTCAAAAACAGTGAAAAAGCCCCAGCTTTGGGCGTTTTACTACCGAGTAGTACCTGCTAGCTGTACTACGTAGGTACTATAGGTACCACAGCTCCAGATCAAGCAAACAGAACTGGCCCAGCTTCAAGTTAAGACGTGGCTTTGATATTTCACTTAATGCTATCGCTTTTTTTATTGCTGACAGGCACGGCCACCGTACGTAGGGACCGCCGTATGAAGGATGGTATGGCCTACGGAGTAGAGTATAGTGGTACGTAGGAGCAAGCTAGGAAGCAACAGCATTGATCAGTTAGTCCAGCATAGCTGCATGGCCTCCCGGCCGAGAGTACGTTAACTTTCTGCAGACTTAGCATTAAGGTTTATATATAGAATAACAATGAAACGGAGTTAAGATTTATATATAGAAAAAACGAAACAGAGTTAAGAACTTACAATTTGTTGCAAATGCACGTACCGGACGGCAAGGGACCTGAGTAATTGCAGTTAATCAAGATTCAATCTTATTCGCAGAAAAACAAAAACAAAAAAAAAAGGCTCCTATCTGACTAACAAGCTAAGAGCATGTATAACTGGGCACCCCAAACTCGTCTCAAACGCCAAGACGGATTGTAGACATGCTTTAGCCAATGCAACTAAAAGACCGATCTCATATAAGAGACTAGGAAATACATTTATATGTCAACACTTTCCCTCGCGTGTGACTTCCTTAGGCCTAAACGTGGACTGGAAGTGGACTGCAATTTAATTGCCAGCCGGGTCTTGAACTCAAGATCTCTTGGCCCTGATACCATGTATAAATGCATGCTCTAGCCAATGCAACCAAAAGACCGATCTCATAGAAGAGACTAGGCAATACATTTATCCGTCAACATGGACACCCTCGTCAGTGACCGGTCAAAAAATACCGACCAGACGGACGTCTCAAACGGGCCTCAAACGCCCTAGCTGACCGGCACCCCTTTCCAACCCAAATATGGGGGCCGATATTTGGAGGCCGGGGCGCGCCTGGGCACGTCGAACTGACGGACAGGTCCCACACGGAGTCGCCCGAAAAACCAACAGTCCGATGGGGGTGTGAACGCCGCATGGCAACGCTGCGGCTCGCCGCCCGAGGCCAAAGTCCGGCTATTTAAGTCGGTCTACGTCCCCAGTCGTAGCCACAACCATTTTCTCCCTCTCCCTGCCACCAGCCCAGGCACATTCCTCTCCGTCTCCACCTCTCTCTTCCTTCATCGTCCGAAATGGCCCGACAGAAGAAGACCACATGCACTATGATAACCCCGGAGCATCGCATCCAGATCGAGGAGGAGATCCGGGCTAAGCGCGCTACCGGGATCACAGCGGCCCTGCCTCCGGACTAGTCGGAGCCCGATGAGGAGGAGGAGCCGGAGCCCATAGAGGGGGGCGGATCCGGAGGAGGAAGACGCAACGAAGTCATACGAGGAGCCGACGCCGGTTGCGAGCATCACCATGGAGGAGGTCATGGTGGAGTTCGCCGTCGCCTAAGCGGCGGAGGTGGAGGAGCAGACAGCCATCCGTTAAGAACAAAGATAGTGGACATCCAGGATGAGGTGTACGTGAAGTACAACCGGTGCTTCCTCCGTTAAGAACAGGCGAAGACCGACGCGCTCTTCGACGAGGTGGACGCGGACATGTAGGCGGAGGCTTAGGAGGAGCCGGAGTTGTGTCTACCCCCCATGTACCCAGAGCCCGGAACAAAGATAGTGGACATCTCCAACGACAATAAGTAGCATTGTCAAGGATTTAGTTGATATGTATACTACGGTGATGTTTTATTTGCATGGTTTGTATGGTTTTAAGATTTAATATTTGAGGTGTTCGAATGTAGAGAGAGATATTTGAGGAGTGCCTGGTCAATGCTGCAGACGCGCCAGGCGCGTTTGCGGGCATTTGATATCGTTTGATCACTCTACAAACATGACTACATGCGTGTGGCATCCACCTCCGATTGTTCAGTTTTGTGTGTGAATATTTATAGATGATATTCGCAAACTTTTCCATAAATGAAATGTTTGCTCACTAAATAAAGATACCTTACATTGATTTAAATACGAGCAAATAATTATGGGTATTATTGTATTCTATTTTCGAACTTCTCACATACAATTAATATTTAGAACTGATTGCAATATGTTTGAAATAATTATATTGTGCATGATTATTTACAAAACTAGATGATGCCCCGTACGTTGCTGCGGGAACTATGTTAAAAGAAATGCATAAATAGTTGCTAGAAAATATCTAAAACTAATGGAAAGCGAATGTAATTAGGCTTAAGATTCAATAAAAAATATGGAGCATATAAAATAGAAAAAAATGTAGTTAAAAAAAACCATTTCTGACAAAATTGTGAAGGATGAACTACATTGTTATGATGCAGTCGTCCAACAAGAATAGTATTAATACAAAATATAAAAATAACTTATGACTAACATGCATGAATTGATGATGTGGTAGGATTGCATACATAGAGTAATGCAAAACAAAATGTAATTCATGACTTGCATGCATGATTTGCTTATGTGGCACGGTTGCATGGCTAGAAAAAATAGGTAGTGTGTTGTACCTATTTAGAAATAGAAGATATATGAATAAAATAAAGTTGGAACACTGAAATGTCAGTACAGTAACTCAAAATCAAAACAATGACGATAGAATGTCGCTAATTTAATTGAACAAAGTTAATCAAAACCACTAAATATTTGCAAAAAATAATTTAAAAACACTTCTTTTTAAAAGAATTTAAAATGTTACTAGGACCATTGAAGATTATCCGAGCATGATCTGAATTATCTCTCCTCCGATACAAGAAGCTCTGGCCCATGTAGTCTCGCTGGCTCTACAAAGCTAGAACATTTGTTTACTACTAAATACCAAACCTAGAATTTATATCTCCTTCTACACATGCTTTGAGATTGGTGAGGTACTTGTATGCAGTTTACAATGCAATGCATATATCATTTGTATTACTCTAAAAAATCGAGTAAATCCATGTTGACCCCACCCAAATTCACTGAAATTTTTGTGCGAAATATTTAAGAATTATATTTGCAAACTTTTCCAAAATAATGAATGTTTGGTAACTAAATAAAAGGCTCCTTGAATTGATTTTATGATTAAAAATACTTCTTCCCTTATAGAACCTTCCCGCAAGAAATCAGTAGAAGTGAATCCGCCCCTACAACTCATCAAATCTTAAATTTGTGTGAGCATTCATGCATTTTTTTCTTGACTTATCTGGATAAAAAAATCATTGAAATATGACTAAAATAATTTATATTTGTGCGATTAGTTACAAAGTAGATCTATAAAAGATTGGAACACTAAAATGTCACGAAAATAACTCATATTCAGAATAATGAATTTCTAAATTATCATCTGAATAACTAAAATAATTGAATTCAAATTTATAAAATGTATAAAAATTAATTTCAAAAATTAAAATTTTCCAAAATAAAAAATTCTTAACTTAGGTCCGATTTTTTTTTGCAAGATTTGGTTTTACCACCAAAGATTATCTGAATTGGCTCTACTCCTCTAGGAGAATTCCTGGCCCAAATGGCTAGTTGGCTATGAGAAAATTGAATATTTCTTCAGTATTAAACGCCGAACCTAGAATCTGTATGTGCCATCCGCACATGCCACGAGGTTGGTGATCAAATTCTATTAATTTTACAATACACGCACATATCGGACCCACCTGGACTTTGTCAAACATTCCATGAATATTTATGAATTATATTTGCAAACTTTACTCTCACATTGAAATGTTTGATAATTATATGATTTTTTTATCAAAGTTGTTTAAATATGAGTAATACAATTGAATTTCTGAGTATTCCTGTATTATATTTGTAAATGATTTATAAATAATATTTTCAACCGGTCAAAATTTGATTAAAATCATTATAGTTTGTGTGATTCTTTACTATCTTATTATATTTGTAGATCTTTTATATATAGAGAGAGATTGACTATTTGTCACCTGGGTGAGGAGTAGTTATTCTTCACCCCCCCTCCTTTTTAGTATCAATGCACCGTAATTTTACGTTTCGTAAATTCTTTCTTATTTCAGACGTAAAAAGATAACGTAAGAAAATATATAATCGCTGTAAAATTTATCTTATGTTACTTAATATTAAAAATGTAAATACATAGTGTAAAATATACATAAAACGTAATTTTGCTGGTCTTATGACATATAAATTTTGTTTTCTTATGCCATATTTTATGTAGTCAATCGATATGAATGTAACTATTTGCATTTCAAATGTAATTTATTTATGAAACGATCAGAAGATTACCTCGGTGAAGAATAAATTATTCTGCACCCTGGGTGATGAATAGTCAATCTATATTTATAAGTTGGAACACGAAGATGTCACTAGGATAATTAGAATCAAAACAATGATTTTTAATGTCATAAAAATAAATGAACAAGGTTGCGTTAAAATGAATATATTATTTTTGTAACTCTGCAAAATTGAGTGAGTATTTATGCACTATTTTTAATGATATTTGCAAACATTTTATGAGACAATGAAATGTTCGGTGACTGAGTGATATGTTTCATAAATTGGTTTTAATGTTAATAATTATTTAAATTAGTGTGGTAGTTTGTTCGAACAATAAAATACTTTTGAAACTAATTGAAATATGAATATAATATTTAAATTTTGTGTCATTATTTAAAAAAAATATTTATAGAAAAATTAGAAGGTTGTAATGTCACTAAATTATTCGAAATCTAAATAATGAATTTTTAATTGTTTTTAGTTAACTGAACGAATTTAAATAAAATCCAAAATATTTGCAAAAAAATATTTGATAAAATATTCGCTTTTCCAAATTTTTATAAAAAGGGGTTGGCGGATTTTTTGTGGCACGTTTTTCACCAGAGAAGATAGAGCGAATTAGCTCTCCATGACTGGTAGAATTCTTGGCCCATGTTGGTTAGCTGGCTCTAAGAAGCTAGAATATTTATTGAGTAGTAGATGCTTAAATTTTATCTAACATCCACAGATGCTTTGAGAATGGTGAGCTACATTTATCAAATTTACAGTAGAATGCATATATTGGTATTACTCTGCTAATGCAAGTACATACTTATTTACCCCACCTGCATTTGTTAATAAACTATGTGAATATATACGAATGATATTTACAGTCTTTTATACAACAATGAAATGTTTGGTAAGACGATGGATTTTTTCTAAAATTGATTTAAAATTTGTGTGAGCATTCATGTAGAATTTTGTAAGCAATGTTCTTTATACTAAATGAAATATAACTGAAATGATGAAATGTGTGTGATTTGTACACAATATATTTATACAAAAGTTGGAACACTGAAAATGTTAATAAAATAACTTGGAATTAAGAAATGAATTTTAAAATTTCATAGGTAAAAAAAAACTCTAATATGTTTGGGACATTTAATTTGAAAACATTAAATTTTTTCCAAAAAAAAGATTAGGTGGGTATTTCGGTTTTTTTTCTCAAAATATGGTTTCACCATCAAAGATGAATATCTGGCCCATGCTGGCTAGGTGGCTCGGAGAAGCTAGAATATTTGTTTAGTACTAGATGTCAAACCAATTATTTTTTTGCTATCCGCACATGCTTTGAGATTGGTGAGCTACTTTTATTGGATTTAGAGGATAATGCATATATGTATAGTTTTTATTACTCTTCAAATATGAAAACATGCATGTGGACCCCACTTGCACTTGTTCAAGAATTTGTGTGGATATTTATGTATGGTATTCACGACCTTGTTCTGAACATTGAAATGTTTGGTAACTAAAAGAAATGTCCATTAAATTGGTTTTAATACGAGTAGAATAAATAAATTTCTATTAATATTCACATATTATACTGATGGACTTTTTTGAAACTATTTAATATTTTTGAAGTTTATTGAAATATATCTGAAATAATTGAAATTTGTGTAATTATTAACAAAATGTATTTACAAAAAAAGTGGGAACACGAAAATGTCACTAACAATAGCATGGGCATGGCACCATCCCATCTACAGTACAGTTTCACAGATTAGTTAAGAACTGGATAGTTGGACCAGAGCATGCATAACTTTGCGGTACATAACTAGTCCTACCACTTGGCTACACGCTATGCATGGGGACGGCGAGTTGAACTGTCAACGCGTATATTCAAGTCACTGGAGTACTAGTACGGGAGGCAGGCGTAATTGGACATGACCTACTAGGTGTAGTTTCTGTGATTGGGATAAAACTATCAAACACCTTTTTTCTTGATTGCCCGTTAGCCAAAGTTCTATGGAGGACGACCCATATTGTGTTTAATATTACTCCACCGAGTTCTGTCAACACGTTATTTGGAACGTGGCTTAACGGGATAGAGCCCGAAATAGCGAGACACGTTCGCGTAGGAGTATGTGCTTTATTGTGGGCATTCTGGAACTGCAGAAATGATTTAGTTTTTAACAGAACAACAAATATTCATTTTTTGCAGGTTATTTTCCGGGCCACTGCGTTGATCCGTATGTGGTCGCTACTCACTCCGACGGAGGCTAGGGAGCGTTTAGTTACTGGATCTATCCGCTGGAAGATGGTAGCACGAGATATCTTCAACCGGTTTGGATGGCGGTCATGTAATAGGATATGCAATTAGTTTACATATATTTCTTATGCCAGCCGGTTGTGGCTTTTTGTGACTAGTTTATTATTGGCCCTTTGACTTTTTGTGAGCTTTCCTTTATTTTCGTTTCAGACTTTAAGACCTTGTTGAACCTGTTTGTTTATTTAATAAGTTGGCGGTATGCATCGTTCTGATGAAGAGCCTGAGGGGTCCCCATTTGGAAGAAAAAAAGTACGAGAGGCAGGCAGCTCAGCTAGGTCATAACAGCTAGTAGCTGCGAGGAAGCTAAAGCTAGCTACGACGTACCCTCCCTGATTGGACGGGCGGCCGGGCCAGCATTTTGGACCGACCGCCGGGTCATGCATAGCATCGGTATGTACCCCACGTATATACACATGCTCGTTCAATCGTTCAGAGTTAACTGCGGTAAAAGAAACACATGTATACTCCAGTTGGTAGTGTGCCATTCATCACGAACTCCTGTTCCCTTGGGCTAGCTCCCACGCCATGATATATACCCATCCACCCGTCTGCCCTGCCGGCACCCGCCTTGAAGCTTCCTTGCTAGAACAAGTCGCCACCAGCAGTCCACAGTCCACGCGCGAGAGCGCAAGGCACCACAACTCTTTTCCTTCCTTTCCGTGGCCGGTACGTACGGCAGTAGCCAGGAGGCATGCAGGGCGGCGGCGGAGGGATGGAGGAGACACCGGCGGCGGTCAAGAACCACAGCGGCGGTGTTGGTGAGGGCGCCGCCGTGGAGGTGCAGGAGGGGCCTCGGTTCCGGCGGGTGTGCGTGTTCTGCGGGAGCAGCTCCGGGAAGCGCAGCAGCTACCGCGACGCCGCCGTCGAGCTCGGCAAGGAGCTGGTACGTGCTCGCTTATCGCTCGAGTTAATTACACACGTTTTGTGCATGATGTTCAGCTTAGTTAGTTAGTTATAAGCATGTCGGGGATGCGTGTGGTGTGCCAGGTTGCTCGTCGGATGGATCTGGTGTACGGCGGGGGCAGCCTGGGGCTCATGGGGGAGGTCTCGGAGGCCGTCCACAAGGCCGGCGGCCACGTCATCGGGTGAGTCCATCCGTGCGTGCATGCACCGTATCCTCTTGCATTATTGTCGTCGACGACTCATCGCCTGCTTTCTTTTCTCTCGTTCTCTTCATCTACTAGCACTACTACTGTAGATACCTTTCCGTCGACACTGAAGTTTCTCCAACTGGCATAACAGTATCCATGTCCAAGTTGCTCACGGCAGTCTCGTTCTGTTTTCTCTTTGATGTGCAGCGTCATACCTACCACTCTCATGGGCAAGGAGGTACGTACGACACGACACGATGGACACCATGCCCCCAACCACGGACAGGAGGAGACCATCCATGCATGCATGCAATTGCGGAGTAGCCGTAGCTTGTAGTTGTAGTAGTAGTAGTGATGTACTGTACGTACTAACAAACTACTAATTCATTCATGCAAAACGGAACAGATCACGGGGGTGACGGTGGGGGAGGTGGTGGCGGTCTCGGGGATGCACGAGCGGAAGGCGGCCATGGCGCGCAACGCCGACGCCTTCATCGCGCTGCCCGGCGGCTACGGCACCCTGGACGAGCTGCTCGAGGTCATCGCCTGGGCGCAGCTCGGCATCCACAGCAAGCCAGTTAAGCTATTCCTTTCCTGATCCTAGCTGCCGTACTTAGTTATTCGCTGGCTTTACTAATGGCGGTGGCGCATGGATGGACGCAGGTGGGGCTGCTGAACGTGGATGGGTACTACGACTTCCTGCTGGCCTTCATCGACAAGGCGGTGGACGACGGCTTCATCCGGCCATCCCAGCGCCACATCTTCGTCAGCGCGCCCGACGCCAGGGACCTCGTCCGCAAGCTCGAGGTACGTACTGCTGTAAAAACTGACTAATCACGCACCTTCCTTCGCCCTGTCACCTTCTTGCATGCGATGCATGCATGACTAGCTAGCTTGGTCCGTCCGGTCCATGCATGCACCCTCCAATCCAAAAAGAAAAAAGACCTTAACTTGTCCGGGCCTCACCGTCGGCTCCGTGTGCACGACGGCATCTGCGAGCTTCTTCCGGCCTACTACTAGCTACTTCTACTCTCTGATTAGTCGCCCTAGCTAGGTTGCTTGCTACGTGTCGAGTTGAGAGTTGAACTCTCTTTCTCCATCAGTTGGGTGCTGACCAAAAGTTGCCATGATTGACCAGTGTGTATGTACTCTGGCAGAGCTGATCTAGATATATCCATTTTTACGACAAGTATTTTTGGATGGAGGGAGTAGTAGAAAAATCGGTTGAGTTAGCTAGTGGGCATCCTTTAATAATTTGGATTCAGAATAGTTGATTCATCTTAATAGATTTTTCGATGTGATTAACTGATAATGCATGTTTGCGTGGCGCGTGCAGGAGTACGTGGCGGTGGAGGAGGAGGACCCGGCGACGCCCAAGCTGCGGTGGGAGATCGAGCAGGTCGGCTACAAGGCCACGCTCCAGGCAGAGATCGCCCGCTGATCCATGGACGCTTGCTTAATTTATTATTTACACTAGTCACCTACTACTACTGTATGGGACCAATTGGTTACTGGCCCGCGCCGCTAGTGGTTAGTTAATTAATTTATTAGTACCAACACACGTACTACGCCATGCATTCATGCATGTAGTACGGACGGAGGAACGGGATATTCCACTTTGGTGCATACTTGCATGCGACCCCGCGTGTTAAACTTCCAACACGTTCCAGTTTGTGCCTGCTGCTTACTTAGTCCTGTAGGATGACGCACGGAAGTGTGTGACAGTGTTGTGTCTATTTTGATTATTATGTGTAGTAGGTGGCTGGAACAGTGGTGCGTATGGTGCATGCCATAATAAATCATCCTTAAGTATATTTTGTCTAGATTATTTGTGCACACTAATGGAAATTAACTGTACGCTGAGCGCTTGGCTCTTCGCCAAGAACCAAATCATGGGCGCTCGGCAAAATGAAGTAAGCTGAGAGGGATACTCGGCAATAGATGTTGCACGACAAACACATGCATTTACCGATACCATGTGCAAAACACACTTGGCAAAAGGAGGAAACCCAGCAAACATCTTTTTGCCGAGAACCAAACAGTGATCCACGGCAAAGTGGTGCCACATGGCAACTCCGGTAGTGGTTAACGGCTCGGTCATGGTGGTAATGCTTTGCCGAGAGCCCGTGACTTGGCTTTCGGCAAAACGTTGTTTCCTTATATTATTAATTTAGACTTTTTCATATATGTGAGAGCCGAGTTTAGTCCCACCTCACCTAAGGACGAGCGGCAGGATCGATTTAAATAGTCGGATAGCTAGTCCAGAAACAGTAAGCTTCAATCTTCATTACACTTTTGTTAAGGATATGGACTGTCACTATGAATCTTTACATGTTCCGGGCAAAGAAGGTCAATGGTGACATTCCATATTTCTAAAAGTAATAATGGATGCCGACGCTTTTTATTAATTTAGTTTTTTTTTAATTTCTCATCTGTGTGAGAGCAATGATCCAACTATTTAAATCCAGGAAAATCACACGATGCTGGAAATCGGCCTCTGTAGGTTGTGGTAAAAGTTTGGGCGCGTTTCGAACAAGCCTCAACTGAGGTTGCTCGTAAATCGCACCATCTCTGAGATAGTCTCTGGCCTCTGGGTATCGAGAGTGAACGTGTCCAGTTTGTGAAGGAACTGCAGGTCATGTTGCCCCGTTGGACTCCAAACTTCTCATGATCTCAAAGGAGGCCATCGCATGACATGTGTCAGACCCCGGCATTTTTCGGACCCGCTTGCAATATTTGAGACATTTATTGCACTGATAGGGTTTCAACGCTGGAAATTACATATTTGCATGGCAGACACATGAAATTGTGCCGAGAAGCGGCATGTAAAATCCTATATGATCTCTTCATGATATGAGTGCCTTGTGCGGGCAAGGGAGGGCGAAATTACCTGGGCGGCATGCCTCATCCAACCGTTTAAATCCTCAAAAAATCGTACGATGCCGGAAATCCTCGGGAGTTGGCATGGTGTCATCGCATGGCTCCTGCAGGGTGTGGTAAAAGTTTGGGCGTTTTTCGAAGAAGCCTTACTTGAGGCCGCTTGTAAATTGCACCATCTCCGAGGTAGTCTCTGAGTATCGGGAGGAACGTGTCTGGTTTGTGAAGGAAGTGTGGGTCCTGTTGTTCCATTGGACTCGAAACTTCTCGTGCTTTCAAAGGAGGCAATTGCATGACACGTGTCAGGCCCCCACATTTTTCGGACCCGCCTGCAATATTCGAGACATTTATTGCACTGTTAGGGTTTTAGCGCCGTAAAGTGCTGATGTGCAGTATTTGAGATAACTATATTACGGCTATATCTGCCTTTTGCTACAGGGATACATGAAAAAGAGGCATTAATTATGCTGACTACCAATCTTTGGCGAGAGTCCCACTCGGCAAGGGTACCTTTTCCGAGAGCCATTGTCGGCAAAAGTTATAACCTAGATCTAGGTTTGGGGGATCTTTTTTGAATGCCCCACCGACAGGAGCTCGGGAAAGGCAGCGCAAGATACACTACTAGGGAAAAATCCTAGTAGTAGCGCTCATTTTAGAGCTACTAGTAGTGCTTGTACAAGCGCTACCAGTAAGGCGCTATAGCTAATTGGTGGCAGTAGCGCTGGTTTCTCAGTGCTACTGCTACACCTAGTTAGCAGTAGCGCTCTTGTTGGAAAAGCACTGCTGATAGAGGTAAGTAGCAGTAGTGTTTCTTCTGAAAAGCGCTACTGCTTATTTTTTCTGTTTTTTAATTGTAGCTTATCTTCGCTGTATACAGTACTTTCATCATATGATTTTATGACCATGATTAGTTAGTATATACAACAGTGTGTGAAATGAAGGTGGATTAGGTTCAAGTGGAGGCAACATGTGGTGCACCACATGTTGCCTCCACTTGAATCTAATCCACCTACACAAGCTATTTAAGCATCACCATAGTCATTACGACCAGCACTAGCTATTTAATCATCATAGTCATAGTGTAGCACATCATCATCTTCAAACTCATTCTAGCTAGCTAATCACCACCAACACTAGCTAATAATAATCATCATAGTCATTACCACCAACACTAGCTATTTAATCAGCATAGTCATAGTGTAGCACATCATCATCTTCAAACTCATTCTAGCTAGCTAATCACTACAGCTGCTCTCTCTCAGGTAAAATAGCATAGAACATGTGTAGCACTCCTGCTTCATCATATTGGACCATGCAGATGAACCTGTCTCCTAATTGTGGGCCGTGCTTCTGATTGTTGCCCCCTAGTACTTCTCTGCTGCGATCCTTCATAATTTTGCTCTAGTCTTTGACTATTAAGATTTGCTCGCTTCGAGAAATCTTAAATGCACTAAAGTGCAATGTAGGATGTCTTGACCGTAAGCTAACCATTGTCATGCGAACTTTATGCTCGATCCATTGAGGCACAACTATCATCGGGAGTCCCTGTTGAAGAACATTGTAGCAACATACTTAGCAATGAAGTTTAGCTTAAAAAATAATGTATGCAAAAGATGCACTGAGGACAAATAGTAAAAAACTTACCATTTTTCCTAAATAGATGTGACCGTAGTTCAATAAGCACGCTAGTGGTCGCATGTTTTGAGTACTAATATTTTGAAGTCCAGGAAAATAATGTGTAACGCCCCGGATTCGATGCGCCAGGTGTTTGCCAGTTATTCGCCGTCGTTGCCATGTCATGTGCTTGCGTGTTGCACTTTGCCATGTCATCATCTGCATTTCATACCATGTTGTCATGTGCATTGCATTTGCATACGTGTTCGTCTCATGATTCCGAGCATTTTCCCCGTTGTCCGTTTTGCAATCCGGCACTCCTATGTCTCCCGGCGCCCCCTTTTACCTCTTTTCATGTGCGGTTGTTAAACGTTCTCGGAATGGACCGAGGTTTGCCAAGCGGCCTTGGTATAGCACCGGTAGACCGCCTGTCAAGTTTCGTGCCATTTGGAGGTCATTTGATACTCCAACGGTTAACCGGGTAACCGTAAAAGCCTCTTTTGTGTGCAGCCCAACACCCCTTCCAAAGTGGCCCAAAACCCAGCAAACTCCCTTCCATGCTCTCCGTCGTTCGATCACGATCGCGTGGCCGAAAACCGCACCTCATTTGGACTCTCCTAGCTCCCAGAAATCTATTTATAGCACCCCTTCCCCGAGATTTCGCGCAGTCCAAACCCTAGCAAACTCCTCCCCGCGCCGGCGGACATGTCCGCCCGCCGGCGGACGCGTCCATCCCGCTGCCACGTCGCCCGGCCAATGGCGAGGCGACACGTCGCCCGCCGCCGCTCCGGCCGATGGCGCGCCGCCACCTCAGCCCGCCCGCGCCTCTCTCTCCCCGCGCCTGGCGGCCCTGGGCCAGCTGAGCCAGCGGCCGCCCGCCGCCGCCGCCTCCGTCCGGCGCCTCGCCCAGCCCGACCTCGCCGGCGCTCTCGCCGCCCGGCGCCGCCGCCGCCTCGCTTCCCTCCTCCGCCACGCGCGCGCCGCGCCGCTCGCCGCCGCCGCGGGACCTCTCGCCGCCGCCCGGGCGAAGGCCGCCGCCACAGGCGCTCGCCGCCGCCGACCCGCCGCCGGCTGCTCGAACTCCTCCGCGCGCCGCCCGGCCCTCCGCCGCCTCCTCCGACCTCCCTCGGCTAACTCCGGCGAGCAGCCGCCGGACCCCTCTCCGTCCGGATCTAGGGAGTGGGATGAGATCCACCACTCCCCCGATCCAAACGCGTCGCCCCCCGCGCCCGGATCCCTCCGTCCCGGGATCTCCTCGTCCCGGGTTGACTTTCGCGATGGTATAATTCCACTAAGTCCCCGAGATTGTTGCATTTTTGTTGCATTTTCATCATGCCATAACTCTGCATCCGTAGGTCCGTTTCGTGTGTGTAATATGTAAAATTGTTCGTCTCGAAGAGTAGATCATTTCGCCTCATTGCATCATTTTCATTTGAGCTCATCTTGATGCCCTAAATGCTGTTGGAAGAGTGCTATGTGATGTTAGTTTCATTTCTTAATGAACTTGCACTTTGTCATTTTGCCATGATTGATGTGTGCATCCTATGAACTTGAGTCCTACATGTGTTTTGTAATATGCCATGCCATCTTTCCAGGGGTGTATGCCATGTATTTTTGTGATCTCTGTGGTGACTAGCACAAGCATGCAAAGTAGGCTTCCTGATGTTGCTGATTTCAGCCCTGTTTTGCTGATATTTTTATGCCATGTTGACTTGATGCTACAGAGAGATCCATGCTTATTTTGAGATACTTTAGTAAGGATGTTTTGTTCTACATGTCTTGCTCTATCCATCCATGCCCTTGTTTGCAATTATGGAGTGCCATAGCTTGAGTCAATCGAGCTCTACTTTTGCTATAAAATGTTTCCTGGCAGGTTGTTTACATGTTATTCAATTTTGCCAAGGTTGTTGTGGTTGATCCTTGCATGCTATGTTGTCGTTCTTGCCATGTATAGCTTCTATGCCATGTCTTCTTGCTATTGGGTGCCTTGCCATGCCATGTATTGCTCTGTGGTGAGTGGTTCAAGCTCACCAACATGCCTACTTATCGTTGTTCCTGCCATGTATGATTCTGTAATATAACTTGCCATGTTTACATGGGTGCCATCATATCTTCTGATCCTTTTTGGCTCATGGTCACTAAAGTACTTTTGTTCTATGCATTTAGTAGATTCATTCCATGCCTTTGTTTGCCATGTTAAGTTCCTGTAGCATGTTGTTTGATAGCTCTAAACATTGCAACCTGATGTTATTTCTGCCAATGCCTGAAACTGTTATTATTTGCAATCTTGCCATGTCATTTTGAGCATGTTCTAGTGATTTCTGGAAATAGCTCAGTGTTCATGTTTTGTAATGCTTTACCTGTACATCATGCCCATGCCTTTTGTCATTATGTTTGGGTGCTGTAGCATGTTGTTTTGGTGCTTGCAATATGCCTAGTTGCTGTTTTGGACAGATTGTTGCTATAACTTGTATAGGGTGTATGTGTTGAACCGTTGCTCCGGTTAGAGTGTGCTCTATATGAAACTTGCTTTATTTTGCATGTAGTCTCATATTATCATGTTGCATCCATGTTTTGAGGTGTTTGCTTGATGTTTGTATGCATTTTGCATCAATGCCATGTTTATCTTGTTTTGCTCATATCTTCTAGGCCGTAGCTCCGAATCTAATGAACTTTATATGTAACTTGACTAGAATTTCGTGTAGATCATCGTGGTGCATCTTAACTTTCTGTTTAACAACTTGAACATAAGGTTTATTCAGATCTGGACCAATTTCGAAATTTGCTTATGAGGACTTACCGGAATTGTTATATGTTGTTTCCGGCCTCATTTAAACTTGCTTTGATGTGTTGTTCTTGTTTGCATCATCTCTTGCCATGAGTAGCTTCATGTAGCTTTGTCATGCATCATACTTGTTGTACATCATGCCTTGTTCATGTGTGGTGTGTTTACCATGTTGTTTGTTTCTTTCCGGTGTTGCTTCCATGTTCCGGTAATGTTGCGATTGTGAGGATTCGTTCGACTTCATCCGTTTGTCTTCTTCATGGACTCGTTCTTCTTCCTAGCGGGATTTCAGGCAAGATGACCGCTACCCTGGATCTCACTACTATCATTGCTATGCTAGTTGCTTCGTTCTTTCGCTATGCTGCGCTACCTATCACTTGCTGCTCAAGCCATCCCAAATTGCCATGTCAGCCTCTAACCTTTGTTACCCTTCCTAGCAAACCATTGTTTGGCTATGTTACCGCTTTGCTCAGCCCCTCTTATAGCGTTGCTAGTTGCAGGTGAAGATGAAGTTTGTTCCTTGTTGGAACATGGAGATGTTGTTCCTTGTTGGAACATGTTTACTTGTTGGGATATCACAATATATCTTATTTAATTAATGCATCTATATACTTGGTAAAGAGTGGAAGGCTCGGCCTTATGCCCGGTGTTTTGTTCCACTCTTGCCGCCCTAGTTTCTGTCATATCGGTATTATGTTCCCGGATTTTGCGTCCCTAACGCGTCGGGTGACTTATGGGACCCCTTGACGAGTTCGCTTTGAATAAGACTTTTCAGCAAGGCCCAACATTGGTTTTACCATTTGCCTCACCTATACCCTTTTATTTCCCTTGGGTTTCCGGAGCCCGAGGGTCATCTTTATTTTAGCCCCGGGCGGTGCTCCTTCGAGTGTTGGTCCGAACCGAGCAGCCTGCGGGGCCACCACGGGGCAACTCGAGGGTTGGTTTTACTCGTAGCTTGACTTATCCGGTGTGCCCTGAGACCGAGGTACGTGCGACTCCTATCAGGATTTGTCGGCACATCCGGCGGCTTTGCTGGTCTTGTTTTATTGCTGTCGAAATGTCTTGTAGCCGGATTCCGAGACTGATCGGGTCTTCCGGGAGAAGGAATATCCTTCGTTGATCGCGAGAGCTTATCATGGGCTAAGTTGGGACACCCTGCAGGGTTTGAACTTTCGAAAGCCGTGCCGCGGTTATGTGGCAGATGGGAATTTGTTAATGCCGGTTGTAGAAAACCGAAGTTGATCTTAATTAAAATACACCAACCGTGTGCGTAACCGTGACTATCTCTTTTCGGGGTTGATCGAGAGGAGAACACGGTTTCTGGGTTATGTCTGACGTAAGTAGGAGTTCAGGATCACTTCTTGATCACTACTAGTTGACGACCGTTCCTTTGTTGCTCTTCTCGCTCTCATTTGCGTATGTTAGCCACCATATCATGCTTAGTCGCTGCTGCAACCTCACCACTTTACCCTTCCTTTCCCATTAAGCTTTGCTAGTCTTGATACCCATGGTAATGGGATTCTTTGAGTCCTCGTGGCTCTGAGTTACTACACCCCGATTGCAGGTACAGGTTGTCGATGATCATGGCGTGAGAGCGATGTTTGCTTGTGTTGGAGTTCTTCTTATGCTTCTTCTTGATCGGGGATAGGATCCGGTCGGCAGCCTGGCTAGCAGTGGTGGATGTCGTATGAGTTTTGTTTATGTTTCATCCGTAGTCGGATGTTGTTCTTGTATATAATGTTGATGTATTCTTGTGGCATTTGTGGCTTATGTTTGTATCCCCATCTATTATGTAATGTTGATGTAATGATATCCACCTTGCAAAAGCGTTTCAATATGCGGGTCTATCCTTGGTGGGACCGTCGAGTTCCTTTTGGATAGGGTCGCATATTGGGCGTGACATAATGTGTCTTGACAGTATGAAGATCCTCAAGACATGAAACATAATGACTTATCTCCTCGCAGTTTAGTTCAGGCCCGGGACAGTAGTAGGTCATGTCTACCAAGCGCCGGACATGTTTGCTTGAATGGAAATAAGCTGTCGATAGAAATTAGTTGTCAACTATTTTTGAATAAACAATATCCAAGACATAAATATGGTTGAGAAACTCACATAATGGTAGAACTGGAGGCGTCTGCACATCGACCCAGATGTCGATATTACCTTCAACTTCATCTTCCGGACGAATATCAAAGGTGATAAGCATATCAGGCTCAAATGCATAAGCCTTGCATAGTGCTCTCCAATTTTTTCATTCAAAATAGGTGTAGGTGTCTGCATTGTATAATTTTACGGCAAAAGTATAACCATGCTCGGTCCTCAAGTGAACTCTCTTTACCTCCATAGTTTCCATAGTACTGAAACCAACCTTATATAAGACATACATTCTTGAATGGCAGGGGATACATTAGTATAATAGTAAAAAAATAAAATTATACGTCAAAGCAAAAGAGGCAGAAGTCATGCTTGATTACGAAAAAAGACTTGTCATTGTGACTTACTGTATCCACTTCGAAGGTCTCATCCAGCTTGATGCTGAAGCGCCTACCACCAACTAGGTGAGGCTTGTCGCACAGGCCGCGCTCGTCTTCGCAGTATTCACACACAATGAATTCCTTTTCGTCGTCAGACATTTCCTATGTTCATAGTTGAAACATTAATTAAAAATCGATCGAAGGCAACTACCAGGAAACTCAACACACAGATCACTATTACTCAATATGCAACGGCTTGACTTTTGGTCTATCGAGTCTTCCTTCCTAAACTCTCATCTCACGTATATGGTGGGCACTCCCTCTCTGATATTGCGACCGTCGGTGATGGTCGCTACTCCTCCTTTCCCTAGTGCATTGCAAATATCTAGCACAAGGAAAAGAAGGAGAAGCGACCCCCATGACAATAGTCGGCATTCTTCTTCTCTCATATATGGTGGACACTCCCTCACCGATTTTTCGACCATCGATGATGGTCACTACTCCTTCTTCCCCTAGTGCATAACAAAGTTCTAGCACAAAGAGAAGAAGGAGAAGCGACCCCCCATGACAACAGTCGGCATTCTTCTTCTCTCATATATGGTGGAGACTCTCCCTCACTGATTTTTTGACTGTCATGTATGGAGCCCCGACAGACTTAAAGTCAACTCAAAATGTCGTTTAATTCTCTTTCTAGCAAATCCGGGGCACTTGATATTTCCTACATATTCTAGCACAAGTCATGCTTAAATTCACAGAAAAATCTGGCACGACCTTTGCTAAAATAGGACATATCGAGCGCCTGAAATTTGCCGGAACGAAAATGAATGAACACTAAACATAGGCCACTCGGGTTTTCCCTACGATACAAAGATGTCCATACACATACAACGATGCTTAAACTTGCAATTCCATCCGGATCAATTATCATAAGCATTTGCACATGAGCTCACCGACTAAATACCCTAGTTCTACTCTATTCAACACATCGAGGAGTAGAGAAGGAGGAGGTGGACTTTTAGCTAATCGACTTAGGTGTAGAGGAAGTAGCTAGAGGTAGCTCGGGTGACGATCACTCCAAGGAGACACGGCTCTACAAAGCCTGCATATTCCATCGAGTAATTTTTTTAATTAGATCATCAAATCTCATATAGCATTCTTTGATGGCAAAGTGATAATGACATAAATTCAACTAGTTCTATTAATTTAACTAGTTTAACTAAGCACTTACTAAAAATAAACTAGTTCTACTAATTTTATTACTAAAAATAAACTAGTTCTATAGTATAATTTTAATTAGATCATCAAATCTCATATACCTAAATTTTCTTACTAAAAATAAACTAGCTCTATTAATTCAACTAGTTCAACTAAGCACTCACTATATATAGATAGATCAACTAGTTCCATCCATCTATCTATATAACCTCATAAACCCTAGTACTAAAAAAATTTATTCTTAAATTCTATTACTAAGAAACTTTCTATTACAGAAAGCAGGAGGAGGAGGAGGGAGGAGGAGGAGGGAGGAGGAGGGGGAGGAGGAGGAGGAGGAGGAGGAGGAGGAGGAGGGGGAGGAGGAGGGGGAGTGAGGGAGTCTTGAATTAGGGGGTCCTCGGGCGTCCGGACTATGGTACGTGGGCCGGGCTGATGGGCTGTAAAGATACAAGGCCGAAGACTATCTCCCGTGTCCATATGGGACTCTCCTTGGCGTGGAAGGCAAGCTTGGCATCTGGATATGAAGATTCCTTTCTCTGTAACCTACTTTGTACAACCCTAGTCCCCTCAGGTGTCTATATAAACCGGAGGGCTTAGTCCGTAGAGACGAAGAATCATAATCATAGTCATACAGGCTAGACCTCTAGGGTTTTAGCCACTACGATCTCGTGCTAGATCTACTCTTGTAATACTCATATTCATCAAGATCAGTCAAGAAGGAAGTAGGGTATTACCTCCATAGAGAGGGCCCGAACCTGGGTAAACATCGTGTCCCTTGTCTCCTATTACCATCGACCTCAGATGCACAGCTCGGGACCCCCTACCAGAGATCCGCCGGTTTTGACACCGACATTGGTGCTTTCATTGAGAGTTCCGCTGTGTCGTCATCAAGAGGTTCAATGGCCCCATCAATCATCTACAACAACGCTGTTCAGGGAGAATCCTTCCTCCCCGGACAGATCTTCGTATTCGGCGGCTTCACACTGCGGGCCAACTCGCTTGGACATCTAGAGCAGATCTTTGTATTCAGATTTGGAAGCTTGAACTATGTCGCGGACATCCACGGATCTTTGATGGATTCAAGACCACGGCAGTAGTCGCTCCATGTCACCATGATGAACATGACTTAAATCTGTCATCAAACCATACCCAGGAGATAGTGCCTGCAACTGCTCCGGCTCCATATCCGGATCAGATCACGCCATCCGAGGACAGGAGGCTCAACCCCGCCACGGAGGCCGCAGACTCAGCGGCGTTGGAGCCGCACACAGACCCAACCTCAAGTGAGATCGTATTACGGAACCTCGAACCGTTTACGCTACGAGTTCAAGCATGTGCGTCCATGCACGACGAGCTTGATCGGGCGTCGATCGTCAATTCAGCTCGCGGACATCTTCGGCTTTTCGCCTTTAGGCGACGTCTTGACTCGTAAAACACTCTCCTTAGCGGGGACTCACGGCGAATTAAATCCGGTTCAAGCGGAGGCTGATGGCGGAGAATTCCGCTTCCACCCCGCCCACTTAATAGCCATTGTCGAAGACTTAACCGACATGCTCGATTACGGCTCCGAAGACATCGACGATATGGACGACGATGCTGGAGAGGAGCAGGCCGAAAACCCACCGTTCACCGGATGATGGACATCCACCTCCTCATACGACGTATACATGGTGGATGCACCAAAAGGGAATGGCGGCTAGGACAGGGAAGATCCAGTTGAGGATAAACCTCCTGAGACACAACCAAAGCACCGGCGTCAGTGGCGCCGCTGTAAATCACGCCGCAGCAAAGACAGCAACACTGGCACAGGAGAAGATAACACTTCGGATGGTGACGAATACAATGAAGACCCTGTTGAGGCAACTTCCGAACAAAACGAACGGGAAGACGGGCAAGTTAGCCCTGATGAACAGGCCATACACAAAGACTCGGAGGACAGTAATTATCTTCGCTCTCTGAGGAGGAGGTGAGCCTCGGCAACAAGGATTTTATCGTGCCTGAGGAACCTCTCGAGCAGGAGCGCTTTAAGTGCCGGCTAATAGCCACTGCAAGGAGCTTGTAAAAGAAGCAGCAGCAGCTTCAAGCTGATCAAGATCTGCTCAACGATAGATGGACTGATGTCCTGGCAGCCGAAGAATACGACCTCAAGCCCCCAGCCAAAAGTTACCCGAAGCGTAAATTGCTACCTCAGTTCGATGATGAGGCGCTGGAGCCCGTACCATCATCGCACAATGCGGCTGACCGACCACCACGTGGTCGGGACGAAGCGGCAACTCAAGCCGAACACCAGCCCGCCCCACCTCACCGTAAAGGCAGAGACAAAACAGCTCAGGGACACACCTACGACCCGCGGCATGGCTTGGACAGTAGAGCAGGTCAGAACAGATCGATCTATGGATCACGGGGACGCGCCCCGACATGCGAGAACGGCTATCTAGCCGGACGCAACAATCATACTCACGCCCGGGCCGAAAACCGCAGATGGACTCCATCCGAGCTACGCCGCGACGTGGCCCGATACAGAGGCGCCGCACACCCCCTTTGCTTCACTGACGAGGTAATGGATCACAAATTCCCAGAAGGGTTTAAACCCGTAAACATCGAATCATATGATGGGACAACAGACCCGCAGTATGGATCGAGGATTTTCTTCTCCATATTCATATGGCCCGCGGTGATGATCTCCACGCCATCAAATACCTCCCACTAAAACTCAAAGGACCAGCTTAGTACTGGTTGAACAGCCTGCCCGAAAACTCCATTTGCAGCTGGGTAAACTTGGAAGAAGCCTTCCTTGAAAACTTCCAAGGAACATATGTCCGACCTCCGGATGCTGATGACTTAAGTCATATAGTCCAACAGCCTGGAGAGTCAGCCAGAAAATTCTGGACTAGGTTCTTAACTAAAAAGAACCAGATCGTCGACTGTCCGGATGCCAAAGCCCTAGCGGCCTTTAAGCATAGCATCCGCGACGAATGGCTCGCCCGACATCTCGGGAAGGAAAAGCCGAAGTCCATGGCAGCCCTTACGGCACTTATGACCCGCTTCTGTGCGGGCAAAGATAGTTGGCTAGCCCGTTGCAATAATAATGCAAGCGCACCTGGCACCTCCGAAGCCAAGGATAGCAACGGCAAGCCCTGATGCAACAGACATAAGCGTCGAAACAATGGCAACAATACCGATGACACGGCGGTCAACGCCGGATTTAGTGGCTCCAAGTCTAGTCAGCGGAAGAAGCCATACAATAGAAACAATTCGGGCTCATCTAGCTTGGACCGCATACTCGATCGTCCATGTCAGATCCACGTCACCCCTGATAAACCAGCCAATCATACCAACAGAGGCTGTTGGGTTTTTAAACAGGCAGGCAAGTTAAATGTCGAGAACAAGGAAAAGGGGTCGCCAAGTGAGGACGATGACGAGGAGCCCCGTCCACCCAACACAGGGGACAAAAGAAGTTTCCCCCCAAGTTAAAACGGTGAACATGATATACACTACCCACATCCCCAAGAGGGAACGCAAGCGTGCGCTCAGGGACGTCTATGCGATGGAGCCAGTCGCCCCAAAGTTCAACCCATGGTCTTCATGTCCGATCACTTTTGATCGTAGGAACCATCCGACCAATATCCGTCATGGCGGTTCAGCTGCACTGGTTCTCGACCCAATCATTGATGGATTCCACCTCACACGAGTCCTCATGGACGGTGGTAGCAGCCTGAACCTGCTCTATCAGGATACAACGCGCAAAATGGGCATTAATCCCTCAAGAATTAAGCCCACAAAGACTACCTTTAAAGGAGTCATACCAGGTGTAGATGCCCACTGTACGGGCTCAATCACCCTGGAGGTTGTCTTCGGATCCCCGGACAACTTCCGAAGCGAAGAGCTGATCTTCCACATCGTCCCCTTTCACAGCGGCTATCACACACTGTTCGGACGAACCGCATTTGCACGCTTCAACGTGGTGCCACACTACGCTTATCTTAAGCTCAAGATGTCCGGTCCACGCGGTGTCATAACTGTCAATGGAAACACGGAACGCTCCCTCCGTACCGAGGAGTACACCGCTGCGTTAGCAGCAGAAGTACATAGCGGCCTTCTCAAGCAGAACCTTAATTCGTCGGTCGAGCTCCCGAACACTGTCAAACGAGTCCGGACTACTCTGCAGCCGGACAGCCCAGCTCATCAAGAGCTCGACTAGCAATTCGGCCTCCGTCCCAGTCCCAACCAAGTGGCGGCATTCGTACCGCGCTTACATAACTACGCACTCAAAATACCATGGGCATAGACGGAGGCATAACTAGCTTGTGATCCACAATACGGCTTGACCGCTCCTGGACACATATACTTTCAATTTTCCTTTTTATTCTTTTTAGGTCTTTTTTTTGTAGGTTTATTTTGACGACCTGATCATCGGCCCTCTCAGCAGGATGGATACACCAAGATGGCAAGAAGCACTAGCGTACAAGGGAATTCTTAGATGGTCTCTTTAACGATCACTCTACCTGCTTTCGGGACCCGCGCGCAGCTCTCCTTTGGTTATGGCATGTTAAATAGCCCGGTTGCTTATTGCACCACTTGTATAAGTACGCTTTGACATATTAATCAAACTATAATGGAAACAGTTTGCGGCCCAACTTCTGCGGCACTAGCTTACTACCCTTTTTTCCTTTTTCTTTGATAATCTTCTCAAAGTTGCGACCGTACACTTTGGCACGCTTTAATCTGCCAGGGGCTTCATTGCGACCCATAATACGTCAACAAAGTTCGAACACTTTTTACAACATAGTTCGGCACAACCCAAATTTAGCATTATATGCATTGGCTCCGAATCATGTGTTTGGTCAATAGTTGGGTTGCCCGGCTCCTGTGCTTACTACCTTACGTTCTGCTATACCGGCTAGGGTAGTAAAGGGAGAACTACTGTGATTGTGTCCTGGTTTATCCGGATGAGCACCTCGGTAGAGAAAGCCGAAAACTGACTGTCATGATGCGGCGAGAGCCGGTCAGCTCTTCAGAGGTTTCAAATCTTTAGCAATTTTTTTCCACATTATGCGATGAATCGGCATTTACCCGATCAGGTGTTTACAGTACCCTAGTTCGGATACTAGGGGGCTGCGCCTAAATTTCATTGTCAAACTCCTATGGCTAAGTGAGGGTGATAAAGCCACATAGTCCGATTGCCTGGTTCGTTGCACTAAACACCTCCTTCAAGGACCAAACAATTGGATCAAGAGTGTTTAGATTACATCCTGAACACCCCCGTACTACCCACATGGGGGCTGAAGCCGACGACTGGCCAACTCTCAAAATTTCATAAACACGGCCGCACAGGAGGTAAAATATTAAACAAGCATTATATTACATAGCCGAACTTGCTTCATAATACAGGGCGGGACAATGTAATTGTATTCATTCAAAGATTACATCTTTCGTACATTGCGCCGCCACAATGCGGGATCCTCTAGGACATCGCTAAAATATCGCTTGGGTGTGCGGTGCTCCTTGCCCGTGGGCGGTCCCTCAGTCGCAACCGTGATGGCATTCAGCTTCACCCACTGCATCTTGACACGGGCGAAGGCCATCCGCGCACCTTCCATACAAACCGACCGCTTGATGGTGTCAAGCCGAGGGCAGGCATCGACTAGCCGCTTCACGAGACCGAAGTAGCTGCTGGGTATGGCGGCGAGCCACAACGGATTATTAAGTCCTTCATGGCCAGTTCGGCCACCCTCGCCTTCGACCAGCTGTTTTAGCTGATCGCTAAAGACACCGGATGTTACGGCGCAAGGTATTGCGACGAGAACAGCTTCCGTTGAACTCCCTCTTGACTCGAAAAGAATTGACGGCGTCGAGAAATGCTCATGGCAGATCCATAAGCGCCTGGAGAACTCCAAATCCGGTCGATGAGATACCTCTTCTTCAAGTACTTGCTTTGCATAATAAAAGCCTTACCCGCCTCGATCTTCTTGGCCTCCTGGATTTCCTGGAGGGCGCCTTGGGCTTCGGTCCGGTCCTCTTGTGAGCTTTGGCGGGCCTTCTCAAGTTCGGACTCTTGGTCCGCAGGCTGGCGCTCCGAGGACTTGTATTTCTTCGAAGCGTCCTGGAGCTCCTGCTGGACCTCCCCAACCCTGGCCTCATGCTTTTTCTGGGCGACTTGTTCCTTCGCCGCCCTCTCCTCGGCCTCGGCCAATGCTTTCTTGAGGGTTTCAACCTCAGTGACCGCTCCTACAAATATCATAGCACTATGGTCAGTAAACACCATTTATTCTTTCTGAACATACAGCAAGTCAATACAAACCTTGCTTCTCCTCTAGCTGTTTCCTTGCCTGGCCGAGCTCTTCAGCGGCCCGCTCCAGACTTTGCTTTAGTCTGAAGACCTCAGCAGCATGAGAGGTTGCGGCCAGCAACGACGCCTGCTTATTCACATAAGACACATTTCGTTAGTTTCCTGCAAAAATTACTTGATCCTCTGTCCGTCTTTTCTTTCCGAACAACAGACAGGGTCTCAGGGGCTACTGTCTATACTATGTATTTCTCTTTTGCGCCACGTACCTCAAAGCCTGTTAGCAGGCTGGTGCAGGCTTCGGTCAGTCCGCTCTTGACGGACTGAACCCTCTCAACCACCGTACCCATAAGGATACGGTGTTCCTCCACAATGGAAGCGCCTCGTAGCGCTTCCAGCAGATTATCCGATGCCTTTGGATGGACATAGGTCACCGGCGGTATAGGCACACCTCCTCCCTTCGGAGGAGGCTGCTCGCTTGACTCCGGAGCTGTGTAGGTCTCCGGGACGGTATCTGGCTGGGGGCCGAATTGGATATGGCCCCCATCGCCAGTCTCCATGGGGGCTTTCTCCCTCATGTGTCCGGCGTCCGAGGAGTCATCCTCTGGCGCCACCCGGACGGCCTCCTGAACCTCTCCCTGGCCAGGGAAGGTCCTTCAAGACAACACCTCGGCGTCGCCCTTGGCTTGGGGAGAGTGAGCCATCGGTGGTGACTAGCTGGCCATCGCCTTTGAATCCAGCGAATCCCCCGATGAGGACCGCAGGGCGCTGTCGTGCGCCGGACTGCAATTGCATAATGCAACATGTTAGAAATATGAAGTAGAGAGGTCGGTTATACGGACGCATCAGGGTTTCTTAGTACTCACGATGCGGCCGGGGGCTTGTTTCGGGGGCGTGGCTCTGGGCTGCTCTCAACGTCCCACGCGGAGTTATCCGCGAGGGAGCTCTTCCCCCTCTTGGACGCCTCCGCCTCCAGATCTGTGGAGGCCACCCTCTTATTTCTTCCCCCTCAGGGGGAGAGCTGCTTTCCTCCTCCTCGTCGTCGTCGTCTTCGGCGGCGGAGGAGGGAGTCTCGTCGTCTTCGGACGCCCTGTCTGAAGCTCCTTTACGTCGGGGGCCACTCCGGACCCCCTTGGCCTTCTTCTTGGCCTTCTTCTCCGGCGCCTGGTAGGGCGCTGGAACCAACATCTTTGTCAGCAGCGGGATGACTGGTTCCTCGGGCAGCGAAGCCGAACACATAATCTGCTCCGCTTTCTCTGTCCATACCTAAAAATATAAATAGTGAGGTTTAGATATCTTCCTCGGCTAAGCAAGTAAAGTGTGCACCTTGAAATGGGAAATACTTACCGCACTAGCGGGACGGGCCAGGGCGTGCCCACGGTCCTCGGTTGTCTCCGGCGGCGTCTCGTTACCCTTGAAGAGCAACTTCCAGATATCCTCATGCTTGGTTCCGAAGAACTGTTGCAAGGTCTGGTGCTTGGCCGGATTGAACTCCCATAAATGACAAGTCCGGCTCTGGCATGGAAGGATCCGGCGAATTAGCATCACCTGGACCACGTTGACGAGCTTAATGTTCGTGTCCACCATGATCTGGATGCGCGTTTGCAGCGCTATCAGCTCGTCCAATGAAGACCAATCCAGTCCCTTCTCTAGCCAGGAGGTAAGACACAGTGGAGCTCCGGACTTGAATTCGGGAGCCGTGGCCCATGTGGCGTCGCGGGGCTCTATGATATAGAACCACAGTTTCTGTCACTCTTTGACGGTCTCCACAAAAGTACCTTTGGGCCATGTGACATTGGGCATCTTGCTCACCATGGCGCCGCCGCACTCCGCGTGCTGTCCATCCACCACCTTCGGCTTCACATTGAAGATCTTGAGCCACAGTCCGAAGTGGAGTGGAATGCGGAGGAAGGCCTCGCACACGACAATGAATGCTGAGATGTTGAGGAAGGAGTTTGGGGCTAGATCATGGAAATCTAGCCCGTAATAGAACATGAGTCCGCGGACGAAAGGGTGGAGAGGAAACCCTAACCCGTGAACGAAATGGGGGATGAACACCACCCTCTCATTGGGCTTCGGGATGGGGACAATCTGCCCCTTGGCCAGAAGCTGGTGGGCGATTTATTTCGCCAGATACCCAACCTCCCGAAGCTTGGTGATGTCCTTCTCCTTGACGGAGGAGGCCATCCACTTGCCTTGCGCTCCAGATCCGGACATGGTTGAGTGCTTTCTTGAGGTGGAAAAGATGAGGACTTGGGCGCTGGAGCTCGAGAAAGGAAGGGCAGAGAGACAGAGAGAGAAGGTGTGGGTGAAATAAAGGAATCCTTATCTCCTTAAAAAGGCAGTGAATATCAAGTGCCTCCCCACTCGCCTTAAAACTCGCCTGTTCCCAAGGGCTATGCAAACGGCACGGTTGGATTTCCCATGCCCGTATTGATGAGAATCCTGTAATAAGGGGACACGATCTCTGCTTTGACAAGACGTGCCAGTGAGACCGCATCTCGAAGCGGCAGGCCGAAAAATGGTTCGAAATAATAACTGGGTGATGACGTGTTATCACGTTACAAAAGTTGTCAGCGGATTGAACTCGTGAAATATTATACTCTCTGCGGTTGTGTGTGGAATTTTTTTTACAGAGCCGGACACGTTCATTGCATCCGAAGACTGTGTTGGAGTATTCGGAGAAGGAACCTGCCTTGCAATGCCGAAGACAATTTGCGCGCCTGACACCTCGTCATTGAATCCTATTTCAAGGGCTACTGAGGGAGTCCTGGATTAGGGGGTCCTCGGGCGTCCGGACTATGGTACGTGGGCCGGGCTGATGGGTTGTAAAGATACAAGACCGAAGACTATCTCCGTGTCCAGATGGGACTCTCCTTGGCGTGGAAGGCAAGCTTGGCATCTGGATATGAAGATTCCTTTCTCTGTAACTGACTTTGTAAAACCCTAGTCCCCTCCGGTGTCTATATAAACCGGAGGGCTTAGTCCGTAGAGACGAGGAATCATAATCATAGTCATACAGGCTAGACCTCTAGGGTTTTAGCCACTATGATCTCGTGGTAGATCTACTCTTGTAATACTCATATTCATCAAGATCAATCAAGAAGGAAGTAGGGTATTACCTCCATAGAGAGGGCCCGAACCTGGGTAAACATCGTGTCCCTTGTCTCCTGTTACCATCGACCTCAGACGCACAGTTCGGGACCCCCTACCCGAGATCCACCGGTTTTGACACCGACAAGGAGGAGGAGGGAGGAGGGAGGAGGACTGGGAGGAGTGATGACCCACAAGTATAGGGGATCTATCGTAGTCCTTTCGATAAGTAAGAGTGTCGAACCCAACGAGGAGCAGAAGGAAATGACAAGCGGTTTTCAGAAAGGTATTCTCTGCAAGCACTGAAATTATTGGTAATAGATAGTTTTATGATAGGGTAAATTGTAACGAGTAACAAGTAACAAAAGTAAACAAGGTGCAGCAAGGTGTCCCAATCCTTTTTGTAGCGAAGGACAAACCTAGGCAAACTCTTATATAAAGCAAAGCGCTCCCGAGGACACATGGGAATTGTTGTGAAGCTAGTTTTCATCATGCTCATATGATTCACGTTCGTTACTTTGATAATTTGATATGTGGGTGGACCGGTGCTTGGGTGCTGCCCATCCTTGGACAAGCCTACCACTTATGATTAACCCCTCTCGCAAGCATCCACAACTACGAAAGAAGTATTAAGGTAAACATAACCATATCATGAAACATATGGATCCAAATCAGCCCCTTACGAAGCAACACATAAACTAGGGTTTAAGCTTATGTCACTCTAGCAACCCACCATCTACTTATTACTTCCCAATGCCTTCCCCTAGGCCCAAACAATGGTGAAGTGTCATGTAGTCGACGTTCACATAACACCACTAGAGGAGAGACAACATACATCTCATCAAAATATCGAACGAATACCCAATTCACATGATTACTTATAACAAGACTTCTCCCATGTCCTCAGGAACAAACGTAACTACTCACAAAGCATATTCATAATCATAATCAGAGGAATATTAATTATCATTAAGGATCTGAACATATGATATCCCATCAAATAAACCAACTAACATCAAATACAAGGAGTAATCAACATTGCTGGCAACCCACAGGTACCAATCTGAGGTTTTGGGACCAAGATCGAATACAAGAGACGAACTAGGGTTTGAGAGGAGATGGTGCTGGTGAAGATGTTGATGGAGATTGACCCCCTCTTGATGAGAGGATCGATGGTGATGACGATGGCGATGATTTGCCCCTCCCGGAGGGAAGTTTCCCCGGTAGAACAGCTCCGCCGGAGCCCTAGATTGGTTCTGCCCAGAATCCGCCTCGAGAGGGCGGCGCTTCGTCCCGAAAGCTTCTTCTTTATTTTTTTCCAGGGTAAAAGACACCATATAGCCAAAGATGGGCATCGGAGGCCTGCTAGGGGGCCCACGGTCGGGGGGCGCGCCCTCCACCCTTGTGGCTGGCAGGTGCCCCCCTCTGGTTCTTTCTTCGCCCAATATTTTTTTTATATATTCCAAAAATAAGCTCCGTGAAGTTTCAGGACTTTTGGAGTTGTGCATAATAGATCTCTAATATTTGCTCCTTTCTAGTCCAGAATTCCAGCTGCCGGCATTCTCCCTCTTCATGTAAACCTTGTAAAATAAGAGAGAATAGGCATACGTATTGTGATATAATTTGTAATAACAACTCATAATGCATTAAATATCAATATAAAAGCATGATGCAAAATGGATGTATCAAGGAGGAGGGCGGAGAAGGAAGGAGGGAGTTACCTAGGGGGCGCTGGTGGGCGATGGCGGCTACGGCGCGCGGCGGAGTTGGGCGAGTGAGAATGCGAGTGGAGAGGAGGGACGCGCGCGGGTGGATAAGGTACACATAGTAGTAGCACTGGAACGCAAACAACGCTACTACTAAGGTACATGGCAGTAGCACTCATGTGGAAAAAAGCGCTACTGCTATTATCATTAGCAGTAGCATTTCTAGTAGTAGCGCTTAGTAGAGGAAAGCGCTACTGCTAAGTTCAATAGTAGTAGCGCTTTTTAAGTATAAGCGCTACTAGTATACCTAGCCTGCCTTTCAACGGTCTGGCAATTATAATAGTAGCGTGTTTTGCATCCACAACGCTACTGCTAAGTGAATAGTAGCAACGCTTGTAGTCAAAAAGCGTTGCTGCTATTTAACAGCAGCGCTTGCTTCTAAAAAGCGCTACTGGTGAGCTCCTGTGTATAAGCATTTCCCTAGTAGTGATACTTAAGTGAAATTCCGCGTGCGCTCTCTCCTCATTCGCGCCTGTGGGAGCTCTTTCGCCTCCTCCTCGATCTGCCAGAGCTCCCCTCGGCCGGCCCCATTGCCGCCATATCCTCCGCCCTGCCATCGCCCCCGCTCGGTCGGCCACCTCCTCCCCTGGCCGGCCTGCACCAGCGCCCCCCTCGGCCCCCTCCACCAGCGCCTCCGTCCACATGGCTGCCTCCTCCTCCGGTCGGCCTCCACGAACGCCCCCCCTCTGCCTCCCTCCATCGTGAGTTTTTTTGTTGTAGTTTTTATTAGTTTATTTTGTAGTAGTGTTAGTTAGATGTGGTAGTTTTTGTAGTTGTTTTAGTTATCTAGTAGTTTTAATTTTGTAGTATACTTTCACTTAGTCTATTAAATTTTGAAGTGGATTTTGTGTATGTGGCACGTGTCTTGACTTCGTGTCCGATAGTTTGATAGAAGTGAGCGAGTGTCCGCCATATTTGACAGATGAGAGATCATTTGAGAGGAATGCTATCGACTAGTGTAGTAGGGGGTCACTCTTCTTCTGCTCCTCCTATGAGATCTTGTTAGACTAGGAGGGGCAGAGAAATAGCAACCATTACCGACAGTCGATGAGAGTTGTTCTTGGAGGAAAGAAATCGATGTTTGACAATGAAGGTCTACCTGTGTGAATTCCTCCTGTGATATCATGGTAACGCGTGATGGGCTCGCCCAGCTAGACCTTCACCAAAAGTCGAAATACCTGTGAGAGAGTGTCCACCATATATACAACCCCTAATATATGAGGGTTGCAAGAGATTTCCAAAGGAACAACTTAGACTTTTGATGATGACGGTCGATCTGGGTGAGTTCGTCATATGTTACCTTGATAACGCATGATGGGCTCGCCCAACTCAACCATCACCAAAATTTGAAATACCCATGAGAGAGTGTCCACCATATATACAACCATCAGATAGATGAGGGTTGTAAGCAATGTTCCCAAAGGAAAAAAAATCTACTTTAACGATGACTTCCTGGGTGGTCTGATATGCAATTTGCACTTGCAATTCTTGTTCTTCCTAGGCAGTTGGAGTGTGATATTTGTATTTTCCACATGGGAAGTATTTGAGAGCATAATCCTTGGGTATTTCCTAATTGAAAAAGCGGAAAATGTGATTATGATATTGTTAAGCTAGTTGTATATGATAGCTAAAGCAGTAAGGAGTCAAGAAGTTAATATTGTGACAGTGCTAACTTCTTGACCCTGTAGTGCTTAAGCTCGGACATAACTAGCTTAACAATGTCATAATTACTTTGTCCAGTTTTTTAATTAGGGAATACGCAAAGATTATGCTCTCAAGCACTTTCCATGTGAAGATACAAGTATCACAATCGCTACCTCGGAAGAATAAGAATTGCAAGTTCCGGTATTCGCATAACAGGGATGGAAGAAGATAACAGTTCATAACTTGACGACTTTTGGGTTCTTTACTAAAGAACTCGAAAACCTTCAAGTTATGCATGGCTATCTTCTTTCATCTGAGCAACATCGGAGTAGATTAGAAGTACTCTTTGATGTTTGATTCTTATATTATTTTTTCATCATGTGTTACACGGTGTTAGCACCGATTGATCTTGCGGTTATGGCTTCCTCTGATGATGCATCTTTCGTTAGGGCCGACTCAACTTTCTAGAAGAAGCACGCCAGTGAGGACCCCTTGGCGACTCTCATTCAGGAGAACCCATAGCTGACCCTACTGAAGTATCTTATGGATCTGGTGAAGAAGAATCCTCCAACTAAGCAAAGTGAGGGACTCCCACGTAAGGAGAGTGACGACGGGTGCCATTGAGTCCACCGACCATCATTCCCGACGATGCTTGGTCCTCCACTTTGGGCGATGTGCCCACACTCGGACTCCAAGATCACTGGTTTCACGAACTACACCTTAGAGTAGTCGACCTAGATAGTTTGACACTGATTTAGTGATATAGTTATGTAGGTGCTGATGTGGACTTGGATTAGCACTTGTGATGCTTTTGGGTATATGAGTGATGAATGCTTACATGGATTATGTATGATGTGTTATTTTTAACTTGCATTCCTTCTAGAAAATTTTCTCTTTCTTTGTAGATGAAGTGGTATGGGTGTACGGAGGTAGGTGTCCAGGAGTCTACGATTCATGTTATGCCTCCAATGGATAAGTGCTTCGTTATGAAGGTAGCTCCTTTGATTCGTTCAAAAATAGAGAGGAGGCAAAGAATCATTACAATTAGTATGTGCTCGATCAGTAGAGAAATCATGAATAAGGCAATGGTGCAAGTCAGCTTATCGGGTTGAGTGGATTGAAGAACGTGATAATTCTCTTGTAGTTCGTCCTAGTTGTGGTGTTGCTTTTATCATGTGATTGTATGTAGACATGCATTGACCGCTTTGTTGTTTAGTGAGTAGGAACTTGTGCTAATAACTAATTTTTGACTTCATATGAAGATTGTGTGTACCATATATAATGCCTTTGTGAGTTTGTTGTTAAGTATGTGATCTTTAAGTGGATATTCTTAGTATATCAGCTTTTCCTGCAGGGTTACATGAAAAAGAGGCGGAAATAATGCAGACAACGTGTCTTTGCCGAGTGTAGGCTCTTGGCAATGTGCACTAGTTTGCCGAGTGGATGGCCTTGGCAAAGATATGATGGAGCCAGCGACCGCGAAGTCACTTTATTTCGCCGAGAGGCATTTGTTGGCTCTCGACAAACTATTTCCTGAGTACCCGGAGGTGGCTTCTCGGCACAGTTCTATTTGTCCAAGAGGTATTTGCCGGATACTCTTTGCCTAGAACAATTCTCGGCAAAGACTTTGCTGAGTTTATTTGGCCCTTTCCAAAGTGTTTCCGGCACTCGGCGTAGGGTGTAATTCCAGTAGTGGCAGTGAGTTATTTCGGTCTTAAATATCCTTGTGGCATGACTAGTCACTGTCCTCACAGAAAAAGGCACCAGACCTGGCAAAGCTAGCCCAAACGTCCAGCAGCGCCGGCACCCTCCACACCCAGTCCATATTGGGGGTTGACCAGACGCACCCGGACGTCGCTGCCACGTTGGACCGGCCCAGGTTGGCCCATGTCATCCTCACCCCTCTCCCCACAAATACCTCACCTTGATGTCAAACCCTAGTCAAACCTCACACTTGAAGAAAATATTCCCTAGAGGCAATAATAAAGTTATTATTTATTTCCTTATATCATGATAAATGTTTATTATTCATGCTAGAATTGTATTAACCGGAAACATAATACTTGTGTGGATACATAGACAAGCAGTGTCACTAGTATGCCTCTACTTGACTAGCTCGTTGATCAAAGATGGTTATGTTTCCTAGCCATTGACATGAGTTGTCATTTGATTAAGCTGGATCACATCATTAGGAGAATGATGTGATTGACTTGACCCATTCCGTTAGCTTAGCACACGATCGTTTAGTATACGCTATTGCTTTCTTCATGACTTATAATGTTCCGATGACTATGAGATTATGCAACTCCGTTTACGGAGGAACACTTTGTGTGCTACCAAGCGTCTGGCAACGAGCTGGGTGATTATAAAGGTGCTCTCAGGTGTCTCCGAAGGTACTTGTTGGGTTGGCGTATTTGAGATTAGGATTTGTCCTCCGATTGTCGGAGGGGTATCTCTGGGCCCTCTCAGTAATGCACATCACTTAATCCTTGCAAGCATCGCAATTAATGAGTTAGTTGCGGGATGATGTATTACGGAACAAGTAAAGACACTTGCCGGTAACGAGATTGAACTAGGTATTGAGATACCGACGGTCGAATCTCGGGAAAGTAACATACCGATGACAAAGGGAACAACGTATGTTGTTATGCGGTCTTACCGATAAAGATCTTCGTAGAATATGTGGGGGCCAATATGAGCATCCAGGTTCCGCTATTGGTTATTGACCGGAGACGTGTCTCGGTCATGTCTACATAGTTCTCGAACCCGTAGGGTCCGCACACTTAACGTTTCGATGACAGTTATATTATGAGTTTATATGTTTTGATGTACGAAGGTTGTTGAGTCCGGATGTGATCACGGACATGACGAGGAGTCTCGAAATGGTTGAGACATGAAGATTGATATATTGGAAGCCTATGTTTGGATATCGGAAGTGTTCCGGGTGAAATCTAGATTTTACCGGACTACCGGGAGGTTACCGGAACCCCCCAGGGGGGTTAATGAGCCATAGTGGGCCTTAGTGGAGAAGAGGAGAGGTGGCCAGGGCAAGGGCCGTGCGCCCCTCCCCCCTAGTCCGAATAGTACAAGGAGAGGGGGACGCCGCCCCCCTTCCTTCTTCTCCTCCACCTCTTTCCCCCCAATCCTAATCCAACTAGGAAAGGGAGGGAGTCCTACTCCCGGTGGGAGTAGGACTCCTCCTGGCACACCCCCTCTAGGCTGGCCACACCTCCCCCCTTGCTCCTTTATATACGGGGGCAGGGGGCACCCTGGAGATACAACAATTAATCTTTTGATCTTTTAGCCGTGTGCGGTGCCCCCTCCACCGTAGTCCACCTCGATAATACTATAGCGGTGCTTAGGCGAAACCCTGCGTCGGTAGAACATCATCATCGTCACCACACCGTCATGCTGACGAAACTCTCCCTCAACACTCGGCTGGATCGGAGTTCGAGGGGCGTCATCAGCTGAGCGTGTGCTGAACTTCGGAGGTGCCGTGCGTTTGGTACTTGATCGGTCGGATCGTGAAGGCGTCGACTACATCAACCGTGTTGTGGTAACACTTCGCTTTCGGTCTCACAGTGCGTGGACACACTCTCCCTCTCGTTTCTCGCATCACCATGATCTTGTGTGTGCGTGGGAATTTTTGAAATTACTCGTTCCCCAACGGTGGCATCCGAGTCAGGTTTATGCATAGATGTTATATGCATGAGTAGAACACAAGTGAGTTGTGGGCGATACAAGTCATCTTGCTTACCAGCATGTCATACTTTGGTTGGCGGTATTGTTGGATGAAGCGGCCGGACCGACATTACGCCAGACGCTTACGCGAGACTGGTTCTACCGACGTGCTTTGCACACAGGTGGCTGGCGGGTGTCAGTTTCTCCAACTTTAGTTGAACCGAATGTGGCTACGCCCGATCCTTGCGAAGGTTAAGACAACACCAACTTGACAAACTATCGTTGTGGTTTTGATGCGTAGGTAAGAACGGTTCTTGCTCAGCCCGTAGCAGCCACGTAAAACTTGCAACAACAAAGTAGAGGACGTCTAACTTGTTTTTGTAGGGCATGTTGTGATGTGATATGGTCAAGACGTGATGAGATATAAGTTGTTGTATGAGATGATCATGTTTTGTTGAAGTTATCGGCAACTGGCAAAAGCTTTATGGTTGTCTCTTTATTGCATAAGATGCAAGCGCCAAATAATTGCTTTACTTTATCGCTATGCGATAGCAATAGTTGCAAGAACAATAGTTGGCGAGACGACCATGTGACGACACATTGATATAGATCAAGATGATGGAGATCATGGTGTCATGCCGGTGACGATGGAGATCATGACCATGCTTTGGAGATGGAGATCAAAGGCACAAGATGATGATGGCCATATCATGTCACATATTATGATTGCATGTGATGTTTATCTTTTATGCATCTTATTTTGCTTTGATTGGCGGTAGCATTATAAGATGATCTCTCACTAAATTTCAAGATAAAAGTGTTCTCCCTGAGTATGGACCGTTGCCAAAGTTTGTCGTGCCCAGACACCACATGATGATCGGGTGTGATAAGCTCTATGTCCATCTACAACGGGTGCAAGCTAATTTTGCACATGCAGGATACTCAGGTTAAACTTGACGAGCCTAGCATATGCAGATATGGCCTCGGAACACTGAGACCAAAAGGTCGAGCGTGAACCATATAGTAGATATGATCAACATAGTGATGTTCACCATTGAAAACTACTCCATTTCACGTGATGATCGGACATGGTTTAGTTGATTTGGATCGCGTGATCATTTAGATGACTCGAGGGATGTCTATCTAAGTGGGAGTTCTTAAGTAATATGATTAATTGACCTTAAATTTATCATGAACTTAGTCCTGGTAGTATTAGCATATCTATGTTGTAGATCAATAGCTCGCATTGTTGCTTCCCTATGTTTATTTTGATATGCTCCTAGAGAAAAACTATGATGAAAGATGTTAGTAGCAACGATGCGGATTGGATCCGTGATATGAGGATTATCCTCATTCGCTGCACAGAAGAATTATGTCCTTGATGCACCGCTAGGTGACAGACCTATTGCAGGAGCAAATGCAGACGTTATGAATGTTTGGCTAGCTCAATATGATGAGTACTTAATAGTTTAGTGCACCATGCTTAACGGCTTAGAATCGGGACTTCAAAGATGTTTTGAACGTCATGGACCATATGAGATGTTCCAGGAGTTGAAGTTAATGTTTCAAGCAAATACCCGAGTTGAGAAATATGAAGTCTCCAACAAGTTCTATAGCTAAAAGATGGAAGAGAATAGCTCAAGCAGTGAGCATGTGCTCAGATTGTCTGGGTACTACAATCGCTTGAATCAAGTGGGATTTAATCTTCCAGATAAAATATTGATTGACAGAATTCTCTAATCACCATCACCAAGTTTGTAGAACTTCATGATGAACTATAGTATGCAAGGGATGACGAAAACAATTACCAAGCTCTTCACAATGCTAAAATCGGCGAAGGTAGAAATCAAGAAAAACATCAAGTGTTGATGGTTGAAAAGACCACTAGTTTCAATAAAAGGGGCAAAGGGAAGAAGGGGAACTTCAAGAAGAACAGCAAGAAAGTTGCTGCTCAAGTGAAGAAGCCCAAGTCTGGACCTAAGCCTGAGACTAAGTGCTTCTACTGCAAAGGGACTGGTCACTGGAAGCGGAACTGCCCCAAGTATTTGGCGGATAAGAAGGATGGCAAAGTGAACAAAGGTATATTTGATATACAGATTATTGATGTGTATTTTACTAGTGTTCGTAGCAACCCCTCGATATTTGATACTGGTTCAGTTGCTAAGATTAGTAACTCGAAACGGGAGTTGCAGAATGAACAGAAACTAGTTAAGGGTGAAGTGACGATGTGTGTTGGAAGTGGTTCCAAGATTGATATGATCATCATCGCACACTCCCTATACTTTCGGGATTAGTGTTGAACCTAAATAAGTGTTATTTGGTGTTTGCGTTGAGCATAAATATGATTTGATCATGTTTATTGCAATATGGTTATTCATTTAAGTTAGAGAACAATTGTTCTTCTGTTTACATGAATAGAACCTTTCTATGGTCATACACACCAACGAAAATGGTTTGTTGGATCACGATCGTAGTGATACACATATTCATAATATTGAAGCCAAAAGATGCAAAGTTATTAATGATAGTGCAACTTATTTGTGGCACTGCCGTTTAGGTCATATTGGTGTAAAGCGCATGAAGAAACTCCATGCTGATGGGCTTTTGGAATCACTTGATTATGAATGACTTGATGCTTGCGAACCATGCCTTATGGGCAAGATGACTAAGACTCCGTTCTCTGAAACAATGGAGCGAGCAACTAACTTATTGGAAATAATACATACTGATGTATGCGATCCGATGAGTGTTGAGGCTCGCGGCGGGTATCGTTATTTTCTGACCTTCACAGATGATTTGAGCAGATATGAGTATATCTACTTAATGAAGCACAAGTCTGAAACATTTGAAAAGTTCAAAGAATTTCAGAGTGAAGTGGAGAATCATCATAACAAGAAAATAAAGTTTTCTATGATCTGATCGTTGAGAATAATGTTTGATTTACGAGTTTGATCTTCAATTGAAACAATGCGGAATAGTTTCGCAACTCACGCCACCTGGAACACCACAGCGTAATGGTGTGTCCGGACGTCATAACCGTACTTTATTAGATATGGTGCGATCTATGATTGTAGCGACCCGACCTCAGACGGTCAAGCCTCTGTGTATCTGTGCCATCCCTGGATCAGTATGCTGGCACACACAGTACATCAATGTATATATCAAAGTGCAATCACATGTATAAATAACGTAAAATGATATATACCTCATAATACTCAGCGGAAACAATCAAACGGGTGTGGAGTCCCATCAACGCCATCGGCAGGTTGAGTGTAGACCGTAACCTGTATCGTAACTCTTACTCGTCGAAGAAAATCCTGCAACATGATACGTTGCAGCCGTGTAGGTCATTACATTGAATGTACGGCAAGATCACAATAAGAGAAAACAGATGATAAACTATACTATATGCGGTATGGCTTTGTGGCTCGTATCTGAGTTTTGTTTGCGTAAAAGCTGGTTTTATTTTCCCACATCAAAGGAATAAATGAAGTCTGTACTATAGAGTTTTCTATCATGACATGGTTCCGCCAACCGATGTCTCATAGCCCAAATTCATCATAAGTTGCCCACAATTAAGTTATCATCCGGTGTTGAGAGTTCGAGATAGATCCAAGTCCGGATGCTCAAATTGTGCAGAATCGGGACACGGCTAATCGATTAGGTTTAAACCCTCTGCAGAGGTTTGTACACTTTACCCGCAAGATTCGATCCCTCTTTTACGTTCTCGCACTTCAGTGTTTGAGAACTAGATGACCAAACATGGTCTTCCAAAGAGTTCCTCGACCCTTTGTCGGTACTCATCCCGTCCTACCGTAGTTCTACATCTGCTAGCACCGTCCCAGCCAGAGTCACAACTAAGGTCAACCAAGCGAGCCCATAATGACTTGCGGTTGCAGGTAAGCTTAGGGCATGAAGTATTCTTCCGTCTCTTTGAGTCTGGGTGAAGCTTTCCGCAAGATGTCATGGCGCTTCTCCATGCATCCGGCCAACCACTGGTTTCTCCAGGTGCCCGTCAACAATCCTTCACCCATGAGTGTGTATTGAATTCTTGTCTTGAGTCTTGAAGTCTTGAGGCCTTGAAGATGCAGTCCTTGCAGATGCCATCATGGAGTTATCGTCATTGGCGTAGAGTCCTCCTTCTTCACACCACTCTCGAGCACTCATACCAAGCCCGTCTACTATAGCGTAGCATAAAAATAAAATATCGTCCGGGCTTGGTAACAGGGTGATGGGTTCCTACCTCATGCATACTACTCTACTACAAGAACTCAATATCACTCTTTGGAGGGTGGTTACAAAGATGCCACTAAATGCAATAAACATAGGTATGAAAGCATGGTCAAAGTGAACTTGCCTTGTTGACGATCTTGAAAACTAGGGACTCGTGGTAGCAAACTTCGCACTCGGAAATTCTACCGAGGCAAACAATAACCACAATAAGCTCATAGCATATGATCACTTAACACAATAGCATAGTAACATAACACACCAAAACAAACGAATCAAAACCCAAAGGAAAACTCGAAGAAATCCAACTCAAGTTTTCCTACTTCAAGCAACAACTAAAAATAGTTTTCATAACAAAATTTTCTTAACATAACCTAAGCATGGATTTATGTTAACTTAACATAAAGGAATGCATTAAGCAACTAGGAGCAAAAGGAATCAATTTAAAAGCTATTATAAAACTCCTATTAGGCCTAATTCAAATTATAATAAGAAATATAAAATAAAAGTTTTATTTATTATAAATAAAAGTTCATGCTCTAAAGTGACAGAAACTAACCTAGAATAATCAATCACATGTGAGAAATAAATTTATTTGCTAATTAAAATAATAGGAAAACAGTAGCTAGTTAATTAATTAAGAATAACAAGATTCTGATTAAAACTATTTTTATTAATCCTAAAATGCCCAAATTAATTCCTACGGTTAGGTAATGTCAAAACAAAGTTGGGACAAAAGAATCATTAAAAATAAATTTCCTAACTCATTTTATAACAGATTTACTATTCTGACTAAATCTAAAATAAAGCAATTTTAAATAATTTTAACATAGTTAATTATATTTTCTACAGAAACTATAAGAAATTTGCAAACCAAAAAAAAATCACTTAAAAATATTAAGTAGAATAAAAGATATGAATTTTTCAAATCTGAAACTATTACATTAAAACAGAAAAATGAAAATAAAGAAAAAGCGGTTAAATGGGCCTAACTTACACTGGCGTAATATAACTAAACGGGCCCTAGGGTTAAGCAAGCGGGCGATCTAAAAATAAAACCCTAACTTAAACTAAACCGAACGAACCGGACTGAACGGTTTATTTTAAAAAATGTACCCCTTGGGGTTCTAATCTAGGCCGTCGGACTAGATCGGACGGCGAGGAGGGTCGGCGACGCATCGGTAGTCGGCGGCGGCGGCTCGCTCGGCGGCGATGGTTCAGCGTCGCCGGTGGTCGGGTGTGGCGGAAGGTCCGGTGGGTGCAGTGTGGCGAGGGAGTCCGGGTGGGGTCAGGCGAGCTCGGGGTGTCCGGGGTGGGTCGGGCGGCGGCAATGGCGGGGCGGCGCCTCGGGCTCAGCGAGGCCTTTGGGAGAGGAGAGGTCCGCGAGGGGGGAAATGGGGTGAGGGGAGGGCTTTATAGGGCGGGGCGTCGCGGCGCGGGAAGTGAATCGGGAGGATCGGGAGGATCCGGAGATCACGGGATCTCCGTGAGGCGGCGCTTCGTGCACGAGGGGGAGAGGGAGAAGGAGGCGGGGCCCTTTGGGAGAGAGAGAGGGAGGCGGTGTGATCGGTTGGCCGTGGCGGAGAGGTTCAGGCGAGGGGCTGGCATTGGCTCATTGGCTGGTGGTGGGTTGGTGAAATTTCAAGGCAGTGGGCTGCCAATGGTGCGGTGAGGTGAGCGCCCAGTGCTCATTGGGCAGTCGGTCTGGTGGTGCTGGGCATTTTCTTTTTCTATTTTAATTCTTTTGAAAAATAAAACAGAGAGAAATATAAATATTTATATAAGACATATATATATATATATCAAAATGATCGGGAATATTCCTATCATTTGAACATTTTCGAGGCAAAATCCAAAGTTTATAAAAATCATTTTTTCAAATTCAAATAAAACTCAAATTTGAATTCAAAACTTTTGGCATTGTTTTCCTCTGATATTTTTGGAGTGTCATGTTTACTCCTCTCATACTTTTGCTCAAGTATTTATCAGGCATAGTTTTTGAAATGATTCCCACTTGCCAAAGTTTGAATTCAAATTCCAAAACTCAAAATCTTCTGAAACTCCAAATGGCACTTTCAAATGACTTTCAATTTGATACTTTTTTTTTAACTTCCAACTCATATTTCATATAATTGAAGACGTCATTTTATCTTCCCTCATGAAAATCATTGAGTTGCATAAAGCTTTGAATTTGAAATATTCTCAAATGAAATTTAAATCTTTTCAAAACCCTTTTCATTCCAAATGGAAGAAGTCATGTCATCTTCACTCTAGGGTTTTGGTGTTGGAATGGAATTGAATTCATTAAGATCCCAAAAAAGGGCAAAGGGGATAGTTTTGGGAAAGTCATTTTATTCCCTCTCATCCAAATTTCAAAAATTTCAAATTCCACTCAATTTCACTCAATCAATCAAACAAACAATCGACAACAAGCATAGTTATTTATTTAATATAACATTCCAAAATTTGAAATTTTGGGATGTTACAAACCTACACTTAAAATGAATCTAGTCCTCGAGATTGAAGAACTAACAAGAAAGGGTTAGGGTTGGGGTCTTCTAGTAAGTATTTTGGTCGGAAAGGTCGAGGTGCTACCACACTTAAAAGCAAGGTTACAGTTCAATAAACTCAGATACTTCCTCCGGAGTGTTGACAAGGTATGTCTCTTCACATATCTTACAATAGCTCCTTCATTAATGCTCTTCATCGGAAGCATAGAGTTTTCCTCCAAATCTTGGGTTGGTTCGTCAAAGTTGAAGTTCGTCCGAGACTGGATCTTCTTAGTTGATAGGTCCGTGTCCATTCTAGACAAGTATCGAAAATCTCGTGGTGGTCGACCATTACAGGTTTCTCCTGCAGGAATAATGGGTTGGGTTGGGTCTCACCGTATGACCTACGTTTGGCAATGGTTGCCTGTAAAGGGGTTCCATCGTCCTACCATTCTATGGTTTTATGGCTTATCGCGTCGACACTCTTCTAAGGTTTTCGAGGCTCTCTGATTTTCCATCAACATATGATAGTTCATGATAGAAGTCTTCGGTATGGGGGCCAATCCATCCCGTACTTGAATCATTTCCACATACGTAAATAGTAAATCACGTATTCTAACACTTGGGCATACTCACAAGCATTGCAGAATTTCTCTTGTTCTCGAACTGGTTTCGAGTAAATCCATGGTTTCTGCAAGCTGAACAAAACATCTATCGTTACTTCACCACTCTCAGGTTTTTGCGTAACCTCCTACGAAACGTATGCTGATTGAATCACCGATTCTTCCAAATTTCTTCCTTCATCAAGGTTACATATGTTCCTTTTCAAAATCCTGGGCCTGTGGCCCACTTCAACACTAGTGCAGCTTTAACTCATCCTTGGAGTAACTCTCTTGTTCCATATTACACCTCCTTTAAATCCAGTAGTACTCTGTTTCTTCATACCATCATATCAAAAACAAAACTCCAACTTATTTTTGTCCAGCTTCCTTCTATGGACCGTCATGAATAACACATTTCTTTCATTCATTGATCCTGTGGCTTTACGGAGTACTACGACACCAAAGAAAAATGCACTAGTTTATCCATAAATCTCTTTATTATCATATCAACCTTTTATTACATCCTTAACCACTTTTCGTGAATCCAAATTCCAAAAGTTTATTACAAATGCCGCCACCCACATGGTTCGGTATGGTCGGACATTACTTCCAACTTTATTCATTTTTTTTCTTGAGGATTCTTGATCCCTTTGGAATTGTGCGACATCGCCTTGAAATCTTCAATCTTCTGTTTCATCGTGGTGGCCTTGAGCTTCACCTCCATCATCTCTGCATGCACTTCGCTTAGGTATTCCTGGGTATAACGGAGTCTTGCTTCAAGTATTTCTCCGATCTGGCGTATGGCTTCCATGGCTGCTTCACGAACAGCATCGAAGAAAGTTGCTTGTGGCACACGTGAAATGAAAAAGTACTGTCCCATCATCTTTGGGCAAACTCCTTTCAAATGGTGGAGGTGTACCTCCACATACCAAAGTTCCACTCCCTTTTGCATGAAGGGGTAGCCTTTGTAGACTGCATCTCCTTCAAGGTGAATATGTTTCATCATGTCCTTCAGGATCTTCGGGTAATCATGATCACTTGTCAGGGTCATGATTGTTTCCGGACCTTTAAGGAAAGACTCATAAAGGGTCGTCATCTGCAGTTGTAAAACAAAATGGTGCTCAGAATAAGGTGCATATCTCCTGGGGCGCACATTCATATCATCCAAACAAAACTTCAAACTCGATTTCCCGTTTATGCATCACAACTCACTTTCTTCCATGTTCATCCAGAATATTTATTCCGAGATAAAATATGACAACTCCTTAAAGCTTTTCAGCATGTGACATTACAACTTTATTGAGTCATGAACTATTACAATCTCAGAGTAATCTATCACATAACTCAACTCATCGAGCTCATGAAAATGAAATTGCTTTCTACTACTCTTATTATCCATATCAAAATTCCATCTACTCAACTCCAGCTTTCGTCTTGTTGGGACATTTTATAGCATAATGTCCTGCTTCCTTGCAGCGAAAACAAATGACTTCCGACATGTCTCGGGGCTTCTTTGTGATTATGTAGGCTCCTTGGATTCTTGGCTTCTTTTCTGGACATTTACTAGCGTAATGACCTAAATCCTTGCACCTGTAACAAGTGATATGAGTTAGGTCCTTCTCTGCAAAAATTGTGTTGTTCTCGGGTTGCCTTCTTTTCTCTTCCTAGATTTCTCTGTAATGATCGAGTTTCTATTTCCGAGGGTCAAACTTCACTCTGCTGTCGGAAATATCCGGATACTCTTTTCTTCCCTTGGGGAAATACTGCGAAAAATGTCCTTCTTCTCCACATGAATAGCAGGCATTGGAGTAAAATCTGTTGAGGCCTTCTCCATCAAGGTCTTCAACACTTTCATTCATCCTTGGTTCTTTCATAACTTCTCGGAGAGCTTCTTTCATTCCTCCTTCCTGCTCTGAATAGTTTGTTGCACCATGGGGTAAATGTGACCTTGAGTCGGGTAGTGGGTGGTTCCTTCACACAAGAAACAAGTCACCTAACTAGTTGGGCATTCCTCGGTGGGTGTTTCTCCTCACAATGAGGGCATCCATCCTTGTGTTCCTCCTGGTGTGTCCTATTTCTCCATAAATCTTGCAGGCACAAGGTTTCTTCTTGGGTTATCATAGTGCTTCCGGATGAGGCGTGATCTCAACAGGTCTTCTTGAATTCCTCCCAAGTTCTTACTCCATTAAATCCTGTATGGCTTGATGCATTTTCCACCAGGTTGCAGCACTTTCGTAAAATCTTGAAGAGCGTATTGGACCTCATACTTCCTTGAAACCAAATTGCTCCAAGTGATTTTCCATGTTCGCATCCATAGCTGCCTCGGGCTGAGTCTTGATCCAGAGAATATCAGTCCAACTTCATTCATCATCTATGGGGTTCAAAGGTTTTGGGATGAGATATGAGAGAGGTGGGGAGGGATATACACGCAATACAAACAATAGTTTTTGAAGAAACAAGTTTTACTTTGTGGCTGTCGGAAAACATTAAACAAATGACAGCTCACAAATCGTTGCATCTAAAGTAGGTGTATAACAGGGTTTGGTCTTCTAAAGGTCAAATAATTCTTCAGATCCTTCAAGTCTTCGGAGTCTTCAACTGTTGTAGCTTCTAATACATGGTGAAATCCTCTTTACTCTGAAGAGGTCATCAGTTCTCCGATATCAAATCCTTCTTGGAGCGTCTTCAGTTGATCCTCCGGGTGATCAAAGGATAAGGGGTATATTCTAACTATTTGAGGCGAGAGTGTCAGAAGAGATGAGAAGTAAGAGTCTTTTTGTAAATAGAGTTTCTGAGATATCCTGTCCTAGGGTTTTTCCGGTTTCTAGGGTCACGTCCTACAGTCAACATGTGCTCTGATACCATTTCTGTAGCGACCCGACCTCAGACGGTCAAGCCTCTGTGTATCTGTGCCATCCCTGGATCAGTATGTTGGCACACACAGTACATCAATGTATATATCAAAGTGCAATCACATGTATAAATAACGTAAAATGATATATACCTCATAATACTCAGCGGAAACAATCAAACGGGTGTGGAGTCCCATCAACGCCATCGGCAGGTTGAGTGTAGACCGTAACCCTGTATCGTAACTCTTACTCGTCGAAGAAAATCCTGCAACATGATACGTTGCAGCCGTGTAGGTCAGTACATTGAATGTACCGGCAAGATCACAATAAGAGAAAACAGATGATAAACTATACTATATGCAGTATGGCTTTGTGGCTCTGTATCTGAGTTTTTTTTGCATAAAAGCTGGTTTTATTTTCCCTACATCAAAGGAATAAATGAAGTCTGTACTATAGAGTTTTCTATCATGACATGGTTCCGCCAACCGATGTCTCATAGCCCAAATTCATCATAAGTTGCCCACAATTAAGTTATCATCCGGTGTTGAGAGTTCGAGATAGATCCAAGTCCGGATGCTCAAATTGTCCGTAATCGGGACACGGCTAATCGATTAGGTTTAAACCCTCTGCAGAGGTTTGTACACTTTACCCGCAAGATTCGATCCCTCTTTTACGTTCTCGCACTTGAGTGTTTGAGAACAAGATGACCGAAACATGGTCTTCCAAAGAGTTCCTCGACCACTTGTCCGGTACTCATCCCATCCTACCGTAGTTCTACATCTGCTAGCACCGTCCCAGCCGAGTCACAACTAAGGTCAACCAAGCTAGAGCCCATAATGACTTGCGGTTGCAGGTAAGCTTCCGGGCATGAAGTATTCTTCCGTCTCTTTGAGTGCAGGTGAAGCTTTCCGCAAGATGTCATGGCGCTTCTCCATGCATCCGGCCAACCTTGGTTTCTCCAGGTGCCCGTCAACAAATCCTTCACCCAGTGAGTGTGTATTGAATTCTTGTCTTGAGTCTTGAAGTCTTGAGGCCTTGAAGATGCAGTCCTTGCAGATGCCATCATGGAGTTATCGTCATTGGCGTAGAGTCCTCCTTCTTCACACCACTCTCGAGCACTCATACCAAGCCCCGTCTACTATAGCGTAGCATAAAAATAAAATATCGTCCCGGGCTTGGTAACAGGGTGATGGGTTCCTACCTCATGCATACTACTCTACTACAAGAACTCAATATCACTACTGGAGGGTGGTTACAAAGATGCCACTAAATGCAATAAACATAGGTATGAAAGCATGGTCAAAGTGAACTTGCCTTGTTGACGATCTTCGAAAACTAGGGACTCGTGGTAGCAAACTTCGCACTCCGGAAATTCTACCGAGGCAAACAATAACCACAATAAGCTCATAGCATATGATCACTTAACACAATAGCATAGTAACATAACACACCAAAACAAACGAATCAAAACCCAAAGGAAAACTCGAAGAAATCCAACTCAAGTTTTCCTACTTCAAGCAACAACTAAAAATAGTTTTTCATAACAAAAATTTTCTTAACATAACCTAAGCATGGATTTATGTTAACTTAACATAAAGGAATGCATTAAGCAACTAGGAGCAAAAGGAATCAATTTAAAAGCTATTATAAAACTCCTATTAGGCCTAATTCAAATTATAATAAGAAAAATAAAATAAAAGTTTTATTTATTATAAATAAAAGTTCATGCTCTAAAGTGACAGAAACTAACCTAGAATAATCAATCACATGTGAGAAATAAATTTATTTGCTAATTAAAATAATAGGAAAACAGTAGCTAGTTAATTAATTAAGAATAACAAGATTATGATTAAAACTATTTTTTATTAATCCTAAAATGCCCAAATTAATTCCTACGGTTAGGTAATGTCAAAACAAAGTTGGGACAAAAGAATCATTAAAAATAAATTTCCTAACTCATTTTATAACAGATTTACTATTCTGACTAAATCTAAAATAAAGCAATTTTAAATAATTTTAACATAGTTAATTATATTTTCTACGGAAACTATAAGAAATTTGCAAACCAACAAAAAAGAATCACTTAAAAATATTAAGTGGAATAAAAGATATAAATTTTTCAAATCTGAAACTATTCTGTTAAAACAGAAAAACGAAAATAAAGAAAAGCGGTTAAATGGGCCTAACTTACGACCTTGGCGTAATATAACTAAACGGGCCCTAGGGTTAAGCAAGCGGGCGATCTAAAAATAAAACCCTAACTTAAACTAAACCGGAACGAACCGGACTGAACCGGTTTATTTTAAAAACGTACCCCTTCGGGGGGTTCTAATCTAGGCCGTCGGACTAGATCGGACGGCGAGGAGGGGTTCGGCGACGTCACCGGTCGGCGACGGCACGGCGGCTCAGCGGCGATGGTTCAGCGTCGCCGGTGGTCGAGGTGACGGCGGAAGGTCCGGTGGGTGCAGTGGCGAGGAGGAGACCGGGGTGGGGTCGAGGCGAGCTCGGGGTGTCCGGGTGCGTCGGGCGGCGGCAATGGCGGCGGCGCCCTCGGGCTCAGCGAGGCCTTGCGGGGAGAGGAGAGGTCCGCGAGGGGGGAAATGGGGTGAGGGAGGGCTTTTATAGGGCGGGGCGTCGGTGGCGGGAAGTGAATCGGGAGGATCGGGAGGATCCGGAGATCACGGATCTCCGTGGCGGCGGCGCTTTCGTGCGAGGAGAGGAGAAGGAGGTGGGGCCCTTTGGCGAGAGAGAGGGGCGCGGGCGTGATCGGTTGGCCGGGCGCGAGAGGTTTCAGGCGAGGCTGGGCTGGCTCTGGCCTTTGGTGGGATGGTATTGGTGGGCTGCCATTGGTGGCCAGTGAGGTGAGTGGCCCAGTCTGGCTGGGCGATCGGCTTGGCTGGTGCTGGGCATTTTCTTTTTCTATTTTAATTCTTTTGAAAAATAAAACAGAGAGAAATATAAATATTTATATAAGACATATATATATCAAAATGATCAGGGAATATTCCTATCATTTGAACATTTTCGAGGCAAAATCCAAAGTTTATAAAAATCATTTTTTCAAATTCAAATAAAACTCAAATTTGAATTCAAAACTTTTGGCATTGTTTTCCTCGGATATTTTTGGAGTGTCATGTTTACTCCTCTCATACTTTTGCTCAAGTATTTATCAGGCATAGTTTTTGAAATGATTCCCACTTGCCAAAGTTTGAATTCAAATTCCAAAACTCAAAATCTTCTGAAACTCCAAATGGCACTTTCAAATGACTTTCAATTTGATACTTTTTTTTAACTTCCAATTCATATTTCATATAATTGAAGAAGTCATTTTATCTTCCCTCATGAAAATCATTGAGTTGCATAAAGCTTTGAATTTGAAATATTCTCAAATGAAATTTAAATCTTTTCAAAACCCTTTTCATTCCAAATGGAAGAAGTCATGTCATCTTCACTCTAGGGTTTTGGTGTTGGAATGGAATTGAATTCATTGAGATCCCAAAAAAGGGCAAAGGGGATAGTTTTGGGAAAGTCATTTTATTCCCTCTCATCCAAATTTCAAAAATTTCAAATTCCACTCAATTTCACTCAATCAATCAAACAAACAATCAGACAACAAGCATAGTTATTTATTTAATATAACATTCCAAAATTTGAAATTTTGGGATGTTACAATGATGTTTCTTACCAATCTACCACTATTGTTTTGGGGTTATGCATTAAGAGACAACTGCATTCATGTTAAAAAGGGCACCATCTAAATCCGTTGAGATGCCACATTATGAACTGTGGTTTGGCAAGAAACCAAAGTTGTTTTTTCTTAAAATTTGGAGTTACGATGCTTATAAGAAAAAGTTTCATCCTGATAAGCTCAAACCCAAATCGGAGAAATGTGTCTTCATAGGATACCCAAAGGAGACAGTTGGGTACACCTTCTATCACAGATCCGAAGGCAAGACATTCATTGCTAAGAATGGATCCTTTCTAGAGAAGGAGTTTCTCTCAAAAGAAGTGAGTGGGAGGAAAGTAGAACTTGATGAGGTAACTGTACCTGCTCCCTCATTGGAAACTAGTTCATCACAGAAATCTGTTTATGTGACTCCTACACCAATTAGTGAGGAAGCTGATGATGATGATCATGTAACTTCAGATCAAGTTACTACCAAACCTCGTAGGTCAACCAGAGTGAGATCCACACCAGAGTGGTACGGTAATCCTATTCTGGAGGTCATGTTACTTGACCATGACGAACCTACGAACTATGAGGAAGCGATGATGAGCCCAGATTCCGCGAAATGGTTTGAGGCCATGAAGTCTGAGATGGGATCCATGTATGAGAACAAAGTATGGACTTTGATTGACTTGCCCAAATGATCGGCGAGCCATTGAGATTAAATGGATCTTCAAGAGGAAGACGGACGCTGATAGTAGTGTTACTATCTACAAAGCTAGAATTGTCGCAAAAGGTTTTTGACAAGTTCAAGGTGTTGACTACGATGAGAGTTTCTCACTCGTATCTATGATTAAGTCTGTCCGAATCATGTTAGCAATTGCCGCATTTTATGAAATCTGGCAAATGGATAAACAAAACTGCATTGCTTAATGGATTTATTAAAGAAGAGTTGTATATGATGCAACCAGAAGGTTTTGTCGATCCTAAAGGTGTTAACAAAATGTGCAAGCTCCAGCGATCCATCTATGGACTGGTGCAAGCATCTCGTAGTTGGAATATACGCTTTGATGAGTTGATCAAAGCATATAGTTTTATACAGACTTGCGGTGAAGCCTGTATTTACAAGAAAGTGAGTGGGAGCACTACAACATTTCTGATAAGTATATGTGAATGACATATTGTTGATCGGAAATAATGTAGAATTATTCTGCAAAGCATAAAGGAGTGTTTGAAAGGAGTTTTTCAAATAAAGACCTCGGTGAAGCTGCTTACATATTGAGCATCAAGGTCTATAGAGATAGATCAAGCCGCTTAATAAGTTTATTTAATGAGTACATACCTTGACAAGATTTTGAAGTAGTTCAAAATGAAACAGTCAAAGAAAGAGTTCTTGCCTGTGTTACAAGGTGTGAAATTGAGTAAGACTCAAAGCCCGACCACGGCAGAAGATAGAAAGAGAATGAAAGTCATTCCCTATGCCTCAACCATAGGTTCTATAAAGTATGCCATGCTATGTACCAGATCTATTGTATACCCTACACTGATTTTGGCAAGGGAGTACAATAGTGATCTAGGAGTAGATCACTGGACAGCGGTCAAAATTATCCTTAGTGGAATAAGGATATGTTGCTCGATTATGGACGTGACAAACGGTTTGTCGTAAAAGGGTTACGTCGATACAAGTTTTGGCATTGATACAGATGACTCTAAGTCCTCATCAGGATATATATTGAAACTGGGAGCAATTAGCTAAAGTAGCTCCATGCATGCAGAGCATTGTAGACATAGAAATTTGCAAAATACATACGGATCTACATATGGCAGACTGCTACGTCTTGAGCTTGCGTTGGTTTTCCCCGAAGAGGAGAGGATGATGCAGTAGAGTAGCGTAAGTATTTCCCTCAGTTTTTGAGAACCAAGGTATCAATCCAGTAGGAGGCCACGCGCAAGTCCCTCGTACCTACACAAAACAAATAGCTCCTCGCAACCAACGCTAATAGGGGTTGTCAATCCCTTCACGGTCACTTACGAGAGAGAGATCTGGTAGAGATGATAGATAATATTTTTGGTATTTTTGGTATAAATATGCAAAGTAAAATAAAAGGCAAAGTAAAGAGCAAAGCAATAATAAAGCGTAGGAAGATTAATATGATGAAAATAGACCCATAGATTTCACTAGTGGCTTCTCTCAAGAGCATAAGTATTTTACGGTGGTGAGCAATTCTTGTTGAGCAATTGATGAATTGAGCATAGTTATGAGAATATCTAGATATGATCATGTATATAGGCATCACGTCCGAGACAAGTAGACCGACTCCTGCCTGCATCTATTACTATTACTCCACTCATCGACCGCTATCCAGCATGCATCTAGAGTATTAAGTTAATGAAAACAGAGTAACGCCTTAAGAAAGATGACATGATGTAGAGGAATAAATTCATGCAATATGATAAATACCCCATCTTGTTATCCTCGATGGCAACAATACAATACGTGCCTTGCAACCCTTTACATCCTTTGGGTAAGGACTCGCAAGATTGAACCCAAAGCTAAACACTTCTTCCATTGCAAGAACTACCAATCTAGTTGGCCAAACCAAACGGATAATTCGAAGAGACTTGCAAAGATAACTCAATCATACATAAAATAATTCAGAAAAGATTCAAATATTGCTCATAGATAATCTTGATCATAAACCCACAATTCATCGGTCTCAACAAACACACCACAAAAAGAAGATTACATCGAATAGATCTCCACGGGAGAGGGGGAGAACATTGTATTGAGATCCAAAAAGAGAGAAGAAGCCATCTAGCTACTAACTATGGACCTAAAGGTCTGAGGTAAACTACTCACACTTCATCGGAGAGGCTATGGTGATGATGTAGAAGCCCTCCATGGTGGAATCCCCTTCGTGAACTCGAACATGCCCCAAGATGGGATCTCGTGGATACAGAAAGTTGCAACGGTGGAATTAGGTTTTTGGCTCCATATCTGATCTGTTGGGGGTACGTAGGTATATATAGGAGGAAGGAGTACGTCGGTGGAGCTTCGAGGGGCCCACGAGGCAGGGGGGCGCGCCCTAGGGGGCACCCTCCACCCTTGTGGCCGCCTCGTAGCTTTCTTGACGGAGGGTCCAAGTCTCCTGGGTCTTATCCGATGAGAAAATCACGTTCCCGAAGATTTCATTCCCTTTGGACTCCGTTTGATATTCCGTTTCTTCGAAACACTGAAATAGGCAAAAAACAGCAGTTCTGGGCTGGGCCTCCGGTTAATAGGTTAGTCCCAAAAGTAATATAAAAGTGTAAAATAAAGCCCAATATAGTCCAAAACAGTAGATAATATAGCATGGAGCAATCAAAAATTATAGATACGTTGGAGACGTATCAGGCATCCCCAAGCTTAATTCCTGCTCGTCCTCGAGTAGGTAAATGACAAAAAGAGAATTTTTTATGCGGAGTGCTACTTGGCATAATTTAAATGTAACTCTTCTTAATTGTGGTATGAATATTCAGATCAGAAAGATTCAAGACAAAAGTTCATATTGACATAAAAATAATAATACTTCAAGCATACTAACTAAGCAATTATGTCTTCTCAAAATAACATGGCCAAAGAAAGTTCATCCCTACGAAATCATATAGTTTAGTCATGCTCCATTTTCGTCACACAAGAATGCTCTCATCATGCACAACCCCGATGAAAAGCCAAGCAATTGTTTCATACTTTAGTAATCTCAAACCTATAAACTTTCACGCAATATTTGGGCGCGAGCCATGGACATAGCACTATGGGTGGAATAGAATATGATGATGGGGGTTATGTGGAGGAGACAAAAAAGGAGAAGGTCTCACATCAACGAGGGTAATCAACGGGCTATGAAGATGCCCACCAATTGATGTTAATGCAAGGAGTAGGGATTGCCATGCAACAAATGCACTAGAGCTATAAATGTATGAAAGCTCAACAAAAGAAACTAAGTGGGTGTGCATCCAACTTGCTTGCTCACGAAGACCTAGGGCATTTGAGGAAGCCCATCGTTGGAATATACAAGCCAAGTTCTATAATGAAAAATTACCACTAGTATATGAAAGTGACAACATATGAAACTCTCTATTAAAAACAAGGTGCTACTTTGAAGCACAATATATGAGACTCGCTATATGAAGAACATGGTGCTACTTTGAAGCACAAGTGTGGTAAAAGGATAGTAACATTGTCCCTTCTCTCTTTTTCTCTCATTTTTTTGGTGGGCTATTTGGCCTCTCTTTTTTTATTTGGTGGGCTCTTTGGCCTTTTTTTTATTTGACCTCACATGGGACAATGTTCTAATAATGATGATCATCACACTTCTATTTATTTACAACTCAATGATTACAACTCGATACTAGAACAAAGTATGACTCTATATGAATGCCTCCGTGATGTGCAGGATATGCAATGAATCAAGAGTGACATGTATGAAAGAATTATGAACGGTGGCCTTGCCACAAATACTATGTCAACTACATGATCATGCTAAGCAATATGACAATGATGAATGTGTCATGAAGAACGGTATGGTGGAAAGTTGCATGGCAATATATCTCGGAATGGTTATGGAAATGCCATAATAGGTAGGTATGGTGGCTGTTTTGAGGAATATATAAGGAGGTTTATGTGTGAAAGAGCTTATCATATCACGGGGTTTGGATGCACCGGCGAAGTTTGCACCAACTCTCAATGTGAGAAAGGGCAATGCACGGTACCGAAGAGGCTAGCAATGATGGAAAGGTGAGAGTGCGTGTAATCCATGGACTCAACATTAGTCATAAAGAACTCACATACTTATTGCAAAAATCTACAAGCCATCAAAAACCAAAGCACTACGCGCATGCTCCTAGGGGGATGGATTGGTAGGAAAAGACCATCGCTCATCCCCGACCGCCACTCATAAGGAGGACAATCAAATAACACCTCATGTTTCAAATTTGTTACAAACGTTTACCATACGTGCATGCTACGGGACTTGCAAACTTCAACACAAGCATTTCTCAAATTCACAACTACTCAACTAGCACGACTTTGATATTATCACCTCCATATCTCAAAACAATTATCAAGCATCAAACTTTTCTTAGTATTCAACGCACTCATAAGAAAGTTTTTATTATTTTTATATACCTAGCATATTATTATTTTAAGCAAATTACCATGCTATTTAAGACTCTCAAAATAATCTAAGTGAAGCATGAGAGATCAATAGTTTCTTTAAAACAGATCCACCGCCGTGCTCTGAAAGATATAAGTAAAGTATTAGAGCAAAACTATCAAGCTCAAAAGATATAAGTGAAGCACATAGAGCAAAACTATCAAGCTCAAAAGATATAAGTGAAGCACATAGAGTATTCTAACAAATTCCAATTCATGTATGGCTCTCTCAAAAGGTGTGTACAACAAGGATGATTGTGGTAAACTAACAAGCAAAGACGCAAATAATACAAGACGCTCCAAGCAAAACACATATCATGTGGTGAATAAAAATATAGCTCCAAGTAAAGTTACCGATGGAAGTGGAGGAAAGAGGGGATGCCTTCCGGGGCATCCCCAAGCTTTGACTTTTTGGTGTCCTTGGATTATCTTTGGGGTGCCATGGGCATCCCCAAGCTTAGGCTCTTGCCACTCCTTGTTCCATAATCCATCAAAAAAATTCACCCAAAACTTGAAAACTTCACAACACAAAACTCAACAGAAATCTCGTGAGCTCCGTTAGCGAAAGAAAACAAAAGATCACTTCAAGGTACTGTAATGAACTCATTATTTATTTACATTGGTGTTAAACCTACTGTATTCCAACTTCTATATGGATCATAAACTATTTTACTAGCCATAGATTCATCAAAATAAGCAAACAACACACGAAAAACAGAATCTGTCAAAAACAGAACAGTCTGTAGTAATCTGTAACTAACGCAAACTTTTGGAACTCCAAAAATTCAGCCAAAATAGTTCTACCTAGGAAATTTGTTTATTGATAAGCAGCAATGAGAATCACTATTTTATCACGTTCTGGTGATTTTTAACAATTATTTTCGTGAACCAAAAGTTTCTGGAAATTACAGCAAGATCAAATAACTATTATCCAAGAAGATCCTATAGGTTTAACTTGGCACAAACACTAATTAAAACATAAAAACACATCTAAACAGAAGGTATATGTATTATTTATTGCTAAACGACAAGGATAAATATTGGGTTGTCTCCCAACAAGCGCTTTTCTTTAAAGCCATTTTAGCTAGGCATTGAGATTTCAATGATGCTCATAAGGAAGACAAGAATTGAAGCACAAAGAGAGCATCATAAAACATGTGACAAACACAACTAAGTCTAACATACTTCCTATGCATAGGCATCTTATAGGCAAACAAATTATCAAGGCAAGTAAAAACTAGCATATGCAAGGAAGCGGAAAGAAACAATAGCAATCTCAACATAAATAGAGGTAATTTAGTAACATGAAAATTTCTACAACCATATTTTCCTCTCTCATAATAATTACATGTAGGATCATAAGCAAATTCAACAACATAGCTATCACAAAACATATTCTTAACACAATCCACATGCATGCAATGTTGACACTCTTCCAAGATAGTGGGATTAACATTAACTAAAGTCATGACCTCTCCAAACCCACTTTTATCAAAAATTTCATAAGACTGAATATTCTCCAAATATGTGGGATCTAAATTTGACACTCTTCCAAATCCACTTTCAATATTATTTCAAACAATATTATCAATCTCATATTCATCATGGGGCTTAAATAAATTTTCAAGATCATAAGAAGAATCTCCCCAATCATGACTATTGGACATAACAAAACTAGCATCCCCAAGCTTAGGGTTTTGCATATTATTAGCATAATTTACATCAATAGAATTTATAATAAAATCATTGCAATCATGTTTTTTATTCAAAAATCTATCGTGAATCACTTCATAAAGCACTTCATCACAATTTTCAGATTTACGGATTTCAGGCAAAACCTTAGAAAGATAATGTAGTGCATCCAAATCACTAGGAATTGGTTCATCATAATTGGATCTCTTAAAAAGATTGGCAAGCGGATGAGGATCCATAGATATTAGCTTCTCTGTTTAGAAATAAATACTCAACTATTTCAACCAAACGAGCAAACGAGCCAAGTAAGACATCAAGGAAAACGAAAAGACGAACGGAAAAAGGGCGAATAAAACGGCAAGGGTGAAGTGGGGGAGAGGAAAACGAGAGGCAAATGGCAAATAATGTAATGCGGGAGATAAGACATTGTGATGGGTACTTGGTATGTTGACTTTTGCGTAGACTCCCCGGCAACGGCGCCAGAAATCCTTCTTGCTACGTCTTGAGCTTGCGTTGGTTTTCCCCGAAGAGGAGAGGATGATGCAGCAGAGTAGCGTAAGTATTTACCTCAGTTTTTGAGAACCAAGGTATCAATCCAGTAGGAGGCCACGCGCAAGTCCCTCGTACCTACACAAAACAAATAGCTCATCGCAACCAACGCGAATAGGGGTTGTTAATCCCTTCGCGGTCACTTACGAGAGTGAGATCTGATAGAGATGATAGATAATATTTTTGGTATTTTTGGTATAAAGATGCAAAGTAAAATAAAAGGCAAAGTAAAGAGCAAAGCAATAATAAAGCGTATGAAGATTAATATGATGAAAAAAGACCCGGGGGCCATAGATTTCACTAGTGGCTTCTCTCAAGAGCATAAGTATTTTACGGTGGGTGAGCAATTACTGTTGAGCAATTGATGAATTGAGCATAGTTATGAGAATATCTAGGTATGATCATGTATATAGGCATCACGTCCGAGACAAGTAGACCGACTCCTGCTGCATCTACTACTATTACTCCACTCATCGACCGCTATCCAGCATTCATCTAGAGTATTAAGTTAATGAAAACAGAGTAACGCCTTAAGCAAGATGACATGATATAGAGGAATAAATTCATGCAATATGATAAATACTCCATCTTGTTATCCTCGATGGCAACAATACAATCGTGCCTTGCAACCCTTTACATCCTTTGGGTAAGGACACTGCAAGATTGAACCCAAAGCTAAACACTTCTCGCATTGCAAGAACTACCAATCTAGTTGGCCAAACCAAACGGATAATTCGAAGAGACTTGCAAAGATAAATCAATCATACATAAAATAATTCAGAAAATATTCAAATATTGCTCATAGATAATCTTGATCATAAACCCACAATTCATCGTTCTCAACAAACACACCATAAAAAGAAGATTACATCGAATAGATCTCCACGGGAGAGGGGGAAAACATTGTATTGAGATCCAAAAAGAGAGAAGAAGACATCTAGCTACTAACTATGGACCCGAAGGTCTGAGGTAAACTACTCACACTTCATCGGAGAGGCTATGGTGATGATGTAGAAGCCCTCCATGGTGGAATCCCCTTCCGTGAGCTCGGAACAGGCCCCAAGATGGGATCTCGTGGATCTGAGAAAGTTGCGGCGGTGGAATTAGGTTTTGGCTCCGTCTCGATATGTTGAAGTGCGTGAGGTATATATAGGAGGAAGGAGTACGTCGGTGGAGCTTTGAGGGGCCCATGAGTCAGGGGGCGCGCCCTAGGGGGGGCACCCTCCACCCTCGTGGCCGCCTCGTAGCTTTCTTGACGGAGGGTCCAAGTCTCCTGTGTCTTATCTGATGAGAAAATCACGTTCCTGAAGATTTCAATCCGTTTGGACTCCGTTTGATATTACGTTTCTTCGAAACACTGAAATAGGCAAAAAACATCAATTCTGGGTTGGGCCTCCGGTTAATAGGTTAGTCCCAAAGTAATATAGAAGTGGAAAATAAAGCCCAATATAGTCCAAAACAGTAGATAATATAGCATGGAGCAATCAAAAATTATATATACATTGGAGACGTATCACAGACCCGTTGACTAAACTTCTCTCACAAGCAAAACATGATCACACCTTAGTACTATTTGGGTGTTAATCACATAGTGATGTGAACTATATTATTAACTCTAGTAAACCCTTTGGGTGTTGGTCACATGACGATGTGAACTATGGGTGTTAATCACATGGTGATGTGAAGTATTGATGTTAAATCACATGGCGATGTGATCTAGATTATTGACTCTAGTGCAAGTGGGAGACTGAAGTAAATATGCCCTAGAGGCAATAATAAAGTTATTATTTATTTCCTTATATCATGATAAATGTTTATTATTCATGCTAGAATTGTATTAACCGGAAGCATAATACTTGTGTGAATACATAGACAAACAGAGTGTCACTAGTATTCCTCCACTTGACTAGCTCGTTGATCAAAGATGGTTATGTTTCCTAGCCATTGACATGAGTTGTCATTTGATTAACGGGATCACATCATTAGGAGAATGATGTGATTGACTTGACCCATTCCGTTAGCTTAGCACACGATCGTTTAGTATTCTGCTATTGCTTTCTTCATGACTTATAGTGTTTCGATGACTATGAGATTATGCAACTCCCGTTTACCGGAGGAACACTTTGTGTGCTACCAAAGCGTCTGGCGTAATCGGGTGATTATAAAGGTGCTCTCAGGTGTCTCCGAAGGTACTTGTTGGGTTGGCGTATTTGAGATTAGGATTTGTCACTCCGATTGTCGAGAGGTATCTCGGGCCCTCTCGGTAATGCACATCACTTAAGCCTTGCAAGCATTGCAATTAATGAGTTAGTTGCGGGATGATGTATTACGGAATGAGTAAAGACACTTGCCGGTAACGAGATTGAACTAGGTATTGAGATACCGACGGTCGAATCTCGGGCAAGTAACATACCGACGACAAAGGAACAACGTATGTTGTTATGCGGTCGACCGATAAAGATCTTCGTAGAATATGTAGGAGCCAATATGAGCATCCTGGTTCCGCTATTGGTTATTGACGGAGGCGTGTCTCGGTCATGTCTACATAGTTCTCGAAACTATAGGGTCCGCACGCTTAACGTTCGATGATGAGTTATATTATGAGTTTATATGTTTTGATGTACGAAGGTTGTTGAGTCTGGATGTGATCACGGACATGACGAGAGTCTCGAAATGGACGACACATGAAGATTGATATATTGGAAGCCTATGTTTGGATATCGGAAGTGTTCGGGTGAAATCGGGATTTTACCGAGTACCGGAGGTTACTGGAACCCCGAAGGGAAGCATGGGCAATAGTGGGCCTTAGTGGAGAAGAGGAGGCGGCCAGGGCAAGGGGCGCGCCCTTCCCCTAGTCCGAATAGGACAAGGAGAGGGGGGCGCCCCCCCCCTCCTTCTTCTCCTCCACCTCTTTCCCCCCCAATCCTAATCCAACTAGGAAAGGGAGGGAGTCCTACTCCCGGTATAATAGCATGAATACTTCATAAATTATAGATACGTTGGAGACGTATCAAAAACCTACCCCCCTTAAGATGAATCTCGCCCTCGAGATTTGGGTTGGCTAGAAAATAGGTGCGGGTGGTCTTTACGTAGGTCTTCTTCTCGCTCCCAGGTGGCTTCATGCTCGGTATGGTGGCTCCACTGAACCTTGCAAAACTTGATAACCTTGCTGCAGGTAACTCGGCTGGCAAACTCGAGGATCTTGACTGGTTTCTCCTCGTAGGTCAGATCACTCTTCAACTGAATTGCTTCCAGGAGCACTATATCTCTTAGAGGAATATCGGCCATCTCAGCATGGCACTTCTTCAACTGAGAAACACGAAACACATCGTGAACTCCTTCGGGTAACTCCAACTTGTAGGCCACTTCTCCCATACGCTCCAAAACTTGGTATGGTCCTACAAATCTCGGGGCTAACTTTCCCTTAACTCCAAATCGATTAACTCCTCGGAGTGGTGACACACGAAGATATGCTCTGTCTCCGATTTCATAGACTACCTCCTAGCGTTTGGTGTCGGCATAACTCTTCTGCCTGGACTGAGCTACCTTCAATCTATCCCGAATCAACTTAACCTTCTCTTCAGATTATTTGATCAAATCTGGGCCAAAGAACTGAAGGTCTCCAAGTTCATCCCACATTAACGGTGTCCTGCACCTCCTTCCATACAACGCTTCGAAAAGTGCCATCTTCAAACTAGCCTGATAACTGTTGTTGTATGAGAACTCTGCGTAAGGTAAATTATCATCCCAACTGGATCCATAATCTAGCGCACAAGCTCTCAACATGTCCTCCAGCATCTGATTGACTCTATCGGTCTGTCCGTCTGTCTGCGGATGAAAGGCTGTACTGAACTCTAGCCTGGTACCCGAAGTCTGGTGCAACTGATTCCAAAACTTCGAAGTAAACCGTGTTCCTCTATTTGATACGATGGTCCTCGGAACTCCATGCAGACATACGATCCTGGTCATATATATCCTGGTCAACTTCGCACGCGGCAAAATGCGGCACCGGCGAGTTGCTAGGCAGGCTAGGCGCGGCTGGTGAGCATGGGCGTGCTAGCTAGTGAGGCGCCGCGTTCGCGTGCTTGCTAGCTAGCTAGCCGGCCGCCGCCGTGTGCGAGCGCAAGGCGTGCCCATCCGCCGAGCTACACAGTGCGTGGGCAAGCACGTGGGCTGCGGCGGGGCACGGGTGCAACGAATCCGGACAACACTGGTGCTCCTCGTCGGCGCCGGCAGCGGCCGTCCGTATGTGCAATGAAATGTCTAAAGCAGGACACAGCCGGACATATTTTGGGTTGGGTCGGCCGCGTTGGGCGCCTCGATGGCCAGACAACCGCATGCAGGCATGCATGTTTGCTTTCCTACCCAAACAGACAGAATCTAAATAAAATGGACGTCTGTTTGGAATCGTGCGCTGGAGTTGGTCTTAGTTTGATGGGCGTGGCTACTGGTCAATCGGCTGAATGAATTTTGGGTCAGTCGATTGACCCTGTTTCAGTCAAGCATGAGTCACTAGGCAGCCACACAAGCCCTAGCAGCGTCCGCATAGGTGCAAGCTGGACCATTGGCTGCTCCAGTTCAATACTACCAAGCCTGCATACCTTTTTTGTACGTTAATTACTTGCTGCTCTAGTACTAGTAATTGGCCAAGTCTTTGTAGATGACCAATGGATAGCACTCTCACACATAATTGCATGCAATGGTCAGTGACTATATGTGCAATCTCAACACGTATATTTATTTTTACACACGTGCAATCTCACCGATGAATAGAATCCTCACACATATTTATTTTTATACATAGATATATCTGGAAAATATATTATTACTATGCAAAACTGAGCATATTATAGTGAGATTTTCACACAAAAAGTGTTTTCTAAAAAGTAATGGATTAGAGGCATCTGTATTACCCATACAAAAGAAATGAAATGAAAATTAAAACAAAATAAAAATGAAACAAAAGGTAAAAAAAGTAAAAAATGAAGTTTTTTTATGGAAAAATGAATTCGTGGCACTAGTATTACCCTTCATAAAAAACTAAAAAAAATCAAAATAATGAAGTTTTCTAAGAAAGAATGAAACCCTTTAAGAAGAAAGAAAATGAAAAGGAAAAACTTTCAAAACTTACACACAAGTGGTACTAAAATTGCACTTTTTGAAATATGCAAAGAATAAGCATATAATAGTGCATTTTTCGCATTCTACTATAGTTTACACATAGTGTAACTGAAATGATGTATTTCCTTTAAGAAGTCGGAAAATTAAAAAAACTTGCGCACAACTTTGCACCTAGATTGCACTTTACCGTGATATGCAAAAATAATCATATAATCATGAAATTTTGGCAAATATTATATAGTGTTTGTTTGTAGATAATTACACTAAGCCAAAATACCACAAAAATCAATAAAGGAAAAAAAGGAAAAAGAAAAACACATAGAAACATAAAACACAAATAAAAAGTAATTGACCATGCATGATTAATTAGGCAGCCAAGCATTATATGTAAACACATACAATTACACACAATTGTGTGTGTGTAAAACTTACACACAATTTGCACTGAAATTGCACTTTTTGAAATATGCAAAGAATAAGCATATAATAGTGCATTTTCCGCATTCTACTATACTTTACACATAATGTAACTGAAATAATGTATTTCCTTTAAGAAGTCAGAAAATAAAATAAAAACTTGCGCACAACTTTGCGCCGAAATTGCACTTACCGTAATATGCAAAAATAATCATATAACCATGTAATTGTGGCAAAAATATTATATAGTATTTGTTTGTATATAAAACCACAAAAAAGCAATAAAAGAAATAAAGGAAAAAAGAAAAACACATAGAAAAATAAAACAGAAATAAAAAATAAAGCAAAAACCCACAAAAGAAAGAATTAAATTTACTTAGGAAGAATGAATTTGTGGGATTGGTATTACCATTTGAGAAAAAAATGGGAAAAAGAATCTAAAACAAACACGGACAAAATTTGCACGAAATATACAAAACAATTGTGCTTTTTAGAAATATGCAAGAATAAGCATATAAAAGTGAAACTTTTGCAAAAACAGAATCTAAGAATAAATGAATAGTGGCATTGGTATTAACCTTAAAGTAGAATGAAAATGAATAGAGACTAAAACAATATCAAAATAATGATTTTTAAAAGAATGAATTAGTGGCGTTGGTATTTTCTTTAAGAAGAAATAAAATTTATAAAAAGACTTACGCACCGAAATTGCATTTTCTCGTAATATGCAAACATAATCGTATAGTCATGAAATGTTGGCACATATTATATAGTATTTGTACTTATATAATTACACCCAGCCAAAAACCCAGAAAAACAAAATTATAACTAATAAAGGAAAGAAAAAAGGAAAAGAAAATATTCAGTCCAGAATTAAACGGGCGCAACAAAGACAAAGAAATCGGCCGGTGCAATTCGACTGACCAAAACAACGCGTCAATCGATTCCTTGTAGCCCAGCCCAACAACAGAACTAAACAGAAAAAAAATATGAAAACAACACAAATACCAAAGCACGATCCGACGAACAGAAAATCGACTGACCATAACATGAAAAGTCAGCTGATTGAAAAGTAGCTAAAGTGTAGTTTGATACCCCTGTTGCAATAATTCTACACTTACGGGCAAATCTCCACGGAGACCCCTTACGGACTCCTCTCCACCAGTCTCTCTTACTCCCTTGATTTTCTGTGCGGGACCCACCATCTCCTGATTCCAATTAAGGTTCCCCAACTCAGCCCGTAACTCTATTCAGTAGAAATGAGCCCGTAAGTGTAGCATTGCTGCCCCTGTTGCGGTTGGGTGTGCGTGTGCGCGGGCGCTGGATGAACTTGTGTTGCTGTACGGACTACGGGGGTGGAGCGCCCACTCTAGTCAAAACGCAGCAATGAGCAGCTAGCTGCCCGCGAGTACAGTACCGACGCGACGGCCGGCGTACGTGCTTGTTTCTTTCAGTATGGATTTCCCCTCGGCCCTTTACTTGTTCCGGCCGGCGCCAGCACAGCTCCTTCTCCTTCTGTGCCCGCCTCCAGAGCTCTTTAGTTCGCTGTCGCTGCTGCATGCGCTCCCCTCCGGTCCAGTCCAGCCGGCCAGTGGCTAGCTAGCTCACTAGCCGTAGCGTCTTAATTTCGAGCTGGCTGCAGTGCAGCCCCCCACCTTGGCTCTTCACTGCAACCTGTCCTGATCCTGCGCGCATTGCATGCTGCCGCGGCGGCAGCAGCAGCCTAGCAGCACCGTGCCGTCGCCGCATTACTTCACCACCGGCTACTGACGTACGCTCGTTCGCCTTCGCCATGGTGGCAATCATGGCGCCCCAGGCCCTGTCCTGTCGAATTCAAGCAGCCGGACAGACGGAACGTAGCGGGATGGGCGGGGGCGACGGGATTGATGATGACATAGCTCCCGTTAGCTCTAAGCTCTTGGCCGGCCGGCCGATCGAACGCGCCATTACGTACTCGACCAGATCAGCCGGCACGTCCTCAACCTATGGCGAAGCTGTAGTTTCCTGGCTAGCTACTGATCGTGATCGACAGAGCGTCACTCACGCGCGTCCGTCCGGACCACTCGGTCGGTCTACGGCGCTGCGTGCGTGCAGGCGTGACCCTCCTGATCTCCGCCGTCCGCCCCAGATCTGCGCGCGCCCGGCCGCTGTTGCGCGAGGACGACGACGGTGAAAGCACCTGCACGCCTACGTATGCATCGGGAAAAGCGCGTACCGCGGCGTGGCGTGGTGGCGCTACGTGTACGGTGTACCGCGGAATGGCCGGAACTGTAGTTGGGTGAATACTTCTGTCGACTGTGTGCTCGTCATCTTGTTGGGCAGGTGTGTGTGCACGCGATTGTACGTGCAATTTGTACTAGCTTGCTACAGTACTGGCGGTCGTCCGCCCCCGCCGCTCTCCTCTGCCGTCCACGACCGCGTCCCTCGGCGCCCTGGCAGCTCGCCAACTCCTCTGCTCGGTCCATCGCTACCCACCGGCGCTTCGTCCATGGCCACCCTCCTCAGCTTGGCTCCGGCGGATGTGGCCGGGTTACTTGACGTTTGACCTGCTGTCCGCATCTTGGCACATGGGGCTGGAGCTGCTGGCTGCACCTTGGCACATGAGAATGTACAAAATTATAGCAATGCTTCGGTACACCCCCCCCCTCACAAAACGTATAAAGGGTAGTATGGGCTTTTCATAAATTGTACTCACTTTTCTACGTACACGTTATAGGTTCGTATAATACCCGGCGAACAGCCCTCCCACATGGGCTCAGCCCATTTAGCTTTTTTAGTTTTAATCATAAAATGGATGTCGGCTGGATTCGAACTACAGCCCTCACGCACTACGTGCAACCGAACAAACCATCTGGGCTAGGACATTAGATATGCTTACTAACCTTGTTTTCTTCTTCTTGTTCGAGAGACACAACGCCAAGAAAAAAAAAACACAGCACCTTCAATCTTTCGTTTATGTTTTTTTGCACGGTTTTTGTTACGGTTTCTAGTTTTCCTGTTTTGTTCATAAAAGACTAATATTTGTTTTTTAGAAATTGTGCATAAATTTCAAAAAAAAATGTTCATGCCTTACAAACTTGCTCAGAATGTCAAAACACAAACATTTTTTTAATAAAAGAACAAAATTTTAAACATGTACATTTTTTAAAAAAACAGTAACGAATTTGGAATTCCAGAAGAATACGAAAAAAAATTGAATTTCGAAATTTTTTAATTTATGAGAAATAGAAACAATAAACAGAATAAACGAAAAGTCAAAGAAGATAAAAAATGAACAAGAGAGAATATAAAAAGAGAAAAAGAAAAAACACGGTTCACGACCTTCGAGAATGTCCCAAAGCCGGAAAAAATGGCTGGGAAGCCGAGGTTCCCAAAACCGAGAAAACCTTTTGGCAAATTTCTTTAGTGAACTTTTTTTTGAAAATTTTCAGATCCATGAATATTTTGTAAAAAAATTGATGAACTATTTCAAATCTGTGAGCTCTTGGACCGGGCCCACACGCACCCGATGAGAGCAATGTAAATCGCCTAGTTAGGCCAAGGCCTAAGCGTTCTATTTTCTTTTCTATCTTTTTCATTTCATTTCTTATTTTACTAATTCACTTTTCTCTTTTTAATACCAAAATACATGTTTTAACTAACTTTTAAACTAATGATTCCAAATTATTTTTCTATTTTTTATTAAATGCTTTTAAAAATACTTACGGTTTTCAATTTTATCCCTTTGTATTTATTAGTTGGGGTCATTTCAAGGATGTCCAAAAAACACCATGTTTAACGGAGATTATTCGGTAAGGTCAGAATGGTTCTTCTGGGAGCACATTATTTTTCAATATCTTTGAAATGGCCCCAATTTCCCCAGCAAAAAAGAAGAAGAAATGGACCTAATTTTCCCACGGCCTTTTATGAGCAATTCAGGGCACCATGCCAAGTTGATTTGGTTTTTGACAAGTTCTGCATTTTCTGGAGTTTTCTTAGTAAAAGAAGACCGATAAAATGGTCGAACATGTCGCAACTTACATATGGTGTCAGAAATTGTTAAACCTAGCATGGTTGCCTACCATGGGCATGCCCATCCGGGTGCACCCTCCATTGAACATGGGTTTTTATATTATTTTGTTTTTCTTTTCTTTTATTGTTTTTGAAAAAGTTCATCAAAAATCAAAATAAGTTTATCGATTTTGAAGGAAAGTTCATTGATTTTGGAAAAAAAATCACAAATTTGAAAAAAAAACATTGATTTAGAAACAAAGTTCGTCAATTTTATAAAAAAGTTCAACAATTTTCAAAAACAAATCGCCAATTTGTAAAATAGTTCATGAATTTGAGAAGAGAACTGATTAATTTTGGGGAAAAAAAGTTCACTGATTTGGAAGAAAAATTCAAGAATTTGAAATTTTTTCGTCATTTTCAAAAAAAGAAATCACTAATTATAAAAACTTCACGCATTTAAGAAACAAAAAACAAAAAGAAAATACCAAACAGAAAATGTTCCGCTTTTCCAGTATCCTATTTTAAGTATTAAAAAATATAAACAACACGTGGCCTCCCGTTGCCGAGTTTGTTAGTGTGGGTGTGCTAATTCCTGGAGGACCTAGGTTCGAATCCTGCAGGACGCACGATTTTTTGCGGTTTCATAAAATAAAAAGGCTGAATGGGCCAGCCCGCGGCAGGGTGTGCACGTCCGTTCATGTATAGTGTATACGGTTTCATAAAAAAAGAAGGCTGAATGGGCCAGCCCGCGGCAGGGTGTGCACGTCCGTTCATGTACAGTGTATACATGTTTGTTAAAAAAAACAGCCTATACGTGAAGAGTTTTATAAATTATGACTATCATGCCCTTACTTATGAAGAGGTATGGGCTAATCTGAACCGTCCTTATGTTTAGGGGGGGTGTACCGAAGCAGAAGGGTGATCACATAAGTTGTGTTCTGCTGATGACTGCACATGTTGTTCTATCAACACTGAAGATGATCATCAAAAGGCAAAAGGAAGACAGAAGAGCCAGCAAAAGATCAGCAGATCTCCAACTTAATATGCAGTTCATATTACTTACAGTGACAGTAGAAAGTTGAGGGAAACATAGAAGAAAATAAAGAGAAACAAACGGATACAACTGATCATCAGATCATTTTTCCTAGGGGAGCATCAGATCAATTTCAATTGAAACTTACAACTTCCAGAAAGCTTCGACCATTACAATGGGGCAAAAATTTAAATTGGCTGATTACATGGTGGAAAATTACAATTCTTACATCAATCAATTGAATTTACAGTGACAAGCACTGCCGTCGTGCTGCGCCGCTGCCATCGAAAAGAGCTTGTTCTTGTTTGTTCCTCACCATGACTAACTGCGCGACGTGATAGAGCATCTAACGGGCAACCTGTGCTGATGGGGCGAGGAGGACGCGCCGTGCGCCGTACTGCATCTCCAGCCGTCCGTCACCCCCCCCACCCCCAAAGGTCCTGAAATAGCGCCTCGCCGTGGGGGCGCTTGGTTTTCCAACCGCCGCCCCAAGTTGACACACAGACGCCATTTTTCAAATGCAAATTTGGCCCCTGGAGCTTCATTCATATTTGTACAAATTTAAATATATACATAAAAACTTTAAAAAAAACTACGACGCCGCCGCCGCCCCGAGCCTAGTTCATGCCAAGGAGCTTGTACAAGACGGTGTAGTCGTCGTCGCTGCCGCCGTCGTTATCGTCCTGCATGCCGCCGTCCTTGCTGCGGCCCTGCCCTGGATCGCCGCTGCGGATGGGGTTCGTCGGAGCCGGCGCCTTTTCCTCGTCGCTATCGAGCACGATGACGCCGTGCTCCTCGTGGCCGCAGCGTCGATCGATGATCTCCTCCAGAGCGCATTGCTGGCGCTCTGTCTCCTCCCGCACATAGTCGTCGCGCGCCCATTTCAGGCCGGTTTCGAGGTCGGCGGCGCGGCCATCTCCACGTGCTCCTGCTTGACGACCACGGGTGTCGCCGGCTCCTTCTTCGGCCTGACCAGGCGAAGATGGCCGCGGGGAGGAAAAGGTTGGCGGCGGCCCTCATTTTTGACGAGGTTGCCGCCGCGGCTGCGCCAGCGCTCCAGCGTCTCCTGGGGCTCGGGCTTGACGGGGGCAAGCGGCGTCGTGCCGGAGGAGCGGGGGCCGAAGGACGAGGAGCTCGTGGTCACCATGCGCCTCGGCAGCCACGAGCTCCTGCTCCAGAGCGAGAACGACGGCTCCGGGCACTCCAATGGCGACTCATTGCCGCCCTTCATGTGCTCGAGGATGGCGAGGAGCGTGCGCCCAGGGACGCCCCATCACTGATGGGGGATGTCGAAGTTGTTGCGCCCCCTTGGTGTCGGAGCGCCGTTGGTGGAGGCGAGCTGGTCGGCGTGGCGGCGCTGGAAATACGCCATCCAAAGAGGTATGTTGTCGGGGGAGTACCTCGGCTGCTGCCGCGCTTCCTCCGACAAGGACACCCGGATCCGCGTGATCTCGCCCCGGCGTTCCGCGTCGGAGGGTGGCAGGGGCACGGGGACGCCTCCGGTGCTGAGCCTCCAAGAGCCCGGCACGCGCATGTCGTGCGGCGCCAGATAGTTGGCCTTGTGGAGAACTCGCGCCTCCCACTCGTGCAGATGGCGGCGGCCGAAGCCGTTGGCCGCCGCTCCGTCGCTGGGGAACCTCTCCGCCATCGGTCGGGCTTGACAGTGAAGGAGAGAGGGTGAGAACAAGGGCGGCAAAGTAAAGAAGGTGGTCGGCGGCGAGAGAGAGATGGTTGTAGCGAGGCTAGTGTGCGGCCAGCGGCGATGAAGGCGGCTTTTGTAGCGGCAAGGGGGCGGCGGCAGTGCGGACGCGTGGCGGCTCGCCTTCACTGCACCGCCCGTGATCAATGGAAGGCTGACCGGTGGCAGCCTTGGCATTGATTCGCTCGGTAGCCGAGACGATGAGATGAAGACGACGATGCTAGTCGCTGACTCGGTGGGCCAACAGGGTGGGAATCTGATGAGTTTTGGCGACATTTTTCTGGCCTGGGTCTGTCGTCGTCAATTTTGGGCCTAACCGGTGAAATTTTAGCTCTTGGGGGCACGACTGAGTTGTTTTTTTAAGCCGACGAGAAAAAAAGGGCCTGAGAGGGCCTGTTGGGGGGAAGGGGACAGTGAAGATGCTCTAAGGCTCGGCTAGGTGGTAATATGATGCGGAGCATCCCACGTTCATCCCCATGTACACTTCGACTACTCTCCAAACCCCAAGTGGACATATGACGAGACCTTGAACATACGCCATTGGACACAAGGTGAACTCGCTCCTCTCCGAACCATCACTTTCTACATGTGAGATATGGCTACTACCTCCAACGTGTGTTTTATGCATGATCAGGTACTTGGAGGAAAGCCACGAAGCCACCACATCCAACGGAACAGCTAGTGAGGGCGCCAAGTACAAGGACCAAGAGAAGAAGCTGCTGGCTTACAGCCACCGGATGACCGGCCCAGCCGGACGTCCGGCCCCGAGACCGAGGCGAATCTACAGACGACCGAGCCACCGGACGTCCGGCGACTCAGCGCCGGACGACCGCCAGACACGGACGTCCGACACTCTCAGCCGGACGACCAACGCCGACCGGACGTCCGACACCACCTATCCAGAGCCAAAACGCCAGATGTCTGACATGCACCGGACGACCGGACCCTCGCGAGCCTCCGGATGTCCGGTACCTGTCGGACGTCCGACGCCTGTGCGCCCGCCCGTGTGTTGGGCCGAAGCCACTTACCCTTTCATTCGCCTAGACTATATATACTCCTCCACCTCCTCTTAGTTAGGGTTAGCGTTGATTTAGCTCATTGTTAGATAGAGCTTCGCTCATCCATATCGGATCTACTCCACGAGAGAGACCGCGGCCCCTCTTCGGAGAAGATCCACCTTGGATTCAAGACCTCCTTTGCGGAGAAGACCATCATCAAGACCTCCTCACGGAGAAGAACGGCTACCGTTTGTATCGTCCTTTGTGGACTTTGGATCATGTATCTCCCTTTTTGTTCATCGATCTAGCACATGTGTGATTGATCTTGTTGGTTTGAGTGATTCTCTTGTGTTTTTCCCCGTGATTTCCCTCGTGTTCTTCCGCTCGTTCTTCGTGTTCCTCGTAGGGATTCTCTCCAAACGTGAAAGATCGTCCACATAGGTTTCCGCCCTACATCATCTTGGTATCATGAGCCACGTTGATCACGTTTTGGAGCCCCTACCCCGTGTTTTCTAGCTTGATTTTGTTGTTTTCGTCCTAAATTCGAAAATTCCCCACCAAAAATAGCCCCCAAATTTTTTTTTTGTGATTTGTTGGTTTTGATGATATTTTGTTGATTTTGATCCATGGATTTGCTTGGTTTCGAGTGGATCTAGCATTTCCCCAAGTTTCTCCACTTTCCATCCACAAAATCTCCTCAATTTTGACTCCAAAATCCCAAAATTCCGCCCAAAATCGCGTCCCGGAGCTCAAATCCCGCGTTGACCCCCGACCCCCGGACGTCCGATCTTTCCCGGACGACCGGAACCCCTAAGCCGAACCGAAATCACGGGTTTCCGAGCCCTCCCCGATGTCCGGCCCCCGGACATCCGACCTTCCCGGACGTCCGTAACCTGTAGTTTCAGACTTCGGCTAATGTTTGTTTTGTCCATAACTAATTCATCCGGACTCCGATTTTCGCGTTGTTTAGCTCGTTTAAAAGCTCTTGACATCCCCCTTCCAACAAAAATACCACCAAAACCATTTGACTCCATAAACTGTTGGAACTTTGGCATCTTTGCCTAGGGCTTCCACCACATCATCCGCTACTCCACCACCGACTTCCGCAACATAATCAATTTTGTTCCTCATGGTTGTTTGAGTTGTGATTCGAGTCTCCTAAGGTGTTTCGGCTACTTAGGGACGGTTGCTTCTTCATCAACCACCACCTCCACTTCCGCATAGGCTTGACCAACATACACTTCCACCTCAACTTGACCCAATTTTGTTTGTGTTGTGAGTTGTGTCTCCTAAGGTGTTTAGGCTGCTTAGGGACCGTGCTTCCAACTCCGACACCGTGTATAGTCCACCATCTTACCCTCCACTTCCGCATTGCGTACACCATAACCCATAATTGCATTTCCGCAATCCCATTGAGCTTCCACAACCACCACCGCATTCCCGCTACCACCATTTGACATTTGTGATTTGAGATTTTGAGTTCATGGTTTTTCCGTTTCCTAAGGTGTTTCGGCTACTTAGGGACGAGTCTCCATCATCTTGGTATCTACATCAAGAACACCGCCACTCATCATCTCAAAGGACGGTAACCTCGACGACACCATTGTATATTCCCCTTGCAAATTGCATTGATAACCCCTAGCCCATTTTGCGTTACTTGCCTATCGAGACTAGCCATTTGAGTATTACCGGCAACGTGACTTGTGCACATTAGTGATCATACCTTCCATTGCATACGTACCATATCATATTGGTATCATATCATCTCTTGTGTCACAAAGTTGTTCCCGCATATACACAATTGCTATCTTGGTTTGTGCATTGTGCAAAATTGGCCATAGAAAAAAAGAGAATAAGCTTTTAAGCAAAAGAGAGAGAGATCAAAGAAGCTTGTAAGCAAGTGCCATAGCATCATAACCACATTGCACATAAGATTGTCATATCCGATCATCTTGGATCATCTTGAGAAACACCGGGAACCATACATACATAGCATACTTGGGATAGAAAGGTTTATCCATTTTGCATCTTATAGGTTGTGCACAAGTGTCGTATCCGCCTATTGAGCAATCGTGCTAGCGTCTCTCTTGAGTTGTGCAACACGAGCGTTTTGGTGGATTCCACATTTTGAGCTCATTCCTTGGTTGCACGACCCCATTTATCCATCCATGTGTGTGTTTCCGTGTGCCATTCTTTGCTATTGGTCTACTTGTTTCACTTGCGAATTTGTGAATCTCTTTCAACATTATTGACTCCTGCTAACATTTTTGCATCAAATTTTTGTGCCACTATCCTCACCAAGCTCCACCATAAGCCTTATTTGTGTAGGTGTGAGAAACCGACAAGAATTGGTACCAATTGTGCTATTTCCTTGTTACATCATTGAGTGATCATTGATCCATTTTCAACATCGGTCAAGGTACATTTGGTATAAGTTCTTCTCTTTCTCCCACTCATATTTTCTTGAGTTTTGTGATGGATAGGCAAGGCATTTCATCTCCGGTCTTCGACAACGACGACGGCGTGAACAACTACATCCACAAAGCGTCAATCTTCGATCTACAACGACAAATGCAAGGCGCACAATCAAGATTGCGAGGCGCGCCGAGAACCTCTCCATCGACATTCATCTCCGAAGCAAGGAAAAGGGACTACTTGACAAGAAGCTTTCCGCACATAAATAGGAGCAAGATGCAAGGATGGAGGAGATTAGAGCCTTGATCAAGTCTTCTTCCCCTTCGTCATCCTCAAGGAGGTGACGTTCAAGCCACAAGTCTTCGGAGCACCCAAGCGATGCAAGCGCAAGTCGTCCATGTCCACATCTCCATCGCGACCACCATCACGTTCGTGACCCACATCGTCATGAAGGGCAAGTCACCTCCAAGCATCATGTGCACGACGACGACGAACAGCATCTACTACGAGCTCAAGCACGACAACGACACCATCATCATGAAGATGCTCCACAAGCGCAAATGCACAAGTCCCAACAAGCCCTACTTCACGCCCAGTCGACGCTTCATGAGCACAGAAGAAGACCGTGAGACGACCACCACCAAGACGGTGCAACGACTACAACAACCACTTCGGCATCTTCGCCAAGTGCTACCAAGGCATCTTCGCCTTTGGACATACGGCAGCTTCGCCTACTTCCCACGAGTACGCCTACAATGACTTCATCAAGTGCAAGGCGACTACCTACGAGCGAGGGCGACACTTCCATCTTCGGAAGCCCCTCAAGGAAGACGGCCCAGCATGAGAAACTCCCTTCGGTCATGGAGACGATCTACGAGGTGCCACATCATATGGGCCTCCAACAACAAGACAGCGACAAGAAGGTCGAGCAAGGGCCATCCCCTTCGACCACGGCGATAGGAGTTGAGCATGGAGACATTTGCACCTACATCTCTTCGACACCCACATATGTCAAGATGCCCCAAGTGCCATGTGAGGAGAGCCACCACCACAGGAGTGACATGATTGACTCCACCATACGTGACATTCGAGCATTTCCTATGAGAGGATGAGTGTGACCACCACTAGCCCCACACATGAGAGCATACCACACATCCTATGTGAGGTTGAGCGCCATTTGAGTGACTCCACCAACCATATGAGTGAGAGCATCCAAGAGGGAGTGAGTGAGCCACAACACTTAGTGAGTGAGGTAGTTGACACGGCATGTGAGGCCACCATGATTTCTAACGACTTAACCTCTACTCCTAGTGTGTTTTCTTTTTTGGTGCAAGGTCTCCTACATGACGACATGCTTACCCTCGACGAGTCCATCCCTCCAATGGAGACAACGATGGCCATGGTGGACAATTATGCACCCCCCACATGGTTGCATCAAGATGAAGATGACAACGAGACGATCTTCAACACTTCACCTACAACACATGAGCGACGCTCCAAAGGTCGCATAGGTGATGGTGCTTCTCTTGTCCCACTAGTGGACTCTCTTGACATCGATTGCTCCCATGATGTTGACCCACCTATTACCATGCTTCATGCTAGTGAAACTTCTTCATGCCTTGACTTACCTATTTATGATGAATATGATGATGAGCATGTTGAGTTGCCTAGTTGTGATGCTATGCTTCATAGGATATCTTGTGAAAATTCTATTGGTCACTTCATGTTTGACAATCCATTGAACTTGTCATATGCTATGAGTGAGATCTCCCATATAGCCTCATTTCAATCTCAACATAGTAACTATGCATGCCCCATTAAAATCAATCATATTTGCACTTATGGCATAGATGACGAGATGATGGTCATTGGCTTTTGTTTCTCATGTGATGATATTTCCATGCTTCCTTTACATGATTTGCGCAATTCATCTAATATGCCATGCCATGATCACATTGTTCCGAATATGCATTGTTTTGGATGTTGTCAATATTCTCCATGTGATGTTGCTACTCATACTCATGAGGATACCCCCATAGTTTCCTCATACATATTAGGAGATTTTGATACATTCCATACTTTGCATGATTCCCATAATTGCGTGCACCATATGCATTCCATGAATAACAATGCTCTAGATATTTCACATGATGCATTACATCCTTTGAGTCTCCATTATGCTATACATAACACCAAACCTATCATGATGGATGACATGTTTCTATATCACGCATCTCACTTATTTAAGCATTGGATATTTGGTGCTAACCAACACAAGCACGTGCGCATCATGATGGATGATGTGTACATATATCACGCACACACAATTTTTCCTTTGTCTTTGTTTTGTCTAGGTACGCACGTATACTCGTCAACATCTCAATCCCATGAGTTGAAGAAACGAGCTCTTGAGAGCAATGATGACTTGGGATCCCGCAGACTATCCTTACCACCGTTCCCTTCGCGCAAGGACTATGCGCATCTCTTTTACTTGTCTCTCACACGCCTATGGGCTATTTACCACTTGTCACCTTATACTCATTTTCCCGTGTTCACTTTGCATGTTATTTTTACTCCTATGCCTTTGCCATGCAATTGTGACCCTTGCTTGCATCTACCCATGATTCACCGTTATGCTACTCCTATGTGTATTTGCATGCTTGGTGGAGATCCTTGTTGCTATTGCCATGTTTATCATGTGCCCCATGCTATTGATGCTATTTTACTCATATCTTGCCTTTATGCTTGTGAAATGTCATGTGCATTTTGTATGCCCACTATTTGCACACATGACATGCTTTCCATGATTCCTCCTAGTATGTTGCATCTTCACACTACTAGTTTGCTTGACTTGATCTCTATGATTGCTTGCTTTGTCGCATCACCCATGTTCCATTACTTGCTTTCTTGGGTTGATGACATCTATGTTCATGCCTCTCACTTGATTTGCCATGATCATTGTCTCTTGTCTCCATTAGTTGCATCTCTCATATCACCTTGTATTGAGTGCAAGCATACTATGTTTATTGCTCTCAGAGACTTTGACAACTTACTTGTGATGCATGCTTGTTTACTTGAGCCTATTGTATTTGGTTGTTCTCGCATCATATGTGTGACGCCCTCGATTCAATCGTACACTAATCATGCACGCAAATGTGTACGATCAAGATCAAGGACTCACGGGAAGATATCACAACACAACTCTACAAATAAAATAAGTCATACAAGCATCATAATACAAGCCAGGGGCCTCGAGGGCTCGAATACAGATCGAAAGAGGAGCAGGCCTCCTGCCTGGGATCCTCCTAGGTCACTCCTGGTCGTCGTCGTGGGCTGCACGTAGTAGTAGGCACCTCGAGTAGTAGTAGTCGCGTGGCGGTGGCGTCGACTCAGGCTCCATCGTGCGATTGCAGCAATCGAGTAGGTAGGGAAAGGGGAAACAATGCAACCGTGAGTACTCATCCAAAGTACTGCAAGCAAGGAGCTACACTACATATGCATGGGTATATGTGTAAAGGGCCATATCGGTGGGTGAGCTGAGAATGCCGAATAAGAGGGGATAGCTAGCCTTAACGAAGACTACGCACGGGCTCCGGTCTTGCAGCAGACATGAAGAGGACAAGCGAAAGTCCTCAAGTAACATCATATAGCAATAATCCTACCCGGCAATCCCCTGCTCATAACCCTGAGCGAGAGCGACCACCGGTTGTATCTGGCACTTGGAAGGGTGTGTTTTATCAAGTATCCGGTTCTAGTTGTCATAAGCTCAAGGTACAACTCCAAGTCGTCCTGTTATCGAAGATCATGGCTATCCGAATAGATTAACTTCCCTGCAGGGGTGCACCATCTTACCCAGCACGCTTGATCCCATTTGGCCGGACACACTTTCCTGGGTCATGCCCGGCCGCGGAAGATCAACACGTCGCAGCCCCACCTAGGCACAACAGAGAGGCCAACACGCGGTCTAAACCTAAGCGCAGCGAAGTGCAGGCCCATCGCCTACGAAAGCACACACACGCGTTGCGTCTGTGACGGAAGCAGACCTAGCCCAGCGAGCATTCCAGTCCAATCCGGTAGCGCGCCGCTCGTCGTGACGTCTGAAGTGCCGGTGATACCACGACGCCGAGATACCCATAACTACTCCAGCGTAGATGGTTAGTGCGTATAAGCTCGTAGCCAACCCGGATCAAATACCAAGACCTCGTTAAGTGTGATAAGTAACATGCGAGCGCCCGAGCAGGCCAGGCCCACCTCTCTCCTAGGCGGTCTCAACCTGCCTGCCGCTCCGCCTCAAAGTAACGATCGGGGCCGTCGGGAACCCAGGCCCACCTCTACGGGATGGAACCACCGTCCTTTCAGCCCCATCTCCGAACAGTACCACATGTAATGTATAGTGTAAGGTATATAGTATATACCCGTGATCAACTCCCGAGTGATCACGGCCCGATAGTATAGCACGGCAGACGGACAAGTATGAAGGGCCACAGATGAATCCACTAGCATCCTATACTAAGCATATAGGAAAGCAGGTAAGGTAACAACAGAAGTTACAAGGACAGGCTATGCATCAGTATAGGAGTATCCGAAAACAGTAACATGCTATACTACTCTAATGCAAGCAGTATAGATAAGAGTAAGCGATATCCGGTGATCAAGGGGGGCTTGCCTGGTTGCTCGGCAAGAGAGGGGGTCGTCGGTGGCGTAAGTCGATCACGAGGACATCATCATCGGTCTCGGGGTCTCCGGAGAGAAGAGGGGAAAAGCAGTAAATACATAGCGAGCAAGTGCATAACAGGACAACATCTGAGTTAGGCGTGTTCTAGCATGGCGCTAAGCGTGCCCTAACGTGGTATGAGGGGGTAATGATTAAGGGGGAAACATCCGGGAAGTTCTCCCGGTTCCGGACGTCTGTCAGACAGATGAACCGGAGAGGAAAGTTTGCAGGTTCGATAGGTTAGGGGTGTGTGGCGGACGAACGGACCGCGTATCCGGATTCGTCTCGTCGTTCTGAGCAACTTTCATGTTGAAATTATTTTAATCCGGATTACGGATTAAAAGATATGATTTTTCTAAAGATTTTATTAATTTCTGGAATTTTAATTAATTAATTAATTAATTCGAAAAATGGATTTATGACGTCAGCATGAGGTCATGCTGACGTCAGCAGTCAGCGTTGACCGTTGACTTGGTCAACCTGCCCTGTGGGTCCACGGGGACCCACCTGTCATCCTCTAATTAAGTTAATTAGGATTTAGGTTAAATTAACTATAGTTTAACTAACTTAATTAGTTAATTAAATTAATTAAAATCGAATTAATTAACTTAATTAATTACTTAATTAATTAATTAAGTAATAATTAATTTTATTAAACCATTTTTATTTTTATTAATCATATACATTTTTATTTATTTTTTTATAATGTACAGTGGGCCCCACTTGTCATCTCAAGGGCCCCGGTTGCAGTGCACCTGAGCCACCGGAGGCGGGCTTAACGGCGCGTGTCAGGCGCTTCGCCCGAACCGGCACGGGCGAGGGAAGGCAGGAGGAGCAGCAGCCAAGTCGAGCTCCGTGGTGAGGTCCCAGGCGGAGTAGAGGTCATGGCGAGTAGATCTGTGTGGGCCTGGCGAGTTGTCGAGGCTCGGCGGCAAGCGTGAGGAGGAGCGCGTGGGGGCAAGCACCGTGCCAGCGGTGGGCTGAGGTGTGGCGAGCACGGTGGTCGGTGAGCCACGATGGAAGGACCGCGGCAAAATTTCTGGGACGGAGGGAGAGCGGGGGCGAGGCCCTCACCGTGATGTAGAGACCAAGGGGCGGCGAGGCTCGAGGTGGCCTTTGGGGAGGAGGGCGGGACGATCTTGCGACGCGAGGGGCAGTCCGCGAAGGCGCTTCCGGCGGCGTTCGAGCGGCGGCGATGGGATCAAAGGCGACGGGTCGGCGGTGGGCGTCGCGGCGTGGTTCCGGTGATGCGTGGTAGCCGGGCGCCGCGGTGAGGCATGGTGTCGGGGCGAGGCGGCGTTGCGGCCTCGTCAGGTCGTGCCCGATCCGGAACCTGCGGAGGATCGGGCGAGGGATCGTGGGGAGGACGGAGGCGGGCGGCGGCAAGGCGACAGGCGGGAGGTAGGAGGAGCACGGGCTTGGCGCTGCCTGTGGCAGCTAGTGTGTGTGGCGCGTGGGGGCGAGGAGGAGATGGGAATCGGGACGGGAGAGTGGGGATCGGGGTGGGGATTAGGGTTTCCCTGGTGGGGATAAGGAGGAGGGTGGGGTGCGGTGGGCGGCTTTGGCGGCCGATGGCTCTTGGGCCGTGGCCCAGCGGGGGGGGGGCTTTCTCTCTTTTTTTGTTTTTGCCTTTTTCCTTTTACTTTTCTTTTCTGTTTTATGACTAGTTTTCTTTTATCTTAGTTTTACAAAATACACCAATGGTTCCTAAATTGGTATTGCTTATACATACTACTGCCACATTAATTTGGGTAACTAAATAAAATAGTTTGATATTTTATTTATTGTAAAAGGCATTTAAATAATTGTTTTTGCTGTTGTTTTATTCATCTTAGGCGATTAAACATTTTATAAAAGTGGGGTTTCACCACCATAAATACTTATGAATTATTTAGAACCACCGAACACTTTAGTTTTAATATCTGAAAATTTTATTGTTTGACTTTATTTTGAATTTGAACTTGAATCGGATTTGAATCAGCGAGAGTGGTCAGCGGTAACCGAGGTGACGTGGCGTCATCAGTCACGGATTCTGTAGCTTAATTACCCAGGCGTCACAATTCTCCTCCACTACAAGAAATCTCGTCCGAGATTTAAGAGGGAGCAGGGGAAAGGTGTGGTTACGATAATCTAACGGATCTTCTCGAAGAAGCTAATCCTTTTCGTTGATGTCTTCAAGCCTTTATCCCGATGCATCATGATAAACTTGCCATCATTTCTTGGGAACTCCATCGTATTTACGAGCGATAAGGGCAGCTCACTACGACATAATGCTTTTAAGGAAACAATGCAGGGCTAACCCATGAATTAGTATAAGATTATCTCTCGAGTTGAACATATGAAATACCTCGAGAGTAAGGTACGAAAGGTACCATAATAGGCTCAAGCGGGTAGGTAGCGGCTCAAGCTGAACGAGTGAGAAAGGGTTCAGAGTAGCGAGAGTAAGTATCGCGTCTGATACCAGAATAGATCACTATGACGGTGGCCCGTGAATTACATACGAGTCCACGCGGGAGGAATAACTTTGGGAACAGGGGGTGTACAGGACAGTCAGGTTTCAATCCAGTGGACCTGTGGGTTATGGGCCCACCATGTGGGTTGAAGGTAGGGAGGGTGGTGACATCTTGCACGATCATGTAAGCAAGGCATGTCAGAGGAGACTCTGAGGGTCATGTCGGCAACAACATAGGTACCAAGGGCGAGGGACGAAGAGAACCATTTTCCTGCTCGTTGAACGAGGCGGACCAATAGGCAAGGTTCTCGTCCATCCGTGGTTACCGGAATGTCATCATCAATAGTAATAGGTCTTATTTACAGAGTGGTACAACGAGGTGCTTACCTAAGCAGGGGATTATCACTGCTCAGATTATATAGGTCACAAGAAAGGTTCAAATATCCCATGGAAAGTAAAATATGATTATCATATTAAACAGAACAATGGAAAGGAAAATGTGTTTAAACACATATTTCAGGGATATATCCTTACCAAGGATAAGCAGAGCAAGTTATCCACGATAGTATATAATGTAGAAAACCCTTTAGGTAAGGGAGAGAAATTTCATGACATTACCCATACAGCGGTGTTGGATAATTGAGCAAGAAACATTTAGCATTGGGCTTGAATGTTCTTGTTGAAAATCAAAGTATCACAGACATGCTTGAGATAGCATTGACATGGCCTCGGTGAAAATCAGACTTTGGAATCACGAAGGACCCATCTGGAATAACTTGTAGAATCAGTATTACAATTCCCTCATGGATGAATGGATAATCCTGCTGAAAAGGAATCTATAATGATAGGTCCTCCAGCCGGGGGTGCTAGGCATGACATCATGCTACCGGTTCATCAAAGGACCAATAACATAAACCTTGGAAAGTTGTCCCAACCATCATATCTGACCGAGTTTCAGATCCGATTGGTGTCAGGATACCTCAGACTTAGGATACCTGAGAAGACAAGGTGCAACGCAAATGGACAAGATGACATTGTAAGATTCTCAGGAAAATGAACTATGGAGTGATTCCCGTTAACAAGAGTCCATCATTAACCCAAGGAGAGGGCAAGGAGGTGTCTGGTGAACTCAACGGCAATTCACCAAGATTCCCAAAAGATAGACTCCCACATTTAAGTGATCTAGGAGATAACATTTGTCATATCAAATGATTTAAGGAAGTATGCTCGAGGAAACATACACAATTAAACATTGGTTGAAAGGTGCGCCCAATGGGATGGGTTGCACGACCAATGTCAGAATGGTGATACAATAATCGATAGCCTAAGAACTTCACATCAAAGCAAGAGGCTTGCTAGAAGGGCAGAATTCAAACAGCATGATTACTTGTTGGTACACCGGTTGGAAGCAACACGGGGACCAAGAAAGAATGGTGATGGTGAGAAGCATCTCAATACCAAGAATTTCTTAAGAGGTGGAGCAGTCCTCACAACATCCTTGATATTAGCAGATGGTAATACTCCAAGGTAAGGAAGAACAAATGCTGGATAGCAAGGTACTCAAGGTATAACACTAAACATGAATAAGCTCGTGTTGGTGGGAAGGCAATAAAGTGGTCGATGATAATACAAATCATCGAGGACAAGGATGGTATTTCTCATCATGAATTCAATTGATATCCTGGATGAGCTCAGAATGCTGACGATCACGACACCTTTGTCGCGAGAATTCATGATGATGTAATCGATCGGCGACGACATCAAGTCTAAGTAATGATGAAGTGGGAGGTTATTGGAACCAAGGGTTCGACACAAACTCGAAACCAAGCTTGTTGTTCAAGGCGAAATGATATGTCGATGAGGATCGACGTAAGGTTAGTTCATCGTCGAAAATTGCGCTCCGAGAAGAAGGACCGGGTAGCACAGTTAAAATCATCACGACAACGATATAGCCAAACAGGCTAGGAATGATGTGATCGGGTACAAACTCGTACTTATAGAAGCTTACCGAAGAGTTGTTGAACCGTAGTGCGGACTCGGTTCTTTTATCGGTGTCTTTGAGTGTTTAATAACTCAGAGCCCGTGAAAAATTGGAAACAGTGGGAAGGTAGCACTTGATGAAGAGCTCATAAGAGGTTATGCAGTTCCATGATAATCTCGAGATACCAGGGGTAATACTCGATGACATATCAAAGTAGAGGTTGGACGGGGTTATTGCTCTCTGAGAAGACAAGTGCTAATACTTGCACGAGAAATGGTTTTTAAAAGAGAACATGGTCGGAACCACGATTGCAAAAGGCCAGACCCCTGATATAAGATGAACTTATACCAAAGGAATAATTAATTTAAGAGAAGCTTTAATGATAAGATCTACATCGTGTCCATGGGCATGAACACAAGTTCAAGGTCGACTCCCACTTTTCCAATGCAAAACCTTTCATTCACTTCTCACGTTCGAGGAAGTTGCAGGGTTGAGATTATATCTGGCGAAGCACCAGAAGAGTAATATTCGTGAAAACTTTCGGGTTCACACGGTTTAGAGAAGGCATATGTTCAACCCATAGGGGCTTCTTAGAAACATATACCACAAGTTTCAAGAGTAAATAACACAAGCTCGGAGGTAGAGCATGGTTGACAAAGCCGAGGATGCAATTTACCAAAGGCATTATGTATCAGGGCAAGGTCTCACAAGGTTATTGAATATGAAGGATGCTGACGGGTGAAATCCAATAACGGACCTGATGGTCCACAAGGGTCAGCGTGAGCATCGATTACTTAACTAGAGGAAGAAGAATGCAAGGAGATCAAATTATAGAAACAATGACTAACTCAATTGCCCAATGCAAAGGAATTATGATTCCCAAATCAAGGGATCAGAAGCAATGCTCTGATTAGGGATGGATAAGTTGAACAGCCTTAGGGTACAATCAACGACAATTGGATTGGTCGAGAACCAATTCCAGTTAAAAGAATGGCAGCTCAGCCAGAAAGGTAATTTATAAGGATCAATGATGATTGCGGGTATTCGCAAACATATTGAGTCAACAGACCCAAAATGATAATGACAAGGAAGGTCAATATGACTACGAGACTTATGGGATTAACCATAATGCAAGCAAGCAAGGATTTCAAGAGCCAAAGGCTCCAGAGGATTCTCGGAAGCTCGAATTTTATTTTGAAGGCTTTTGTGAAACACATGAACAACTGGGGATGAGAGGATACTCGACAAGTGCGAGCATTTATAAGGGGTATTCATGTGATAAGAACTGCTAGGCAGTAGGCACAAAGTATTCTCGTAACAACAGAGAAAACTTCGGGGTATCTTGTAATAACAAGATCAATGGGGGATGACCCTAGGAATGGCAAGTGTAAGTAGTTATTCATACGGGTTTATCGGTGGTCAGGAATAGCAAAAGTGATGGGCACAAGGTCTCGAGAGAACATCGAGAGTATCTTGGAATCTTACGATTAGCGACCGATCATCTGAAGTGAGGGCTCTCGGGAGAAAGTACTTGCGAGAACCTAAAGTTAGTTTTGTTTTAGCAAAATCGTTTAACCCGAATAGAAGAGAGTTGAGAATCGAGTAAAGATCGAGGAGTAAAAGATCCTAATACCACCCAATGGCGGCGTGGGCCCGTAAGGCACACAGCCAAGTTAGTAAAAGTTTTGTAATGTCTAGACTCGACTTGGCTAAGGAGTGTGGAAGGGGATTCCTACAGGCGATCGGCTCGATACCAACTTGTGGCGCCCTCGATTCAATCGTACACTAATCATGCACGCAAATGTATGCGATGAAGATCAAGACTCACGGAAGATATCACAACACAACTCTACAAATAAAATAAGTCATACAAGCATCATAATACAAGCCATGGGCCTCGAGGGCTCGAATACAAGTGCTCGATCATAGGCGAGTCAGCGGAAGCAACAATATCTGAGTACTGAGACATAAGTTAAACAAGGTGCCATAAGATGGCTAGCACAAACTGGGATCAGATCGAAGAGGAGCAGGCCTCCTGCCTGGGATCCTCCTAGGTCACTCCTGGTCGTCGTCAGCGGGCTGCACGTAGTAGTAGGCACCTCCAGAGTAGTAGTCGTCGTAGGCGGTGGCGTCTGACTCCTGGGCTCCATCGTCTGATTGCAGCAATCGAGTAGGTAGGGGGAAAGGGGGAAACAATGCAACCGTGAGTACTCATCCAAAGTACTCGCAAGCAAGGAGCTACACTACATATGCATGGGTATATGTGTAAAGGGCCATATCAGTGGACTGAACTGCAGAATGCCAGAATAAGAGGGGGATAGCTAGCCTTAACGAAGACTACGCTTCTGGGCTCCGGTCTTGCAACAGACAGAAGAGGACAAACGGAAGTCCTCCAAGTAACATCATATAGCAATAATCCTACCCGGCAATCCCCTGCTCATAACCCTGAGCGAGAGCGACCACGGTTATATCGGCACTTGGAAGGGTGTGTTTTATCAAGTATCCGGTTCTAGTTGTCATAAGATCAAGGTACAACTCCAAGTCGTCACATTACCGAAGATCACGGCTATCCGAATAGATTAACTTCCTGCAGGGTGCACCATCTTACCAAAGACGCTTGATCCCATTTGGCGGACACACTTTCACGGGTCATGCCCGCCGCGGAAGATCAACACGTCGCAGCCCACCTAGGCTGTGAGAGAGGCCAACACGCCGGTCTAAACCTAAGCGCGCAGGGTGCAGGCCCATCGCCATACGAGCACACACAAGACGTTGCGTCTGTGCCGAAGGCAGACCTAGCCAATGAGCGTTCAGTCCAATCCGGTAGCGCCGCTCCGTCGTGACGTCTGAAGTGCCGGTGATACCACGACGCGGGATACCCATAACTACTCCGCGTAGATGGTTAGTGCGTATAAGCTCGTAGCCAACCCGGATCAAATACCAAGACCTCGTTAAGTGTGTTAAGTAAACATGAGCGCCCGAGCAGGCCAGGCCCACCTCTCTCTAGGCGGTCTCAACCTGCCTGCCGCTCGCCTCAAAGTAACGATCGGGGCCGTCGGGAACCCAGGCCCACCTCTACGGGATGGAACCACCGTCCTTTCAGCCCCATCTCGAACGAGTACCACATGTAATGTATAGTGTAAGGTATATAGTATATACCGTGATCAACTCCCGAGTGATCACGGCCCGATAATATAGCACGGCGAGACGGACAAGTATGAAGGGCCACAGATGAATCCACTAGCATCCTATACTAAGCATATAGGAAGCGGTAAGGTAACAACGAAGTTACAAGGACGGGCTATGCATCGGTATAGGAGTATCCAAAGCAGTAACATGCTATACTACTCTAATGCAAGCGGTATAGATAAGAGTAAGCGATATCTCGGTGATCAAGGGGGGCTTGCTGGTTGCTCTGGCAAGAGAGGGGTTCGTCGGTGGCGTAGTCGATCACGAGGACATCGACATCGGTCTCGGGGTCTCGAGAGAAGAGGGGAAAAGCGATAAATACATAGCGAGCAAGTGCATAACAGGACAACATCTGAGTTAGGCGTGTTCTAAGCATGGCGCTAAGCGTGCCCTAACGTGGTATGAGGGGTAATGATTAAGGGGAAACATCGGGAAGTTCTCCGGTTCGGACGTCTGTCGACAGATGAACGGAGAGGAAAGTTTGCAGGTTCGATAGGTTAGGGGTGTGTGGCGGACGAGCGGACCGCGTATCGGATTCGTCTCATCGTTACGAGCAACTTTCATGTTGAAATTATTTTAATCCGGATTACGGATTAAAAGATATGATTTTCTAAAGATTTTATTAATTTACGGAATTTTAATTAATTAATTAATTAATTGAAAAATGGATTTATAGCGTCGGCATGAGGTCATCTTGACGTCGGCGATCGGCGTTGACCGTTGACTTGGTCAACCTGCCTGTGGGTCCACGGGACCCACATCATCCTCTAATTAAGTTAATTAGGATTTAGGTTAAATTAACTATAGTTTAACTAACTTAATTAGTTAATTAAATTAATTAAAATCGAATTAATTAACAATTAATTACTTAATTAATTAATTAAGTAATAATTAATTTTATTAAACCATTTTATTTTTATTAATCATATACATTTTATTTATTTTTTTATAATGTACAGGGTGGGCCCCCTTGTCATCTCAAGGGGCCCAGGTTGCAGTGGCACTGAGCCCCGGGGCGGGCTTAACGGGCGTGATCAGGCGCTCGCCCGAACCGGCACTGAGGCGAGGGAAGGCACAAGGCAGAGCAGGCCGAAGTCGAAACTCCGTGGTGAGGTCCGGCGGAGTAGGGTCATGGCGAGTAGATCTGTGCGGGCACGGCGAGTTGTCGAGGCTCGGCGACAGCGTGAGGAGGCAGCGTGGGGGCAAGCACCGGCCAGCGGTGGCTACAGGTGTGGCGAGCACGGTGGTGGTGAGCCACGATGGAAGGACAGCGGCAAAATTCTGGGAGAGGAGAGGCGGGAGGCGAGGCCCTCACCGCGATGTAGAGACCAAAGGCGGCGAGGCTCGAGGTGGCCTTTGGGGAGGAGGGCGGGACGATCTGCGCGACAGCGAGGGGCAGTCCGCCAAGACGCTTCGGCGGCGAGCGGCGGCGATGGGATCAAGGCGGCGGGTCGGCGGTGGGCGTCGGCGGCGTGGTTCGGTGATAGCGTGGTAGCCGGGCGCGGCGGTGAGGCATGGTGTCGGGGATGAGGCGGCGTTGCGGCCTCGTCAGGTCGTGCCCGATCCGGAACCTGCGGAGGATCGGGCGAGGGATCGTGGGGAGGACGGGGCGGGCGGGCGGCAGCAGGCGACAGGCGGGAGGTAGGAGGAGCACGGGCTTGGGCGCTGCTGCAGCTAGTGTGTGGTGGCGTGGGGAGCGAGGAGGAGATGGGAATCGGGACGGGAGAGTGGGGATCGGGGTGGGGATTAGGGTTTCCCTGGTGGGGATAAGGAGGAGGGGTGGGGTGCGGCTGGGCGGCTTTGGCGGCCGATGGCTCTTGGGCCGTGGCCCGTGAGGGGGGAGGGGGCTTTCTCTCTTTTTTGTTTTGCCTTTTTCCTTTTACTTTTCTTTTTCTGTTTTATGACTAGTTTTCTTTTATCTTAGTTTTACAAAATACACCAATGGTTCCTAAATTGGTATTGCTTATACATACTGCTGCCAAATTAATTTGGGTAACTAAATAAAATCGTTTGATATTTTATTTATTGTAAAAGGCATTTAAATAATTGTTTTTGCTGTTGTTTTATTCATCTTAGAGCGATTAAACATTTTATAAAAGTGGGGTTTCACCACCATAAATACTTATGAATTATTTAGAACCACCCGAACACTTTAGTTTTAATATCTGAAAATTTTTATTGTTTGACTTTATTTTGAATTTGAACTTGAATCGGATTTGAATCAACGCGAGAGTGGTCAACGGTAACCGAGGTGACGTGGCGTCATCAGTGCGGATTACTGTAGCTTAATTACCCGGGCGTCACAATATGCCTCCATACTATGAAATGCTCCCTTGTCCTTTCTTATGATGAGCATGATGCATACACTTGTTGGGTATCTTACCACACGAATGATAGGTTTTGCACTTCCGCTAACCTCATTTGTTTTTCCGAGTGTTTGTCATGTTCTTTCATTTTGAAGGATTCACAAGGCGGTACCATAAAAAGACATTTTGGTTACGTGAAGGCATACAAGTTGCGCAACTCCATCATCCTTGAGAACCTCCTAAAGGTGACCTCCTTCCCTTTGAGCCATCCTCAATTCCACATATTGGATGGGTCACTCTTTCATTGTTGTTTCCTTCTTGTTGTCTACATGATACATCTCGCGAACGGAGGAGCGACATTGGCGATTGGCTCTATGGACCTTCACATTGAGGAGCGCTCTCACTTCTTGGATGCACCTTCGGAACTTCACTCATGCCTCGACATCGAGCTTTGGTACACCAACACCTCCATATTTGTTGATTGTGCTCATACATGTCATGCTCGATGGACTTATCATACTCACCACAAGTTTGCATCCTATGCATGGATTGACTCACATTATGCTTGTCTTGTTGCATCTATTCCCATGTCATCCATGATATATGAGCTTGTGCACTTCCTTAGCAAATTTGTTGTGATCTACCTTGATGGCATATTCATACATCATGATAATATTGTCCACCATCAATTGCATGATAACATACACATGTTGAGCATCCATTTCCATATTCATGCTATTGATAAACCGTCTCACTATGACATCATTTTGCACCGTGGTTGCATTGATCATATTTACAACACATTTGTGTGCACAATGATTGCATTTCCTCCCATGAATGCTTTGCATCTCATTCTAGATCATCTTGATAAGCTTCATGCGCTTTATCCCGGCCAATCTTGCCGCATGGACTCATTCTTACATGATGGACGCTTTGTGTGCGCTAACCATTGTATTTCCGAGTGTTGCTTGTGTTTTATCCTTTTGCATGTCTATCACTCCGGCGACACCTTGGACTACTTGGATTGCGCCATGTCTTCAACTTCGTCCAACTACAATTCCGTCTACGACAACCGTTTCCATGGTGATGAGGATCACGATCCGAGGTCGGATCTTTCCCAAGGGAGGGGAGATGATGCGGAGCATCCCACGTTCATCCCCATGTACACGCCGACTACTCTCCAAACCCCAAGTGGACATATGACGAGACCTCGAACATACGCCATTGGACACAAGGTGAACTCGCTCCTCTCCGAACCATCACTTTCTACATGTGAGATATGGCTACTACCTCCAACGTGTGTTCTATGCATGATCAGGTACTTGGAGGAAAGCCACGAAGCCACCATATCCAACGGAACAGCTAGCGAGGGCGCCAAGTACAAGGACCAGAGAAGAAGCTGCTGGCTTACAGCCACGGATGACCGCCCAGCCGGACGTCCGGACCACGAGGACCGAGGCGAATCTACGGATGACCGGAGCCACGGACGTCAAGCGAATCTAGCGCCGGACGACCGCCAGACACCGGACGTCCGACACTCTCCAGCACCCGGACGACCGACGCCGACCGGACGTCCGACACCACCTATCTAGAGCCAAAATGCGGACGTCCGACATGCCGGACGCCGGACCCTCGCGAAACCTCCGGACGTCCGGTACTGCCGGACGTCCACGCGCTATCGCCCGCCCGTGTGTTGGGCCGAAGCCACTTACCCTTTTATTCGCCTAGACTATATATACTCCTCCACCTCCTCCTAGTTAGGGTTAGCGTTGATTTAGCTCATTGTTAGATAGAGCTTCCCTCATCCATATCGGATCTACTCCACGAGAGAGACCGCGGCCCCTCTTCGGAGAAGATCCACCTTGGATTCAAGACCTCCTTTGCGGAGAAGACCATCATCAAGACCTCCTCACGGAGAAGAACGGCTACCGTTTGTATCGTCCTTTGTTGACTTTGGATCATGTATCTCCCTTTGTGTTCATCGATCTATCACATGTGTGATTGATCTTGTTGGTTTGAGTGATTCTCTTGTGTTTTTCCCCGTGATTTCCCTCGTGTTCTTCCGCTCGTTCTTCGTGTTCCTCGTAGGGATTCTCTCCAAACGTGAAAGATCGTCCACATAGGGTTCCGCCCTACATCATCTTGGTATCATGAGCCACGTTGATCACGTTTTGGAGCCCCTACCCCGTGTTTTCTAGCTTGATTTTGTTGTTTTCGTCCTAAATTCGAAAATTCCCCACCAAAAATAGCCCCCAAATTTTTTTTGTGATTTGTTGGTTTTGATGATGTTTTGTTGATTTTGATCCATGGATTTGCTTGGTTTCGAGTGGATCTAGCATTTCCCCAAGTTTCTCCACTTTCCATCCACAAAATCACCTCAATTTTGACCCCAAAATCCCAAAATTCCGCCCAAAATCGCGTCCCGGGGCTCAAATCCCGCGTTGACCCCCGACCCCCGGACGTCCGACCTTTCCCGGATGACCAGAACCCCTAAGCCGAACCGAAATCACGGATTTCCGAGCCCTCCCGGACGTCCGGCCCCCGGATATGCGACCTTCTCGGACGTCCGTAACCTGTAGTTTCAGACTTCGGCTGATTTTGTTTTGTCCATAACTAATTCATCCGGACTCCGATTTTCGCGTTCTTTAGCTCGTTAAAAAGCTCTTGACATCCCCCTTCCAGAAAAAATACCACCAAAACCATTTGACTCCATAATTTTTTTTGGAACTTTGGCATCTTTGCCTAGGGCTTCCACCATATCATCCGCTACTCCACCACCGACTTCCGCAACATAATTAATTTTGTTCCTCATGGTTGTTTGAGTTGTGATTCGAGTCTCCTAAGGTGTTTCGGCTACTTAGGGACGGTTACTTCTTCATCAAACACCACCGTCACTTCCGCATAGGCTTGACCAACATACACTTCCACCTCAACTTAACCCAATTTTGTTTGTGTTGTGAGTTGTGTCTCCTAAGGTGTTTAGGCTACTTAGGGACCGTGCTTCCAACTCCGTGAAGGAAATATGCCCTAGAGGCAATAATAAAGTTATTATTTATTTCCTTATACCATGATAAATGTTTATTATTCATGCTAGAATTGTATTAACCTGAAACATAATACATGTGTGAATACATAGACAAACAGATAGTCACTAGTATGCCTCTACTAGACTAGCTCATTAATCAAAGATGGTTGTGTTTCCTAACCATAGACATGTGTTGTCATTTGATTAATGGGATCACCTCATTAGGAGAATGATGTGATTGACATGACCCATTCCGTTAGCTTAGCACTTGATCGTTTAGTATATTGCTAATGCTTTCTTCATGACCTATACATGTTCTGTAACTATGATATTATGCAACTCCGTTTACGGAGGAACACTTTGGTACTACCAAAGCGTCACTGGCGTAATCGGGTGATTATAAAGGAGTACTACGGTGTCTCCAAAGGTACTTGTTGGATTGGCGTATTTGAGATTAGGTTTTGTCACTCCGATTGTCGGAGAGGTATCTCTGGGCCTTCTCGGTAATACACATCACATAAGCCTTGCAAGCATTACAACTAATGAGTTAGTTGTGAGATGATGTATTACGGAACGAGTAAAGAGACTTACGATAGCGAGATTGAACTAGGTATTGGATACCGGCGATCAAATCTCGGGTAAGTAACATACCGATGACAAAAGGAACAACGATATATCGTTATGCGGTTTGACCGATAAAGATCTTCGTAGAATATGTAGGAACCAATATGGGCATCCAGGTTCCGCTATTGGTTATTGACCGAGAATGGTTCTAGGTCATGTCTACATAGTTCTCGAACCCGTAGGGTCCATGCGCTAAACGTTTCGATGGCGAGTTCATTATGAGTTTATAAGTTTTGATGTACGAAGGTTGTTGAGTCCGGATGTGATCACGGACATGACGAGGAGTCTCGAAATGGTCGAGACATAAAGATTGATATATTGGAAGCCTATGTTTGGACTTGGAAGGTTCGGATGAAAGCAGGAAGTTCTGGAACACCGGGGTTACGGAACCCCGGGGTCTATGGGCCTTGATGGGCCATAAGAGAGAAGAGGAAGGGCCGGCTAGGCAGGCTGCGCGCCCCTCCCCTCTAGTCCGAATAGGACAGGAGAGGAGGCGGCGCCCTTCCTCTTCCCCTCCTCCAATCCTAATCCAACTAGGAAGGGGGGAGTCCTACTCGGTGGGAGTAGGACTCCTCAGCGCCCCTTAGGCTGGCCGCACCCCCTTGCTCCTTTATATACGGGGCGGGGGCACCCCATGACACACAAGTTGATCTGAATCGTTCCTTAGCCGTGTCGGTGCCCCCTCCACCATATTCCACTTGGTCATATCGTCGCGGAGCTTAAGCGAAGCCCTGCGCCGGAGAAGTCATATCGTCGCGGAGCTTAGGCGAAGCCCTGCGTCGGTGGAGCATCATCATCGTCACTGCGCCGTCGTCTTGACGGAACTCATCCCGACACTTTGCTGGATCGAGTCAGGGGATCGTCATCGAGCTGAGCGTGTGCAGAACTTCGGAGGTGCCGTCGTTCGGTGCTTGGATCGGTCGGATCGTGAAGGCGTCGACTACATCAACCGCGTTGTTATAGCGCTTCGCTTTCGGTCTCACGAGGGTGCGTGGACAGACCTCTCCCTCTCGTTGCTATGCCATCACCATGGTCTTGCGTGTGCGTAGGAATTTTTGAAATTACTCGTTCCCCAACATGATGGTATCGAGCCTGGTTTTATGCGTTGATGTCATGTGCGAGTAGAACACAAGTGAGTTGTGGGCGATAGAAGTCATCTCGCTTACCAGCATGTCATACTTTGGTTGGCGGTATTGTGAGATGAAGCGGCCCGGACCGACATTACGCGACGCTTACGCGAGACTGGTTTCACCGCTTGAGCACTAGTTGCTTAAAGGTGACGGCGGGTGTCGGTTTCTCTCACTTTAGTTGAACCGAGTGTGGCTACGCCCGGTCCTTGCGAAGGTTAAAACAACACCAACTTGAGAAACTATCGTTGTGGTTTTGATGCGTAGGTAAAACGGTTCTTGCTCAGCCCGTAGCAGCCACGTAAAACTTGCAACAACAAAGTAGAGGGCGTCTAACTTGTTTTTGCAGGGCATGTTGTGATGTGATGTGGTCAAGGCGTGATGCTATATTTTATTGTATGAGATGATCATGTTTTGTAACGAGTTATCGGCAATTGGCAGGAGCCATATGGTTGTCGCTTTATTGTATGAAATGCAAACACCATGTAATTGCTTTACTTTATCACTAAGCGATAGCGATAGTCATAGAAGCAATAGTTGGCGAGGCGACAACGACGCTACGATGGAGATCAAGGTGTCGCGCGGTGGCGATGGTGATCATGGCGGTGCTTGGCGATGGAATCACAAGCACAAGATGATGATGACCATATCATATCACTTATATTGATTGCATGTGATGTTTATCCTTTATGCATCTTATCTTGCTTTGATTGGCGGTAGCATTATAAGATAATCTCTCACTAAAATAATCAAGAGGTGTTCTCCACGAGTATGCAACGTTGCTAAAAGTTCAGTAGTACCCGCACACCACGTGATGATCGGGTGTGATAAGTTCTCGTCCATCTACAGCGAGTGCAAAACAGTTGCACACGCGGAATACTCGAGTTAAACTTGACGAGCCTAGCATATAACAGATATGGCCTCGGAACACGGAGACCGAAGGTCGGCGTGAATCATATAGTAGATATGATCAACATAGTGATGTTCACCATTGAAACTACTCCATCTCACGTGATGATCGGACATGGTTTAGTTGATTTGGATCACGTAATCACTTAGATGACTAGAGATGTCTGTCTAAGTGGGAGGTTTTAATATGATTAATTAAACTTAAATTTATCATGAACTTAGTACCGATAGTATTTTTGCTTGTTTATGTTTCTTGTAGATAGATGGCTCGTCTTTGTTGTTCCGTTGAATTTTAATGCGTTCCTTGAGAAAGCAAAGTTGAAAGATGATGGTAGCAATTACGGACTGGGTCCGTAACTTGAGGATTATCCTCATTGCTGCACGGAAGAATTACGTCCTGGAAGCACCGCTGGGTGCGAAGCCTGCTGCTGAGAGCTACGCCGAAGTTGTGAGCGTCTGGCGAGCAAAGTTGATGACTACTCGATAGTTCGATTGTGCCATGCTTTACGGCTTAGAACCGGGTCTTCAACGGCGTTTTGAGCGTCATGGAGCATATGAGATGTTCAGGAGTTGAAGTTAATATTTCAAGCAAATGCCCGGATTGAGAGATATGAAGTCTCCAATAAGTTCTATAGCTGCAAGATGGAGGAGAATAGTTACATCGGTGAACATATACTCAAAATGTGCGGGTATAATAATCACTTGATTCAACTGGGAGTTACTCTTCCGGATGATAGTGTCATTGATGAATTCTCAATCACTTCCACCAAGCTACAAGAGCTTCGTGATGAACTATAATATGCAAGGATGACCAAAACAATTCCGAGCTCTTCGCAATGCTAAAAGCAGGAGGTAGAAATCAAGAAAGAGCATCAAGTGTTGATGGTCAATAAGACCACTAGTTTCAAGAAAAGGGCAAAGGAAAGAAGAAGGAAACTTCAAAAGAACAGCAAGAAAGTTGCTGCTCAAGAGAAGAAACCCAAGTCTGGACCTAAGCCTGAAAGCGAGTGTTTTACTGCAAGCGATGGACACCGAAGCGGAACTGCCCCAAGTATTTGGCGGATAAGAAGGATGGCAAGGTGAACAAAGGTATATGTGATATACATGTTATTGATGTGTACCTTACTAGAGCTCGTAGTAGCACTGGTATTTGATCTGGTTACATTGCTAATATTTGCAACTCGAAGCAGGGACTACGGAATAGGCGAGCAGCGGCAAAGGGCGAGGTGACGATCTTGGCGGGAAGCGGTTCCAAAGTCAATGTGATCGCGGTCGACACGCTACCTCTACATCTACCTTGGGATTAGTTTTAGACCTAAATAATTGTTATTTGGTGCCAGCGTTGAGCATGAACATTATATCTGGATCTTGTTTGATGCGAGATGGTTATTCATTTAAATCAGAGAATAATGGTTGTTCTATTTATATGAGTAATATCTTTTATGGTCACGCACCCTTGAAGAATGGTCTATTTTATTGAATCTCGATAGTAGTAATACACATATTCATAGTGTTGAAACCAAAAATGCAGAGTTGATAATGATAATGCAACTTATTTGTGGCTTGCCGTTTAGGTCATATCGATTGTAAAACACATGAAGAAACTCCATCTTGATGGGCTTCGGAATCACTTGATTATGAATCACTTGGTACTTGCGAACCGTGCCTCATGGGCAAGATGACCAAAACGCCGTTCTCGGAACTATGGGCGAGCAACTGATTTGTTGGAAATCATACATCTGATGTTTGTGGTCCAATGAATGTTGAGGCACTTGGCGGGTATCGTTATTTTCTCACCTTCACAGATGATTTGAGCAGATATGGGTATATCTACTTAATGAAACACAAATCTGAAACATTTGAAAAGTTCAAAGAGTTTGAGTGAAGTAGAAAATCATCGTAACAAGAAAATAAAGTTTCTACGATTGGATCGTGGAGGAGAATATTTGAGTTCTGAGTTTGGTTTACATTTGAAACAATGTGGAATAGTTTAGCAACGCCACCGGAACACCACGGAGAAATGGTGTGTCGAGCGTCGTGTCGTACTTTACTTGATATGGTGCGGTCTATGATGTCTCTTACCGATTTACCGCTATCGTTACGGGGATATGCTTTAGAGGCGGCCGCATTCATGTTAAATAGGGCACCATCTAAATCCGTTGAGGCGACACCGTATGAACTGTGGTTTGGCAAGAAACCAAAGTTGTCGTTTCTTAAAGTTTGGGGCTGCGATGCTTATGTGAAGAAACTTCAACCGGATAAGCTCGAACCCAAATCGGAGAAATGTGTCTTCATAGGAGACCCAAAGGAGACTGTTGGGTACACTTTCTATCACAGATCTGAAGGCAAGGTTTTCGTTGCTAAATTCGGATCCTTTCTAGAGAAGGAGTTTCTCTCGAAAGAAGTGAGTGGGAGGAAAGTAGAACTTGATGAGATAATCATATCTGCTCCCTTATTGGAAAGTAGTTCATCACAAGAAAGCGGTTCTGTGACAACTACACCAATTAGTGAGGAAACTAATGATGATGATCATGAAGCTTCAGATCAAGTTACTCTTGAACCCGTGGGTCAACTAGAGTAAAATACGCACAGAGTGGTACAGTAATCCTATTCGGAAGTCATGTTACTTGACCATGGCGAACCTACAAACTATGAAGAAGCGATGGTGAGCCCAGATTCGCGAAATGGCTGGAAGCCATGAAATCTGAGATGGGATCCATGTATGAGAACAAAGTATGGACTTTGGTTGACTTGCCGATGATCGGCAAGCCATTGAGAATAAATGGATCTTTAAGAAGAAGACTGGCGCCGATGGTAATGTAGCTGTCTACAAAGCTCGACTTGTTGCGAAAGGTTTTCGACAAGTTCAAGGGGTTGACTACGATGAGACTTTCTCACCCGTAGCGATGCTTAAGTCTGTCCGAATCATGTTAGCAATTGCCGCATTTTATGATTATGAAATTTGGCAAATGGATGTAAAACTGCATTCTTGAATGGATTTCTAGAAGAAGAGTTGTATATGATGCAACAGAAGGTTTTGTTGATCCAAAGGGTGCTAACAAAGTGTGCAAGCTCCAGCGATCAATTTATGGTGCAGTGCAAGCCTCTCGGAGTTGGAATAAGCGCTTTGATAGTGTGATCAAAGCATATGGTTTTATCTGACTTTTGGAGAAGCCTGTATTTACAAGAAAGTGAGTGGGAGCTCTGTAGCATTTCTGATATTATATGTGGACGACATATTATTGATTGGAAATGATATAGAATTTATGGATAGCATAAAAGGATACTTGAATAAAAGTTTTTCAATGAAAGACCTCGGTGAAGCTGCTTACATATTGGGCATCAAGATCTATAGAGATAGATCAAGACGCTTAATTGGACTTTCACAAATCGCATACCTTGATAAAGTTTTGAAGAAGTTCAAAATGGATCAGGCAAAGAAAGGTTTTTTACCTGTATTACAAGGTGTAAGATTGAGTCAGACTCAATGCCCGACCACAGCAGAAGATAGAGAGAAAATGAAAGATGTTCCTATGCTTCAGCCATAGGCTCTATCATGTATGCAATGCTGTGTACCAGACACTGACGTATGCTTAGCTGTAAGCTTGGCAGGAAGGTACCAAAGTAATCCAGAGTGGATCTTTGGACAGCGGTCAAGAACATCCTGAAATACGAAAAGGACTAAGGATATGTTTCTCGTATATGGAGGTGACAAAGAGCTAGTCGTAAATGGTTACGTCGATGCAAGCTTTGACACTGATCCGGACGATTCTAAATCACAAACCGGATCGTGTTTTTATTAAGCGGTGGAGCTGTCGGTTGGTGCAGTTCTAAACAAAGCGTCGTGGCGGGATCTACATGTGAAGCGGAGTACATAGCTGCTTCGAAGCAGCAAATGAAGGAGTCCGGATGAAAGAGTTCATTTCGATCTAGGTGTCATACCTAGTGCATCGGGACCGATGAAGATCTTCTGTGACAATCTTGGTGCAATTGCCTTGGCAAAGGAATCCAGATTTCACAAGAGGACCAAGCATATCAAGAGACGCTTCAATTCCATTCGGGACCAAGTCCAAGTGGGAGACATAGAGATTTGCAAAATACATACGGATCTGAATGTTGCAGACCCGTTGACTAAGCCTCTTCCACGAGCAAAACATGATCAGCACCAAGACTCCATGGGTGTTAGAATCATTCTTGTGTAATCTAGATTATTGACTCTAGTGCAAGTGGGAGGCTGAAGGAAATATGCCCTAGAGGCAATAATAAAGTTATTATTTATTTCCTTATACCATGATAAATGTTTATTATTCATGCTAGAATTGTATTAACCGGAAACATAATACATGTGTGAATACATAGACAAACAGATAGTCACTAGTATGCCTCTACTAGACTAGCTCATTAATCAAAGATGGTTGTGTTTCCTAACCATAGACATGTGTTGTCATTTGATTAATGGGATCACCTCATTAGGAGAATGATGTGATTGACATGACCCATTCCGTTAGCTTAGCACTTGATCGTTTAGTATATTGCTAATGCTTTCTTCATGACCTATACAAGTTCCTGTAACTATGAGATTATGCAACTCCGTTTACGGAGGAACACTTTGGTACTACCAAAGCGTCACAACGAATCGGGTGATTATAAAGGAGTACTACAGGTGTCTCCAAAGGTACTTGTTGGATTGGCGTATTTGAGATTAGGTTTTGTCACTCCGATTGTCGGAGAGGTATCTCTGGGCCTTCTCGGTAATACACATCACATAAGCCTTGCAAGCATTACAACTAATGAGTTAGTTGTGAGATGATGTATTACGAGCGAGTAAAGAGACTTACTGTAACGAGATTGAACTAGGTATTGGATACCGACGATCAAATCTCGGGTAAGTAATTATACCGATGACAAAAGGAACAACATATATCGTTATGCGGTTTGACCGATAAAGATCTTCGTAGAATATGTAGGAACCAATATGGGCATCCAGGTTCCGCTATTGGTTATTGACCGAGAATGGTTCTAGGTCATGTCTACATAGTTCTCGAACCCGTAGGGTCCCACGCTTAAATGTTTGATGACAGTTCATTATGAGTTTATAAGTTTTGATGTACGAAGGTTGTTCGAGTCCGGATGTGATCACGGACATGACGAGGAGTCTCGAAATGGTCGAGACATAAAGATTGATATATTGGAAGCCTATGTTTGGACTTGGAAGGTTCGGATGAAAACAGGAAGTTACCGGAACACCGGGGTTACGGAACCCCGGGGTCTATGGGCCTTGATGGGCCATAAGAGAGAAGAGGAAGGGCCGGCCAGGTAGGCGCGCCCCCTCCCCTCTAGTCCGAATAGGACAGGAGAGGGCGCGCCTTCCCTCTTCCCCTCCTCCAATCCTAATCCAACTAGGAAAAGGGGGGAGTCCTACTCGGTGGGAGTAGGACTCCTCCAGCGCCCCTTGGGCTGGCCGCACCCCCTTGCTCCTTTATATACGGGGCAGGGGGCACCCTATGACACACAAGTTGATCTACGGATCGTTCCTTAGCCGTGTGCGGTGCCCCCTCCACCATATTCCACTTGGTCATATCGTCATGAGCTTAGTGAAGCCCTGCGCCGGAGAAGTCATATCGTCGCGGAGCTTAGGCGAAGCCCTGCGTCGGTGGAGCATCATCATCGTCCACCACGCCGTCGTCTTGTGGAACTCATCCCGACACTTTGCTGGATCGGAGTCCGGGATCGTCATCGAGCTGAGCGTGTGCAGAACTTGGAGGTGCCGTCGTTCGGTGCTTGGATCGGTCGGATCGTGAAGGCGTCGACTACATCAACCTCGTTGTTATAACGCTTCGCTTTCGGTCTCACAGTGCGTGGACGACACTCTCCCCTCTCGTTGCTATGCCATCACCATGGTCTTGCGTGTGCGTAGGAATTTTTTTGAAATTACTACGTTCCCCAACACTCCGACACCGTGTATAGTCCACCATCTTACCATCCACTTCCACATTGCATACACCATAACCCATAATTGCATTTCCGCAATCCCATTGAGCTTCCACAACCACCACCGCATTCCCGCTACCACCATTTGACATTTGTCATTTGAGATTTTGAGTTCGCGGTTTTTTCCGTTTCCTAAGGTGTTTCGGCTACTTAGGGACGATTCTCCATCATCTTGGTATCTACATCAAGAACACCGCCACTCATCATCTCAAAGGACGGTAACCTCGGCGACACCATTGTATATTCCCCTTGCAAATTGCATTGATAACCCCTAGCCCATTTTGCGTTACTTGCCTATCGAGACTAGCCATTTGAGTATTGCCGGCAACATGACTTGTGCACATTAGTGATCATACCTTCCATTGCATACGTACCATATCATATTGGTATCATATCATCTCTTGTGTCACAAAGTTGTTCCCGCATATACACAATTTCTATCTTGGTTTGTGCATTGTGCAAAATTGGCCATAGAAAAAAAAAAGAGAATAAACTTTTAAGCAAAAGAGAGAGAGCAAAGAAGCTTGTAAGCAAGTGCCATAGCATCATAACCACATTGCACATAAGATTGTCATATCCTATCATCTTGGATCATCTTGAGAAACACCGGGAACCATACATACATAGCAAACTTGGGATAGAAAGGTTTATCCATTTTGCATCTTATAGGTTGTGCACAAGTGTCGTATCCGCCTATTGAGCAATCGTGCTAGCGTCTCTCTTGAGTTGTGCAACACGAGCGTTTTGGTGGATTCCACATTTTGAGCTCATTCCTTGGTTGCACGACCCCATTTATCTATCCGTGTGTGTGTTTCCCTGTGCCGTTCTTTGCTATTGGTCTACTTGTTTCACTTGCGAATTTGTGAATCTCTTTCAACATTATTGACTCCTGCTAACATTTTTGCATCAAATTTTTGTGCCACTATCCTCTCCAAGCTCCACCATAAGCCTTATTTGTGTAGGTGTGAGAAACCGACAAGAATTGGTACCAATTGTGCTATTTCCTTGTTACATCATTGAGTGATCATTGATCCATTTTCAACATCGGTCAAGGTACATTTGGTATAAGTTCTTCTCTTTCTCCCACTCATATTTGCTCGAGCTTTGTGATGGATAGGCAAGGCATTTCATCTCCGGTCTTCGACAACGACGACGGCGTGAACAACTACATCACCAAAGCGTCAATCTTTGATCTACAACGACAAATGCAAGGCGCACAATCAAGATTGCGAGAGCGCATCGAGAACTTCTCCATCGACATTCATCTCTCCGAAGCAAGGAAAAGGGACTACATTGACAAGAAGCTTTCCGCACATAAATAGGAGCAAGATGCAAGGATGGAGGAGATTAGAGCCTTGATCAAGTCTTCTTCCCCTTCGTCATCCTCAAGGAGGTGACGTTCAAGCCACAAGTCTTCGGAGCACCCAAGCGATGCAAGCGCAAGTCGTCCACGTCCACATCTCCATCGCGACCACCATCACGTTCGTGACCCACATCGTCATGAAGGGCAAGTCACCTCCAAGCATCATGTGCACGACGACGAACGGCATCTACTACGAGCTCAAGCACGACAACGACACCATCATCATGAAGATGCTCCACAAGCGCAAATGCACAAGTCCCAACAAGCCCTACTTCACGCCAAGTCGACGCTTCATGAGCACAAAAGAAGACCGCGAGACGACCACCACCAAGACGGTGCTACGACTACAACAACCACTTCGGCATCTTCGCCAAGTGCTATCAAGGTATCTTCGCCTTTGGACGTACGGCATCTTCGCCTACTTCCCACGAGTACGCCTACAACGACTTCATCAAGTTCAAGGCGACTACCTACGAGCAAGGGCGACACTTCCATCTTTGGAAGCCCCTCAAGGAAGATGGCCGAGCATGGGAAACACCCTTCCGTCATGGAGACGGTCTACGAGGTGCCACATCATATGGGCCTCCAACAACAAGACGGCGACAAGAAGGTCGAGCAAGGGCCATCCCCTTCGACCACAGCGATAGGAGTTGAGCATGGAGACATTTGCACCTACATCTCTCCAACACCCACATATGTCGAGATGCCCCAAGTGCCATGTGAGGAGAGCCACAACATGAGTGACATGATTGACTCCACCATACATGACATTGCGAGCATTTCCTATGAGAGGATGAGTGTGACCACCACTAGCCCCACACATGAGAGCATACCACACACCCTATGTGAGGTTGAGCGCCATTTGAGTGACTCCACCAACCATATGAGTGAGAGCATCCAAGAGGGAGTGAGTGAGCCACAACACTTAGTGAGTGAGGTAGTTGACACGGCATGTGAGGCCACCATGATTTCTAACGACTTAACCTCTACTCCTAGTGTGTTTTCTTTTTTGGTGCAAGGTTTCCTACATGACGACATGCTTACCCTCGACGAGTCCATCCCTCCAATGGAGACAACGATGGCCATGGTGGACAATGATGCACCCCCCACATGGTTCCATCAAGATGAAGATGACAACGAGACGATCTTCAACACTTCACCTACAACACATGAGTGACGCTCCAAAGGTCACATAGGTGATGGTGCTTATCTTGTCCCACTAGTGGACTCTCTTGACATCGGTTGCTCCCATGATGTTGACCCACCTATTACCATGCTTCATGCTAGTGAAACTTCTTCATGCCTTGACTTACCTATTTATGATGAATATGATGATGAGCATGTTGAGTTGCCTAGTTGTGATGCTATGCTTCATAGGATATCTTGTGAAAATTCTATTGGTCACTTCATGTTTGACAATCCATTGAACTTATCATATGCTATGAGTGAGATCTCCCATATAGCCTCATTTCAATCTCAACATAGTAACTATGCATGCCCCATTAAAATCAATCATATTTGCACTTATGGCATAGATGACGAGATGATGGTCATTGGCTTTTGTTTCTCATGTGATGATATTGCCATGCTTCCTTTACATAATTTGCGGAATTCATCTAATATGCCATGCCATGATCACATTGTTCTGAATATGCATTGTTTTGGATGTTGTCAATATTCTCCATGTGATGTTGCTACTCATACTCATGAGGAGACCCCCATAGTTTCCTCATACATATTAGGAGATTTTGATACATTCCATACTTTGCATGATTCCCATAATTGCGTGCACCATATGCATTCCATGAATAACAATGCTCTAGATATTTCTCATGATGCATTACATCCTTTGAGTCTCCATTATGCTATACATAACACCAAACCTATCATGATGGATGACATGTTTCTATATCACGCGTCTCATTTATTTGAGCATTGGATATTTGGTGCTAACCAACACAAGCACGTGCGCATCATGATGGATGATGTGTACAAATATCACGCACACACAATTTTTCCTTTGTCTTTGTTTTGTCTAGGTACGCACGTATACTCGTCAACATCTCAATCCCATGAGTTGAAGAAACGAGCTCTTGAGAGCAATGATGACTTGGGATCCCGTGGACTATCCTTACCACCGTTCCCTTCGCGCAAGGACTACGCGCATCTCTTTTACTTGTCTCTCACACGACTATGGGCTATTTACCACTTGTCACCTTATGCTCATTTTCCCGTGTTCACTTTGCATGTTATTTTTACTCCTGTGCCTTTGCCATGCAATTGTGACCCTTGCTTGCATCTACCCAGGATTCACCATTATGCTACTCCTATGTGTATTTGCATGCTTTGTGGAGATCCTTGTTGCTATTGCCATGTTTATCATGTGCCCCATGCTATTGATGCTATTTTGCTCATATCTTGCCTTTATGCTTGTGAAATGTATTGTGCATTTTGTATGCCCACTATTTGCACACATGACATGCTTGCCATGATTCCTCCTAGTATGTTGCATCTTCACACTACTAGTTTGCTTGACTTGATCTCTATGATTGCTTGCTTTGTCGCATCACCCATGTTCCATTACTTGCTTTCTTGGGTTGATGACATCTATGTTCATGCCTCTCACTTGATTTGCCATGATCATTGTCTCTTGTCTCCATTAGTTGCATCTCTCATATCACCTTGTATTGAGTGCAAGCATACTATGTTTATTTCTCTCGGAGACTTTGACAACTTACTTGTGATGCATGCTTGTTTACTTGAGCCTATTGTATTTGGTTGTTCTCGCATCATATGCCTCCATACTATGAAATGCTCCCTTGTCCTTTCTTATGATGAGCATGATGCATACACTTGTTGGGTATCTTACCACACGAATGATAGGTTTTGCACTTCCGCTAACCTCATTTGTTTTTCCGAGTGTTTGTCATGTTCTTTCATTTTGAAGGATTCACAAGGCGGTACCATAAAAAGACATTTTGGTTACGTGAAGGCATACAAGATGCGCAACTCCATCATCCTTGAGAACCTCCTAAAGGTGACCTCCTTCCCTTTGAGCCATCCTCAATTCCACATATTGGATGGGTCACTCTTTCATTGTTGTTTCCTTCTTGTTGTCTACATGATACATCTCGCGAACGGAGGAGCGACATTGGCGATTGGCTCTATGGACCTTCACATTGAGGAGCGCTCTCACTTCTTGGATGCACCTTCGGAACTTCACTCATGCCTCGACATCGAGCTTTGGTACACCAACACCTCCATATTTGTTGATTGTGCTCATACATGTCATGCTCGATGGACTTATCATACTCACCACAAGTTTGCATCCTATGCATGGATTGACTCACATTATGCTTGTCTTGTTGCATCTATTCTCATGTCATCCATGATATATGAGCTTGTGCACTTCCGTAGCAAATTTGTTGTGATCTACCTTGATGGCATATTCATACATCATGATAATATTGTCCACCATCAATTGCATGATAACATACACATGTCGAGCATCCATTTCCATATTCATGCTATTGATAAACCGTCTCACTATGACATCATTTTGCACCGTGGTTGCATTGATCGTATTTACAACACATTTGTGTGCACAATGATTGCATTTCCTCCCATGAATGCTTTGCATCTCATTCTAGATCATCTTGATAAGCTTCATGCGCTTTGTCACGACCAATCTTGCCGCACGGACTCATTCTTACATGATGTACACTTTGTGTACGCTAACCAATGTATTTCCGAGTGTTGCTTGTGTTTGCTCTTTTTGCATGTCTATCACTCCGGTGACACCTTGGACTACTTGGATTGCGCCATGTCTTCAACTTCGTCCAACTACAAGTCCGTCTACGACAACCGTTTCCATGGTGATGAGGATCACGAGCCGAGGTCGGATCTTTCCCAAGGGAGGGGAGATGATGCGGAGCATCCCACGTTCATCCCCATGTACACTCCGACTACTCTCCAAACCCCAAGTGGACATATGACGAGATCTTGAATATACGCCATTGGACACAAGGTGAACTCGCTCCTCTCCGAACCATCACTTTCTACATGTGAGATATGGCTACTACCTCCAACGTGTGTTCTATGCTTGATCAGGTACTTGGAGGAAAGCCACGAAGCCACCACATCCAATGGAACAGCCAGTGAGGACGCCAAGTACAAGGACCAAGAGAAGAAGCTACGCGAAGCTACAGCCACCGGACGACCGGCCCAGCCCGGACGTCCGGCCCCTGAGGACCCGAGCCGAATCTACGGACGACCGGAGCCACCGGACGTCCGACGACTCCCAGCGCCCGGATGACCGCCAGCCACCGGACGTCCGTCACTCTCCAGCGCCCGGACGACCGACGCCGACCGGACGTCCGACACCACCTCTCCAGAGCCAAAACGCCGGACGTCCAACATGCACCGGACGACCGGACCCTCGTGAGCCTCCGGACGTCCGGTACCTGTCGGACGTCCGACGCCTGTGCGCCCGCCCGTGTGTTGGGCCGAAGCCACTTACCCTTTCATTCACCTAGACTATATATACTCCTCCACCTCCTCCTAGTTAGGGTTAGCGTTGATTTAGCTCATTGTTAGATAGAGCTTCACTCATCCATATCGGATCTACTCCACGAGAGAGACCGCGGCCCCTCTTCGAAGAAGATCCACCTTGGATTCAAGACCTCCTTTGCGGAGAAGACCATCATCAAGACCTCCTCACGGAGAAGAACGGCTACCGTTTGTATCGTCCTTTGTTGACTTTGGATCATGTATCTCCCTTTGTGTTCATCGATCTAGCACATGTGTGATTGATCTTGTTGGTTTGAGTGATTCTCTTGTGTTTTTTCCCGTGATTTCCATCGTGTTCTTCCGCTCGTTCTTCGTGTTCCTCGTAGGGATTCTCTCCAAACATGAAAGATCGTCCACATAGGGTTCCGCCCTACATCATAATCCCTTTGAGATTGGTATTAACTTGTGTCGTGAATAGAAGCGGATCTAACCTAGCGGGGCCTACGACCTGGTTCTATAAGATTTTCTTTTCCGTGGCGAACACATCACATCAAATCTCTTTTTTCCGGCATTGGTGAGAGCCATGAACCTTTGAATCACAATCATGTCTCATTCCTTGGTTCTGCCGTTGCTAGTGCTTTATTCATGGCGTCTCTTCTATTGGGTGTGCCGAGTTCATCATCGTTCATGTGCCGTCCGTGCCTCCTCCTCGCAACTCTAACCATAACAACGAGGTTGAGCACCGCTGGACGGGGAGAAGAAACACAAAGAATCCAGTTGTTGCACATTTGCTAATAGTTCAAAGAACATCCTGGATGTATATGCATTAGCAAAAGGCCTTAGCAAATTCTTCTGTCTTTTTTTAATAAAAGAATGGCTTGCCCCCTTCTATTTTCCATTAATAGAAACTAACGTTCAGACATCTATTGAAACCGGACCACTACCAGGGACTAACAACCAGAGCGCATCTCTGTTGGCGTATCAAAAGAAATGTCACCAAGGTCTTGCTCCCACAACAGTTATAAAAGCATCTACAGCCGGACTTGACAAATCCGGCCCCTCAAATGCTCGTGGACGCGCCTCAGCAGGTACTGACCGGACACTCCTTAAAAAATGCAATCCACATCCAAACACCTCAATTACCATATCTCAAATCCATACAAACTCATGCAACTACATCGACGCACACACATCGTCCGGCTACTCCATCACACTACACTAAACATGCCATCAGATTACCAAAATTTGGCATGTTTGACTATGGTGGAGTTCATCCACGGCTGCCCTTGCCCTTCCCGGCGCCCCTGCCGTCCTTCTCGCGGAAGTACCGGTCGAAAACGCAATACGAATCAAGCCGGATCTGCTCATCGCCAGAGCTTTCCTCGCTGTCCTCCTTCTCCTTCTTTGGTGGCACTCCGACCATGGCACTAACCACCCGATTCTGCTCTCGGGCGAGGGCGCGCGTGTTCCTCCACTGCCGTTTCTTCACAATGCGGGTGCATATGGCTTCCTTCTCTGCGGCCGCCCGCGCCGCCGCATCAGCCGGCTCCGTCGCCGCCATTTTCGCCGCGATACGGGCCTCGGCGGCCCTTATCCTCTCCTTCCCATGGTGCGCTGCCCGTTCCCGGTGGGACTCATACGCTGCCCGACCGGTGATGGGGAAGGAGAGGTGTTCCGGTCGGGACCGCGAGGATCCAGCACCAGAGTTCCCGAGCGCCCGGTGATCCGACGCTATGGCATCGCAGCGGACGGATCCAATCGTTGGCCGGGCCCTGTCTTCTTGAGAGCGGCGGAGTGCAATGTGACTGCCATTGCCTCCTCCAACCCACACGGAACGGCACCCAGTCGACGGATCCGGATTGGTCGGAGTCCGATGCACTGCCTGCCATGGCGGAGAAGGCTGCAAACCACCGAAGGTGAGCTCGGGTGGAGGGGAGGAGTGGAGGGAAGTGGAGTGAAGTGGCTAGGGTTTGCTCCAGCGAGAGGATGAGGATGAATATAAGTGGGGTAGAGTGGACCAGCATGGGCCGGGTCCGACGTGGCGGGCATGCCCGGACGCCTTCATATCCGTCCCATATTTGGGCTGGATATGGTGGTACCGGTCAGTTTAAGCGTTTAAGGCTCGTTTGAGGCGTTCGTCTGATTCAAAAAAATGTAACTGGTCAGTGTCCGATCAGCCCGCCCAAGCGTACAAAGCGGGTTTGAGAGGTCCGGCTGTAGACGCTCTAACATTCGCTGAAATTTAGCGTTACAGACCACGCAAAATACCACAAGTTCCAAATGACCAAACCAAGACTAAAAATAAGAAATGCGAAATGACACCAAGCAGACGAAGACTATTGGAGACAGAGCACAGTATAAAGCAGGGGAGAAGACGTCCACGCAGTTTCACCAGACTCAACTTTTCTCCAATCATTTGCTGCCCGCTCGAGAAGTTCTGTTCCCAGCACGAACACCTCTCTATTTTGTTTCTTTATCTGCAGCATAGCCCAAACACAAATCCAACGACACATTAGAATAATCAAAGTCATAGGATCATTATAGTTTTCTTAATCAAATATCACTCCGTTTCTGCAATTCTATATAGCCCGGAATGAAGCAGATATTTCGACAAGGACCATTTTCTATTAGCAAAATCGTCTGTTATATCTATTGTACTAATGATGGATTGGGTGCTACTCCCTCCAGGTCACAACTAATTGAATATACGCTAAGTTAAACATTTTAAACTCCAACCACCGATATCGTCTCAAATATTTGATTGAATAATCGATAACCAACGTACTTATTTGTTTAGAGAGTATTTTGAAATAATATAACCAAAACAGTTTTGTCCAGATAAGGGCTTCTCCAACGCCCACCCGCAAATTCCTTCAATATATTTCCGTTTTTGTGTCCGGACGTGGTCAGCGGACATGATACAGGAGGGAGCGATTCAACACTAATTACAAAGTATCTGGCTGTGAGGAAAAAAAATAGGTGGGGACCATGCATGTGGTGGCTATTTGTGGTGTGGTGCCCGGTTGGGAGGAGAAAGTAAAGGAGGACCATGCATCTGAAGAGAGATTAAAGAGAGCAGGACCATGCATAGGCTTTTGGTTGGTCAAGGAGATGCCCGGACTACGGTATATCTCCCCCACTTTTGTCTTCATTTTACCGGAAAACGGACATCTGGACTGCTTCGCGGATCGATACAGGTCCCATTGGATGCAAACATCAACAAATTTGTCCGATCAAAGATATACCGGAGTTTTGTGGGTCTCCCTTGGAGATGCCCTAAGGGCATAAGGGCATCTGCAACGAAGACCCTCAAATTGCTCGCATACGTCTGGACCGCGCTCTCCGAACGTGTTGTGCCATCCAACGCGGCCCTGTATCGTTTCACCGACCTGGCCCACCCAAACCTCCTCCCTTGCCCGCACACACTACCCTCCTGAAACGATGAGCGCCGCTCCAGAGTGTCAATGTTGCATTCATGATCGGCCAGAGCGGACGCGGACTCTCCTAGTGCCGGCATTGAAACGACGAGTCGGCTGAGAGATCGTTGACCGTGCCACTTCCCGGTGCGCGCGATTGCTTCACGTTCTAACGACACAATGGCAGTCCGTACATCCGTCTACTGCCACATTAATGACACATGTTTGCCAAGGAACCTACTCTAGCGCCACCCGGCCATCTTTTTGCCACCCACGTTTGCCATTCGCTCGCTATATAAACTGCAACCTTGGTCATAGCCGCAGTCATCCTCCTTCGGTCCCTTTCTCCTCTCCGCACCATTCCCTCCATGGCCTCCTCGCGCTCCAAAGCTCTCTGGGAAATACTGTCACCGGAGCAGAAGCAGGACATGGCCACTTTTGCTACTGGCTGGCTGGCAGGCAGGCAGCCGGAGGCCGAGGAAGCCCAATGGAGGACGTGGCCAAGGAGAAGCCGACGCCACCGTCGCCAGTGCATTGCACCATGACCATCGGCGAGGCTCATGCACATTACATGGACATGGTGTGGCAGGAGCAGTTTCGAGAGGCGCATGCCGACTTGACCTACAACCTCCAGCTCTTCCAGGAGCACAAGCAGGTAGAGGACCAACTCGCCGCCGGCAAGGTGATTGCACCAGACGCAGACATGATGTAGGAGGCGGCGGTGCTCGAGTCCTACCGCTCCGCCCGCGAGATCCGCCTCGACCGCTGGCGCTAGCACCAACGTCAGGCGGAACTGGAGGCCGCCTACAAGGAGTTCGACGATACGGCAGACGAGATGTGGGACAAGACTGACGATGAGCAGTACCGACTCCGCCAAAGTCGTGCCCCTCCACCACGACCACAAAGTCGACACATCCGCGGGTGACACCGATAGTGAGGAAGAGTAGTGCATGGTAGCTGCCCGCCGTTAGGGTCCCAAGAGGGCCACCGCTCTTACCCTCCATGTGAAGCCAAACTTAGCGGGCTGATAACCGTTGGCCTATTAGTAGTTCACGTTGCGGTGGCAGAGGATGCGGAAGCAGAGCTGGAGATCATCATGGCGGAACTGAAGAAGGTGAAGGCAAATGCTGGCGCTTCAGTTTCTCGGGGCTCATGGTCGGACATGAGGAATGAGCGCCGACAATCATTTAGATTAGATGTAGAATAGAAGTATGTCCGATATTATATCTCCAGAGTCGGACGAGCTTTGTTTTTAGTTGAAGTATGTCCAAAATGTAATGAATTTCGTCCAATTTATTGCTACTTGTGAGCTGTATTGGGATTTCCTCGAAGAGGGGAAGATGATGCAGTACAGTAAAGATAAGTATTTCCCTCAGTTAAGAACCAAGGTCATTAATTCAGTAGGAGAACCACGCAACACCTCGTTAGCAGTACCTACACACAATAAATACTTGCACCCAACGCGAACAAGGGGTTCTCAATCCCTCGACGGGTAGTTGCAAGGATCAAATCTTATAGTGATAGATAGATAAATAAGACACAAGAATAAAGTAAAGAATATTGCAACAAGGTATTTTTGGATTTTAATATATGATAAAAATAGAACCTGGGGGCCATAGTTTTCACTAGAGGCTTCTCTCTGGAAAAAAGCATATGGTGGGTAAATAAATTACTGTTGGGCAATTGATAGAAAAGCGAATAATCATGACGATATCCAAGACAATAATCATGTATATAGGCATCACGTACGAGACTAGTAGACCGACTTCTGCCTGCATCTACAAGTATTACTCCACACATCAACCGCTATTCAGCAAGCATCTAGAGTATTAAGTTCAAAAAGAATGGAGTAACGCCTTAAGCAAGATGACATGACGTAGATAAAGTAAACTCACACATGAATAAACTTCATCTTTTTATCCTTAATGGCAACAATACAAATGTGTCTCGTCCCTTTCTATCACTGGGATATAGAGAAAGGCAAGATTGGACCCATCACAAAGCACCTCTCCCATTGCAAAAAAAAAAAGCTAATCTAGTTGGCCAAACCAAATCAATAGATCGGAGAGAAATACAAAGCTATAATAATCATGCATAAAAGACTTCAGAGAAGACTCAAATAATATTCATAATTAATATGATAATAAACTCACAATTCATAGGATCCCGACAAACACACCGCAAAAAGTGATTACGTCGAATAGATCTCCAAGAACATCGAGGAGAACATTGTATTGAAGATCGAGAGAGAGAGAGAGAGAGAGAGAGAGAGAGAGAGAGAAGAAGAAGAAGAAGAAGAAGAAGAAGAAGAAGAAGAAGCCATCTAGATAGTAGCTATGGAGCCATAGGTCTATGGTAAACTACTCACACATCCTCGAAAGGGCGGCAAGGTTGATGTAGAGCCCCCCCATCCTCCCGTGGTCGATTCCCCCTCTGACAGAGTACTGGTGAAGGCCTCCAGATGGCATCTCACGGGAACAGAAACTTGCGGCTGCGAAAAATGTATTTTGGGTGGTTCTCTAAAGTTAGGGGAATATTTGGGAATTTATAGAGATGGAATTAGGTCAAGATGTGCCACGAGGGGCCCACAAGCCTAGGTGGTGCCCCCGTGGGGCACGCATCCCGAGCTTGTCGCTCCCTCGTGGCTCGTCAGGTCTTCTCCTAAAACTTCTAGGGTCAATTCTGGTCCAGAAAAAATTAATCCAAAGTTTTTTCTCTGTTTGGACTTTGTTTGATATTGATTTCCTGAAAAGCCAAAAATAAGCAAAAAAAAAAAACAGCAACTGGCACTAGGCACAAGGTTAATAGGTTAGCCCCAAAAAATGATATATAATTGCATAATAAACATCCAAGATTGATACTATAATAGCATGAAACAATAAAAAAATTATAGATACATTGAAGACGTATCACTTATATGAAATCTGTCATGTTTGTTTCAAGCTCGTCCGGTTTATATGAAAATTAGCCAAGTTTGCATGAATTTCTTCTGTTTAATTGAAAAGGTTGTTTGAAATGTATGCGGGCAGCTTTGGATGGCGGCTTCCGGCATCGGTGTCCACGGAAAAATGCTGGAGCTAATTTGCTGGATAGCGTAAAGGCATCTCCGAGGCGGACCCTCAAAGCACCACTATATGTCCGGACCACTGATGACCCACAAGTATAGGGGATCAACCGTACTCCTTTCGATAAGTAAGAGTGTCGAACCCAGCGAGGAGCAAACGAAAATGACAAGCGTTTCTCAGCAGGTATTCTCTGCAAGCACTGAAATTGTCGGTAACAAATAGTTTGTTAGCAAGATAATTCGTAATGGGTAACAAGTAACAATTGTAACAAAGGTGCAGCAAGGTGGGACAATCCTATTTATAGCAAAGGACAAGCCTGGACGAACTCTTATGTAAAGAGAAATGCTCCCGAGGACACATGGGAATTATCATCAAGTTAGTTTTCATCATGCTCATATGATTGGCGTTCGTTACTTTGATAATTTGATATGTGGGTGGACCGATGCTTGGGTACTGTCCTTACTTGGACAAGCCTCCCACTTATGATTAACTCATCTCGCAAGCATCCACAACTACGAAAGAAGATTAAGATAAATCTAACCATAACATTAAACATGTGGATCCATATCAGCCCCTTACGAAGCAACACATAAACTAGGGTTTAAGCTTTTTTCACTCTAGCAACTCATCATCTACTTGCTACTTCCCAATGCCTTCCCCTACGCCCAAATCATGGTGAAGTGTCATGTAGTCAATGTTCTCATAACACCACTAGATGAAAGACAACATACATCTTATTAAAATATCGAACAAATACCAAATTCATATGATTACTTATAACAAGACTTCTCCCATGTCCTCGGTAACAAAAGTAATTACACACAAAGCATGTTCATGTTCATGATCAGAGGGGTATTGAATATCATTAAGGATCTGAACATATAATCTTCCACCAAATAAACCAACTAGCATCAACTACAAGGAGTAATCAACACTACTAGCAACCCACATGTACCAATCTGAGGTTTTGAGGCAAAGATTGAATACAAGAGATGAACTAGGGTTTCAGATGGGATGGTGCTGGTGAATATGTTGATGAATATTGGTCCTCCCATGATGAGAGGATCATTGGTGATGACGATGGCTTCGATTTCCCCCTCCCAGAGGGAAGTTCCCCGGCGGGATCGCTCCGCCGGAGACCTAGATTGCCTCTGCATAGGTTCCGCCTAGAGACTGCGGCGCTTCATCCCGAAAGTCTTCTCTCTATTTTTTTCTAGGTCAAAACCCTTCATATAGCAGAAGATGGGCACGGGAGGTTGGCCAGGGGGCCCACAAGCTCAGGGGGCGCCCCCCAAGGCTTGTGGCCACCTGGTGGGTTCCCTCCTGGTATTTCTGTGCCCAATATATTTTATATATTCCCAAATAATTTTATGTAAAGTTTTAGGACATTTGGACTTGTGTAGAATAGGGATCTCAGATTTGCTTCTTTCCGGTCCAGAATTCCAGCTGCCGGCATTCTCCCTCTTCATGTGAATCTTGCAAAATAAGAGAGAAAAGACATAAGAATTGCATCATAAAATGTAATAGCAGTCATATTGCAATAAATATCAACATAAAACATGATGCAAAATTTACGTATCAACTCCTCCAAGCTTAGACCTCGCTTGTCCTCAAGCGAAAGCCAAATTGATAATCATGAGCACATGTTTAGAGATAGAGGTGTCGACAAAACAAAATACAGACATGACGGCAACATGATCATATTTAGAATAGCAATATATTGTCATATAACTTCTCATGCTAAAGTGATAGTTTGTTCACATGGTAAAGTATGAACCATAAACTTCATTGAAAACTAACAAACTATGATCTCAGCCATTGATGCAATTGCAATTTGTCATAATGTCAGGAAGAGTCCATGTAAGAGCTTTTATTTAGCAAGTTAACATGCTCAACCATCATTTAGTCTTTCACGATTGCTAACACTCACGCAATACTTATGAAATCAAAGCTTCAATCAGACACATAGAAAGATAGGGGCTTATAATTTTGCCTACCAACCATTTACCTCAAGGGTAATGTCAACAATAATAACTCATGATCACCTACATCCGACTGGAAATGTGTGCCTAGATATTTCCCCAACACATGATGCTTGCCAAAAAGAAAAGAACAAAAAGGAATGATGAAGATCACCATGACTCTTGCATAAAGGTAGGAAATTAAAATAAAAGATAGGCCCTTCGTGGACGGAAGCAGAGGTTTTCATGTGATTTTTGTTTGGATGCACAAAATCTTAATGCAAAGGAACGTCACTGTCGGTATACTAAAGTTTGGGCCCTTTAGCATCCCATACTTGTGCACGGGCATTCATAGCCACACCTGCGGTGAGGCCTGAAGGGGGGCGATCAAGGACAGATATAAGGAGAAGAGAAGCAGCCAAGCCAGAGACCAGAGAACAGAGGACGAGCTGGACCCCTGGCAAGATCCTTGCCGGGACATCTTGCGAGACACCAGCAAGATCCTTGCCGGGACGACTTACAGAACACTAACCAGAGCACCACCTGTTGGGGAACGTAGTAATTTCAAAATTTTCCTACGCACACACAGGATCATGGTGATGCATAGCAACGAGAGGGGAGAGTGTTGTCCACGTACCCTTGTAGACCGAAAGCGGAAGCGTTAGCACAACGCGGTTGATGTAGTCGTACATCTTCACGTTCCGACCGATCAAGTACCGAACGTATGACACCTCCGAGTTCAGCACACGTTTAGCTCGATGACGTCCCTTGAACTCCAATCCAGCCGAGCTTTGAGGGAGAGTTCCGTCAGCACGACGGTGTGGTGACGATGATGATGTTCTACCGACGCAGGGCTTCGCCTAAGCACTGCTACGATATTATTGGGGTGGATTATGGTGGAGGGGGGCACCGCACACAGCTAAGAGATCAAGAGATCAATTGTTGTGTCTATGGGGTGCCCCCTGGCCACGTATATAAAGGAGTGGAGGAGGGGGGAGAGGGCCGGCCCCTATGGCACGCCCTGGAGGAGTCCTACTCCCATCGGGAGTAGGATTCCCCCCTTTCCAAGTAGTAGGAGCAGGAGTCACGGAAAGGGAAGAGAGAAGAGAAGGAAGGAGGGGGCACAGCCCCTCCCCTAGTCCAATTTGGACTAGGCCTTGGGGGTGGGGGGCGGCCTCTCCTCTCTCTTTCCCCTAACGCCCAATAAGGCCCATACGCTCCCCGGCGAATTCCCGTAACTCTCCAGTACTCCGAAAAATAACCGAATCACTCGGAACCTTTACGATGTCCGAATATAGTCGTCCAATATATCGATCTTTATGTCTCGACCATTTCGAGACTCCTCGTCATGTCCCCGATCTCACTCAAGACTCCAAACTACCTTCGGTACATCAAAACACATAAACTTATATTACAAATTGTCACCGAACGTTAAGCGTGCGGACCCTACGGGTTCGAGAACTATGTAGACATGACCGAGACACGTCTCCGGTCAATAACCAATAGCATAACCTGGATGCTCATATTGGCTCCTACATATTCTACGAAGATCTTTATCGGTCAAACCGCATAACAACATACGTTGTTCCCTTTGTCATCGGTATGTTACTTGCCCGAGATTTGATGGTCGGTATCTCAATACCTAGTTCAATCTCGTTACCGGCAAGTCTCTTTACTCATTTTGTAATGCATCATCCCACAACTAGCTCATTAGTCACATTGCTTTCAAGGCTTATAGTGATGTGCATTACCGAGTGGGCCCAGAGATACCTCTTCGACAATCGGAGTGACAAATCCTAATCTCGAAATACGCCAACCCAACAAATACCTTCGGAGACACATGTAGAGCACCTATATAATCACCCAGTTACGTTGTGAAGTTTGGTAGCACACAAAGGGTTCCTCCGGTAAACGGGAGTTGCATAATCTCATAGTCATAGGAACATGTATAAGTCATGAAGAAAGCAATAGCAGAATACTAAACGTTCGAGTGCTAAGCTAATGGAATGGGTCAAGTCAATCACATCATTCTCCTAATGATGTGATCCCATTAATAATGACAACTCATGTCAATGGCTAGGAAACATAACCATCTTTGATCAACGAGCTAGTCAAGTAGAGGCATACTAGTGACACTCTGTTTGTCTATGTATTCACACATGTATCATGTTTCCGGTTAATACAATTCTAGCATGAATAATAAACATTTATAATGAAATAAGGAAATAAATAATTACTTTATTATTGCCTCTAGGGCATATTTCATTCAGTCACCCACTTGCACTAGAGTCAATAATATAGTTCACATCGCCATGTGATTTTACATCAATAGTTCACATCTTTATGTGGTTAACACCCATAGTTCACATCGATATGTTACCAACACCCAAAGGATTTTTACTAGAGTCAGTAATATAGTTCACATCGCTATGTGATTAACACCCAAAGAGTACTAAGGTGTGATCATATTTTGCTTGTGAGATAATTTTAGTCAACGGGTCTGTCACATTCAGATCCATAAGTATTTTGCAAATTTCTATGTCTACAATGCTCTGCACGGAGCTACTCTAGCTAATAGCTCTCACTTTCAATATGTATCCAGATTGAGACTTAGAGTCATCATAATTAGTGTCAAAACTTGCATCGACGTAACCCTTTACGACGAACCTTTTGTCACTTCCATAATCGAGAAACATATCCTTATTCCACTAAGGATAATTTTGACCACTGTCCAGTGATCTACTCCTGATCACTATTGTACTCCCTTGCCAAACTCAGTGGTAGGGTATACAATAGATCTGATACACAACATGACATACTTTATAGAACCTATGGCTGAGGCATAGGGAATGACTTTCATTCTGTTTCTATCTTCTGCCGTGGTCGGGCTTTGAGTCTTACTCAATTTCACACCTTGTAACACATGCAAGAACTCTTTCTTTGACTGTTCCATTTTGAACGATTTCAAAATCTTGTCAAGGTATGTACTCATTGGAAAAACTTATCAAGCGTCTTGATCTATCTCTATAGATCTTGATGCTCAATATGTAAGCAGCTTCACCGAGGTCTTTCTTTGAAAAACTCCTTTCAAATACTCCTTTATGCTTTCCAGAAAATTCTACATTATTTCCGATCAACAATATGTCATTCACATATATTTATCAGAAATGCTGTAGTGCTCCCACTCACTTTCTTGTAAATACAGGCTTCACCGCAAGTCTGTATAAAACTATATGCTTTGATTAACTCATCAAAGCATATATTCCAACTCCGAGATGCTTGCACCAGTCCATAGATGGATCGCTGTAGCTTACACATTTTGTTAGCACCTTTAGGATCGATAAAACCTTCTGGTTGCATCATATACAACTCTTCTTTAAGAAATCCGTTAAGGAATCTAGTTTTGACATCCATTTGCTAGATTTCATAAAATGTGGCAATTTGCTAACATGATTCGGACAGACTTAAGCATCGCTACGAGTGAGAAAATCTCATCGTAGTCAACACCTTGAACTTTGTCAAAAACCTTTTTTCGACAAGTCTAGCTTTGTAGATAGTAACACTACTATCATCGTCCGTCTTCCTCTTGAAGATCCATTTATTTTCTATGGCTTGCCGATCAGCGGGCAAGTCAACCAAAGTCCACACTTTGTTCTCATACATGGATCCCATCTCAGATTTCATGGCCTCAAGCCATTTTTTCGGAATCTGGGCTCATCATCGCTTCCTCATAGTTCGTAGGTTCATCATGGTCAAGTAACATGACCTCCAGAACAGGATTACCGTACCACTTTGGTGCGGATCTCACTCTGGTTTACCTACGAGGTTCGGTAGTAACTTGATCTGAAGATACATGATCATCATCATTAGCTTCCTCACTAGTTGGTGTAGTAGTCACAGGAACAAATTTTTGTGATGAACTACTTTCCAGTAAGGGAGCAGGTACAATTACCTCATCAAGTTCTACTTTCCTCCCACTCACTTCTTTCGAGAGAAATTCCTTCTCTAGAAATGATCCATTCTTAACAACGAATATCTTGCCTTCGGAGGATTGATAGAAGGTGTACCCAACAGTAACTTTTGGGTATCTTATGAATACGCACTTTTCTGATTTGGGTTTGATCTTATCAGGATGAAACTTTTTCACATAAGCATCGCAACCCCAAACTTTAAGAAATGACAACTTTGGTTTCTTGCCAAACCACAGTTCATATGGTGTCGTCTCAACGGATTTAGATGGTGCCCTATTTAACGTGAATGCAGCTTTCTCTAATGCATTATCCCAAAACGATAGTGGTAAATTGGTAAGAGACATCATAGATTGCACCATATCTAATAAAGTACGGTTACGATGTTCGGACACACCATTACGCTGTGGTGTTCCGGGTGGCGTGAGTTGCGAAACTATTCCGCATTGTTTCAAATGAAGACCAAACTCGTAACTCAAATATTCTCCTCCACGATCAGATCATAGAAACTTTATTTTCTTGTTACGATGATTTTCCACTTCACTCTGAAATTCTTTGAACTTTTCAAATGTTTCAGACTTATGTTTCTTCAAGTAGATATACCCATATCTGCTCAAATCATCTGTGAAGGTCATAAAATAATGATACCCGCCGCGAGCCTCAACACTCATCGGACCTCATACATCAGTATGTATTATATCCAATAAGTCAGTTGCTTGCTCCATTGTTCCAGAGAACGGAGTCTTAGTCATCTTTACCCATGAGGCATGGTTCGCAAGCATCAACTGATTCATTAATCAAGTGATTCCAAAAGCCCATCAGCATGGATTTTCTTCATGCGCTTTACACCAATATGACCTAAACAACAGTGCCACAAATAAGTTGCACTATCATTATTAACTTTGCATCTTTTGGCTTCCATATTATGAATATGTGTATCACTACGATCGAGATCCAACAAACCATTTTTGTTGGGTGTATTACCATAGAAGGTTTTATTCATGTAAACAGAATAACAATTATTCTCTAACTTAAATGAATAACCGTATTGCAATAAACATGATCAAATCATATTCTTGCTCAACGCAAACACCAAATAACATTTATTTAGGTTCAACACTAATCCCGAAAGTATAGGGAGTGTGCGATGATGATCATATCATTCTTGGAACTACTTCCAACACTCATCGTCACTTCACCCTTAACTAGTCTCTGTTCATCCTGCAACTCCTGTTTCAAGTTACTACTCTTAGCAACTGAACTAGTATCAAATACCGAGGGGTTGCTATAAACACTAGTAAAGTACACATCAATAACATGTATATCCAATCTACCTTTGTTCACCTCGCCATCCTTCTTATCCGCCAAATACTTGCGGCAGTTCCGCTTCTAGTGACCAGTCCCTTCGCAGTAGAAGCACTCAGTCTCAGGCTTAGGTCCAGACTTGGGCTTCTTCATATGAGCAACAACTTGCTTTCCGTTCATCTTGAAGTTCCACTTCTTCCCTTTGCCCTTTTCTTGAAACTAGTGGTCTTTGTCAACCATCAACACTTGATGCTTTTCTTGATTTCTACCTTTGTCGATCTCAGCATCACGAAGAGCTTGGGAATTACTTTCATCATCCCTTGCATATTATAGTTCATCACTAAGTTCTAGTAACTCAGTGATAGTGACTAGAGAACTTTGTCAATTACTCTCTTATCTGGAAGATTAACTCCCACTTGATTCAAGCAATTGTGGTACTCAGACAATCTGAGCACATGCTCACTGGTTGAGCTATTCTCCTCCATCTTGTAGGCAAAGTATTGTCAGAGGTCTCATACCTCTCGACATGGGCATGAGTATGAAATACCAATTTCAACTCTTGGAACATCTTATATGATCCATGGCGTTCAAAACGTCTTTTGAAGCCCCGATTCTAAGCCGTAAAGCATGGTGCACTAAACTATCAAGTAGTCATCATATCGAGCTTGCCAAATGTTCATAACGTCTGTATCTGCTCCTGCAATTGGTCTGTCACCTAGCGGTGCATTGAGGACATAATTATTCTGTGCAGCAATGAGGATAATCCTCAGATCACGCACCAAGTCCGCATCATTTCTACTAACATTTTTCAACATAGTTTTTCTCTAGGAACATATCAAAAATAAAATAGGGGAGCTAAACGCGAACTATTGATCTACAACATAGATATGCTAATACTACCAGGACTAAGTTCATGATAAATTAAAGTTCAATTAATCATATTACTTAAGAACTCCCACTTAGATAGACATCCCTCTAATCATCTAAGTGATCATGTGATCCATATCAACTAAACCATGTCCGATCATCACGTGAGATGGAGTAGTTTTCAATGGTGAACATCACTATGTTGATCATATCTTCTATATGATTCACGCTCGACCTTTCGGTCTTAGCGTTCCGAGGCCATATCTGCATATGCTAGGCTCGTCAAGTCTAACCTGAGTATTCCGCGTGTGCAAAACTGTCTTGCACCCGTTGTATTTGATGTAGAGCTTATCACACCCGATCATCACGTGGTGTCTCAGCACGAAGAACTTTCGCAACGGTGCATACTCAGGGAGAACACTTATACCTTGAAATTTAGTGAGAGATCATCTTATAATGCTACCGTTGATTTAAGTAAAATAAGATGCATAAAAGATAAACATCACATGCAATCAATATAAGTGATATGATATGGCCATCATCATCTTGTGCTTGTGATCTCCATCTCCGAAGCATTGTCATGATCACCATCGTCACCGGCGCGACACCTTGATCTCCATCGTAGCATCGTTGTCGTCTCGCCAACTTATGTTTCTACGACTATCGATACCGCTTAGTGATAAAGTAAAGCATTACATGGCATTTGCATTGCATACAATAAAGCGACAACCATATGGCTCCTGCCAGTTGCCGATAACTTGGTTACAAAACATGATCATCTCATACAATAAAATATAGCATCATGCCTTGACCATATCACATCACAACATGCCCTGCAAAAACAAGTTAAACATCCTCTACTTTGTTGTTGCAAGTTTTACGTGGCTGCTACGGACTGAGCAAGAACCGTTCTTACCTACGCATCAAAACCACAACGATAGTTTCTCAAGTTAGTGTTGTTTTAACCTTCTCAAGGACCGGGCGTAGCTACACTCGGTTCGACTAAAGTTGGAGAAACTGACACCCGCCAGCCACCTGTGTGCAAAGCACGTCGGTAGAACCAGTCTCGCGTAAGCGTACGCGTAATGTCAATCCGGGACGCTTCATCCAACAATACCGCCGAACCAAAGTATGACATGCTGGTAAGCAGTATGACTTATATCGCCCACAACTCACTTGTGTTCTACTCGTGCATATAACATCTACGCATAAAACCTGGCTCGGATGCCACTGTTGGGGAACGTAGTAATTTCAAAATTTTCCTACGCACACACAGGATCATCGTGATGCATAGCAACGAGAGGGGAGAGTGTTGTCCACATATCCTCGTAGACCGAAAGCGGAAGCGTTAGCACAACGCGGTTGATGTAGTCGTACGTCTTCACGATCCGACCGATCAAGTACCGAACGTAAGACACCTCCGAGTTCAACACACGTTCAGCTCGATGACGTCCCTCAAACTCCGATCCAGCCGAGCTTTGAGGGAGAGTTCCGTCAGCACGACGGCGTGGTGACGATGATGATGTTCTACCGACGCAGGGCTTCGCCTAAGCACCGCTACGATATTATCGAGGTGGATTATGGTGGAGGGGGGCACCGCACATGGCTAAGAGATCAAGAGATCAATTGTTGTGTCTATGGGGTGCCCCCTGGCAACGTATATAAAGGAGTGGAGGAGGGGGGAGAGGGCCAGCCCCTATGGCGCGCCCTGGAGGAGTCCTACTCCCTAGGATTCCCCCCTTTCCTAGGAGTCAAGGAAAGGGAAGAGAGAAGAGAAGGAAGGAGGGGGCGCAGCCCCTCCCCCTAGTCCAATTCGGACTAGGCCTTGGGGGGGCGCGCAGCATCTCCCCTCTCTTTCCCCTAAAGCCCAATAAGGCCCATATACTCACCGGCGAATTCCCGTAACTCTCCGGTAGTCCAAAAAATACTCGAATCACTCGGAACCTTTCCGATGTCCGAATATAGTCGTCCAATATATCGATCTTTATGTTTCGACCATTTCGAGACTTCTCGTCATGTCCCCGATCTCATTCGGGACTCCAAACTACCTTCGGTATATCAAAACACATAAACTCATAATACAAATCGTCACCGAACGTTAAGCGTGCGGACCCTACGGGTTCGAGAACTATGTAGACATGACCGAGACACGTCTCTGGTCAATAAACAATAGCGGAACCTGGATGCTCATATTCGCTCCTACATATTCTACGTAGATCTTTATCGGTCAAACCGCATAACAACATACGTTGTTCCCTTTGTCATTGGTATGTTACTTGCCCGCGATTCGATCGTCGGTATCTCAATACCTAGTTCAATCTCGTTACCGGCAAGTCTCTTTACTCATTCCGTAATGCATCATCCTGCAACTAACTCATTAATCACATTGCTTGCAAGGCTTATAGTGATGTGCATTACCGAGTGGGCCCAGAGATACCTCTTTGACAATCGGAGTGACAAATCCTAATCTCGAAATACGCCAACCCAACAAGTACCTTCGGAGACACCTGTAGAGCACCTTTATAATCACCCAGTTACGTTGTGATGTTTGGTAGCACACAAAGTGTTCCTCCGGTAAACGGGAGTTGCATAATCTCATAGTCATAGGAACATGTATAAGTCATGAAGAAAGCAATAGCAGAATACTAAACGGTCGAGTGCTAAGCTAACGGAATGGGTCAAGTCAATCACATCATTCTCCTAATGGTGTGATCCCGTTAATCAAATGACAACTCATGTCAATGGCTAGGAAACATAACCATCTTTGATCAACGAGCTAGTCAAGTAGAGGCATACTAGTGACACTCTGTTTGTCTATGTATTCACACATGTATCATGTTTCCGGTTAATACAATTCTAGCATGAATAATAAATATTTATCATGAAATAGGGAAATAAATAATAACTTTATTATTGCCTCTAGGGCATATGTCCATCACCACCCTTGAGGTTGAGAGCTCTGACACCATCGACAACGTTAAGGCCAAGACCTAGGGGCGCGCGCTTAGTGGCGTGCAGATCTTTGTGAAGGCTAGAAGGCGCAGTTCCTAGCAAGATCCTTGTCGAGGACGTCTGCGAGGCCCCGACAAGATCCTTGTCGGGGACATCGGCAAGACCATGGCAACGCTCCGCCACCCCGTCACCGCTCCAACGTAGTGGCCGACCTACCAGCCTGGCAAGCACCTGCGTGGTGGCATGCAGATGTTCGTGAAGATCCTGCCACCCCTCCAGCACAGCAGCTGGCATCCAACTTGGCACTGCATGCCTCGTCGGCATGGACACGTGGCGAGACGGAGCGGGGCGGCGACGGATGGGACGGGTTCTACTCCTGTTCCTGATAAAGCTGAAGGGCACGCAAGCCGCGCATTTATGGCGTTTGTCCTAAGACGCGGATGATAAATATAGACACTGTAGCTACTTTACACCTCTTGTATGCCACTGTGGCAGCCCCTTGGACATATAAAAGGAGGCCCATGGCGTACTAGAAGAGGATTCAGACTTTTGAACCTCTCGGCCCAGCTTGCATGCGGAGCAGCGAGCCGAAGCTCAAGAACACATAATATACACTCAAGCAGCACTAGGGTTTTACGCTTCTCAGTAGCTCGAACTTGGGTAAAAATATGTCGTGTTGATCATTAGATCTGCTCTTTGCACTACCCGTCTTCCCTGCCAAACTGTAGAAGGGATCCACGCGATCCCGTAGGTGTCGTTCTCGCCGACATTCACTTTATATTGCCACTTGTGATAGCGACCTTTATTATGCAATCCGTCGCTTTTATTTCTTCCCCATCACAAGTTTGTATAAAGCTTATTTTCCTCAGACTAAAATATCATACATATTTAGAGAGCAATTTTTATTGCTTTGCACCGATGGCAACTTACTTGAAGGATCTTACTCAATCCATAGGTAGGTATAGTGGACTTGACAAAACTGGGTTTAAAGATTCTGGATGCACAAGTAGTATCTCTACTTGGTGCGGAATTTTTGGCTAGCATTGGATAGAAAGTAAGCCTGACATGTATCCATGACAATATAACTTCTATTCGGATATTAAAAACATAACTCATTATGTTGTCTTCCTTGTGTAACATCAACTTATTAGCATATAATATTTTAATGAGTTCTAACAATCATAAAAGTTATCCAAGATAGTATATTCATATGTGAAACCTCTTTTCTTTATTAGTTATTATTAATTCCAATAATGATCAAAAGTATGTTTGTCAACCTTCAACAAATCTCATGCATTATACTTCTTATATGTGAAGTCATCACTCTCCATAAGGTTATATATAATATTTTATTTCCTTTATTTTTCTTCATCTGTAAAATCAAAGCAAGAAAGCAAAACACTCAAATCATAACTAATATTTATTATATAACTCTCCTACTCGATTCCATAGATAGATCATGAAGCAAAAACTTAAAGACTAGATCATACTAAAACTTCTATTCTACTAGATCGTGATTTAACCAAATGTCTAACTAAGATAGATGATAATGATAAAGATGGTGATACAATACCAGGGCACCTCCCCCAAGCTTGGCACGAGCCAAGGGGAGTGCCCGTACCCGTGTACTCAAATCTCGTTCAGAGGTGGTGTGCAATATTCTTGGCAATGATGCCTCTCAGAATGCGATTCTCCTCTTCGAGCTTATTAATTTGTTGCCTGAGATCCATAATTTCCTATGACAGTTAAAACACCGTCCACCCATGGATGCATTCTGGCTGCAGAGGAAGACGCAACACTCTTTTTCAAGTTATTATAAGAGATAAATTTTGCATTGGGAGGTTTGACCGAATCCGGCAGGATTGATTTCTTGAATTCCACATGCATGCCACCATATTGAGGAAGAGAAGTGACTTCTTGATCCTCTTCCATGGAGTCCACTCTTTTCAGGTTGGCTTCTATTTCTTCATCCATCGACCACCCATAGGGATCAACTTCACCGTACGCTCTTCGATCCACCGTGAGGTGGGAGACACGACTCTCCCCATCTGATTCTTGTGAAGAAATATTGCTCTAAATCTTCCACGGGAATAGCTCAAAACAAGAACAGAGGATATTGTCGCAATACGGTGGTCAAAACCTCCGAGTGTTTATATAATGAACTTTTACTATGCAAAGCAAGCAATCTGGGAGAAAACGGAGTCCGGATGGTGCACAAGGACTCCACAAGCTCGGGAGGCATGCCCTAGGGGGTAGGGAGCGCCCCCAGGCTTGTCACCTGCTCGTGCGCTTTCCAGACTACTTATTATTTTCCTAATTTCTTAGATATTCCAAAATGGAGTAATGTTGCTTTTATGGAGATTCTGGAGTCACTTTACTTACCGTATTACATACCTATTCCTTTTTTAGGGTTCTGGAGTGTTCCAAAAAGTTTCCTTTATGTATTCCTTCGGTGTTATAGAATGAATAATGTTAGTCTCAATATTTATAGGCGTACCTAAGATATAATGCTTAATTCTTTGTCCATTCACCACCATTGGGTTGGTGCCGTCGGTGTTGTTGATCTTGATAACACCGGACTGATAAACTTCTTCGATAATGTAGGGTCCTTCACATTTGGAGAGAAGTTTTCCTACAAGAAATCTTAAACTAGAATTGTATAGCAAGATTTGGTCACCTACATTAAATTCCCGCTTTTGTATTCTTTTGTTGTGTGATACGTCTCCAACGTATCTATAATTTATGAAGTATTTATGCCATGTTTACAACAATTTTATATGGTTTGGATGCAATTTTATATGATTTAAATGGAACTAACCTGGGCTAACGATGTTTTCAGCAGAACTACCGTGGTGTTGTTTTTTGTGCAGAAATGAAAGTTTTCCAAATGTAGCGAAACTTGTTGACGATTTTTTGGAAGAAAAGAGGCATTAGAAGCTTGATGGGAGGTCCAGAAGAGCCACGAGGGCCCCACTACCTATCAGGTCGTGCCAGAGGGGGCTGGCTCGCCCTGGTGGGTAGTGGGCCCCTCGAATCCCATCTTGATGTGAGACCGATGCAAAAAATCCTATAAATACAGAAACCCCCAGAAATAACCCTAGATCAGAAGTTCCGCCGCTGCAAGCCTCATTATCCATGAAAACGCAATAGGGAGCCTGTTCCAGCACCCTGCCGGAGGGGGAAATCATCATCGGAGGCCATCTTCATCATCCCGGCGGCCACCATGATGAGGATGGAGTAGTCCACCCTCGGGGCTGAGGGTTTGTACTAGTAACTATGTGTTTGATCACACACACACACACACACACACACACACACACACTCTCTCTCTCTCTCTCTCTCTCTCTCTCTCTCTCTCTCTCTCTCTCTCTCTCTCTCGCTCGCTCGCTCGTTTTCTTGATTTTGCACGATCTTGATGTATCGTGATCTTTGTTAATATAGTTTGATTGTATGGTGTTTTTGCCTCTCTATCTTGTTGCGATGAATTGAGTGTTTACCTTTAAGGTTTCGCTTTTATCAGACTGAATACTTCTATGGATTTGAGAACACTTGATGTATGTCTTACATATGAATACCCGTGGTGACAATGGGGTATTATATTGATTCACTTGATGTATGTTTTTACACTCAACTCGCGGATTCCCAGGTGACATTGGGGTAATCTATGCATATGGGTTGATGCACATTTTCCTCCTTGTTTCTCCAGTAGAACCCTTGGGGCACTCTTTGAGGTTCTTTGTGTAGGATTGAATATTATGAATCTGAAGTTGTTTGATGCATATCGTGTAATCAACTCACAGATACTTTTGGTGACATTGGAGTATCTAGGTGACATTATAGTTGGTTGATATGTATCATATGGTGTTATTTTGGTACGAACTCTTGGGCAGTTTGTGACACCTATAGGAATAGCTCGATAGATCGATCGGAATGGATAACTTTGAGGTGGTTTCGTACCCTACAAACAATTTCGTCTTATGTTCTCTACTAGGTAAGAACTTTAGAGGATTATTTATCGCACATTGAGGATCTAACTATTTAGCATTGTTGAGAGATTGCACTCGTGAAAGTATTAACCCTAGGCCTTATTTTCAAGCATTGCAATACCATTTGCGCTCACTTTTTTTACTTGCTACCTTGCTATTTTTTATTGTTCCTATTACAAAAATCATTATCTACTATCATTACTACACTTGTATCACCATCTCTTCGCCGAACTAGTGCACCTATACAATTTACCATTGTATTTGGTGCATTGGGGACACAAGAGACTCTTTGTTAATTGGTTGCAGGGTTCTTTGAGAGATACCGTCTTCATCCTATGCCTCCCACGGATTGATAATCCTTAGGTCATCCACTTGAGGGAAATTTACTACTGTCCTACAAAACTCTGTGCTTGGAGGCCCAACACGAGTCTACAAGAACAAGTTGTGTAGGAGACATCAAGCTCTTTTCTGGTGTCGTTGCCGGGGAGGTGAGTGCTTGAAGGCATATCTTTAGATCTTGCAATTGAATCTTTTAGTTTCTTTTTTATCACTAGTTTGGTCTATAAAAGAAAATTACAAAAAAATATGGAATTGAGGTTGCCTCATATTATTCGTCTTTATCATATCTTTCTTGAAAATGATGGAGCGGAAAACTGTGCTCAATTGATAGAAGAAGAATTCAATAAAATGTTTGGCATAAAATGTTTGAATGATGAGCATGATTGCAATCTTGTTAGTATGCTTGCTGTGAATATCCATGATGCTAATGATATGCAAAGTCATAAGCTTGGGGATGCTATATTTGATGAAGATGATATTTTTAGTCCCCCAAGTTTTGATGAGAAAATTATAATGATGATAGCATGCCTCCTATTTATGATGATTATATTGATGAAAGTGGGTTTGGAAGAGTGTCAACTCTAGGTACTAATGATCCCACTATTTTTTAGGGTGTTGAATCTTATTGTAATAATTATGAAAGTGGATTTGGAGACGTCATGACTTTATTTAATGATGAATCCACTATTTTGGAAGAGGTTTCAGTTGATTACGACAACAAAGTTCCTATCTATGATGATTATGGTGATGATATGTATGCTACAAAGTGTAATGATAACCATGAAACTCGTCATCGTGATTTTAATGTTCAATTTAGTTATGTCAATCAAGTGTCTCATGACAGTTATTTTGTTGAGTTTTCTCCCACTATTATGAATGAAAAGAAATTTGCTTATGTGGAGAGTGATAAAAAATGTATGCTTGTGGATCATGAAAAGAATGCCTTATGTGATAGTTATATTGTTGAATCCATTAATGATGCTACTGAAAATTATTATGAGAGAGGAACATATGCTTTTACATATCTCAATAATGTCAAGTTTCCTCTCTTTATGTTGAAAGTTTTGAAGTTTTGGTTCTTCTTCCTTCCTATGCTAGTTGATTCTTGTTCCCATGATGTAACATCCCAATTTTCAATTTTGATTTTATACATAGGTCATCATATGCATATCATATTTTTATTTGCATTTTGGTTGTGATCCTAGAAATCTTAAGCAACTCAAGGACCCAAGGAGAGAGTTGGAGGTTTCACATATTTTCATATTTGAATTTTCTCAAATTTGAAAAGAGAATCAAATTGGTTTTAATAATTTTTCTCTCCAATTATTTATAATATTAAAAATAAAGGAGAGAAGATAATATGACTTCTTCAAAAAGAGAGGAATATCGGAGGAATTTTTTTGAAATAAAATATATATTTTATTTAGTTTTTATTTGAGATTTTATTTGAATTAGAAAAACATGCATTTTTGAAAATTGCATTATTAGGCCAATAAAATGTTCACTTTGTTCTAAATATTAGATTTAGACGGTGAAAATTGGTTTTGGCATTTTAAGATTTTTTTTATATTTTATTAGGATTTTTCTTTGGGCAGAATTTTATTTAAAAACAAGTCTTCGCCCGACTGGGCCGAACGCCTTGCCGAGCGAGCAGGCTGCCAGCGCGCCGCCTCCCTCCCAAGACGAGGACTCGCGCCGCCGCCGCCGCCATCGAGTCCGGTGGGCACGCCTCCCGAGGCCGACTCCGACCCGGCGCCCTTCCCAAGCAGCCCCCTCCTATAAGTACTTGCCGCCACCGCCTCTCTTCTCACCCCACCAGCCACGACATCGCCGCCTCCCGAGCAGCGCCGTGCCCGCCACTTGGCCTTGACGACCGCCGCTACCATTGTCGCCGCAAGCCGCCGCCGCTTTGCTTATGACGCCGCCCTTCTCGCCGGAGTCCCGCCGCTTCACGGATCTCGCCGTTGGTCAAACCCGGCTAAACGGTATAAAACCATTCGGTTTTTTTAGGTTTACGTTTTTTTTCGGTTTTCGATTTAGATCGGTTTAGATTGTTTTTTTTACGAGTTCGTTCGTTAGGTTTTTCTTTTTGTTTTATTTTCGGCCAGGGACCTATCTGTGATTATTTTTATCGCATATTAGCCCCTGATCTTCAAACCCTCGCAACTTTTTGCTCGTTTGTCCAAATCCAGTGAAACCAATGCCAAAATCGACCCCTCTTTACAGTTAACCAAGTTGAAAATGATTTTGACAAAATTAAAATTTGGTTGCAAGCAGATTTGGTTTTGAACTTCTTTTGATCGTAGTTTGAGTTTCGTAGCTCTGACTCGATTGATTCTTTTTGCGAATCGAAGCTCTTCTCTTGTGATTTCAGTTTGAATCTTTTCATCTGAGTTTAGCCTTGTATCTATGCTTGAGTGCTTATGTATGTTATTGTTTTTTTATGATAGAGTTTCTGGAGTGCGAAGCATACTACTATGAGTCACTAGGGTGTTCAGATCGTCAGCAAGGCAAGTAACACTTTGATCATACCCTTTTATTACCCAGTTTTTATGCATTAGTCTCAGCCCTCAAACATTGCATGAGTAGGATTCTGTTTAACATGTGGGTTTTGGGAAGTAGTTGTTGAGGTAGTACCTATTGCCCTTTTCATTCAAACCCTGGGAGTTACTTCTACGTTATGCTTATACTGCTATGCTATGCTCGTAGACGTGGTTTGGTTTGAGTGATTCATGACAGATGTGAGAGTTTATTGAACTAAGGATTTATTTAAGGTGGCTACTTTAACACACATCTGGGTGGATTGTTTGTTGGCACCTGGGGAATCCAGTGCTGTCCAAGGAGATCCCGGGGAATCCGTGTGATCATCCTATGGTTTGCCACCCAGGCTCAAAGGGACCATAAGATTATTCATGCTAGAAACTTTCGTGTGCGGCCACAAGCCATTACGGGCTCTAGCATAGTTTAGTATGTGGTGTGACCTCTTTCAGTGGTAAACTAGCAAATGTAGGGGATGTAGGTGGTACGGTTGACCCGTCGAATGGGCTAATGCTTCTGAAAGACCGTGTCTTGGTCATCCATTTTTCAAACACCATGTAGTGCGAGAAATTCAACGGAGGAGATCGAGTCTTGTGGGGAAAATTGCGGAAACCTCTGCAGAGTGTACAAACTAATCATGGTTAGCCGTGTCCCCAGTTATGGACATCTTGAGTATCTGGTGCTTGAATTATTATGTTGATCTCATCACTTTACTTAATTAATTTGTTGGGTTAATGATTATTAATTTGGGATTGAGATGGGGTTTCCATTCTCAATGTTTTCAACAAACTTTGTAGTTAAATAAAATACATTCCTTTGTTGTAGGGAAAAATCAGCTTTATGCAAATGTTAACCATAGAGCCTCCACCAGCCAAATATGCATATAGTTATAGCTGTTACATGTTCATTGCTCTAGAGTGTTATTTTGCCAGCATATTCCATGTGCTGACCAGTTTCGGGCTGCAACGTATTATGTTGCAGACTTTTCAGACGAAGAGTAAGGTGCTCTAGGTCGTTGTCATGCACTCAGCTATGCCGTTGGAGTTGATGGACTCATTTACCTTCGAAGCTTCCGTTATTATCATATTTAGTTGGCCTTAAAGCCATATTATTGTAATAAGTTCTCTTTTGAGATATTCGATGTAATAAGTGTTTGATTGCACTCTGTTATAAATCCTTCGAGTATTATGTGTGTCAGCATTACCGATCCAGGGATGACACTTATGCATAGAGATTTGACCGTTTGAGGTCGGATCGCTACAAGTTGGTATCAGAGCACACGCTGACTGTAGGACGCGACCACTAAGATAAGCCCTAGGTCACCCTTCTCTACTCATTTCTGACTCCTCTCCATTTTTCCACTCTATAGATGGCGGACCCAAGGAACTAGTTTGCTCAACCGGATGAAGACACACCTGTTGGACGACACTTGAAGGAAGTCACTAGGTACCTGAACATTGGAACACCAAGCTTCACCGGGACCTACACCGCCACTTTACTAGAAGAGGAGCGTTGGATGATTCGAGTTCATGTTCCCGGAAGGACATTCGCGCCAGTTACTAAGCCCATAGACTTTTCCTTTGATGCACCAACCTGAGTCTAGGAAAGAGCATGGTAGTCCACATCGCCATGGGATCCATCGGGGAAGTTTACAACAAGGATCTTAAGGACACCATCTACCAGATATGTGGGCGCCGAGATGAGTAACGGGAGATGATTAGCACCAGGAGGGACAAGTCCATTGCAGCCTACATCCAGGAGTTAAACCAGCACATTCGTCATCAGGAGAACCAGATGTGCGCCAGCATGCTAGACCTGAAGAAGGTGATGACTAGGAACATGGAGCTTGAAGAGGAACTCAAGTCTACATGCGATGGATATGAGGAGGAAATTGTAGTGCTATTGGAGAAGAATGAAGACCTGAAGAAGAAGCTAGGAGTATTCATGGGAGACCCCGCACCTGGAGAGGACAACCATCCCGAAGACTACATCATCATCGACGACACCAACTCCGACCTCGACAGTGATGATGATTATGAAGACGAAGCTGGAGCAGATATCATGGATTCTTCCACTGATCAAAATTTTTAGTCGACCACCATATTATCAGTAGAACTTCCCCCATGTATATAGTAATAGTCCGAGCATTTTGTAATGGTAGTTAGATCGATTGTATGCCCTTGTTTGAATTGAGTGGCGATATGAATGTGTTTGTCTAATGTGTATATGGGTAGTGATTTCTCCTTAGCCTCACTCTACTCTAATCTCTCCCCTCTAAACCCATCAGATGCTTTCGAGATGTGACCCCAGATTTGTCTTCCCACCCGAGGTCACTCAGTTGATCCAACAACAGAATGCCTTGATGCAGTTGAACCAAGGCAACAACAACAACAACAACAACCCACCGCCACCACCTCCAGTTGACAACTTAGCCCGTTTTCTAAGGTTGAATCCGCCGGTGTTTTCCAGTAGCACCGAGCCGATTGTTGCTAATGACTGGCTCCGCGGGATTGGAAGGGAGCTGACCATCGCAGGTTGCACATATGCTGAGAAGGTGCGCTTTGCCGCACACCGACTGGATGGACCCGCAGCCTCATGGTGGGAGAATTACACAACCACTTTCCCCATAGCCAATGTCACTTGGGATCAATTTCAGCAAGCATTCCGCACTGCACATGTCTCAACTGGAGCTATGAGCATGAAGAAGCGTGAGTTTCGCAATTTACACCAGGGAAATCGTACTGTGGGGCAGTACGTGGATGAGTTCAACAAGTTAGCTCGCTATGTCCAAGATGATGTGGCGACAGATGCCGCGAAGCAGGAGAAGTTTATGGAAGGGCTGAATGATGAGCTGAGTATGCAGTTGATGGTAGCAACATTTGCTAACTACCAGGAGTTGGTAGATAGGGATCTGACGATTGAAGGCAAGCAGCAGCAGATAGAGAGCCGCAAAAGGAAGTATGGACAAGGGAAGTACAATTCAGGAGCTCAGTAGAAGCCTCGTTTTACCCCGAACTCGGGAGGACACACCCATCATAACCATGGAGGCCACACTCAGGAAGTTCGCATAACCACAATGGCCCCAAGAATGGAAACGGTAATGGAGCAAGCAGCAACCAGAACCGTTCCAACCCAGCAACACCCGCTAAGAAGGATCTGAGTCATGTCACATGCTACAAGTGCGGGAAGACTGGGCAGTATGCCAACGATTGTTCTGAGTTCAAGAATGGCAATGGAAATGGAAGCTCTGGGAAGAAGCCCAATCCCTTCACCAGAGGTCAGGTGAACCACATCAATTTGGAGGAGGTTGAAGAACAGCCAGATGCAGTTATAGGTAAGTTTTTGATTAAGTCATTTACTGCTCTCATTCTTTTTGATACTGGTGCATCACATTCATACATATCAAGGGGATTTGTGGACAAGTTTAAGTTGCCAACCCTAGCCCTTAGGTCACCCATGTTAGTAAGCTCGCCAGGAGCAGAGTATATGGCCAGCCGATGGTGCGATCGGTTACCCTTAACCATTGGTAGCCATGTTTTCACCTCAGACCTAATAATTTTGGAGTCACAAGGATTAATATAATACTAGGCATGGATTGGCTATCGAAGTACGGAGGAAACATTGATTGTGCTAGTAAGTCAATTTTACTCACCACTTCGGAGGGAAAGAGGATCAAGTATGTATCCAGGCATGCGCCAAGGAGGACACAAGTGAATTCCCTCTCGGGAGTTGTTCAGGAGGAACTGCCTGTTGTGAAGGATTACCCGGATGTATTTCTAGAGGAACTACTAGGCATGCCACCGGATCGAGACAGAGTTTTTGATAGAGCTGTTGCCAGGCACCGAACCAATATCAAAGAGACCGCATCGGATGCTTGCAAATGATCTGGACGAAATTAAGAAGCAGATTAAGGAGTTATTGGGGAAAGGTTACATTCGACCAAGTTCGTCACCGTGGGGAGCCCCAATGCTCTTAGTTGAGAAGAAGGATGGATCTTTGAGAATGGTTGTTGATTATCGTCCATTAAATGAAGTGACGATCAAGAACAAGTACCCACTACCGATGATCAACGATTTGTTTAACCAGCTGCAAGGAGGTAAAGTATTCTCTAAGATTGATCTGCGATCAGGATACCACCAGTTGAAGATTCGGGAACAGGATATACCTAAGATAGCTTTTACCACAAGGTACGGGCTATATGAGTACACGGTCATGTCTTTTGGACTGACTAATGCCCCCGCCTATTTCATGAGTATGATGAACAAGGTGTTCATGGAGTTTTTGGATAAGTTTGTTGTGGTATTCATTGATGATATTTTTGTATACTCGAAGAATGAAGAGGAACACAAGGAACACTTGCGCTTAGTCCTCGAGAGGCTCAGGGAACACCAGCTGTATGCCAAGTTCAGCAGGTGTGAGTTTTGGTTGAAGGAAGTTGGATTCCTTGGACATGTTATATCGGGAGAAGGTATAGCAGTAGACCCTACCAAGGTTAAATCCGTCACTGAGTGGTTGGCACCCACCTCAGTTGGATAAATCCACAGTTTTCTTGGACTCGCAGGATATTACAGGAGGTTCATTGAGAATTTTTCCAAGATTGTGAAACCCATGACGGAGTTGTTGAAGAAGGACACCAAGTTCAAATGGGCCGAGGATTGTGAGGCCACTTTTCAGGAGTTGAAGAAATGTTTGGTTACAGCCCCAGTGCTGATTCTTCCGGATATACACAAGGATTTACAAGTGTATTGCGATGCTTATCGCCAAGGACTTGGAGGTGTACTTATGCAGGACGGAAGGGTTGTTTCATACGCCTCACGTCAACTTCGACCTCATGAGAAGAATTATTGTAACATCCCAAATTTTTAATTTGGAATGTTATACATTAGGTCATCATGCATATCATATTTTCTCGCATTTTTTTTCCGATCCTAGAAATTTCACGCAACTCAAGGACCCTCGGAGAGAGTTGGAAGTTTCATCATTTTCATATTTGGGATTTTCCAAAATTTTGAAAATAGGATCATTGGATTATTTAAATTATCTTCATAAAGTTTTTCCTACAAAAATATTTTGAGAGGGAATAATATGACTTTCCCAAGCAATTAGGAAAAATGAAGGTATTATAAATAAACCAAATTTGGTTTTGGAAGATTTATTTTGCTTAGGCAAAAATGAGCATTTTAAAATTTTTATGCATGTATATTGTTTTTAAAGTTCATTTTGTTCGACTCATTTTTAGGAGTCGGGGAAAATTTGTTTTATTTAAATCCGAGTTCGTTTGGTATTTTTTTATTCGATTTGGTTTAATTTTTATTTAAAAAAAAACAGCGCCCCCCCTGACCGAGGCCCAGCCGGCCCAAGCCAGCCAGGCCCAGGCCAGCGCCCCGGCCCACCCCCGCCTCCTCCCGCGCGCGCCGCCCCCGAGTCCCGCCGACGCGCCGCCGCCCGCCCGAGTCCTGCCGGACCCGCGCCTGACCCCTCCCAAGCCACCGCCCCCCCCGCCTTTATAACCCCCTGACTCTCTCTCTCCCAACCCACCACGGAGCCGACCGCCGCCCAGGCCGACGCCGACCCGCCGCCATGATGGGACGCCGCCGCCGCCGCCGCCGCCGTGGACCCCGCCGCCCGACGCCGAACCCGCCGAGCCCGCCGGACCCGCGGACCTCGCCGGCGATCGCGGAGGTAGCCACCGCCGCCCAGCGCCGATTCGGTTTTTTCCTCGAACCGTCGGTTTATTTAAAAAAAAATATGTGCGTTTTTCTAAAAACCTAGATTGGTTTTGTTTTTTCGGTTTTCTTATTTAACGAACGCTCACCGAACCGTTCGTTTCAATGAACGCGTTCGTTAGATTCGATTCGTTAACTAACGCTCGCTTTTAACTCGTTCGTCGTTTTTCTTTTTAATCGGAATTAATCCGTTATTTTCTCGATTTGATTTCAGATCTGATTTTCAAAACTGTTTTATTTCTCGCTCGCTTATCGAATCAGGTGATTCAAGCGCTGGAGTTTAAATGAACGAAACCGCCGTTCCGATTACCCTACTTTCACAGAGTTTTGCTACTGTGAAATTTTGACCTAATTTCAGTTCGTTAAACCGAGACGTTCTCTCTCGAGTTTCGACTTTCGGAGTTTGTTTTGATTCGATTCTTTTGCAACCAGGGTTCTTAAGTTGAACTTTCTGGTTAGATCTTTTATTCGAGATTTCCCTGTGCATTAGATGAGTACTTATTGTATGCTTGTTGTTTGTCTGCGTTAGATCACCCGGAGTGCGCCGCTTGTTATTTCAATCTCTAGGACTCATGGATCATCAGCAAGGCAAGTAACACTTGATCATATCTTTTCTCATACCCAGTTTTTGTGCATTAGATCTATTTCCTCAAACACTTGCATGATTAGGATCTAATTAAATTGTGGGTATTGGGAAGTAGATTGAGGTAGTACCTATTACTGTTTTACTTATGAAACCTTGGGAGTTACTTCTACGCTTGCTTGTTCATGCCATGCTATGCTAGTAGACGTGGATTGGGTGAGTGAATATCCATGACAGATGTGAGATTGTTAATTAATGGTTTATCTAAGGTGGCAACCTAACACACATCTGGGTGGATTGAGGCACTGGTTTCTATCAGACTTGACTCAGATTTCTTCGGACCGCCACCTGTGCTCTAAGGGATCATAAGATTATTCAAACTGAAACTTCCGTGTGCAGCCACAAGCCAATTATGGGCTCTGGCGTAGTTGACTAAGTCGTGCGAACTCTTATGGGTAGGCTTGCTGATGTAGGGGATGTAGGTTGGTACGGTCTACCCACATGTAAGGTGCTAGCGCTTCTGAAAGACTATGTCTCGGTCATCCGTTTCTCAAACACCATGTAGTGCGAGAACCAAGCGGAGGCGATCGAGTCTTGTGGGGAAAAGTGCGCAAACCTCTGCAGAGTGTATAAACTAATCATGATTAGCCGTGTCCCCGGTTATGGACAATTTGAGTATCCGGTACTTGATTATCATGTGAATCTCAACATGTTACTTCTAAATAAAAGTATTTGGGTTTTGATGAGTACTTTTTAATTGGGATTGAGGATGCTGTCAACCATTCTCAATGTTTAACAACCACCATGATAGTTAAATAAAATTATTCCTTTGATGTAGGAAAAATCAGCTTTATGCAAATGTAATCAGAGAGCCTTACCACCAGCCAAATATGCATGTAGTATAGGCTTATTCTTTCATTGCTCTTTATGTGTTACATTGCCAAGATATTCCATGTGTGACCGTTTTGGCTGCAACTTTTCACGTTGCAGACTTTTCGCATTTGACGAGTAAGGTGTTAGGTCGTGGTTCTATACTCAGTGATGCCGTTGGAGTTGATGGACTCGCTTATCTTCCAAGCCTTCCGCTGTTATTATTAGATGGCCTTAAGCCATATTATTGTATTCAGTTCCCTTGTGGACAACGATGTAATAAGTGTGTGATTGCCACTCTGCTATAAATCCTTCAAGCATGTGTGGTGTCAAGATATCGATCCAGGATGACACCGAGCACGAGACTTGATCCATTCGGGTCTGGTCGCTACAGAGAATGGTATCAGAGCACACGCTGACTGTAGGACACGACCACTAAGTTAAAGCCATAGATCACTCTCTCTTCCCATTTTCTAACTCCTCATCTTTTCTACTCTCTTTAGGATGACGGACACGAAGATCAAGTACACCCAACCGGATGAAGGCACACCTTTTGGATTTCACTTGAAGGAAGTTACTAAGTGCCTGAACATTGGATTACCAAGCTTCACCGGGACTTTCAACGCCACTCTGCCTGAAGAGGAGCGCTGGAAGATTCATGCTCATGTTCCAGGAAGGACATTCGCCCCAATCACCAAGCCTATAGATAGTGTTTTCAGTGCACCAACTTGGAGTCTGGGAAAGAGCATGGCAGCTCACATCACCATGGGACGCATTGGAGAAGTTTATCAAGAAGATCTCAAGGACACCATCTACCAGATTTGCGGACGCCGAGACGACAACTGGGACGTCGTCAACACCAAGAAGGATAGGTCCATTGCAGCTTTCATCCAGGAGTTAAATCAGCACATTCGACGCCAGGAGAATCAAATGTGCAATGACATGTTGGAGTTGCAGAAGACGAAGGAAAGGATCATCGAACTGGAAGAAGAACTAAAGACTACACGCAAAGACTACATGAACGAGATCGTAGCTCTGGCAAGACACAATAACGATCTTAAGTACGAGATCAAGAACTCAAGAAGAAGTTGGCGCCAGAATGAAGACCAGTATGTCGAACACCCAATCGACTACATCAACATCGACGACACAGATTCGGATCCAAGTGAACCCGATTTTGAAGACGAAGTCGAGCAGACATCATGGAGTCTTCCACCGGTTCAAATTAGTAGAAGTCCCCCAAATATTAGTAGTATTCCCTCCATGTAAACATTATAGTACACGCACTTTTGCGATAGTTAGATCGTTGTAAGCCCTTGTTTGATTGAATGAAGTGATTTTGTGTGCATTTGCTCATGTGCATTTGGGTAGTGATTCCCCTTAGACCTTCTATTCTACATTTCTCTTCTTTTCTAAACCCATCAGATGCCTCCGAGACGCGACCCCGGATTCGTTTTTCCGCCAGAGATCACCCAATTGATCCAGCAGCAGAATACCCTGATTCAAACATTGGTGCAGAACAACAACAACAACAACCCACCGCCACCACCACCACCTGCGGATCATCTGACTCGCTTCCTTAGATGAACCGCCGTGTATTCCAGCAGCACCGAGCCAATTGTAGCAGATGACCTGGCTCCGCAAGATAGGAAGGAGCTGACCACGCAGGATGCACAGATGGAGAAAAGTGAAGTTTGCAGACATCAGCTTGAAGGACCCGCAGCAGATGGTGGGAGAATTTCACAGCCACTTATCCGTGGACACCGCCACATGGGACCAGTTTCAAGAAGCTTTTCGACAGCCCATGTTTCAGCAGGAGCCATGGCCATGAAGAAGCGTGAGTTTCGCAACTTACGCCAAGGAGGAAGGACAGTTGGCAAGACGTGGATGACTTTAGCAAGTTAGCACGTTATGCCCCAGATGACGTTGCTACAAATGCAGCTAAACAGAGAAGTTTCTAGAAGGACTGAATGATGAGTTCAGATGCCATTGATGGTAGCAAGTTTCAACAACTACCAGGAGTTAGTAGACCGAGCTCTCATGATCGAAGGAAAGCAGAAGAATTGAGAACTGCAAGCGGAAGTATGGACAAGGAAGTATAACTCGATCCCGGCAGAAGCCTCGTTATACCCCTAAATCAGGAATTCAGTTTCAGCATACCCATGGAGGAGGTAATTCAGATAACCATAATGGCACCAAGAATGGGAACGGGAATGGAGGAAGCAACGAATGAACCGCACCAACCCGTCAACACCATCCAAGGTAGACTGAGTCACATTACTTGCTTTAAGTGCCGCAAGATCGGGCACTATGCAAATGACTGCCCGTAAGGCCGAATGGAAATGGCAATGGAAGCTCGAAAGAAGCCCAACCCTTTCAACAGGGGACAAGTGAACCACATTGATGTGGAGGAGGTTGAAGATCAGCCCGATGCAAGAATCGGTAAGTTTTTGGTTAAGTCTTTTACTGCAGTTGTTCTTTTTGATTGGTGCATCGCATTCATACATATCAAGGGATTTGTGGATAAGTACAAGTTACCAACCCAAGCCCTTAGGTCACCCATGCTAGTAACCTCACCCGAGCAGAGTACATGGCTAGTAAATGGTGTGATCGATCGCCACTAAGGATTGGACACTATGTTTTCCCCTCGCACCTAATAGTTCGGAATCCCAAGGATTGGATGTGATATTAGGTATGGATTGGTTATCAAAGTATGGAGGAAACATAGATTGTACCACAAGGTCAATTTTGCTCACCACACCGTAAGGAAGAAGGATTAAGTATGTATCACGGCACGAGCCGAGGAGAGCACAAGTTAATTGCTTATCGTGAGTGGTACAGAAGAAGTACCGGTGGTGAAAGATTATCTGATGTATTTCGGAAGAGTTACCGTGAATGCCACCGGATAGAGACATTGAGTTTTGATCGAGCTGTTGCGTGAACAGGCCCGATATCGAAGCGACCGTCATGTGATGCCCGCAAAGGATTTGGCAGAAATTAAGAAGCAGATTAAGGAACTATTGGATAAAGATTTTATTCGCCCAAGTTCTTCACCTTGGGGATCACCCGTTTTATTGGTGGAGAAGAAGGATGGATCTTTGAGAATGGTTGTTGATTATCGTGGATTGAATGAAGTAACAATCAAGAACAAGTACCCACTACCTATGATAAATGATCTGTTTGATCGCTTGCAAGGAGCCAAAGTGTTTTCTAAGATCGACTTGCGATCAGGGTATCATCAGTTGAAGATTCGGGAGCAGGACATACCCAAGACAGCATTTACCACGAGATATGGACTGTATGAGTATACCGTTATGTCATTTGGACTGACTAACGCACCAGCCTATTTCATGAACCTGATGAACAAAGTGTTTATGGAATTTTTGGACAAGTTCGTCGTGGTGTTCATTGATGACATTTTGATTTTTTCGAAGAATGAAGAGGAACACAAGGAACATTTGCGATTGGTTTTGGAAAAACTGAGGGAACACCGGTTGTATGCCAAGTTCAGCAAATGTGAGTTTTGGCTAAAGGAAGTTGGATTTCTCGGACATGTTATATCCGGAGAAGGAATAGCAGTTGACCCCACAAAAGTTGAGACCGTAACCAAATGGGAAGCACCAACGACAGTTGGAGAGATTCGGAGTTTCCTTGGACTCGCAGGATACTACCGAAGATTCATTGAGAATTTCTCAAGAATTGCAAAGCCTATGACTGAATTATTGAAGAAGGAAAACAAATTCGTATGGACTGAGGACTGTGAGACAAGTTTTCAGGAATTGAAGAAAAGATTGGTTACCTCACCAGTTTTGATATTGCCAGATCAAACTAAGGATTATGAGGTGTATTGCGACGCTTCACGTCGAGGACTTGGAGCAGTGCTTATGCAGGAAGGAAGAGTTGTTTCAGATGCTTCACGACAACTTAAGCCCCATGAGTTGAATTATGCCACTCATGATTTGGAGTTAGCAGTCACAGCATGCCTTGAAGACGTGGAGACATTTTCTCATTGGAAATCATTGTGAAGTATATACGGATCACAAGAGTTTGAAGTACATCTTCACACGTATGAATTGAATCTCGAGCAGAGGAGATGGTTAGAGCTAATCAAGGATTACGATATGAGATTGCATTACCACCCCGGAAAGGCTAATGTCGTAGCTGACGCATTGAGCCGTAAGAGCCATGTCAATGCCCTAATGATGGGAGGAATACCCAATGAGTAGCCGAGGACCTTCAAGAGCTATGTTTGGAAATAGTTCCGAGAGGCTATGTAGCAGCATTGGAGATTCAGTCGACATTGATGGACAAAATCAGAAAAGCCCAAAAGGCAGATAAGGAAGTTGCCGCTATAAAGGAGAAAATGAGCAAAGGAAAGGCTAAAGGATTTCGTGAGGATGAACACGATACCCTATGGTTTGAAGACCGTGTTTATGTGCCCAATGACCCAGAGATCAGGAAGTTGATTCTACAAGAAGCCCATGATTCACCCTATTCGATTCACCCAGGAAATACCAAGATGTATTTGGATTTGAAGAATATTTTCTGGTGGACCGGAATGAAGAAGGATATTGCGGAGTATGTAGCAATTTGCGACGTATGTCGAAAGTAAAGGCGAGCATCGAAGCCAGCAGGATTGTTACAACCATTGCCGATACCGAATGGAAGTGGGATAAACTAGGCATGGATTTCATCACAGGTTTGCCAAAGACCCGCTCAGGATATGACTCGATTTGGGTCATAGTCGACCGTTTGACCAAGGTAGCTCATTTCATTCCAGTCAAGACTACCTATAGCAGTGCTAAGTTGGCAAAGATATACATGACCAGAATTGTGTGTTTACACGGAGTTCCAAGGAGCATTGTATCAGACAGAGGAACCCAGTTTACTTCGAAATTTTGGAACCAGTTGCACGAAACATTGGGAACCAGATTGGAATTCAGCACAACATTCCACCCACAGACCGATGGACAAACTGAGAGAGTCAATCAGATTTTGGAAGACATGCTGAGAGCTTGTGCACTAGATTACGGATCTAGTTGGGATGATAATTTGCCGTATGCAGAATTTTCCTACAATAACAGTTACCAAACCAGCTTAAAAATGGCACCTTTCGAGGCCTTGTATGGAAGAAGGTGTAGGACACCATTGTCATGGGACTAAACCGAGATCGTCCATTATTTGGACCAGATTTGATTAAGAGTCGAGCAATGAAGGTTGTTGATTCGAGACAGGCTCAAGGTAGCCCAGTCCAGACAGAAGAGCTACGCCGATTCAAAGCGCAAAGCGATTGAGTACGAAGTTGGAGACAGAGTATATCTCAGAGTATCCCCGCTTCGAGGAGTTAAGCATTTTGGAGTCAAAGGAAAGTTAGCACCCCATTTCGTTGGACCATATAAGATTTTGCAACGCATGGGAGAAGTTGCTTATAAGTTGGTATTGCCAGAAGGACTGTCAGGAGTTCATGATGTATTCCATGTTTCTCAGTTGAAGAAATGTCACCCCGAGATAGCAGAGGTACCGTTAAGAGACACAGTGCCACTAGAGGCAATTCAGTTGAAGGATGACTTGACATATGAGGAAAAGCCAGTTAAGATTCTCGATTATGCCAGCAGAGTTACTCGCAGCAAGGTTATCAAGTTTTGCAAAGTTCAGTGGAGCCACCACACTGAGGATGAAGCCACCTGGGAAAGAGAGGAAGTTTTGCTTAAAGACCATCCTCACCTATTTTCTAGTTAACCCAATCTCGAGGGCTAGATTCATCTTAAGGGTAGGTTTGTAACATCCCAAATTTTTAATTTGGAATGTTATACATTAGGTCATCATGCATATCATATTTTCTCGCATTTTTTTTCCGATCCTAGAAATTTCACGCAACTCAAGGACCCTCGGAGAGAGTTGGAAGTTTCATCATTTTCATATTTGGGATTTTCCAAAATTTTGAAAATAGGATCATTGGATTATTTAAATTATCTTCATAAAGTTTTTCCTACAAAAATATTTTGAGAGGGAATAATATGACTTTCCCAAGCAATTAGGAAAATGAAGGTATTATAAATAAACCAAATTTGGTTTTGGAAGATTTATTTTGCTTAGGCAAAATGAGCATTTTAAAAATTTTATGCATGTATATTGTTTTTAAAGTTCATTTTGTTCGACTCATTTTAGGAGTCGGGAAAATTTGTTTTATTTAAATCCGAGTTCGTTTGGTATTTTTTATTCGATTTGGTTTAATTTTATTTAAAAAAAACAGCGCCCCCCGACCGAGGCCCACCGACCCAAGCCAGCCAGGCCAGGCCAGCGCCCTGCCCACCCGCCTCCTCCTCGCGCGCCGCCGCCGCCCGAGTCCCGCCACAGACGCCATCGCCGCCGCCCGAGTCTGCCCGGACCCGGCGCCCTGACCCCTCCCAAGCCACCGCCCCCTCGCCTTTATAACCCCCGGACCTCTCTCTCTCTCCCCAACCCACCGCCTTGAGCCGCCGCCGCCCAGCGCCGACGCCGACCCGCGCCCATGATGACGCCCGCCGCCGCCGCCGCCGTGGACCCCGCCGCCGACGCCGAACCCCGCCGAGCCCCGCCGGACCCCGCCGGACCTCGCCGGCGATCGCCGGAGGTAGCCACCGCCGCCCCGCGCCGATTCGGTTTTTCCCCTCGAACCGTCCGGTTTATTTAAAAAAAATATGTGCGGTTTTTTTAAAACCTAGATTGGTTTTGTTTTTTTCGGTTTTCTTATTTAACGAACGTTCACCGAACCGTTCGTTTCAATGAACGCGTTCGTTAGATTCGTTCTGTTAACGAACTTTCGCTTTTTAACTCGTTCGTCGTTTTTCTTTTTAATCGGAATTAATCCCTTATTTTCTGATTTGATTTCAGATCTGATTTTCAAAACTGTTTTATTTCTCGCTCGTTTATCGGAATCAGGTGATTCAAGCGGCTGGAGTTTCGTAACGAAACCGCCGTTCCGATTACCCTACTTTCACAGAGTTTTGCTACTGTGAAATTTTGACCTAATTTCAGTTCGTTAAACCGAGACGTTCTCTCTCGAGTTTCGACTTTCGGAGTTTGTTTTGATTCGATTCTTTTGCAACCAGGGTTCTTAAGTTGAACTTTCTGGTTAGATCTTTTATTCGAGATTTCCCTGTGCATTAGATGAGTACTTATTGTATGCTTGTTGTTTGTCTGCGTTAGATCACCCGAGTGCGCCGCTTGTTATTTGAATCTCTAGGACTCATGGATCATCGCAAGGCAAGTAACACTTGATCATATCTTTTCTCATACCCAGTTTTTGTGCATTAGATCTATTTCCTCAAACACTTGCATGATTAGGATCTAATTAAATTGTGGGTATTGGGAAGTAGATTGAGGTAGTACCTATTACCTGTTTTACTTATGAAACCTTGGGAGTTACTTCTACGTTTGCTTGTTCATGCCATGCTATGCTAGTAGACGTGGATTGGGTGAGTGAATATCCATGACAGATGTGAGATTGTTAATTAATGGTTTATCTAAGGTGGCAACCTAACACACATCTGGGTGGATTGAGGCACCTGGTTTCTATCAGGACTTGCCTGTATTTCTTGGACCGCCACCGTGCTCTAAGGGATCATAAGATTATTCAAACTGGAAACTTCCGTGTGCAGCCACAAGCCAATTATGGGCTCTGGCGTAGTTGACTAAGTCGTGCGAACTCTTACGGGTAGGCTTGCTGATGTAGGGGATGTAGGTTGGTACGGTCTACCCACATGTAAGGTGCTAGCGCTTCGAAAGACTATGTCTCGGTCATCCGCTTCTCAAACACCATGTAGTGCGAGAACCAAGCGGAGGCGATCGAGTCTTGTGGGGAAAAGTCGCAAACCTCTGCAGAGTGTATAAACTAATCATGATTAGCCGTGTCCCCGGTTATGGACAATTTGAGTATCCGGTACTTGATTATCATGTGAATCTCAACATGTTACTTCTAAATAAAAGTATTTGGGTTTTGATGAGTACTTTTAATTGGGATTGAGGATCTGTCAACCATTCTCAATGTTTAACAACCACCATGATAGTTAAATAAAATTATTCCTTTGATGTAGGAAAAAATCAGCTTTATGCAAATGTAACCGTAGAGCCTTACCACCAGCCAAATATGCATATAGTATAGGATTATTCTTTCATTGCTCTTTATGTGTTACATTGCCAGCATATTACATGTGCTGACCCGTTTTCGGGCTGCAACTTTTCACGTTGCAGACTTTTCGAACGATTTAGTAAGGTGTTAGGTCGTGGTTCTATACTCGGTGATGCCGTTGGAGTTGATGGACTCGCTTATCTTCCAAGCCTTCCGCTGTTATTATTAGATGGCCTTAAGCCATATTATTGTATTCAGTTCCCTTGTGGACAACGATGTAATAAGTGTGTGATTGCCACTCTGCTATAAATCCTTCAAATCTTGTGTGGTGTCAAGATTCTCGATCCAGGATGACATCGAGCACAGAGACTTGATCCATTCGGGTCTGGTCGCTACAATTATGCCACCCATGATTTGGAGTTAGCAGCCGTAGTGCATGCGCTTAAGACCTGGAGACATTTTCTTATTGGAAACCGTGGTGATGTGTACATGGATCACAAGAATTTGAAGTATATTTTCACGCAGAAGGAGTTGAATCTCAGGCAGAGGAGATGGTTGGAGTTAATAAAGGATTATGATATGAAGCTGCATTATCATCCAGGAAAGGCAAATGTAGTAGCAGACGTTTTGAACCGCAAAAGCTATGTCAATACCCTAGTAAGGGGAGGATTACCGCAAGAGTTAGTCGAAGATCTCAAGGAACTTCGGTTGGAGATAGTTCCAAGAGGTTTTGTTGCAGCAATGGAAGTTCAGTCTACATTATTGGGAAATATTCGAGAAGCTCAAAAGGATGACAAGGAAATTGCGGAGATAAAGGAGAAGATGAGCAAAGGAAAAGCCAAGGGTTTTCGTGAGGATGAGCACGAAACTTTATGGTTTGAGGATCGTGTTTATGTGCCCAATAATGTGGAGATCAGGAAGTTAATACTTCATGAAGCTCATGATTTGCCATATTTGATACACCCCGGAAACACCAAGATTTTTTTGGATTTGAAGGAACATTTCTGGTGGATAGGTATGAAGAAGGATATCGCCGAGTATGTAGCCATATGTGATGTATGTCAGAGAGTTAAAGCCGAGCATTAGAAGCCGGCAGGATTGCTTCAGCCAATGCTGATACCCGAATGGAAGTGATACAAGCTTGGCATGGATTTCATCACCGGATTACCCAGGACCTGATCGGGATATGATTCTATCTGGGTAGTAGTTGATCGTTTGACCAAAGTGGCTCACTTTATCCTAGTGAAAACCACCTATACGAGTGCGAAGTTGACCAGGATATATATGACCAGGATCGTATGTCTGCATGGAGTTCTGAGGACCATCGTATCAGATAGAGGAACACAGTTTACTTCGAAGTTTTGGAATCAGTTGCACCAGACTTTGGGTACCAGGCTAGAGTTCAGTACAACCTTTCATCCGTAGACAGACGGACAGACTGAGAGAGTCAATCAGATGCTGGAGGACATGTTGAGAGCTTGTGCGCGAGATTATGGATCCAGTTGGGATGATAATTTACCTTACGCATAGTTCTCATACAACAACAGTAACATGCTAGTTTGAAGATGGCACCTTTCGAAGCGTTGTATGGAAGGAGGTGCATGACACCGTTAATGTGGGATGAAGTTGGAGACCTTCAATTGTTTGGCCCAGATTTGATCAAAGAATCTGAAGAGAAGGTTAAGTTGATTCGAGATAGATTGAAGGTAGCTCAGTCCAGGCAGAAGAGTTACGCCGACACCAAACGCTAGGAGGTAGTCTATGAAATCGGAGATAGAGCATATCTTCGTGTGTCACCACTCCGAGGAGTTAAATGATTTGGAGTTAAGGGAAAGTTAGCCCCGAGATTTGTAGGACCATACTGAGTTTTGGAGCGTATGGGAGAAGTGGACTACAAGTTGGAGTTAACCGAAGGAGTTCATGATGTGTTTCATGTTTCTCAGTTGAAGAAGTGCCATGCTGAGATGGTCGATATTCCTCTAAGAGATACAGTGCTCCTGGAAGCAATTCAGTTCAAGAGTGATCTGACCTACGAGGAGAAACCAGTCAAGATCCTCGAGTTTGCCAGCCGAGTTACCTGCAGCAAGGTTATCAAGTTTTGCAAGGTTCAGTGGAGCCACCATACCGAGGATGAAGCCACCTGGGAGCGAGAAGAAGACCTACGTAAATACCACCCACACCTATTTTCTAGCCAACCCAAATCTCGAGGGCGAGATTCATCTTAAGGGGGTAGGTTTCTGATACGTCTCCAACGTATCTATAATTTATGAAGTATTCATGCTATTATACTATCCTTCTAGGATGTTTTATATGCATTTATATGATATTTTATATGATTTTTGGGACTAACCTATTAATCTAGAGCCCAGTGCCAGTTTCTGTTTTCTCCTTGTTTTAGAGTATCGTAGAAAAGGAAAACTAAACGGAGTCTAATTGACATGCCACTTGACGGCGATCATTTTTGGACCAAAAGAAGCCCACGGAGTACCAGAAGCAGGCCAGAAGAGTCCCGGGCTGCCCACGAGGGTGGGGGCAGGTTAGCGCGCGCCCCCTTCCTCGTGGACAGCCCGGAGACCCCCCTGACGTGAAATCAACGCAAAACTCTTCTATATATACCCAAACTTCCAAAAAGAAACATAGATCGGAAGTTCCTCTGCCGCAAGCCTCTGTAGCCACGAGAAGTCAATCTAGGCCCTCTCCGGCACCCTGCCGGAGATCATCACCGGTGGCCATGGAGGAGTATCCCGAAGGGGCCATCATCACCATGAAGGCCAAGGACCAGAGGGTGGAGGCCATGGAGGAGGAAGCGCAAGGGGTAGAACCTTTCCTCCTCTCTTCCAGTGGCGCCTTAGTGCCATCGGGAGGGGAATCATCGCCACGATGATCGTCTTCATCAACATCACCATCATCATCACCATCCTCATCTCTTTTACGCGGTCCACTCTCCCGCACCCCGCTGTAATCCCTACTTGAACATGGTGCTTTATGCCACATATTATGATCCACTGATGTGTTGCCATCCTATGATGTTTTGAGTAGATATCTTTTGTCTTTGGGTTGATTGATGATCTAGATTGGTATGAGTTGTATGTTTTACTTTGGTGCTGTCCTATGGTGCCCTCCGTGTCGCGCAAGCGTGATGGATTCCCGCTGTAGGGTGTTGCAATACGTTCATGATTCGCTAATAGTGGGTTGGTGAGTGACTGAAACACAAACCCGAGTAAGAGGGATTGTTGCGTATGGGAATAAAGAGGACTTGATGCTTTAATGCTATGGCTGGGTTTTATCTTAATGATCTTTAGTAGTTGCGGATGCTTGCTAGAGTTCCAATCATAAGTGCATATGATCCAAGTAGAGAAAGTATGTTAGCTTATGCCTCTCCCTCATATGAAACTTCAATAGTGATTACCGGTCTTGTTAACAATTGCCTAGGATAATTCCGCACACCGATCCACCATTATTCCACACTCGCTATTTATATTACTTAGTAATATATTCTAACTTTATGATAACAATCCCTACTTTTATATTTTAGCTCTCCGATATCATACAAAGTTATCCACTTCATACCCACAACGTAGTTTTATTTCTTGTTGCTAGTTGGAAGCAAACGTTCGGTGCACGTAGAGTCGTATCAGTGGCAGATAGGGCTTGAGAGAATATTGATCTTACCTATAGCTCCTTGTGGGTTCGACACTCCATACTTATCACTTCCACCTTTGGAAATTGCTACGATGATTCCCTGCACTTGGGGATTATCAAGCTCTCTTCTGGCGCCGTTGCCGGGGAGCAATAGCGTGGGGTTGATATTCTCGTGTGTGCTTGTTTGCTTTCTTCACTAAGTAGATTTTGCTTTTTCCTTTTTGTTTCTGTTTAGTTGTGGGTGAAACATACAATTTTTTTTAAAGAATGGAAATACAAAAAAATATTACTTGCCTCTCATGCCTAAAACATTTTTCAAAAAAGAGAAGTGATTGGAAAGTTATGCATTGAAGAAGTGAGGGTCGACCTTGAGCACTTGTGTTCATGCTCACGGAAACAATGTAGAATTTTTCATGGAAGTTTCTCTGTAAATAATTATCCCCTTGTATATATCCATTGTATTATAAAAATAATGTGCCAAGCTTTGGTTTTAGGATGATTAGATTGCTTGTTTACTATGTGCAGAACAAAAACAGAAACTTTGGCTGTAGTGCATGAATTTACATTTTTTACTGGAGAGTCAAATGGGTATGAAACTTTTTGCACATTACTTCTGTACAAAGTTTTCAAATTGTCAAATTTAGTTCATATTTTTAGGAGATACAGAAGTTTACCAAACATCCAGATTACTACAGACTGTTCTGTTTTTAACAGATTCTGCTGTGCGTGTGTTGTTTGCTTATTTCGATGAATCTATGGCTAGTATCGGAGGGTATGAACCATAGAGAAGTTGGAATACAGTAGGTTAGAATTAGTTCATTACAGTACCTAAAGGTAGTGATTTGTTTTATTACACTAACGGATCTTGCAAGTTTTTGTTAAAGTTTTGTGTGGATGAAGTGTCCGAAGGTCGAGGAGCTATCAATATGGGAAGAATAAAGAGAGGCAAGAGTTCAAGCTTGGGGATGCCCAAGGCACCCCAAGTAAATATTTCAAAGGATACTCAAGCATCTAAGCTTGGGGATGCCCCGGTTGGCATCCCATCTTTCTTCTTCAACAAATATCGGTATACCTCGGTTTTTGCTTTGTTCACATGATTTGTGTCCTTTGTGTTTTTGTTTTTCCTTTAAGAACCATGCTAGAATGAGATAGCCCTTCATTGATTTATAGAATACTTCATTTGCTTCACTTAAATCTTTTAAGTATGATCTTATAGAATTGCTCTTTGTGCTTCACTTATATCTTTTGAGTATGGTTTTCTAGAATGCTTCATGTGCTTCACTTATACATTTTGAGCTTGGATATATGTTAGTCTATATTAATTTTAGAATGCTCCATGAACTTCATTTATATCTTTTGGAGTATGAATAATAATATAATTTAAAGTGAGTTTGGAAGAGTGTCAACTTTAGGAAATAGTGATCCCACTATTTTGGAGAGTGTTGAATCTTAGTGTGATATTTATGAAAGTGGATTTGGAAGAGTGTCAACTTTTGTTAGTAATGATTCCACTATTTCGTAAGAGGTTCCAATTGAGTATGAGAACATACTTGATATCCATGATGCTACTGAAAATTATTCTGAGGGAGGAATACATGCTTGTAGGAGTTGCAATAATATCAAGTTTCCTCTCTAAGTGCTTAAAGTTTTGAAGTTATACTTGTTTTGCCTTCCTATGCTAGTTGATTATTGTTCTTATAAATTGTGTGATCACAAAATCCCTAGGCATAGGAAGTGGGTTATATTTAAATGTGCTAGTCATATTATTCAAGATGCTCTCCTTGTGCTTCAATTCCTATCTTTTATGCGAGCATCATTGAAATCATCATGCCTAGCTAAAAGGCATTAAAGAAAAGCGCTTGTTAGGAGACAACTCAATATTTACCCTTACTGCTTTTTGTGTGTTTAAATGATTAAGCTACTGTAGTAATCATGTTTTATAGCTTTTGTTTCAATAAAGTGCCAAGTAAGACCTTTGGGAAGACTTGGGTGAAAGTTAATGTGATCTTTCTGTAAAAAACAGAAACTTTGCGCTCACGAGAATAGATGTCAATTTTTACAGAAGAGTTCTTTTGAGTTGATTCTTTTTGCAGAAGATTAATAGACAAATTCCTCACGTCCACCAATTTATTTCGTAATTTTTGGAGTAGCAGAAGTATGGTTATTGTTCAGATCAGACTGTTCTGTTTCTGATAGATTCTGTTTTCATTGCATAGTTTGCTTGTTTTCTAGTTTCCATGGCTTATATTCCTCAATATAAATTGTAGAAATGATATGGTACAGTAGGAATTGTGTGAGAACAATTATGAACCTTGTCTTTGATAGTACCAAAGTGAATGGTTTGCTCTTTATCATACTAACCTATCTTACGAAGTTTGGTTAAGTTTTGTGTGATTGAAGTTTTCAAGCTTTGGGTGAGATATCGATATGAGGAGAATAAGGAGTAGAAAGACCCTAAGCTTGGGGATGCCCAAGGCACCCCAAGGTAATAGTCAAGGAAGACTCAAGCGCCTAAGCTTGGGGATGCCCCGGAAGGCATCCCCTCTTTCGTCTTCAAACTATCGGTATACCTTACTCGGAGCTATATTTTTATTCGTCACATGATATGTGTTTTGCTTGGAGCATATTTTCAATTTTACCTGCTGTTTGAATAAAATCATTGGATCTGAAATATTGAATGAAAAAGACTCCTCCCATGGCTAGTTAATTATTTGACTACTCAGTGTTCTTCACTCATATATTTGAGTAGTTTGTCATTTACTCATGTGCTTCACGTATATCCTAAAAGTAAATGGTTGAATAAATTGAATGTCATAAACCTGAATTTATATATGTTTCATAAGCTTATAACATGGGGAGTAATGACTTCACACATAATAAGTATAGGTAGTAAACTTATTGAAAGTTAGCAAATGTAGAATTGGTCACTTGAACAATTCATGAAAGAATATTGAAGGAAGAGAGGTTTCACATATAAATATACTATCTTGGACATCTTTTATGATTGGGAGCACTCATTAAGATATGACATGCTAAAGAGTTGATGTTGGACAAGGAAGACAACGTAATGGGTTATGTTTTCTTATATCTGAAATAAAGTATATTGTCATGGATCATCCAACATGTTGAGCTTGCCTTTCCCCCTCATGCTAGCCAAATTCTTTGCACCAAGTAGAGATACTACTTGTGCTTCCCAAAACCCTTAAACCAGTTTTATCATGAGAGTCCACCATATCTACCTATGGATTGAGTAAGATCCTTCAAGTGAGTTGTCATCGGTGCAAGCAATAAAAATTGCTCTCTAAATATGTATGATTGATTGGTGTGAAGGAAATAAGCTTTGTACGATCTTGTGATGTCGCAGAAATAAAAGTGACGGACTGCATAATAAAGGTTCATATCACAAGTGACAATATAAAGTGACGTTCTTTCACATTAAGATTTTGTGCATCCAACCCTGAAAGCGCATGGCAACCTCTGCTTCCCTCTGCGAAGGGCCTACCTTTTATTATTATCTTCTACCTTATGCAAGAGTCATGGTGATCTTCACCTTTCCTTTTTAAATTTTATCCTTTGGCAAGCACAGGGTGTTGGAAAGATCCTGATATATATATCTAATTGGATGTAAGTTAGCATGAGCTATTATTGTTGAAATTACCCTTGAGGTAAAAGGTTGGGAGGCGAAACTATAAGCCCCTATCTTTCTCCGTGTCCGATTAAAACTCCATAACCACAAGTATTGCGTGAGTGTAAATGATAGTTGAGTATGTGGAGTTTGCTAAATCAAAGCTCTGACATAGACTCTTCCTGAAAATAAGATGAATTGCAATTGTTTGATGATTGAGAATATTGTTTGTCAGTTTTCAAGAAAGTTTATGATCTATACTTTAAACATGTGACTTGCTTGTTACTTGATCATGAAAAGCTTTTTGAGATGAGTTATTGTTATGACATATAATTATGCTAGAAGAAGTGATTGGAATTATCATTGATCAAACTTATGCACTTGCTAGCATTCACACTTCATAAATTATTTCTTTTATCATTTACCTACTCGAGGACGAGCAGGAATTAAGCTTAGATGCCGATACGTCTCCAACGTATCTATAATTTATGAAGTATTCATGCTATTATACTATCCTTCTAGGATGTTTTATATGCATTTATATGATATTTTATATGATTTTTGGGACTAACCTATTAACCTAGAGCCCAGTGCCAGTTTCTGTTTTCTCCTTGTTTTAGAGTATCGTAGAAAAGGAAAACTAAACGGAGTCCAATTGACGTGCCACTTGACAGAGATCATTTTTGGACCAGAAGAAGCCCACGGAGTACCAGAAGCAGGCCAGAAGAGTCCTGGGCTGCCCACGAGGGTGGGGGGCGCGCCCACCGCCCTAGGGCGCGCTCCCTACCTCGTGGGCAGCCCGGAGATCCCCCTGACGTGAAATCAACGCAAAACTCTTCTATATACACCCAAACTTCCAGAAAAGAACCTAGACCGGAGGGGACCATCATCACCGGTGGCCATGCAGGAGTATCCTGGAGGGGCTATCATCACCATGAAGGCCTAGGACCAGAGGGTGGAGGCCATGGAGGAGGAAGCACAAGGGGGAGAACCTCTCCTCCTCTCTTCCGGTGGCGCCGGAGTGCCATCGGGAGGGGAATCATCGCCATGGTGATCGTCTTCATCAACATCACCATCATCATCACCATCCTCATTTCTTTTACGTGGTCCACTCTCCCGCACCCCGCTGTAATGCCTACTTTAACATGGTGCTTTATGCCACATATTATGATCCAATGATGTGTTGCCATCCTATGATATTTTAAGTAGATATCTTTTGTCTTTGGGTTGATTGATGATCTAGATTGGTATGAGTTGTATGTTTTACTTTGGTGCTGTCCTATGGTGCCCTCCATGTCGCGCAAGCGTGAGGGATTCCCGCTGTAGGGTGTTGCAATACGTTCATGATTCGCTTATAGTGGGTTGGTGAGTGACTGAAACACAAACCCGAGTAAGAGGGATTGTTACGTATGGGAACAAAGAGGACTTGATGCTTTAATGCTATGTTTGGGTTTTACCTTAATGATCTTTAGTAGTTGCAGATAATTGCTAGAGTTCCAATCATAAGTGCATATAATCGAAGTAGAGAAAGTATGTTAGCTTATGCCCCTCCCTCATATGAAACTGCAATAGTGATTACCAGTCTTGTTAACAATTGCCTAGGACAATTCCGCACACCGATCCACCATTATTCCACACTCGCTATTTATAATACTTCGTAATGTATTCTAAATTTATGATAACAACACCCGCTTTTATATTTTAGCTCTCCGATATCATACAAAGTTATCCACTTCATACCCACAACGTAGTTTTGTTTCTCGTTGCTAGTTGGAAGCAAACGTTCGGTGCACGTAGAGTCGTATCAGTGGCAGATAGGGCTTGAGAGAATATTGATCTTACCTTTAGCTCCTTGTGTGTTCGACACTCCATACATATCACTTCCACCTTTGGAAATTGCTACGATGATTCCCTGCACTTGGGGATTATCAGTTTGTAACATCCCAATTTTCAATTTGGATGTTATACATAGGTCATCAGATGCATATCATATTTTTATTTGCATTTGGTTGTGATCCTAGAAATCTTAAGACACTCAAGGACCCAAGGAGAGAGTTGGAGGATTCACATATTTTCATATTTGATTTTTCTCAAATTTGAAAAGAGGATCAAATTGGTTTTAATATTTTTTCTCTCCGTTATTTCTAATATTAAAATAAATGAGAGAAGATAATATGACTTCTTCCAAAAGAGAGGAATATCGGAGGAATTTTTTGAATCAAATTTATATTTTATTTTGTTTTTATTTGAGATTTTATTTGAATTAGAAAAATATGCATTTTTGAAAATTGCATTTTTAGGCCAGAAAAATGTTCACTTTGTTCTAAATATTAGATTTGAACGGGCAAAATTGTTTTTGCCATTTTTAGAATTTTTTATATTTTATTAGGATTTTTCTTCGGGCAGAATTTTATTTAAAAAAAGAGCCTTCGCCCGACTAGGCCGAAGGCCCAGCCGAGCAGGCCGGCCCGCCAGGCGCCGCCGCCTCCCTCCCGCGCGAGGAGTCCACGCCACCGCTGCCGTACGAATCCGCCGGGGCACGCCTCCCGAGGTCGACCCTGACCCGACGCCCCCTTCCCCAAGCAGCCCCCCTCCTATAAGTACCCGCCACCGCCGCCCCATCTCCTCACCCCACCACCGCCGACGCCGCCGCCGCCTCGAGCCACGCCGTGCCCGCCACTTGCCACGCCGCCAAGCAGCCGCTTTGTGCCGCCGCCGTCGCCGCAAGCAAGCCGCCGCCGCTATGCCGCCGCCGCCAAGACACCGCCCGCCGCGCCGAGTCCCGCCGCCACCCGCCATATCTCGCCGTCAGTCAACCCTGGCTAAACGGTATAAAACCGTTCGGTTTTTTTAGGTTTACGTTTTTTGGTTTTTGATTTAGATCGGTTTAGATTGGTTTTTTTTTCGAGTTAGCTAATTAGCGAACGTTCGTCCGAACGTTTCTGTTAGCGAACGTATTCATTCGTTTGTCCCTATGAGCGAACATTCGTTCGTTAGGTTTTTCTTTTCGGCTAGGGACCTATCCACCATTATTTTTTATCACAGATTAGCCCCTGATCTTCAAACCCTCGCAACTTTTTGCTCGTTCGTCCAAATCCAGTGAAACCAACGCCAAAATCTTCGTCTCGGACCGCTCATTCCAGTTAACCAACTTGAACATGGTCTTGAAAAAATTAAAATTTGGTTGCAAGCAGATTTGGTTTTGAACTTCTTTTGATCGCAGTTTGAGTTTCGTAGCTCCGATTCGATCGATTCTTTTTGCGAATCGAAGCTCTTCTCTTGTGCTTTCAGTTTGAATCTTTTCATCTGAGTTTTACCCTTGCATCTATGCTTGAGTGCTTATGTATGTTATTGTTTGTTTACGATAGAGTTTCCGGAGTGCGAAGCGTGCTACTACGAGTCACTAGGGTTTTTAGATCGTCAGCAAGGCAAGTAACACTTTGATCATGCCCTTTTATTACCCAGTTTTTATGCATTAGTCTCAACCCTCAAACATTGCCTGTGTAGGATTCTGTTTAACATGTGGGTTTTGGGAAGTAGTTGGTGAGATAGTACCTATTGCCCTTTTCATTCAAACCCTGGGAGTTACTTCTTCGTTATGCTTATACTGCTATGATATGCTCGTAGATGTGGTTTGGTTTGAGCGATTCATGACAGATGTGAGAGTTTATTGAACTAAGGATTTATTTAAGATGGCTACTTTAACACACATCTGGGTGGATTGTTTGTGGGCACTTGGAGAATCCAGTGCTGTCCAAGGAGATCCCGGGGAATCCGTGTGATCATCCTATGGTTTGCCACCTAGGCTCAAAGGGATCATATCATTATTCATGCTAGAAAATTCCATGTGCAGCCACAAGCCATTATGGGCTCTAGCATAGTTGAGTATGTGGTGTGACCTCTTTCAGTGGTAAACTAGCAGATGTAGGGGATCTAGGTGGTACGGTTTACCCGTTGAAAGGGCTAATGCTTCTGAAAGACTGTGTCTCGGTCATCCGTTTATCAGACACCATGTAGTGCGAGAAATTTAATGAAGGAGATCGAGTCTTGTGGGGAAAAGTGCGCAAACCTCTGCAGAGTGTACAAACTAATCATGGTTAGCCGTGTCCCCGGTAATGGACATGTTGAGTATCTGGTGCTTGAATTATTATGTTGATCTCATCACTTTACTTAATTAATTTGTTGGTTTAATGATTATTAATTTGGGATTGAGATGGGGTTTCCATTCTCAATGTTTTCAACAAACTTTGTAGTTAAATAAAATACATTCCTTTGTTGTAGGGAAAATTAGCTTTATGCAAATGTTAACCATAGAGCCTCCACCAGCCAAATATGCATATAGTTATAGCTGTTACATGTTCATTGCTCTAAAGTGTTATTTTGCCAACATATTCCATGTGCTGACCTGTTTCGGGATGCAACGTATTATGTTGCAGACTTTTCAGACGAAGAGAAGGTGCGCTAGGTCGTTGTCATGCACTCAGCTACGCCGTTGGAGTTGATGGACTCATTTACCATCGAAGCTTCCACTGTTATCGTATTTAGGTGGCCTTAAGCCACATTATTGTAATGAATTCTCTTTTGAGACATTTGATGTAATAAGTATGTGATTGCACTCTGTTGTAAATCCTTCGAGTAACGTGTGTGTCAGCATTACCGATCCAGGGATGACACTTATGCACAGAGATTTGACCGTTTGAGGTCGGATCGCTACACATGAATTGTTTGCTCACAAAATCCCTATGCATAGGAAGTGTGCTAGGATTAAATTTTCTTGTTATATGCTTCACGATGCTCCCGTTATGCTTCAATTCTCTATTCTTATGTGAGCATCATTGAAATAGTCATGCCTAGCTAAAAAGGCATTAAAAGAAATCGCTTGTTGGGAGACAACCCAAATTTGACCCCTACTGTGTTTGTGTGCTCATGACTATGCTACTGTAGTAATCATGTTTATAGGTTTTGTTTCAATAAATTACCAAGTAGAGCCTTTGAGATAGTGTGGATGATAATTGACTTGATTTTGTTCAAAAACAGAAAATTTGCACCCAGTAACATAATTGTTGAAGATCATCAAGGCCAAAAATTCTGAATTTTTCACAGATGATTTATATACAAATTTATTATGTTTTCCTAATTTTTCAGAATTTTTGGAGTAACAGAAATATGGTCACTGTTCAGATCATTACAGACTGTTCTGTTTTTGACAGATTCTGTTTTCAATGCATAGTTGGCTTGTTTTATAGATTCTTTGGCTAATATTGGTCAATATTAATTGTAGAAATTGTAGGGTACAGTAGGAATTGTGTGAGAACAATTATGAATCTTATCTTGACAGTACCAATGTGAATGATTTGTTGTATCATACTAATCTATCTCACAAAGTTTCGTTAAGTTTTGTGTGATTGAAGTTTTCAAGTTTTGGGTAGATGTCGATATGAGAAGAATAAGGAGTGACAAGACCCTAGGATTGGGGATGCCCAGGGCACCCCAAGGTAATATTAAAGGAAGACCCAAGCAACTAAGCTTGGGGATGCCTCGGAAGGCACCCCCTCTTTTGTCTTCAACATTATCGGTAACCTTACTTGAAGCCATATTTTTATTCATCACATGATATGCGTTTTGCTTGGAGCGTCACTTTATTTTGTTGATATTTGCTTGATGTTATTTAAAACAATGTTTTGTATCTTTAGTTCAAAAAAATGTCAAGTATAACCTTTAGCATGCTTATTATGCAAGTCTACATGTTGCTGTTTGAAAACAGAAAGGTTTCTATCATTATCTGAATTCCTCTAGAAAGTCAGAACGTGATAAAATCTTGAAATTTTTATACAATAAGATAAAACAAATTTCCTAAGGCATCCCAAGATAATGAGAGGAATTAAGGAGACACAAAATCTCAAGCTTGGGGATTCCTAAGGCACCCCAAGATAATATTTCAAGAAGTCTCAAGCATCTACGCTTGGGGATGCCCCGGGAGGCATCCCACATTTCTTAATCAACAATTATTGGTTAGTATCGGTTGAGCCTAAGTTTTGCTTCTTCACATGATGTGTGCTATTCTTGGAATTTCATTTTATTTTGTTTTGCTTTCTGTTTTAATAAAATGCTTAGATATGAAAGTTTGTAAATGAGAGAGAGTCATGAAATAGTTACCCATTTACTTAACCACTTGCTTGATCTTCACTTCCTATGAGTAAATTGTTGAATGAGTCGAATATCATGAAGTTGAAATTATAGGTTCATATGATGACTAGTAGTAGCTGCACATTGGTATTAGAAAGTGAAATCTATTGAAGCTTGACAATCACAATATTGGTCATACAAGCTATTTATGAATGATTAGTATAAGGAAGAGAACTTTCACATACAAATATATTATCTTGGACATCTTTTATGACTGTGAATACCCATTAATTATTTTCAAACTTGAGGAAATTAGTTGAAGTTGGACAAGGAAGATAACATAATGAGTTATGGGTGTACATTTGCATAGGAAGTATATTGTAATGTATCCTCCAACATGTGGTGTTTTCTTAGGATCTTTTGCTAGCCAAAAATCCGTACTAAGTAGAGTGCATCCAAAAACCCTTACACCCAATTTCTTGCCATGAGTGTCCACCATATCTACCTATGGATTGAATAAGATCCTTCAAGTAAGTTGTCATCGGTGCAAAATGAAATAAAAGTTGCTCCTAAAATAGAAGTGATCTTTTATTACAAGGGAACATAAGCGTTGTACGAACTTGTGATGGCAAAGAAATAAAAGAGACGGACTGCATGATAAAGGTTGCTATCATCAGGGGCAATATAACATGATGTTCCTTTGCATTAAGAGCTTGCGCATCCAAAAATAAAAAGCGCATGACAACCTCTGCTTCCCTCTACGAAGGGCCTATCTTTTACTTTTCAGTATTTACTTTTATGCAAGATTCAATAGTATGCATTCTCATTTCAACCTTAATTATTATCTAGTTGGCAAGCATCATGTGGTGGGGAAAGATCTAGGCACATATGGCCAGTCAAATATATTTGATCATGAATTATTATTGTTGACAATTATCTCTATGATAAATGAGTTGGGAGGCGAAACATTAAGCCCCTATCTTTCTCTGTGTTTGATGGATGCCATTTGTTCTAAAAATATGCTTTGAGTACTAGCAATCATAGAAGACTATATGATGATTGAGTATGTGGAGCTTTTACTTAGACTTTGTTGAGAATAAGTTGAATTGCAATTGTTTGGTAACTAAGAACATAGTTTGTTAAGTTTCAAGAGAAGGCATTTTTTGAACTATAATTGATTGCTACTTTATCATGATGAGTTTTACGAGAAAGAGTTGTTGTTATGTTGCTAAGAAGTGATTAAAATTATCATTGATCAAACTTATGCACTATGCTAGCATTCACACTTCATAAATTATTTCTTTTATCATTTACCTATAAGTGTGAACCATCGCCTGTAATTAAATATCTAGGAACTCCAAACCTCGGGAAAATAAATTCTTTAAGCATTTTAATAGAAGTGTTGTGATCAACACTATTTGTTGGAATAGCTTCTACCCACTTAGTAACGTAATCAATAACAACTAAAATACGAGTATACCCATTGGAGGAACAAAAATGTCCCATATAATCAAATCCTCAAACATCAAATGGTTCAATAACAAGTGAATAGTTCATAGTCATTTCCTGACGTCTACCGACATTACCAATTCTTTGACATTCATTGCAAGATAGAACAAACTTACATGCATCATTGAAAAGAGTAGGCCAATAAAAACCAGATTGTAATACCTTGTGTGCAATTCTTTCTCCCGCATGGTGTCCTCCGTAAGCCTCGGAGTGACACTTCTGTATGATTTGTTCCTTTGATATCTTTAGGACATGGAATTTTCTCAATTGCATCAACTTTAGCTTTATCAACTTCAATACCTCTTTCAGAAATTTTATGCCCCAAGACAATACCTTCATTCACCATAAAGTGGCACTTCTCCCAATTCAAAACAATATTAGTTTCGTCACATCTCTGCAAAACTCGATCAAGGTTGCTTAAGCAATCATCAAAATAAGTTTGTACACGGAAAAATCATCCATGAAAACCTCAACAATATTTTCACAAAAGTCAGAGAATATAGCAGTCATACATCATTGAAAGGTAGCAGATGCGTTGCATAAACCAAAAGGCATACGTCTATAAGCAAAAGTACCAAAAGGGCATGTAAAAGTAGTTTTTTCTTGATCCTCTCGTGACACAGGTACTTGGGAAGAACCAGAGTATCCATCTAGAAAACAGAAATGTGTATGCTTTGATAACCTTTCTAGCATTTAGTAAATAAATTGTAGGGGGTAATGATCCTTCCTAGTGGCTTTGTTTAGTTTTCTAAAATCAATTACCATCCTATAACCTCTTATAATTCTGTGTGGGATAAGTTCATTCTTATCATTAGGGACAATAGTAATACCTCCCTTCTTAGGGACACAATGAACAAGACTTACCCATCTACTAACAGCTATAGGATAGATTATACCTGCTTCCAGGAGCTTTAATATTTCATTTCTTACCACTTCCTTCATCTTAGGATTTAATCGTCATTGGTGATCAACAACTAGCTTAGCATCAGGCTCCATATTGATCTTGTGCTGACATAGAGTGGGCCTAATGCCCTTAAGATCATCAAGAGTATATCCAATAGCGACACGATGCTTTCTCGGTGTCGGGGGGGAAGAACTGATCGTGCCCCACGAGCACCTACGGGACCTGGGTCCCTTTGTGGTTCGGATGGGGGGCGGAGATTGCACGAAGAGCGGGTCGAGACGATGCACACGAGAGGGTTTTTACCCAGCTTCGGAGCTCTCCGGAGAGATAACACTCCTACTGCTGCTTTGTGGATTATCTTCTCTTCTTGCTAGGGAGCAATGCTGGCTACAAGACCTAGCCTGAATGTGATGAACTAAGCTGGAGCTGGACTGAAAGCAGCCGAACCCGAACCCCCTCTACGTTGCCCTCGGGCCTCCTTTTATAGGCACAAGGGGTTACCACATGTGGCAAGTAGACAAGGTTACAATGGTAAAAACCTAGGTTGGTACACCGCTTTGCATAGTGTACAGTAATCTATACCTTACTCTGACGTCAAGGGACAAGGGTCATCAATGCCTGTCTCGATCGCCCGAAACAGGTAACAGGACCGTTAAGTGCGCCTCCGTCCGCCACGATGGTGGCTTGTCAGCGCCATCTGTCGCTACTCCCCGCTGGCTGCATAGCCCGTCGACACACGTACTTTGGAGAGCCCCGTGGTGACACGTTGGCGGGTGAGCTGGAGCGGAGATGAAGAGAGGTCGCCCGCCCCGGCAAGCGCCTTGCCGCGGCGGGAACCTAGTCGCGCTTGGGGGTGAAGCGCCCGCCAAGCCTTCCCGGCAAGCTCCTCTTGCCGGGGCCTCGTTTCCTTTGCGCCCTGGGTGGCCTTCCCGGCAAGCTCCTCTTGCCGGGGTCTTGACTACTTTGTTCTTGAATGGCTCCAAGGGAGCTGCTGAGGACCTTGGCGGCCAACAGGCCGGCCCGGCCGTGGGGCGCTGCAACTGTCCGTGCACGAGTTCGGGATACTAGGGTACCCCTATTCTAGTACACCGACAGGAGCCCCCGGGCCTGGGCCACACACGGCGCAAAGCTCTGTTGGGCCAGGCCCAAAACAGTGCACGACGCGCGTGGTCTTGATTACGCCGTTAGTTGCCTTGGACCCACCACGTCTCCCACGAACGGCACGCGCCCATCGCGTTCCTCTGTAACGGCATGCGTTAATTGTGGTGTCGTGGGTGAAGTGGGCGGCGTGTGAGGTCGCCTCATCTGTCGCTTCAGTTCTGTATCTCCGCCGCGTGGTTCTCATGCACTCGGGGTCACGGGCGGTGGAAGTGGGAAACTGGGCCATTGCGAGCAGAGGCAGCAGGTCTGTCCTGATTCCCTGCTCGTCCTGTGCCTTGATTCGCCGAGCGGGGCGGCCGAGCCCCCACCTTGCTTCCTTTAAGAAGGGCGGAAGGGGAGCGCAGAAGCCTGCACTCTCCCATCCCTTCCTTTCTTCAGCTTCTGCTCCCCTTTCTCCCATTTGCCATGGAGAAAGGGAACCTTGGTTCTCCGTCGGTGGCGGCGAGGGTCGCAGCTAGGCAGCGCACCCCTCCCAATCCCACGCTTGGGGCGGCAGAGCCGGCCGCAAGGGGAAGAGGGAGGGGCGAGGTCGTGGGACGAGGTCGAGGAGCCCGGGAGAGGCGGACGAGGCGGCGCGCTGCCTCCGCCTCTGTGGTTCCCCCGGGCGAGGCCGTGGACGAGCTCGAGGCGCCGGGGAAGAGGCGGGCGGGCGGCGTGTTGCCTCCGCCCCGCCGGGCGTTCCTTTCCGCGGCAGTCCATACGGGGACAACCCTTGCGAGTTCTTCGTCAAGCTGCGCTGGCGCCTGTCGTCGCCTCCGCTTCCAGCTCCGTTCGCGATGGCGATGGAGTCGGATCCGCCCGAGACGTTGAGGTTGCACATGAGGGGCTGTGGGATCAGCGCACGCGAGTCCGCGCTGCATTCCCAGCCCCTAATGTGATGTATCTTGATCGTGGGTGGAAGACGTTCGCCGCATCCACAACCGGCTGGCGGGTTTACCCTCCATTTAAGTTAATGGAGGTGATCTCCTCTCCGCCAAGGTCTTCGGGATCTTGGCACTCGGGCAAGGTGCTGCGTGGATAGCTCCTCCGACAGCGACGATTCCTCCTCGAGCGAGAGTGACGAGGAGGAGAGCGACAGCGACGACGAGGGTAGCGGGCGAACTAGTTGCCGGGCGCGCTCGCGCCACCGGCGACCCCATCATCCGTGTCGCGGCTCCTTGAACTCCCTGTGGTCGTCTCCTTGGGCGGCTGGGCGAGGGAGGCTGCGGAAGGGAAGAGGGATGGCGACAAGGCCGTCTGTTGGAGTACGAGGCGAGTGCCTCGACAGCGGCTGACGCCCCGCCGCCTGCCTTCGAGCTCGCTTCGCGCCGCCGTCCCGTCAAGCCTTCGGAGAGCCCCGGCATGTTCTCTTGGTGCCTTCGCACTGTAGCTCAGCAGAGGGCGCCTTTCGCCCTTCCCGCCTTCTTAACCTACCTCCTCAAGATAGGGACAGAAAAAGGATTACGGGCATCTTATCTTTTTAATTTGTAAGCCTTCGGGCCTTATCGGCATTTAAGAACTTGTAATCCTCTCTTTCATGATTTCCACTCTCCACGGTCTTGTATCCGAGAAGAATGTTTTTAATGAAAGAGGGATGTTTGAGAAAAGACGAAAGGCTCATCTGATACCGCAGCCCCCGGCAACTCTGGTATGCCGTAGCCCCCGGCAACTCTAGCTTGCCGTAGCCCCCGGCAACTCTAGCTTGCCAGGGCTTAGATGCCGGCGCACCTTCTCTTCGCTGTTGTTTCAGTTCTGAGAACAATTTAGCTAGTGCTGCGATAAGTTATTTTTGTAATATACACTATCTTAGGCCATCGAATGCAATGTTATTTCCTTTACTCGATTTCTTCCCTTGTATGTTTTCACCCCACGCTTTCAGTGGAAACTTGCGGTGCAGCACCCTTGTCATGCGAGCGCCGAAAAGCGGAACTTCAGCAGCCTCGTCAAGGGTCGCTACCGACAAGCAACCTCGTCGCGGACTAGCCGCAGCTCACTTAAGTTGTTGAGCGGACTCGAAACAAAGTAAGGGCGCCGACCAGTCACGATTTGGTTCCTCCGCACAGGTTTTCCATACAAAGTACTATCGCTCGAGGAAGATAACTTGAAAATTTAAAACTGGTCGCTTAAACTTAGCAACTTAGCTTTTCGTTGTCCGCCTTCCGCAAGGCGACAGTTCCTCGAGCGACGCTTGTCGGCCCACACCATTATCTCCTCCTCTCCCCGGTCAACTTGTGGGTGGATGAACCTTCTTCTTGTTTGAGAAGAAAGAAGAGAAAAGAAAGTTGTGGAGCCTAATGGCTCATTATCGCTATCGGTGCTGGTGCTGCACAAGATGTTAGTAAACACATGCATATTTGATTATGAAGGCATGTATTAACAAAATGTGCGCAACCATAGGCTTTATCGATGCACGGGTCTGCGCCTCGCTTTGTACAAAGGATTACATGCAACAGCGGCAAGACTTGTATAAAGGTTGGTTGCCGGAACGGGTTCCGCAATCGCGCCTCATGGGTAAAACTTGCGAAGATGCTCTATGTTCCAGGAATTGCTCACCGAAAGCCGTCTTCGGTCTCAAGGCGGACAGCGCGGGCCTAGTGACTCGTTTTACCCGATAAGGGCCTTCCCACTTCAAGGCCAACTTGTTGGAATTCTTGGCGGATTGAACGCGCCGAAGAACAAGGTCGCCTTCCTCGAAGCTTCTGGCATTAACTTTGCGGCTATGGTAGCGACGCAAAGCTTGCTGGTAACGAGCAGCTCGTACAACAGCCTGAAGACGATCTTCCTCGAGGAGCAGCACATCATCTTGTCGCAGCTGCTCTTGCTCAAGCTCATCATAAGCGAGCACTCGAGGTGACCCGTATACGAGTTCCGTGGGGAGAACTGCCTCTGCTCCGAGACCGAGCAAAGGGTGTCCGCCGATGGCTCGATTCGGCGCCGCCCGATCGACCAAAGAACCATGGCAGCTCCTCGATCCAGTTCCTTCCGCACTTGTGCAGCCTGTCGAAAGTTCTGGTCTTGAGTCCTCGCAGCACTTCAGCGCTTGCCCTTCGCTTGACCGCTGCTTCTCGGATGAGCAACGGAAGCAAAGCAGATCTTGGCGCCAAGATCTTGGGCGATCGCATGGAGGTGCGACTTCGTGAACTGTGTGCCGTTGTCGGTGATGATCCGATTAGGAATCCCAAAACGGCAAACAATTGACCAAGAACTTGACGGCCGATCAGGCTGTCACCTTCCTCACTGGTTCCACTTCCGCCACTTCGTGAACTTGTCGATTGCGACGCATAAGTACTCAAAGCCCCGACCGCTCGTGGGAAGGGGCCGAGGATGTCGAGCCCCTGCACCGAGAAGGGCCAGGATAAAGGGATCGCCTGGAGAGCTTGAGCTGGCTGGTGTATCTATCTTGAATGGAACCGCACGCTTCACACTTGGTTACTTGTGCAGTTGCATCCGGAGGGCTTCGCCGAAGAAACCTTGCCGGAAAGCTTTGCGGCAAGTGCTCTTGCACCAATGTGGTGACCACATATGCCTCCGTGTATCTCCGCCAACAACTTCATCCATCTTCCCGCAAATACACTTCAATTTCACTCCGCTGAGTCTTCTTCGCATAAGATGTTATCAACAAACTGGTACATACTTGACCGCCGGGCTACTTTTTCCGCTTCTTCTTGCTCTTCGGAAGTTCTCCGTCTCAAGGAAATGGACAATCTGTTGTGCCCATGTTGGAGCCTATGGCTCGACAACAAGGACTAAAGGCTCATCTATCACTCGGGACCATCAGCTTCTACGGCAAGGACCTGCTGGTCCGCGGAGCTCGATGATCCCGCAAGCTTGCCGGAGCTAAGCTTGTCGGGAGCGTTGCTTCAACGATACAAACTGCGTGGTTTGTCGGAGCAGACTGTTCTCGCTGATATTTGCGTTGGTTTTAGGGACCTTCTTGGCGGCGGCTTCGAGAGCTCGCGGAAAGTAGTCGCCGAAACCAATTTTCTTCTTGCTCGCCTCGTTGATGGTGTCACGGTTGGTTGAGTTAGCTTGAGCACAAAAATCCTGGCTCCATTGTGTAACTTAAGGCGCGGCACATTTGGAGAGGCCATCAGCTATATCATTCATGCTCTTGGAACGTGTTCCATTTGCAGCCTTCAAAGTGCTCTTCCAGCTTCCTCACTTCATCGACGACGCTTCCATCAACGGACTCGTAGTCTTTATTTACTTGGCGGACGACGAGTTGCGAGTCTCCCCGACAATGAGCTTCTTGATCCCAAGGTCCACTGCAATCCCGAGACCGCAAGCAAGCCTTCGTACTCTGCAGATTGTTTGTTGCTTGTTCCTTGGGAAAGTGCATCCGACTATGTACTTGAGGTGCTCTCCGGTGGGTGCGATAAGCAGACGCCGCACCGGCGCTTTGCAGCGAGAAGGCACCGTCAAAATACATCAGCCATTCTTTATTTGCCTCCTTGACGGGATGCTCATCTCCGTAATCTCTTCATCCTGCGCTGGCGCCCACTCCGCTATGAATTCTGCCAATGCCGTGCTCGATAGTTGAAGTGCTTTTAACTTGAGACCAAAGCTTGACAGCCCATACCACTCAACAATCCTGCTCGTTGCTTCGGATTTTGCAAAATCCTCTTTAGCGGAAAGCGAGTGACAACTGTTATCTCATGTGCTTGGAAGTAATGGCGCAACTTTCTCGAGGCCATGAGGAGGCCGAAAAGCAGCTTCTGCACACCAGAGTACCTCGATCTAGCCCCCTGCAAAAGGGAACTGACAAAGTATACTGGGCGCTGTACCATCTTCTTCCGTATCTTGTCGCATCCCTGCGCTGATCCGTCCTTGTCGGGACCAGAGCTTGACGGCGGAGCGTCTTGCTTGTCGCTGGATGCACCTGCCTTGGTTGCCGGCTCATCATCCGCCTCCCTCTCCGCTACTAACGCAGCACTAACCACTTGATTGGTTGCCGCTACATACAGCAGCAACTTCTCTTGTGGCTTAGGTGCGACAAGTATTGGGGTGGAGGACAGGTATCTCTTCAAGTCCTGCAGCGCAGCCTCCGCTTCGGGAGTCCATTTCATTGACCTGCCTTTTTCGTAATCTTGAAAATGGCAGGCGCGCCAGCAGATTTAGAAATGAACTGCTTGAGAGCAGCCATGCAACCGCAAGCCTCCGACATCCTTGACGCGCTTTGGTGCTTCGATCTGCTCAATGGCCTTGATCTTGTCGGGATTGGCTTCAATTCCCGCTGAGATACAAAGAACCCGAGAAGCTTGCGGAAGGGACTCCAAACACGCACTTCTCGGGTTGAGCTTGAGGTTGATCTTGCGCAGGTTTGCAAACGCCTCATCCAAATCCTGAATCGAGTCGCTCTGTCCTTGCTCTTGACCACTATATCATCCATGTAGGTTTCTACATTTCGTGTATCTGTGGTCAAAAGGCATCATGGACTACCTCGTAAAGGTTGAACCAGCATTCTTCAAACCGAAGGCATCCAGATAAAGCAAAGACGTGCCACATGGTGTAATGAATGCGGTTTTCTTCATCCTCTTCGCCATGAAGATCTGATGATATCCTCGAATATGCATCAAGAAACGAAAGCAGATCGTATCCAGCCGTGGAGTCGACAATCTGGTCGATACGTGGCAAGGGAAATGGGTCCTTGGGACAAGCTTTATTAACATCTGTGAAGTCAATACAAAGTCTCCATTTCCCATTAGCCTTGCGTACCACTACCGGATTGGCCAACCACGTGGGGTGGAGGACTCCTCTGACAAGCCCTGCCGCTTCCAATTTCTTGATTTCTTCTGCTATGAACTCTTGGCGCTCCACTGCCTGTTTCCTAACTCTTTGCTTGATGGGCCGTGCGTGAGGGCAGACAGCTAGGTGGTTCTCAATTACTTTCCTGGGAACACCGGGGATATCAGATGGTTGCCATGCAAACACATCGACATTCGCCCGCAGGAAAGCAACGAGCTCGCCTTCCTATTTAGGATCAAGCGCGACACTGATGGTGAAGGTACCACCAGTGCCGTCCTCCTTGGCGGGCACTTTCTTGGTCTTTGGCGGAGCTGCCATCGTCCTGTTGCACTTGCCGGTGGAGCTCGATGGTGCGTCCTCGACGGTAGCGCAGCACTCCGAAGAGGTGCGCTTGCCGGAGTGGGCAGCAGAGCTCTTGCCGGATCCAGTGGTCTTCTTCTTCGCCCCGGGAGCTTCAGCGGTAAGTGGTTTGCTATCTGTCGCGGCTGCTGCATCCCGGTAAATCTTGTCGGCGCAGATAAGTGCATCTTTCTTGTCGCCATGGACAGAAATGACACTTATCGGGCCGGGCATCTTGAGTAGGTTGTATGCATAGTGAGAGGCGGCCATGAACTTGGCGAGTGCCGGACGCCAAGTATGCCATTGTAGGGCAATGGGAAATCGGCGACGCCGAACGTGACCTCTCGATTCTGAAGTTGAGCTCACCGCCAATGTTACCGCAACGTGATCTTCCCTTGGGCTTGCTCCTTCCTGGGTTGATTCCTTGGAAAGTACCAGTTTCTTCGAGCTCGCTATCGGGGATTTGAAGTTTCTGGAGCACTGCAGAGGAGATCAAATTCAGGCCGGCCCCGCCGCCAACCAGCATCTTTGTGACCTTGAGGTTGCGGATGGTTGGTGAGACCAAAATCGGCAAACACCCGACCGCAGTGATGCGATCAGGGTGATCCTCAATGTCAAAGATGATGGGCGTGCTGGACCACTTCAGAGGTTTGCGTGACTCTAGGGATGGTTCTGCTGCATTGACCTCGCGCATCCATTTCTTGAGTTGGCGGTGTGAGGTATGCAGAGACGCACCACCGTCGACGCAAAGGACCTCTGTTGCCTTTTGAAACTCCTGCTCATCAGCTTCATCATCTTCATAATCCTCGTCATCTTCATCTTCATCTTCTTCCTTGTCGCGGTCACGGGGAGGTCTGTCTCCTTGTCGCTGTTTGGCCTTGCACAAGCGTCCTCCCGACCGGTCTCTTTTACTTGTTGCACTGCACCTTCTTGGGCCTTCTCCTTGTCTCGCCGTCAGATTCAGCTCTCAGAGCTCAACAAGCTGCTCGACTTTCTTGCAGCTTTGGAGATCGTGGCCCTTAGTGCGGTGGATTTTACAGTACTGCTTGTGGGAGCTGTCAGGCTTGTCGGCGGCCGCCACAGCTTGGCGGCCAGCGTCAACGGCATCCTCCTTGCCGGAGCCACCGGCCTTGGCTTTGTTGGCGGCACCATCCTTGCCGGACTGCTCGACAACTAGTACTTCTTGGTCTTTCTTCCTCCTGGTGTTCCGCCGCCAGCTATTCCTTGTTGGGCGGTCCTTCATCGCCGACTCTGCTCCCACACTCTCTCCGGAGCCTTCTTCCCTCTTCGGTAGCGCGTGCACACTTGTCGGCCAGGGCGTAAAGCTCGCTGACGTCTTTCACTTTGCACATCACCATCTCTTCCCTCATCCTGCGGTTTCGAACATTCTGATGAAATGCACTAATCACTGCAGCAGGGTGGACGTCTGGGATGTTGTAGTGTACTCGACTGAATCTCTGGATGAATTTGCGCAGAGACTCTCCCTCCTTCTGGGCAAGCAGGTGGAGATCGCTCTCCTGGCCATGGGGCTTGTGGCCGCCTGTGAAGGCGCCAACAAACTGATGGCACAAATCTGCCCAAGAAGAAATAGAGCCATCCGGCAAGTGCATGAGCCAAGATCTGACGTTTGGCTTGAGCACCAAAGGGAAGTAGTTGGTGAGGATCTTGTCGTCTCGTCCCCCCGCAGCTTGCACCGCGATGGTGTAGATGCTGAGGAACTCCGACGGGTGTGTCCTGCTGTCGTACTTCTCCGGCACATCTGGTTTGAAGTTTTTCTTGTCGGGCCATCGGACTTGCCGCAGCTCACGAGTGAACGCAGGGCAACCCACCACAGACGCAAGTCGCCTGGTTCTTCGGGCGCATGCATATCGACAAGGGCCCGCGCGTTGGTCGATTGACGGCGCGCTTCTCGGGCGCCGATACGGGTTCGAAGCGTCCTCTTCTTGCCGCTCTCAAGAACTTGGCGCTGGTCGCGACGAGCTCGCGGATCCGGACGACGCTGTGGAGTCACCGCCGAGGTGGATCCGCGAGTCGGCGATCTTGGCCTTCGAAGGGGAGGTACGGTGGGTGCACCTCGCAAGTCTCGCCGCCATCGCTCGCGCCTTGTCGCCTTGCCGCGTTGCGGCGCTTCGGTTGCCGCGGGACGCCGCCGCTGGCAAAGCCGATGAGACTCTGAATTGTGGCCCTCCACTCATCGACCTTATCGGCCGCCGGAGGGTAATCTAGTAGTAATCGAGCTCGCCAAGGCTTCCACTGGTGTGGTTGGCGGCAACGGCGACGGAGCGAAGAACGGATGTGCTCGACTCTAACCAAATTAGGAGGAGCAGCATCCCGCCCAGCGATCGTATTTCACTCGCATCGCATTTGGGGTGCATGCGGTCTCGAGGGCCTCGGATCCTCCAGCTTGGCCTTGATCCAATGAGCGATGGTGCCGCGAGTATCATGGCGCTGTCGGTCCCGCGCCTTCTGCGATGGACGCGGTGCAGATTCGGACGCCGACGCCCGCGCCGCGTTGTCCTTGGACCTGGCGGCATCGTGAGCTCTCTCGACGACGCCGGTCCCTCCGCCGGCGTTTCCCCCACCACCTGACGGCTCCGGTGGTGGTGGGTTCGACGCGGACGGCTCAGCTGCTGCCGAAGGCTTTTTCTTCGGCGCCATGTCGACGAAGATGTCGATGGAGTTGCTAGTGCGACCGCCGGACCGGGTTCACACAGCCTCGACGATCCCCCTACCTAGCGCGCCAAAGATGTCGGGGAAGAACTGATCGTGCCCCACGAGCACCTATGGGACCTGGGTCCCTTTGTGGTTCGGATGGGGGGCGGATATTGCACGAAGAGCGGGTCGAGACGATGCACACGAGAGGGTTTTTACCCAGCTTCGGAGCTCTCCGGAGAGATAACACTCCTACTGCTGCTTTGTGGATTATCTTCTCTTCTTGCTAGGGAGCAATGCTGGCTACAAGACCTAGCCTGAATGTGATGAACTAAGCTGGAGCTGGACTGAAAGCAGCCGAACCCGAACCCCCTCTATGTTGCCCTCGGGCCTCCTTTTATAGGCACAAGGGGTTACCACATGTGGCAAGTAGACAAGGTTACAATGGTAAAAACCTAGGTTGGTACACCGCTTTGCATAGTGTACAGTAATCTATACCTAACTCTGACGGCAAGGGACAAGGGTCATCAATGCCTGTCTCGCCGCCTCAACAAAGGTAACAGGACCGTTAAGTGCGCCTCCGTCCGCCATGATGGTGGCTTGTCGCGCCGTCTGTCGCACTGCCCGCTGGCTGCATAGCCCGTCGACACGCATACTTGGGAGAGCCCGTGGTGACACGCTGGCGGGTGAGCTGGAGCGAGATGAAGAGAGGTCGCCCGCCTGCAAGCGCCTTGTCACAAGGGAACCTAGTCGCGCTTGGGGGTGAAGCGCCCGCCAAGCCTTCCCGGCAAGCTCCTCTTGCCGGGGCCTCGTTTCCTTTGCGCCCTGGGTGGCCTTCCCGGCAAGCTCCTCTTGCCGAGGTCTTGACTACTTTGTTCTTGAATGGCTCCAAGGGAGCTGCTGAGGATCTTGGCGGCCAACAGGCCGGCCCGGCCGTGGGGCGCTGCAACTGTCCGTGCACGAGTTCGGGGTACTAGGGTACCCCTATTCTAGTACACCGACACTCGGAGTTTTCAATAATCTCTTTTCTTCATTCTCTGAGTCGTTACCTTTGTCGAGTTCCCAATCTTCAGATTTGCATTTAATTCTTTCCAAAAGATCCCATCTGAATTTAATAGTCTTCTTCATAAAAGAACTAGTACAAGAAGTACCGAGCATGGATCGATCATTACAAGAAAGCCGAGCATAAAAATTCTGCATAAAATTTTCTCTTGAGAGCTCATGACTCGGGCATGAATACATATTGAATGAAGCCTCCCCAAGCTTGAGCGATACTTTCTCCTTCACAAGGCCAAAAATTATATATATAATTCTAATCACGCTGAACCAAATGCATAGGATAAAACTTCTGATGAAATTCCAATTTCAATTGGTTCCAATGTCATCACATAGCCTATACCATGGCAATACTTTTCCCCCCTAAAGATAAAGGGAAAGCCTTCTTCCTGACTCCATATTCGAATAAACCTGCAAGCTTAAAAAATCCACAAATTTCGTCCACATATATCAGGTGCATACTAGGATGCACCGTTCCATCTCCTGCATAAGGATTAGCTAGTAGTTTCTCTATTATACCCGAAGGAATTTCATAATAAATTGTTGGGAAACGTAGCATGCAATTTTAAAAAAATTCCTACGCTCACGCAAGATCTATCTAGGAGATGCATAGCAACGAGAGGGGGAGAGTGTGTCTACATACCCTCGTAGACCGAAAGTAGAAGCGTTTGACAACGCGGTTGATGTAGTCGAACTTCTTCTTGATCCGACCAATCAAGTACAGAACGTACGACACCTCCAAATTCTTCACACGTTCAGCTCGATGACGCCCCTCGAACTCTTGATCCAGCAAAGTGTCAAGGGAGAGTTTCGTCAGCACGATTGCATGGTGATGGTGATGGTGATGGTGAAGTGATCCGAGCAGGGCTTCGCCTAAGCACTACGACAATATGACCGGAGGCGTAAACTATGGAGGGGGGCGCCGCACATGGTTCGGAATCAATATTGCTACTCCCCAAGTCGGCCTCCCCCCTTCCATATGCATCAGAGGGGGAAGGAAAGAGAGGGGGAGGCCGAATCCTCCCCTTTCCTTCTCCCTTCCCTTCCTCTCCTTCGCCTCCTATTTAGCCTATAGGGGGGCGCACCAGCCCCTTAGGGGCTGCTCTTTCCCTCTCTTGGCCCATTAGGCCCATATAGTTTGCCCGGGGGGGAGGGTGACCGGAACTCCTTCTGGTGCCCCAATATGTACCCGGTACCCCCAGAACACTTCCAGTGTCCGAATATCATCGTCCTATATATGAATCTTTACCTCTCGGCCATTTTGAGACTTCATGTCATGTCCGAGATCTCATCCGGGACTCTGAGCAATATTTGGTTACCAAATCACATAACTCATATAATACAAAATCGTCATCGAACATTAAGCTTGCGGACCCTACGGGTTCGAGAACTATGTAGACAGGACCGAGACACCTCTCCTATCAATAACCAACAGCGGAACCTGGATGCTCATATTGGTTCCACATATTCTATGAAGATTTTTATCGGTCATACCGTAATGACAACATACGTTATTCCCTTTGTCATCGGTATGTTACTTGCCCGTGATTCGATCGTCGGTATCTTCATACCTAGTTTAATCTCGTTACCGGCAAGTCTCTTTACTCGTTCCGTATCTTCATACACTGTGTTTTGTCTATGTATCCACACATGTATCATGTTTTCGGTTAATACAATTCTAGCATGAATAATAAACATTTATCATGATATAAGGAAATATAAATGACAACTTTATTATTGCCTCTAGGGCATATTTCCTTCATAAAAGTTTTCAGTAGGTCCAGTAGGTTGAGGGACAACTCTTTGTGCTTCCGGTCGAGGTGAAGATACCTCGAACAAGCCCCTCACCAAAGGCGCTTCACTCCCCGGCAACGGCACCAGAAAAGAGTCTTGATAACCCACAAGTATAGGGGATCAATCGTAGTCCTTTCGATAAATTAGAGTGTTGAACCCAATGAGGAGAAGAAGGAAAAGACAAGCGGTTTTCAGCAAGGTATTCTTTGGAAGCACTGAAATTCTAGGTAACAAATAGTTTGGTAGCAAGATAATTCATAACGAGTAACAAGTAACAAGTGTTACAAGCCTGGACAAGCTCTTATATAAATCAAAGCGCTCCTGAGGACACATGGGAATTATCATGAAGTTATTTTCAACATGTTCATATGATTCATGTTCGTTACATTGATAATTTGATATGTGGGTGGACCGGTCTTGGGTGCTGTCCTGACTTGGACAAGCCTCCCACTTATGATTAACCCCTCTCACAAGCACCCGCAACTACGAAAGAAGAATTAAGATAAATCTAACCATAGCATTAAACATGTGGATCCAAATCAGCCCCTTATGAAGCAATGTAGTTTAAGCTTCTACCACTCTAGTAACCCATCATCTATTTGCTATTTCCCAATGCCTTCCCCTAGGCCCAAATCATGGTGAAGTGTCATGTAGTCGACATTCACTTAACACCACTAGAGGAAAGACAACATACATATCATCAAAATATCGAACGAATTCCAAATTCACATAAGTATTTATAACAAGACTTCTCCCATGTCCTCGGGAATAAAGGTAACTACTCATAAAGCATGTTCATGTTCATGATTAGAGGGGTATTGAATATCATTAAGGATCTGAACATACAATCTTCCACCAAATAAACCAACTAGCATCAACTACAAGGAGTAATCAACACTACTAGCAACCCACAGGTATCAATCTGAGGTTTTGAGGCAAAGATTGAATACAAGAGATGAACTAGCACTTTTCAGACGAAGAGAAGGTGCGCTAGGTCGTTGTCATGCACTCAGCTACGCCGTTGGAGTTGATGGACTCATTTACCATCGAAGCTTCCGCTGTTATCGTATTTAGGTGGCCTTAAGCCACATTATTGTAATGAATTCTCTTTTGAGACATTTGATGTAATAAGTATGTGATTGCACTCTGTTGTAAATCCTTCGAGTAACGTGTGTGTCAGCATTACCGATCCATGGATGACACTTATGCACAGAGATTTGACCGTCTGAGGTCGCATCGCTACACATGAATTGTTTGCTCACAAAATCCCTATGCATAGGAAGTGTGCTAGGATTAAATTTTCTTGTTATATGCTTCACGATGCTCCCGTTATGTTTCAATTCTCTATTCTTATGTGAGCATCATTGAAATAATCATGCCTAGCTAAAAAGGCATTAAAAGAAATCGCTTGTTGGGAGACAACCCAACATTTACCCCTACTGTGTTGGTGTGCTCATGACTATGCTACTGTAGTAATCATGTTTTATAGGTTTTGTTTCAATAAATTACCAAGTAGAGCCTTTGAGATAGTGTGGATGATAATTGACTTGATTTTGTTCAAAAACAGAAAATTTGCACCCAGTAACAGAATTGTTGAAGATCACTGGGGTGTCAAAAAATTCTGAATTTTTCACAGATGATTTATATACAAATTTATTATGTTTTCCTAATTTTTCAGAATTTTTGGAGTAACAGAAATATGGTCACTATTCAGATCATTACAGACTGTTCTGTTTTTGACAGATTCTGTTTTCAATGCATACTTGGCTTGTTTTATAGTTTCTTTGGCTTATATTGGTCAATATTAATTGTAGTAATTGTAAGGTACAGTAGGAATTGTGTGAGAACAATTATGAATCTTATCTTGACAGTACCAATGTGAATGATTTGTTGTATCATACTAATCTATCTCACAAAGTTTCGTTAAGTTTTGTGTGATTGAAGTTTTCAAGTTTTGGGTAGATGTCGATATGAGAAGAATAAGGAGTGACAAGACCCTAGGATTGGGGATGCCCAGGGCACCCCAAGGTAATATTAAAGGAAGACCCGAGCAACTAAGCTTGGGGATGCCTCGGAAGGCACCCCCTCTTTTGTCTTCAACATTATCGGTAACCTTACTTGAAGCTATATTTTTATTCATCACATGATATGCGTTTTGCTTGGAGCGTCACTTAATTTGTTGATATTTGCTTGATGTTATTTAAAATAATGTTTTGTATCTTTAGTTCAAAAAAAATGTCAAGTATAACCTTTACCATGCTTATTATGCAAGTCTACATGTTGCTGTTTGAAAACAGAAAGTTTTCTATCATTATCTGAATTCTTCTAGAAAGTCAGAACGTGATAAAATATTGAAATTTTTACACAATAAGATAAAAAAAATTCCTAAGGCATCCCAAGATAATGAGAGGAATTAAGGAGACACAAAATCTCAAGCTTGGGGATTCCTAAGGCACCCCAAGATAATATTTCAAGAAGTCTCAAGCATCTACGCTTGGGGATGCCCCGGGAGGCATCCCACATTTCTTAATCAACAATTATATGTTAGTATCGGTTGAGCCTAAGTTTTGCTTCTTCACATGATGTGTGCTATTCTTGGAATTTCATTTTATTTTATTTTGCTTTCTGTTTTAATAAAATGCTTAGATATGAAAGTTTGTAAATGAGAGAGATTCATCAAATAGTTACCCATTTACTTAACTACTCGCTTGATCTTCACTTCCTATGAGTAAATGGTTGAATGAATCGAATATTATGAAGTTGAAATTGTAGGTTCATATGATGACTAGTAGTAGCTGCACATTGGTATTAGAAAGTGAAATCTATTGAAGCTTGACAATCACAATATTGGTCATACAAGCTATTTATGAATGATTAGTATAAGGAAGAGAACTTTCACATACAAATATATTATCTTGGACATCTTTTATGACTATGAATACCCATTAATTATTTTCAAACTTGAGGAAATTAGTTGAAGTTGGACAAGGAAGATAACATAATGAGTTATGGGTGTACATTTGCATAGGAAGTATATTGTAATGGATCCTCCAACATGTGGTGTTTTCTTAGGATCTTTTGCTAGCCAAAAATCCGTACTAAGTAGAGTGCATCCAAAAACCCTTAAACCCAATTTCTTGCCATGAGTGTCCACCATATCTACCTATGGATTAAATAAGATCCTGCAAGTAAGTTGTCATCGGTGCAAAAAGAAATAAAAATTGCTCCTAAAATAGAAGTGATCTTTTATTACAAGGGAACATAAGCGTTGTACGAACTTGTGATGGCAAAGAAATAAAAGAGACGGGCTGCATGATAAAGGTTGCTATCATCAGGGGCAATATAACATGATGTTCCTTTGCATTAAGAGCTTGCGCATCCAAAAATAAAAAGCGCATGACAACCTCTGCTTCCCTCTACGAAGGGCCTATCTTTTACTTTTCAGTATTTACTTTTATGCAAGATTCAATAGTATGCATTCTCATTTCAACCTTAATTATTCTCTAGTTGGCAAGCATCATGTGGTGGGGAAAGATCTAGGCACATATGGCCAGTCAAATATATTTGATCATGAATTATTATTGTTGACAATTATCTCTATGATAAATGAGTTGGGAGGTGAAACATTAAGCCCCTATCTTTCTCTGTGTTTGATGGATGCCATTTGTTCTAAAAATATGCTTTGAGTACTAGCAATCATAGAAGACTATATGATGATTGAGTATGTGGAGCTTTTACTTAGACTTTGTTGAGAATAAGTTGAATTGCAATTGTTTGGTGACTAAGAACATAGTTTGTTAAGTTTCAAGAGAAGGCATTGTTTGAACTATAATTGATTGCTACTTTATCATGATGAGTTTTACGAGAAAGAGTTGTTGTTATGTTGCTAAGAAGTGATTAAAATTATCATTGATAAAACTTATGCACTATGCTAGCATTCACACTTCATAAATTATTTCTTTTATCATTTACCTATAAGTGTGAACCATCGCCTGTAATTAAATATCTAGGAACTCCAAACCTCGGGAAAATAACTTCTTTAAGCATTTTAATAGAAGTGTTGTGATCAACTCTATTTGTGGGAATAGCTTCTACCCACTTAGTAACGTAATCAATAACAACTAAAATACGAGTATACCCATTGGAGGAACAAAAATGTTCCATATAATCAAATCCTCAAACATCAAATGGTTCAATAACAAGTGAATAGTTCATAGTCATTTCCTGACGTCTACCGACATTACCAATTCTTTGACATTCATTGCAAGATAGAACAAACTTACATGCATCATTGAAAAGAGTAGGCCAATAAAACCAAATTGTAATACCTTGTGTGCGATTCATCTCTCCAGATGGTGTCCTCCGTAAGCCTCGGAGTGACACTTCGTATGATTTGTTCCTTTGATATCTTTAGGACATGGAATTTTCTCAATTGCATCAACTTTAGCTTTATCAACTTCAATACCTCTTTCAGAAATTTTATGCCCCAAGACAATACCTTCATTCACCATAAAGTGGCACTTCTCCCAATTCAAAACAATATTAGTTTCGTCACATCTCTGCAAAACTCGATCAAGGTTGCTTAAGCAATCATCAAAATAAGTTTCGTACACGGAAAAATCATCCATGAAAACCTCAACAATCTTTTCACAAAAGTCAGAGAATATAGCAGTCATACATCATTGAAAGGTAGCAGATGCGTTGCATAAACCAAAAGGCATACGTCTATAAGCAAAAGTACCAAAAGGGCATGTAAAAGTAGTTTTTTCTTGATCCTCTCGTGACACCGGTACTTGGGAAGAACCAGAGTATCCATCTAGAAAACAGAAATGTGTATGCTTTGATAACCTTTCTAGCATTTAGTAAATAAATGGTAGGGGGTAATGATCCTTCCTAGTGGCTTTGTTTAGTTTTCTAAAATCAATTACCATCCTATAACCTCTTATAATTCTGTGTGGGATAAGTTCATTCTTATCATTAGGGACAATAGTAATACCTCCCTTCTTAGGGACACAATGAACAAGACTTACCCATCTACTAACAGCTATAGGATAGATTATACCTGCTTCCAGGAGCTTTAATATTTCATTTCTTACCACTTCCTTCATCTTAGGATTTAATCGTCATTGGTGATCAACAACTAGCTTAGCATCAGGCTCCATATTGATCTTGTGCTGACATAGAGTGGGCCTAATGCCCTTAAGATCATCAAGAGTATATCCAATAGCGACACGATGCTTTCTCGGAGTTTTCAATAATCTCTTTTCTTCATTCTCTGAGTCGTTACCTTTGTCGAGTTCCCAATCTTCAGATTTGCATTTAGTTCTTTCCAAAAGATCCCATCTGAATTTAATAGTCTTCTTCATAAAAGAACTAGTACAAGAAGTACCGAGCATGGATCGATCATTACAAGAAAGCCGAGCATAAAAATTCTGCATAAAATTTTCTCTTGAGAGCTCATGACTGGGGCATGAATACATATTGAATTAAGCCTCCCCAAGCTTGAGCGATACTTTCTCCTTCACAAGGCCAAAAATTATATATATAATTCTAATCACGCTGAACCAGATGCATAGGACAAAACTTCTGATGAAATTCCAATTTCAATTGGTTCCAATGTCATCACATAGCCTATACCATGGCAATACTTTTCCCCCCTAAAGATAAAGGGAAAGCCTTCTTCCTGACTCCATCTTCGGATAAACCTGCAAGCTTAAAAAATCCACAAATTTCGTCCACATATATCAGGTGCATACTAGGATGCACCGTTCCATCTCCTGCATAAGGATTAGCTAGTAGTTTCTCTATTATACCCGAAGGAATTTCATAATAAATTGTTGGGAAACGTAGCATGCAATTTTAAAAAAATTCCTACGCTCACGCAAGATCTATCTAGGAGATGCATAGCAACGAGAGGGGGAGAGTGTGTCTACATACCCTCGTAGACCGAAAGTAGAAGCGTTTGACAACGCGGTTGATGTAGTCGAACTTCTTCTTGATCCGACCAATCAAGTACCGTACATACGACACCTCCAAATTCTTCACACGTTCAGCTCGATGACGCCCCTCGAACTCTTGATCCAGCAAAGTGTCTAGGGAGATTTTCGTCAGCACGATTGCATGGTGATGGTGATGGTGATGGTGAAGTGATCCGCGCAGGGCTTCACCTAAGGACTACGACAATATGACCGGAGGCGTAAACTATGGAGGGGGGCGCCGCACATGGTTAGGAATCAATATTGCTACTCCCCAAGTCGGCCTCCCCCCTTCCATATGCATCAGAGGGGGAAGGAAAGAGAGGGGGAGGCCGAATCCTCCCCTTTCCTTCTCCCTTCGCTTCCTTTCCTTCGCCTCCTATTCAGCCTATAGGGGGGCGCACCAGCCCTTTAGGGGCTGCTCTTTCCCTCTCTTGGCCCATTAGGCCCATATAGTTTGCCGGGGGGGCGGAACTCCTTCTGGTGCCCCGATATGTACCCGGTACCCCCAGAACACTTCCAGTGTCCGAATATCATCGTCCTATATATGAATCTTTACCTCTCGGCCATTTTGAGACTTCTCGTCATGTCCGAGATCTCATCCGGGACTCTGAACAATATTTGGTTACCAAATCACATAACTCATATAATAAAAAATCATCATCGAACATTAAGCTTGCGGACCCTACGGGTTCGAGAACTATGTAGACATGACCGAGACACCTCTCCTATCAATAACCAACACCGGAACCGGGATGCTCATATTGGTTCCCACATATTCTATGAAGATTTTTATCAGTCATACCATAATGACAACATATGTTATTCCCTTTGTCATCGGTATGTTACTTGCCCGTGATTCGATCGTCGGTATCTTCATACCTAGTTTAATCTCGTTACCGGCAAGTCTCTTTACTCGTTCCGTAATACATCATCCTGCAACTAACTTGCTTGGTTAGGAAACTTATCCATCTTTGATTAACGAGCTAGGTTAGTAGAGGCTTACTAGGGACACCGTGTTTTGTCTATGTATCCACACATGTATCATGTTTTCGGTTAATACAATTCTAGCATGAATAATAAACATTTATCATGATATAAGGAAATATAAATGACAACTTTATTATTGCCTCTAGGGCATATTTCCTTCATAAAAGTTTTCAGTAGGTCCAGTAGGTTGAGGGACAACTCTTTGTGCTTCCGGTCGAGGTGAAGATACCTCGAACAAGCCCCTCACCAAAGGCGCTTCACTCCCCGGCAACGGCACCAGAAAAGAGTCTTGATAACCCACAAGTATAGGGGATCAATTGTAGTCCTTTCGATAAATTAGAGTGTTGAACCCAATGAGGAGAAGAAGGAAAAGACAAGCGGTTTTCAGCAAGGTATTCTTTGGAAGCACTGAAATTCTAGGTAACAAATAGTTTGGTAGCAAGATAATTCATAACGAGTAACAAGTAACAAGTGTTACAATCCTGGACAAGCTCTTATATAAATCAAAGCGCTCCTGAGGACACATGGGAATTATCATGAAGTTATTTTCATCATGTTCATATGATTCATGTTCGCTACATTGATAATTTGATATGTGGGTGGACCGGTCTTGGGTGTTGTCCTGACTTGGACAAGCCTCCCACTTATGATTAGCCCCTCTCACAAGCACCCGCAACTACGAAAGAAGAATTAAGATAAATCTAACCATAGCATTAAACATGTGGATCCAAATCAGCCCCTTATGAAGCAATGTAGTTTAAGCTTCTACCACTCTAGTAACCCATCATCTATTTGCTATTTCCCAATGCCTTCCCCTAGGCCCAAATCATGGTGAAGTGTCATGTAGTCGACATTCACTTAACACCACTAGAGGAAAGACAACATACATATCATCAAAATATCGAACGAATTCCAAATTCACATAAGTATTTATAACAAGACTTCTCCCATGTCCTCGGGAACAAAGGTAACTACTCACAAAGCATGTTCATGTTCATGATTAGAGGGGTATTGAATATCATTAAGGATCTGAACATACAATCTTCCACCAAATAAACCAACTAGCATCAACTATAAGGAGTAATCAACACTACTAGCAACCCACAGGTATCAACCTGAGGTTTTGAGGCAAAGATTGAATACAAGAGATGAACTAGCACTACTAGGAAAATGCTTATAGATAGAAGTATACCAGTAGCGTTTGTTTATGACCCCACACTACTAGTAGTTAGTAGTAGCGCTGGGTAGAAATAGCGCTACTGGTATTCATTAGCAGCAACGCTTGTTTCCTTGTACCATGCTACTACTAAGTGTAACACACCACACCCCCTGATCAATAAATATTAGCAGCACTGGTCGTCTAACTGGCACTACTGTTAGTTTAGGATCTATAGCGCCTATTTACCTAAACGCGCTACTGCTATTTCTTCTATGTGTAACATTTTACCAGTACCGTGTTATCCTAGCCCGCGCTATAGGTAGTGCAACACCTAGCCGTAGATATTTTGCACGCGCCCATAGCAGTAGCGCGCATAGGTGACCCGCGCTATTGCTATGGCCGCCGGCCACCTACTGATACGTCTCCAATGTATCTATAATTTTTTATTGTTCCATGCTGTTATATTATCAATCTTGGATGTTTTATAATCATTTTATACCATTTTTTGGTACTAACCTATTGACATACTGCCAAGTGCCAGTTGCTGTTTTCTGCATGGTTTTTACATCGCGGGAAATCAATATCAAACGGAGTCCAAACACAACGAAACTTTACAAAGGTTTTTTTGGACCAGATGGAACATAATGGGCCCTGGCTGCGCCTGGGGGTGCTCCGAGGAGAGCACAACCCACCAGGGTGCGCCAGGAGGCCCGGGCGCGCCCTGGTGGGTTGTGCCCACCTCGGGTGCCCCCCGGACCGCCTCTTTGCTCTATAAATACCCCAATATTCCAGAAACCCTAGGCACGTTGACGATATATTGATCCAGCCGTTGTTGAGTCCAGAACCACCAGATCCAATCTAGAACCATCTCGGATGGGGTTCACTACCTCCATTGGTGCCTCTCCAATGATGCGTGAGTAGTTCTTTGTAGACCTTTGAGTCTGTAGTTAGTAGCTAGATGGCTTCCTTGATCTCTTATATGCATGATTGCTTATAGCCTCGTATTTCTTCTCCGATATTTGGGTTTTGTTTGGACAACTTGATCTATTTATCTTGCAATGGGAAGAGGTGCTTTGTAGTGGGTTCGATCTTACGGTGCTTGATCCCAGTGACAGAAGGGGAACTGACACGTATGTATTGTTGCTACTAAGGATAAAACGATGGGGTCTATCTCTACATAGATAGATCTTGTCTACATCATTTCATTGTTCTTATTGCATTACTCCATTTTTCCATGAACTTAATACACTAGATGCAAGCTGGATAGCGATCGATGTGTGGAGTAATAGTAGTATATGGATGCAGAAGTCGGTCTACTAATCTTGGACGTGATGCCTATATAATGATCATTGCCTGGATATCATCATGAGTATTTGAAGTTCTATCAATTTCCCAACATTAATTTGTTCACCCTTGGTTTCATATCTGAGGGAAATACCTACCGCCCTGTGCTGCATCATCCCTTCCTATTTGGGGAAATACCAACGTAGCTTCAAGCGACATCAGCTACCACCTTCCCCCCTCTCTTCTTCCTCCCCCTTCCTTTCTCCCCCTTTCCTTGCACCTTGCTTGTTCCTTTCAATGCTCCCCTCCTGCCCCTCTAGGCCTCCACTACCCCCTCTTCTTTGCTCCTCCACCACCCTCCATTAAATCCCTCCTCCCCTCTTCTTTTCCCTCCACCACACCTCCTCTTCTTTGCCCCTCCACCACCCCTCCATTAATGCCCTCCTCCCCTCTTCTTTGCCCTCCACCACCCCCTCCCATTAATGCCTTCCCTCTCCACTCCCTCTCCTCCCACTCTCTCCCTAGCTCTCTCTCTCCCTGGCTAGATAGCTAGTTAGAGCTATATATCTAGAGCTACTAGGTGATTAATAAGAAAGGTGCTTGATATCCCTCTCGACACATAAGTGAGCAAAAAAAAGTGTTTGTGTGGATAGGACCGAAACTATATATATATATATATATATATATATATATATATATATATATATATATATATATATATGGGCTTATATGAGAATATATCGAAATGTGTGTGTGGCATAATTTGAGTTGCCTACATTGTGTATTTATTGAAATAATGTGGGTGACATGAGTTGCCTATGTTTTGCCAAAATGTTGATTCAATTCTATTTCGGCGAATTTCAGGAAAACTCAATATGTCCTATGTTTAGGGAACGTCATGCCGAATTTAGTATGAATTTGATCCACGCATGCATACGTGGTTATAATATTTGCTCCGCTCGCAGGTGATCATGAAGGTCAATGGAAGGATGGTGGAAAGATACTAACAATCCGCTGTGGATGACATGTATGAAAAAAGACTGAAGGATGTTGTATGCTCGTGTCGAACATGCAAAGGAATAGTCAGGCTCGACCCCTTTGAGGGTGGTAAATTCAAGGCGCACCTGCTCATGCATGGTTTCATGGATGGCCATACTCTGTGGATAAGTGATGATGATGATGAGGACGTCGACAGGGCAGGAAATAACGACATGGGGCCACCAGGCGAAGAGATGACCGATTATGTGCCCGAAGAGGAAGAGGGCCTCGGAAATGTCAATGGCGAAGAGCAGTTCAAGGCGGAGAAGACACGGACACGCCGCCGTCTTCGTCGCTACTAAGTTCAACCATACGGGACCCGCATTCGAGACCTGCTTCGCAAGAAGACGACTAGCAACAGAGCTGCTTCTAGAGAGGAGGCCAAACTGACGCAACTGGAGGTAGACTCGATGACTCCTTTGTATGATGGTTGCGATCCCAAGGTGACCCTCTTGAGTTTCACACTAGAACCTCTAAAGACGAAGGCAAAAAAGAAATGTACGGATGCAAGCCTGGATGAGCTTCTGAAGTATCTAAAGAAGGTTCTTCCCGCGGGAAGGCTGTGTCCTACTAGTGTCGAGGAGGCAAAAAATCGTGTGCCCTCTTGATCTGCCACACATTAGATATCACACATGCATCAATGATTGCATCATATATTGGAACGAGCACGCGGAAAAAACCATCTATCCAAAGTGCAATGCTTCACGATATAAAAAGGCCGGAAAGAAAGCTCCACAGAAAGTTGTATGGTACTTTCTGATCACTCCGCGTCTACAGCCGTATTTCATAGATCCCAAGGAAGCAAAGCTTATGCGCTGGCACGCAGAGAGGGTGAAGCCAGATGACGGAAATGATTCGAAGCTGAGACACCTCGCAAATGCTAGCCAGTGGAGAGCATTAAATGCTGAATTTGATTTTTTTGCAAATGATCCAAGGAACATCGTGCTTGGCGCTAGTAGTGATGGCATGAATCCATTTGGCAACCAGAAAACCAATCATAGCACATGGCCGTGTTTGTATGAATGTACAACCTCCCCCCTGGGTGTGCATGAAGGAAAAATACATACACATGGCTATGCTTATTCAAGGGTCGAGACAACATGGAAATGATATAAACCTGTATCTCGGGTTACCGAAAGAGGAGCTATAGACCTTATGGACAACGCCGGCCAAGACATGGGATGCAAGAAAAGGAGATTATTTCTACATGAGAGCCGCGCTGATCATGACGGTGTAGGACTATCTCGATTACGGCTATCTCTCCGGTCAGATGTGCCATGGATATTGCGGATGCACGAGGTGCATGGATGATACAACTTCTCGGCAGCTATCGAAAGATGGCGGGTCTTCGAAAATTGTGTACATGGGGCATCGAAGATGGCTCGAGAATTCAATGGTAAGGCTGAGCATCAAGGTCCTCCACGTAAGCGTAGCAGGGAAGAAATATATGAGTTATTGAAGAACTGGGAAGAGTGCCCCTCGTTGGGAAAGACGAAGAAAAAGGCACCGGAGCCCCCACGGAAGGTATGGAGGAGAAGATCTGTTTTCTGGGACTTGGAATACTGGCCCAAACTCGACACGCCTCATAGCCTTGATCAAATGCATATCACAAAATATATCCTTGAGAGTTTTCTTGGAACATTGATGAACATGCCGGAGAGGACCAAAGATGGGCCGAAGGCAAGAAAAGACTTGGAATTTTTAAATATGAGAAAGATCTACAAATGCCCGGTAAAAAGTCGTCAGAGGAGACCGAGACGGAGACAGAGACGGAAGATAGGGGCAAAAAAGTAAACAAGAAGGAAGAACAATATTGCCCCCCTCTTGCTTCACCTTTGGTCCTCTCCGGCATAGGTCATAGGGATGTGAATGTGTTATGCTCGGGCCGACAAAACGACCTTGAGAGAGCAAACTTAGTAGTGCTACAACACCTAGATGTGCTAGAAGATTTCGTGACACTGCACAAAGAGACCATCGCAAAGAAGTACCATGACCGTGGGGTGCATAGGACGGATGTTGAAGTTATTAGAGAGCACAACTCCACTTTCTTGCGTTGGTTCAAAGAGCGAGTTCTGGCTAATCCCCCGGAATAGGGCCGTCCGAACGGAATGCTCATATACGGCTTAGCACATGGCCCATAGACCAACCTCACGACTTATCAAGCATACGATATCAATGATCACACGTTCTACACGGAAGAGAAAGATATAAACAGTGATGGCCAAAACTCAGGGGTGACGATGGAAGCCATGATCCGGTATGTAATTGAAAGATATTACAGAAGGGTCAAAGCGATATGGGAGCTTAACTACTCTGGATTGCATAGCGCGACGATGTTGCATGTCAGATGGGCTAAGAATGTACAAAGAGAAAACCGACATTTCACTACCATGTGTATACCCGACTCCGATAGCGGTACCGCCAACGCCACCGCCAAAAATGAGCCATGGGTACAGGCTAAACATGTGAAACAATGTTTCTTCATAACTGATCCTATCAATCCCAGCCGTGCTGTCGTGAGGAGAGGCAAAAGAGCATGTAGCGACCCGACCCAAATGGATCGAAGTCTCTGTGCTTACGTGTCATCCCTGGATCGGTATGCTAACACACACAGTACTCGAGGAATTATAACAGAGTTCAATCACACACTTTATTACATCGAGATCCTCAAAAGAATATTTATTACAATAATATGGCCAAAGACCATCTAAAATAAAATAACTGCGGAAGCATCGAAGGTAAATGAGTCCATCCAACTCCACGACAAACTAAGTGCAGAACAACGACCTATCGCACCTTTAATCCTCGTCGAAAAAGTCTGCAACATGAGACGTTGCAGCCGTGTAGGTCAGCACATGGAATATGCTGGCGATTTCACACCTTAGAATAATAATAAAAAAACTATCTCTATATGCAAATTTAGCTAGTGGAGGCTCTAAGTTAAATTTTTGCATAAAGCCAATTTTACCCTACAACAAAGGAATAAATTTTTATTAACTACTAAATTAAAATGCCATTATTGAGAAGGTTCCTCCAACTCAATCCCAAAATTCCCAAGTTATTAGTAACCCAATAATTTCATTAAATTGAGTGATGAGATCAACCAATAATTCACTTCTAGATACTCAAGTTGTCCATAACCGGGGACACGGCTAATCATGATTAGTTTGTACACTCTGCAGAGGTTTATGACTTTTCCCCACAAGACTCGACCACCTCCGTGATCGGAAGATCGAGACATAGCCTTCGTAAGCGTTGCCCTTAACCCTGGTAGACCGGTACACCTACTTTCCCTACATCAGCTAGTCTACCACGGAAAGAGGTCACACAACTTACTCAACTATGCCAGAGCCCATAATGGCTTGTGGTCGCATTACGTAAGTTTCTAGGCATGAAATATCTTATGATCCCTTTGAGCCTGGGTGGCGGACCTAGGGTAATCACAAGGGTACTCAGGATTCCCTTAGGCAAGCACTGGTTTCTCCAGTGCCCCAAACAATCCACCCAGATGTGTATTAAAGTTGCCACCTTAGGTTATCCCAAAATTATTAACTCTCGCAACTTGCATGGATCACACATACCAATCCCCGTCTACGAGCATGGCTAAGCAATATATGATATAACGAATATTCCCGGGGTGATCAAAGGTCATAGGTTCCTACCACATGAACTACATAGCATATCCACATGTTCCAAATCCTATTCGTGCAATCTTTGAGGGTTAAACTAATGCATAGTAAAAATTGGGTATAAAAGAATTATGATCAAAGTGTGAACTTGCCTTGCTGACGTTCGTTGAACTGTAAAGATTCGTAGTAGCAAGCTTCGCACTCCGGATGATCTAGCGTAAGCAAGCAATAACATACATAGGCATACAAGCAAAGATCCAAAAAGAAAACAAATGAAAGACTTCGAAAAACTCCAAAACATCCAAATAAAGTTTCTATACAAAACGTAATTTTTATAGTAGCAAAAAAATATGTGTGTTTGGGTTTAACAGAAAGTACACGTTACGAGCTTCGATTTGCAAAAAGAATCACCTAAAACGGAGTTACGAAACTCGAGATACGGCCTAACGAAGTTTGAATTCAGATCTGTTTGAATTCAAATTTTAAAATTCTCAAAAATATTTTTCGTTTGGTTCTCTGGATAGAGGGGATTTTTATGAACTAGTAGGAAAAAGAATCAACTAAATCGGATCAATAGACTAAAAGATATACAAGAAACAAGAATTGATATAGAATCTGAGATTGAAAAAAAATACTAGAAAAAGAGAAAAATTTGGCCTGGGTGTTCACCGGACTTGTCACCGGCGACGAGGAAGAAGGCGGCTCCGGTGTGTTTCAGCGAAGGATGCGTGCGGGACGGTGTAGAGGACGATGAGTTGAACCACTTGCACAAGTTATGGTGGTAGATTGCTTCCTGTACACACGGTGAGAGGTCGCCGGAATTCGCGAACTCCGGCGAGCAATTGGAGAGGTTAGAGAGAGGGAAAAACTTCAGAAGGAGAGGGCTTCGGACGAGGGGCGAGAGGGCTACCAGGGGTGCTTTATATAGGGCTTGGGGAGGTCCAGAGTTGGGTGGGGCGAGATGTGTTAATGGCTACAGTTTCAAGCGCTCATGGTGGCCATTAGAGAGGGAATTAAGGCGCACTAGTGAAGGGGAAGGGGTAGAGGAAGGCGAGGGGGTTCCGTTCAGAGCGGCTTTGGAGCGAGGGAGAGGAAGGGGAGGGGTGGGGCGCTAGGGTGGGGTGCTGCCCTGCGTGCGACGTAAGGGAGGTTGAAGAGGACCTCGTGTGGTGAAGAAGGCTGGGCCTTCCTTGGGCCTTGGCTGCCCACGTTTTTTTTAACTTTTTTTTTAACAGAAGCAATGAAACAACAAAAACAAAATAAATACAAGTCTAAAAATTTCCAGAAAATTCACATAGTTATATGGTCTTATATATGACCTAGTGAACTTTTATCTGTCCTAAAATGCAAGTTAAAAAAATAAACATTTTTGCTAAACTAATAAAATAAAGTGCAAATAAAACACAACAAATATATTTTGGTTCCAAATTAAATTTCCAATATTTTCTTTATGTTTTTGAAGAAGTCATTTTATCTTCTCTCTTTATTTTATTTTTGATATAATGGAAATGAATTTTGGTGAAACCAAATTTGATCTAATCTCCCAACTTTGAAAAAAATTCAAAATTGGTTTTTAGGGAAACTTCCAACTCTCTCTTTTGGTCCTTGAGTTGCTCAAAGTTCCTTGGATCAAAATCAAATAAAACAAATGGAGGCAAAAATGCATAAATCATGGATGCATATGAATAATCTATTTATAAACATCCAAATTGAAAATTGGGATGTTACAGAGCATCATCGGAATGGATGGAGTCGCCAACGAGGAAGACTACGACCAGTACGGTGATCCGATGAGGGAACATGATGCTGATGACGATGAAACATACATTAAAATAAGAATGAAGACTACATTACCTACGAAAGATCGTAATCCCTGGAAAAGGAAAAGTCACGACCATGGGCTCAATTATTCGACAATGAACAAAAGAGGGAAGAAGATCAGTCTGAAGCGTCGTCGTCGCCCAAGCTGACAAACTAATCCACAAATTTTGTGTGTATCTATTTTGCATACCGCCGTTAGCGGTCAAATGATATAATATATATTATACTAATTATTATCCGGAGGGTAAACGATAGTATTGCTCCAACGACAAACCAAATTAAACCATACCTAGAGCTATATATGTACCCCTGCTATACAAACTTGTACAAATGCAAATGAAATATAAGAAAAAGAAAAGTGCAAATGAAAGAAAAAGAAAAAGGAAGGAATAAGTTTTGGAAAATGAAATGAAAGAAAAAAGAAAAAGGAAGGAAGTTTGTGGAAAATGAAATGAAATAAAAAGAAAAAGAAAAAGAAAAAGAAAAGGAAAAAAATATAAAAAGAAAAGGAAAAATAAAAATAAAAAAGAAAAGGAAAAAATAAAATAAAAATAAAAGTAAAAAAGAAAAGGTTAGCAGTAGCGCGGTTTCTGTTGGACATTGCTATAGCTAACTTAGCTATAGTGTGTTTTGCCAAGACGCGCTATAGCTAAGTTGCCTACAGCACCGGTCCGACAGACAGCTCCAATCTATTTCCTCTCTCTCACTCTCTCCCATTCTCGATCCCCTTTCTCTCTGAGCTCGCGCCGCCGTCGATGCCCGCCCACGCCACCGCCGACGCCAGCCCTGACCCCGACGCCAAGACCCGCCCACGCCGCCATCGACCCCCCGGCCCGGCCCTTGTCCTAGGTCCATACCCTGGCCCGGCCCCTCCCCCAAGAAGGATGCCTGACCCCCTCTGCCTCCGACGACCCCGACCCCGGCCGTCCCCAACACTGAAGTGCGCCATCCCTCCCTCTTCTCTCTCTCTCTCTCTGACTGGTCTCTCTGCAGATCGAAGCTAAGTAGTCGCAGATCGACAAGGAGGAGAAGGACGCCCACAACCCCGTCTGCCCAGACGACCGCGACCTCGACCCTCTCAGCCCCGCGCAGACAACCCCGACCCCGACGCACGGTGAGCCACCCCCTTCCCTCCCCTCCTCTTGTTCTTTGACATGAGCAGAGTAGATAGAAAATGAAAATGAGCTTTGACATGAGTAGAGTAGATAGAGAATGAAAATGAAAATGAGCTTTTTACATGAGCAGTAGTATTTTGAAAATGAGCTTTGACATGAGCAGAGTAGTATTTTGAATGCAGCAATAGAATGAGCTTTGACGGAGAATTAAAATGAGCTTTGACAAAAAATTGAAATGAAAATTAGCTTATGTTGCTTTGTTTTTAAATGAAAATGAAAATTAAAATTATAGTTTTTGAAAATTAGCTTATGTTGCTGTCCATTTTAAAAATGGTTATTTTTAATGGCAATGTTTGAAAATTAAAATGAAAATTAGCTTATGTTACTTTGTTTTTAAATGAAAATGAAAATTACAATTACAGTTTTTGAAAATTAGCTTATGTTGTTGTCCATAATGAAAATGGCCTTTGTTACTGCCACTATATGTTTGTGTTTGTTTCTAAACAGTAAGTGAAATTTTCTTGTGAGGGTTGCATCTCCGTGATTGTTAGTGAAATGCTACTTCAGCACATAGTGCTTATTGTCATTTATAGGGAAACCGATTGCGAGTGACCTATGTTTTGCCAGAAATGTTGATTTATTTCCATTCTGGCAAATTTCAGGCGCTCTATATGTGCACTTTCTAGCGAAGGTCATGCCAAAATTTTCCATGAATTTCGGCATGACTTGTGCTAGAAAGTTGGACATATCGAGTGCTCGAGATTTGTCGTGACGGGAATGAAACAACATTTAGGCAAAATAAAGGTCACTTTTTTTCATTATTCACTTTATTATATAAACCTCGATAATTAAACGACTACGACATTGAACCCTAGGAAACATGACTGACACCGATGAGTCCGGAGGTTCTTAGTCCCAATTAGGCCGAGCACACGCCTACCTCGACTATTTGGCGGATCAAGAGAGACAACAAGTTGGGTGTCAGGACCCCCTTGTCATGACGGACAACAACGGTGGTGGCGCCGGCGCCGACAGTGATGCCACCAACGACACCGACAATGAGACTGGCGCTGATGATGTTGCTAACTACAACACGGAATGTGGGACCTCCCAAGCCAGTGAAGGAAAGAAGGAAAAGTGGACGCGACGCCCAAATGAGCTCGGCACCAGAAGACTGGTGGTCACGGTGGTTCACCCTGGCGAGTTCGAGCCATTAGAGCCGCGGGAACTGGCAGCGTGTTACGGCAACCAACTAGCATGCATCCTACGGGATATCGCTAACATCAACACCACGAAAATACGGAAGAATGAACATTTGAAGAAGGTGCTCCTAACTAGGTTGCACGCAAGATTCCTGTTCCCCGATCGGAATGACGATGTCAACCCATGGGATGATGATGCCATGAAAAAAATCAACAACAAAGCCCTAGGGAAGTTCAACAACGCATTGAGCGCTTGGAAAACTAGGGTGAAAAAGGCGATTGAAGTAGACCATGAAACCTACGCTGAGATTGTTGCAGACAATCCAAAAATTATGATAAAGGACTTTGAAAAGTTCAAGGAGACTTGCAATGAAGAAGCTGCCAAGGCCAGGTAGGAGAGAGGCAAGCAGCTGCAGGCAAAGAACATGGGGAACCACCGCCTCGGAAGTCGTGGTTACACGGGAAAGAGGCCCGTGTGGGCTAAGGAGGACGTAGAACATGAACGTCAGGGGATCCCAGACCCATTGGCTGAGTTCACCGACCAGCAGGAGCACGACTTCATCAGGGCCCAATTCTTGTGGGAACCTAAAAAAAGATTTTTTTTTCACCGACGGGCCGACTAGGAAATTCATGAGATTACTGGTAATTATGCTTTTACCACCTTACATATTAGCTTCTGATAAATGAACTCTACTACATTCTAGTCGCATTTGTAAACGATTCATGCTCCATTTCATAGAGAGAGAAACACAAGCTTGCGGCCGAAAGCGACTCGTCGACTCAGTCGTCGACGAAGTACAAGTGGGACACTCCTTTCAACTGGGCCATGAACATAATGATGGCACACCCGCCGGGCCAGCGGCCGCAATATGGACGTGTGCACGGTGCCGGGGACGCCGCCACATGGAAGTACTATTATAACAAGGACCCCGAGGCTAAAAGACAGAGAAAGAAGTTTGGTCAAGTGACTATCAACGAGAAGGTGGCGCGGGCGATGGATAAAAAAAAGTTGAGACCAACGCTGAGGTAATCCGGGAAGCGGTAGCTGCCTGTAGAAATGATATGGTGGCTCCCTTTACAAGCTTGATTCCAACTGTGGTCACCTGGGTGCAACAAAATCCAAACGCGCCACCAACTGATTTTCCCATGCCCAGCTTCACCGGGAGAAACTCAATGAACACCGCACCCATACCCGTACCTAGTATGGCAACCGCACCCGCACCTACTCCAGCAGCTGCTCCTGCACCCAGCTCTCACAGCAGCCCTAGCACCGTCTCTGGCTTGAATGTCGGGCTGTCAACATTGGCTGAGCTTGATGCCCTCATGGTAAATACGCGTTGCACCCTCATCAACTCAACTAATTAATTAATCTTCATTTGCCGTTCTTTTTGGATCTCTGACGCCGCATGTATATGTCTTTGTAGGCCGACTCCACTCCGTGCACCCTCCTTTACCACATGAAGGACGGGTTGGTGGATGTGGGGAAGGGTACTATAGTGAAACCCAAGGATCGATTGTTCCACCACCGGCAGATGCCTGGTAACGCCTTAAGGGTCTCCGTGGCGAGTGTGAAAGTGGGCTACGAGGATTTCCCTCGTCCGATACAAACCGATGGAGAGGATGACGAGACCCCCATGCAGCTTGGCCATTGCAAAAATTGGCCGATCCTGTGGCCGAAAAATCTTCTTCGTGTTGAGGTGGCCGGGAGCACACCAACGAGACCTCAGGAAGGTATGAACACAACCCCACCTACACAAGTATAAACATCGTCTGTGCTGCTTGCTGAGATCGAGAGATACGAGGAAGAAGGGCCAACCGTTCCGGCAGATGATACCATCTGCCCCATGGAAGAGGATATGGATCATGACATGGAGGAGGCCGATAACCCTCTCCAGTATCTCAATACCGGCTTTGACAATGAAGTAACTATGAGTCAACCATATGAATATGAGATGCATGTACCAAAGCCGAAACGTCCCCGGAGGTGCAAGAAGTCTTTGTTCATGCAATCCTCGCAGGACACGCCTCCAGATGCCGGTTCCACCCAAGCTCAACTAATTAGCCGGAGTCGTCCAATGCTGAGCCCAACAACACTAGGGGTAGTGCTCAGGGAGGGTCTGATAGACCGACCAGCACCTGAGCCCACTAAGAAGCAGAGGAAGAGACCGACGGCGAGAAAATCCACTAAAGCTGGCAATGTGGGTTCTAGCAGGCAGCCACTTTCGACCAAGGTTGACAGTGTACCGATGAAACATGTGCCATTAGTCCATGTCGCGGGAGAGCCAATGGTACTGGCGAATGCACTAGCTGCCATAACAGGAGATCTCAGGAGACTCCATGACCATATGCTATCGACAAAGAGAAGCCTCCTCGCCTCGGATGATCCAAAATACCCACTTTATACGGTTCATGTGCCGAGCAGTTGCAAGATGTACGTCCACACATGGCCCACGGACCTCTTCTTCCTGCGATTTGATTACATCTTCCAAATGTTTCAAATGAGGACACTCGATTTTACGTTGGTCCGCCTTTATGCACTGCACATGAACTAAATCGTCAGGAGAGAGCAAGTCACCGGTCTTGCGGTCGCGGACCCATACTACATGCATGAGGGCTTCTTGTCAATCAACGACGCCAACCATCAATATGCGAGTCAGTATATCAAAGAATTCTTGGTCGACAATAAGGACAAAGAAACGATTCTCCTACCTTATCATCATGGGTAAGTCATTCGCGGAGCACTATGACACATACATCCTTTCGTGCATTTCAATAATTACTTTGCATGCATGGAGGCTAACTTGATCTTCTATTTTGCGCAGCGGGGGGTGTCGTGCAGTTATCATCGTTCTTTACCCGCGTTACTCTCGCGCTCTATATTTGGACCCATCGAAGAACATACAGAAGAAAGATTACACACACATAAAGTATGTTCTGGATAGAGCTATGCTGGGCTTCAGCATGCGGGGGTGGCTACATCCAATGCAAAAATATAAATAAGGCCGAGCTCTGTTTCGGCTACAAGACTGACTTCTGTTGCATCCAGCAACCAGCAAGAAGTGAGAACGATGGATTCTACGTCATCCATATAATGATGGAGAACAGAAGGGATGTGCAATCACTTTGCATGAAATCTTCATCTGATACCCATATCCAGAAGATGTGCCGAAGCCTTTGGAGTCATGTCGGATAATAGACTTCGAAATGATTTCTACCAGATCCAACAGGAAATTGCGTCCATCATCATGAAAGATGTCCACGAAGAGAATGGGATGTTCTACGACGGCCCAATATCGCGAGCTGACATCCGAACCCGCATTGCCCTATAGCGTCAGGACATGACGCCTTTCACTAAGCTTGGGTCCACCCTCCCGGATATGGACAGATGGGAAGAGTGCACTGCCTAAAAACAATGTGTCTGTTTAGTTACTTGTTACTTTCTGTACGACGAAACATCGAATGTCTCCTTATGAGGAAACTATTAGATGTATGGTGCCGCGCTCTAGTTATTTACTTTCGGTACGATGAAATTTGTTAACGATGTTTACTATATATGTTGCTTCTATTTCATAACTGTTTTGTTGAATTAGCTTCATGATATATGACGTGTATGTAGGGCATGTTCCGGGTGTGTATGATACGTCTCCATCGTATCTACTTTTCCAAACACTTTTGCCCTTGTTTTGGACTCTAACTTGCATTATTTGACTGGAACTAACCCAGACTGACGCTGTTTTCAGCAGAATTGCCATGATGTTGTTTTATGTGCAGAAAACAAAAGTTCTCGAATGACCTGAAACTCCACGGAACATCTAGTTAAAATAATAAAAATCCTTGCCAAAGATGAAGACCAGGGGCCCACACTGTCCACGAGGGTGGGGCGCCTCTAGGGCACGCCCCCACCTCGTAGGCCCCCGGAGCTCCTCCAACGCCAACTCCAACTCTATATATTTGCTTTGGGAGAAAAAATCAAGGAGAAGAAATCATCACGTTTTACGACACGGAGCCGCCGAAGCCCTAAAACCTCTCGGAGGGCTGATCCGAGTCCGCTCGGGCCGGAGAGGGGATTCGTCGCTGTCTCGTCAGACCCGATTCCAAGTCACATCAATCTAGTGGTAACACCTCATATCACTTTGCGGCCTCATGCACGGTATTCCCACGGTGTCGCCTTACCGGGGCCGGGACCGCTTGCGCCTTTTGGCTCACGATATGATAGTGTCGCTAGCATCCATATGATGAGAACCCGGCTGACATGACTAGTCGTGGAACCCAAAGCGCGCTAACCCATGGGGACAGGCATACATGAATCACATCGAGCATGTCGGTCATCAACGATGAATCCGGGCTGTAGCACTGGCTAACAGGACTCCGTAACCCGGCTATAGCAGGCTAGGCAGACTCGGATGTCACCGCGTGACATTTCCCAAGGGAACGATACACAGAACGAAGTGAAACACATGCCGCCCAAGTGTCCAGAGCAGTAGTGCTGGGCTAGCAGGACTCCGGTGAACCGGGCTGTAGCGGACTACTATCGCTCAGGAAGCACTAGACTACATTTAAGAGAGGCTGCCAAGGATAAACAATTAGATTGCCGGATCCCACACATACCAAGCTTTTCAAACATACACACAATATGCTCAATATGTGTAAATACAACATGGCATCACAACATAACTCTACGACTCAAATATTTATTCATTAGGCTCCGAGGAGCGAGATATTACAAACATGGGTCTCATGACCCAACATTCGTGAGCATACAAAACAAAGCACACGCTGAAGCTTAACATGTCCGAGTACGACATCTACAAATGAAAAAGGCTGAGAAACCCGACTATCTACGAGATCCGCCGAGGGCACAAGATCGAGCTGAGGTACCAAGCTAAACGTCAAGTCCACGCTGAACTACTAGTGAGACCGGCGTCTCTCGCAAAAACATAAAATAAGCAAACGTGAGTACAAATGTACTCAGCAAGACTTACATCGAACTAACTACATATGCATCATTATCAATAAAGGGGGTGGTGGAGTTTGACTGCAGCAAGCCAGCTTTGACTCGGTGGCTATCCTAAACTACGACTGCACGTAAATCTTTTGAGGTGGCGCACACGAGTCCACATATTCACCATTTCAATACACCACTATGGATCCGCTCCCGCCTCCCACGAGAACGCCATCCATAGCACTCACGCTATCTTGGCGATTTTAGAGTATCCACTTTCACTTGTCTATGAACTGTACAGCAACCCGTAAGTCCTTTACCGCGGACACGACTATTCAATAGATCATATTAACCTGCGGGGTGTACTTCTTCACACACGCCTCGCCACTTACCGCCATGTACACGCTATGTATCTCGCAACCTTCAGCGGAAGCTGGCGAGGAGTCGGCCACGACCGACTAACCACACAAGTCTCTAGTCTAGGTTTATCGCCTATTCGGTTCCATCCGCAAGGAGATCCGGCCGGGTGTCGCCACGGCCCCAAACGATGTGTGCAGGGTTCCCAAGCCCACCTCGACGGGTGGTTCTACGCTTGGTACACCGTACACGGTGCCTAGTCCGTCCCATGCCCACTGCATCGGGTGCCACTTGGTAGACTACTAACACTACCTACAAACACCAGAAACTAGTTGCAACTCCTGGACAGAGATCAGGTTGATTAATAAGTCGAGAGGGGCACTTAAGCATTCCAAGTCACTTTGATAAACTAGTTGCAACGAAACGGTGGGTTTCATCTATTTACTTTGGAATGACAGGTCATGCAGAGGATAAAGGGGTTCAGCTACCGCAGCAAGTAACAGATGAATTGTTGTTGTCCTAATGCAGTAAAAGAGAGCAGGAGCGAGAGAGTGGGATTGTATCGGAATGAACAAGGGGGTTTTGCTTGCCTGGCACTTCTGAAGATAATATAGTTCTTCATCGGTGTCATCGAACTCATCGTCGGTACATCGTCTACTGAGAGGGGACAAACACCGGCAACTGAGAAAGAACACAATCAATGCAATGCACATTCACATGAATGACATGTCATGTTAAGTACTGAATTCACCTAATGCAATATCTAGCCAAGTTAATTGAAGTGGAACTCGAACAAGAACAAATTCCAACTCCAAATGTTATTTCATAAATGGCCCTAATCATCAGTTGTCCTATTAAGTGAGCTTAACTTGTTCAAACATGCATGATCTTGGCATAAACAGATTCTTCATATTTTTCTGATCATTTTTCATATATAACTTATTTCCATTGGAGTTATAGATTATTTTCTATGAATGTTAGAAGTTAGCACTATTTTCTGGAATTTCCTCTAAAAGAATAAATCCAGAAAAGTGTTATTGTATCAGCATGACATCACTGTGATGTCAGCGGTCAACGGGCGCGGTCCAGGTCAAACTGACCTGTGGGCCCTGCGTGTCAGTGTAATTAGATTAGCTAAAAACAATTAGTACTAATCCTAACTAATTAACAGAGCAGGGCCCCACCTGTCACTGAGTCAGTGGAAAAGTCAAACTGGGGTCAAACCCGGGTCAAACTCGCCGGAGTTGACCCAGGGCTCGTCGCCGGCAGGGCCAGGGATGGCGGGGAGGTGCGGGTTTCCTCCTCCGGCGACCAAATGGCCGGCGGAGGGCGGCTACGTGGAGCTGGAGCTCGCGCGCGTCGAGTGGTGTCGGTGGGAGGTGCTGGGTGGCGGAAACAAAGATCGGGCGGCGAAGCAGGCGGCGGCCGTGGTTCGGGCGTGCTCGAGAACGGCGATGTGGTGTGCAAACGACGGCTGTCGCTAGTTTTGTTTCACGGACGCTGCGAAAGTGCAACGGACGACGCTGGGACCAAAGGTCACCGGGGCTTCGCCGGCGACGAACCCGTGCGGCGGCGCATTCGGGCGTAGGTGACGCGGTGGCTACGGCGTGCAAACGAGGCAAGGGAGAGGGGTGTCCGGGACAGGAGCTCACGGTGATCACGTTGGGCGGGTGGACGAGCTCGGGGAAGCACCAGAGCAAGCGGAGCAGCGAGGGGGATCTTCGGCGGCCGGCGATGAAGTCGTTGAAGATGGCGATGCTGTGGGGCGTCCGGAGGTGCGTGTGTCCTCGAGGAGGCATAGTCGACGGAGGCGGATCTCCTGGACACGTTGGGGAGGCTAGGCGGTGGATGTGGCCGTGGCGAACGGCGTCGGTGGCGGCGGCTCCGTTTGGTGGCTGCGCGCAGGAGAGGCAGGGGAGGAGAGGAGCTCGGGGAGAGTGAGAGAGAGGTCGGGAGAGGCACGTGGCGTCTGTGGTGACGCGGGGGGCAGCAAGCAGGAGGTGGCTACGCGCGACATGGGCGCTCGCCACCGAGCTGCTTCGTGCGCTGGCATGGGGCAGAAGACAGGCATGCCCCTGGTGGCGTGAGCCAGCCAGCTGGGCCGCCAGGTGGCCTGGCCAGGTGGGCTGCCAGGTAAGTGGCCCAAGTGACTCTCTCTCTCTTTTATTTCTGTTTTCTAATTTTCTGTAATCTTTGTGGCTTTACTAAAAATACTAAAATAGATCCAAAAATCATAAAACTGCTCAATGCCATTGTTTGCAATATAACAAACAGCAACCATTTTAGTTTATGATTATTTGAGCATTTAAACTATTTATTAGCATTAAATGCCCAAATGCAAATACTTTATGAATTAATCCAATGACCAAATATGTCATGAAAAATGTGCAACACCTCTGGTTATGGTTTATACCATTTTTCCAGAAATGATGAACATTTTTTAAAGCCATTTGGATTCATTGAAAAATATTTTTAGTTGAACCTATTTGAATTCCTTTAATGCTAGGGTTTAGGCAATCCCCATCTCAAAATTCCTTTGAAATCAAACATGATGCATGGATGCAGATGCCACTAATTACAACCAATTCTGGGGCTGTGACAACTCACCCCCACTAATCAAGAATCTCGTCCCGAGATTCAAGACGTGAGGTAAGAAGACAGAGGGGCACAAGACCAACACAATCTTCACGATCCAGGTTGCACTTCATAAGAACGTTGACACGATCACCATCTTTGTCTCGATGTCCTGCTCTGAGAACTCCAACTAACATGACAACGAGGAGAAAGGGGGGATTTCAGAAGAATCGATCTTCTTGCGGTTCGAGCAATTTAGGATCATCTTAATGATCACCAGATCAACTCACGGAATGAGACATAGAAACATCACTGGAGTTGAGAGGCAAAACATGCATCATTAGAAGAAACAATTTGACGAGGCTTTCAAAGTAGCGAGGGAAAATTGCCATGATTCTAAAACGGGGCACCTCAGGGAAGGTGACTCGTAGAACTATTCCCTTAAGTGGCAAAAAGAAGTACTTTTGATGCATAGATTATTGGGACTCTTTATACCAATATAAAGCAATCACAATCGATCATTTGATAAAGTTCAAAAGAATGACATACTCGGACTAGAATGGATGATGTGGACTACCTTGTTGAAGACAACGCAATGGATGATTTTGCTTATCATCGGAAATCGATGGGACCCATGGCAAGTCCACTATGAAAATGATCCTGGACAACAACTACTGAGGTGCAAGCTAGGAACAAGATGCAAATGTTGGGAATGATCCAACCATCATATCTGCCTGAGATTGAGATCCGATTGGTGATTAGTATATATCAGACTCAACATGTCTGAAAGGAAAATTTGCAACACCATTGATGAGATGACGTTGCGAGATTCTCGGGGAATGAACTACGATAGCATGCTCCAAAACATGAGCGAGTTCTGCTACAACATGTGAACACGTTGTCCGAGACAAGCATGACCACATAGTAGTCTTATAATAAAACACTACCGAGTTTAGGTGGGGAACCACCATCGATGACATCGAAGTCCTTGTGCACTTATCGACGAACTTCTTATCCTTGAACAATTCAATCAGTGGCTTGGTGTGCTAGGGACACATATAGAATGAAGGTTGCAAGTCTCCAAATCATAGAGTACTTCGCACGTATGCATGACTGATTTGGGGTGACTCCAGAGGAAGCAAAAACAATCTTTCTCAGATCCACGTCGGCAACTTACATCAAATGTACGTGAATTAGAGGAAGTCACTTCTTTCATCCAACATATGCTTCATGAACGGGACATGAAGATAATGCTTATAAAAGTTTCCAACACTAGGTTGATGTTCAACATGAATCATGGGGGGAGTCAAAATGCTGCTGATGGGCTCAACGGAAACTCATCGGAATTTCCATATCACTGAATTTCCGCCATCATGTGAACACGGTGATAGTGTTGGTCAGACCAAAAGATGTAATGGTGTATGCTCGAGGGATCAACCACGAGTAAGACAATGTTACGAACATCGTTGGTTCTGATTTGACTTGGCGATAGCCCATACTCAAGTCAAAGTTTTGACAAGGCAATAGATCCAACAACTGATCAGGAGGACCAATCAAAGGAGGTATCATCTTTCTTCAACACACACACGCACAGAAGATATCCCTTAGAGATGAACTAAGTTAAGCAAAGCTTTATCTTCCAACTCTCCAATTTGTTGTCTAGCTCAACCAACTAGCTCAGCGATATCCAACACAGATTCTTGGAGAATGGGTGGTTTAGAGGAAAACCAACATGATCACAAACTCAACATAGCGGTCAGGTGACAACCTGGTAACACTTCCGAGAAGATTTTCGAAACATCACGAACCACCGATATGTCTCTAAGCTCGAGAACAATCTTGCTTTTCAAGGCAAGACGACATGATCACAAGAGCGAGGGATTGACATAGTCCTAACTCATTGATCGAAGAGTGCACCGGAAATAAGGACTAGGTAGCACAGTCTATCTTAGAATGATGATTCAATAACCAACATGCTAAGAACGAAATTATTGTCCTTTAACTACCAAGCAACAAGGTTGCTAGGAGTATTGATTTCACACATCATGGTTCACTTGTCGGCATTCCGGTTACAATAACACGAAAACCAAGGAATAAACAATGATGGCAAGAAGTATTACTGCGTCAAGATTTCATAAGAGGTGGTGCAATTCTCATGACACTCTTGACATAAAGATGGTAACACTCCATGGTACAGTAGAGCAAAAGCTGGTTTGGCATTTTGATCTGCGGAATACAACTGCTTTAACCCAATCCTAGATATGGATGAGGTACTGGAGTTTGTTTCTGCTAGTCATTCCCGGATAGAATGGCTTGACGGGCCACAAGAGTAGTGGCATTGCCGAACACGAATGCATAACTACTCCTGACTATCAATCGATAGACGAGGGCCAGAAAACAACTAAAGAGGGACAACCCAAAGGAACATATGCTTTTTTCTGAGTTGGGGATGCATGGATTAGTATGTCGAGCGAAGCTCAACATTTTTCTTCCGGATAACCCATGCAGAAATGTACAACTGGCAGAGTCACAATATAGAATCGAGAACTCATTAGTAGCACTTTGGTTGTGATCGTTTGGTTCAATGAGGAACTTCTGCCATATGTAGTTCATGGTATTTGGAAGAAGGAGATACCACGAACCTCGAGGATTGTCGCAAAGATTACTATTATCCTAGAGGAACTAGCAAACACTATCAACATGAAGTAGGTAGGGTGAATCTCGGGTTCAAGAACCCAGGAGTAGAATACCTACTACTAAGTGGCATCACGGATGCTTTCGAGAATGACGCCGTAATCATCACATCGGGGACACAAAAACATGGCCATATTACCAGGTGATCCTCTAAAATGCCTAGGGTCATAATACTAGTTCCAACATATATGTCAAGGCAAGGAGTACCTCAATAGACGATTAGTGTGCTTATTCTGACCAAAAGGACACCAAAACAGAGGGAAAGGATTTTGCAATTGCATCAGATTATTTAGAAACCTGGGATGACTCAGACAACACAACGACTGTAAATGCTCAAAAAGATTTGAGACATCATGCAAAATGGTGGCATAACCACTCAACAACATCATATCAAGGTTCCGAGGCCAGCTATGAATATACGGAAGTAATAGAAACTGGACTAGGGCTTAAAACCAGCAATCTTGCAAGTCTACAGATTAGTAACACGTGATCCTGATTGAAAGATGAGAAGCCTAGTTCTTAATCCCCGTAGAAGAGAAGAAGATGACTTAGATCAGAAGGCCATGAGGTATAAGGTGTAAAAAGATCCTTACGTTCCCTTCCACAATAAATTCCCTTACATAACTAAAGCATTTCTAGACACAACTTCACCAGTTTGGCTTGGTAATCCCACAGCAACAAAGCTCGATACCAAAGCTGTCAGACCCGATTCCAAGTCACATCAATCTAGCTGGTAACACCTCATATCACTTTGCGCCTCACGCACGGTATTCCACGGTGTCGCCTTACCAGGGCCAGACCGCTTATGCCTTTTGGCTCACGATATGATAGTGTCGCTAGCATCCATATGACAGAGAACCCGGCCGACATGGCTAGTCGTGAACCCAAAGCGGCGCTAACCCATGGGACAGGCATACATGAATCACATCGAGCATGTCGGTCATCAACGATGAACTGGCTGTAGCACTGGGCTAACAGACTCGTAACCCGGCTGTAGCAGGTTAGGCAGACTCGGATGTCACCGCGTGACATTTCAAGGGATGTATACGTGAACGAAGAGAAACACATGCCGGCCAGTCAAGTGTCCAGAGCAGTAGTGCTGGGCTAGCAGGACTCCGGTGAACCGGGCTATAGCGGACTACTATCGCTCATGAAGCACTAGACTACATTTCCCCATAAGAGAGGCTGCCAAGGATAAACAACTAGATTGTCGGATCCCACACATACCAAGCATTTTCAAACATACACACAATATGCTCAATATGTGTACATACAACATGGCATTACAACATAACTCTACGACTCAAATATTTATTCATTAGGCTCCGAGGAGCGAGATATTACAAACATGGGTCTCATGACCCAACTTTCAGAGCATACAAAACAAAGCACACGCGAAAGCTTAACATGTCTGAGTACAGACATCTACAAATGAAAAAGGCTGAGAAACCTGACTATCTACCAGATCCTGCCGAGGGCACAAGATCGTAGCCGAGGTATCAAGCTAAACGTCGAAGTCCACGCGGAACTACTAGTGAGACTGGTGTCTCTCTGCAAAAACATAAAATAAGCAAACGTGAGTACAAATGTGCTCAGCAAGACTTCAATCAGAACTAACTAGATATGCATCATTATCAAGAAAGGGGGTGGTGGAGTTTGACTGCAGCAAGCCAGCTTTGACTCGGTGGCTATCCTAAACTATGACTGCACATAACTCTTTTGAGGTGGCGCACACGAGTCCACATATTCACCATTTCAATACACCACTATGGATTCATTCCCGTCTCCCTACGAGAACGCCATCCATAGCACTCACGCTTATCTTGCGCATTTTAGAGTATCCTCTTTCACTTGTCTATGAACTGTACAGGCAACCCATAAGTCCTTTACCATGACACGGCTATTCAATAGATCATATTAACCTGCAGGGTGTACTTCTTCACACACGCCTTGCCACTTACCGCCATGTACATGTCATGTATCTCGCAACCTTCAAGCGAAGCCTAGCGAGGAGTCGGCCATGACCGACTAACCACACAAGTCTCTAGTCCAGGTTTATCGCCTATTCGGGTTCCATCCACAAGGAGATCCGCCGGGTGTCGCCACGGTCAAGAACGATGTGTGCAGGGTTCCCAAGCCCACCTCGACGGGTGGTTCTATGCTTGGTACACCGTGCCATGGTGCCTAGTCTGTCCCAAGCCCACCTATACCGGGTGCCACTTGGTAGACTACTAACACTACCTACAAACACCAGAAACTAGTTCCAACTCCTGGACAGAGATCAGGTTGATTAATAAGTCGAGAGGGGCACTTAATCATTCCAATGCGTGGTAGTAACTGTTCATGGATCACAAACACAGAACTCAGTTCCTGAGGACGGCTGCAATGAGACAACCCACCATGTACTCCCACATGGCCTCTCACCGCTACCTTTACCAAATCGTGTTCACACACTTAGCTCTCAACAGTAGGACATGTCCAAACACCTCCGATTCATCCCCGATGAATCAGACCTGACTCAACTCTAAGCAGTAGCAGGCATGACAAACAAGCATGGACGAGTAGGCACAACAGGGCTCAAACAACTCCTACTCATGCTAGTGGGTTTCATCTATTTACTGTTGAATGGCAGGTCATGCAGAGGATAAAGGGTTTCAGCTACCGCAGCAAGTAACAGATGAATCGTTGTTGTCCTAATGCAGTAAAAGAGAGCATGAGCGAGAGAGTGGGATTGTATCGGAATGAACAAGGGGGTTTTGCTTGCCTAGCACTTCTGAAGATAATATAGTTCTTCATCGGTGTCATCGAACTCATCGTCGGTACATCGTCTACTTAGAGGGGACAAACACCGGCAACTGAGAAAGAACACAATCAATGCAATGCACATTCACATGAATGGCATGTCATGTTAAGTACTGAATTCACCTAATGCAATATCTAGCCAAGTTAATTGAAGTGGAACTCGAACAAGAACAAATTCCAACTCCAAATGTTATTTCATAAATTTCCCTAATCATCATTTGTCCTATTCAGTGAGGTTAACTTGTTCAAACATGCATGATCATGGCATAAACAGATTCTTCATATTTTTCTGATCATTTTCATATATAACTTATTTCCATTGGAGTTATAGATTATTTTCTATGAATGTTAGAAGTTAGCACTATTTTCGGAATTTCCGTAAAAGAATAAATCCGAAAAGTGTTATTGTATCAAGATGACGTCATTGTGATGTCAGCCGCCAAAGGGCGCGGTCCAGTCAAACCGACCATGGGCCCTGCGATGTCGCTGTAATTAGATTAGCTAAAACAATTAGTACTAATCCTAACTAATTAATGCAGCAGGGCCCCACCATCACCGAGTCGATGGAAAAGTCAAACGGGTCAAACCCGGTCAAACTTCACGGAGTTGACCTGTGGCTCGTCTGCCGCAGGCTGTGGATGGCGGGAGGTGCGGGTTTCCTCCTCCGCCACCAAATGGCCAGCGGAGGGCGGCTACGTGGAGCTGGAGTCGCGCGTCAAGTGGTGCCGTGGGAGGTGCCGGAGTGGCGGAAACAGATCGGCGGCGGAAGCAGGCAGGCGGCCGTGGTTCGGGCGTGTTTCGAGAACGGCGATGTGGTGTGCAAACGAGACGGCTGTCGCTAGTTTTGTTTCACGGACGCTATGAGTGCAACGGACGACGCGCGGGGACCAAAGGTCACCAGGGCTTCGCCGGGCGACGAACCAGGCGGCGGCGCATTCGGGCGTAGGTGACGCGGTGGCTACGGCGTGCAAACGCGGCAAGGGAGAGGGGTGTCCGGGACAGGAGCTCACGGTGATCACGTTGGGCGGGTGGACGAGCTCTGGGAAGCACCGGAGCAAGCAGAGCGGCGAGGGGGATCTTCGGCGGCCGGCGATGAAAACGTTGAAGATGGCGATGCTATGGGGCGTCCGGCGGTGCGTGTGTCCTCGAGGAGGCATAGTCGACGGAGGCGGATCTCTTGGACATGCTGGGGAGGCTAGGTGGTGGATGTGGCCATGGCGAACGGCGTCGGTGGCGGCGGCTCCGTTTGGTGGCTGCGCGCAGGAGAGGCAGGGGAGGAGAGGAGCTCGGGGAGAGTGAGAGAGAGGTCGGGAGAGGCACGCTGCGCCTGTGGCGACGCCGGGGCGGCAGCAAGCAGGAGGTGGCTACGCGCGACGTCGGCGCTCGCCACCGAGCTGCTTCGTGCGCTGGCATGGGGCGAAGACATGCATGCCTCGGTGGCTGGGCCAGCCAATTGGCCGCCAGTGGCTCGCAGTGGGCTGCTGTAAGTGGCCTGTGAGTCTCTCTCTCTTTTATTTCTGTTTTCTAATTTTCTGTAATCTTTGTGGCTTTACTAAAATACTAAAATAGATCCAAAAATCATAAAACTGCTCAATGCCACTGCTTGGAATATAACAAACAGCAACCATTTTAGTTTATGATTATTTGAGCATTTAAACTATTTATTAGCATTAAATGCCCAAATGCAAATACTTTATGAATTAATCCAAGGACCAAATATGTCATGAAAATGTGCAACACCTCCGTTATGGTTTATAGCATTTTTCCGAAATGATGAACATTTTTAAAGCCATTTGGATTCACTGAAAAATATTTTTAGTTGAACCTATTTGAATTCCTTTAATGCTAGGGTTTAGGCAATCCCCATCTCAAAATTCCTTTGAAATCAAACATGATGCACGGATGCAGATGCCACTAATTACAACCAATTCTGGGGCTGTGACAACTCACCCCCACTAATCAAGAATCTCGTCCCGAGATTCAAGACGTGAGGTAAGAAGACAGAGGGGCACAAGACCAACACAATCTTCACGATCCAGGTTGCACTTCATAATAACGTTGACACGATCACCATCTTTGTCTCGATGTCCTACTCTGAGAACTCCAACTAACATGACAACGAGGAGAAAGGGGGGATTTTAGAAGAATCGATCTTCTTGCGGTTCGAGCAATTTAGGATCATCTTAATGATCACCAGATCAAACTCACGGAATGAGACATAGAAACATCTTTGGAGCTGAGAGGCAAAACATGCATCATCAGAAGAAACAATTTGACGAGGCTTTCAAAGTAGCGAGGGAAAATTGCTATGATTCTAAAACGGGGCACCTCAGGGAAGGTGACTCGTAGAACTATTCCCTTAAGTGGCAAAAAGAAGTACTTTTGATGCATAGATTACTGGGACTCTTTATACCAACATAAAGCAATCACAATCGATCATTTGATAAAGTTCAAAAGAATGACATACTCGGACTAGAATGGATGATGTGGACTACCTTGTTGAAGATAACGCAATGGATGATTTTTCTTATCATCGGAAATGGATGGGACCCATGGCAAGTCCACTTTGAAAGTTATCCTGGACAACAACTACTGAGGTGCAAGCTGGGAACAAGATGCAAATGCTGGGAATGATCCAACCATCATATCTGCCTGAGATTTAGATCCGATTGGTGATTAGTATATATCAGACTCAACATGTCTGAAAGGAAAATTTGCAACACCATCGATGAGATGACGTTGCGAGATTCTCGGGGAATGAACTACGATAGCATGCTCCAAAACATGAGCTAGTTCTGCTACAACATGTGAACATTTTGTCCGAGACAAGCATGACCACACAGTAGTCTTATAATAAAACACTACCGAGTTTAGGTGGGGAACCACCATCGATGACATCAAAGTCCTTGTGCACTTATCGACGAACTTCTTATCCTTGAACAAATCAATCAGTGGCTTGGTGTGCTAGGGACACATATAGAATGAAGGTTGCAAGTCTCCAAACCATAGAGTACTTCGCACGTATGCATGACTGATTTGGGGTGACTCCAGAGGAAGCAAAAACAATCTTTCTCAGATCCACGACGGCAACTTACATCAAATGTACGTGAATTAGAGGAAGTCACTTCTTTCATCCAACATATGCTTCATGAATGGGACATGAAAATAATGCTTATAAAAGTTTCCAACACTAGGTTGATGTTCAACATGAATCATGGGGGGAGACAAAAATGCTGCTGATGGGCTCAACGGCAACTCATCAGAATTTCCATATCACTGGATTTGCGCCATCATGTGAACACGGTGATAGTGTTGGTCAGACCAAAAGATGTAATGGTGTATGCTCGAGGGATCAACCACGAGTAAGACAATGTTACGAACATCGTTGTTTCTGATTTGACTTGGCGATAGCCCATACTCAAGTCAAAGTTTTGACAAGGCAATAGATCCAACACACACATGCACAGAAGATATCCCTTAGAGATGAACTAAGTTAAGCAAACTTTATCTTCCAACTCTCCAATTTGTTGTCTAGCTCAACCAACTAGCTTAGGGATATCCAACACAGATTCTTGGAGAATGGGTGGTTTAGAGGAAAACCAACATGATCACGAACTTAACATAGCGGTCAGGTGACAACCTGGTAACACTTCCGAGAAGATTTTCGAAACATCACGAACCACCGATATGTCTCTAAGCTCGAGAACAATCTTGCTTTTCAAGGCAAGACGACATGATCAGAAGAGCGAGGGATTGACATAGTCCTAACTCATTGATCGAAGAGTGCACCGGAAATAAGGACTAGGTAGCACAGTCTATCTTAGAATGATGATTCAATAACCAACACGCTAAGAACGAAATTATAGTCCTTTAACTACCAAGCAACAAGGTTGCTAGGAGTATTGATTTCACACATCATGGTTCACTTGTCGGCATTCCGGTTACAATAACACGAAAACTGAGGAATAAACAATGATGGCAAGAAGTATTACTGCGTCAAGATTTCATAAGAGGTGGTGCAATTCTCATGACACTCTTGACATAAAGATGGTAACACTCCAAGGTACAGTAGAGCAAAAGCTGGTTTGGCATTTTGATCCGCGGAATACAACTGCTTTGACCCAATCCTAGATATGGATGAGGTACTGGAGTTTGTTTCTCCTAGTCATTCCCGAATAGAATGGCTTGACGGGCCAAAAGAGTAGTGGCATCAATGAACACGAATGCATAACTACTCCTGACTATCAATCGATAGACGAGGGCCATAGAACAACTAAAGAGGGACAACCCAAAGGAACATATGTTTTTTTTCTGAGTTGTGGATGCATGGATTAGTATGTCGAGCGAAGCTCAACATTTTTCTTCCGGATAACCCATGCAGAAATGTACAACTGGCAGAGTCACAATATAGAATCGAGAACTCATTAGTAGTACTTTGGTTGTGATCGTTTGGTTCAACGAGGAACTTCTGCCATAAGTAGTTCATGGTATTTGGAAGAAGGAGATACCACAAACCACGAGGACTGTCGCAAAGATTACTAATATCCTAGAGGAACTAGCAAACACTATCAACATGAAGTAGGTAGGGTGAATCTCGGGTTCAAGAACCCAGGAGTAGAATACCTACTACTAAGTGGCATCACGGGATGCTTTCGAGAATGACGGCCAGAATCATCACACTGGGGACACAAAAACATGGCCATATTACGAGGTGATCCTCTAAAATGCCTAGGGTCATAATACTAGTTCCAACATATATGTCAAGGCAAGGAGTACCTCAATGCATTTATTAGTGTGCTTATTCTGACCAAAAGGACACCGAAACAGAGGGAAAGGATTTTGCAATTGCATCAGATTATTTAGAAACCTGGGATGACTCGGACAGCACAACGGCTGTAAATGCTCAAAAAGATTTGAGACATCATGCAAAATGGTGGCATAACCACTCAACAACATCACATCAAGGTTCCGAGGCCAGCTATGAATATACGGAAGTAATAGAAGCTGAACTGGGGCTTAAAACCAACAATCTTGCAAGTCTACAGATTAGTAACACATGATCCTGATAGAAAGATGAGAAGCCTAGTTCTTAATCCCCGTAGAAGAGAAGAAGATGACTCAGATCAGAAGGCCATGAGGTATAAGGAGTAAAAAGATCCTTACGTTCCCTTCCACAATCAATTCCCTTACATAACTAAAGCATTTCTAGACACAACTTCAACCAGTTTGGCTTGGTAATCCTACAGGCAGTCAGGCTCTGATACCAAAGCTGTCAGGACCCCGATTCCAAGTCACATCGATCTAGCTGGTAACACCTCATATCACTTTGCGGCCTCACGCACGGTATTCCCACGGTGTCGCCTTACCAGGCCCAGACCGCTTATGCCTTTTGGCTCACGATATGATAGTGTCGCTAGCATCCATATGACAGAGAACCCGGTCCGACATGGCTAGTCGTGAACCCAAAGCGGCGCTAACCCAAGGGGACAGGCATACATGAATCACATCGAGCATGTCGGTCATCAACGATGAATCCGGGCTGTAGCACTGGCTAACAGGACTCGTAACCCGGCTGTAGCAGGCTAGGCAGACTCGGATGTCACCGCGTGACATTTTCAAGGGACGTATACAGAACAAAGTGAAACACATGCCGCCGATTATGTCCAGAGCAGTAGTGCTGGGCTAGCAGGACAACGGTGAACCGGGCAGAAGCGGACTACTATCGCCAGAAGCACTAGACTACATTTCCCCATAAGAGAGGCTGCCAAGGATAAACAACTAGATTGTCGGATCCCACACATACCAAGCATTTCAAACATACACACAATATGCTCAATATGTGTAAATACAACATGGCATCACAACATAACTCTACGACTCAAATATTTATTCATTAGGCTCCGAGGAGCGAGATATTACAAACATGGGTCTCATGACCCAACATTTAGAGCATACAAAACAAAGCACACGCTGAAGCTTAACATGTCCGAGTACGACATCTACAAATGAAAAGGCTAAGAAACCCGACTATCTACTGATCCCGCCGAGGGCACAAGATCGTAGCTGAGGTATCAAGCTAAACGTCAAGTCCACGCTGAACTACTAGTGAGACCGGGCGTCTCTCGCAAAAACATAAAATAAGCAAACATGAGTACAAATGTACTCAGCAAGACTTACATCGAACTAACTACATATGCATCATTATCAATAAAGGGGTTGTGGAGTTTGACTGCAGAAGCCAGCTTTGACTCGGTGGCTATCCTAAACTACGATCGCACGTAACTCGCTTGAGGTGGCACACGAGTCCACATATTCACCATTTCAATACACCACTATGGATCCGCTCCGCCTCCCACGAGAACGCCATCCATAGCACTCACGCTATCTTGCGCATTTTAGAGTATCCACTTTCACTTGTCTATGAACCGCACAGCAACCCGAAGTCCTTTACCGCGAACACGGCTATTCAATAGATCATATTAACCCTGCAGGGTGTACTTCTTCACACACGCCTTGCCACTTACCGCCATGTACACGTCATGTATCTCGGCAACCTTCAAGCGGAAGCTTGGCGAGGAGTCGGCCACGACCGACTAACCACACAAGTCTCTAGTCCAGGTTTATCGCCTATTCGGGTTCCATCCGCAAGGAGATCCGCCGGGTGTCACCACGGCCCCAAACGATGTGTGCAGGGTTCCCAAGCCCACCTCGACGGGTGGTTCTACGCTTGGTACACGTGTACACGGTGCCTAGTCCGTCCCAAGCCCACCTATACCGGTGCCACTTGGTAGACTACTAACACTACCTACAAACACCAGAAACTAGTTGCAACTCCTGGACAGAGATCAGGTTGATTAATAAGTCGAGAGGGGCACTTAGTCATTCCAATGCATGGTAGTAACTGTTCATGGATCACAAACACAGAACTCAGTTCCTGAGGACGGCTCCAATGAGACAACCCACCATGTACTCCTACATGGCCTCTCACCGCTACCTTTACCAAATCGTGTTCACACACTTAGCTCTCAACAGTAGGACATGTCCAAACACCTCCGATTCATCCCCGATGAATCAGACCTGACTCAACTCTAAGCAGTAGCAGGCATGACAAACAAGCATGGATGAGTAGGCACAATAGGGCTCAAACAACTCCTACTCATGCTAGTGGGTTTCATCTATTTACTGTGGAATGACAGGTCATGCAGAGGATAAAGGGGTTCAGCTACCACAACAAGTAACAGATGAATCGTTGTTGTCCTAATGCAGTAAAAGAGAGCAGGAGCGAGAGAGTGGGATTGTATCGGAATGAACAAGGGGGTTTTGCTTGCCTGGCACTTCTGAAGATAATATAGTTCTTCATCGGTGTCATCGAACTCATCGTCGGTACATCGTCTGCTTAGAGGGGACAAACACCGGCAACTGAGAAAGAACACAATCAATGCAATGCACATTCACATGAATGACATGTCATGTTAAGTACTGAATTCACCTAATGCAATATCTAGCCAAGTTAATTGAAGTGGAACTCGACCAAGAACAAATTCCAACTCCAAATGTTATTTCATAAATTGCCCTAATCATCAGTTGTCCTATTAAGTGAGGTTAACTTGTTCAAACATGCATGATCATGGCATAAACAGATTCTTCATATTTTTCTGATCATTTTTCATATATAACTTATTTCCATTGGAGTTATAGATTATTTTCTATGAATTTTAGAAGTTAGCACTATTTTCAGGAATTTCGTGTAAAAGAGTAAATCCAGAAAAGAGTTATTGCATCAGCTTGACGTCACTGTGATGTCAGCGGTCAACGGGCCCGGTCCAGGTCAAACTGACCTGTGGGCCCTGCGTGTCAGTGTAATTAGATTAGCTAAAAACAACAAGTACTAATCCTAACTAATTAACAGGGCCAGCCCCACATCACCGAGTCGCTGGAAAAGTCAAATCAGGTCAAACCCGGTCAAACTCACGGAGTTGACCGGGGTTCGCTGCCGCAGGGCCGTGGACGGCGGGAGGTGCGGGTTTCCTCCTCCGGCGACCAAATGGCCGGCGGAGGGCGGCTACATGGAGTTGGAGCTCGCGCGCGTCGAGTGGTACCGGTGGGAGGTGCTGGGGTGGCCGGAAACAGCGTCGGCGGCGAGCGAGGTGGTGGCCGTGGTTTGGGCATGCTCGAGAACGGTGATGTGGTGTGCAAACAAGACGGCTATCGTGCTAGTTTTGTTTCACGGACGCTATGAGTGCAACGGACGACGCGCGGGGACCAAAGGTCACCGGGCTTCGCCGGGCGGCGACGAACCGTGCGGGCGGCGCATTCGGGCGCAGGTGACCCGGTGGCTACGGCGTACAAACGAGGCAAGGGAGAGGGGTGTCCGGGACAGGAGCTCACGGTGATCACGTTGGGCAGGTCGACGAGGTTGGGGAAGCACCGGAGCGAGCGGAGCGGCGAGGGGGATCTTCGGCTACCGCAGATGAAGACGTGGAAGATGGCGATGCCGTGGGGCGTCCGGCGGTGCGTGTGTCCTCAAGGAGGCATAGTCGACGGAGGCGGATCTCCTGGACATGCTGGGGAGTCTAGGCGGTGGATGTGGCCGCGGCGAACAGCGTCGGTGGCGGCGGCTCCGTTCGGTGGCTGCGCGCAGGAGAGGCAGGGGAGGAGAGGAGCTCGGGGAGAGTGAGAGAGAGAGGTCGGGGGAGGCACGTGGCGCTCTGTGGCAACGCCGGGGCGGCAGCAGAAGGGGAGGTGGCTACGCGCGACGTCGGCGCTCGCCACCGAGCTGCTTCGTGCGCTGGCATGGGGAAGAAGACAGGCATGCCCCTGGTGGCCTGGGCCAGCCAACTGGGCCGCCAGATGGCCTGGCCAGGTGGGCTGCCAGGTAAGTGGCCCAGGTGAGTCTCTCTCTCTTTTATTTCTGTTTTCTAATTTTCTGTAATCTTAGTGGCTTTACTAAAAATACTAAAACAGATCCAAAAATCATAAAACTGCTCAATGCTAGTGTTTGGAATATAACAAACATCAACCATTTTAGTTTATGATTATTTGAGCATTTAAACTATTTATTAGCATTAAATGCCCAAATGCAAATACTTTATGAATTAATCCAGTGACCAAATATGTCATGAAAAATGTGCAACACCTCTGGTTATGGTTTATAGCATTTTTCCAGAAATGATGAACATTTTTTAAAGCCATTTGGATTCACTGAAAAATATTTTTAGTTGAACCTATTTGAATTCCTTTAATGCTAGGGTTTAGGCAATCCCCATCTCAAAATTCCTTTGAAATCAAACATGATGCATGGATGCAGATGCCACTAATTACAACCAATTCTGGGGCTGTGACACCGTCGTCATCATCAACCATCCTCCATCACCAATTTCATGATGCTCACCGCCGTGCGTGAGTAATTCCATCGTAGGCTTGCTGGACGGTGATGGGTTGGATGAGATTTATCATGTAATCGAGTTAGTTTTGTTAGGGTTTGATCCCTAGTATCCACTATGTTCTGAGATTGATGTTGCTATGACTTTGCTATGCTTAATGCTTGTCACTAGGGCCCGAGTGCCATGATTTCAGATCTGAACCTATTATGTTTTGATGAATACATGTGTGTTCTTGATCCTATCCTGCAAGTCTATAGTCACGTACTATGTGTTATGCTCCGTCAACCCCGAAGTGACAATAATCGGGACCACTCCCGGTGATGACCATAGTTTGAGGAGTTCATGTATTCACTAAGTGTTAATGCTTTGTTCCGGTTCTCTATTAAAAGGAGGCCTTAATATCCCTTAGTTTCCGTTAGGACCCCGCTGCCACGGGACGGTAGGACAAAAGATGTCATGCAAGTTGTTTTCCATAAGCACGTATGACTATATTCGGAATACATGCCTACATTACATTGATGAATTGGAGCTAGTTCTGTGTCACCCTATGTTATGACTGTTACATGATGAACCGCATCCGGCATAATTATCCATCACCGATCCAATGCCTATGAGCTTTCCATATACTGGTTTACGCTTATTTACTTTTCCGTTGCTACTGTTACAATCATTACAAAATACCAAAAATATTACTTTTGCTGTCGTTATCTTTTGCTACAGTTACCACTACTATCATATTACTTTGCTACTAAATACCTTGTTGCAGATATTAAGTTATCCAGGTGTGGCTGAATTGACAACTCAGTTGCTAATACTTGAGAATATTCTTTGGCTCCCCTTGTGTAGAATCAATAAATTTGGGTTGAATAATCTATCCTCGAAAGCTATTGCGATCCCCTACACTTGTGGTTTATCAAGACTAATTTCTGGCGCCGTTGCCGGGGAACATAGCTCTATTCTTTGAGTCACTTGGGATTTATATCTGCTGGTCACTATGAAGAACTTGAAAGACGCTAAGACAACAATTTATCCCTCAACTACGAGGGGAGGTAAGGAACTGCCATCTAGCTCTGCACTTGATTCACCTTCTGTTTTGAGTAAGCTTGCGACACCTAAACCTGCTTCTGCTATTCGTTCTGATATGTCGCATGTTATTGATGATGTGACTTCTGCTATGCATGATACTTATGATGAAACTACTTCTATGCTTGATACTACTATGCCACTTAGTGAATTTCTTGATGAACAAATTGCTAGGGCTAGAGAGAAAGAAATTATTGAAACTGATCATGTTGATGAAATCGATGATGAAAGCATGCCTGTTATTCCTGAGGGTTATATTTTTGATAAAGAAGCTTCTGCTGCTATTTTCGCTTGCAAAGATAACGATGAGCTTAGAAGGTTATTGGCTAAATGGAATAAGCAATCTCTTAATGATAGAATGAGGCTCGACCCTGCTTTTGCTACTTCACCTATTTGTGTTGCCGATAAGGATTATGTATTCTCTGTTGATCCTGATATAATTACTTTGGTTGAATCTGATCTCTTTCATGGCTATGAATCTGAAACTGTTGTGGCACATCTTACTAAATTAAATGATATAGCCACCGTGTTCACTAATGATGATAGATCTCGTTACTTTTATATCCTTAAAATATTTCCGTTCTCATTAAAGGGTGATGCTAAGATATGGTTTAATTCTCTTGATCCTGGTTGTGTGCGTAGTCCCCAGGATATGATTTATTACTTCTCTCCTAAATATTTCTGTGCTCATAAGAAAAAAAGCTGCTTTAAAGGAAATATATAACTTTGTGCAAATTAAAGAAGAGAGTCTCCCACAAGCTTGGGGGAGGCTTCTCAAGTTACTTAATGCTTTGCCTGATCATCCTCTTTAGAAAAATGAAATACTATATATCTTTTATAATGGACTAACCGATGCTTCCAGAGATTACCTGGATAGTTGTGCTGGTTCTCTTTTCATGGAAAGAACACCAGATGAAGCTGAAATTCTATTGAATAATATGTTGACAAATGAAAATAATTGGGCACCTCCTGATGCAGCTCCTGAGCCAGCTCCTGCTCCAATTCCTGAGTCTATTCCTGAACCAACTCCGAAGAAGAGAGGTGTTCTATTTCTCAGTCCTGAAGATATGGAAGAGGCAAAGATATCTATGAAAGAAAAAGGTATTAAAGCTGAAGATGTTAAGAATTTACCTCCTATTGAATAAATATATGGTCTTAATTTACCGCCTGTTGCAGAAACATATGATCTTGATCCATTAGCTATTGAAGAACCTCCTGGTCTTGATAACCCGACACAGGTAGTAAAGGTAAATTCTCTCTATAGATATGATAAAGCTGAAGTCCCTCCTACTAAAATTGCTAGTCAGTGCTTGGATGAGTTTGATAACTTTATGTTTAAGCAAGAAGACTTCAATGCTTATTTTGGTAGACAATTAAAACAAAACGCTTATATGATTAAACACCTGGGTGATTATATGGCCAATGTTAGAGGTGAACTTAAACTTGTTAGCAAGCATGCTTCTATGGTTACCACTCAACAGTAGAACAAGTACTTAAAGCTCAAAATGATTTGCTCAATGAAATGAATAGTAAGAAAAATGATTATGCTGTTAGAGTGGCTACTAGAACTAGTAGAATGACTCAGGAACCTTTGTATCCTGAAGGCCACCCTAAGAGAATTGAGCAAGATTCTCAGAGAAATAATATTGATGCACCTAGTTCTTCTAAAAATAAGAAAAAGAAAAATGATAGGACTTTGCAAACTTCAAGTGAACCTGTTGATGAACCACCTGATAATCCAAATGATATATCTATTTCTGATGCTGAAACACAATCTGGTAATGAACATGAACCTAATGAAAATGTTAATGATGATGTTCATGATGATGCTCAACCTGGTAATGATAATGATGTAGAAATTGAACCTGCTGTTGATCTTGATAACCCACAATCAAAGAATCAACGTTACGACAAGAGAGACTTTGTTTCTAGGAAACATGGTAAAGAAAGAGAACCATGGGTTCAAAAACCCATGCCTTTTCCTCCCAAACCATCCAAGAAAAAGGATGATGAGGATTTTGAGCGCTTTTCTGAAATGATTAGACCTATCTTTTTGCGTATGCGACTAACTAATATGCTCAAAATGAATCCATATGCTAAGTATATGAAAGATATTGTTACAAATAAGAGAAAGATACCGGAAGCTAAAATTTCCACCATGCTTGCTAATTATACTTTTAAGTGCGGAATACCAAAGAAACTTGGAGATCCAGGAGTACCTACTATACCATGCTCCATTAAAAGGAACTATGTTAAAACTGCTTTATGTGATCTTGGAGCCGGTGTTAGTGTTATGCCTCTCTATTTATATCGTAGACTTGACTTGAATAAGTTGACACCTACTGAAATATCTTTGCAAATGGATGATAAATCAACTGCTATACCTGTCGGTATTTGTGAGGATGTGCCTGTTGTGGTTGCGAACGTTACTATTTTAACGGACTTTGTTATTCTTGATATTCCCGAGGATGATAGTATGTCTATTATTCTTGGAAGAGCTTTTTTGAATACTGCAAGGGCTGTTATTGATTGCAACAAAGGCAATGTCACTTTTCATGTTAATGGTAATGAGCATACCGTACACTTTCCGAGGAAACAACCTCAAGTTCATAGTATCGACTCTATTGGAAAAGTCCCATCGATTATATTTGGAGGTTTTGAATTTCCTCTTCCTACTGTCAAGAAGAAATATGATATACTTATTATTGGGGATGTGCATATCCCCGTTGAGGTAACATAGTGCTATTCGAAACTTCTCCGGTTTCATGTTATTCGGAATGAGTTTATTAACAAGACCCGATCAACCTTGTTAGTAGATTCCTTTTGATGAGCATGAGATGGATGAAACTAGAAGGCACAACCCTCTGTACCCTCTTTATACTTTCTATTACTTAGTTGAAATAAAGTAAAATAGTATTTTTCTGTCTGTCTTCTGATTTATCTGTGCAATATAAAAATACCACAAAAATAAAAGTCCTCCAAATGCCATGCCAATTTAATATGATTTTTTCTGGAATATTTGAGGATTTATGGTACTGAAAACACTGCGTGGGGAGCTGCCACGTGGCCACGAGGGTGGAGGGCGCGCCGCTGCCTCGTGGGCCCATGGTGGTCCTCTTCCACTTATTCCTGCACCCATCCTCTTTTTCTTCCTCCCTCAAACACGAATATCTGGCTCAAGCACGAGTTCCAGCTCACTTTGCTGTGATTTTCGACCTCCTTGCTCAAAGCACCTCTCACAAAACTGCTTGGGGAGATTGTTCCTTGGTATGTGGCTACTCCATTGGTCCTATTAGTTTTGCTCTAGTGCTTTATTCATTGCAAATTTGTGTTGCATAGGTGACCATGTTCTTGAGCTTGCATGTCAAATTTATATGGTTCCAAGTAGTTCTAATGCACAATATATCCTCTAGGCACTTGTAGGAGTAGTTGCTATCAATTTTATTGAGCTTGGCTCACTTTTGTTTGAAGTTACTAAAAATTTCAGAATATTTCAGAAAATGATGAAGAGACTTTTGAGGGGCTGATCGAGCCGAAGCTCGAAGGAAAAGCAAAATGAAGAAGCACAGAGGCCCAAATATAATTTGCCTCGTACCGCGGAGGTCCGACCGTGTGAATGGCCTTCCGATGACTTCTTGAGACAAGCCAGGATTTATGAGGATTTTTATTCATTGACCGAGAATGCTGGCCTCACCGACTTCCTCCGCGACCAACGTCATCAGTATCTCTTACTCACTAATACATTTGTGCAAAACTTCTACTATTATCCTAAGGGATCACCTCCTTCAGTAGAGTTTCATTTATATGACATTGTTAAGAAGATGCCACTAGATGAATTTTGCGAGGTTTGCAAAATACCATTCGAGGGTACCTTAGATGAACCACATCGTAAGGATGTGGAAGAATTTATTAACACCATCACTGTGGGGGAAACCAGGAAGGTTTCCGATGCAAGAATCACTAGCATACATTTTCCTGTTTTACGCTACTTTGCCTTATTTGCTAGTCGTTGCTTGATTGGTTGCGGAAACTGTGCAAACCTTAGTGTTCCTGATATTATCATTTTGTTCCATGGTTCATACCGTGATAACACTGTTAGTATGGGCGGAATTATTGCTAAACGGTTAAGTTTGAACCGTACTAAAGGCCCCATCTTTGGAGGTATTTATGCTTCACGCCTAGCTGCACATTTTAACATACCCATTAGGCTTTATGAGAAAGAAGAAAAATTGCTGCCTAGTGCTTATTTCAATTATAAGAGTATGCTAGTGCATGATTTTATTGTTAAGGGCAGGGAAGGGGAGCTTAAGTATAAATTGTACTTTAATAAACATCACCCTGAGACTATTACTTTGCCTGCTCCTTCTTTGTTTAACTTGTCTGAAGGTCCTTACCTCGTTTCGTGGACGGCCGTTCAAGCCTACCGGAACCTGCACCAGCCCCGGAGCCGGAACCACAATACGAGCCTCCACGCCAGTCTGTTTATTCTTGGGATCCGGAGATGGCTGCCAGCCAGTGGCAGTCAGAGTCCTCTGCATCACAGTACGACCCCAGCTACACCTGCGGATATCCGCGAGGCCATCCTTGGCAATGAACCAACTTAGGCCAAAAGCCTAAGCTTGGGGGAGTACGTATTTCCTACCGACATTACATTTATGTTTACACACACTCATTTCTAGATGTCGGTGCTCATACTCTTTCACTGTAATATACATGTTAGTTTATTTTCTTTTTCCTGCTTTCTTCTTGTGTGTTTGTTAAACTTTAAGAAAAACAAAAAAAATAGTAATAGCTTCTAGTTAGTTTACTTTTCCTGCTGTAGTAGTAATAATTAAAAAGAAAACCCCCCAAAAAATTATTTCCCGTTCTTCTTTTGCTTGTTGGGAGCTTTCCCACTTAAATAGTTTTTATTTCCTTTCTTTTCTTTGGGGGTCGATAGGAGAAGACCATAATTAAATTGTTGAAGTGGCTCTTATATGCATTATTGTTGATTTAACCAAGAGCCCATATTGCCTTGTCTTCTCATGTTTATTGAATGCTCGCAGATTCCAGCTTAGTCCAATGCACGTACACTCTTATTATTATTCACATCGTTTGGTCGTGCAAGTGAAAGGCAATAATGACGATATATGATGAATTTATTGGGATAAGCGAAGCTGGTATGAACTCGATCTCTCTTGTTTTTGTAAATATGATGAGTTCATCATTCTTGATTCAACTTATTATGAATAAACATGTTTGCAATGACAATTAGAGATCATAGTTGCTTCTGCCATGCTTGATTAGCTATGAGTTATAATGGTTTACCTTGCGGGCCAACATGCTATTAAAATGGTTGTGATGTGGTATGATGGGGTGGTATCTTCCCTTGAATGATTTAAGTGACTTGACTTGGCACATGTTCACGCATGTAGTTGAAACAAATAATTTTAATGCATGTTCATGGCTGTTGTCGCTCTCTAGTTGGTCGCTTCCCAGTCTTTTGCTCGCCTTCACTTGTACTAAGCGGGAATACTGCTTGTGCATCCAATCTCCTTAAACCCCAAAGTTATTACGTATGAGTCCACACCCTATCCACGAGGGTGGGGGCGCCCCCCCGAAGGGCGCGCCCCTACCTCGTGGCCCCCCTGGAGCTCCTCCGACGCCAACTCCAACTCTATATATTTTCTTTCGGGGAGAAAAAATCAAGGAGAAGAAATCATCGCGTTTTACGATACGGATCCGCCGCCAAGCCTTTAAACCTCTCGGGAGGGCTGATCTGGAGTCCGTTCGGGGCTCCGGAGAGGGGGATTCGTCGCCGTCGTCATCATCAACCATCCTCCATCACCAATTTCATGATGCTCACCGCCGTGCGTGAGTAATTCCATCGTAGGCTTGCTGGACAGTGATGGGTTGGATGAGATTTATCATGTAATCGAGTTAGTTTTGTTAGGGTTTGATCCCTAGTATCCACTATGTTCTGAGATTGATGTTGCTATGACTTTGCTATGCTTAATGCTTGTCACTAGAGCCCGAGTGCCATGATTTCAGATCTGAACCTATTATGTTTTCATGAATATATGTGTGTTCTTGATCCTATCTTGCAAGTCTATAGTCACCTACTATGTGTTATGATCCGCAACCCCAAGTGACAATAATCGGGACCACTCCGGTGATGACCATAGTTTGAGGAGTTCATGTATTCACTAAGTGTTAATGCTTTGTTCGGTTCTCTATTACAAGGAGGCCTTAATATCCCTTAGTTTCGTTAGGACTCGCTGCCACGGAGGGTAGGACAAAAGATGTCATGCAAGTTCTTTTCCATAAGCACGTATGACTATATTCGGAATACATGCCTACATTACATTGATGAATTGGAGCTAGTTCTGTGTCACCCTATGTTATGATTGTTACATGATGAACCGCATCCGGCATAATTATCCATCACCGATCCAATGCCTACGAGCTTTCCATATACTGGTTTACGCTTATTTACTTTTCCGTTGCTACTGTTACAATCATTACAAAATACCAAAAATATTAATTTTGCTGCCGTTATCTTTTGCTACCGTTACCACTACTATCATATTACTTTGCTACTAAATACCTTGTTGCAGATATTAAGTTATCCAGGTGTGGCTGAATTGATAACTCTGTTGCTAATCCTTGAGAATATTCTTTGGCTCCCCTTGTGTCGAATCAATAAATTTGGGTTGAATACTCTACCCTCGAAAGCTGTTGCGATACCCTACAGTTGTGGGTTATTAGTGTACGATGAGTGGCCAGAGTGTCAAGCCCAAGTCTCTGGCTTCTCTGGCGAAAGCCAGAAAGGGATTGATAGCAGAGCGGAAGCCGAAACTAGTTACTTGAGATTCATAGCACAAGAGGGGATTCAGAACCAGCGCCGCAAAAACTACAACATAATACTGCTTTTGATCATCGTTATCACTCTTATCTTCTATGCGGTGATATCATTGTCTACATAGATTATGAAACATGAGTATGTGACCATGTAGTTGCATGTATTGGGAACTTTTAATGACTTGTAATGATATTTCGAGACATGTGTTCACTACAAAAAAAAGACACATCCGTAACATTTTGGGCCGAACGGAATTTTTTCTATCATACTTATGACACTTCTATGATGATAATTGTGACATAACCTGGTATCATCATAGATGTGGTGGGGTCCTACTTCTATGACAAAAAATCATGACAGAAAATGGGCTTTTCGTCCTAGGCGGGCCGGAGACGCAGCTGCATGACATTCTTTGGGCCGTCCATGACAGAAAAAATTGTGGTAGAAGCGAGGGCGAGGAAAATATCGGGAAGTCCTGGTTACGGTGGGTGGTCGGGGGCCGAGCGATGCGCGTTTCTATCGTACGTATGCGCATGTGTGCGAGGCGTTGGGCTTTAAGTGAACCCGAGCGATTGCACTACACGCTACGCGTTACTGAACCCGAGCGATCGATCGATCCCTTGCTGTTAACTGAACCCGAGTGATTCCTTCGGTACTGCTGCTAACTGAAGCCGATCGAACACTGCTGCCTCCTTCCCTGGATGAATAGTGAGCGTTGTTGAGGGGGTTTGGATGAACAGTTCTTGGTGGGGGGTTGGATGAACAGGACCCCGTGGTAGTAGTGGCCGTTGCCGCTGGATGAACAGTACCCCGATAGATAGAGCCAGTGGATGAACAGGACCCCATGGAGGGCTGGTTGAACAGTAGCCGGTGGAGTGCTGCTTGAACAGTAGCCAGTGGAGGGCTGGATGAACAGTAGCCTGTGGAGGGGTGGTTGAACAGGACCCCGTTGAGAGGGCTGGTTGAACAGTAGCCGGTGGAGGAGCGCGCGGTGGAGGCTGGATGGACACGAGCCCGTGGATGAACAGTCGCAGGTGGTGGCTGGAGGAGGTCGACGGTGGATGAACAGTAGCCCATGGAGGCTGGAGGAGGTCGACGCTGGAGATGAACAGTGCTACCTCTTGAGCACTGCGTTGGTTTTTCCCTTGAAGAGGAAAGGGTGATGCAGCAAAGTAGCGTAAGTATTTCCCTTAGTTTTTGAGAACCAAGGTAGCAATCCAGTAGGAGACTACACACAAGTCGCCTTATACCTGCACAAAAAATATAAGAACCTTGCAACCAACGCGGTAAAGGGGTTGTCAATCCCTTCACGTTCACTTGCAAAAGTGAGATCTAATAGAGATAATAAGATAATTATTTTTGGTATTTTTATGATAGACTAGGAAATGTGCCCGTACGTTGCAACGGGAGAAATCCTTGCATGCTCATAGCGACCCATTTAATGGTGCTCATACTATCCATCTATTCAGACAACATGATCAATCCCATGACGAAGTGCTTTTCATCATAAGCACAACACAGGCGCATCGCTACAGAGTAAATGGTGAAGAATGAGTCATTTTCCTCGTGTATTAGTGACAGGTGCCAGCGATTTTAGCGCGGAGGGCTTGCGTCATGCGGCATGTGGTGGAAATCATGAGGTCCTCCTTGTTGATATGGAGTATATAGTAAAACGGCGGCCATATTGAGCTTGTCATGATCATACTGGAGCGGTAGTCAAGCCACCGTCATTTCAGTCATTTAGGCCACCTCATCGACAGACCATGGATGCGATTGTGGCACTATCAAATGGTACTCGCATTGGCATTGGAAACATATGGATGATTGGGTGCAAAGGTAACAAAAAAATACACCGACCAGAATAGCTACTATTTTACGTCAATGAGTTGTTGCAGCTCAATGATCTTGTTAATATGAGATTTGTAGTTAATATACCATGCAGATCTTATTCAATGATCACATAGCATGTCGATGGATCTCAACCTCGGAGCCCTCAACGAGGGACCATAACCATGTTCCTGCATCCGACGCAATTTCCGTATGGAGGAGGCGTGGCTGCCGTGGTGTGTGGACTCGATTGGGACAATGACCTTTTCCATGCAATTAGCATCTATTTCCTTTCTCCTTCTTGGAAGCACCTTCCTTTTTTTCTTTTTTCTTGCGAATACCTTCCTTCCTTTTTTCTGTCCCTCTCTTTCCTTTAGCCTCTATTTTCTTGTATCACACAGCCACAACTTTCCATTAGCCTCTATTTTCTTGTATCATACAGCCACAACAATGAGGGTCCTTGTTGATCGTACAACTCATAGGCCTATATAAATTGGTGGAATTTAATTGAAAGAGGCGAGTTGGTACTAATTAGTTGTAGCGATCTGGCCCGAAATCGGTCAAGTCTCTGTGTAGCTGTACCATCCCAAGATCATGCTGGCACACACAGTACATTGATGCAAAGATTCAAAGTTCAATCACACCTGAATTTATTACACGATTCTCATATTGATGCAAAGATTCGGTCAAGTCTCTGTGTAGCTTTACCCGCAAGAATTGTTCCCTCCTTTAAGTCTTTGCACTGCCTGGTGTTTGAAGACGGGACGAATGAAACAGGGTCTTCCGAAGAGTTCCTCTGGCCCACTGTCGATGCCCATCCAATCCTACCATTCTTCTACATCTTGTAGCACCGTCCGGCCAGAGTCACGCCAAGGGTCGACCAAGTCAGAGACCATAATGGCTTGCGGCTGCACAGGTAAGCTTCCGGTCAATGGGGTATCCATCCGTCTCTTCGTGGCTGGGTGAAGCTTTCCGCAAGATGTCATGGCGCTTCTCCATGCATCCCGACCATCCGTTGGTTTCTCCAGGGTGCCCGTCAACCGTCCTCCACCCAGTAGTGAATTTTGAAGTCATCTTGAGCTTGAAGTCATGGGGTTGTCATCATCTTGACTCTCGCATCTCCCTTATGAATCTCTCAACCAACCCCGTCTATGAGCATAGCAAAATAAACTACATCGTCCCGGGCAATGGTAACAAGGGGAATTGGGTTCATCCTACCTCATGATACTACTCAAGAACATGACTTAACAAAATTCTCCTACTGCATGCATGGTAGGGAGGTATAATTCTAATGCAATAAAATCATAGGTATTGTAAGAACATGATCAAATGACTTGCCTGGCTGACGGTCTTCGAAAGCTAGCGACTCTTAATAGCAGGCTTCACACTCCGGGAATTCTACCGAGTCAAACAATAGCATAAATAAGTATATCACAATATAACATAACAGCAAGTTGGAATAAAACACCCAAGCACTCAAACCAAAACCAAAGAAAACTCGGAGAAAGCAATTCAAGGTTTTCACCACATCAAGCAACAACTAAGAAATAGTTTTACACAAGTAAAACTTTCTTAACAGAACCTAAGCATGGGTTTTGCTAACTAACAGAAAGGAAAACATCATACAAACTAGGAGCAAAAAGAATCATATTAAAAGCTATTATAGAACTCATATTATGCCTAAAACAATCCTAGCAAAGAAAATAAAATAAATTTTTTATTCCACTGTAAATAAAAGTTCATCCTCTGTAGCTACAAAAACTAATCTAAAATAAACTATAACATAGTAAAACTAAAATAATTTACTAACTAGAACTGTAGGAAAATAGTAGCTAGCTAAATAAACAAGAAAAACTTGATTTTGACTAAAACTATTTTTATTAAATCTAAAATACCCAAACAAGTTCCTACTGCTAGGCATGGACTAAACTAAGCTGTAGCAAAAGAATCACTAAAAAATAATAATCCTAACTCAATTTATGGCAGAAAAACTAATCTGTCTAAATCTAATATAAAACTATTTCTAATAATTTAAACATGGCTAAACATATCTTATACAGAAACTACAACAAATTTGCAAACTAACAAAAAAAGAATCAACTAAAAACAATAAACCAGCTAAAAGAAATAGCAAAAACAAAAACAGAACAATCTGCTAAAAAAACAGAAACTGAAAAATACAACTAAAAAGAAAAACTAGCGCTAACGGGCCTATCTAACGCTCACGCGATATATAACTAAAGCATGCCCGAGGCTAACAGAAAATAAACTGATCGGTTCGATCTAATCTGAACCGCTAACTAAACAAAAAACAACCATAACTAAACCGGCCTTTTTAAAATAAAAAAGTATCCCTTCGTAGATCTAATCTACAGCGTAGGTTTCTGATCTAACGGCGGAGGGGCTCCGTGGCTTATCATGTGGTCGGCGGCGACGGCTTCGGGCGTTATGCGCTGCTGCTCCGTGGTCTGGGCGGCGGTGGAGACGTCAGCGAGTGCGGCGGCTCGAGGGGAGGTCGGGGGTGAAGTCGTTGGAGCTCGGGGATGACGGAGACGATCGGGGCGAGCTCGGGTGAGCTCCTGCTCCGGCGGGCGGCGGACGAGCTCGGGGCGACGGCGCCGGGGGCTCCTGGGCAGGTAGATGGTGTTAGCGGGGTGCGCGTGGAAGTAGCGGTTAGGGAGGAGTAGTAGGGAAGGGCAGAAGGTGCTCACTGGCGGCGAACATGGCGGCGAACCGAGGCGGCGGCGGCGAGATGCGAATGGCGATGGCGTGCGTTGTGGTGGGATTGGAGCGTAGGGTTTTAGGGGGTTCGAGGGAGGAGGGGCAGGGCTTTATATAGGGCATCAACTTGGAGGAGGGGGCGTCTCGGGATCACGATCCTGAGAGGATCGGAACCGCGACGGCGGCGGTCGCGCTCTGGGCGGCGTTTGCGCGGGGCCAGCGCGAGGTGAGAGAGGGAGGGGTGGAGGCGATCCGGCGACCGAGGCGGAGAGGGTTCGGTTGCGGCGCTAGAGGCAGGCCGGCTCGGGCGCTGGTGAGTGGCGCTCGGCGATTCTCACGGGAATTTATCCTACAATGCTGACATTTTTCCAGGGGCAAAATTCAAACTAGAAAAAAAACACCTTCTGGAAAATCCCAAATAAAATTCAAATTTGAATTCAAACTTTTTTGGCAAAACTTTTCTTCTGACATTTTTGGAGTGTCATGTTTACTCCTCTCATACTTTTGCTCAAGTATTTGTCAGGCATTTTTTTGAAATAAATTCAACTGCCAATTTGAATTCAAATTCCAACAAACTCAAAAACCTCTGAAATAAATCAAATGCCACTCAATTTCAAACAATATGCATAGATGCTTAGCTATAATTGTAAAACATTCCAAATGGGAAATTTTGGATGTTACAAACCTACCAACCTTAAGATGAATCTCGCCCTCGAGATTCGGGTTGGCTAGCAAATAGGTGTGGGTGCTCTCGGCGGAGGTCTTCTTCTCGCTCCCAGGTGGCTTCCTCCTCAGAATGATGACTCCACAGAACCTTGCAAAACTTGATGATCTTGCTGCGGGTGACTCTGTTCATAGTCTCGAGAATTCGGACGGGTTTCTCCTCATAAGTCAGATCACTGTCGAGCCGTATGGCCTCTAGGGGCACTGTGTCTCTCAACGGAATATCGGCCATCTCGGCATGGCATTTCTTCAGCTGAGAAACATGGAAGACATCATGAACTCCGGACAATCCTTCCGGCAATTTCATCTTGTAAGCAACTTCTCCACGACGTTCGAGGATTTTGTAGGGGCCAATGAACCTAGGTGCCAACTTTCCTTTAACACCGAACCTCTTGATTCCACGAAGTGGGGACACACGAAGATATGCTCGGTCTCCCGCTTCATATGTTACTTCCTTGCGTTTACTGCCGGCATAACTCTTCTGCCTCGACTGAGCTACCTTGAGTCTATCTCGAATCATCTTGACCTTCTCTTCGGAGTCTCTGATAAGATCGGGACCAAAAAGTTTTAGATCTCCAACACCATCCCACAACAATGGTGTTTTGCACCTCCTTCCGTATAGAGCTTCGAAAGGGGCCATCTTCAGACTGGTCTGATAACTGTCATTGTACGAGAACTCTGTGTATGGCAAATTATCATCCCAGCTAGACCCATAGTCTAGCGCACAAGCTCTCAACATGTCCTCCAGGATCTGGTTGACTCTCTCGGTCTGTCCATCTGTCTGCGGATGAAAAGATGTATCAACTCCAGCCTCGCACTCCAAAGTTTCATGCAACGATTCCAAAACTTTGAGGTAAATTGTGTTCCTCTATCTGACACGATACTCCTCGAACTCCATGCAGACATACGATCCTGGTCATGTATATCTTGGCTAACTTAGCGCTGGTATAGGTAGTCCTCACGGGAATGAAATGAGCTACCTTGGTCAAGCGATCAACCACTACCCAGATGGAATCATAACCTGAACGGGTCCTGGGTAATCTTGTGATAAAATCCATTCCAAGTTTTTCCCATTTCCACTCGGGAATCGGCAAAGGTTGAAGTAACCCTGCTGGCTTCTGATGTTCCACCTTTACTCGCTGGCAAACATCGACATCGCTACGCACTCAGCAATATCCTTCTTCATACCGCCCACCGAAACTTTCCTTCAAATCCAGATACATCTTGGTGTTACCGGGTGAATCGAGTACGGTGAATCATGAGCCTCTGAAGAATTAGCTTCCTGAGTTCGGGATCATTGGGTACATAAATATGATCCTCGAACCATATAGCTCAGATTCATCCTTACGGAACCCTTTAGCTTTTCCTTCATTCATCCTTTTCTTTATCTCATCAATTTCCTTGTCCGACTTCGGGCTTCACGAATTCTTTCGCCAAAGTGGACTGAACTTCCGAGCTGCAACATATCCTCTCGAACTATCTCCGATCGGAGATCTCTGAGGTCATCGACTAACTCCTGGGGTAATCCTCCCGCTAACATAACTCTTACGGCTCAAGGCATCTGCTACAACATTAGCCTTCCCTGGGTGGTAATGCAATTTCATGTCATAGTCCTTGATTAACTCTAGCCATCTCCTCTGCCCGAGGGCCAACTCTTTCTGCGTGAAAATATACTTCAAGCTCTTGTGATCCGTGTAAACATCACAACTGTTTCCGATAAGGAAATGCCTCTGTGTCTTGAGTGCATGCACTACGGCTGCTAACTCCAAATCATGTGGCATAATTCATCTCGTGAGGTCGAGCTGTCCGGAGGTATAAGCTACAACTTTTCCTTCCTGCATGAGTACTCCTCCGAGTCCCTGACGAGAAGCGTCACAATATACCTGGTAATCCTTGTGTATGTCTGGCAAAATCAGCACTGGGGCTTTAACCAAACGTTTCTTCAATTCCTGGAAACTGGCTTCACAAACCTAGGTCCAAATGTACTTGACGTCCTTCTTCAACAACTCAGTCATGGGCTTGGAAATCTTCGAGAAATTATCAATAAACCTCCGATAATATCATGTGAGTCCGAGAAAACTATGGATCTCCTTGACTGAGGTGGGTGACTGCCAATCGGTGACTGATACAACCTTGGTGGGGTCAACTGCTATTCCTTCTCCTGAAATAACATGTCCGAGGAATCCGACTTCCTTCAGCCAAAATTCACATTTGCTGAACTTGGCATACAATTGATGTTCTCGGAGTTTCTCCAGAACTAGACGCAAATATTCCTTATGCTCTTCCTCGCTCTTGGAGAAAATCAGTATATCATCGATGAACACCACGACAAACTTGTCCAGATATTCCATAAATACCTTGTTCATCAAATTCATGAAGTATGCAGGGGCATTAGTCAATCCGAATGACATGACGGTATACTCATATAAACCATACCTGGTGGTGAATGCTGTTTTGGGTATATCCTTTTCACGGATCTTCAACTGATGATACCCTGATCGAAGATCGATCTTGGAGAATACCTTGGCTCCAACTAGCTGATCAAATAAATCATTAATCGTCGGCAGAGGGTACTTGTTCTTGATGGTCACGTCGTTCAACAAACGATAATCCACAACCATTCTCAGGGTTCGATCCTTCTTCTCTACCAAAAGAACTGGGGCTCCCCAAGGTGACGAGCTAGGCCGAATATATCCCTTCTCCAATAGCTCATTAATTTGCTTCCTGATCTCTTCCAAATCGTCCGGGTGCATCCGATAGGGTCTCTTGGATATTGGGGCTATGCCGGGCAATAACTCAATCAGAAATTCAATGTCTTTGTCCGGTGGCATTCCTGGTAATTCCTCTGGAATTCACCTGATCCTTCATCGGGATACGTCTGGATGCATACTTGATCCTCTTCTACTCTGGTGTGGTGAGCAGAATCGTCTTGCGGGCACAGTCTATGTTTCCTTCAAACTTCGTCAACCAATCCATGCCTAGGATTACATCCAAGGCCTGGGTTTCCAATACTATGAGGTATGTGTGAAATTTATGGTTTCCGATGTTGAGGGTTGCATGACAGCCTAAGCCTGCCATCATTTCTCCTCCTGCGGAACTGACCTGAAGAGGGCTTCTAAGTGTTCTAGTGGGCAACCCGTACTTTTCCACAACTACCCTTGATATAAATGAATGCGTTGCACCAGAATCAAAGAGCACCAATACTGGACGTGAATTTAATAAAAACTTACCAACCACAGTGTCTGGCTGATCATAGACGTCCTCCATGTCAATGTGGTTCACCTGAGCACGAGGAAAAGGGTTGGGCTTCTTTGCTGAGCTTCCATTGCCGTTTCCATTCCTCTGCTTAGACTCCGGGCAGTCGGTGACATAGTGCCCTGTTTTCTGGCACTTGAAACAGGTGATGTGACTCAGATCCTTCTGAGCCGGGGCAGGACGATGCTGGTTGCCATTGCCGTTTCCATTGCCTGACTTGTTGTCGTGGTTGCGGTTGTTCCCATTCCCTCCATGGTTATGTCCTCCATGATTATGTCCTCCATGGGTGTGATGGGTATGGCCTCCGGGTATGGGGCATAACGGGCTTCTTTGAGCTCGAGTTGTACTTCCCCGCCATACTTCCGCTATGCTATCAATCTGCTGCTACTTGCCTTCAAGTATGGTGGCCTTGTCTACCAGCTCCGGTAGTTGTTGAAGGTAGCCACCATTAGCTGCATTCCCAGCTCATCATTGAGTCCTCGACAAACTTTTCCTGCTTTGCACATCGTGGCCACATCATCCGGGGCATAGCGAGCTAACTTGCTGAACTCATCCACGTACTGCCCCACAGTACGGTTTCCCTGGCGTAAGTTGCGGAACTCACGCTTCTTCAGACTCATGGCTCCATCTGAGACATGAGCGGTGCGGAAGGCCTGCTCAAACTCGGCCCATGTCACGGTGGTAGCCGGATAAGTGGCGGTGTAGTTCTCCCACCAAGAAGTTGCAGGTCCATCAAGCTGATGTGCGGCAAAGCGCACCTTCTCTACATCTGTGCATCCAGTAGTGGCTCAGTGCTGCTAGAGAACACTGGCGGATTCAGCCTTAGGAAGCGGGTCAAGTTGTCAACAGGGGGTGGTGGCGGTGGATTGTTGTTGTTGTTGTTGTTATGGTTCTGGATGAGCATCTGCATGAGGGCATTCTACTGCTGGATCAGCTGGGTGAGCTCCGGCGGAAAGTTGAAACCGGGGTCACGTCTCGGAGGCATCTGGTGTTTTGGAGTGGATGAGAAAATTAGAATAGAACAAGGGTCTAATGAGAAAATAGCACTACCCATATGAATGCACAATCATAATCACACCAATCATTTATTCAATCATCTCAAACATGGTTCAATCTCGGATTACAAATTCTCACGACTAATCGAAAATAACGGCCTAACTGATCGATGGAAAAATAAAAATAAACATGCTACTCGACTAAATGTCTTCATCAATCGTCCTTGCATCCTCTGGTATGGCATCCTCTGGTGCGGCGTCCCCTGCTGTGGCGCCTCCTCTTGCGACTTCCTTCGGTGGAGCTCTCATAATCCCGGTCATTGCTCACGGGAGGTCCATCATCTCCACTCGGAAAAAGGTCTTCTCCCTGATCCAGCTTCTCCTCCAATGCGGCCATCTCCAGTTTCAGGTTGGCGACTCTCTCCATGAAATCCTTGACTTCGTCCTCATGCTCATAGTCGGCTTCACGTGCTGCAGCCTCCAGATCAAGTTCACGATGGTGCAACTTCTGGATCGTCTTCATGCTACTTCGCATATGGATCTCTAGAGCCCTGATGAGAACCTCCAAGTCTTGGGCAAATGAGTGAACGGAGTCGTCATTTCTGGTGCGGATGATCTCTCCCTCTGCAGTCCTGCGAGAAACCATGGTGTGGTCTGATCCAACAAGCTCGGCCCTGTATTCCTCCTGTATGCATCCAAGTGCAATATGAACTGCTAAGTCTCTCCCGATGATCCAATCGGGTGCAATGAACTTGAAGTCAATGGACGCCGAGAGATTTCCGAACGTCCTACCTGGTATGTGCACCTTAATCCTGAAGCGACGGTCATTCGGAAATGCCATGTTAGGGGTCCCGGTGATTGAAGGCAGATCAATCTTCAATTCCTTGGTGATCTGGACCATCCTTCTGCCGAAAAGCATAGTCTCGTCGGGCTGGCAAAACTCCGGGAGCAGAACTGGGATGAACTCAACGGCCATCTAGAATTGTTGAAATCGGAGAAGAGTCAGAAATGATCAGGGAAGAAAAATACGGAAAAGTAAAAATATAAAGTAAACTGGTCTCTTCCTATGGCTTTCCGATCCTAGGGGTTACGTCTTACGGTTAGCGTGTGCTCTGAATACCATCTCTGTAGCGACCCGACCCGAAATCGGTCAAGTCTCTGTGTAGCTGTACCATCCCAAGATCATGCTGGCACACACAGTACATTGATGCAAAGATTCAAAGTTCAATCACATCTGAATTTATTACACGATTTTCATATCGAGTCTTTATTACAAGATAATAAATTCGGCCGAAGGCCAACTAATGAGAAATAAACGAAATAAAGCTGCGGAAGCGTAGACGAAGAGCGAGTCCATCCGACTCCATAGGGCAATCGCCAAGCGTGGATCGTAGCCTCACTCCTGATCGGAAAACTCCTCTGCAACATAAGACGTTGCAGCCGTGTAGGTCAGCATTTTGAATATGTCGGCAAGTCATGAAGAGAGAATAACAATAAAAATTACTAACACCATATGCAATTTGGCTGTGGGGCTCTAAGTTTCATTGGTTTGCGAAAAAGCCAGTTTTTCCCTACAACAAGGACTTGTTTGCAAAATACTACAAAATGTTGGTAGTTATTGAGATGGTTCCGCCAACTAATTTCTCATTCCCAATTATTAAATAACCCCTCAATTAATTTATTAGGTTCGGTGTTGAGATATCCGAAATACTCCAAGTTCCAGAGGCTCAAATTGTCCGTAACCGGGGACACGGCTAATCGATTAGATCTTCACTCTGCAGAGGTTTCCGCACTTTACCCGCAAGAATCATTCCCTCCTTTAAGTCTTCGCACTGCCTGGTGTTTGAAGACGGGACGAATGAAACAGTGTAACGCCCGGATGGTTATGCAACAGTAATCACCCGGTTATGTTAATTAACTTCTCGTTAATTCGGAACCGTCCAAAAACAAAAATTAAAACTAAAACAAACGGTAAAGAGTTCCGTTAATAAGTTCTAAAATGTTCCGGGGTTTTCTAAAATACCTAACCTAATATTGGTGGGGTGCACTAATATTTACAAAATGCCAAAGCATTTTAAATAAAATAAAAACAGAAAAAGAAAAATAACAAAAAGAGAAAAGAAAAAATATAAACGCGGAGGGGATAACCTCTGCCCAGACCAGCCGCCCCCTCCCTTGGCCCATCCCCCCCTTCTTCAGGTCGCCCACCGCCCAGCCGCCCCCACTTACCTTCCCCACCGGTGGCTAACCCTAGCCACCACCCCACTTCCCCGCCCCTCGCCCCTCTCCTCTTCCCCGATCGGATCGGGCAGAGACCCCAACCACCCCGCCAGACCAACCCCACCTCGCCGACCTCCCTGGCCCCCCCGCCCGGTCCTCCTCCTCCTCCGACGCCTTGGGAGATCCTCTCCTCCCCCTCCGTCGCCTCGAGCCCTCACCTCCTTGCCAGCAGCTCGGCCTGCCCCGGCCGTAGGCGTGCTCCTCCGACCACTTCCCTTGGTCCTCCCGCCTCCACCGAGCCCGCCTAGACCTGCTGGCGCTCGGTGAGCACGCCTGACCCAGTTCCCTCTCTTCCCCCCCTGCTGGCGTCGCTGCGCTTGGCCAGACCGGACCCCTGCCCCCTCCCTCGCCGACGCCAGGTGGCCCCGCCTGCCGTCGCTGCTCGGCCTCTCCCAGCGGCTGCGACCGACGCGCCACCCTCCCGATCCTCTCCTTCCTCCCCCCTGCGGATCCGGCCCCGTGGCCTCGGCCCACTCTCCGGCGCCCCCGGCGGCCTGAACCCTCGCCGGCGCCTGAGGCCGCCTCGCTCCTCGCCTCTGCCTCGCCCCCCGACCCCCTTCGTTGGCCCGCCGAACCCGAGCCCCCACCCTTCTTTCCCCGACACGTCGCTCGCCGCTGGCCACGGCCTCAGGCGTGGCTCGGCCTCGGCCGGCCACGCCTCGATCCGCCTGGTCGCCTCGACGGGCCTGGTTCAGGTGCCGAATCGGGCATCGACTGCATCGCCTGCACCCACCGCCCATTTGGCCATGGGCCCAGCGACGGGGGCCCCCAAAAGACAAAAGAACGTTTTAAATTAAAACAGAAATTAAAATGGAAATAAAATGAATTAAATTAATCAGCTAAATAATTAATTAAGTAATTAATTGAGTAATTAATTAATCTAATTAATTCTGGATTAATGAACCTAATCATTAATTAATTAATTGAGTAATTAATTAAACTAATTAAGGCTGAACTAATTAACACTAATCATTAATTAGCTTAATTAACTAAGGTTAATTAAACTTTGATTAGGCTAATTAAACTAATTAGTCATTAGTGAATGACATGCGGGACCCACTCGTCAGGTTGACTTAGTCAACCTCGTTGGTCGATGACGCCAAGATGACCTCATCTTGATGTCATAAATGCCATTTCAAATTAATTAAATAATTAATTAAAATTCCAGAAATTAATAAAACCTTTATAAATCATAACTTTTAATCCGTAATCCGGATTAAAATAATTTCAACATGAAAGTTGCTCGTAACGACGAGACGAATCCGGATACGCAATCCGCTCGTCCACCACACGCCTCTAACCTATCGAACCTGCAAACTTTCTCCTCCGGTTCATCCGTCGACAGACGTGGGATCACGGATAACTTCCGGATGTTTTCCCCTAAACCGGTACCCTTCTTACCACGTTAGGGCACGCCTAGCATCGCTTGGCATGTCATGCATCGTTATGCATATGTTATCGTGTATTCATTGTTTCTTCCCTCTCTTCTTCTGGAGACTACGAGACCGACGCCGCTGCGGTGCCGTTCGACTACGGTGTTGACGACCCCTCTCTCTTGCCAGAGCAACCAGGCAAGCCCCCCCCTTGATCACCAGATATCGCCTACTCTTATCTACACTGCTTGCATTAGAGTAGCATAGCATGTTACTGTTTTCGGATACTCCTATACTGCTGCATAGCCTGTCCTTGTAACTTCTGTTGTTACCTTACCTGCAATCCTATATGCTTAGTATAGGATGCTAGTTCATTCATCTGTGGCCCTTCATACTTGTCTGTCTGCCATGCTATACTATCGGGCCGTGATCACTTGGGAGTTGATCACGGGTATATACTATATACTTATACATGATACATGTGAGACTAAAGTCGGGTCGGTGATGGAGCACCATGAGTGGATCTTTGAGGCGGAGCGGCAGGCAGGTTGAGACCGCCTAGAGAGAGGTGGGCTGGCCCTGTTCGGCGCTCGCGGTTACTTAACACGCTTAACGAGGTCTTGGTATTTGATCGGGTTGGCTACGAGCTTATACGCACTAACCATCTACGCTGGAGTAGTTATGGGTATCCCCGCCGTGGTATCACCGGCACTTCAGACGTCACGACGAGCGGCGCTGCCGGATTGGACCGAACGCTGATGGGCTAGGTCTGCTCCGCCACAGACGCACGCGTCGTGTGTGCTCGAGGCGATGGGCCCGCACCCTGCGCGCTTAGGTTTAGACCGGCGTGTTGGCCTCTCTGTTGTGCCTAGGTGGGGCTGCGACGTGTTGATCTTACGCGGCCGGGCATGACCCAGGAAAGTGTGTCCGGCCAAATGGGATCAAGCGTCTTTGGGTAAGATGGTGCACCCTGCAGGAAGTTAATCTATTCGGATAGCCGTGATCTTGATAACAGGACGACTTGGAGTTGTACCTTGAGCTTATGACAACTAGAACCGGATACTTGATAAAACACACCCTTCCAAGTGCCAGATACAACCGGTGGTCGCTCTCGCTCAGGGATATGAGCAGGGGATTGCCGGGTAGGATTATTGCTATATGATGTTACTTGGAGGACTTCCGTTGTCCTCTTCATGCATTGCTGGACGGTGTCCGAAGCGTAGTCTTCGTTAAGACTAGCTATTCCCCTCTTATTACGGCATTCTGCAGATTCAGTCCATCGATATGGCCTTTACACATATATCCATGCATATGTAGTGTAGCTCCTTGCTTGCAGTACTTTGGATGAGTACTCGCGGTTGCCTTGTTCCCCTTTTCCCTACCTCTACTCGATTGCTGCAATCGACGATGGAGCCGAGGAGCCGACGCCGCCTATGACGACTACTACCCGGAGGCGCCTACTACTACGTGCAGCCCACCGACGCGGCGACTGTGAGTGACCTAGGAGGATCCTGTGCAGGAGGCCTGCTCCTCTTCGTCTGATCCCAGCTTTGTGCTAGCCATCTTATGGCACCTTGTTTAACTTATGTCCAGACTCAGATATTGTTGCTTCCGCTGACTTCGTCTATGATCGAGCACTTGTATTCGAGCCCTCGAGGCCCCGGCTTGTATTATGATGCTTGTATGACTTATTTTATTTGTAGAGTTGTGTTGTGATATCTTCCGTGAGTCCTTGATCTTGATCGCATACATTTGCGTGCATGATTAGTGTACGATTGAATCGAGGGCGCCAAGTTGGTATCGAGCCGATCGCTGTAGGAATCCCCTTCCACACTCCTTGGCCAAAGTCGAGTCTAGACATTGCAAAACTTTTACTAACTTGGCTGTGTGCCTTACGGGCCCACGCCGCCATCGGGTGGTATTAGGATCTTTTACTCCTCGACCTTACTCGGGACTCGACTCTCTTCTACTCGGTTAAACGATTTTACTAACTATCACTAGGATCCCGTGACCGCATTCACCCGAAGATGGATATAGCCTTAGTTGTTTTGGAATTGTATTGGAGCAATTTCCACCGTCATTTGACTCCTTTGAAACGCCTTTGTTTTCAGATGGAACCCACGAGGCAGGTCGCATGCGCCACACGACGGCCATTGGTGCCTCGGGATCACTGCGGTGCTAGCCGAGATGATGACCTATCCGGTTATCGCCGCACCCCGAGTACACCGCCTATGAGGAGTACCGGGACTATAACCGAGGAGCGATGCAGCGCCATCGCCCACCTCTACTCTCGGGAGTATGAGTCCACTCTTTGCTGCACACCGCACATGGTGTTGGAGTGACCATCGATATGGCAGTCCACGATGCTGCTTATTATGCTGCTCGACACGCCTTCGCAGTAGTAGTCGAGAGTTGGACACCTCCCCTTGAGGCACATTGCTATCGCGTCGATGTTGGTGAGGAGGGTTACTACGATGCTGCCTACACCATCGTTCACCAGAGAGCCCTTCCACCATCGTAACTTTGTTTCGCATGCGATGGGCTGGATCGAGCTAACCGAGCTCTTCGCCACGAGTTGTACATCACCCGTCGGCACCTCTACCGTGCTCGACGCTGATGCACCCTTTGTCCGATCCGGAGAGCTGCGCGTTCTGCGATCTACCCAGCCAGGACCGTGATGCCCTGTGGTGTCGGTTGGCGGACGTGGGAGGCTACTCTCCCGACTTGGCCCCTTTTCGCCACGGACGCCGGATTCAGCACCGAGTATCCATGGCCCTGTGTCACCGACGTGGAGGACTATCCTTTGCCGCACTATCGACTTTCAGCTACAGCTACCTCCGCAGTACCGCGTGGGACTGATGTAGACTTGCTTGTTAGCATTTGATGTATTCGCCGCGAGCCTGTGTGCCGCCTATGATGTAGTAGTCTATGTACTGGACTCTATGTATCGAACTCCATGCATGATTCCTTTTGTAAGATATGCCAACTACTATGTAGTTCCCATCATGCTACTTTCATTATGCATGTTTCATCATGAATGATTCCTGTCTCTTGCTTAATTTCTCAAATGCTGAACTACCCCTGTTATATAATAGCAGGATGGTTAGGCCAGCAGGTCGTGGTCGTGGTGCCAACTTCCCACCACCGCTTTGAGTACATGGCTGGTATGGTCCAACAGCTCGAGATGAATCGCCAGTTCATGGAGAACATGATGGCTCAGCCTCGCCCCAATATGCACCAAGCACCCAAACGGAACAACTCTGCAGGATTTCATACGCTGAACCCCAGCGTGTACCGCAGCTCAACTCAGCCTCGGATGTGATGATCGCTCCGTGACATCACCTATGAGATGGAGTCTGCTGATGTAGCCCCCGCCAGCTATGTCACTTTTGCTTCCTTCTTCCTGAAGGGACCCGCAGCTCAATGGTGGGACAGCCACCGCGATTTCGCCAGCTTGGAACACTCATCACCGCCGGACTTCCAGCTGCCTTCCGTGCCGCTTCATCCCTCAAGGGTCATGGACCGGAAGAAGCGTGAGTTCATAATCTCACCCAAGGCAACAAGTCTGTTGAAGCCTATCAGCGAGAGTTCTTGGACTTGTCTCGCTATGCTGAAGAGGATATTGCAACTGATGCACGCAGACAGGAGAAGTTCCGTGAAGGCCTTCAAGCTGACATCAAGCTCGCACTGCTAGTGCACGACTTTGCTGATTTTGCCACCTTGGTGAACAAAGCTATCAATGTCGAAACTGGTCTGCAGGAATACCAGAGCTCTAACAGGCGCAACCGTGACACGGGTTCATCTTCGGGCCCGTCCTCGCAGAAGCGCAAGATATGGATTCCCAACAGCATGTACCAGCCGAATGCACCTGCTCCAAAGCAGAACTATGCTACACCTCGTCTGCCTACAACTAAGCAGCCGAAGCTTCCAGCTCCGCCACCCCAAGCTCCTGTTCCCACTCCCAATAATGGCTTATGCTTCAGGTGCGGACAGCCAGGGCACCGTGCTAGAGAATGCAACCAGAACCAGAATCAACTGGCCCTTCCAGCAGCTGGCCGTGGAAACACCCAGAACCGCAACAACACCGGCAAGTCTTATGGGCAAGCTCGGGCCAACCACGTTGATCCGAACGAAGCTCAAGACCAGCCTGCATCGTGATGGGTACAGTCCTCGTAAATTCAGTACTCGCATCTGTTTTATTCGATTCAGAGCATCGCATTCATTCATGTCTCAAGACTTTGCATACAAGCACGACGTTAAGTGTGAAGAGATGAACTCTTGGTAGTGGTAAAAACCCCATTGGGACAATGTCAAACCTCCATGGTTGGCGCCGACGCCCCCGTGGAAATCGAAGGGTTGGAATTCTATGCCTCCCCATTATCCTCAAGACGCCTAACATCGACCTCATTTTGGGGATGGATTGGTTGAAAGCGCATCTGGCGTCAATCGCTTGCGCCACTAAGACCGTCCATCCGCTTCACCCTTCGATGAAATAGTAAGCTACAATGCTCGTCTCGGTTCAAAATGCCGAGGCAAGGCTCTATGCATTGAATGCATTGAACGCCGCACCCTCGAGGGAATTGAAAACATTCACGCTGCTTATGATTTCCAAGACGTCTTTCTCAAGAACTTCCAGGATTCCCCTGCTAGGGCTGTCGAATTCGTCATCGACTTGAAACCGTGCACCACTCCTATAGCCAAACGGCCCTACAAGATGCGCGCGCATGAACTCCTTGAACTAAAGGAGGAAATCGACAAATCTCTTCAAAGCGGTTTCATTCGCCCAAGTTGCTCTCCTTGGGGAGCACCTTCTCTCTTTGTCAAGAAGAAGGATGGGACAAACCGATTGGTCCAAGACTACCGCCCTATAAATCAAGCTACCATTCGAATAAGTATCCTCTTCCCGGATCAATGATCTTTATGATCAATTGGCTGGTTCGTCGTTGTTCTCAAACTCGACTTGAGGTTGGGTTACCACCAGATCCGTGTTCGTGAGGAGGATATTCCAAAGACAGCATTTGTGACTCGTTATGGTTCATACGAGTACACCGTCATGTCTTTCGGCTTAACCAATGCTCCAGCCACCTTCTCTCGCCTGATGAACTATATATTCATGGATTACCTCGACAAGTTCGTCGTGGTTTATCCGGATGATATCCTAATCTATTCCAAGAATGAAGAAGAACATCTGAACATCTTCGCCTTGTCTTTGGAAAAGCTACGAGAGCATCAACTCTATGCCAAGTTCTCCAAGAGTGAATTCGGCTTCCAAGTAACCTACCTTGGACATGTCATCTCTAAGGATGGTATTGCCATCAACCCCGAAAGAGTTCAGGCTATTCTCGATTGACTCCTCCAAGAACGTTAAGCAAGTCGAAGTTTTCTCGGTCTCGCCACTATTGCCGTCGATTCGCCGAGAACTTCTCCAAGATTCCAGTGCCTCGACTAACTTTGTTGCATAAAGGCGTCAAGTTCCAATGGATGATAAGTGTCGGGAAAGTTTCAGCACTCAAAGACAAGTTGACTTCGCCCGGTGCTAGCTCCTCCCGATACTAAGAAGGACTTCGTCATTTATCGCGACGCTTCTCGTCAAGGTTTAGGCGGTGTCCTAATGCAAGAGCGCAAAGTGGTTGCTTATGCCTCTCGACAGTTGCGCCCTCTCGAGGAGAACTACCCAGTTCACGACCTCGAACTTGCTGCTGTCATTCATGCGCTAAAGCAGTGGCGACATTACCTTCTCAGTAATCGTTGCGAGATCTACACTGACCACCAAAGTTTGAAATATCTGTTTACTCAGCCAGACCTGAACCTCCGCCAGCAGAGATGGATGGAGACTATTGCAGACTTTGATTTGGGTATTTCCTATACGCCAGGCAAGGCTAATGTAATGGCTGATGCCTTGAGCCGCAAGTCATACTGCAACCACCTTCAGGTTCACCAAGTTCAGCCCCCACTTGTTGAAGAATTCAGAAAGCTGAACCTCCATATTGTTCCTTCGGGTGCGCTCGCTCCCCCTCCTCCGGAGTTCCGCAAGATGAATCTCCGTGTTGTTCCCCAGGGTTCCCTCTTTACCCTGGCTGTTGAACCCGATCTCTTGGGCACCATAAAGACAATGCAGGGATTTGACTCCGAAGTCTACAAGCTTAAACAAGACATCAGGAAAGGAAATCCCTCATCCTTCACTATTGCTGATGATAGCGCCTTGTACTTCAAAGGCCGCCTAGTGGTGCCTTGTAAGAAGGAAAACCTGAATATGACTCGGAAGGTTATGCAAGAAGCTCATGATACGCCTCTATGTATCCACCCGGCGGTACAAAGATGTATCAAGACATTAAATCCGAGATTACGTGGTCTAATATGAAGCGGGACATTGCTCGCTATGTTTCGAGTGTGACGTTTGCCGTCGTATCAAAGCAGAACATCAAAGGCCTCTTTGGAACTCTGCAGCCTATCTCTATTCCCGAATGGAAATGGGACCATGTTGAAATGGACTTAAATCCTTTGGATTTCCCAAATCGCAGAAAGGTAATGATGCAATTCTTGTTGTCATTGACCGGCTTTCTAAAGTTGCACATTTTCGGCGGTCAAAGAAACGATCATCGCTAGTCAGCTTGCAACGCCTATATGTCCGAATTGTTTCACTTCACGGTATTCCACTTTGGTTATCGATTCGGACCGTGGCAGCTTATTCACTTCAAGATTACGGGCAAGTTTTCAAGAAGCTATGGGGACTCATTTATCTTTCAAGATCGCTTTTCATCCGCAGATCTCAAGGGCAAGTTGAACGTGTCAACCAAATTCTCAAGACATGCTTCGAGCTTGTGTTGTTTCCTTCGCAAGAAATGGGAGGAATCTCTCCGTATGCTGAGTTCTCTTATAATAATAGCTATCAAGCTAGTCGAAGATGGCCCCTTCAAGTGTTATATGGACGAAAGTGCCGAACCCCTCTGAACTGGTCAGAAACTGGTGAACGTCCACTCTTCGGTCCGGATATTATCCAACATGCCGAAGAACAAGTCCGCATTATTCGCGAGAATCTCAAGACTGCTCAGCCGCGTCAAAAGAGTAATTATGACCGTCATCACAAAGACATGGTCTATCAACTTTGGCGAAAAGGCCTATCTTCGTGTTACACCAATGAAGGGTGCTCACCGCCGGGATCAAGGGCGTTAGCTCCTCGCTATATTGGCCCTTTCACTATTACGGAAAGGCGTGGAAAAGTGGCCTATCAATGGAGCTTCGTCGAACCTTTCTCGGTTCACGATGTGTTCCACGTGTCCCAACTCCGACGCTGCTTCAAGGACCCAATCCGAGCAAAGTGGACCATGAAGTGCTCGAATTGCAACAGACCTCTCCTATAAAGAGCATCCGTCCGCATTCTCGACCAAGCTGAACGCCGCACACGCCGAAGCGATCAAGTTCCTCAAGGTCCAAAGGGTGAATCACTCAAGATGAGGCCACACAGGAACGCGAGGATCGTCTTGAGATGAATATCCCGCACTCTTTCCTTCTACCTCCTAAATCTCGGGACGAGATTTCTTGTAGTGGAGGAGATTTGTAACGCCGGATGGTTATGCAACAGAATCACCCGGTTATGTTAATTAACTTCGTTAATTCGAACCGTCCAAAACAAAATTAAAACTAAAACAAACGGTAAAGAGTTCCGAAAATAAGTTCTAAAATGTTCCGGGGTTTTCTAAAATACCTAACCTAATATTGGTGGGGTGCACTAATATTTACAAAATGCCAAAGCATTTTAAATAAAATAAAAACAGAAAAAGAAAAATAACAAAAAGAGAAAAGAAAAAAAAATATAAAACGGAGAGGGGGATAACCCCCCCTGGCCCAGCCAGCCGGCCCCCCCTCCCCTTGGCCCATCCCCTTCCCCCTGGGCCGCCCACTGCCCACCCCACCACTTACCCCTCCGCACGGTGGCTAACCCTAGCCACCACCCCACTTCCCCACGCCCCTCGCCCTCTCCTCTTCCCCGATCGGATCGGGCAGAGACCCGAACCACCCCGCCAGACCAACCCCACCTGCCGACCTCCCCCGGGCCCCCGCCCGGGTCCTCCCTCCTCCTCCGCCGCCCGGAGATCCTCTCCTCCTCCCTCCGTCGCCTCGAGCCCCTGGCCTCCTCCCAGGCTCGGCCTCGCCTCGCCCAAGCGTGCTCCTCCGACCACTTCCCGCCGGTCCTCCCGCCCTCCACCGAGCCCGCCGCCTAGACCATGCGGCGCTCGGAGCACGCCCACCCCAGTTCCCTCTCTCCCCCCTCCCGTCGGCGACCGGCTCCGGCCCGGCCTGACCCCGACCCCCCCCCCCCTCGTCGCCGCGCCAGGCCGCCCTGCCTGCTGCCGCTCAGCCTCTCCCCTGGCTGCGCACTAACGCGCCACCCTCCCCGATCCTCTCCTTCCTCCCCCGCGGATCCGGCCCGTGGCCTCGGCCCCCTCTCCGGCGCCCAGCGCTTCCGAACCCCTCTGGCTGGCGCCCAGCCTCGCTCCCCCGTTCGGCGCCTCGCCGCCCCGACCCCCCGCTCCCCCGAACCCGAGCCCCACCCGTTCGCCCTCCCGGCGCCGGCGCTTCGCTGCGCGGCCAAGGGCCGTGGCCTCGGCTCCTCCGCGCCCGCGCCCGATCCGCACTGGTCGCCTTCTCGACGGGCCTAGTTAGTGCCGAATCGGGCATCGACCATGATCGCCCGCACCCACCGCCCATTTGGCCATGGGCCACTGACGTGGGGGCCCCACCCCCCCAAAAGACAAAAGAACGTTTTAAATTAAAACAGAAATTAAAATGGAAATAAAAATGAATTAAATTAATCAACTAAATAATTAATTAAGTAATTAATTGAGTAATTAATTAATCTAATTAATTCTGGATTAATGAACCCTAATCATTAATTAATTAATTGAGTAATTAATTAAACTAATTAAGGCTGAACTAATTAACACTAATCATTAATTAGCTTAATTAACTAAGGTTAATTAAACTTTGATTAGGCTAATTAAACTAATTAGTCATTAGTGAATGACATGCGGGACCCACCTGTCAGGGTTGACTTAGTCAACCCTGTTGGCTGATGACGTCAGCATGACCTCATGCTGATGTCATAAATGCCATTTCGAAATTAATTAAATAATTAATTAAAATTCCAGAAATTAATAAAACCTTTTATAAATCATAACTTTTAATCCGTAATCCGGATTAAAATAATTTCAACATGAAAGTTGCTCAGAACGACGAGACGAATCCGGATACGCAATCCGCTCGTCCACCACACGTCTCTAACCTATCGAACCTGCAAACTTTCTCCTCCGGTTCATCTGTCTGACAGACGTCCGGATACGGGATAACTTCCCGGATGTTTTCCCCCCCTAAACCAGTACCCTTCTTACCACGTTAGGGCACGCCTAGCATCGCTTCTTGGCATGTCATGCATCGTTATGCATATGTTATCGTGTATTCATTGTTTATTCCCCTCTTCTCTTGGAGACTACGAGACCGACGCTGCTGCGGTGGCCGTTCGACTACGGTGTTGACGACCCTCTCTCTTGCCCGAGCAACCAGGCAAGCCCCCCTTGATCACCAGATATCGCTTACTCTTATCTACACCGCTTGCATTAGAGTAGCATAGCATATTCTTGTTTCGGATACTCCTATACCGCTGCATAGCTTTGTCCTTGTAACTTCATTGTTACCTTACGCAATCCTATATGCTTAGTATAGGATGCTAGTTCATTCATCTGTGGCCCTTCATACTTATGCATGCGCCATGCTATACTATCGGGCCGTGATCACTCGGGAGTTGATCACGGTATATACTATATACTTATACATGATACATGTGAGACTAAAGTCGGTCGGTGATGGAGCACCATGAGTGGATCTTTGAGGCGAGCGGCAGGCAGGTTGAGACCGCCTAGAGAGAGGTGGGCTGGCCTGTTCGGCGCTCGCGGTTACTTAACACGCTTAACGAGGTCTTGGTATTTGATCTGGGTTGGCTCTGAGCTTATACGCACTAACCATCTACGCGGGAGTAGTTATGGGTATCCCGGCGTCGTGGTATCACCGAAATACTTCAGACGTCGGCGACGGAGCGGCGCTAGCCGGATTGGACTGGAACGCTGATGGGCTAGGTCTGCTTCCGGCACAGACGCATAACGTGCAGGTGTGCTCAGGCGATGGGCCCGGACCCTGGCGCTTAGGTTTAGACCGCGTGTTGGCCTCTCTGTTGTGCCTAGGTGGGGCTGCGGCGTGTTGATCTTACGCGGCGGGCATGACCCGGAAAGTGTGTCCGCCAAATGGGATCAAGCGTCTTTGGGTAAGATGGTGCACCCTGCAGGAAGTTAATCTATTCGGATAGCCGTGATCTTGATAACAGGACGACTTGGAGTTGTACCTTGAGCTTATGACAACTAGAACCGGATACTTGATAAAACACACCCTTCCAAGTGCCGGATACAACGGTGGTCGCTCTCGCTCGGGGATATGAGCAGGGATTGCGGGTAGGATTATTGCTATATGATGTTACTTGGAGGACTTCCGTTGTCCTCTTACATGCATTGCGGACCGGTGTCGAAGCGTAGTCTTCGTTAAGACTAGCTATTCCCCTCTTATTACGGCATTCGCAGTTCAGTCCATCGATATGGCCTTTACACATATATCCATGCATATGTAGTGTAGCTCCTTGCTTGCGAGTACTTTGGATGAGTACTCACGGTTGCCTTGTTCCCCCTTTTCCCCCTACCTCTACTCGATTGCTGCAATCAGACGATGGAGCCCAGGAGCGACGCCGCCGCCTATGACGACTACTACTCGGGCGCCTACTACTACGTGCAGCCCACGGCGGCGACCAGAGTGACCTAGGAGGATCCTGTGCAGGAGGCCTGCTCCTCTTCGATCTGTATCCCAGTTTGTGCTAGCCATCTTATGGCACCTTGTTTAACTTATGTGCGTACTCAGATATTGTTGCTTCCTGACTTCGTCTATGATCGAGCACTTGTATTCGAGCCCTCGAGGCCCCTGGCTTGTATTATGATGCTTGTATGACTTATTTTATTTGTAGAGTTGTGTTGTGATATCTTCCCGTGAGTCCTTGATCTTGATCGTACACATTTGCGTGCATGATTAGTGTACGATTGAATCGAGGGCGTCACAAACAGGGTCTTCCGAAGAGTTCCTCTGGGCCACTGCCGGTGCCCATCCAATGCTACAGTTCTTCTACATCTCGTAGCACCGTCCGGCCAGAGTCACGCCTAGGGTTGACCAAGCCAGAGCCCATAATGGCTTGCGGCTGCACAGGTAAGCTTCCGGTCAATGGGGTATCCATCCGTCTCTTCGTGGCTGGGTGAAGCTTTCCGCAAGATGTCATGGCGCTTCTCCATGCATCCCGGCCATCCACTGGTTTCTCCAGGGTGCCCGTCAACCGTCCTCCACCCAGTAGTGAATTTTGAAGTCCATCTTGAGCTTGAAGTCATGGGGTTTTCATCATCTTGACTCTCGCATCTCCCTTATGAATCTCTCAACCAACCCCGTCTACGAGCATAGCAAAATAAACTACATCATCCCGGGCAATGGTAACAAGGGGAATTGGGTTCATCCTACCTCATGATACTACTCAAGACCATAACTTAACAAAATTCTCCTACTGCATGCATGGTGGGGAGGTATAATTCTAATGCAATAAAATCATAGGTATTGTAAAAACATGATCAAATGACTTGCCTGGCTGACGGTCTTCGAAAGCTAGCGACTCGTAATAGCAGGCTTCACACTCCGGGAATTCTAACGAGTCAAACAATAGCATAAATAAGTATAGCACAATATAACATAACAACAAGTTGGAATAAAACACCCAAGCACACATACCAAAACCAAAGAAAACTCGGAGAAAGCAATTCAAGGTTTTCACCACATCAAGCAACAACTAAGAAATAGTTTTACACAAGTAAAACTTTTCTTAACAGAACCTAAGCATGGGTTTTGCTAACTAACAGAAAGGAAAACATCATACAAACTAGGAGCAAAAAGAATCATATTAAAAGCTATTATAGAACTCATATTATGCCTAAAACAATCCTAGCAAAGAAAATAAAATAAATTTTTTATTCCACTGTAAATAAAAGTTCATCCTCTGTAGCTACAGAAACTAATCTAAAATAAACTATAACATAGTAAAAATAAAATAATTTACAAACTAGAACAATAGGAAAACAGTAGCTAGCTAAATAAACAAGAAAAACTTGATTTTGACTAAAACTATTTTTATTAAATCTAAAATACCCAAAAAGTTCCTACTGCTAGGCATGGACTAAACTAAGCTATAGCAAAAGAATCACTAAAAATAATAATCCTAACTCAATTTATGGCAGAAAAACTAATCTGTCTAAATCTAATATAAAACTATTTCTAATAATTTAAACACGGCTAAACATATCTTATACAGAAACTACAACAAATTTGCAAACTAACAAAAAAAGAATCAACTAAAAACAATAAACCAGCTAAAAGAAATAGCAAAAACAAAAACAGAACTATCTGCGAAAAAGACAGAAACTGAAAAATACAACTAAAAAGAAAAACTAGTGCTAACGGGCCTATCTAACGCTCAGGCGATATATAACTAAAGCATGCCAAAGGCTAACAGAAAATTAACCGATCCGTTCGATCTAATCTGAACCGCTAACTAAACCGAAAAACAACCGTAACTAAACCGGCCTTTTTAAAATAAAAACGTACCCCTTCGTAGATCTAATCTACAGCGTAGGTTGGGCTCCGGTGGCTTACCATGGTGGTCGGCGGCGGCGGCGACTCGGCCGTTGCGCGCTGGCTGCTCCAGTGGTCTGGGCGGCGGAGACGCGTCGGTAGTCTGGCGGCTCGAGGGGAGGTCGGGGTGGAGTTGTTGGAGCTCGGGGATGACGGAGACGATCGAGGCGAGCTCGGGTGAGCTCCTGCTCCGGCGGGCAGCGGACGAGCTCGGGGTGACGACGTCGGGGGCTCCTGGGCAGGTAGATGGTGTCAGCGGGGTGCGCGTGGAAGCGGCGGTTAGGAAGGAGTAGTAGGGAAGGGCAGAAGGTGCTCACCGGCGGCGAACGTGGCGGCGAACCGAGGCGGCGGCAGCGAGATGCGAATGGCGATGGCGTGCGTTGTAGTGGGTTTGGAGCGTAGGGTTTTAGGGGTTCGAGGAGGAGGGCAGGGCTTTATATAGGGCATCAACTTGGAGGAGGGCGTCTGGGATCACGATCCCGAGAGGATCGGAAACATGGCCGGCGGTCGCGCTCTGGCGGCGTTGCATGCGTGAGAGGAAAGAGAAGGGTGGGGCCAGTGGCGTCGGTGAGAGAGGGAGGGGTGGAGGCGATCGGGCGACCAAGGCGGAGAGGGTTCAGGTGCGGCGCTAGGGGCAGGCCGGCTCGGGCGCTGGTGGACTGCGCCTGGCCCGCTGGTGAGTGGCGCTCGGCGCTGGCTGGGCCGGTTGGCCTGGCTGGCGCCTGGGGCTTTTCCTTTTCTTTCTTTTTTTGAATTAGAGAGAAGAGAGAATATAGGAAAAATATATATTATTTTTATATAGGACATATATATATCAGAATTCTCAGGGGAATTTATCCTACAACGCGGACATTTTTCCAGGGGCAAAATTCAAACTAGAAAAAAACACCTTCTGGAAAATCCCAAATAAAATTTAAATTTGAATTCAAACTTTTTTGGCAAAACTTTTCTTCTGACACTTTTGGAGTGTCATGTTTACTCCTCTCATACTTTTGCTCAAGTATTTGTCAGGCATTGTTTTGAAATAAATTCAACTGCCAATTTGAATTCAAATTTCAACAAACTCAAAAACCTCTGAATTAAATCAAATTCCACTCAATTTCAAACAATATGCATAGATGCTTAGCTATAATTGTAAAACATTCCAAATGGGAAATTTAGGATGTTACATTAGTCGTCAACAAACCATGTTTCTTACTCAAAACAAAAACATAAAAAGGCACATTCTCACGGACCTTTCTTGAGGAAATTTCTAACCATGGCACAATTTGGACCTGGGTGCATGGAGGCTTGTGGATCTCACGGCCTGCCCTTTTTCCACCGATTAAATTAGTCAGGACTTTCTCAATTGTACCACATCATCCACGGATCCTTTATATCCCATTAATCTTGCATGCATGTGCGGATTTGTTAATCGTCTCTCTCATTAATTTGACCTTCCTTAATTCTCACCCCCGTTAATCTAGCTTGGATGATCTCTCTCATTAATTCTTTTTTTTTGCGGTTTGATCTCTCTCATTAATTCGACCCGCATCAATCTCCCCCTGTTAATCCTGCATGCATGCACCGATTTATTAATCGGCTCTCCTCTAATTAATTCGAGATTCCTTAATACCTCCCACTAATTCTGCATGCGAGCGTCGTTTTATTAAATTGTCTCTCTCTCATTAATTCGGCCCTCCTTAATCTCTCATTATATGTCATGTAAGGGGGCGATGTGGGAGAATATAAAAGAGAAGAATCCCCTATTTGTACCTAAATATGGGTTGGTCGGATGGTGGCGTATATTAGTTGTGAACAGAAGGTCAAGGGTTTGAGTCCGAAAGCACTCAATTTTTTGCTCCTCCCCTAGACTGCCGACAGATCTCATGTACCAAAAAAACTATAACGACGGACGGACAAAACTTTTTCACAGACGGACGAAAATTTTGGAGGAAGAAGCAATAGCCCTTTTATTAGTAGGTATAGATATAGATATAGATATAGATTGAAAGTAAAGATTGCAAAGTAAAAATAGATTGCAAACTTATATGATGGAAGATAGACCCGGGGGCCATAGGTTTCACTAGTGGCTTCTCGGAAGATAGCATAAGTATTACGGTGGGTGAACAAATTACTGCAATTGATAGAGTGCATAATTATGAGAATATCTAGGCATGATCATGTATATAGGTATCACGTCCGCGACAAGTAGACCGAAACGATTATGCATCTACTACTATTACTCCACACATCGACCGCTATCCAGCATGCATCTAGAATATTAAGTTCATAGAAACAGAGTAACGCATTAGGCAAGATGAGACGATGTAGAGGGATAAATTCAAGCAATATGATATAAACCCCATATTTTTATCCTCGATGACAACAATACTATACGTGCCTTGCTACCCTTGCTGTTACTGGGAAAGGACACCGCAAGATTGAACCCAAAGCTAAGAACTTCTCCCATTGCAAGAAAGATCAATCTAGTAGGCCGAACTCAACTGATAATTCGAAGAGACTTGCAAAAATAACCAATCATACATAAAAGAATTCAGAGAAGATTCAAATATTGTTCATATATAAACTTGATCATAAACCCACAATTTATCGGATCTCGACAAACACACCGCAAAAAGAATTACATTGAATAGATCACCAAGAGAATCGAGGATAACTTTGTATTGGGATCCAAAGAGAGAGAAGAAGCCATCTAGCTAATAACTATGGACCTGAAGGTCTGTGGTAAAATACTCACACATCATCGGAGAGGCTATGGTGTTGATGTAGAAGCCCTCCGTGATCGATTCCCCCTCCGGCGGAGTGCCGGAAAAGGCCCCAAGATGGGATCTCATGGGTACAGAAGGTTGCGGCGGTGGAAATAAGGTTTCGTGGTGCTCCTGGATGTTTTCGGGGTATATGGGTATATATAGGAGAAAGAAGTAGGTCGGTGGAGCTACGAGGGGCCCACGAGGGTGGGGGGTGCGCTCGTGGCCTCCTCGCTTCTTTCTTGACGTCTACTCCAAGTCCTCTGGATCATGTTTGTTCCACAAATCACTCTCCCGAAGGTTTCATTCCATTTGGATTCCGTTTGATATTCCTTTTCTACGAAACACTGAAATAGGCAAAAAAAACAGCAATTTGCACTTGGCCTTCGATTGGTAGGTTAGTCCCAAAAATAATATAAAAGTATATAATAAAGCCCATTAAACATCCAAAACAGATAATATAATAGCATTGAACAATAAAAAATTATAGATACGTTCGAGACATATCAAGCATCCCCAAGCTTAATTCCTGCTCGTCCTCGAGTAGGTAAATGATAAAAACAGAATTTTTGATGTGGAATGCTTCATAGAATAATTTTCTAAGTAATTTTCTTTATCGTGGCATGAATGTTCAGTTCCGAGAGATTCAAGATAAAAGTTTAATATTGGCATAAAAATAATAATACTTCAAGCATACTAACTAAGCAATTATGTCTTCTCAAAATAACATGGCCAAAGAAAGTTTATCCCTACAAAATCATATAGTTTGGTCATGCTCCATTTTCGTCACACAAGAATTCTCTCATCATGCACAACCCTGATGACGCCAAGTAATTGTTTTGTACTTTAGTAATCTCAAACTTTTTTCAACTTCCACGCAATACATGAGCGTGAGCCATGGATATAGCACTATGGTTGGAATAGAGTATGATGATGGGGGTTATGTGGAGAAGACAAAATAAAGGAGAAAGTCTCACATTGACGCGGCTAATCAATGGGCTAGAGAGATGCCAATCAATTGATGTCAATGCAAGGAGTAGGGATTGCCATGCAACAGATGCACTAGAGCTATAAATGTATGAAAGCTCAACAAAAGAAACTAAGTGGGTGTGCATCCAACTTGCTTGCTCACGAAGACCTAGGGCATTTGAGGAAGCCCATTGTTGGAATATACAAGCCAAGTTCTATAATGAAAAATTCCCACTAGTATATGAAAGTGACAAAACAAGAGACTCTCTATCATAAAGATCATGGTGCTACTTTGAAGCACAACTGTGGAAAAAAGGATAGTAACATTGTCCCTTTTTATTTATTTTCTATTTTTTTGGGCCTTTATTTTTTTATTTGGCCTTTCTCTTCTTTTTTTGGGACAATGCTCTATTAATGATGATCATCACCCTTCTATTTATTTACAACTCAATGATTACAACTGATACTAGAACAAAATATGACTCTACATGAATGCCTTCGGCGATGTACTGGGATGGGCAATGAATCAAGAGTGGCATGTATGATAAATTATGCATGGTGGCTTTGCCACAAATACGATGTCAACTACATGATCATGTAAGGCAATATGGCAATGATGAAGTGTGTCATAATAAATGAAACGATGGAAAAGTTGCATGGCAATATATCTCATAATGGCTATGGAAATGCCATAATAGGTAGGTATGGTGGTTGTTTTGAGGAAGATATAAGGAGGTTTATGTGTGATAGAGCGTATCATATCACGGGGTTTGGAAGCACCGGCAAAGTTTGCACCAACTCTCAAGGTGAGAAAGGGCAATGCACGGTACCGAAGAGGCTAGCAATGATGGAAAGGTGAGAGTGCGTGTAATCCATGGACTCAACATTAGTCCTGAAGAACTCACATACTTATTGCAAAAATGTACAAGTCATCAAAAACCAAGCATTACGCGCATGCTCCTAGGGGGATAGATTGGTAGGAAAAGACCATCGCTCGTCCCCGACCGCCACTCGTAAGCAGGACAATCAAAGAACATCTCATGCTTCAAATTTGTTACACAACGTTTACCATACGTGCATGCTACGGGACTTGCAAACTTCAACGCAAGTATTTCTCAAATTCACAACTACTCAACTAGCACAACTCTAATATTACCATCTTCATATCTCAAAACAATCATCAAGTATCACACTTCTCATAGTATTCAATGCACGTTTTATGAAAGTTTTTTATTATACCGATCGTGGATGCCTATCATATTAGGACTAATTTTATAGCCAAAGCAAACTACCATGCTGTTCTAAAAGACTCTCAAAATAATATAAGTGAAGCATGAGATATCAATAATTTCTATAAAATAAAACCACCACCGTGCTCTAAAAGATATAAGTGAAGCACTAGAGCAAAATTATCTAGCTCAAAAGATATAAGTGAAGCATATAGAGTATTCTAATAAATTCCTCGATTCATGTGTGTCTCTCCCAAAAGGTGTGTACAGCAAGGATGATTGTGGTAAACTAAAAGGCAAAGAATCAAATCATACAAGACTCTCCAAGAAAAACACATATCATGTGGTGAATAAAAATATAGCCTCAAGTAAAGTTACTGATAGACGAAGACGAAAGAGGGGATGCCTTCCGGGGCATCCCCAAGATTAGGATTTTGGTTGTCCTTGAATTTTACCTTGGGGTGCCTTGGGCATCCCCAAGCTTAGGCTCTTTCCACTCCTTGTTCCATAATCCATTAAATCTTTACCCAAAACTTGAAAACTTCACAACACAAAACTCAACAGAAAATCTCATGAGCTCCGTTAGTATAAGAAAGCAAATCACCATCATAGGGTACTATAATGAACTCATTATTTATTTATTTTGTAGTTAAACCTACTGTATTCCAACTTATCTATGGTTCATACCCTCCGATACTACTCATAGATTCATCAAAATAAGCAAACAACACATGAAAAACAGAATCTGTTAAAAACAGAATAGTCTGCAGTAATCTGGATCAAAGATATGCTTATGTAACTCTAAAAATTCTGAGATAAATTTCTGGACGTGAGTAATTTGTCTATTAATCATCTGCAAAAAGAATCAACTAAATAGCACTCTCCAGTAAAACGTTGTAGCTAATCTCGTGAGCGCTAAAGTTTCTGTTTTTTACAGCAAGATCATAAAGACTTCACCCAAGTCTTCCCAAAGGTTCTATTTGGCACAAACACTAATTAAAACATAAAACCACATCTAAACAGAAGATAGATGAATTATTATTACTAAACAGAACCAAAAAGTAAGAAACAAAAATAAAATTGGGTTGCCTCCCAACAAGCGCTATCGTTTAACGCCCCTAGATAGGCAAAAAGACAAGGATAGATCTAGGTATTACCATCCTTGGTTTTTAAATTTTTTTGCGGACTCATGCTCGAATCTGGGAGGTTCTTTAAGTTTCCCTTCATATTCGGAAATTTTTAGGTCTAAGGAATCCAACTGCTTATTGCAAAGGGTAATCAACATATTCATGCGGTGAAGATTTCCGCTAACACTCTTAAGAGGTTCAAGAGACTTTTGTAAAATTTTCATTACTTCGCAAATCTTTTGAAAAACTTGTTTCTCTTCCTGGGTATGATGTGGCCCCTTTTGTTGAGGTAGTGTTCCCACTATTCCCTCTATGATTTCATGTACAATACTGGAATCAATTTCGATAAAATTTCCTTTGGCAACGCAATCCAAGAGTTGTCTATGGGACATATTTAGTCCAACATAAAAATTGTGAAGTAAAATTCTAAAACTCATCTCTAAAGTGCAATTATGAAAAGATTCCATCATCCTATACCAAGCATCTTTTAAGTTTTCTCCTTGTCTTTGTTTAAAATTAAGAACTTCATGATCAGGAGTACTAACAATGATAGAAGGACTAGCCATGATGACACAAGAGGCAAGCGAAAAGGGGTGAACGGAAAACGAGGGCGAATAAAACGACAAAGGTGAAGTAGGGGAGAGGAAAACGAGAGGCAAATGGCAAATAATGTAATGCGAGGGATAAGAGTTGTGATGGGTACTAGGTATGTCTTGACTTGACTTGGCAACTGCGCCAGAAATGACTAGTTGCTAGGAGATCAAATCTTGACTTGACTTGGCGTAAGCCTCTCCAGCAACGGCACTAGAAATCCTTCTTGCTACCTCTTGAGCATTGCGTTGGTTTTTCCCTTGAAGAGGAAAGGGTGATGTAACAAAGCAACGTAAGTATTTCCCTCAGTTTTTGAGAACCAAGGTATCAATCCAGTAGGAGACTACACACAAGTCGCCTTATACCTGCACAAACAAATAAGAACCTTGCAACCAATGCGATAAAGGGGTTGTCAATCCCTTCACGGCCACTTGCAAAAGTGAGACCTGATAGAGATAATAAGATAATTATTTTTAGTATTTTTATGATATAGATTGAAAGTAAAGATTGCAAAGTAAAAATAGATTGGAAACTTATATGATGGAAGATAGACCCGGGGGCCATAGGTTTCACTAGTGGCTTCTCTCAAGATAGCATAAGTATTACGGTGGGTGAACAAATTCCTATCGAGCAATTGATAGAAAAGTGCATTATTGTGAGAATATCTAGGCATGATCATGTATATAGGCATCACGTCCCCGACAAGTAGACCGAAACGATTCTGCGTCTACTACTATTACTCCACACACGACCGCTATCCAGCATGCATCTAGAGTATTAAGTTCATAAGAACGGTGTAACACATTAGGCAAGATGACATGATGTAGAGGGATAAACTCAAGCAATATGATATAAACCCCATCTTGTTATCCTCGATGGCAACAATACAATACGTGCCTTGCTGCCCCGGCTGTCACTGGGAAAGGACACCGCAAGATTGAACCCAAAGGTAAGCACTTGTCCCATTGCAAGAAAGACCAATCTAGTAGGCCAAACCAAACTGATAATTCGAAGAGACTTGCAAAGATAACCAATCATACATAAAAGAATTCAGAGGAGATTCAAATATTGTTCATAGATAAACTTGATCATAAACCCACAATTCATCGGATCTCGACAAACACACCACAAGAAGAATTACATCGAATAGATCTCCAAGAGAATCAAGGAGAACTTTGTATTGAGATCCAAATAGAGAGAAGAAGCCATCTAGCTAATAACTATGGACCCGAAGGTCTATGGTAAACTACTCACACATCATCGGAGAAGATATGGTGTTGATGTAGAAGCCCTCCATGATCGATTCCCCCTACCGGCGGAGCGCCGGAAAAGGCTCCAAGATGGGATCTCACGGGTACAGAAGGTTGCGGCGGTGGAAATAGGGTTTCGTGGTGCTCCTGGATGTTTTCAGGGTATATGGGTATATATATGAGGAAGAAGTAGGTCGGTGGAGCTGCGAGGGGGCCACAAGGGTGGGGGCGCGCCCAGGGGGCAGGCGCGCGTCCCTGCCTCGTGGCCTCCTCGCTTCTTTCATGACGTCCACTCCAAGTCCTCTGGATCACATTTGTTCCAAAAATCACTCTCCCGAAGGTTTCATTCCGTTTGGATTCCTTTTGATATTCCTTTTCAGCGAAACACTAAAATAGGCAAAAAACCAACAATTTGCACTGGGCCTTCGGTTAGTAGGTTAGTCCCAAAAATAATATAATAAAGCCCATTAAACATCCAAAACAGATAATATAATAGCATGGAGCAATCAAAATTATAGATACGTTGGAGACGTATCAAACCATATCCCGTGGAGTCCCGTGTTGCGGTACGCCAAACCCCTCCCGACGAACAGGACCCCCGTGTCGGGGGAGAACTGATCTTGTCCCTCGAGCACCTACGGGACCTGGGTCCCTTGTGGTTCGGAGGGGGGCGGAGATTGCACAAAGAGCGGATCGAGGCGGCGCACACGAGCGGATTTACCCAGCTTCGGAGCTCTCCGGAGAGATAATACTCCTACTGCTGCTTTGTGGATTATCTTGTGTTCTTGCTAGGGAGCAATGGGAGCTACAAGACCTAGCCTGAGTGTGGTTTCGTATGAATATGATGAACTAAGCCGGAGCTGGCCGAACCTTTTCTACGTTGCCCTTGGGCCTCCTTTTATAGGCACAAGGGGTCACCACATGTGGCAAGTAGACAAGGGTATGATGGTAAAAACATAGGTTGGTACACCGCTTTGTACAGTGTACAGTAATCTATACCTAACTCTGACGGCAAGGGACAAGAGTCATCAATGCCCGTCTCAGTCGCCTGAACAGTGTAACAGGGACCGTCAAGTGCGCCTCCGTTTGCCACGATGGTAGCTTGTCAGCGCCGCTTATCGCTGCTCCCCGCTGGCTGCACAGCCCGTCGACACGCGTGCTTGAGAGAGCCCCGTGGTGACACGTTGGCGGGTGAGCTGGAGCGGAGATGAAGAGAGGTTGCCCGCCCCGGCAAGCGCCTTGCCGCGGCAGGAACCTTGTCGCGCTTGAGGGCTCGGCGCCCACCAAGCCTTCCCGGCAAGCTCCTCTTGCCGGGGCCTTGCTTCCTTCGCATACTCGAGTGGCCTTCCGGCAAGCTCCTCTTGTCGGGTCTCGATTACTTTGTTCTTGAATGGCTCCAAAGGGCAGCCGAGATCTTGGCGGTCATCAGGCCAGCCCTGCCGTGGGGCGTTGCAAATGTCCGTGCACGAGTTCGGGATACTAGGGTACCCCCTACTCTAGTACACCGACAGGAGCCCCCGGGCCTGGGCCACAAACGGCGCCAAGCTCTGTTGAGCCAGGCCCAGAACAGTGCACGGGCTCGCGCGGTCTTGATTACACCGTTATTTGCCTTGGACCCACCACGTCTCCCACGACACACACCGGACGTGGCATCGTGGGGGAGATCGTGGGGCTTTCTTTAATGGAAAAAATCGGAACGCCCGTCCCCTCCCCCCTTTATAAGCGGGGGAACCGGGGCAGGACGCCCACTTGCCCTTGCTGTCACATCGGAAACCCCCGCCGCTTTCCCCTTTCTTCTCGAGCCCAAAGAGAGCGACGCTCCGCCCCCTCCATTGCCACCGGTGCCACCAACGCCGTCGCCTTCTTCCACCACCACTCCCTATGGCTCCGAAGGCCGACAAGGGAAAAGGCGTGAAATCGGCCGAGGCGCAGCGGCTCGCGGCGCTGCGGAAGGAGCGGGCTCTCTTCGATCCCATGCTCAACAGGAAGGAGCTGCGGGAGCTGTACTATCTCTTCTGGTCGACGGTGACCCGGGCGCATCCGCGCACGAGGGTCATCTCCGCCGCCACATCTGCTAAGGTCTCCATCGGGTACCCCTTCTTCGCGATTTTCTTCTGGTGCGGGCTCTGCCCGCCCTTTTCTGAATTCTTCTGTGATGTTATGAACACGTATGGCCTCCGCCTCCTTGACTTCACCCCCAACGCCATCCTCACCATGGCCGTTTTCGCACATCTCTGCGAGAACTTTGTCGGGGTCCACCCAAACGTCGCACTCTTCCGCCATTACTTCTCACCCCGCGTAGAGAGAGGAGAGCCGCTTGCCGGGGGAATTGCATGGACCTCTAGGATCGGCAAGAAAGAAGCATATCTTGACGGAGAGTTGCGCAGCAAGTGGGAGGAGTGGAGGGCTGACTGGTGCTGGATCTTAGAGGAGGAGCCACAGCTTTTACTGCCTCGCCAAAACCCCATAGTTCGCGGCAACGATTGGAGCAACTTGGCGCCGGAGGACGACAAGTTGAAGATTGCCACGACTAGGATTTTGCGTCTCCGGCAAGCGGGGCTTACCGTAGGAGCGGTTGGCGCGGACTTCCTTCGCCGCCGCATTGCGCCCTTGCAGGAGAAAGGGAGGCCTGCTTGGGAATTCCAGAACGTGGCGGATATCATGAGGCTGCGCCCAGGTCTGAATTGGAATTTCACTACCTTGGAGCTTGACGGCATGCTGTGGGAGCTGTTCAAGCCGAGGCGGATAACCTGGATGGTGCATGTTGCGAGGGAGTTGTGCCCTTGTGCAACAACTCGTCGCTTGATAGCATCCGCGCGATAATGCCGTTGTGCGATTCCCATGGAATCGTTCCAACTTGGCAGGAGCCCGCCGATGACATAGTGCAGCAGTTCTTCGACAACTTGGTTGAAGTGCCGATCCGCGCCGACGAGAAGAGGCGGCTCACCCGCGACACCACCGCTCAGGAGATGGCGCACATCGCCACGAGGTTGGAGGAGGCTCCAGAGGCTGCCGCCGCCGGCGCGTTTGGGTTCACCGTCGAGGAGGCGGAGAGGGCCGAGGCGGCCAGCCTTGCCGACCAAGAAGAGTTTGTCGGTGAGGAGGAGCAGACCGAGTCCGACAACGAACCAAGCGAGCCTGCCGGGGGCGCCTCTCCTCCACCGTCAAGTAGCTTGCCGCAGGAGGAGTCCGCTGCCCCGCCAAGGAGACGCCTCCGGAAGGCTGGAGAAGTGGCGGGGGGGGGCACGCGGTCCAACAGCCGCCTCGCCGCCCGACGCGCTCCACCGCGGCAAGCACTGTTGCCGCGGGAGCGCCTCATTCCGCCACGGCGACGGGCGCTGGGTCTTCGAGTCGCGGTCCTGCACTCCGCGTAAGCGTCGAGGAATCTTCTCCCCCAATCCGTCGGCACGGGCAGAGTTCGATCTTTCCGCCCTCGGCTCGAGGAAGAAGAGGAAGGGTAAGATCTTGTCGCTGTTACTTGTAATCTTCCGATTTATTGCTTTATCTTACATTTGACTGGCTTCACTCTGAACCTTCTTCTTCAGGACGTTAGCTCAGAGGGCGCCGAAGAGGGCCAAGACGCCGGTGGTTGTCGTCTCACACGACTCTCCTGTGGCGACAGGGGGGACGTCCGGAACTCCCTTGCCGGACCCGGCAACCTTTCAACAGAGCAGCCCCCAGCACAGCCCCCAGCGTAAGTGTATGGTGTACTCCTCAAATTTGGGTGCGCTTGGGTGCTTCTCTGTTACTGATATCTGGTTTTGTTGAATTGTGTAGGAGCAGAGCAGCCTCATCAGGAAGCTCCGGAGGTCACTCCCGAAGTTCTGCTTGCTTCAACTACGCCGCCAAGGGAAAACTCTCCGCCAAGGGAGCTCTCCGGCAAGGAGGCCTCTCCGACAAGGGAGCTTCCCGACAAGGACCAGCGCCGACGACCCTCCGGTAGTAGAGACCATGCAGCGGATCCCATTGCGGTGATTTTCTTGTTTGATAATTTCCCTTGGGTTCTTTTTGCCGTTTTCTCTTTGAATATCTGCTTGATTTGTGCTTTCTTCTTGACCATCAGATTCATCTGCCGGAGATCCGATGGAAACCGAGGCTGCGGGCGAGGAAGGCGCCTTGGCGACAATGTCGGCGCCGCCAACATGGAGGAGGAGGTGGCTGATAGGCCCGCCCGAGGAGGCTGCCGAGGCGGTGGCCGGGCGCAGAGGCTGGGAGGAATCTGGCGATCGACCGACGGCCCGGAGGCCGCAGGGCGCCAGGCGCTGCACCGACCGCCGATCCCCGCCACCGATGCCGCAAGACTCCGAGGAGCCCCAGCCCGCGCCTACTGAAGGCGGCGGTGTCTTCATCAAGCTCCATGGGCATCAAGCTCCAGGCACCGGCGAAGGGGAGACCTTGCGGAACTGCTTGCCTCCGCCCGGCTGTCGCTGGTTGATGCCCGAGCAGCGGCGATGGTGAGCCTGAGGAGGAGCAGCTGCTAAGGAGGTTCTTTGTCGCTCTACCGCGCCCGCCAAGCCAAACTGGAGTCTGTGGAGGCGCTTGTCGCGAGGCGGGGAACTGATTTGGAGAAACGTGCGGAAGAGCTCCGACGGCGCCAACAAAGAGACTCTCCGGGATATAGCGGAGGCGTGAGCAGCTTCTTCGAGGAGCGCACGGCCTTCATCTTGGAGAAGGGCGAGGTCGAAGAGCAGCAGAGGCTTGCCGGCAAGAAGCTTTCCAGCGAGAAGGTGAGCTGGCGCAGCGGAAGATCAACCTCGACATCTTTGAGGAAGATCTGCTGCGCAAGCAAGCGATTGGCGGGCCACTTCAGAGGCAAATGATCTTGCTGCGGCTGCCGAGGCCGCCAAGAGGGAGTTGGAGACGAGGTGGCTCAGCTGAGTCCACCCTCCGTAAGAGTGCCGAGGAGGTCGCCGGGTTGAAGCGCGGCGTGAGAAGGACGCTTACACCTCGGCGAGTTACAAGGTCGTTTTTTGAGAAGATCAAAGAGCTCGATGCCGCCAAGGACTCAAAGGCGGATCTGGAGCTGAAATTGACCACCTTGACGGAGGCGTTGAACGGCGCGAAGGAGCGGGAAAGCAGGCCTGCTGGAAAAGATCAAGGCCACCGAGGAGTTCTTTGTCGAATGCTGTGACCGCCCAGAATAATCTTGAGGACAGCATAATGCATTGGACAGAAAGTCTTGTGGACACCGCCACCGGCATCCATAATGAGCTGATGGAGTTGGGGATGACAGATCTTGGATATTCCACCGACGAGAACCTCCAACCCAGCGTCAAGCTCAGCCTATTCTTCAAAGGCGTGTTGGCAGGTATCCAGTGGCTCGGGACGAGGTTCCGAAGCAACTGGCGGAGGAATCACGCCAAGTCTGTGCCGAGGCTCTCCAGAAGGTGTTGATGAAGGTGGCCTTCCGCAACCCAGGCGTCGACTTCACTAAGGCCCTCAAGTCCCTGCCTCCATCCGCCGATGTTGAAGCACTCAAGACCCTTGTCGCACCCATCGTGGACAGGGTGAGCGGAGTTAAGAGGCTCGAGGGCGACCGCGTGGACTAGGCCGCCAAGTCTGTCTTTCTCTTGTCGCTGTAGATCATGTTTAGGCGAAAAATCTATTAGATCTGCGACAAGTTATTATGTAATATACACTATCTTAGGCAATCGAATGCAATGTTATTTCCTTTACTCGATTTCTTCCTTGTATGTTTATACCCTCGCTTTCGGGGAACTTGCGGTGCGAGCACCCTTGCATGGCGCCGAAAAGTGAACTTCAGCAGCTTCTTTGGCGGGTGCGCTACCGACAAGCAACCTTGTCGCGGACTAGCTGCAGCTCACTTAAGTTGTTGAGCGGACTCGAAACAAAGTAAGGGCGCGACCAGTCACGATTTGGTTCCTCCGCGCACAGGTTTTCCATACAAAGTTCTATCGTTCGAGGAAGATAACTTAAAAACTTAAAACTGGTCATCTAAACTTAGCAACTTAGCTTCTGTTGTCTATTTTCCGGCAAGGCGACAGTTCCTCGAGCGACGTTTGGCGGCCCACACCATTATCTTCTCCTTCCCCCCCCCCCCCGGTGAACTTGTGGGTGGATGAACCTTCTTCTTGTTTGAGAAGAAAGAAGAGGAAATAAAGTTATGGAGCCTAGTGGCTCATTATCGCTTACCGGGTGCGGGGCTGCACAACACGTTAGTAAACACATGCATATATGATTATGAAAGCATGTATTGACAAAATGTGCGCAACACATAGGCTTTACTGGTGCACGGGGTCTGCGCCCGGCTTTGTACAAAGGATTACATGCAACAGCGGCAAGACTTGTACAAAAGGGTGGTTGCGGAGCAGGTTCCGCAACCGCGCCTCATGGATAAAACTTGCGAAGATGCTCTATATTCCAGGAATTGCTCACGGAAGGCCATCTTGGTCTCAAAGGCGGACAGCGCCGAGCCTAGTGACTTCGTTTTACCCGATAAGGGCCTTCCCACTGGCGTCAACTTGTTGGAATTCTTGGCGGATTGAGCGCGCGAAGAACAAAGGTCGCCTTCCTCGAAGCTTCGGCATTAACTGCGGCTATGGTAGCGGCATAAAGCTTCTGGTAACGAGCAGCTTGTACGGCAGCTGAAGACGATCTTCCTCGAGGAGCAGCGCGTCATCTTGTCGCAGCTGCTCTTGCTCAAACTCATCATAAGCGAGCACTCGAGGTGACCCATACACGAAGTTCCGTGGGGAGAACTGCCTGCGCTTTCGTAGACTAGAGCAAAGGGTGTCCGGCGATGGCTCGATTTGGCGTCGTCTGATCGACCAAAGAACCACGGCAGCTCCTCGATCCAGTTCCTTCCGCACTTGCGTAGCTCGTCGAAAGTTCTGGTCTTGAGTCCTCGCAGCACTTCAGCGTTTGCTCTCTCGCTTGACCGTTGCTTCTCGGGTGAGCAACAGAAGCAAAGCAGATCTTGGCGCCAAGATCTTGGGCGTACTGCATGAAGGTGCGGCTCATGAACTGTGTGCCGTTATCGGTGATGATCCGGTTAGGAATCCCAAAGCGGCAAACAATTGACTCAAGAACTTGGCGGTGACTGTCTTGTCACCTTCCTCACTGGTTCCACTTCCGGCCACTTTGTGAACTTGTCGATTACGACGTACAAGTATTCAAAGCCCCGACAGCTCGGGGAAGGGGCCGAGGATGTCGAGCCCCAGACCGAAAAGGGCCAGGATAAAGGGATCGTCCGGAGAGCTTGAGCTGGTTGGTGTATCTGTTTGGAATGGGCCGCACGCTTCACACTTGGTTACTTGTGCGGTTGCATCCGGAGGGCTTCGGCGGAAGAAACCTTGCCGGAAAGCTTTGCGGCAAGTGCTCTTCGCGCCAATGTGGTGACCACATATGCCTCCATGTATTTCGCCAACAGCTTCATCCATCTTCCGCAAATACACTTCAATTTCACACCGTTGAGCCTTCTTACATGCAGAATGTTGTCAACAAACTGGTACATACTTGACTGCCGGGCTACTTTTTCCGCTTCTTCTTGCTCTTGGGAAGTTCTCCGTCGAAGGAAATGGGCGATTTGTTGTGCCCATGTTGGAGCTCGTGGCTCGACAACAAGGACTAAAGGCTCATCTATCCTGCGGGAACATCAGATTCTACGGCAGGACCGGTGGGTCGCGGAGCTTGATGATCCCGGCAAGCTGCGGAGCTAAACTTGTCGGGGCGTTTGCTTCAACGATACAAACTGCATGGTTTGTCGGAGCATCTGCTCCTCGATGATACTTGTGTTGGTTTTAGGGACCTTCTTGGCGGCGGCTTCGAGAGCTCTGCAGGAAAGTAGTCGGCTGAAACCAATTTTCTCTTCTTGCTCTGTCCTGTTGATGGTGTTACGGTTGGCTGAGTCAGCTTGAGCACAAAAATCCCTGGTTCCACAGGTAACTTAAGCGCGACACACTTGGAGAGGCCATCAGCTATATCATTTTGTGCTCTTGGAACGTGTTCCATTTGCAGGCCTTCAAAGCGCTCTTCCAGCTTCCTCACTTCATCGACGTACGCTTCTATCAACGGACTCTGATAATCTTTATTTACTTGGCGGACGACAAGTTGCGAGTCCCCCCTGACAATGAGCTTCTTGATCCCAAGGTCCACAGCAATCCTGAGACCGGCAAGCAAACCTTCATACTCTGCAGTATTGTTTGTTGCTTGTTCCTTGGGAAAGTGCATCTGGACTATGTACTTGAGGTGCTCTCCGGTGGGTGCGATAAGCAGCACGCCGGCACCGGCGCCTTGCAGCGAGAAAGCTCCATCAAAGTACATCAGCCACTCTTTATTTGCCTCCTTGACGGGGATGCTCATCTCTGGAATCTCTTCATCTTGCGTTGGCGTCCACTCCACTATGAATTCTGCCAATGCCCTGCTTTGGATAGTTGAAGTGCTTTCGAACTTGAGATCAAAGCTTGACAGTTCCAGTGCCCACTCGACAATCCTGCCTGTTGCTTCTGGATTTTGCAATATCCTCTTCAGCGGGAAGCGAGTGACAACTGTTATCTCGTGTGCTTGGAAGTAATGGCGCAGCTTTCGTGAGGCCATGAGGAGGCCGAAAAGCAGCTTTTGCACACACAGTACCTTGATCTAGCCCCTGCGAAGGGAACCGACAAAATGGTAGGCGTTGCACCATCTTTTTACGTATCTTGTCGCAACCCTGCGTTGATCTGTTCTTGCGGGACCAGAGCTTGTGGCGAAGCCCCTTGCTTGTCGCTGGATGCGCTTGCCTCGGTTGCGGCTCATCATCGCCTCCCTCTCCGCTACTAACGCAGCACTAACCACTTGATTGGTTGCCTCTATATACAGCAGCAACTTCTCTTGTGGCCTAGGTGCGACAAGTATTGGAGCGGAGGACAGTATCTCTTCAAGTCCTGCAGCGCAGCCTCCGCCGAGTCCATTTCATTGGACCTGCCTTTTCAAAATCTTGAAAAGCGGCAGGCGCGTTCAGCAGACTTAGAGATGAACTGCTAAAACATCCACGCAACCGGCAAGCCTCGACATCCTTGACGCTTTGGTGCTTGATCTGCTCAATGGCCTTGATCTTGTCGGGATTGGCTTCAATTCCCGCTGAGACACAAAGAACCGAGAAGCTTGTCGGAAGGGACTCCAAACACGCACTTCTCGGGGTTGAGCTTGAGGTTGATCTTGCGCAGATTTGCAAGCGTCTCATCAAATCCTGAACCGAGTCGCTCTGTCTTTGCTCTTGACCACTATGTCATCCATGTAAGCTTCTACATTTACGTATCTCGTGGTCCAAAGGCATCATGGACTACCCTTGCAAAGGTTGAACCAGCATTCTTCAAACCGAAGGCATCCGTATAAAGCGAGACGTGCCACATGGTGTAATGAATGCGGTTTCTCTTCATCCTCTTCGCCATGAAGATCTGATGATATCCTGAATATGCATCAAGAAACGAAAGCAGATCGCATCCGGCCGTGGAGTCAACAATCTGGTCGATACGCGGCAAGGGAAATGGGTCTTTGGGACAAGCTTTATTAACATCGGTGAAGTCAATACAAAGTCTCCATTTCCCATTAGCCTGCGATGCAACTACCGGATTGGCCAACCACGTGGGGTGGAGGACTCCTCGACAAGCCCTGCTGCTTCTAATTTCTTGATTTCTTCGCTATGAACTCTTGGCGCCCACTTTGCTGTTTCCTAACTCTTTGCTTGACGGGCGCGTGAGGACGAGACAGCTAGGTGGTGCTCAATTACTTTCACAGGAACACGGGGATGTCGGATGGTTGCCATGCAAACACGCCGACATTCGCCCATGAGAAAGCAGCGAGCTCGCCTTCCTATTTAGGATCAAGCGTGGCACCGATGGTGACGGTACCACCAGTGCCGTCCTCCTTGGCGGGCACCTTCTTGGTCTTTGGCGGAGCTGCCATCGTCTTGTTGCACTTGCGGTGGAGCTCGATGGTGCGTCCTCGGCGGTAGCGCAGCACTCGAAGAGGTGCGCTTGCGGAGTGGGCATGAGCTCTTGCGGACCTGGTGGTCTTCTTCTTCCCGGAGCTTCAGCGGTAAGTGGTTTGCTATCTGTCGCGGCTGCTACATCCGGTAAATCTTGTCGGCGAGATAAGTGCATCTTTCTTGTCGCCATGGACAGAAATGATGCTTATCGGGCGGGCGTCTTGAGTAAGTTGTAAGCATAATGAGGCGGCCATGAACTTGGCGAGTCTGGGCGGCCAAGTATGCCATTGTAGGGCAATGGGAAATCGGCGACGTCAAGCGTGACCCTCTCGGTTCTGAAGTTGAGCTCGCTGCCGAATGTTACCGACAACGTGATCTTCCCTTTGGGCTTGCTCCTTCTGGGTTGATTCCTTGAAAGTACCGGTTTCTTGAGCTCATTGTCGTGGATTTGAAGTTTACGGAGCACTACGAGAGGAGATCAAATTCAGGCCGGCCCGCCGTCAACCAACATCTTTGTGACTTTGAGGTTGCGGATGGTTGGTGAGACCAACATCGGGCAGCACCGACTGCAGTGATGCGATCGAGGTGATCCTCAATGTCAAAGATGATGGGCGTCTTGGACCATTTCAGAGGTTTGCGTGACTCTATGGATGGTTACTGCTGCATTGACCTCACGCATCCATTGCTTGAGTTGGCGGTGCAAGGTATGCAGAGACGCACCACCGTCGACGCAAAGGACCTCCGTTGCCTTTTGAAACCCCTGTTCATCAGCTTCATTGTCTTCATCGTCCTCGTCATCTTCATCTTCATCTTCTTCCTTGTCGCGCCACGGGAGAGTCATCTCCTTGCCGCTGCTTGGCTTTCTTGGCGCCCTCCCCGACTGGGTCTCTTCTTACTTGCAGCACCTGCACCTTCTTGGGCCTTCTCCTTGTCTCGCCGCTCATATTCAGCTCTCTGTAGCTCAACAAGCTTCTCGACTTTCTTGCAGCTCTGGAGATCATGGCCCTTGGTGCGGTGGATTTTACAGTACTGCTTGTTGGAGTTGTCAGGCTTGTCGGCGGCCGCCACAGCTTGGCGGTCGGCGTCAACAGCATCCTCCTTGCCGGAGCCACCTGCCTTGGCTTTGTTGGCGGCACCATCCTTGCCGGACTGCTCGACAACTAGTACTTCTTGGTTTTTCTTCCTCCTGTTGTTCCGCCCGGCTATTTCTTGCCGGGCGATCCCTCACTTGCCGACTCTGCTCCCACATTATCTCACAGGAGTCTTCTTCCTTCTTCGTAGCGTGCACACTTGTCGGCCAGGCGTAGAGCTCGTGGCGTCTTTCACTTTGCACATCGCCATCTCCTCCCTCATCCTGCGATTTCGTACATTACGATGGAATGCACCGATCACTGCAGCAGGGTGGGCGTCTGGGATGTTGTAGTGCACTCGACTGAATCTCTGGATGAATTTTGCAGAGACTCCCCCCTTACGGGCAAGCAGGTGGAGATCACTCTCGGCCATGAGGCTTGTGGTCGCTGTGAAGGCGCCAACAAACTAGTGGCACAAATCTGCCAAGAAGAAATAGAGCCATCCGGCAAGTGAATGAGCCAAGATCTAACGTTTGGCTTGAGCATCAAGGGAAAGTAGTTGGCGAGGATCTTGCCGTCTCGTCCCCCCGCAGCTTGCACCGCGATGGTGTAGATGCTGAGGAACTCCGATGGGTGCGTCCTGCCGTCATACTTCTCCGGCACGTCTGGTTTGAAGTTTTTCTCGTCGGGCCACCGGACTTGCCGCAGCTCACGAGTGAACGCAGGGCAACCTACCGCGTACGGCAAGTCGCCTGGTTTCCCTGGCGCATGCATATCGACGATGGGCCGGTCGTTGGTCGATTGATTGGCGCGCTTCTCTTGGCGCTCAATACGGGTTCGGCGTCTTCTTCTTGCCGTTCTCGAAGAACTTGGCGTTGGTCGCGACGAGCTCGCGGATCCGGCGACGCTGTGGAGTCGCTGTCGAGGTGGATCCGGTGAGTCGGCGATCTTGGCCTTCGGGAAGGGAGTGTGCGGTGGGTGCAACCCGCAAGTCTAAATCGCCATTGGCTCACGCCTTGCTCGCCTCGCGCGGCCGCGGCTTTTCGGTTGCCAGCGGGGCGTCGCCGTTAAGCGAAGCCGATGAGACTCTGAATTGTGGCCCTCCATTCTTGACCTTATCGGCCATTGGAGGGTAATCTAAAAATAAGCGAGCTCTTGCCAAGGATTCCGCTGGTGTGGTTGGCGGCAGCGGCGACGGGGCGAAGAAGCGGGATATGCTCGGACTCCTAACCAAGTTAGGAGGAGCAGCATCCATAGCGAGCGATACTCCACTCGTGCCGGCATCTTTGAGGTGCATGCGGGTCTCGAGGGCCTCGGGATCCTCCAGCAGCCTTGATCCAACGGCGTATGGTGCGCGAGTATCATGTATTGTCGGTCCGCACCTCTGCGAAGGACGCGGTGCAGATCGGACGCCGACGCGCTGCGCTGCCTTGTCCTTGGACCTGGCGGCATCGTGGGCTCTCTCGACGATGCCGGTTCCTCCGCCAGCGTTTCCCCCACCACTTGACGGCTCCGGTGGTGGTGGGTTCGACGCGGACGGCTCAGCTGCTGCCGAAGACTTCTTCTTCGGCGCCATGTCGACGAAGATGTCGATGAAGTTGCTCGTGTGGCCGGCGGATTGGGTTCACACAGCCTCGGCGCCCTACCGGGCGCGCCAAAGATGTCGGGGAGAATCGATCGTGTCCCTCGAGCACCTACGGGACTGGGTCCCTTGTGGTTCGGAGGGGGCGGAGATTGCACAAAGAGCGGATCGAGGCGGCGCACTGCAGTGGATTTACCCAGCCGGAGCTCTCCGAGAGATAATACTCCTCTGCTACTTTGTGGATTATCTTGTGTTCTTGCTAGGGAGCAATGGAGCTACAAGACCTAGCCTGAGTGTGGTTTCGTATGAATATGATGAACTAAGCGGAGCTGGCGAACCTTTTCACGTTGCCCTTGGGCCTCCTTTTATAGGCACAAGGGTCACCACATCGGCAAGTAGACAAGGGTATGATGGTAAAACATAGGTTGGTACACGCTTTATGCAGTGTACAGATAATCTATACCTAACTCGACGGCAAGGGACAAGAGTCATCAATGCCCGTCTCGATCGCCCAACGATGTAACGGGGACCATCAAGTGCGCCTCCGTTTGCCACGATGGTAGCTTGTCGCCGCTTATCGCTGCTCCCCGCTGGCTGCACAGCCCGTCGACCGCGTGCTTGAGAGAGCCCGTGGTGACACGTTGGCGGGTGAGCTGGAGCGGAGATGAAGAGGTTGCCCGCCCGGCAAGCGCCTTGCCGCGGCAGGAACCTTGTCGCGCAGGGGCTCGGCGCCCACCAAGCCTTCGGCAAGCTCCTCTTGCGGGGCCTTGCTTCGCCAGCATACTGAGTGGCCTTCCGGCAAGCTCCTCTTGTCGGGTCTCGATTCTTTGTTCTTGAATGGCTCCAAAGGAGCCGCTGAGATCTTAGCGGTCATCGGGCCAGCCCTGCCGTGGGCGCTGCAAATGTCCGTGCGAGTTCGGGATACTAGGGTACCCCCTACTCTAGTACAAGCAGAGGAGAAGCGGTCGTGTCCCTCGAGCACCTCTGGGACTGGGTCCCTTGTGGTTCGGAGGGGGGAGATTGCACAAAGAGCGGATCGAGGCGGCGCTGCAGCGGATTTACCCAGCCGGAGCTCTCGGAGATAATACTCCTACTGCTGCTTTGTGGATTATCTTGTGTTCTTTCTAGGGAGCAATGGGAGCTACAAGACCTAGCTTTGAGTGTGGTTTTCGTATGAATATGATGAACTAAGCGGAGCTGGCGAACCTTTTCTCGTTGCCCTTGGGCCTCCTTTTATAGGCACAAGGGGTCACCACATGTGGCAAGTAGACAAGGGTATGATGGTAAAAACATAGGTTGGTACACCGCTTTATGCAGTGTCTGATAATCTATACCTAACTCGGCGGCAAGGGACAAGAGTCATCAATGCCCGTCTCGATCGCCCGAAACGATGTAATGAGGGACCGTCAAGTGCGCCTCCGTTTGCCACGATGGTAGCTTGTCGGTGCCGCTTATCGCCGCTCCCGCTGGCTGCACAGCCCGTCGACACTGCGTGCTTGAGAGAGCCCGTGGTGACATGTTGGCGGGTGAGCTGGGCGGAGATGAAGAGAGGTTGCCCGCCCGGCAAGCGCCTTGCAGCAGGAACCTTGTCGCGCTTGGGGCTCGGCGCCCACCAAGCCTTCCCGGCAAGCTCCTCTTGCCGGGGCCTTGCTTCCTTCGCATCCTGAGTGGCCTTCCCGGCAAGCTCCTCTTGTCGGGGTCTCGATTACTTTGTTCTTGAATGGCTCCAAAGGAGCCGCTGAGGATCTTGGCGGTCATCAGGCTAGCCTTGCCGTGGGGCGCTGCAAATGTCCGTGCACGAGTTCAGGATACTAGGGTACCCCCTACTCTAGTACACCGACACCCCGTTTCGACTATAGCGCTCCAATACAAGTCTGTTTCCTCCGTTTTGCGGTACGCCACACCCCTACTGATCAACAGGACCCCGTTTCCACCATAGGAGGTCCGTTTCCTCCGTTTTGTGTATGCCAGACCCCTCCCGATGAACAGGATCCCGTTTCGACCGTGGCCGGTCGAACACAAGGCCATTTCCTCAGTTCTGCGTTACGCCAGGCCTCGTTTACATCGCTTGTTCCGTCCAAGCCGGTTGGCTCCAGATGAACAACATGTGTTCCGTTGCCTCCCGAAGAACACAACGCATTCTGTTGCCTCCCCGTGAACGTGATTACGACGTAGTTTCTCCGTTCCGACCCATCCATGTACACGAGCCCTGTCCGTACGTATGCGTGAGTAGGCGTTCGAGACCCCGCCCGTATGTACGTACGTGGCCGTATTTACTTTCTTGCAGCCTGGCCGATATACGTACGTGTACATGCTACGTGCGCGCCTCTACTACGACATGTGCACGCCTCTACTACGACACGTGCCCTTCCTTACACGGCCATGGTTTATCATTGCAGCCTGCAGACAGACCGATCGTGTGTATGTACACGTTTGCGACCAGAAGACGCTACGTACGCTTCGACCAGGTGGGTCCCGACTGTCAGGCACTTCCTTGCGTGCGAAGATGTAGCTGGTGGGTCCCATTAGTCAGGGGGAAACTTTTTTTCGCGAAATACGGTGGCCCATCCGGTGGGTCCTTGCTGTCAGGTGGAGGAATCATTATTTTCCGTGTAATAAGGAGGCACTTCCTTGCTGCGGCCGTGGACCCAGCTGTTAGCCTCTCCACGTGTAGTACTCTTAGATGGAAGTCATTCCTTGACCACGTTGACCACGCGGCACCGAGAGCACCAGGGCGGTGGACGACGGCGAGGCCTAGGAAGGTGCCGACGCGGAGCCGGGGAAGACGCGGGAGTTGTTGCCCACACGGAGAGGAGTATGAGGGTTCACTGGTTTGGCTGCGGTGTGAGGCTACCGTCGTCACAGAATAATAGGGGGTGTGGGTGATTAGAGGGATGGCCAGGCCAGCGGTGGGAGTATTAGGGGCGGTGAGGCCTTCGCGGCATCACAGCCGGCCACGGGAGGCAGGAGCACTCGACATGACCGGCGTTGCTTTGGGCGGCTGGAGCAAGAAGACCAGAGGTTGAAGAAGCACTAGGGCCGTTGGATGGACATCGTACGGTCACTGGAGCTAGAATCGTTCATATTGACTAAGTTGACAAAGCCCTCCGTCCCCTTCAACTTAGTTGGCCCACAAGTCAGCCTCCAACTATGGTAGGTCCCAGCTAGCTGGTGGGTCCTTGCGTGCGAAGATATAGCTAGTGGGTCTGACCTGTCAGCTGGGGGACGTTTTTTTCGCGAAATATAGAGGCTCTTCTAGTGGGTCCCAGCTGTCAGGTGGAGGAATCATTATTTTGCGCGTAATAAGGAGGCATTTCCTTGCGTGCGGCCATGGACCCAGCTGTCAGCCTCTCCACGCACAGTCTACTTCCGATGGATGCCGTTCGTTGACCATGTTGACCACTTTGCGCCTAGCGCATCCAAGGTGGTGGACGATGGCGAGGTCCCGGACAACAATGAGCCAGAGATGGGAATACGCGGGAGTAGAGTCGTAGACAAAGAGGTGTCTGAGGTTAGCGGTTACAGTGCGGTGTGGTTCGGTGGTCGGTGGAGAAGAACGGGGAGGTGTGGAGGGGTGGAGGGATGGCTTGGCCAGCGGTGGGAGTAGCGCTTCACAATGAAGCGTGCTAAGCAGAGCTGCTAGCAGCAGGAGGCGAGGGAGCAGGTGGTCCGGCGGCCTTTGGAGGAAGAAGACGAGAGATTGAAGATGGATGCCTGTTGTTGGATGTAAATCCAACGGCTAACGATGTCAGAACCATTTGCTGACTAAGTTGACAACGACTTGCGTTGGCTTCGACCTATTGGCCCACATTCAGCCTCCAAAAATGTGGCACGTATTCAACCCATTTTTTCAGAATTTACAGTCAATTTGATCTTCTTTTTAGAATTACAGTCCATTTGTTGGGCTGGGTGAACAAATAATGTAGCGTCCATGCGGACGATTTAATTTTTCCTAAAAAATTACAGGCCATTTGCACTTTCTCGATATACACGATTTTGGTGGGCTGATTCTAATTATAATGTTGGGTTGGGCGCAACAATGTTATCAAAAAATAAACAGGGGCTGAGCATTTTGTTATAAATATATTTAAATAATAAGTGATTTATTATTACATTTGTCCTTAAATCTTACCAAGCTTTTGTACACAATCACCAGGATTTTCGTTGCCAAAAAAATCAAGGATTTTATTGTTAAAAAATTATTTTTATAAGTTAATAAGATGTGGGATATTGTTCTCTTACATATGTAAGTATCTCTTAAATATATGATGGCAATAACAATAATATATAATAACATATAAAATAATTTAAATATATATAATAGGGATTATTCCATCTGTGCCCCCAATTCCTTAGTTGCTCAGTTTTCCCCACGCTTCAAACTTTTGCTCACTTTTCCCAACTCCCTTAGTTGAAACTCACACAAATGTTCATAACAGACGTTTGCCGTCTTGGCCGTTAACTGACTTGTGGGGCCACGTTGGACTCTGTTGACTGTGGCTGTGGCTTTGCTGGTTGGGCCGTGTTTGTGTTCATAGGACGGGCCCGTTAGTTTGTTGGTAATAAATTAAAAAATCCTACTATCGATGGATGCAGCCTGCTATGCATGCCCGGCTTTGGCATCGATGTAGCCTGCTATGCATGCGAACACCGCCATGCGCATCTAGTGACCTGAACATAAACGCATGCATGCACGCCGACACGCACGCATCGATCCGTGCCACATGGTTGCCGGTGGATTCAGTCGCTCCGCAGCGTCGTTTCACGCGTCGCAGGCATATGTGCCGGTGGCAAAAGGGGCAGGCTGCACGCACGCTCGCGTCCATATGTCGAGGCATCGGTTCACGCCGCACGGCTGCCGCTTGATTCAGTTGTGGGAGGCAGGCAGCCGCCAATGCAGAGCACGCAGAAGGGGGAGGCAGGCAGCCGCCAAGGCAGAGCACGCAAAGCACGCTCGCATCCATTCACGTTCACACATTGATGATCGCATCGGTTCACGCACGCACTGAGTCACGATCTACTCCGTTTGCGCGTGTACCGACTTCGTCTCCACCGGCTATTTAAACTGCCCTTCATTGCCTCTTCTTCTACAGATCCATCTGCGCCTCCCACTTCTCTTCTTCCCCCAAAATCCAAAGTCGTTCCACTCAGCGAAGCGTTCAAGATGCAGTACAATGGGCCGACGTTCCAAGAGCCGCCCACCGTGCCGGAACGGCGGTACCCCGCCAACATCGTCGTCGAGGCATCGCTCCGCGTGTGGGTCTGAGCTTGCACGAGGGTTCCTCCGTGCGGGCTTCCACCACCTCCCGGCGGGCTCGCTGCCCATGTTCAACCTCATGGAGCAGCGTCCCCAAGCCAACGCTCCAGTGGTAGGGCTCGTCATGCACTTCACAAACAGGTTTGATGCCTACTACCTGCTCGGCAAGGTGTATTGGTGTGGGTGCGAGTTCATCGCATTCACCACCTATAACATCTTCACCGACTTCGAGAGTGTCTTCCCCGCTCGCAACCGCATGCACAGCCTCCCGTACTACCTCGGCGACAACGGCCTTTAGGAGGAGCAGTACTGAAGCCGGCGGCGAAGAAGATGGTGAAGCCGGCGGTTAAGGTGAAGACGACGGTGAAGACATGGTGGTGTTTCCCTAGCTACCCTATCTACTATGTAGTGTGAGTTTGGTGTGTGTGTTGCCCGACCTAGCTACCCTATCTATGCATGTAAGGTTAATTATTATTATCTATGTAAGAACTTTTGTTGCCCTAGCAATTGGTGTGTCATGTTATATGTAAGAACTTATGTTGCCCTAGCAACCCTATCTAAGTTAAGTTATGTGTGTTATATTAATGCTTTGTTATGTTTGTATTTTGTTTGTCCCAAGTTTAGACACGGCTAATTGGCGTGGGAAAAATTAACCAAACTAACTAAAAATGATGTGTTTATAGATGCCTTCTAAAAATAAGAACATATTGTACATTTGTACACGACTTTGGTTTGAGAGCTCTGTATTTTTTAGGTATTCCAAGAATACTTTGGTTTTCAGAAATATTGAAGTATCAAATACTTTGAGATGTTTCGATTTAGTCAAAAGTGTAGTTTTATATACTTTAATATGTGAAAACTACACTATGTTTGAAGTATATAAAAAAGAGGTTGGACCTCTTTTTCCAATCATAAGTATTGGTTAAGCTAGGCATAATAATCTGCGGTTTGCAAATAATTTGATTCTAAAAAATGAAGGGACCCATAAAGGAAAGCCAAAAAAATTCCTCAATGAGATAGAAGAGATTGGGCAATCAAATTAATGAAAAGAGCAATCAGAAACAAAAAAGAACAAAGCAATCGTTCCTAAACAAAAAAAGAAACATAAACTTTTACGGGCCTCATTATCCTTTGTGGGCCTATTGCAGCTCGATTCTCTTTAGGCCCTTGAACTAGGTTTTTTCTAGCAGGCCAGCGAACCGAGGACAAAAGTTTGGCAAGTCACGAGAGAGAAGAGATGAACTTGATGTATATCCCTTGTGCTATTCAAGTACTGCTTACTGTCATCTGACGAGCTAGGGTATGACCAACACTCGAGGTTGTTAGCTAAAAAAATAATCCTATCACTAAACTGGTAGTTGTCTTCTGCCGAAACTGAAAGTGTCGAAACTTAACAGTAAACTGCGTACATTCAGAGATCGACAGTTGCACTAAACAGAGTTGCATTTGACATAAACAGACTTGGATTGCTAAACAGTGGCAACAACAGTAGACAAACATCTCTAATGTGAGATGGCCATCAAGTAAAAAATTCCTAGAGCAAGTATTCCTAAAGCTATCAGATTGGATTGCTTATTCAACTCAATCAGCTTCTTGAAGTTCTTGTTCATCTTCTTCAATTCCTTCTTCAGTTTGACATCTACCACCGTCGGGTATTCCGGACGTGCTGCTGCTGCCGGAGCGGCACTGTCATGGGGCAGATTGAACTCGCGGATTGCATTCCCCCTCGAATCCAGCAAGCCCAACCCTTGAAGCCTCTGTATGTAATCATCCATCCACTCGAAATGGTGGCATTCCTTCACGATCTGAAAACGAAATCATGTAACCTAAATCCAAATCTGACAGATTTATTGAGAAATTAGAGATAAAGGATGCGAGGAAAACTCAGATCTAACCTGCCCCTCGGCTTGCTCTTGCATTTGCGAACTTCGCCCAAAGTTCCCATTCTCCTCCTCCTTGAAGTCAACCGCTTGATTAAGCGCGATCCATGGGCAGTCGGTGCATCGAGTCATCGACCTTTGGACCATACACCGACCAAGTGGAGCAGGGGTGACGAGGAGGTCAACATATCGCCGAGAGGAAGAAAGCGGAGGAATTGCTCGAGAGGAAGAAGAGCGAGAAGATGGGGAAAAGCGGAGGAATTGCTCGATCTGCTCGATGCCTTTGTCTGTCAGATGGAGAAGAGGAGAAGGGGAAGCTATATTGACGATTTGCCACATTGTATTTTGCAGTTTGAATATTTGAACCAACTCTTAACACTAACATGTGGTGGTCATGTGCAAAAAATACAATTTCATATGTAAAGTGGGGTAGATCGTAAAAACCAGAGAAGGACAGTGCAGTAGCCAATCAGGATGCATCACGCGGATCGTGCATGCCTGCCCCACATCTGACGGGTGGTGTTTGGCGCTTGGTAGGATCCGACGGCGGACGTTTGATGCTAGGGTTTGGAGCATTTCTGCGGGGTTATGAGTGAGTCAATGGGGTTATTAGGGTTTGACCAGATTTCAAATTGCCATAACTAAACTAGAAAAAATCGCAAAAATATAAAACAAACGTAGTTCATCCGTTTATGAGACCTAGTTACCATAAAAAAAATATAAACTCGGTATATGGGCGTTTTTTTTTGAAAAATCATTTTTTGAAGTGATATGTCGAAATCAAGTTCAAATGTTTTCAAAAAATTCAAAAAAATCAAAATGTTGTAATTCTTGCGCACATAGCCGTCATATGTGACAAGGTTATAAAAAAATATAAACTTGGTGTAGGTCATTTTCATGAAAAAAGGCTTCACACAAATAAGCTATCACCTATGAACATGTTCAGAGTTCGTAGAATAGGGAGAGAGGGTTTAGGGTTTGGAAAAAACCAAAATAATTCAAAAAAAATCAGAAAAATCTCCATAGCTTCATTTTGGAGTGAATAAGAAGGATCTGAACTTACTTTTTCATTTTCATATCTAAAACGTGTTATTTGATGGTTTTGAATTAAAAGCATATTTTTTTAAAAAAAATGTAGTAATATGAATATTAATCAATAAATAGTGAGACCTTGTTTTTACCCTATATATATGGAACAAGTGTTAATAAAAATATATATGCCTCATTTAGGCAAGGTCAAAAAAAACTTGTTTCCAAATAGGGCTGTTTACCCTAGCTTTCGAGCTCGTTTCTAGCACATTTCTCATTCGGACTGTTCACCTACGAATATTGGACTTCAAATGCTCGATCAAATACACCGCACAGAGTAATGAACCTCCAATGTTCAACTTCAACTTTGGCTTGAATCCAAATTTTGGCCCAAATTCAAATATGGAAATTTGAATTCTGACTCAAATAAGAAAACAAAGTAGAAGCAACATTATTACAATTGATAAGTTTTCACAGTAGCTCAAATCTACCAAGTTTTAAGATGCCAACATCTTAATACAAATCTACCAAGTTTTAAGCGATCGACTCGCCCTCAAATTGACAACACAAACATTTCCCAACAACTTAATTCAAATTTTCGACTTGCTCCTTGTGTTTGCAGCGGGCTTCACCGTCTTGATCCTGGTTTCCCTAGTTGAGATGCTCTTTTCTTTCAGACTCTTGTTCCTTTTGATCTTGGGCTTTACTTGGGGTTTTCCCCGTGGAGGTGTTGATGGAGTAGTTCCACTCGCCGAGCACTTGACGACCATTTGACGGTCATCTATGGGTTCAGTAATCTTTAAAGGCACAATTGGAAAAATTACCCCTCCTCTTCCTCTCTTATAGCTTCAGATCCATCAAAGGCCATGGTTTCAAAATATGTTGCTTCTTCATCTCTTGGCCTTTTCTCCCTAGAGCTGGTAAATAAATTATAAGCCATAGGCAAAAAAGAGAACAAATGCAAACAAAAGGGTAGCTGCATTCTACAAAGGGTGCAAACACATACCAAGATGCTTCATTTGCTGCTGCATTCTCCACTGCTTCATTTGCTGCTGCATTCTCCACTGCATCTTCAGTCTCCATTGCTGCTGCATTCTCCTCAGCATTAGCTGCTATCCATCTTTCCTCCTCTCCAAATGATGCATCCACTTCATTGGTACAAAGCCTAGCAATATGCCCCAGAACTCCACATTTTTTGCAAGCACGCTTCTTTGGTAGACGACCCTCCTCACCTGCTCTAATCCTCTGGTTCCTTGGTCTTCTGGTGGTCTAGTAATGGCAGGGGCGTGGAGTTTGAACCTGGATCTACTATGTTCCATTGATCTTTCCCCAATAGTGCAGGCACATTGTCGGCATAAGCAGCCATATATTTGTAGCAGAGAAATACTCGAGCAATATTGATCAACTTCACCATCTGCACCCCGATACGGTCATCGGATGTAGGGCATGTATGCATGGCTTCCCACGGATCTGCCATTGCCTACAAGTACATTCTCTAGTACTTAGGTTCACGGGATACCTCCATACCCTATTTTTAGTGTCAGTATAGGTAACCTCTCCCTCATATGTACCAGATCGAATACATTTCATCTTCAGTCCTGTTGCCTTCAAGTGCAATGCCTTAGTCAATGATGGGAGCATTTGATGACCAACATATTGTGTTTCTGCAATTCTTTTGCGAAGAGCCATCTTTATCATGATCATTTGCCTCATCTTGTCAAATTCTTGCCACAACAAGAGCCCTTTCACTGAGTTGAACTTTGAATTGAAGCATTCTGCAAGGTTACTGGTCACATAATCTACTTTGCAGATTTCGTTGAATTTGCTTCTTGACCACACCTTACCATGATGTGCATCCATGTACTCCTTCACAAGAGGATTTTGAGCATACAACACTCTCAAATGGTGTTCATGCTTCCTTTTGCTGCATGTGTCGCATACATTCCCTATGCTCCACTCCAGGGAATACAATTCCATTGCACTCTCTAAACCCTTGTAAGCATCTGTGTGTATAGCTAAACCTGGGGGTGTGCCTATAATGTTGCACAACTGCTGCAGAAACCAGACCCAACTTTCCTCAGACTCTGCCTCCACCACACCAAATGCAACTGGGAATAGCCAGTTGTGTCCATCAACTGCAGAAGCTGCTACTAGCTGTCCTCTCCATCTTCTAGTCAAATGTGTAGCATCTACAGCCAAATAGGGCATGCAACCATCTAGAAACCCCTGCCAGCAAGCCCTGAAACAAACAAAAGCCCTTCTGAAGCACACCTTCTGAAATGACTTTCCTTTTATTTTGAATGGAACTGTATGCTTGTCAATCTCTACAACACTCCCTGGACTTGCCATCTCCACTTCATCTTTGAAAGTGTAAAGCAGCTGAAAATTGTCATTCCATTGACCATTAATTCTGTCAAGAGCCTTTTCCCTAGCATTGAAAATTCTCATGTAAGGAATTTCTATCTTGTACTTCTCAAAAAGCTTCCCATGGAGTGCTATTGGACCAAGTCTAGGTTCTTCTCTCAGCCAATCCAATATAGCATCTGCCACCCACCTAGTTTTTGCTAGCTTGGTTTTGGCCTTCCCCCTCCCCTCCGGTGGACAGGTGTGCTGTGGGTTTTTCTTTATCTGAAACAAAATAAAAGGGTAAAAACAGTTAAGAAACCTTACTCAACTATCTGAAACTAAATTACTAATTGATCTTGGATTACCTGAATATATTTGCTCTTTCTCATACAAGATGCATGCAACTTCCACCTACACCTAGGATATGAACAAAAAACGGTGAACCTTGTTGGCTCACTCCTTTTAATCTTATAGGTGTTTTTAGATATAATGCACCATGTTGTCCTTTGCATTCGACAGTCCACCATTGATTGGAAAATGGTACCTACACTAAGCTCAGGTTTTCCTGTTCCACTCAATTGTTGGCATGTCATCACCATCATATTCATCCTCGATTAAGCTGTCCATGTTCTCCACCTTATCTTCATCGTCGGTGTCATCAAACCTAGCTTGGTGATGGGCTCCTCCATATATTAAGTCATCCATTGCTTGCTTGTTGGCTACATCGACCAGTTCAGGAAACATCATCTCGTCTTCATCAACATTTGTAAGCCTTTGCCTCGTCGGGTTCTGCATCTTCTTCTACACCAACTGCAGAAGCTACACGAGAAGCAGCAGCTGAATCGGAACTAGAATTGGCAGCAGGCATGTTGTGGCTCCATGAACCACTTGCTTTACTTGGTGTCGACCTACAAGGAGTGCCGGGGTGCTGGCTATTGGCACAGATAGATGATGTCTGAACTCCCTTCCCCTTCACCCGTTCTGCGCGTGGCTGAAGCACATCGATTTGGAGTTTACCGAATCGGCAGCCAACAATCCCAGCAAAAAGCAACGGCATATGATCGTCGCAAGTTAGTGGGAGAAATCTTTGCTCGTCACTACTGAAGTAATTCAGTTCAACAGCATCGGCATCACTCCAGGGATAGGTGTTTCTGAGCTCAGCTCGCAAATCTTTGAAAGATATGCTGGTTTCTACCACTTTGGGATAGAAAGATGATGAAATCAAATGCGGTTTAGTACCACGTAGCACACTAGTTTCCATTCTAATCGCCAGCCGGAAAGCCAGCGCGGGATCAATCCTATTTTTTTGAAGGAAACAAAGGCTTCAGTTACCCGGGTAAGATCGAGCACAAGTTCGAACTATTCGAGCAAACGGAAGTCAAATACGGCCTACAATACGACTTAGAACGTCAATTCGAGAGGAAACAATGCTTACCCAGGTTTAATCCATGAATTATCTGCCGCGGATTCGACCCAATCCTCTCCACGGTCGACTGCATTATGGGCGTCCTCACTCAACATCGCTATGTAATCTCAGATGGGGAGGTGGGCTATATCTGGCGGAGTGCCGGCGTCACCGACGAACGGAATAGGGGCATAGGGTGGAGGAAACAACTGCGGTGGACGCGGCACAACACCGGCGGATGGGGCAGGGCGGCGCGGTGCAGTGCGGCCTGTCTAGATCTGTTTCAGATTCAAACAAGCTTCCCAATACGTGTCTCCTTGCGGTCCCACCCATCAGCAAGCAACAGTCAGACGAAGACTCGGCCCCACTCGTCAGCAATTAACGGTCAATGGCGGTCAAGAGGGCAAACGCCCGCTATGAGCATTTTTGAGAGTTTTAGCTAAGGAAGAGGGGAAAAGTGAGCAAACGTTTGGAGCATGGGGAAAAGTGAGCACAACTAAGGAACCTGGGGCACTAATTTAAATATCCCTATATAATATAGTTAGAAGGGAAACATAAGTTGGACCAGGCGTTCCTATTCTTATATAGAAAATTGGAACAGACCTCTGCGTTTTCTTCAAAAAAAATACATAAATTGGGCTGCCAATGTTTCAGCAAAAATAAAACCTCGGATGGGAGGTCCATAGGCCGGTCGATACATGACGACCCTGAAAAAACTACAAACCGGCATGTCGTGGGTTGCGCATGTTAAAAAAGAAAGCCTAGACGGGGCAGCCCAAAACCCAGCTGATACTTGCTGCCCCAGTGATAATAAATGATACCTGCCAGCTCCCCGGCTTCGTTGTGAATTTATCTCCTATAGTAACTACGTTGAAGCACCTAAAAAATGTAACTATGTTGACAAACCCGTGGGCTCCAATGTCAGTATTACATTAGGAGGAAGTATTTTTTCGATGAGGCACTTGCTTGCGTACAGCCATAGACCTGGTGGGTCCCGACTGTCCGCCTCTCCATGTACAGTCCTCTCCAGATTCCTCTCGTTTGTTCAGCATGTTCTGGCGGCAGCAAGCGGCGCTGCGGAGAGCGCACAAAGGCGCAGGAGGAGATCGGACCACCTGAGGTAGTGCCCTATTTGTAACGTAAGTACCGAACTAGCCCAGTGGCCAAGTGACACTACCCGACAGGCGAAAACTCTTCCACCCGGGTTCGATTCCACCTGATGCAGGGAAAATATCTCCAAATTTGTTGCCTCTGCCAGTATTGACATGTGGGTCCGCATTGTCATCTACGCACACCACGTCCAACACTTGCCAAAACTTGGTCCCTCGTTTTCTCGTTTTTTCGTACACTCGACATTGTGTGGACATTTTGAAAATAGCATATCTTTTTTACTATGCATCATATGAAGATGTGCTATGCATGAATGTTGATCAGCATGATGTTAACTGGCTGGTATTTCCATTTTCGACCATGAATAAAACTTCCAACATGATGTTCACCCTGTTTGAAAAGGTCGTGTTAATATAAATGCTCTGCCTTTGAAAGTTGCGATTTCTTATCTGAGCTGAACTTGCGATTTCTTAGCTGGCTGAAACTTGCGTTTCTTCTCGAGAATCACATTGTATGCACTTTTATACTCCTATGAAACTACATTTTTTAAAGTGCTAAAAATAGATATCTAGAATTCATAAAAGACTTCGTATGCTCAATACTGCAAATCTGCAAATACTGACAACCCTAAGCTGCTCCTGACAATTCACAACCTGCCCGACTATTGGGCTTGGGGGGCAGTCTTCTCCTATTCCTCGGCGGCCGAAAGCCGCCCCGTGGGACAATGTGAACAGGGAGGGAGAGGATGGCGGGGAAGCGTCATCGGGCCAACTGCTTTTCTCCTGTTGCAGTTGGGTTCGGTCGATGAAGACTCCACCGGCTCGCTTTGGCACGACATCCTCACAAACGCCACCCTGTAGATGCTCGATCCTTCAATCTCTCATGGATGCTCCATCTGGGATCGATACTCCCACCACCGCTCCCTAACGACCGGATTCGGTGAATCTTTTTGCTCCATGGCCCAGAGGAGCAGCTGTAGCGACCCGACCTCAGATGGTCAAGTCCCTGTGTTTCAGTGTCATCCCTGGATCGGTAATGCTGACACACACAGTACTCGAAGGATTTATAATAGAGTATCAATCACACACTTATTACATCAAATGTCTCAAAAGAGAACTTATTACAATAATATGGCTTAAGGCCATCTAATACGATAACAGTGGAAGGCTTGGAAGATAAAGTGAGTCCATCAACTCCAACAGCATAGCTGAGCTGCACGGCAACGACCTATCGAACCTTACTCCTCGTCTGAAAAGTCTGAGAACGGGTCAGCACATGGAATATGCTGGCAATATAACACAATAGAGCAAGAATAAACTATCACTACATGCAATATTTGGCTGGTGGAAAGCTCTACGGTTATGTTTTTGCGAAAAGCCAATTTTTCCCTACAACAAAGGAATAAGTTTTAATTTAACTATCATGGTGTTTGAAACATCATTGAGAAGGTATAACCCCAACTCAATCCCAATTAGAGTAATTATAATCCCAGCAATATTAATTAAGAGTGATGAGATACATGTGAATACTCAAATACAAGATACTCAGAATTGTCCATAACCGGGGACACGGCTAACCATGATTAGATTGTACACTCTGCAGAGGTTTGCGCACTTTTCCCCACAAGACTCGATCGCCTCCGTTGGAGTTCTCGCACTACATGATGTTTGAGAAACGGATGACCGAGACATAGTTTTCCAGAAACATTAACTCTCTACTCCGGGTAGACAATACCAAACCTACAAAACCCACTACCTGCTGATCTACCTCTTCAAGAGCTTCACGTAACTTACTCAACTATGCTAGAGCCCATAGTATCTTGTGGCTGCACATGGAAGTTTCTAGCATGAATAATCTCAGTTCCCTTTGAGCCTGGGTGGCGGTCCACAGGAAGATCACACGGGTACCCCGGGATTTCCAAAAATAAAACAGACAACACTGGGTTCCCCAGGTGCCTCAATCCACCCAAATGTTAATTTAAGTTGCCACCTTATGTTGATCCATTAATTAACAATCTCACATCTGTAATGGAATACACTCAAACCCAAACCACGTCTACGAGCATAGCATAGCAATATAAGCAACACGTAGAAGTAACTCCCAAGGGTTTGATAGTAACAGGGCAATAGGTTCTACCTCAACTACTACTTCCCAACCCACAAATTAATGACATCCTAATCATGCAATGTTTGAGGATTGAGCTAATGCATAAAAAGTGGGTATGAAAAGTGTATGATCAAAGTATCGCAAAAAAAAGTGTTACTTGCCTTGCTGATGATCCGTGAATCCTAGAGACTCGTAGTAACACGCTTCGCACTCCGGGAATTCTATCGCAGGCAAACAATAACATACATAAGCAACAAGAAAAGATGCACCAGAAAAACTCAACTAAAAGAGGCTGACCAGAAAGTTCAACTTAAGAACTCCGGTTCGCAAAAAGAATCAAACCAAACCGAGCAAGGAAACTCAAACGGCGAAAGAAATAAGATCCGTTTACAAATATGAACTAGGGTCAAATTTTACAGAGGCAAAAACTTGTTTGAGTTGGTTATTTGGAAAGAGGGTTTCGAGATGAAACTCCAGGCGCTTGAATCGCCTGATTCCGATAAACAAGCGAAAAGTTATACTAGAACGAACATCGGATCAGAAATCGCGATTAGAAAAATCGCGGAATAAATCCAATAAAAAGAAAAATGACGAATAGCTTAACGAACAAACGTTCATTAACTGAAACTAAACGAAGAATGCGTTCGTTAAAACGAATGAACGAGTGAACACTCGCTAAATAAATAAACCAGAGAATAAAACCGGTCTATTTTAAAAAAATAAATCTAGGGTTTTTCTAAAAAAACCAAGTGGTTTTTCAAAAAAGCCGACAACTCAGGCGGCTCGGCGGTACCTCCGTGAGTCCTCGGCGGGCGGGCGGCTCGGTGAGGCTAGCGAGGCGGGGTGGTGGTGGCGGTGCTAGGCGGCTGGCTGGCGGCGACTCGGGGCTCGGGCTCCGGGCTCGGGAGGCGGTGGAGGTGGTGGTGGTGGCTAGGGGTATTTATAGGAGGGGGTCGGTGCCTTGGGGAAGGGCAGGCGGCGCGGAGTTCGAGCCGGACTCGGTGGCGGCGGCTGAGGAGGGAGGCGGCGGCGCTGGCTTGGGCTGGGCTGCCTGGCTGGCTGGGCTCTTGACCCGGTGTGCAAAGTGTGTGATTTTTTTTTTAAATAGTTCGGTGATGAAAAATTCCTATAAAATAAATTAAAATCTAAAATTGCCAAAACAAGTTTTCACCGTCTAAATTAAAATATTTAGAACAAGATGAACATTTCTTGGCCCCTAAAATGCAATTTTTAAAACATGCAAATTTTTCTAGGGCAAATAAAATTCCAAATAAAATCAAATAACATCCAAATAATGATTTTAACATTTTCCCTGCAATATTTCAATTATTTTTGATAAGTCATATTATCTCCCCTCCTTTTTTTAATATGAAATATATTCCGGAGAGGAAAATAATTAAAATAAAAATTCCTCGTTCTCAGTATTTGATAAAAATCAAATATGAAAACCGAAAAAATCCCCAACTCTCTCCGAGGGTCCTTGAGTTTCTTAGGATTTCGAGGATTGCGGAATGAAGATGCAATAAAATATGATATGCATAGATGACCTATATATAACATTCCAAATTGAAAATTTGGGATGTTACAAACCTACCCCCCTTAAGATGAATCTCGTCCTCGAGATTCGGGTTGGCTAGAAAATAGGTGCGGATGGTCCTTCCGAATATCATCTTCTTGTTCCCAGGTGGCTTCTTCCTCGGTATGGTGGCTCCACTGAACTTTGCAAAACTTGATAACCTTGCTGCGAGTGACTCGGCTGTCAAAGTCAAGAATCTTTACTGGCTTCTCCTCATAGGTCAGATTACTATCCAACTGAATCGCCTCCAGGGGCACTGTATCTCTTAACGGTATATCAGCCATCTCTGCATGACACTTCTTCAAGCTGCGTCGTGGAACACATCGTGAACTCGACAATCCTTCGTAACTCCAGCTTGTAGGCAACTTCTCCCATCCGTTCCAAAACACGAGTGCGGTCCTACAAATCTTGGAGCTAGTTTTCCTTAACTCCAAAGCGTTTCGCTCCTCGCAGAAGGGTGATACTCATGATAGGCTCGATCTCCAATTTCATAGGTTACTTCCTTGCGTTTTGAATCTGCATAACTCTTACGCTGGGTGAGCAATCTTTAATCATCTCGGATCAGTTTAACCTTCTCCTCGATTCTTTGATCAGATCTGGTCCAAACAATCGACGGTCTCCTACCTCATCCCACATCGAGGCGTTCTACATCTGCGTCCATCTGAGCTTCAAGCGGTGCCATCTTCAAAGCGGCACAGTAGCTGTTGTTGTACGAGAACTCTGCGTAAGGCAAATTGTCATCCCAACTAGAGCCATAATCTAGCGCACAAGCTCTCAACATGTCCTCCGAATCTGATTGACTCTCTCTGTCATCCATCCGTCTCTGGTGGAATGCGATCTTGAACTCAATCTGGTACCCAAGGTCCGTGTAGCTGGTGCCAAAATTTTGAAGTAAATTGTGTTCCTCTATCGATACAATGGTCCTCGAACTCCATGCAAACATACGATCCTGGACATATATATCTTAGCCAACTTTGCACTTGTATAAGTTGTTTTCACTGGGATGAAGTGAGCTACTTTGGTCAAACGATCCACTACTACACATATTGAGTCATATCCTGCTTTGGTTCTGGGTAATCCGGTGATAAAGTCCATGCCTAGTTTATCCCACTTCCATTCGGGTATCGGCATAGGCTGTAACAGTCCTACTGGCTTCTGATGCTCTGCCTTCACTCTCTGACATACATCACATACGGCTACATACTCGGCAATATCCTTCTTCATACCAGTCCACCAGAAACGTTCCTTCAAATCCAAATACATCTTGGTGTTTCCGGGGTGTATCGAGTATGGTGAGTCATGGGCCTCTTGAAGTATTAACTTCCTGATCTCTGGGTTGTTGGGCACATAAACTCGGTCCTCAAACCATAAGGTATCATGCTCCTCCTCGCGAAAATCTTTGGCTTTACCTCCGCTCATCTTTTCTTTTATTTCCGCAATCTCTTTGTCTTCCTTCTGAGCTTCTCGAATCTTATCCAACAATGTCGACCGAACATCCATTGTTGCAATGAAACCTCTTGGGACAATCTCCAACCGTAGTTCCATGATATCCTCATCTAACTCCTTCGGCAACCCTTTACTTTCGAGGATATTGGCATAACTCTTCCGGCTCAAGGCGTCTGCTACGACATTGGCCTTTCCGGGATGATAGTGTAGCTTCGTATCGTAATCCTTTATAAGCTCCAGCCATCTCCTTTATCTAAGGTTCAACTCCTTCTGTGTGAAAATGCACTTCAAACTCTTATGATCCGTGTACACATCACAACGATTTCCAATAAGGTAATGTCTCCAAGTCTTCAATGCATGTACTACCGCTAGCTCCAATTCATCGTGGCATAGTTCAACTCATGAGGCTTGGTTGTCGTGAGGCATCTGAAACAACCTTTCCGTCCTGCATAAGCACACATCCAGTCCCAAGCGTGAGGCGTCACAATACACTTGAAACTCCTTATGTATATCCGCAAGGTTAGCTTTGGGGCTGTAGTCAAGCGTTTCTTCAACTCCGAAAACTTGCCTCGCAATCTTCTGTCCATTTAAACTTAGTATCCTTCTTCAGCAATTCAGTCATTGGTTTAGCAATATTGGAAAAATTCTCAATGAATCTCCGATAATATCCTGTGAGTCCAAGGAAACTGCGGACCTCGCGAACTGTAGTGGGTGCCAACCATTCAGTGACTGACTGAACCTTACTGGGATCTACTGCTATACCTTCTCCTGATATAACATGCCCAAGAAATCCAACTTCCTTCAACCAAAACTCGCACTTGCTGAATTTGGTGTATAACTGGTGTTCCCTGAGTTTCTCGAGAACCAAACGCAAATGCTCCTTGTGATCTTCTTCGTTCTTCGAGTATACCATAATATCATCAATAAATACCACCACAAACTTGTCCAAATACTCCATGAACACCTTGTTCATCATACTCATGAAGTAGGCAGGGGCGTTAGTCAGTCCAAACGACATAACTGTATACTCATATAATCCATATCGCGTGGTGAACGCTGTCTTTGGCATATCCTTTTCTCGGATCTTCAACTAGTGGTATCCCGATCGTAGATCAATCTTCAAAAACACCTTAGCTCCTTGCAACTGATCAAATAGATCATTGATCATTGGTAGTGGATACTTGTTCTTTATCGTTACTTTGTTCAAGGCTTGGTAATCAACGACCATCCTCAGGGATTTATCCTTCTTCTCGACCAAAAGTACTGGTGCTCCGCAAGGTGATGAACTCCTTCGAATATAACCTTTCTCCAATAACTCCTTGATCTGCTTCTTAATTTCCTCCAGATCATCCGCGGGCATCCGATATGGTCTTTGGATATCGGCCCTATACCTAGCAATAGCTCTATCAGGAACTCGATGTCTCGATCCGGTGGCATGCCTGGTAACTCCTCTGGGAAAACATCCGGAAAATCTCTTACTACCGGCACTTCCTCCTGTACAACTCCTGTGAGGGCATTCACTTGGCTCCTCCTAGGCACATGCCTAGATACATACTTAATCCTTTTTCCCTCCGGGGTGGTAAAGTAAGTTGACTTGCTAGCACAGTCAATGCTTCCTCCATACTTTGACATCCAGTCCATGCCTAATATCACATCCAATCCTTGCGACTCCAAGATGATTAGGTCGGACGGAAAAACATGTGTGCCAATGGTTAGTGGTATCTGGGTGCACCATCTGCTAGCCATGTACTCTACTCTAGGCGAGCTCACTAAAAGAGGGTCCTAAGGGTTTGGGTTGGTAACTTAAACTTATCCACAAATCCCCTTGATATGTATGAATGCGATGAACCAGTATCGAAAAGAACAAGAGCGGTAAATGACTTAACCAAAAACTTACCTATTACCGCGTCCGGCTGCTCTTCAACTTCCTCCACGTTAACGTGGTTCACTTGTCCTTTGTTGAATGGATTGGGCTTCTTCCCAGCGCTCCCATTTCCGTTTCCATTCCTTCCTTCAGGGCAATCATTGGCATAGTGCCCTGTCTTCCCGCACTTAAAGCAAATAACTTGGCTTAAGTCCCTCTTGGCGGGTGTAGATGGGTTAGAGCGGTTCTGATTGTTATTGACTTCGTTTCCATTCCCATTCTTCGCACCATTTTGGTTATGCGATCCTCCTCCAGTATGGTTATGACCTCCATGGTTATGGACAAGTCCTCCCGAGTTCGGGGTTAAACGAGGCTTCTGGTGAGCTCCTAAGTTGTACTTCCCTTGTCCATATTTCCTCTTCCGGCTCTCAATTTGCTTTTTCTTCCCTTCAATCATAAGGGCCTTGTCTACCAACTCCTGGTAGTTGTTGAAAGTTGCAACCATCAACTGCATACTCGTCTCATCATTCAACCCTTCCATAAACTTCTCTTGCTTCGCGGCATCTGTGGCCACATCATCAGGGGCATAGCGTGATAACTTACTAAACTCATCCACATACTGGGCCACAGTACGGTTCCCCTGGCATAAGTTGCGAAACTCATGCTTCTTCATTTGCATGGCTCCAGTTGAGACATGGGCCGTGCGAAAAGCCTGTTGAAATTGGTCCCAAGTGACATTGGCTATAGGAAAAGTAGCCGTGTAATTCTCCCACCATGCGGCTGCTGGTCCATCCAATTGATGTGCGGCAAAGCGCACCTTCTCAGCATCCATGCATCCTGCGGTGGTTAACTCCCTTCCAATACGGCGTAGCCAATCATCAGCAACTATTGGCTCGGTGCTACTGGAAAACACCGGCGGTTGTAACCTCAGAAAACGGGCTAAATTGTCTACTGGCGGCGGGTTGTTGTTGTTGTTGTTGTTGCCCTGGTTCTGAACTAGCAATTGCATCAAGGCATTTTGTTGCTGAATCAACTGGGTGAGCTCCGGTGGGAAAACAAAACCGGTGTCACGTCTCGGAGGCATCTGAGGGTTTAGATGGAAGAGATTAGAATAGAAAAAAGGTCTAGTGAGAAAACACTACCCATATGCATATGAGGCAAACACAATCATTTCACTCAATCAATCAAGCAAGGGCATACAAACGGTCTAGGACTATCGCAAAAGTGCTCAACTACTACTAGTTACATGGGGGAAATACTACTAATATATGGTGGTCATCTAGAAATTTTGATCGGTGGAAGACTCCATGATGTCTGCTCCAGCTTCCTCTTCATAGTCATCATCACTTGGATCGGAATCGGTGTCGTCGATGATGATGTAGTTGTCCAGGCAAGTGGGATCTTCTTCCCCTTCTTCCGGTGCGGGTCCTCCCATGAATACTCCAATCTTCTTGACTAGGTTGTCGTTCTTCTCCAGTAGTATCTTGATTTCCTCCTCATATCCATCACGTGTAAACTTGAGTTCTTCCTCCAGCTCTATGATCCTGGTCTTTGCCTTCTTCAACTCCATCATGTCTGCGCACATCTGGTTCTCCTGACATCGAATGTGCTGGTTTAGCTCCTGGATGAAAGCTGCAATGGATCTATCCTTCTTGGTGCTGATTACTTCCCATTGCTCGTCTCGGCGCCCACATATTTGATAGATGGTGTCTTTACGCTCCCTGTTGTAGACTTCTCCAATGCGTCCCATGGTAATGTGAGCTGCCATACTCTTGCCTAGACTCCAGGTGGGTGTTTCGAAAGAAAACTCTATGGGCTTAGAAGTTGGCGAGAACGTCCTTCCTGGAACTTGTACTTGAATCATCCAGTGCTCCTCTTCTGGTAAAGTGGCGTTGTACGTCCCGGTGAAGCTTGGTATTCCAATGTTCAAGTACCTAGTGACTTCCTTCAAGTGGCGTCCAAAAGGTGTGTCTTCATCCGGTTGTGCAAACTTGTTCTTCATCTCCGTCATCCTAGAGAGTGGAAAATGGAGGAGAGTCAGAAATGAGTGGAGAAGAGTGACCTATGGTTTATCTTAGTGGCCGTGTCCTACACTCAGCGTGTGCTCTGATACCATCTTGTAGCGACCCGACCTCAGATGGTCAAGTCCACGTGTTTGATGTCATCCACGGATCGGTAATGCTGACACACACAGTACTCAAAGGATTTATAACAGAGTAGCAATCACACACTTATTACATCGAATGTCTCAAAATAGAACTTATTACAATAATATGGATTAAGGCCAACTAATACGATAACAGTGGAAGGCTTGGAAGATAAAGTGAGTCCATCAACTCCAACGGCATAGCTGAGCTGCACGGCAACGACCTATCGAACCTTACTCCTCGTCTAAAAAGTCTGCAACATAATACGTTGCATCCCGAGAACGGGTCAGCACATGGAATATGCTGGCAATATAACATAATAGAGCAAGAATAAACTATCACTACATGCAATATTTGGCTGGTGGAAAGCTCTACGGTTATGTTTTTGCGAAAAGCCAATTTTCCCTACAACAAAGGAATAAGTTTTAATTTAACTATCATGGTGTTTGAAACATCATTGAGAAGGTATAACCCCAACTCAATCCCAATTAGAGTAATTATCATCCCAGCAATATTAATTAAGAGTGATGAGATACATGTGAACACTCAAATACCAGATACTCAGAATTGTCCATAACCGGGGACACGGCTAACCATGATTATATTGTACACTCTGCAGAGGTTTGCGCACTTTTCCCCACAAGACTCGATCACCTCCATTGGAGTTCTCGCACTACATGATGTTTGAGAAACGGATGACCGAGACATAGTCTTTCAGAAACATTAACTCTCTACTCCGGGTAGACCATACCAAACCTACAAAACTCACTACCTGCTGATCTACCTCTTCAAGAGCTTCACGTAACTTACTCAACTATGCTAGAGCCCGTAGTAGCTTGTGGCTGCACACGGAAGTTTCTAGCATGAATAATCTCAGTTCCCTTTCAGCCTGGGTGGCGGTCCATAGGAAGATCACACGGGTACCCCGGGATTTCCAAAAATAAAACAGACAACACAGGGTACCCCAGGTGCCTCAATCCACCCAGATTTTAATTTAAGTTGCCACCTTAAGTTGATCCATTAATTAACAATATCACATATGTAATGGAATACACTCAAACCCAAACCACGTCTACGAGCATAGCATAGCAATATAAGCAACACGTAGAAGTAACTCCCAAGGGTTGGATAGTAACAGGGCAATAGGTTCTACCTCAACTACTTCTTCCCAACCCACAAATTAATGACATCCTAATCATGCAATGTTTGAGGATTGAGCTAATGCATAAAAACTGTGTATGAAAAGAGTATGATCAAAGTGTTACTTGCGTTGCTGACGATCCGTGAATCCTAGAGACTCGTAGTAACACGCTTCGCACTCCGGGAATTCTATCGCAAGCAAACAATAACATACATAAGCAACATGAAAAGATGCACAAGTAAAACTCAACTAAAAGAGGCTGACCAGAAAGTTCAACTTAAGAACTCCGGTTCGCAAAAAGAATCAAACCAAACCGAGCAAGGAAACTCAAACGGCGAAAGAAATAAGATCCGTTTACTAATCTGAACTAGGGTCAAATTTTACAGAGGCAAAAACTTGTTTGAGTTGGTTATTTGGAAAGAGGGTTTCGAGATGAAACTCCAGACGCTTGAATCGCCTGATTCCGATAAACGAGCGAACAGTTATACTAGAACGAACATAGGATCAGAAATCGCGATTACAAAAATCACGGAATAAATCCGATAAAAAGAAAAACGACGAATAGCTTAACGAACGAACGTTCCTTAACTGAAACTAAACGAAGAATGCGTTCGTTAAAACGAACGAACGAGTGAACGCTCGCTAAATAAATAAACCAGAGAATAAAACCGATCTATTTAAAAAAACGAATCTAGGGTTTTCTAAAACCAAAGTGGTTTTTCAAAAAACAGCGACTCGGGCGGTACCTCCCGTGGGCGGGCGGCTCGGTGGGCTAGCGAGGGGCGGCGGGTGGCGGCGGCGGGAGGGGGTGGCGGCGACTCGGGCTCGGGCTCCGGCTCGGGAGGCGGTGGTGGTGGTGGTGGTGATGGCTAGAGGGGTATTTATAGGAGGGGGGTCGGTGCCTTGGGAAGGGCGGTGGCGGAGTCCGAGCCGGACTGGCGGCGGCGGCGGCGGCGTGGGAGGAAGGCGCCGTGGCGGCTTGGGCCTGCTGGCTGGCTGGGCTGCTGCCCAGACCAGGTCTTGTGTGTGAAATTTATTTTTAAATAGTTCACTGACAGAAAAATTCCTATAAAATAAAATAAAATCTAAAATTTCCAAAACAAGTTTTCATCGTCTAAATGAAATATTTAGAACAAGATGAACATTTCTTAGCCCCTAAAATGCAATTTTTAAAACGTGAAAATTTTTCTAGGGCAAATAAAATTCCAAATAAAATCAAATAACATCCAAATAATGATTTTAACATTTTCCCTCCAATATTTCAATTATTTTGGAGAAGTCATATTATCTCCCCTCCTTTTTTTATATGAAATATATTCCGGAGAGGAAAATAATTAAAATAAAAAAATCCTCGTTCTCAGTATTTGATAAAAATCAAATATGAAAACCGAAAAAATCCCCAACTCTCTCCGAGGGTCCTTGAGTTGCTTAGGATTTCGAGGATTGCGGAACGAAGATGCAATAAAATATGATATGCATAGATGATATATATATAACATTCCAAAATGAAAAATTGGGATGTTACAGCAGCTCTATGTACTCCCGCGCGATTCCCTTCGGGAGTATCACCGCCTTTTCGCTCTATTGCAGATATTTGGCCATGGATGTCGCCGTCGCCGCTAGTTGGTCCTTGTTGTCAAACCAAGACTGTATCTCCAACACCCTAGCTAGCTTCACAGGGTCGCCATCTGCGATCCTCACGTATCGGCTGACTCCTCCATCGATCTACTTCTCCACAGCACCTTCACTCACCGGCGGTGGTTTTTGAATGGAAGAGGAGAGGAGCAGCGCTTGTTTTAGATTAGAACGGGAGAGGAGCAGCGCTGGTTTTAGATTAGAACGGGAGAGGAGCGACGCTGGTTTTGTATTGGACCAGGAGAGGAGGGGCGGTGGTTTTGAAATGGAAGATGAGAGGAGCGGCGCTGGATTTAGATTGGAACAGGAAAGGAGCGGCGGTGGTTTAAGAGGAGACGGGCGGCGCTGGTCTTGGAAGTATTTTTTTTGTTTTGTGTATTTTGGATCAAAGTTTAACCACGTACTGTATTTGACAAGCAAAATGTGAATGCATGTCACCAAAAATTGTATCATTTGGTTCATATCTGAATGTAATTTCAAATTATATTATTTTTGCAACGTATACCATATATTTTATTTGTGAAAATCATGGTCAATTATGACCCGAAATAAAAGGGAGACTAGTTAATGTGGGGTCGCTTTCTTAATTGAAGGGTAATTTGATTTTGATTTTGATCTAGTCACAGCGTGCCGGCCCTCTTGTCCAATCCTAAATCGCTGTCGCACGCTCCTCTCCCTCTTCTCCATTGCAAAACCACCTCCTCTCCTCTCCATCATCTCCATTCCAAAACCACCGCCTCGCCTCTCCCTCATCTCCATTGCAAAACCACCTCCTCTCTCCTCGGACGAGGATCCCGTGACGTAGCCCATCCTGCCATTGAGACAATGACACATGCGTCCCACCAAGTGCGGGGCCCACCTGTCAGCGAACGAAAGGCAGCGAAACCTCTCCTCTCCATCATCTCCATTCCAAAACCACCTTCTCGCCTCTCCCTCTTCTCCATTGCAAAACCACCCCCTCTCCTCTCCATTGTCTCCATTCCAAAACCACCGTCTCGCCTCTCCCTCTTCTCTATTGCAAGACCACCGTCTCTCCTCCCATCTTCCAAAGCTTGCACCGGACCACTCAGAAGGACATCTATGGAGAGGATGCAGCAGCGAATCAGGCAGATCGCCAGCGTCGACCAGGCAAAGTTAGCCAGGTTGAAGGGGATCCTTACTTGGTTTGACAATGAGTGGGAGATTTCGAGGACGGTGAGGGCCATGTGGCAATGTATGCGAAAGAGCGAGACAGCGGCGATGAGGGCGGCGATGTACTCCTCGGCGGCAGTCACGCCGCAGTCCTTCGAGTTCATCGAGTATCTCCTCTGGGCGATGGAGCGTGCAGATCGCCCGAGGCGAAAGTCAGGCGGAGGTGGTGGGCGTACAGGTCGAAGATCGAGCTCCCAGAGGATAATGAATCGATCGAGTATGGTGTGCTATTCGTGAGGGTGCAGAGCCAGCCGGAGCCACATGAGTATTCGTTCGACCACCGCAAGAGGAGGTCGGATGGCGCAATGTCGCTTCCTCGCCGTTCTCCACGGTTACCTTGACGCTCGCCTTGTTTCAACGGTGTCGGTACAGTTTAAGGTAAGTTTCGCACTAACCTAATCTTCCATCTGCTCATGTTTACAATCAATGTGACAGCTAATAAAAATCATGCTTACAATCAGTCTCTGAGTACTACGCCAATCACCCTAAAATAGCTCTCGACCTTTGGGTCAAAGTTGTGACACTGTGTACAAATAAATAAAAATAGATTGGTGCTTCTTTCAGAAAAGAGTACTCCCTAGAAAACTGCCAATATAAGCTACTAGTATTTTTTAAAGTCTAAGCTACTAGTATTTGGTTAGAGGATTTGCCGTCGAGAAGATCTGTCCACAGTGAGCGCCACACATTCCACTGGTGGTGGTGGATGCCAATGCTTAGATGGAGCAGGGTTGGTGTCGGTAATTTTTACTTGGCACCTCCACTCTGCATATATGCCGGTTCCATCCGTACATTTGTGCAGTTCCACCAAAATGCAGATGAATAACCTTGTTTGCACAGATAATGAAAAATCATGTTTACATTTTAGTGGCACTAGTTGATGAAACATACAGTAATAAATAGAAGAAAATATTGCGATAGTATCATAGTATGCCATGCTGCGAGGGCGAGATGGGCCTTGCGACACCTCATACGGTACGCCTCATACTGGAAATCGAGTAATCGACCCAAGTATCCCTGATACTCCTTCTGCCAGTGATGAACATCAGTGTACATCGGTAGTACAAGGAGGGGCCTTGAGACATTCCAATCTCTATTTTTGTGCATATCAACTAAATTAAGCACCCTAGTTTGCAAAAACGCTTAAACATTAACAACAGGACTAGTTGATGAAACATATACTAACAAAGAGAAGCACTTTCTTTATCTACATTGGAAATGAAATGATAGAGAGGACACTCGCTCTATTTTAACTATATTATTACTTCAGTTTACCGGTGGCACTAGGGTCGAGCAGGTGGCAACCGAGGTGTCATGTGTCGCAAGGATGGAGGCCGGGGGTGCTTGGACTGGGATGCTGAAGCTGGCTCTATCTTCCCCCCTGATGTTTCTGTGGTAGCATTTGGGTTGTAATCCAAACTTGGTCGAGCTGGTGCTGCGTCCCCCTACATGCGTAGCTTATGTGGCGAACTTGTCTCCTGCTAGTACTCAGTTCGGTTTAGTAGTAGTTGCATAACTGCCCGTTTACACTGAGATGTTGTCGGATAATGGTTCTCTATGGTAGGGTTTCTTTAATGAAATCTGAGGAAACCCCCTCTTTAGATATATAAAAAAATATATGGCACTAGCGGTGCCAAAACATTGCCTCAAATTAATAGTTCCACTAGATTAAGGTGCAAAATAATAACATTACTGCTTTATCATGGCAGTGCCAAAACGGTAGCACAAGAGCAGACTCAACATGCAGGATCTTTGGCACACTGTCAGACCAAAAATCCACATACCTCGTGATGGGAACCATATTTGCAGTCAACGCCATCGTAGAAGGGATGACACCAGTCACCAACATGGATGATTCAATTCATGGGACATTTTGGCGCAGTTCACCTAAAATGAAGCAATGTCCCTTGAGCTAGCAGCTTCTTCTTCATTTTTTTAAGAAATGGGCTTCATCCCCGGTTCCATTTCCATCAGAAAACGAAACCCACGGAGCTTCATCTTCATTAGTTGCAATAAAATTGAGCAACATCAAGGTTGGTTGTGAAGCTCCTGGAATGTTCAACTATAATTTGGATATCATTTGTGCAGTTCAACTAAGATCAAGCGTGAAATGTATGTCTCTGTTTGCACAAAAAATGTGGAAAGGAGGGTCACAAACAAGTGATGAAACATACATCAAATGAAAAGAAGCATGTTCCTTATCTGAATGGCAATCCTACAAGGACAGTAGCAATTTCTAAAGCAGCAGCATTGCTAGATATTAGTGTGGGCATTATGATTAACTATGACAACCGTTAAATACGACATTACTTTAATGGTGCCATTGCTTCATTTTACCAGCAACATTACATTAACAGCTACTACAGAGTCGGTATTTGGGCATGGGAAAGTAGGTGGACCAGGACAGTTGCATTTCTAACGAAAAGAAGCAACTTGTCTTAATGGGAAATTTAGCAGGACATGAAAAAAGACATTGATTCATATTGCTGGAGGCATTACATTGAAAACAACATTAGTTTAACGTGTCCTTACTTTTAAAAGTACGATTGCTACATTTGACCAGTGGCATTACATAAGAGTGGCTCAGGGCAACAAACATTAGAACAGGATATCTTTCCTTTTCAACCAATTGATCGGGTTTACTACGTTTCCCTTTATTTCCCTATTAGACCAAGAGACTAGTTGGATAAGCCAGTCTTTGCTACTTTTCGCCCCCATTATTTCCTCTTTTGACTAAGTCCTAGATTCAGGTAACAGATCTTCCCCCACCCCCACCCCCTTTCTTCCTTGTTTGAACCAAGTATTACTAGATTTGAGTGCATGAACTACTTTTACCTCTTAACAGTCAAAATTTAGGTGGCTTTCGAACAGTCGATCGATCCTATCTACGAGGGGGCCTGGGAAATAGTAAATGATACAAATGCAGCGATATCAAGAGCTCGGGAAGTAGAGCAAGACCGGTTTTGAAGGAAGTTATACCTGTGGGTCGCCGGGATGTCGATAGGTGGGCGGCAGGAGGCCGGATCTGCCCACACTACGACAGCGAGGAAGAAGGGGTCGGAGGCCCTCCCTAGCCAGCTGTGCTTGGGAGAGAACGGCAAGGCATGCTAATCGGGAGATGCCGGCAGTAGGTAAGAGTCGTCGCCGAGGATGACCGTGTGAATGTTGCACCTTCTCACCTTCCCCGGCGGAGAGGATCCGGCTGGATCTGTGACCAGCGGTGAGTAGAGAGAGAGAGAGAGAGCGTGGCCACCGCTGTCGTGTTTAGATCTGGAGAGGACAAGACAATGTGAAGAGAGCAACAATAGCAAGCAAGCGCGGAGGCTCCTCCCTATATAGTGGAGTACTAGTTTTCTTTTGTCTACTAGAGCCGGCTTGACCTCGTCAATGACTGTCGAGAAGTCTTCATGCACGTGCCCCGGAGGCGCAGTTGCCGTCATTTTGATCTGAAGCACCGGATTGTAACATATAACACGAAAAATTCCCACATGACAAGAAACCATAACCTCACTGCCCAAAGGAGACAACAAGTGTGTGCAAACGCAATATGACCCGTGTTCCATTTGGAGAGCGGCGTGCCAGACCGACCGACCGTCTGGGGTGCCACGCGAATGCGACGGGCGTGCTGTATACTCCATACATGTGTACCGCCGTTTTCTTGAGGCTTTGCTCCATGGATAAATCCATGGATACAATATTACTATACTATACTATTTAAAAGTCGAGGGCGGGTCTTTTCCCGGCTGGTAGGCGGGGCAGTTCCGCCTAGTTGGTTCGACAGAGATGCGAGAAGATGAGGGAGTAGGCTGCTGCAAACGTAGGGTTGTGTGATTTGACAGCGAGTTACTGCTGGATAGGTGGGGCCCCGTGATTTGACTTGCCATTTTGTCATTTTATCTGCGACGCTACGACCGGCGTGAGTCTCCCGATTCCTGACCACCTCCATGGTATACAGGTGCCTCTCCCAATGCTCCACCATGTAGAGGCTGGCTCTTGCATGAGAGCCCACTCCTCCACTTTTTCCTTGCCTCTTTCCTCCACATATGCAAAAATGCCATGTAGGAGGGCTTGTAGCCCACTATTGTACTTGCTCGTACAGGCGCTAAGCCTGCCACATAGGCATAAAGTCTGATGTGGCAAGTTAATTACTCCCTCCATCTAGGTGTGCAAGTCATATTACGAAAACCAAGTAATCCTAAAACACTTAGGCGCGGTGCATACATCGTTTCTTGTTTCTTGACATATCAACCAATAAGAGATGTGGGGTGTGCATGCTTTTAATGACTTGACACTACCATTTCATCGGAAGAGGTCACTCCTTGGCAAATGCAATAAATACTACGAAGAAAGAGATAGAGATAAGTAAAAAAAATACTCTTATAGCCAACCTTATAGCTAACCTTGTTGTATAAGTGATGATTATGTATGACATGCCAACATCAGATAGCCTAACGCACCGTGTTAAATCTCCAAGGGTGTCGGTGTCAAAACCGGCGGATCTCGGGTAGGGGGTCCCGAACTGTGCGTCTAAGGTCGATGGTAATAGGAGACGGGGACACGATGTTTACCTAGGTTCGGTCCCTCTTGATGGAGGTAATACCCTACTTCCTGCTTGATTGATCTTGATGAATATGAGGATTACAAGAGTTGATCTACCACGAGATCGTAATGGCTAAACCCTAGATGTCTAGCCTGTATAATTATGATTGCCTCTACGGACTAAACCCTCTGGTTTATATAGACACCAGAGGGGCCTAGGGTTATATAGAGTCGGTTTACAAAGGAATGAATCTACATATCCGAACGCCAAGCTTGCCATCCACGCAAAGGAGAGTACCATCCGGACATGGGAAGAAGTCTTTTGTCTTGTATCTTCATAGCCCATTAGTCCGGCCCATGTTACATAGTCCGGACGCCCGAGGTCCCCTTAATCCAGGACTCCCTCAGTAGCCCCTGAACCAGGCTTCAATGATGACATGTCCGGCATGCAGATTGTCTTCGGCATTGCAAGGCGGGTTCCTCCTCCGAATACTCCAAAACAGCCTTCGAACATAGAAAACGTGTCCAGCTCTGCAAAACACGTACCATACACACACGCAGAGAGTATAATATTTCACGAGTCCAATCGACTGACATCACGGCCCTGCCCGGTCATTACTTCGAACCGTTTTTATAGTCCCGCTCCATGTTTTGAGATGCGGTTTTATTGGCACGTCTTGTCGAAGCAGAGATCGTGTCCCCTTATTGCGGGATTCTCATCAATACGGGCGTGGGTAATCCAACCACGCCGTCTGCATGACCCTTGGGGAATAGGCGAGTTTTAAGGAGAGTGGGGAGGCGCTTGGCATTCGCTGCCTTTATAAGGAGATAAGGACTCACGTTTTCATCCACGCCTTCTTTCTCTGCCCTCCACTCTCGAGCTCCAGCGCCCAAGCTTCCATCCTTTCTGCCTCAAAAAAACACTCCGACCATGTCCGGATCTGGAGCGCAAGGCAAGTGGATGGCCTCCTCCGTCACGGAGAAGGGCATCACGAAGCTCCGGGAGGCGGGGTACTTGGCCCAGGAAATCGCCCACCGGCTTCCAGCCAAGGGGCAGATTATACCCACCCCGGAGCCCAATGAGAGGGTGGTGTTCATCCCCCACTTCGTCCGCGGGTTGAGATTTCCTCTCCACCCATTTGTCCGCGGACTCATGTTGATATGGCCCCCAACTCTTTCCTCAACATCTCGGCATTCTTTGTCATGTGCGAGGCCTTTCTCCGCATCCCACCCCACTTCGGATTGTGGTTGAAGATCTTCAATGTCAAGCCGAAGGTGGTGGGTGGTGAACACGCAGAGTGTGGAGGCACCATTGTGAGCAAGATGCCCAACGTCACATGGCCCAAAGCTACCTTCATGGAGACCGTCAAAGGGTGGCAGCAGCTGTGGTTCTATGCCACAGAGCCGCGCGACACCACCTAGGCCGCGGCTCCTGAATTTCAGTCTGGAGCCCCGATGCGACTCACCTCCTGGCTAGAGAAGGGCCTGAACTGGGCATCATCGGACAAGGTGTTCGTGCTGCAGACGCGCATCGGGAGCATGGTGGACAAGAACATCAAGCTTGTCAACGTGATCCAGGTGATGCTCTTTTTGCGGATCCTTCCATGCTAAAGCCAGACTTGCCATTTGTGGGAGTTCGATTCGGCCGAGCACCAGACCTTACAACAGTTCTTTGGTACTACACACGAAGACATCTAGAAGGTGCTCTTTAAGTCCAACGGGACGTGGACGAAGACAACCGAGGACCGTGGGTACAACCTGACCCATCCTGCCAGTTTGGTAAGTTTTTCGTATTTCAAGTTGTATCCTTTACTTGTATACTCAAGGAAGATGTCTAAGCTTCCCTATTTGTTTCTTCAGGGCTGGACAAAGAAGGTGGAGCGGATCCAGTCTCCGGCTCTGCTGCCCGAAAACCCAGCAATCCCGCTTCTGACGAAGATGCTGGTTCCGGCGCCCTACCAGGCACTGGAGAATAAGGCCAAGGAGACTAGAAGCGGCCTCCACCATGATGTCTACTACACAACCTTCTTCTTGTAGACGTTGTTGGGCCTGCAAGTGCACAGGTTTGTAGGACAGTAGCAAATTTCCCTCAAGTGGATGACCTAAGGTTTATCAATCCGTAGGAGGCGTAGGATGAAGATGGTCCCTCTCAAGCATCCCTGCAACCAAATAACAAAGAGTCTCTTGTGTCCCCAACACAACCAATACAATGGTAAATTGTATAGGTGCACTAGTTCGGCGAAGAGATACTGATACAAGTGCAATATGGATGGTAGATATAGGTTTTTGTAATCTGAAAATATAAAAACAGCAAGGTAACTAATGATAAAAGTGAGCGTAAACAGTATTGCAATGATAGGAAACAAGGCCTAGGGTTCATACTTTCACTGGTGCAAGTTCTCTCAACAATAATAACATAGATAGATCATATAACAAGCCCTCAACATGCAACAAAGAGTCACTCCGAAGCCACTAATAGTGGAGAACAAACGTACAGATTATGGTAGGGTACGAAACCACCTCAAAGTTATCCATTCTGTTCTATCTATTCAAGAGTTCATAGTAAAATAACATAAAGCTATTCTTTCCGCTCGATCCATCATAGAGTTCACACTAGAATAACACCTTAAGATACAAATCAACCAAAACCCTAATGTCACCTAGATAGTCCATTGTCACCTCAAGTATCTGTGGGCATGATTATACGATATGCATCACACAATCTCAGATTCATCCAACCAATCATAAAAGTACTTCAAAGAGTGCCCCAAAGTTTCTGTCGGAGAGTCAAGAACGTGTGCCAACCCCTATGCATAGGTTCCCAATGTCACGAAACCCGCAAGTTGATCACCAAGACATACATCAAGTGTTCTCATAAAAGACTCAATCCGATAAGATAAGTTCAAAGGGGAAACTCAATTCATCACAAGAGAGTAGAGGGGGAGAAGCATCATAAGATCCAACTACTATAGCAAAGCTCGGGATACGTCAAGATCGTGCCATAGAGGGAACACGAGAGGAACACGAGAGAGAGAGATCAAACACATAGCTCTGGTACATACCCTCAGCCCGAGGGTGAACTACTCCCTCCTCGTCATGGATAGCGCCGGGATGATGAAGATGGCCACGGAGATGGATCCCTCTCCCGTGGTACCGGAAAGGGGTCCCGATTGGTTTTGGTGGTTACGGAGGCTTGCGCGCGGAACTCCCGATCTATCTTCTGTTCGGAAGTTTTAGGTGCGTGAGGTATATATGGGTGAAAGGATGCGTCGGTGGAGCTACGGGGCCCCACGAGGCATGGGGCGCGCCCCACCCTCGTGAGCACCTCCGTATCTTCGACATGGAGTCCAAGTCCATCGGTGGGTTTCCTTCCAAAATAACTTCTCCAGTTGATTTCGTTCGTTTTGACTCCATCTGATATTCCTTTTCCTCGAAACACTGAAATAGGCATAAAACAACAAATCTGGGCTGGGCCTCCGGTTAATAGGTTAGTCCCAAAAATAATATAAAAGTGGATAATAAAGCCCAATATTGCCCAAAACAGTAGATAAAGTAGCATGGAGCAATCAAAAATTATAGATACGTTGGAGACGTATCAAGCATCCCCAAGCTTAATTCCTGCTCGTCCTTGAGTAGGTAAATGATAAAAAAGAATTTTTGATGCGGAGTGCTACTTGGCATAATTTCAATGTAATTCTTCTTACTTGTGATATGAATATTCAGATCCGAAAGATTCAAGACAAAAGTTCATATTGACATAAAAATAATAATACTTCAAGCATACTAATAAAGCAATCATGTCTTCTCAAAATAACATGGCAAAAGAAAGTTCATCCCTACAAAATCATATAGTTAGGCTATGCTTCATTTTCGTCACACAAAGATGTTCCCAACTTCTATACCCCCGATGACAAGCCAAGCAATTGTTTCATACTTAAATAATCTCAAACTTTTTCAACCTTCACGCAATACATGAGCGTGAGCCATGGATATAGCACTATGGGTGGAATATAATATGATGATGGGGATTGTGTGGAGAAGACAAAAAATGGAGAAAGTCTGACATTAACAAGGATAATCAACGGGCTATGGAGATGCCCATGAATTGATGTTAACATGAGGAGTAGGGATTGCCATGCAGCATATGCACTAGAGCTATGAATGCTCAACAAAAGAAAACTAGTGGGTGTGCATCCAACTCGCTTGCTCATGAAGACCTAGGGCATTTGAGGAAGCCCATCGTAGAAATATACAGGCCAAGTTCTATAATGAAAAATTCCCACTAGTATAAAAAGAAAACTTATGAGACTCACTACATGAAGAACAAGGTGCTACTTTGAAGCACAATATATGAGACTCACTACATGAAAAACAAGGTGCTACTTTGAAGCACATGTAGCGACCCGACCTCAGACGGTCAAGCCTCTGTGTTGCTGTGCCATCCCTGGATCAGTATGCTGGCACACACAGTACATGTATAATTAACGTAAAACTAATATATACCTCATAAGTCACAGCGGAAACAAATAGTCGGGTGTGGAGTCCCATCAACGCCATCGGCAGGTTGAGTGTAGACCGTAACCCCGTATCGTAACTCTTACTTGTCGAAGAAAATCCTGCAACATGATACGTTGCAGCCGTGTAGGTCAGTACATTGAATGTACTGGCAAGATCACAACATGAGAAAACAGATGATAAAACTATATTATATGCAATATGGCTTTGTGGCTCTGTGTCTGAGTTTTGTTTGCGTAAAAGCTGATTTATTTTCCCTACATCAAAGGAATAAATGAAGTCTGTACTATGGAGTTTTCTATCATGACATGGTTCCGCCAACCGATGTCTCATAGCCCAAAATCATCATAAGTTGCCCACAATTAAGTTATCAATCCGGTGTTGAGAGTTCGAGATAGATCCAGTCCGGATGCTCAAATTGTCCGTAACGGGGACACGGCTAATCGATTAGGTTTTAACCCTCTGCAGAGGTTTGTACACTTTACCCGCAAGATCCGATCCTCTCTTTACGTTCTCGCACTTCAGGTGTTTGAGAACAAGACGATCAAACATGGTCTTCGAAGAGTTTCCACGACCACCGTCTCGGTGCTCATCCAATCCTACCGTAGTTCTACATCTGCTAGCACCGCCCCAGCCAGAGTCACAACTAAGGTCAACCAAGCCAGAGCCCATAGTGACTTGCGGTTGCACAGGTGAGCTTCCGGGCATGAAGTATTCTTCCGTCTCTTTGAGTCTGGGTGAAGCTTTCCGCAAGATGTCATGGCGCTTCTCCATGCATCCCGGCCAACCACTGGTTTCTCCAGTGTGTATTGAATTCTTGTCTCGAGTCTTGAAGTATTGAGGCCTTGAAGATGCAGTCCTTGCAGATGTCATCATGGAGTTGTCATCATTGACGTAGAGTCCTCCTTCTTCACACCACTCTCGTGCACTCATACCAAACCCCGTCTACTATAGCATAGCATTAAAATAAATAACGTCCCGGGCTTGGTAACAGGGTGATGGGTTCCTACCTCATGCATACTAATCAACTACAAGAATTCAATATCACTACTGGAGGGTGGTTGCAAAGATGCCACTAAATTCAATAAAACATAGGTATGAAAGCATGGTCAAAGTGAACTTGCCTGGTATGTTGAAGAGGATATAAACGCTCTCGGAAACTTGATAAAACTATTCGTCACTCCGATGTAAATCTATATGGTCAAACATAGCATTCATATAAGCAAACATCCTAGCAAATAATTCTAACACTCATAATAAAACCAACAAATAAAAATGCAAATCAAGGGACACCAAATAAAAACAAAGGAAAACTACACAACAAACTACTAAAGAAAACCCTAAGACATAACACAAAATAGTTTTATCCTAAGTAAAATTTAACAACAAAGAAAATACCAACATAATAACTAATCTGAAAAGAAAATATAAAACAACTAATTTTTAACAGAAAGTATTTTTCATAAACTTTTAATAGCAAAAAGAAACAAATAAAAGCTTTTCTGAAACACTAGTTATGACCTAAACAAGTTTTCATACAAAACTAAATAAAATAAATTTTAAAATAAAAACAAAATTTTCTTTGATTTACTAACAGAAACAAAACAAAATTTGTCAAAAAGTGACAAAAATAAATAATTTAAAACTAAAAAACAATAAAGAAAAGACTAAAACAAAGCTACAACTAAAACAGTACTGTTTTGCTAAAACCTAATTTAAAAATAAAGTAAAAATAAATAAGTATATGCTACTGGATAGACAAAACCATAATAAAACAGTAGCAAAAAGAATCAATCAAAAATACTTTGTAGAACTCAAAATATGACCAATTTAGTGATTTGAACAAATTTCATCAAATTCAAATCTAAACTATTCAAATTTGAAACCTAAGTACACAAACAGAAACTTAAGCAAATTTGTGACACAGTGCAAAAAGAATCACTCAATTTGGATTAAAAACCTAAAAGTTATAAGCAATATAAAATCAGAACTATTCTGATTTTAAAACAGAAACGAAAAAAAGAAAACGGGCAGGTGCTACGTGGCTCATCGCTCTGGGCTAAACCGGTGAGCGATCGGAACTAAACAACGCTCGGGCGTTACTTAACAAAACCGTGCATGCACGTGTAATAAAAAAACCGAGGAACTGGTTCGAACTAAACCGGACTTAACCGTATAAAAACCGGAAAAAATCGATCTAATAAAAAAAACCTAACTATTCGACCTAATCTAATCACGACCGTATACTCTAGATCGAACGGACGAGGAGGGAGAGGGAGCTCACCGCGGTGGTGGTCGATGGTGAGCGCGTCGGGCGACGATGGTAGCGGCGCTCCGGTAACCTTCGGCGTCGGTGGAGTGGCCAGGGAGATGAAGCGGGCGGCGGCGAGTCCAGCGTGGTCGTGGCGCCGGTGGAGGTGGTCGGAGACGGTCGACGGCGAGGTCAAGGCGGCGGTGGCGTTCGGGCGTCGGCGTATGACGGTGCTCCGGTGGGTTTCGGGCTCGGGCGAGGGCGCGGGGAGATGCGGACGAGCGAGGGAGTCCGGGGTGGTCTCGGGCGGCGAGGGGTCGGAGTAGCTCGGTGGGGCGGCAATGGCGCGGCGGGGGCACTCGGCTCCGGCGAGCGATGGCGGCGAGCGGAGAGGGTTTCGGCGAGGCGAAAGGAGGGGGACGGGTCGAGGGAGATGGGTATTTATAGGGGGTGCTTGGAGGAGGCGGATCGAGATGCGATCCCGAGGATCACGGGATTCGGCGGGCGATCCCTGCGTAGCTTATGGGAGGAGGAAGAAGAAGACGGCAAGGGGTGAATCGGGCGGGGTCCCGGTCAGAGAGAGAGAGAGAGAGAGAGAGAGAGAGAGAGAGAGAGAGAGAGAGAGAGAGAGAGAGAGAGAGAGAGAAGAGCGAGCGGGCGACCGAGGCGAAGGGTTTCGGGCGCGTGCGCAGGCGACTGGGCCAGCCTGGCACGTAGGTGGGCCGAGGGAGAAAGAGAGAGTTGGGCCGAGGGAGAAAGAGAGAGTTGGGCCTCGGTGGCTTCGGCCGTTTTGTTTGTTGTTGTTTTTTTATAAAACAAAGACAACAAAACTAACACAAATAAATAAATAAATAATATTATATAGACATATAATATATCGAAATTTTCAGAAAAAGATTTCCTACAACATGAACTATTTTTCAAGTTCAAATAAAATCCTCAAAAATTTACAAAACTCCAATAGTGTTGCTGTTGCAGTAAAACCCAACAAAAACATTTTTAAAACACCAAAGTGATTTCAAAATTATTTTCTCCTAATTTTCCATTGAAGGAAATCATTTTACCCTTATTCCCATTTATTTATTTTAGGAGAAAATAATTTGAATAAAATCAAATAATTCCAAATTTGAAAGGAGTTTCAAAATACTTTCAAATGACTTTCAATTTGATTCTTTTTAACTCCCAACTCATATTTCATATAATTGAAGAAGTCATTTTATCTTCTCTCATGAAAATCATTGAGTTGCATAAAGCTTTGAATTTGAAATGTTTTCAAATGAAATTCAAATCTTTTCAAAACCCTTTTCATTTCAATTGGAAGAAGTCATGTCATCTTCACTCTAGGGTTTTGTGTTGGAATGAAATTGAATTCATTGAGATCCAAAAGGGCAAAGGGAAAGTTTGGGAATAGTCATTTCATTCCCTCTCATTCAACTTTCAAAAAGTTTCAAACTCCTCTCAATTTCACTCAATCAATCAAACAAACAATCAAACAACAAGCATAGTTATTTATTTAATATAACATTCCAAAATTTAGAATTTTGGGATGTTACAAACCTACCACACTTAAAATGAATCTCGTCCTCGAGGTTCGAAGAGGCTAGCAAGAAGGGTTAGGGTTTGGGGGTCTTCTAGCAAATCCATCAATCGAAATAGTCTAGTGTGCTACCACACTTAAAAACAGGGTTATGGTTCCGACAGATCTTATGTACTCTATCCTTAGTGTGAAAACTATCAGTCTTCTCACATCTTCGGAGTAACTCCTACACTGGGGCTCTTCTAGTAGGGCATAACCTTTTCCTCAAACTCGTGTCCTTTCATCCTGGTGAGGTTCTTTTGAGACTGGGTCTTCTTAGCAGACAGGTCTGTCGCCAATACTAAACAACTATCGAGATCTCATGGTGGTCAATAATCTATGGTTTGTCCTGCAGGAAAACGGGTCTGGGCTGAATCTCACCGTATAACCTACGATTGGCAACGGTTGCCTGTACATGGATCAATCATCCTACCATTCTAAGGTTTAAACAAAGTTTTGACATTGTCGTCTCTCTACTATGGTTAAGTCACTCAGATTTACCAATCCAAATAGCAAGAGCAAATGATACGAGTAAGTCGGTATGGTGATCAATCCATTCCGCACCCAGATCATTACCCTGTATAAGGTTTAGCGAATCTCGCAATTCTAACACTCGGGCAAGCATTGCAGAATTTCTCTTGTCCTTGAACTGGGTTCGGGTAAATCCATTGATTCTGCAAGCTGAACAAAACATCTATCATTCTTCACAACTCTTAGGTTTTTGCGTAATCTCCTATGAAACGTTTGCTGACGAAATCACAGCTTCTTCCAAAATTTCTTCTTCCAGGGAGTACTTGATCCTTATTAATTCCTGGGCCTGTGGGTTATGGCCCACTTCAACTCTTGTACAAGTTTAACTCATCCTTCCAAGGATTATCATTCCATATTCCAACATTACATCTCCTGTAAATCCAATAGTACTTCTTCCTCCATACCCTTGTGGTGACGATCATACAAAACTCCAACTTATTTTGTCCAGCTTCCTTCTATGCACCATCATGAATAACACATTCCTTTCGTCATTGATCCTGTGGCTTTACGGAGTACTACGACACCAAAAAAAATGCACTAGTTTATCCATAAATCATATTATTTTTCATATCAAATCTTTTATTACATCCTTAACCATTTTTCGTAAATACAACTTCCAAAAAGTACTTTGTTACAAATGTTGCCACCCACATGATTTGGTATGGTCAGGCATTACTTCCAACTTTATTTATTTATCCTCCTCGAGGATTCTTTAGTCCCGCTGGAATTGTGCGACATGCGCCTTGAAATCTTCAATCTTCTGTTTCATCGTGGTGGCCTTGAGCTTCACCTCCATCATCTCTGCATGCACTTCTCTGAGGTATTACTGAGTATAACGGAGTCTTGCTTCAAGTATTTCTCCGATCTGGCGTATGGCTTCCATGGCTGCTTCACGAACAGCGTCGAAGAAAGTTGCTTGTGGTACACGTGAGATGAAAAAGTACTGCCCCATCATCTTTGGGCAAACTCCTTTCAAACGGTGGTGGTGTACCTCCACATACCAAAGTTCCACTCCCATTTGCATGAAGGGGTAGCCTTTGTAGACTGCATCTCCTTCAAGGTGAATATGCTTCATCATGTCCTTCAGGATCTTCGGGTAATCATGATCACTTGTCAGGGTCATGATCGTTTCCGGACCTTTAAGGAAAGACTCGTAAAGGGTCGTCATCTGCAGTTGTAAAACAAAAATGGTGCTCAGAATAAGGTACATATCTCCTGGGGTACACATTCATATTATCCAAACAAAACTTCAAACTCAATTTCCAACATCCAGTTTATGCATCACAACTCACTTTCTTCCATGTTCATCCAGAATATTAATTTCCAAGATAAAATATAACCACTCCTTAAAGTCTTTCAGCATATGACATATCAACTTTATTGAGTCATGAATTATTACAATCTCTGAGTAATCTATTACATAACTCAACTCATCGAACTTATGAAGATAAAACTGCTTTCTACTACTCTTGTTATCAAAATTCCAACTACTCAACTCCAGCTGTCATCTTGCCGGGACATTTAGTAGCATAATGTCCTGCTTCCTTGCAATGAAAACAAATAACTTTCGATAAGTCTTTGGGCTTCTTGGAGATGGTGCATGCTCCTTGAGTTCCTTGCTTCCTTTCGAGACAATGATTGACATAATGCCCGACGTCCTTACATTCAAAACAGGTAATACGACTCTTGTCCCTCTTTGTAGAAATTGGGTTGTTCTGAGGGTGTCTTTGTTTTCTCTTCCTGGGTTTCTTCATTCTGATCAAACCTTCTATTCCCTGTGGATCAAACTCTATTGCTTCCGTCGGGAAGTATCCCAGACACTCTTTTCTTTCCTTGGTGCAATACTGTGGAAAATGTCCTTCTTCTCCACATGAATAGCAGGCATTGGAGTAAAATCTGTTGAGGCCTTCTCCATCAGGGTCTTCAACACATTCCTTCATCACAGGTTCTTTCATAACTTCTCGGAGGGCTTCTTTCATTCCTTCTTCCTGCTCCTGGATAGTTTGTTGTACCATGGGGTAAATGTGACACTGAGTCGGGTAGTGGGTGGTTCCTTCACACAAGAAACAAGTCACCTGACTAGTTGGGCATTCCTCAGCTGGGTGTTTCTCCTCACAATGAGGGCATCCATCCTTGTGTTCCTCCTGGGTGTGTCCTATTTCTCCGCAAATCTTGCAGGCACAAGGTTTATTTCTTGGTGTATCATGTTGCTTCCGGATAAGACGAGATCTTGTCAGAGTCTTATTGAATTCTTCCCAAGTCTTTGCTCCATTCCATCCATGTATAGCTTGATGCATCTGCCACCATGTTGCAGCACTTCCTTCAAAGTACTGAAGAGCGTAAGATACTTCATTCTTCCTTGAAACCAAATTTCTCCTGAAGTGATTCTCCATGTTACGAATCCATAGCTCTCGCCCGGCTGAGTCTTCGGTCCAGAGAATATCAGTCCAACTTCATTCATCATCTATGGGGTCCAAAAGTTTTGGGATGAGATATGAGAGAGGTGGGGAGGGATATACACACAATACAAACAATAGTTTTTGATGAAACAAGTTTTACTTTGTGGCTGTCGGGAAAACATCAAACAAATGACAACTCACAAATCATCGCATCTAATGTAGGTGTATAACAGGGGTTTGGTCTCTAAAGGTCAAATAATTCTTCAGGAACTTCAAATTCTTCAAGTCTTCAGAGTCTTCAATTGTTGCAGCTGCAATTCTTCCAACGCATGGTGAAATCCTCTTTACTCTAAAATGGCCATCAGTTGTCCGATATCTTTAATTCTTGGAGCGACTTCAGTTGATCTTCTGTGTGGTCAAAAGGGAAAGGTGTATATTCTAACTATTTGAGGTCGAGGAACTACTTGATAAAATCAAAAAACGAGAAGTAAAGGATCCTTTTGAAAATAAAGTTTTTGAGACATCCTGTCCTAGGGGCTTTCCGATTTCTAGGGTCACGTTCTCATATCAACATGTGCTCGATACCATATCAGAAGCGACCCAACCTCGAGACGGTCAAGCCTACGTGTTCTTTGTGCCATCCTCGGATCAGTATCTTTGGCACACAGTACATCAATATATATATCAAAGTGCAATCACATGTATAATTAACGTAAAACTGATATATACCTCATAAGTCACAGAGGAAACAAATAGTCGGGTGTGGAGTCCCATCAACGCCATCGGCAGGTTGAGTGTAGACCGTAACCCCGTATCGTAACTCTTACTTGTCAAAGAAAATCCTGCAACATGATACATTGCAGCCGTGTAGGTCAGTACATTGAATGTACCGGCAAGATCACAACATGAGAAAACAGATGATAAAACTATACTATATGCAATATGGCTTTGTGGCTCTGTGTCTGAGTTTTGTTTGCGTAAAAGCTGATTTATTTTCCCTACATCAAAGGAATAAATGAAGTCTGTACTATGGAGTTTTCTATCATGACATGGTTCCGCCAACCGATGTCTCATAGCCCAAAATCATCATAAGTTGCCCACAATTAAGTTATCAATCCGGTGTTGAGAGTTCGAGATAGATCCAGTCCGGATGCTCAAATTGTCCGTAACCGGGGACACGGCTAATCGATTAGGTTTTAACCCTCTGCAGAGGTTTGTACACCTTACCCGCAAGATCTGATCCCTCTCTTTACGTTCTCGCACTTCAGGGTGTTTGAGAACAAGACGATCAAACATGGTCTTCGAAGAGTTTCCACGACCACCGCCTCGGTGCTCATCCAATCCTACCGTAGTTCTACATCTGCTAGCACCGCCCCAGCCAGAGTCACAACTAAGGTCAACCAAGCCGAGCCCATAGTGACTTGCGGTTGCACGGGTAAGCTTCCGGGCATGAAGTATTCTTCCGTCTCTTTGAGTCTGGGTGAAGCTTTCGCAAGATGTCATGGCGCTTCTCCATGCATCCCGCCAACCCTTTGGTTTCTCCAGGTGCCCGTCAACCGTCCTTCACCCGATGAGTGTGTATTGAATTCTTGTCTCGAGTCTTGAAGTATTGAGGCCTTGAAGATGCAGTCCTTGCAGATGTCATCATGGAGTTGTCATCATTGACGTAGAGTCCTCCTTCTTCACACCACTCTCGTGCACTCATACCAAACCCGTCTACTATAGCGTAGCATTAAAATAAATAACGTCCCGGGCTTGGTAACAGGGTGATGGGTTCCTACCTCATGCATACTAATCAACTACAAGAATTCAATATCACTACTGGAGGGTGGTTGCAAAGATGCCACTAAATGCAATAAAACATAGGTACGAAAGCATGGTCAAAGTGAACTTGCCTGGTATGTTGATGAGGATATAAACGCTCTCGGAAACTTGATAAAACTATTCGTCACTCCGATGTAAATCTATATGGTCAAACATAGCATTCATATAAGCAAACATCCTAGCAAATAATTCTAACACTCATAATAAAACCAACAAATAAAAATGCAAATCAAGGGACACCAAATAAAAACAAAGGAAAACTACACAACAAACTACTAAAGAAAACCCTAAGACATAACACAAAAATAGTTTTATCCTAAGTAAAATTTAACAACAAAGAAAATACCAACATAATAAATAATCTGAAAAGAAAATATATAACAACTAATTTTTAACAGAAAGTATTTTTCATAAACTTTTAATAGCAAAAAGAAACAAATAAAAGCTTTTACGAAACACTAGTTATGACCTAAACAAGTTCTCATACAAAACTAAATAAAATAAATTTTAAAATAAAAACAAAATTTTCTTTGATTTACTAACAGAAACAAAACTAAATTTGTCAAAAAGTGACAAAATAAATAATTTAAAACTAATAAAAACAATAAAGAAAAGACTAAAACAAAGCTATAACTAAAACAGTACTGTTTTGCTAAAAACCTAATTTAAAAATAAAGTACAAATAAAGAAGTATATGCTACTGGATAGACAAAACCATAATAAAACAGTAGCAAAAAGAATCAATCAAAAATACTTTGTAAAACTCAAAATATGACCAATTTAGTGATTTGAACAAATTTCATCAAATTCAAATCTAAACTATTCAAATTTGAAACCTAAGTACACAAACAGAAACTTAAGCAAATTTGTGACACAATGCAAAAAGAATCACTCAATTTGGATTAAAAACCTAAAAGTTATAAGAAATATAAAATCAGAACTATTCTGATTTTAAAACAGAAACGAAAAAAAGAAAACGGGCAGGTGCTACGTGGCCTACTGGTACTGGGCTAAACCGGTGAGCGATCGGAACTAAACAACGCTCGGGCGTTACTTAACAAAACCGTGCATGCACGTGTAAAAAAAACCGAGGAACTGGTTCGAACTAAACCGGACTTAACCGTATAAAAACCGGAACTAAACCGATCTAATAAAAAAAGCCTAACTATTTGACCTAATCTAATCACGACCGTATACTCTAGATCGAACGGACGAGGAGGGAGAGGGAGCTCACCGCGGTGGTGGTCGACGGGGAGCGCATCGGGTGACGATGGTGGCGGCGCTCCGGTGACCTTCGACGTCGGTGGAGTGGCCAGGGAGATGAAGCGGGCGGCGGCGAGTCCAGCGGTGGTCGTGGCGCCGGTGGAGGTGGTCGGAGACGGTCGGCGGCGAGGTCAAGGCGGCGGTGGCGTTCGGGCGTCGGCGGATGACGGTGCTCCGGTGGGTTTCGGGCTCGGGCGAGGGCGCGGGGAGATGCGGACGAGCGAGGGGAGTCCGGGGGTGGTCTCGGGGGCGGCGAGGGGGTCGGAGTAGCTTGGTGGGGCGGCAATGGCGCGGCAGGGGCACTCGGCTCCGGCGAGCAATGGCGGCGAGCGGAGAGGGTTTCGGCGAGGGGAAAGGAGGGGGACGGGTCGAGGGAGATGGGTATTTATAGGGGGGGAGTGCTTGGAGGAGGGGGCGGATCGTAGATGCGATCCCGAGGATCACGGGATTCCGGCGGCGGCGATCCCCTGCGTAGCTTGCGGGAGGAGGAAGAAGAAGACGCGGGCGGGGTGAATCGGGCGGTGTGGTCCGGCGGTCAGCGAGAGAGAGGGAGAGAGAGAGAAGAGCGAGCGGGCGACCGAGGCGAAGGGTTTTGAGCGCGCTTGTGGCGATCTAACGCCCGCGTGGGCGCGAGGTGGGCCGAGGGAGAAAGAGAGAGTTGGGCCTCGGTGGCTTCGGCCGTTTTGTTTGTTGTTGTTTTTTTTATAAAACATAGACAACAAAACTAACACAAATAAATAAATAAATAATATTATATAGACATATAATATATCGAAATTTTCAGAAAAAGATTTCCTACAACATGAACTATTTTTCAAGTTCAAATAAAATCCTCAAAAATTTACAAAACTCCAATAGTGTTGTTGTTGCAATAAAACCCAACAAAAATCATTTTAAAACACCAAAGTGATTTCAAAATTATTTTCTCCTAATTTTCCATTGAAGGAAATCATTTTACCCTTATTCCCATTTATTTATTTTAGGTGAAAAATAATTTTAATAAAATCCAAATAATTCCAAATTTGAAAGGGAGTTTCAAAATACTTTCAAATGACTTTCAATTTGATTCTTTTTAACTCCCAACTCATATTTCATATAATTGAAGAAGTCATTTTATCTTCTCTCATGAAAATCATTGAGTTGCATAAAGCTTTGAATTTGAAATATTTTCAAATGAAATTCAAATCTTTTCAAAACCCTTTTCATTTCAATTGGAAGAAGTCATGTCATCTTCACTCTAGGGTTTTGTGTTGGAATGAAATTGAATTCATTGAGATCCAAAAGGGCAAAGGGAAAGTTTGGGAATAGTCATTTCATTCCCTCTCATTCAACTTTCAAAAAGTTTCAAACTCCTCTCAATTTCACTCAATCAATCAAACAAACAATCAAACAACAAGCATAGTTATTTATTTAATATAACATTCCAAAATTTAGAATTTTGGGATGTTACAGCACAAGTGTGGAAAAGAGATAGTAGCATTGCCCTCTCTTTTTTTTGGGCCTTTCTTTTTTTTATTTTGGCCTTTCTCTTCTTTTTTTTGGGCAATGCTCTAATAATGATGATCGTCACACTTCTATTGATTACAACATAAGGATTACACCTCGAAACTTAGAACAAGATATGACTCTATATGAATGCCTCCGGCGGTGTACCGGGATGGTGCAATGAATCAAGAGTGAAATGTATGAAAAATAATGCATGGTGGCTTTGCCACAAATACGATGTCAACTACATGATCATGCAATGGAAATATGACAAAAGTGATGTATGTCATGATGATGATGATGGAAGTTGCATGGCAATATATCTCGGAATGGCTATGGAAATGCCATGATAGGTAGGTATGGTGGCTGTTTTGAGGAAGATATAATGAGGTTTATGTGTGATAGAGCGTATCGTATCACGGGGTTTGGATGCACCGACAAAGTTTGCACCAACTCTCAAGGTGAGAAAGGGCAATGCACGGTACCGAAGAGGCTAGCAAAGGCGCAAAGGTAAAAGTGCGTATAATCCATGGACTCAACATTAGTCAAAAGAACTCATATACTTATTGCAAAAATTTAGAAGTCATCAAAAATCAAGCACTACGCGCATGCTCCTAGGGGGATAGATTGGTAGGAAAAGACCATCGCTCGTCCCCGACCGCCACTCATAAGATGCACAAGCCAGGTACACTTCATGTTTCAAATTTGTTACACAACTTTAACCATACGTGCATGCTACGGGACTTGCTAACTTCAACACAAACATTCTTTGAATTCATAATCACCCAACTAGCATGACTTTAATATCACTACCTCCATATCTCAAAACAATTATCAAGTATCAAACTTTTCTTAGTATTCAACACACTCATAAGAAAGTTTCACATATCTTGAATACCAAGTATATTCATATTAAGCAAATTACCATGCTATTAACGACTCTCAAAATAATCTAAGTGAAGTATGAGAGTTCATCTATTTCTTCAAAATAAAACTACCACCATGCTCTAAAAGGTATAAGTGATGCACTAGAGCAAATGACAAACTACTCCGAAAGATATAAGTGAAGGTCAATGAGTAGCTAAATAATTATGCAACTATGCGAAGACTCCTCTCATTTAATAATTTCAGATCTTGATACTTTATTCAAACAGCAAGCAAAGCTAAAGAAAACTACATTGCAAGGATAGCACAACTCATGTGAAGAAGCAAAAACTTAGGCTCAACCGATACTAACCGATAGTTGTTGAAGAAGAAAGGTGGGATGCCTACCGGGGCATCCCCAAGCTTAGATGCTTGAGACTTATTGAAATATTATCTTGGGGTGCCTTGGGCATCCCCAAGCTTGAACTTTTGTGTCTCCTTAATTCCTCTCATATCATGGTTTCTCTTTTTATCAAAAGCTTCATACACAACAAACTCAACAAGAACTCATGAGATAGGTTAGTATAAACCAATGCAAAACCTTATCATTTTCTACTGTAATAAATCACTAAAATTATTATTCAACATTTAATACTAAATGCCTCTGCATATTTAATACTCCTATCCTCAAATATAATCATTAAACAAGCAAACATATGCAAACAATGCAAACATAACAGCAATTTGCCAAAACAGTACAGTCTGTAAAGAATGCAAGAGTATCAATACTTCCCTAACTCCAAAAATTATAAACTAAAATTTCCACTGTAATAAATTTATCAGAGCTCAATATGCAAAAAGATTCAACATTATACCACTCTCTGACTTTTCTAGGTAATTTTTGCAACAGCGGTAAACTTTCTGTTTTCAAACAGCAACATGCATACTTGCAAAATAAGCATGACAAAGGCTATCCTTGACTTTTTATTGAAACTAAAGATGCAAAACACTAATCTAACTAACAGAAAGCAAAACAAAAAATTACATAAAAGATTCAACATTATACCACTCTCTGACTTTTCTAGGTAATTTTTGCAACAGCGGTAAACTTTCTGTTTTCAAACAGCAACATGCATACTTGCAAAATAAGCATGGCAAAGGCTATCCTTGACTTTTTTATTGAAACAAAAGATGCAAAACACTAATATAACTAACAGAAAGCAAAACAAAAAATTACATGACGCTCCAAGCAAAACACATATCATGTGGTGAATAAAAATATAGCTCCAAGTAAAGTTACCAATGAACGAAGACGAAAGAGGTGATGCCTTCCGGGGCATCCCCAACCTTAGGCTATTGGTTGTCCTTGAATATTACCTTGGGGTGCCTTGGGCATCCCCAATCTTAGGATCTTGCCACTCCCTATTCCATAGTCCATCGAATCTTTACCCAAAACTTGAAAACTTCACAACACAAAACTTAACAGAAAAATCGTGAGCTCCGTTAGCGAAAGAAAACAAAACACCACTTCAAGGTACTGTAATGAACTCATTATTTATTTATTTTGGTGTTAAACCTACTGTATTCCAACTTCTCGATGGTTTATAAACTATTTTACTAGCCATAGATTCACCAAAATAAGCAAACAACACACGAAAAACAGAATCTGTCAAAAACAGAACAGTCTGTAGTAATCTGTAACTAACGCAAACTTCTGGATCTCAAACAATTCAACCAAAATTAGAAGACCTGGAAAATTTGTTTATTGATCAGCAGCAATTGGAATCAGTATTTTATCACGTTATGGTGATTTTTAACAATTCGGGCACTAAGCGCAAAGATTCTTGAAATTACAGCAAGATCAAATAACTATCAGCCAAGAAGATCTAATAGGTTTAACTTGGCACAAACACTAATTAAAACACAAAACCACATCTAACCAGAGTCTAGATAGATTATTTATTCCTAAACAGAAGCAAAAACAAACAAACTAAAATAAAATTGGGTTGCCTCCCAACAAGCGCTATCGTTTAACGCCCCTAGCTAGGCATTATGATTTCAATGATGCTCACATAAAAGATAAGAATTGAAACATAAACAGAGCATCATGAAGAATATGACTGGCACATTTAAGTCTAACCCACTTCCTATGCATAGGGATTTTATGAGCAAATAACTTATGGGAACAAGAATCAACAAGCATAGGAAGACAAAACAAGCATAACTTCAAAAATTTAAGCACATAAAGAGGAAACTTGATATTATTGCAATTCCTACAAGCATATGTTCCTCCCTCATAATAATTTTCAGTAGCATCATGAATGAATTCAACAATATAATCAGCACCTAAAGCATTATTTTCATGATCTACTTGCATAGAAAATTTACTACTCTCCACATAAGCAAAATTCTTCTCGTTCAGAATAGTGGTGGGAGCAAACTCAACAAAATAACTATCATGTGATTGAAAATTAAGATCAAGATTACAAGTTTCATGGTTATCATTATTCTTTAAAGCATACGTGTCATCACAATAATCATCATAGATATGAGGCATGCTTTCATCATAGTAAATTTGCTCATCAAGGCTTGGGGGACTAAAAATATCATCTTCATCAAACATAGCTTCCCCAAGCTTGTGGCTTTGCATATCATTAGCATCATCGATATTCAAGGAATTCATACTAATAACATTGCAATCATGCTCATCATTCACATATTTAGTGCCAAACATTTTAATGCATTCTTCTTCTAGCACTTGAGCACAATTTTCCTTTCCATCATACTCACGAAAGATATTAAAAAGATGAAGCGTATGGGACAAACTCAATTCCATTTTTTTGTAATTTTCTTTTATAAACTAAACTAGTGCTAAAACAAGAAACAAATTGATTCGATTGCAAGATCTAAAGATATACCTTCAAGCACTCACCTCCCCGGCAACGGCGCCAGAAAAGAGCTTAGTTGACGGGGTGTGAGTGAGTGCCCTTTACCTAGCCTCCCCGGCAACGGCGCCAGAAAAGAGCTTGATGTCTACTACACAACCTTCTTCTTGTAGACGTTATTGGGCCTGCAAGTGCACAGGTTTGTAGGAAAGTAGCAAATTTCCCTCAAGTGGATGACCTAAGGTTTATCAATCCGTAGGAGGCGTAGGATGAAGATGGTCTCTCTCAAGCAACCCTGCAACCAAATAACAAAGAGTCTCTTGTGTCCCCAACACACCCAATACAATGGTAAACTGTATAGGTGCACTAGTTCGGCGAAGAGATAGTGATACAAGTGCAATATGGATGGTAGATATAGGTTTTTGTAATCTGAAAATATAAAAACAGCAAGGTAACTAATGATAAATTTGAGCGTAAACAGTATTGCAATGATAGTAAACAAGGCCTAGGGTTCATACTTTCACTAGTGCAAGTTCTCTCAACAATAATAACATAGATAGATCATATAACAAGCCCTCAACATGCAACAAAGAGTCACTCCGAAGCCACTAATAGCAGAGAACAAACGTAGAGATTATGGTAGGGTACGAAACCACCTCAAAGTTATCCTTTCTGTTCTATCTATTCAAGAGTTCGTAGTAAAATAACATAAAGCTATTCTTTCCGCTCGATCCATCATAGAGTTCATACTAGAATAACACCTTAAGATACAAATCAACCAAAACCCTAATGTCACCTAGATACTCCATTGTCACCTCAAGTATCCGTGGGCATGATTATACGATATGCATCACACAATCTCAGATTCATCCAACCAATCATAAATGCCAACCCCTATGCATAGGTTCCCAATGTCACGAAACCCGCAAGTTGATCACCAAGACATACATCAAGTGTTCTCATAAAAGACTCAATCCGATAAGATAAGTTCAAAGGGGAAACTCAATTCATCACAAGAGAGTAGAGGGGGAGAAGCATCATAAGATCCAACTACAATAGCAAAGCTCGGGATACATCAAGATCGTGCCATAGAGGGAACACGAGAAAGAACACGAGAGAGAGAGAGAGATCAAACACATAGCTACTGGTACATACCCTCAGCCCCGAGGGTGAACTACTCCCTCCTCGTCATGGATAGCGCCGGGATGATGAAGATGGCCACCGGAGATGGATCCCCCCTCCGGAAGGGTACCGGAAAGGGGTCCCGATTGGTTTTTGGTGGTTCTGGAGGATTGCGGCGGCGGAACTCCCGATCTATCTTCTGTTCTGGAAGTTTTAGGTTACGTAGGTATATATGGGTGAAACGAGTACGTCGGTGGAGCTACGGGGGCCCCACGAGGCAGGGGGCGCGCCCAGGGGGGTGGGCGCGCCCCCCACCCTCGTGAGCACCTCCTGTATCTTCTGACGTGTAGTCCAAGTCAATCAGGTGGGTTTCCTTCCAAAAATGAGTTCTCCAGTTGATTTCGTTCCGTTTTGACTCTGTCTGATATTCCTTTTCCTCAAAACACTGAAATAGGCATAAAACAACAAATCTGGGCTGGGCCTCCGGTTAATAGGTTAGTCCCAAAAATAATATAAAAGTGGATAATAAAGCCCAATATTGCCCAAAACAGTAGATAAAGTAGCACGGAGCAATCAAAAATTATAGATACGTTGGAGACGTATCACGCCGCAAGGGCACTTCGGACGTGACATCTGAAGACATTGAGACCCACTCCTCCACTGCCGAGGTCGAGGAGGAGGAGGAGGAAGAAAGCAACTCTCCCCCTGAGGGGGGAAGGAAGAAAAGGGCTGCCTCCACGCATCTGGAGGCAGAGGCATCCAAGAAGGGGAGAGCCTCCCTTGCGGACGACTCCGCGTTAGATACCGACAACAGCTCGGAGTGGCACCCCAGGGATAAGCCCCTGGCCGAATCGTAAATACTCAAAGGCACTGACGCACTCATATATCCAACTCCTTTTATTTAGTAGTTTTAACATGTTTGAATCATGCACTACAGTCCGGCTCGTTCCCACCTCCAGCGATCCTCATCTTCGGGGAATTTGCTTGATCCCAAGGTGATGGACAGCGGGTCCCTTCCGGCAGCTTCTTCTCCCAAGGTAATGGATGACACCGAGGTGCTATCCCGAAGGACCTCCCCAGGCCAGGGAGAGACGCGGAAGGCCGTCAGGGTGGCGCCAGATGATGATACCTCGGCCGCCGGACACATGGGGGAGCAAATCCCCCTGGAGACTGGCGATGGGGGCCATATTCAATTCGGCCCCCAGCCGAATACAATTCTGGAGACCTATACGGCTCCGGAATCAGGCAAGCAACCTCCTTCAAAAGAAGGAGGTGCGCCGATTCCACCGGTGACCTCTGTCCATCCAGAGGCACCGGGGATATTCTATTGGAAGTGCTGCAAAGCACTTCCATTGTTGAGGAACACCGTATCCTTATGGGTACGGTGGTTGAGAGGGTTCAGTCCGTTAAGAGCGGACTGACCGAAGCCTACACCAGCCTTATGACAGGCTTTGAGGTATGCGACATAATTATTCAAAAAGAATGTCATAGTATAGACAGTAGCCCCTGATACTCAGTCCGGTGTTCGGAAAGAAAAGCCGGACAGAGGATCAAGTAATTTCTCGCAGGAGACTAACCATACATATCTATGTAAATAAGTAGGTGTCGTTGCTGGCTGCGACCTCCCATTCTGCCGAAGTTTTCGGACGTAAGCAGAGTCTGGAGTGGACCGAGGAAGAGCTCGGCCGTGTGAAGAAACAGCTGGAGTAAAATAAAGGTATGCAATGACCTTGTGTAGGTTCAAAAAGGATGAACGATTGGTGTTGACCACAGTGCCATGATATTTTGTAGGAGCAGCAAACAAGGTGGAGACCCTCAAGAAGGCACTAGCCGAAGCCCAGGAGAGAGCGGCAAAGGAACAAGCCGCTCGCGAATAACACGAGGCCAGGGTCGGTGAGGTCCAGCAGGAGCTCCAGGACGCTGTGAAGAAATGCGAGTCCTTGGAGCGCAATATTGCGGATCGAGATTCTGAACTTGCCAAGGCCCGCCAAATCGCACAAGATGCCCGGGTTAAAGCCCAGGGCACCCTCCAGGAAATCCAGGAGGCCAGAAAAATCATGGCGGGTAAGGCCTTTATTATGCACAGCAAGTATGTGAAGAAAACGTACCTCTTACTGACCCCGATTTGGAGTTCTCCAGGAGCGTTTGTGGATCTGCTACGCAGTGTTGCTGACGCTGCAGATTTCTTCTGAGCCGAAGAAGGGAGCTCCATGGAGAAGTTGTTCTGGTCACAATACTTGCGCCAGAGCATCCGGTGCCCTTTAGAGATCAGCTGAAACAGCTGACCGAACTGCATAGGGTGGTTGAATTGGCCATGAAGGATTTGATAATCCGTCTATGGCCTGCCGAAGCCATACCCAGCAGCTACTTTGGGCTCGTGAAGCGGCTGGTCAATGCCTGTCCATGGCTTGATGCCATCAAGCGGTCGGTCTGCACCGAAGGTGCGCGGATGGCCTTTGCCCGCTGAGGGAGTCCTTGATTAGGGGGTATCCGGACAGCCGGACTGTATACATCGTCCGGACTATTGAAGCGTGAAGACACAAGACTCAAGACTTTGACCCGTGTCCGGATGGGGCTTTCCATGGCGTGGAAGGCAAGCTTGGCAATCCGGATATTATATTTCCTTCCTTGTAACCGACTCCATGTAAACCCTAGCCCTCTCCGGTGTCTATATAAACCGAAGAGGTTGGTCCTTAGAAGGCCGATCACAATTACAATCATACCATCACAGGCTAGCTTCTAGGGTTTAGCCTCTACGATCTCGTGGTAGATCTACTCTTGTATTACCCATATCTTCAATATTAATCAAGCAGGAAGTAGGGTTTTACCTCCATCGAGAGGGCCCGAACCTGGGTAAACATATGTGTCCCTTGCTTCCTGTTACCATCAGCCTAGACGCACAGATCGGGACCCCCTACCTGAGATCCGCCGGTTTTGACACCGACATTGGTGCTTTCATTGGGAGTTCCTCTGTGTCGTCACTGCAGGGCTAGATGGCTCTTTCAACCACCATCAACAACACGGTCCCGGGTGAGACCTTTCTTCCCGAACAGATCTTCATGTCCGGCGGCTTCGCCCTGCGGGCCAATTCGCTTGGCCATCTGGAGCAGATCGATAGCCACGCCCCTAGCCACCAGATCAGGGTCGGAAGCCTGAACTGCATGGCGGACATCCGCGAAGACTGGATCTTCGACAGATTCGGGCCTATGCCAGGAGCACCGGACAGTCACGACAAGCACGACTTAGACCTGCTGTCGGACAAAGCTCGGGGTGTCACCCCCGTAGTAGCCTCGGACCTAAATCCGGACCAGGTTGCGTTGCCCAAGGACGGGGGGCTAGACCCTGCCCCGCAGGTCGCGCACTCATCGGCGGTGGAGCCGAATACGGGCCTTACGTCTGTGGTGGCCTGTGAATCCGGACCCCCGGATTCGTATCCGGATGTTGGTTCCGGTCCGCGCACTCCCGATCCAGTCGATCCAGGTTGGGCTCCGGTAATGGAGTTCACAGCTGCGGATATCTTCCGGCACTCGCCCTTCGGCGACATGCTGAACTCATTAAAGTCTCTCTCTTTGTCAGGAGGCTCTTGGCCGAACTATGTCCGGCTCGAGTGGGAAGCAGGCGATGAAGGAATTCGTTGCCCACCCACCACCCACTTCATTGCCACAATCGATGATTTAACCGGTGTACTGGACTTCAACTCTGAAGCCATCGACGGAATAGACGACGATGCAGGAGAAGAACATGAAGCACCGCTCACTAGGCGGTGGACAGCCGCCTATCCCTATGATATATATATATATATATATATATATATATATATATATATATATATATATATATATATATATATATATATATATGGCGGACACTCGGAAGGAAACCAATGGCGATGAGGCAGCGGAAGATAATCCCTCTGGGAGAAAAGCAAAGCATGAGCGTCTTCGGCGCCGCTCCAAGCCCTGCCACAGGAATACCGGCCCAAAAGACGAAAACAATCCGGATGGCACCGAAGATGAATATAACCTTAGTAGGCTTGCCTTTTAGAAGGCCGGACTGGCCACTGTGGGATACTTGGAAAGGGACAACTATACGCCCCCCTCCGAGGACGAGGCAAGCCTCGGCAATGACGAATTCGGTGTGCTTGAGGATCTAGTGGAACAAGCTCGCTTCGAGCGACGGCTCATGGCCACGGCAAAGAGCCTGCAAAGGAAGCAAAAACAGCTTAAAGCTGACCAAGATTTGCTGGTGAACAGATGGACCAAGGTCCTGGCCACCGAAAGATACGAACCCGACCGCCCAACGAAGGGCACACAGGGCACAACCGGCCACCCCAACCTAAGCAGGAGAACCCAAGGCACATGCCCCGATGTCAACACACCACTACGGTCCAAAACAATACGAAGGACACAAGAAGAAGCATCCTCAAGCCTCGGCGCAATGGTCATAAGCGTCAAGTCAGGAAGGCTGGTGCTAATTCCAGCAACTCCCAGTCCGATCAGCTGACGAAGAACAGCTCAGACCTATCCGGCCCGAGCCACACACTCGATCAACCATGTGAAATTCATGGTACTCCTAGAAGGACGGCAAAGCACACCAATAGAGAATGCCGGATCCTCAAAACAAAGTGGCTGATCGTGTGCCGGAAACAATGAAGGGAGGCGTCTGGTCAAGAGACCCCCCCCGCCCCATAGCATAAAAGTACGGCCGATCGCCCCCGACAACATTCACCACAACAATTCAATTGCAGTACCTCTCGACATAGCAAATCGGGGGCTCCTTAACACATAAAGCCCCCGCAGGTGTGAAACCACAAACGACATCTTCTAAAAGATGCCAGGTGCAAAGGCCAAGTTTTACTGGCCCACCACTCTAACAGTTGTCTTCGGATCACCAAAAAATGCTACGCCAAAGAATAAATCTTCGGCACCTTCCCATCATGCGGTAATTTACCGTATGCTAATGGGACGAACCACGTTGACTAGATTTCACGTGGTAAATCACTCAGGCCAACACCATGTGATGCAATCACAACTATGGGCAAGGCCGAACCCCGCCCTCAGGGCGGAAATCATACAGCTGCCGGAGTAGCGAGTCGCGCATGCCTTATAGTCCGATTGCCTGGTTCGTGGTGTCCGCGCTACCCAACGGTATAATGGCTGGGTTTACCAGGGTCCGATCAGGAGCCCTCGGACCAACCACAAGAGGACGCTCGGCTACCTCCGAGTATTTTGCCTTACAGACTAGCTTTGACGCAGAACAGGATTGGTGACATGGAATCGGCCAGGACACACAAGGATCCCCCCTAAAAGAAGGCAGTCCGGATTCACTTTTGATCCACTCACAACTCCCTCCAGTCCGGCCATCACAGGTTCCGCCAAAAAACACCTCTTTTCATAATCATACATCGTACTCATATGCATAGACATATCATCTTACTACAATGCGTAGACTTAAAAAACACTTACCGGCCGTCGCTTTTCATCGACACCTCGTGTTACGCCCGATTATGCCAGGGGCTTCACAGTACGGCAATAAAGTCCGACCACCTTCTCGGTCGCTCGGCACCCCGAACTTATAGCACTATATGCATCAGCTCTGAATCATGTCTTGGGTCATTGGTTGGGTTTGCCCGGCTCCCTTGTTTTGGTACCTTACGTTTCGTTATATCGGCTAAGGTAGCATAGGGAGAACTACTGCGATTGTGTCCCGGATCTGCCGGACGAGCACCTTAGTAGAGAAAGCCGAAAACCGACTGTCATGATACAGCGAGAGCTGGTCAGCTGTTCGAGAGGTTGTAAAATCCTTAAAGATTTATTTCACACAACACCATTATAAATGCAGAGTGCGACGGATCGGTCTTCTGATCAGGCGCCAATAGAGCCCCTAGTTCGGCCTTCCGAACACTAGGGGTTGCGCCGACCATACTCGAATTCCTATGGCTAAGTGAGAGTAAAAAAGCCTTATAGTCAGATTGCCTGGTTCGTGGTGAGAAACGCCTCCGTAAAAGGACCCAACTATGGGATAAAGAGCGTTCAGATATATCCCGAACACCCCGTATTCTTTTTACGTAAAGGGAAGCCGACGATCGCCAACTCTCGTGATTTACATACAATAAACAGCCGCACAGGAAGAACATATGTTCAAACAGAACAGGCAATATATAAATGCCATAATCCCATATTACAAAAAGTGGCACGAATGCCCTCAGGGAAATATAATGTCTTTGGCACACTTATCCGCGCAAAGTGGCTCCTTCGATACACCTTCATAGTACAGTTCGGGCTTGCGGTGCTCTTTACCCTCTGGCGGCCCCTCAGTCATCAGCTTCTCCGCGTCAAGCTTCCCCCAATGCACTTTTGCACGGGCAAACGCCATACGCGCACCCTCTATGCAGACCGATCACTTAACAACATCAAGTTGAGGACAGGCGCCCACAATCCGCTTCACGAGCCCGAAGTAACTGCTCGGAATTGGCTCCGCCGGCCACAGCCGGACAACCAAGTCCTTCATGTCTAGTTCGACCGCCTGGTGCAGTTCGACCAGCTGCTTCAGCTGATCGATAAAGGGCACCGGATAGTTCGGTGCCAAATACTGCGACCAGAAATCCCTCTGCGCAGACTTCTTCTCCTCGGGTTGGTAGAATTGGGCGGCATCTGATATGCTGCGAGGAAGATCCGCAAATGCCCCTAGAAAAATTAGAATTCAGCTTGCTGCTTAGAATTCTTCCCATTATGATGAGCAAATGGCTAAGAATACAGAAGGCCTTACCAGCCGCAACTTTTCGGGCCTCTTGAATGTCCCGTACAGCACCTCGGGCTTCTTCCCGAGCATCTTCCGCCACTTGGAGCGCTTGGGCGAGTTCGAATTCTTTCCCTATTAGACTCTGCTCCAAGCCCTCGCTTTTCTTCACAGCCTCATGGAGCTCCCGCTCAGCTCTGACAACCCTGGCCTCGTGTTTTTCACGAAGTGCCTGTTCGGCGGCAGCCTTCTCGTTGGCATCATCCACAACCTTCTTCAGTGCCTCATATTCGGCACTCGCTCCTAGGGCATACAACACACATACTTTTCAATAAGCACAATTACTTATTCGTGCCTACTGCAAGACAATGTTTCCACATACCTTGGTTATCTTCTATTTGCTTCCTTACACGGACAAGTTCTTCCTCGGCCCGTTCCAGGCTCCGCTTCAGTTCAGACACTTCCGCATTATGAGCGGCCGTCTTCTCCGCAGACGCCTGTGTTCAAACAAAGAGGTACACGTCATTAACATAAGTTCCCACGACAAGAGAGGATTTGATCCCCTGCCCGGCTCCCTCTCCTTCCCGGACAGTTCATCAGGGGCTACTACTCATATTATGACGATTCCTCAAAGGTTTCTTAGGAAACATACCTCAAAGGCCTTTATAAGGCCAAGGCAGGACTCGTTCAGCCCGCTCTCGGCGGATTGAATCTTTTCAACCACAGCACCCATAAGGGTCCGATGTTCATCGACTATAGACGCGTTCTTTAACACTGTCGATAGACCGCCTGGCAACTCTGCTTGAACAGAGGTTGCCGGCGGAGTAGGCATGCCTCCCACCGTTGAAGGTGGCTGCTTGCTCGATCCGGGAGCCTTAGAGGTCTCCTGGACCTTGTCCGGCTGTGGGCCGAACCCAAGATCGCCCCCGCTGATGGCACACTCAGGGGCCATCGCTCCCGTGTGTCCGGCTCCAGTGATAAGCCCTCCCTGGTCCGAGCCCCGTTGAGACGACACCTCAGTGTCGCGCTGGGACTTTGGGGAAGGGGCCTATGGAGGTGTCTCGCTCGCCAAGGCGTCCAAGCTCAGTGAATCCTCGGATGAGGACTGTCCGGCGCGAGACCTCGCCGGACTGTGCAAAATATAGCAACAGTTAAAACTACTATACCCAAAAACAATCCCGGATGCATATGTGTGTTCGGATTTTGTACACTTACGACTTCTCCAGGGGCTGGGCCCTGGGATCCCACTCCGGGCTGCTATCGGCAGCCATGGTGGATGCCTCTGGGAGGGAACCTTTTCTCCTGTTGGGAGATTCGGCCTCTAGGGACGAGGAAGCTACACGCTTCTTCCCACCTTCAGAGTAAGGCTCGTCCTCCTCTGCTTCTTCCTCTTTGTCTTCCGAAGAAGGAGCATCGCTTGAGTCTTCGGATTTTGCGTCCGAAGCCTCGCGGTGACGGAGGCCACTCCAGGTCTTCTTGACCTTCTTGGAGGCCTCCTTCTTTGGCGCCTCGTAAGGCGCGGGGACCAGCATCTTCGTCAGAAGAGGTCCGGCCGGTTCCTCCAGCAGCGGGGCCGGACAATGAATCCGCTTCACCTTCTTTATCCATCCCTGAGGTCACGACGAAACACTATTAAGATGTCTCCCTCATGACACGCCAACCGAAGCGTGGATGGACAGAGCGTGGCTGTAACTTACCGGGCTTGCAGCATGGGATAATTGATACCCACGGTCCTCGGCGGAGCCCGGCCACGATTTGACGGGCTTGAAGAGCACCTTCCAGATATCCTTGTGGGAGGATTTGTAGAACTCCTGAGGGAGTCCTGGACTAGGGGGTGTCCGGATAGCCGAACTATCATCTTTGGCCGGACTCCTAGACTATGAAGATACAAGATTGAAGACTTCGTCCCTTGTCCGGATAGGACTTTCCTTGGCGTGGAAGGCAAGCTTGGCGATATGGATATCTACCATTGTAACCGACTCTGTGTAACCCTAACCCTATTCGGTGTCTATATAAGCCGAAGGGTTTTAGTCTGTAGGACGAAAAACAATCATACCATAGGCTAGCTTCTAGGGTTTAGCCTCTTTGATCTCGTGGTAGATCTACTCTTGTACTACCCATATCATCAATATTAGTCAAGCAGGAGTAGGGTATTACCTCCATCAAGAGGGCCCGAACCTGGGTAAAAACATCGTGTCCCTTGTCTCCTGTTACCATCCGCCTAGACGCACATTCGGGACCCCCTACCGAGATCCGCGGTTTGACACCGACATTGGTGCTTTCATTGAGAGTTCCTCGTGTCGTCACCGATAGGTCCGATGGCTCCTTCGATCATCAACAACGATGCGGTCCAGGTAAGACCTTTCTCCGCGGACAGATCTTCGTATTCGGCGGCTTTGCCTGCGGCCAATTAAGCAGCCATCTGGAGCAGATCGAAAGCTACGCCCCTAGCCATCAGGTCAGGTTTGGAAGTTTAAACTACACGGCCGACATCCGCGGAGACTTGATCTTCGACGGATTCGAGCCACAGCCGAGCGTCCCGCACTGTCTCGATGGGTACGATCTAGCTCTGCCGCCGAACAGTGCCCTCGAGGCCGCACCAGTGCCCGCTCCGACCCTTAATCTGGAGCCGGTTTCGCCAATCGATGACGGTTGGTTGGACACCACCTCGGGGGCTGAAATCTCTATGGCGATCGAGCCGAACACCATCCCTGTCCGTCATGAAGCTCATGACTCCCAAGTGCCGGACTCCTCTCCGGACTCCGAACCTTCCGCGCCCCTGCCAGTCGAATCTGATTGGGCGCCGATTATGGAATTCACTACCGCGGACATCTGTCAGCACTCGCCTTTCGGCGATATCCTGAACTCACTAAAGTCTCTCTCTTTATCAGAAGAGCCCTGGCTGGACTACGGTCAGGAAGGTTGGGATTCAGACGACGAGGAAATTCAACGCCCACCCACCACCCACTTTGTAGCCACTGTCGATGATTTAACCGACATGCTCGACTTCGACTCCGAAGACATCGACGGTATGGACGACGATGTTAGAGACGATCAAGAACCAGCGCCTACAGGGCACTGGAAGGCCACCACAACTCACGATGTGTGCATGGTGGATACACCCAAGGGAAGCGATAGCGAGGAGCAACGGGACACTACAAAAAGTAATCCTACTGGAAAGCAGTCAAAACGGCGACATAAGCGCCGCTCAAAACCCCACCTCGACAAAGACAGCGCCCACACAGACCCATCCATAGAGCAGGGCGAGCCGGCCGACGACGAACATGCCATGGAGCAACCATCCGAACAGGATAACTTGGATAAACAACTCGTCCCCGGCAACGACAGCAGTCCGGACAATCTCTCGCCGGACATATCGTTGGAGGAGAAGAACCTCCACAGAGAGCTCGTCGCCACCACACGTAGCCTAAAAAAGCAGAAACGAAAGCTCAAAACAGCGGAAGACCCACTCCGAATGAGATGGAGCAAAGTACTCAACACCACAGACAAATATGGCGATAGCCGCCGAACAAAGAGCTACCCAAAGCGCAAACTACTGCCCGAATTCGACGAGGAGGCTGTAGAGCCCCCACGATCAAAGAACAAAGAGGCCGCCCGGTCGGATAGACGACCACGTGGCAAACATAGAGTGGCAAGCGGCGCCGCACACAAGCCGTCACGCGATCCGCATAAGGAATCACACCAAAAGAATGGCCCAGTCAGGTCTATCTACGGGCCAAGAAAGCAAGCTCTAGAAAGCAACACAGCGTGTCGAGTATTCGAACACCACGGCACACCAAAATATAGGGGCGCCGCACATCCCCTATGTTTCACCGATGAGGTGTTGGATCACGAATTTCCAGTGGGATTCAAACCCGTAAACATAGAGGCATGCGACGGAACAACAGACCCTGGAGTCTGGATCGAGGATTACATCCTGCACATACACATGGCCAGAGGAGATGACCTCCACGCCATAAAATTCTTACCCCTCAAACTCAAAGGGCCAGCTCGGCATTGGCTTCAAAGCCTTCCCGAAAACACCATTGGAAGTTTGGAAGAGCTCGAGGATGCGTTTCGGGCAAATTTTTAGGGGACCTATGTCCGCCCTCCGGATGCAGATGATCTAAGTCACATAACTCAACAGCCCGGAGAGTCAGCCCGGAAATTCTGGAACAGGTTCCTTACCAAAAAGAACCAAATAGTCGACTGTCCGGACGCCGAAGCCTTAGCAGCCTTCAAACACAACGTCCGAGACGAATGGCTTGCCAGATACCTTGGCCAAGAAAAGCCGAGAACAATGGCCGCATTAACAAGCCTCATGACCCGCTTTTGCGCGGGAGAGGATAGCTGGCTAGCAAGATGCAGCACCAGCGACCCAAGTACATCTGAGGTCAGTGATGGAAATGGGAAACCACGACGCAACAAGGACCAGCGCCGGACCAGGGGAAACTATCCGAAGAGCGCGACAGTCAATGCCGGATTCAAAAGCTCTCGGCAGAACAATAAAAAACTGCCCCGTAAGGATAATAGCGACGAGCTATCCAACTTAAACAAAATCTTGGACAAGATATGTCAAATCCACAGTACTCCCGGGAATCCTGCAAACCATACCCACAGAGATTGTTGGGTCTTCAAGCAGTCCGGCAGACTCAACGCCGAACACATGGGGCTCGACACGCCAAGTGAGGATGATGACGAACCACACAAGCAGAGCACCAGAAAACAAAAGAATTTCCCACAAGAGGTTAAAACAGTAAACTCACTTCACGTGATAAAAGGGAAAAACAGAGCGGCGCCCACTAAAATGCGCGCCGCACAGACTACCCTAGCGGAGTACCAACACCGGTTGTCAAAACCAATCACCTTCGACCATCGGGACTACTCGAAAGTATCCGAACGCAGGATGGACTGCCTTGATATTGGATCCTATAATCGACGGATTCCAATTTACACAAGTCCTCATGGACGGCGGCGATGACATAAACCTGATATATCAGGACACAATCCGAGGATGGGGATAGACCAACCAAAATTAGCCATAGCAACACTTCCTTTAAAGGAATAATGCTAGGCTCATATGCCCATTGTACGGGCTCCCTAACATTAGAAGTTATGTTCGGTTCATCCGACAACTTCCGTCGCGAAAAGTTAGTCTTCCATGTCGCCCCATTTAAAAGTAGCCATCAAGCACTATTGGGACGCGAAGCTTTCACCCGCTTTAACGCAATTCCGCATTATGCATCCCTTACACTTAAAATGCCCGGTCCACGAGGCATCATCTCATTAAAGGGAAACTCAGAGTATTCCTCGAATACGGAAAAATGTGAGACTGCCTTAACAGCCTCACACTAATACGGCTTTGCTGATCAAAGCATCTAAAGTAGGTCGTTCAGACCCCGGACATGGTTAGGCGAGTCCGGCATAAATAAACATGATGCTTACTAGCCGCGTAACCTCTTACAAGGGGCTCCACGCATGTTCAACAAGAGACAATAAAGCTCACTTTTATTCATTTTTTGAATCGTACTCTGTTTATTTCAAATTACATTTTTCGAACGATCTTTTTTCAACTAAGTTCCTCTCTTTTACAGATGAACGCCGTGCTATACCCGTCCAGGATACGGCACAACGGAGACAAAGGCGCAGACGTGCAGCAGGGAACCGTTGCAAGGATTCTTTTCAGATTAAGACCCTGCGTAAACCTTTCTCACTGTCTCTTGTTGTTATTCATCCCCCGGTCTCTTGTTATAACCAAGGAGGAGGCTGGCGTTTTGGCATCGGCGCGTCGAATTTTGCGAGTACACGGACACGGGGGCTTGTTATCAAGGGCATTATTCAGCCCACTTTATAAAAGACCGAATACCTTAGGGAGTGTTTGGCGTCTCGAGTTAGGCCTTATATGCATCAGCTCGAATCATGTCTTTGGTCAAATGTTGGGTTTGCGGCTCCTGTTTTGCTGCCTTACGTTCCGTTCTATCGGCTAACGGCACCGGAGAACTCTGCGATTGTGCCCGGCTCGGCCAAAGCGAGCACCTCGATGAAAGCCGGCTGGCTGTCATGATATAGCGAGAGCGGGTCAACCACTCGATGACCCACCGGAATGTTTAGAATTCCTCCGCATTAATGAAGGACCGTTTCCCGGTTAGGCATATACGCACCCCGAATTCGGGAGAGTGCGGTGCCTCCAGGGGCTATATAGTAGCCCCACCATCGAACTCCTATGGCTAAGTGAAAGTGATAAAGCATTATAGTCTGGTTGCCTAGTTTGCTACGCTACCACCTCCTTAATAGGACCAAGACGTTGGATTAAGTGTGAAAAAGCGCCTTCTTTGCAAACACCCTCGCACTATGTGCGTGGGGGCTGAAGCCGAAGACTGCCATCTTTCAGGTTATATATACATATACATCAACGGCCGCAAAGGGAGTAGTTTACTACTTGAACACACAAGTATAAAAAAGCTCTTATATTATATTGAAACGTTGTTTCATAAGTTACACATGTCATGCAAACATAACATCCTTCGAGCACTGCGTCACTATTAAACGAGCGCCCGGAAGAACTTCCTCAAAATAGTGCTCGACTGGTACTCGGCTTCCATCCGAATCTGGGGACGCAACGTCGGTGGCCTTCATTTCTGCCCAATATGTCTTGACACGGGAAAGAGCCATCTGCGCACCCTCAACGCACACCGACCGTTTCATTGCGTCGATATGCGGTACCGCACCAAGGAACTGCTGCACTAAGCCAAAATAACTCTTCGGCTGAGGTTTCCCCGGCCACAAATGAGTCACGACATGCTTCATGGCAATTCCGGACAATCGATTCAGCTCGGCCCATTCGGCCAACCGATCGGATAACGGAAGAGGATGCTCTGGAATATGGAACTGCGACCAAAACAGCTCTTCCCTTCTGTGCCCCTTCTAGCCTCGGAAGTGCTCGATCGCGTCCGCGGCACTCGCCGCTAAATCCAGATAAGCATCCTCCGAACTCCACAACCAGTCCAACTGAGCATACTTCGGATCCGTGAACTTCCTCCGCAGCAGAAAAGGCTTTCCAGCAGCAACATCCACAGCCTGACGCAGCTCCTCCTTTTGCAGCTCTCATTGCGGGCGGGCATCCTTGGCCCGGCGGTGGCCTTTTGAGGTCCTCTTGCTCCGCAGCGTTCTTTTCAAGAACCCATAGCGGTCGGTAGCATTCTTCAACTTTATGGCCATATCAGCCATTTCCTCTTTGCTTCGGCAGTGAGCAGCCCGTTCGGCTTTTAGCTCTTCGGCCGCCCTTAAAGCGGCTGCATTACTATATCTGGCTTGCTCTTTAGCTCGGGCGAGTTCCGCCCGCAGCTCCTCCACAGCAGCGGCACCACCTGCATTAAGCATACAAGTAGTAAGGCACGGGCGTCAAGCTCCCTTACCGAGCATCCGCGAAGAAGTCGCATACCTTGTGACTCGTCAAACCGCTTATTGACAAGCGCGATGTCCGCATCTGCCTCGTCAAGTTGCCGCTTTAGTTCGGCAAATTCATCGATCCGCTGGCCATGGGCGCCCGCCACCTATTTAGGAGCGGCGATATGTTATAATCGAGATTATGATCCTTGCACGCTGTCAATTTTGCCAACATACCGAGTCTCAGGGGCTACTATCTATACAGGGCGCATTCTATATGCATAACTCTCAGAAGGTACATCATTTTTGCGTACCTCGAACCCCGTCAGTAAGCTTCTGTCGGCTTCATGCAATCCGCTCTCAGCGGATGCAATTCTTTCAATCACCGTACCTATTAGCGCACGGTGATCTTCTGAGATAGCCGCTCGCCCGAGCAGATCCTTTAGCTCCTCCGACCGCACGCCCGTTGGCGCCGGACCTTCCGGCCCCGCCGGACTCGGGGAAACCCTCCGCGACGACACCTCAGGGTCGTCCGCCTCGCATGAAGGTGCGACAGGTGGAGGCGTTTCGCTCTCCATCATCTCCGAAAGAAGATCCCCCGAAGACGAGCTCTGCTGAGAAGGGCTGAGATCCGAACTACAAGGTATAATTTCGGTTATCTTCAGAAATAAATACATGGATGTCCCTTATTACAAGACCCCTTCTTTTTACTTACGGCTCGCTGGAGGGCTGATCCCCTTGGGGAAATAGTGCGGCTAGGGTACTTCCCAGCGCCGGACTCTCTGACGAAGATTTCTTTCGCCTCTTTGAGGCCTTGACCTCCGGATCTTCCGAAGCGGTCCTCTTCTCTCCTTGGAGGGTGCGGCTTTCGATCCCTCCTTCCTTGAAAGCCTCCTTCATGGAGGCAGTTGCTTCTGCGCTCCCCCCTTCGCCTTCTTCAAAAGGCGCGACCTTCAGCATCTTGGTCAGCACGGGATCCGGCATGGTCTATGGGAGGGGAGCCGGACACCTTATCAACTTTGCCTTCGCTATCCACTCCTGTTCGAGAAACAGCTCCTTTAAGGGCAAGTTTATGATAAATGAACGAACAACCTGTCCGGGTACAGGACTACTTACTTGAGGATCTGGGCAATTGTAGCTTAGTCCTGCGTCCTCAGTCAGGTCCGGACACTTCTCTTGTGATCCGAAGAACAGTTTATACATCTCCACGGGCGTCGTACCCATAAAATGTTGGAGAGCTCGTGGTCCCTCCGGATTAAATTCCCACAGACGGAGGGGGCGACGTTTGTAGGGCAGAAGGCGCCGAATCAACATAACCTGCACCACTACGACCAGATTGACCTCTCTTTCTTGGAGGTCTTGAATACGGCCCTGCAACAGAGGAACGTCCTTGGACGGCCCCCAGTCGAGCCCCTTGTTGACCCATGACGCCAGCCGCTGTGGTGGACCTGAGCGGAATGTGGGAGGCGCCACCCATTTGGTGCCCCTGGGAGCGGTGATATAGAACCACTCCCGTTGCCACAAACCAAGCTCCGCCGGAAAAGAGCCCTCGGGCCACGGAGCATCAGCGCACTTGCTTATGATAGCCCCTCCGCACTCTGCCTGTTGCCCCTTCATCATCTTCGGCTCCACCTTAAAAGACTTGAGCCACAATCCGAAGTGAGGGGTAATGCGGAGAAAGGCTTCACATACGACAATGAATGACGAGATGTGGAGGATGGACTCCGGATTCAAGTCATGGAAATCCAGCCCATAATAAAACATGAGCCCCCGCACAAAGGGATCCGTCGGGAAGTCTAAACCCCGAAGGAAGTGAGATACAAACACCACGCTCTCGCCGAGCTCGGGAGTGGGAATGACCTGCCCTGGGGCAGGCAGCCTATGCGAAATCTCGCTGGTTAGGTACCTGGCGTTTCGCAGCCTTAGCACATCCTCTTCCGTAATGGAAGAAGGCATCCACCGGCCGTGCTGGTCGGAGCCGGACATCGTCGAAGGTCCGGAGCGCCTGAATCAGAAGCTTTGGGTGTTGGAACTCGATGCTAGAGGCGGATTCGATTGAGATTGAAAAAAGAGGGCCTTGGTCTCGTTATAAAGAGGTTGAATACCAAGAGCCCTCCCCGTGGTCGATTGGGACTCGCCTTCGATAGAGGAGGCATGCCAACGGGCAAGGTTGGGTTACCCACGTCCGTATTGATGAGAATCCCGGAATAAGGGGGCACGATCTACGCTTTGATAAGACGTGCCAAGAAAACCACCTCGCTAAATGCGCTGAGGTGGGATAGTAAAAAACGATTCGAATAAAGGCCTGGCCGTGGTGTGATGTCATGCCGCGGAATAAGTCAGCAGATCTGTGCAAAAATTATTCTCTCTACGGTAGTATGTGGAACTTGTCTTGCACAGCCGGACACTATCCTTGTGTTCAAAACATTCTATGAAGTACTCGGAGGAGCAACCCGCCTTGCAATGCCGAAGACAATATGCGCGCCGGACTAAATGCGTCATTGAAGCCTGGTTGTGGGAGACTCTTGAGGAGTCTGGACTAGGGGTGTCCGGATAGCGAACTATCATCTTTGGCGGACTCCTAGACTATGAAGATACAAGATTGAAGACTTCGTCCCTTGTCCGGATAGGACTTTCCTTGGCGTGGAAGGCAAGCTTGGCGATACGGATATGTAGATCTCCTACCATTGTAACCGACTCTGTGTAACCCTAACCCTATTCGGTGTATATATAAGCCGAAGGGTTTTAGTCCGTAGGACGAACAACAATCATACCATAGGCTAGCTTCTAGGATTTAGCCTCTCTGATCTCGTGGTAGATCTACTCTTGTACTACCCATATCATCAATATTAGTCAAGTAGGAGTAGGGTATTACCTCCATCGAGAGGGCCTGAACCTGGGTAAAAACATCGTGTCCCTTGTCTCCTGTTGCCATCCGCCTAGACGCACAGTTCGGGACCCCCTACCCGAGATCCGCCAGTTTTGACACCGACACCTCCTGAAGGGATTGGTGCTCGCTTGGGTCGAACTCCCACAGAGTGCAGGCTCGGCGCTGACAAGGGAGAACCAAGTGAACTAGCATCACCTGGGCCATGTCGACGAGTTTGACGTCCCTGTCAACCAAACTCTGGACGCGCGTCTAGAGCAATGGCAGCTCATCGGACAAGGACCAGTTTGGGCCCTTCTTGGGCCAGGAAGTGAGCCGCAGTGGAGCTCCGGATCTGAACTCAGGAGCTGCAGCCCACTTTTTGCCGCGTGGTTCGGTGATATAAAACCACTGCTGCTGCCACTCCTTGACGGAGTCATTGAAAGCGCCCTTTGGCCAAACGACCTTGGGCATCTTGCTCACCATGGCGCCGCCGCACTCGGCGTGTTCGCCACTCACCACCTTGGGCTTCACATTAAAAATCTTCAGCCACAGGCCGAAGTGAGGTGAGATCCGAAGAAAAGCCTCACACACGATGATGAACGTCGAGATATTGAGGAAGTAGTTGGGGGAAAGATCATGAAAATCAATCCCGTAGTAATACATGACTCCGTGAACAAATGGGTGCAGGGGAAACCCAAGCCCGCGGACAAAATGGGGAAGGAACACGACTCTCTCGTGAGGTTCCGGAGTGGGGACGACCTGTCCCGCCGGTGGGAGACGGTGGCGATCTTCGGGCGGATACCGGTGTCCGGGCTTCTTGATATCCTTCTCCCGGACAGTACAGGCCATCCATCTGCCTCCTCCTCTGAATCCGTACATCTTTGGAAAGCCTCTCTTTGGTTGAAAAGAAGAGTGCTTGGGCGTTAGGGCTCGAAAAGAGGGGAATGAGCTAGCGGAAGGAGAAAGGCGTAGGTAAAGAGAAAGAGGCCTTGTCTCTTTATAGGGGCGGTAAGTACTTTTTGTGCCTCCCCACTTGCCTGGTGGAACCCGTTTGCCTCCCGCTCACCGCGATTAGCGGTGCGGTTGGATTACCCATACCCGTATTGATGAGAATCCCGTGATAAGGGGACACGATCTCTGCTTTGACAAGACGTGTCAAGGAAACCGCCTCGCAATGTGCACTGTGGATGGTTGTGCGAAAACGGTTCGAATGATGACCCGACCGTGATGACACGTCGCGTTGCCTAAAAAGTTGTCAGCGGATTGCATTTGTGAAATACCATTCTCTCTACGGTGGCATGTGAAGATCATCTTGTGGATCCGGACACAGTTCAAGTGTTCGATAATTACCTTGGAGTATTCGGAGGAGGAACGCGCCCTGCAATGCCGAAGACAAGACTGCGCGCCGGGCTCATCGTCATTGAAGCCTGGTTCAGGGGCTACTGAGGGAGTCCTGGATTAGGGGGTATCCGGACAGCTGGACTGTATACATCATCCGGACTATTGAAGCGTGAAGATACAAGACTCAAGACTTCGACCCGTGTCCGGATGGGGCTTTCCTTGGCGTGGAAGGCAAGCTTGGCGATTCGGATATTATATTTCCTTCCTTGTAACCGACTCCATGTAAACCCTAGCCCTCTCCGGTGTCTATATAAACCGGAGAGGTTGGTCCTTAGAAGGCCGATCACAATTACAATCATACCATCATAGGCTAGCTTCTAGGGTTTAGCCTCTTCGATCTCGTGGTAGATCTACTCTTGTACTACCCATATCTTGAATATTAATCAAACATGAAGTAGGATTTTACCTCCATCGAGAGGGCCCGAACCTGGGTAAACATCTGTGTCCCTTGCTTCCTGTTACCATCAGCCTAGACGCACAGATCGGGACCCCTTACCCGAGATCCGCCGGTTTTGACACAGACACCCGCGTCAAGGTGCAGTGGGCGAAGATGTACGCCGTCAAGCTCGCGACCGAGGGACTGCCCGCGAGCAAGGAGCACCGCACGCCCAAGCGGTATTTTGATGATGTCCTGAAGGGATCCCGCATCGTAGAGGGCCAGTGTTCAAAGGACATTATCTTTGAACGAAGTCATTCATGTTATCCCTTCCTATATTATGAAACAAAGCCGTTATGTAATATAATATTTGTTGTTTTAAAATTCTACCTCCTGTGCGGCCGTTTTGTTAAATCTGAGAGTTGGCCAGTCGTTGGCTTCGGCCCCCACGTAGGTAGTACGAGGGTGTTCGGGATGGAATCTAAACACTCTTGATCCAAGAGTTTGGTCCTTGAAGGAGGTGGTTAGCGCAACGAACCAGGCAATCGGACTATGTGGCTTTATCACCCTCACTTAGCCATAGGAGTTTGACAATAATAATGTAGGAGCAGCCCCTAGTTAGTATTTAATACGGACTAGGGTGCTGTAGACACCTGATCGGGTAGAGGCCGATTCGTCGCATAATGCGGAAAAATCGCAAAAGATTTTTAACCTCCGAATAGCTGACCAGCTCTCGCCGCATCATGACAGTCAGTTTTCGGCTTTCTCTACTGAGGTGTTTTCTCAGATAAACCAGAAACACAATCGCAATATTTCTCCCTTTACTACCTTAGCCGATAGGACGGAACGTAAGGTAGCAAGCACAGGAGCCGGGCAACCCAACTATTGACCAAAGACATGATTCGGAGCCGATGCATATAATGCTAACTTCGGGGTGCCAAACTATACTATAAAAATTGTTCGGACTTTGTTGCCGTAGTATGGAGCACAATGAAGCCCCTGGATAATTAAAGCGTACCAAAGTGTACAGGTGCAATCAATAAGAATAACGAAATAAAAAATGAAGTAGTAAGCTAGTGCCACATAAGTTGGGCCACAAACTGTTTCCATTATAATTTGATTAATACGTCAAAGCATATTTGTACAAATAGTGCGATAAGCAACATGGGTATTTAACATGCCAAGACCGGGGGGGGGGCGCTGCTTGCGGGTCCTGAAAACAGGTAGAATGATCATCAAGAAGAACATCTAGAGATTCCCCGCACATCTGTGATGTTTTCCGCCTTAGTATATCCATCCTTCGAAAGGACCGATGATCAGGCCGTCGGGAGGGGCCTGTAGAGAGGAAGCCTGAAAAGGAAAGAAAAGAAAAAGGGAAAGCATGTGTGCCCAGGCTAGGTTAAGCCGTATTATGGGACACCGTCTAGTCATGCCTCCATCTCTGCCCATGGTATTTTGAGTGTGTAGTTATGTACGCGCGGTATGTACACCGCCATTTGGTCGGGACTGAGACGGAGGCCAAATTACTAGTCTAACTCCTAACAAGCTGGACTGTCATGCTGCAGAGTGGTCCGGACTCGTTTGACAGTGTCCGGGAGCTTGGCCGCTGAATTAAAGTTCTGCTTGATAAGGCTGCCCTGTACTTCTGCTGCCAGAGCCGCGGTGTGCTCCTCGGTACGGAGGGAGCGGTCCGTGTTTCCATTGACTGTTATGACACCGCGTGGTCCATGCATCTTGAGTTTGAGATAAGCATAGTGTGGCACCGCATTGAATCGAGCAAATGCAGTTCGTCCGAGCAGTGCGTGATAGCCACTGCAGAAGGGGACGATGTCAAAGATCAAGTCTTCGATTCGGAAGTTGGCCGGAGATCGGAAGACAACTTCCAATGTGATTGAACCCGTGCAGTGGGCCTCTACACCTGGTATTACTCTTTTAAAGGTAGTTTTTGTGGGCTTGATCCTTGATGGAATGATACCCATGTTGCGGACTGTATCCTGATAGAGCAGGTTGAGGCTGCTGCCACCGTCCATGAGGACTCGCGTGAGGTGGAATCCATCAATGATTGGGTCAAGGACCAGCGCGGCCGAACCGCCATGACGAATACTGGTCGGATGGTCCCTGCGATCAAAGGTGATCGGGCAGGACGACAATGGGTTGAATTTTGGGGCGACTAGCTCTATCACATAGACATCCCTGAGCGCACGTTTGCGCTCCCTCTTGGGATGTGGGTAACATATATCATGTTCACCATTTTAACATGGGGAGGGGGACTTCTTCTGTCCCCCTATGTTCGGTGGACGCGGCTCCCCATCGTCGTCCTCACTCTGCGACCCCTTCTCCTTGTTCTTGACATTTAACTTGCCGGCCTGTTTAAAGACCCAACAGCTTCTGTTGGTATGATTGGCTGATTTATCAGGGGTGCCGTGGATCTGACATGGACGATCTAGTATGCGGTCCAAGCTGGATGAGTCCGGATTGTTTCTTTTAAATGGCTTCTTCTGCTGGCCGGATTTGGAGCCACTAAATCCGGCGTTGACCGCCGTGTCATCGGTATTATCACCGTTGTTTCGACGCTTGTGCCTATTGCGTCGGGGCTTGCCACTGCTATTTCTGGCTTAAGAGGTGCCATGGTCGCTTGAGTTGTTATTGCTACGGGCTAGCCAGCTATCTTCTCCCGCGCAAAAGCGGGTCATGAGTGCTGTGAGGGCTGCCATGGACATCGGCTTTTCCTGGATTTAGGCAAGGCCCTTGTAGGCAAGGCCTTCCGTAAGGATTTTATTGGCCGACGACCCGGGCAGATGCTCAGGACTTAGTCCAACGATGCGTCGGATGCCAGCTCTTTGCTAATCAGAGCCACATGCCACCCACCACCCTCAAAACTATACCCATCACCTGGCCCTTCGCGGTCTGGGGGCTTGACATGGTCGGACCCCTTAAAGGGGGAACCCACAAGCAAAAATACCTACTGGTCATGGTGGATAAATTCACCAAATTGATAGAGGCCAAGCCTGTCAAGACGGCCGAATCCGGACCGGTGATAGACTTCATATCAGGGGTCGTACACCGTTACGGTGTCCCCCACAGCATCATCACTAATAGCGGCACGGACTTTACGGCCGATGAGGTCAAACTCTGGTGCAAAACCATGGGCATTAAGCTCAACTACGCCTCAGTCTATCACCCTAAAACTAATAGTCAAGTTGAGCAAGCAAATGGTCTAATTATGAGCGGCATCAAACCCAGATTAGTGCGGTCCCTCAAGGAATCTAACACGCACTGGGTAGAGGAGCTCGACTCCGTACTCTAGGGGCTGCGGACCACTCCGAATCGCACGACCGGATTCACACCATTCTTTATGGTATACGGTGCAGAGGCAGTTCTGCCCTGCGACATAATTCATGACTCACCTCGCGTGCGCATGTACGAAGAAAGAGAAGCCGAGCTCGATCGGCGGGACAATTGGGCGCCTTGGAGGAGGAGCGGCGTAGCAAAAGCCCGTTCGCATTCTATCAACAGCAGGCTCGAAGATATCAAAGAAGAAATGCGGGCCAAAACTTACAATGTTGGCGAGCTAGTTCTACACCTACGGACAAGAAAAGGACAAACTAAAGCCCAAATGGGAAGGTCCCTTTATCATCGACCAAGTCGACCGTGGAGCGTACCGTGCGGGAGATGCATCGGATAACCGACTCGAGCGAACCCATGGAGCGCAGCACGTCTCCGAAGATTCTCGCCTAGCGCGGATTCTGAGTTCGTCTCCTTCCTCTGTCCATATTTTACATTTTAGTTGTCTTCTATTTTTCTCTCTCCCTCCTTTTTTCATTCAAGCCTTGGAAGGCTCGTTAGCGCATTGTTCGCACACCCTTGACGCGCTATCCATGCTCGTTGTACCTGGGGGCTTCTTGCACAGAAGCTTAATTATAAGGGCTTCATGCCCAATACATGTGTCACACTTCCGCATGTACCTTTTATTCGCCATTATATGCATCGATATGACTTAAGTTTTGGCCAAGCTGGGTTGCTGGCTCTGTGCTTACCCCTCGTTCCCGATTGTTCGGCTAGGTGGTAAAGGAGCACCTCTGCGATTATTCTTGTGGGTCAGCCGGATGTGTACCTCAAACTGGGTGAAGCCGAAAGCTAGCGTTCTTAAGAGAATATTCGGTCGGTGAACTAAAAGAAGATTTCTTACCTATTTATTTATCTGCCCCTAGATGTTTTTCTGCTTTTTTCGCAGTCCGGACATGCACTTTAGGGCATGCCATCCAGGGAAAGGAACCCCTAACGGAACTATTCTCCCTGGAAGATGTTTCACACTAACCATGTAATATAACATAACAAGTTGGGCACTTATCTGATAAAGCACTAATGACCCCTACGCCTGGTCTCCACGCATGCCCCGGTTTTCATATAACCGCGAGAGTATTCGGACACACTCTGGACTATCGGGTCCCGAGGTTGAAGCGAAAAGGTCCACTAAGACAAACGATCTACAATCCGGCTAGAAGGCATTTTACATGTCACTTAAAATTACATAGTAAATTTGACTGATTGTATTCCTCTTCTATACCATCTAACATGATGTCTAGTTTACAGTCCTGCTGGGAATACTTTGCGGCCAATTCCACCTGGCCGTACACTAAGCTCACAGGGATCTCCTTCCCATCTGGCCCCACAGGTCCGACCTCGGCCATGTGGTTTGGGTCAGCCTTCGTGTACCGCGTCTTCACCATGGCCCAGGCCTCCCTGGCGCCTTGACGGCAGGCCGATATCTTCCATAACCAGAAGCACCGCCGCGCTCCCTGGAGCCTCTCTGCAAGCTCCCCAAGGCCTTCGGGCAGGGAGACAGATGGCCACAAGTCCTGGGCGACACCTTTCATCACCTTCCTGTTGGGGAACGTAGTAATTTCAAAAAATTTCCTACGCACACGCAAGATCATGGTGATGGCATAGCAACGAAAGGGGAGAGTATTGTCCACGTACCCTCGTAGACCGAAAGCGGAAGCGTTATGACAACGTGGTTGATGTAGTCGTACGTCTTCACGATCTGACCGATCCAAGTACCGAACGTACGGCACCTCCGAGTTCAGCACACGTTCAGCTCGATGACGATCCCCGGGCTCCGATCCAGCAAAGTGTCGGGGATGAGTTCCGTCAGCACGACGGCGTGGTGACGATGATGATGCTCTACCGGCGCAGGGCTTTGCCTAAACTCCGCGACGATATGATCGAAGTGGAATATGGTGGAGGGGGGCACCGCACACGGCTAAGGAACAATCCGTAGATCAACTTGTGTGTTCTGGGGTGCCCCCCTGCCCCCGTATATAAAGGAGCAAGGGGGAGGGGGCGGCCGGCCAAGGGAGGGCGCGCCAGGGAGGAGTCCTACTCCCACCGGGAGTAGGATTCCCTCCTTTCCTAGTCCAACTAGGAGACCTTCCATGTAGTAGGAGTATGAGAGAAGGAAAGGGAAGAGAGAAGGGAAGGAAGGAGGGGGTGCGGCCCCTCCCCCTAGTCCAATTCGGACTAGGCCTTGGGGGGGCGCGCGGCCTGCCCTAGGCAGCCCCTCTCTCTTTCCCGTATGGCCCAATAAGGCCCAATACTTCTTCCGGCGAATTCCCGTAACTCTCCGGTACTCCGAAAAATACCCGAATCACTCGGAACCTTTCCGAAGTCCGAATATAGTCGTCCAATATATCGATCTTTACGTCTTGACCATTTCGAGACTCCTCGTCATGTCCCCGATCTCATCCGGGACTCCGAACTCCTTCTGTACATCAAAACTTATAAACTCATAATAAAACTGTCATCGTAACGTTAAGCGTGCGGACCCTACGGGTTCGAGAACTATGTAGACATGACCTAGAACTATTCTTGGTCAATAACCAATAGCGGAACCTGGATGCTCATATTGGCTCCTACATATTCTACGAAGATCTTTATCGGTCAAACCGCATAACAACATACGTTGTTCCCTTTGTCATCGGTATGTTACTTGCCCGAGATTTGATCGTCGGTATCCAATACCTAGTTCAAGCTCATTACTGGCAAGTCTCTTTGCTCGTTACGTAACGCATCATTCCGTAACTAACTCATTAGCTACATTGCTTGCAAGGCTTTTAGTGATGTGCATTACCGAGAGGGCCCAGAGATACCTCTCCGACAGTCGGAGTGACAAAACCTAATCTCGAAATACGCCAACCCAACATGTACCTTTGGAGACACCTGTAGTACTCCTTTATAATCACCCAGTTACGTTGTGATGTTTGGTAGCACCCAAAGTGTTCCTCCGGTAAACGGGAGTTGCATAATCTCATAGTTACAGGAACATGTATAAGTCATGAAGGAAGCAATAACAATATACTAAACGATCAAGTGCTAGGCTAACGGAATGGGTCATGTCAATCACATCATTCTCCTAATGATGTGATCCCGTTAATCAAATGACAACTCATGTCTATGGTTAGGAAACATAACCATCTTCGATCAACGAGCTAGTCAAGTAGAGGCATACTAGTGACACTCTGTTTGTCTATGTATTCACACATGTATTATGTTTCCGGTTAATACAATTCTAGCATGAATAATAAACATTTATCATGATATAAGGAAATAAATAATGACTTTATTATTGCCTCTAGGGCATATTTCCTTCAGTCTCCCACTTGCACTAGAGTCAATAATCTAGTTCACATCGCCATGTGATTTAACATCAATAGTTCACATCTATATGTGGTTAACACCCATAGTTCACATCGACATGTGACCAACACCCAAAGGGTTTACTAGAGTCGATAATCTAGTTCACATCGCTATGTGATTAACACCCAAAGAGTACTAAGGTGTGATCATGTTTTGCTTGTGAGATAATTTTAGTCAACGGGTCTGTCACATTCAGAGCCGTAAGTATTTTGCAAATATCTATGTCTTTAGCTAATTGCTCCCACTTTCAATATGTATCCAGATTGAGACTCAGAGTCATCTAGATTAGTGTTAAAACTTGCATCGGCGTAACCCTTTACTTACGAACCTTTTTCACTTCCATAATCGAGAAACATATCCTTATTCCACTAAGGATAATTTTGACCGCTGTCCATTGATCTACTCCTAGATCACTATTGCACTCCCTTGCCAAGCTTAGTGGTAGGGTATGCAATAGATCTGGTACACAACATGACATACTTTATAGAACCTATGGCTGATGCATAGGGAATGACTTTCATTCTCTTTCTATCTTCTGCCGTGGTCGGGTTTTGAGTCTTACTCAATCTCACACCTTCTAACACAGGGAAGAACTCTTTCTTTGACTGTTCCATTTTGAACTACTTCAAAATCTTGTCAAGGTATGTATTCATTGAAAAACTTATAGAGCGTCTTGATCTATCTCTATAGATCTTGATGCTCAATATATAACAACTTCACCGAGGTCTTTCTTTGAAAAACTCCTTTCAAACACTCCTTTATGCTTTGCAGAATAATTCTACATTATTTCCGATCAACAATATGTCATTCACATATACTTATCGAGAAAGGCTGTAGTGCTCCCACTCACTTTCTTGTAAATACAGGCCTTTGCAAAAGTCTCATATAAAACCATATGCTTTGATCAACACATCAAAGCGTATATTCCAACTCGAGATGCTTGCACCAGTCCATTGATGGATCATTGGAGCTTGCACATTTTGTTAGCACCTTTAGGATTGACAAAATCTTCGGTTGCATCATATACAACTCTTCTTTAATAAATCCATTAAAGAATGTAGTTTTGACATCCATTTGCCGATTTCATAAAATGTGGCAATTGCTAACATGATTCGGACAGACTTAAGCATCGCTACTGTTGAGAAAATCTCATTGTAGTCAACACCTTGAACTTGTCGAAAACCTTTTTGTGACAAGTCGAGCTTTGTAGATAGTAACTTTACTATCGTTGTCCATCTTCCCTTGAAAATCCATTTATTTAACATGGCTTGCTGATCATCGAGCAAGTCAATCAAAGTCCATACTTTGTTCTCATACATGGATCCTATCTCAGATTTCATGGCCTCAAGCCATTTCGCGGAATCTGGGCTCATCATCGCTTCCTCATAGTTCATAGGTTCATCATGGTCTAGTAACATGACTTCCAGAACATGATTACCGTACCACTCTGGTGCGGATCTTACTCTGGAAGACCTACGAGGTTTGTTAGCAACTTGATCTGAAGCTTCATGATCATCATCATTAGCTTCCTCACTGATTGGTGTAGGAATCACAGGAACTGATTTCTGTGATGAACTACTTTCCAATTCGGGAGAAGGTACAATTACCTTATCAAGCTCTACTTTCCTCCCACTCACTTCTTTCGAGAGAAACTTCTTCTCTAGAAAGGATCCATCTTAGCAACGAATTACTTGCCTTTGGATCTGTGATAGAAGGTGTACCCAATAGTTACCTTTGGGTATTCTATGAAGACGCACTTCTTCGATTTGGGTTCGAGCTTATCAGGTGAAAACTTTTTCACATAAGCATCACAACTCCAAACTTTAAGAAACGACAGCTTAGGTTTACTGTTAAACCATAGTTCATACTGTGTCGTCTCAACGGATTTAGATGGTGCCCTATTAAACGTGAATGCAGCTGTCTCTAATGCATAACCCCGAAACGATAGTGGTAAACTGATAAGAGACATCATAGATCGCACCATATCCAATAAAGTGCGGTTACAACTTTCGGACACACCATTATGCTGTGGTGTTCCATATGGCGTGAGTTGCGAAACTATTTCACATTGTTTTAAATGAAGACCAAACTCGTAAGTCAAATATTCATCTCCACGATCAGATCGTAGAAACTTTATTTTTCTTGTTACGATGATTTTCCACTTCACTCTGAAATTCTTTGAACTTTTCAAATGTTTCAGACTTGTGCTTCATTAAGTAGATATACTCATATCTGCTGAAATCATCTTGTGAAGGTCAAAAAATAACGATACCTACCACGAGCATCAACACTCATTGGACCGCATACATCAGTATGTATTATTTCCAACAAGTCAGTATCTCGTTCCATTGTTCCGAACAACAGAGTTTCAGTCATCTTGCCCAAAAGGCACGGTTCGCAAGCATCAAATGATTCATAACCAAGTGATTCCAAAAGTCCATCTTCATGGAGTGTCTTCATGCGCTTTACACCGATATGACCCAAACGGCAGTGCCACAAATAAGTTGCACTATCATTATTAACTTTGCACCTTTTGGCATCAATATTATGAATATGTGTATCACTACGATCGAGATCCAACAAACTATTTTCATTGGGTGTATGACCATTGAAGGTTTTATTCATTTAAACCGAACAACAATTATTCTCTGATTTTAAATGAATAACTGTATTGCAATAAACATGATCAAATCATATTCATGCTCAAAGCAAACGCCAAATAACATTTATTTAGGTTTAACACTAATCTCGAAAGTATAGGGAGTGTGCGATGATGATCATATCAATCTTGGAACTACTTCCAACACTCATCGTCACTTCCCCTTCAACTAGTCTTTGTTTATTCTGTAACTCCTGTTTCGAGTTACTAATCTTAGCAACCGAACAAGTATCAAATACTCAGGGGCTACTATAAACACTAGTAAAGCACACATCAATAACATGTATATCAAATATACCCTTGTTCACTTTGCCATCCTTCTTATCCACCAAATATTTGGAGTAGTTCCACTTCCAGTGACCATTTCCTTTGCAGTAGAAGCACTCAGTTTCAGGATTTAGGTTCAGCTTTGGGCTTCTTCGCGGGAGTAACAACTTGCTTGTCATTCTACTTGAAGTTCCCTTTCTTTCCCTTTGCCATTCTCTTGAAACTAGTGGTCTTGTCAATCATCAACACTTGATGCTCTTTCTTGATTTCTACCTTCATCGATTTCAACATCACGAAGAGCTCGGGAATCGTTTTCGTCATCCTTTGCATACTATAGTTCATCACGAAGTTCTACTAACTTCGTGACGGTGACTAGAGAATTCTATCAATCACTATCTTATCTGGAAGATTGACTCCCACTTGATTCAAGCGATTGTAGTACCCAGACAATCTGAGCACTTGCTCACTAGTTGAGCGATTCTCCTCCATCCTTTAGCCATAGAACTTGTTGGAGACTTCATATCTCTCAACTCGGGTATTTGCTTGAAATATTAACTTCAATTCCTGGAACATCTCATATGGTCCATGACGTTCAAAACGTCTTTGAAGTCCCGATCTTAAGCCGTTAAGTATGGTGCACTAAACTATCAAGTAGTCATCATATTGAGCTAGCCAAACGTTCATAACGTCTGCATCTGCTCCTGCAATAGGTCTGTCACCTAGCGGTGCATTAAGGACATAATTCTTACGTGCAGCAATGAGGATAAACCTCATCTCACGGATCCAATCCGCATCATTGCTACTAACATTTTCAACATAATTTTCTCTAGGAACATATCAAAATAAACATATGAAAGCAACAACGCGAGCTATTGATCTACAACATAATTTGCAAAATACTACCAGGACTAAGTTCATGATAAATTTAAGTTCAATTAATCATATTACTTAAGAACTCCCACTTAGACAGACATCTCTCTAGTCATCTAAGTGATCACGTGATCCAAATCAACTAAACCATAACCGATCATCACGTGAGATGGAGTAGTTTTCAATGGTGAACATCACTATGTTGATCATATCTACTATATGATTCATGCTTGACCTTTCGGTCTCCGTGTTCCGAGGCCATATCTGCATATGCTAGGCTCGTCAAGTTTAACCTGAGTATTCCGCGTGTGCAAAACTGGCTTGCACCCGTTGTAGATGGACGTAGAGCTTATCACACCCGATCATCACGTGGTGTCTAGGCAAGACGAACTTTGGCAACGGTGCATACTCAGGGAGAACAATTTTTAGTGAGAGATCATCTTAAAATGCTACTGTCAATCAAAGCAAGATAAGATGCATAAAGGATAAACATCACATGCAACCAATATAAGTGATATGATATGGCCATCATCATCTTGTGCTTGTGATCTCCATCTCCGAAGCACCGTCGTGATCACCATCGTTACCGGCGCGACACCTTGATCTCCATCGTAGCATCGTTGTCGTCTCGCCAACTATTGCTTCTACGACTATCGCTACCGCTTAGTGATAAAGTAAAGCAATTACATGGCGTTGCATTTCATACAATAAGCGACAACCATATGGCTCCTGCCGATTGCCGATAACTCGGTTACAAAACATGATCATCTCATACAATAAAATATAGCATCACGTCTTGACCATATCACATCACAACATGCCCTGCAAAAACAAGTTAGACGTCCTCTACTTTGTTGTTGCAAGTTTTACGTGGCTGCTACGGGCTGATTAAGAACCGTTCTTACCTACGCATCAAAACCACAACGATAGTTTGTCAAGTTGGTGCTGTTTTAACCTTCGCAAGGACCGGGCGTAGACACACTCGGTTCAACTAAAGTGAGAGAGCAGACACCGCCGGTCACCTTTAAGCAACAAGTGCTCAAGCGGTGAAACCAGTCTCGCGTAAGCGTACGCGTAATGTCGGTCCGGGCCGCTTCATCTCACAATACCGCTGAACCAAAGTATGACATGCTGGTTAGCAGTATGACTTATATAGCCCACAACTCACTTGTGTTCTACTCGTGCATATGACATCAACGCATAAAACCAGGCTCGGATGCCCTTTGTTGGGGAGCGTAGTAATTTCAAAAATTTCCTACGCACACGCAAGATCATGGTGATGGCATAGCAGCGAGAGGGAGAGTATTGTCCACGTACCCTCGTGAGACCGAAAGCGAAGCGTTATGACAACGCTGTTGATGTAGTCGACGTCTTCACGATCCGACCGATCCAAGTACCGAACGTACGGCACCTCCGAGTTCAGCACACGTTCAGCTCGACGACGATCCCCGGGCTCCGATCCAGCAAAGTGTCGGGGATGAGTTCCGTAAGCACGACGGCGTGGTGACGATGATGATGCTCTACCGGCGCAGGGCTTCGCCTAAACTCCGCGACGATATGACCGAGGTGGAATATGGTGGAGGGGCACCGCACACGGCTAAGGAACGATTAAGTAGATCAACTTGTGTGTGTCTGGGGTGCCCCCTGCCCCGTATATAAAGGAGCAAGGGGAGGCGGCCGGCCAAGGGAGGCGCGCCAGGAGGAGTCCTACTCCCACCGGAGTAGGATTCCCTCCTTTCCTAGTCCAACTAGGAGACCTTCCATGTAGTAGGAGTAGGAGAGAAGGAAAGGGAAGAGAGAAGGGAAGGAAGGAGGGTGCGGCCTCCCTAGTCAATTCGGACTAGGCCTTGGGGGCGCGGCCTGCCCTAGGCAGCCCTCTCTCTTTCCCGTATGGCCCAATAAGGCCCAATACTTCTTCGGCGAATTCCGTAACTCTCCGGTACTCGAAAAATACCCGAATCACTCGGAACCTTTCCGAAGTCCGAATATAGTCGTCCAATATATCGATCTTTACGTCTCGACCATTTCGAGACTCCTCGTCATGTCCCCGATCTCATCCGGGACTCCAAACTCCTTCGGTACATCAACACTTATAAACTCATAATAAAACTGTCATCGTAACGTTAAGCGTGCGGACCCTACGGGTTCAAGAACTATGTAGACATGACCTAGAACTATTCTCGGTCAATAACCAATAGCGGAACCTGGATGCTCATATTGGCTCCTACATATTGTACGAAGATCTTTATCGGTCAAACCGCATAACAACATACGTTGTTCCCTTTGTCATCGGTATGTTACTTGCCCGATATTTGATCGTCGGTATCCAATACCTAGTTCAAGCTCATTACTGGCAAGTCTCTTTACTCGTTACGTAACGCATCATTCCGTAACTAACTCATTAGCTACATTGCTTGCAAGGCTTTTAGTGATGTGCATTACCGAGAGGGCCCAGAGATACCTCTCCGACAATCGGAGTGACAAAACCTAATCTCGAAATACGCCAACCCAACATGTACCTTTGGAGACACCTGTAGTACTCCTTTATAATCACCCGATTCACGTTGTGACGTTTGGTAGCACCAAAGTGTTCCTCCGTAAGCGGAGTTGCATAATCTCATAGTTACGGGAACATGTATAAGTCATGAAGGAAGCAATAGCAATATACTAAACGATCAAGTGCTAGGCTAACGGAATGTGTCATGTCAATCACATCATTCTCCTAATGATGTGATCCCGTTAATCAAATGACAACACATGTCTATGGTTAGGAAACATAACCATCTTCGATCAACAAGCTAGTCAAGTAGAGGCATACTAGTGACACTCTGTTTGTCTATGTATTCACACATGTATTATGTTTCCGGTTAATACAATTCTAGCATGAATAACAAACATTTATCATGATATAAGGAAATAAATAATAACTTTATTATTGCCTCTAGGGCATATTTCCTTCACTTCCGAACCTGTTCGTGCAGTTGTAAGAGCTCGGGAAGAAGGTCACCCGTAGAACCGGGCATTTCCTCTGCAGGACGGCCTGTGAGCATACCTACAGACATAACTCTGTTAGTTGACTTCCTCGCCGAACTCTTTTTTCAAAGTTCGTTTAAGCACTTACTAAAAATGCCGCGTCGAAGCCGCCGATTCTCCTTAACGGAGTCAGACAGCTGGGCACGAACATCCTTTAGCTCCTCACCCAGCTGGGTGTTGGCATCTTGGAGATTATTTTTCTCCTGCCTCACCCTCGTAAGCACGTTCTCGCCGGCCTTTAACCGGCACAAGAGTTGTTGCTTGTCCGGATCTACCCCGGTGCCATCTGCAATGTCATTGTCAGATCTATACACACGCCGCACTTCATAACATACTTATCTTTTAAAAGTGTATGTTACCAGAGGGGGTATCCTTAGCTTCTCCTGTCGTGGCTTGTGCGGCCTCAAGTTGGGCTTTGCACTCTTCAAGCTCCTGGGACAATTGGGTATTCTTTTCTGTAAGATCCTGCACAATAAATGATCCTTAAATCAGTTATTCTAACTATTTTAAGTCTCGGGGGCTACTGGTATATATAACCATCAAATTTTCTCACCCTTATGTCTTTCACATACTGCTCCATGGCTCTGGCTAGACCATTTTGAGCAGCACGGAGGTGCGCATCTCCCGAATTGAAGGCATCAAATGCCTCTTGGGAGAAACATGCATCACGAAGAACAGTCCGGCGACGCCTGTGATTCATGGCACTCTCCACCTCGGAGTTGGTGGCGGACAATCTGTCGGCATCCTCTGTCGGAGGAGCGTCCGACGCACGCCTAGTGTTCGCCTCGCCCGGGCCTGGCTTTGAAGCTGGCTGGCGAGGCTCGATTGGCATCCTCTCCGGATATAGTCCGCGGCGCTTTTTCCTGAAAAGAGCGCGGCGCTAGCATGCCTTCGGAATAAAACCTGGGAATAAGGCGACCGCCATACCGTTCGCGCGGCGCTTCATCCGGACCGCGCCGTTTTAGCTTTCTTTGGCCGTGCTGCCCCTTGTTGGCTGGCCACCGCAGGCTCGGCCTTCCGCCTCAAGGGCTCCCCCTGCAGAACGCCATTGATATATGGTGGTCAAAGATAAGCACGGAGGGATCATTTCTAAAGTATTGGGACTTCGGTCTCAATTACCTGTGAGGCTGGAAATATTCCGGGGTAATCAGCCGTAATGGCAACCAAGGCATTGTCGATACTCAGTTGGTAAAATACCCCATCGATCAGCTCCACAGATATGTCCGGATCCTCTTGGGAGGCCGGATCGAGGGACCGTTCTGGATCCTCAGGTTGTGGAGGTGGGCTGTTTATATCCTTTACGGCCCGGCGCAATTCCTACGTCAAAATCACAAAATAAGGTACTTAACTATGGGAATATGGAACGGATGGGCACAAAGAAATGTCCGCTTACCCATCTTGGAGGATTGTTCATAGAAAACCCGTCCTAAGGATTGACGCGAAGAAATTCTTCCTCTTCTCCCTTGTACAATGCGGACAAGATCTTCATCAGATCGGCGACCGATCCCGGCCCCTTACGGCCATGACGGGTGGCATCATCCTCCTAGTTGAAATCCCACATGGGGTGGCCCCTATACTGGAGCGGCTGCACTCCCCGCATAATGCATGTGGCCATGACCCCGATCGTGGTTGAGGGAGTCCCCGATTAGGGGGTGTCCGGATAGCCGGACTACCGTCATCGGCCGGACTATCATTTGCCGGACTATCATCATCGACCGGACTCCAAGACTATGAAGATAGAAGATTGAAGACTTCACCCCGTGTCCGGATGGGACTTTCCTTGGCGTGGAAGGCAAGCTTGGCGATACGGATATGTAGATCTCCTACCATTGTAACCGACTCTATGTAACCCTAGCCCCCTCCGGTGTCTATATAAACCGGAGGGCTTTAGTCCGTAGGACAACAATCACAACAACCCTTACAATCATACCATAGGCTAGCTTCTAGGGTTTAGCCTCCTTGATCTCGTGGTAGATCCACTCTTGTAAACATCCACAATATCAATATCAATCAAGCAGGACATAGGGTTTTACCTCCATCAAGAGGGCCGAACTGGGTAAACATCGTGTCCCTTGTCTCCTGTTACCATCCGCCTAGACGCACGTTCGGGACCCCTACCGAGATCCGCGGTTTTGACACCGACATTGGTGCTTTCATTGAGAGTTCCTCGTGCCGTCACCGATAGGAAGGATGCCTCCTCCCGTCTTCAAGGACGGTATCTTCACCAAAGGAGCCTTGGCCGCCGGCCAAACTATCCGGCTAGGTGGTTTTCTTATGACCGCCTGTCCGGCCATCGTTTGACAACGACCTCTCAAGTCGTCAAAAGCAATCTTCACGTCAGCTCGGAATTCGCCGGCGGCTGGATCAATAGAGCTCTCGTCCGTAAGCGAGCTCTTGGATCGCATCGCCGCTGGAGTCGCCACGGACTACGATCAGATTGTGCTTAAACCCGATCCGGGAGAAATTAACTCTCCCAGGTCACCCACCACGTTGCGATGGTAGAGGAACAATCTTGCGACGCTTCTCTGTATTGAAAACTAGTCATGTCCGGATCCCGAACCCCTCATGCGGATTCAGCGGAGGGACGGGCTTCGATCAAACACTGAACTTAAAGTCGGGCATCGGACCGGACTCGTTGGACAACGCCCGAAATCAAGCTTCAAAATTGGAAACTTCGGCCTTCGAGCCTGAGATGGGTAGGGTTCGGACTTAGTTCCACCCACCGCCCGGACTTATGCGATCTAACTCTAATTCGGCAAGAGCCCGCCGAGACAAGACATCACTCTTGGGCAGATTCCTCTCTGGTTATGGACAGGATAAAGGACTGCCGAGAGGAAAACGCAATCTCGGTCTTACGCAATAATTGCACGGACAAGGGAATCCTAAACGCCATAAGTCGCGCGACATTACGCGCCGCTGACTTGGAGACCATCGTACAAAAGTATCTTGTGCGATGGAGAGCGCTGAAAACCGAAAGTAAATTTTGGGATAATCCGGTCCCGAATACATCCCTAGTCCGGAACCAAAGGGTGCATCATTATCAAGCACCGGGCTGAATACCAAAAACCAAAACCCCTAAAGGGTGCGGAACCGTCTTGGAGGGTTGGCTAAACGGACCTGCAAAATTCATAGCACGAGGGCGCCACTCCAACTCATAGCCTTCGAGCATGTTGGATACTATGGCAGGTGGCCAAAAGTGGCGAGGAGCTTCTAGCTCCAGAATCCCAGCCCAGCAACACCAGTACGGTGTTAACAATCTTCGAGACTTTCGCATCCAATAACATGCGAAAACGACAACTCCGCAACCTTGCCGAAGTCTACCAAGTAGCAACAATAAATCCATGGAGCGACACGGCTATTACCTTCAATGCCAGTGACGAACCTAAATTCCGAACTGCCCGGGCACCAGCCGCATGGTCCTCAGCCCAATAGTAGACGGATTTCGCCTTACTAAGGTACTCATGGATGGCGGCAGCAGACTAAACCTCATCTATGAGGAAACCCTCCGAAAAATGGAAATAGACTGGAACCGCATTGAGCGAAGCAGCACAACCTTTAGAGGAATAATCCCCAGCCGGGAAGCATGCTGCACAGGAAAAATCACGCTGGACGTAGTGTTCGGCTCGCCGGACAATTATAGGTCCGAGGAGGTCACGTTTCAAGTGGCCCCATTCAGCAGCGGATATCATGCTCTATTAGGACGAGAGGCATTCACAATTTTTCAAGCTATACCCCATTATGGGTACATGAAGCTTAAAATGCCCGGTCCCAACGGAATTATCACTCTCGCTAGTGATCCGGACATAGCACTCCGCGCCGAAAACAAGACAGCCGCACTAGCCCTCGAGGCACTATCCGAAGCCCTAGCGGCCGAGGAACTCACCGCGATGCGCTCCACGGTGAACAGGGACAATGTGATACTTGATAAAAGATACAAGTCCACCTCTTTTAAACCAGCGGATGAAATAGTCAAATTCAGGTCCACCCAACGGACCCCACGAAGGCGGCCTCCATCGGGCACAATTGAACCCCGATGTAGACGCTGCTGCGAAATTCGCCGGAAAATTGGGACATTTTGCACGGCACCCATCGGATATGCCGGAATCCCACGCAGATTGGCGAACACAGCCTAAACATCCTAAAAGGATTCAAGCCATCAAACAGGCTCTTGACGATTTTCGAACCCAAAAGACATGCAATGGGAGAAGAGCTAGCCAAGCTCTTGGAAGCGGATTCATCGAGACATCAAGCACCGGATCGGCTAGCAAACTTGGTGATGGTACCAAGAAGGACAAATCTTGGCGCCTATGTGTCGATTTCAAAGACCTAAATAAGGCCTGCCCAAAGGACCCTTCCCCCCAAGATCGATCAAATCATCGATGCCACCGCAGGCACGATTCATTGTGCTTCACGGACGATACTCGGCTATCATCAAATCAAGATGGCAGAAGCGGATCAAGCTGCAACAGCATTCATTACTCCATATGGACCATTCTGCTTCAACACGATGCCCTTCGGACTTGAAAACGCCGGCGCAACATATCAGCGCATGATTCAGACATGTCTGGCTATCCAGATCGGCAAAATAGTAGAGGCATATGTGGACGACGTAGTCGTCAAAACCAAACACGTCGAAACTCTAGTAGACGACTTGAGGCTCACATTCGACAGCCTCAGAGCATATGACATCAAGCTGAATCCGGAAAAATGTGTTTTCGGCGTACCAGCTGGAAAGCTGCTGGGCTTCATCGTATCCGGTAGAGGAATTGAAGCAAACCCAGCCAAGATCCGAGCTCTGTCACAACTAGATATCCCAAAAGACCTCAAGCAAATACAAAAATTGACCGGATGCGTAGCGGCTCTAAGCCGCTTTATCTCCCGTCTAGGAGAAAAGGCATTACCCCTCTATCGCCTCCTCAGGCCCACCGAACACTTCGAGTGGACGGATGCTGCCACCGCCGGACTCGAAGAAATAAAGGCCATATTGGCAACAAATCCGGTCATGCCTGCGCCCAACCTGGGCGAACCAATGTTGTTATACATCGCAGCTACGCATCAAGTTGTAAGCGCGGTACTCGTCGTCGAACGAGAAACAGAAGGGCATAAATTCCCTCTTCAAAAACCAGTATACTACGTATCCACTATGTTAACCCCTTGCAAGTCCCGTTACCCGCACTATCAGAAGATAGCGTACGCGGTGTTCATGGCATCCCGGAAGCTCCGACACTACTTTCAAGAGTGTTCGATAGCAGTGGCCTCTGAAGTACCACTTAACGACATTATAAACAACCGTGACGCGACGGGCAGGATTGCAAAATGGGCCATTGAGCTCTTACCATTTGATATATCTTACAAACCTCGGCGAGCTATCAAGTCTCAAGTTTTGGCTGACTTTGTCGCTGAATGGACGGCGAACTCCCTAAAGAATCGGCGCATACTCCAATTGGATTATGCGCTTCGACGGCTCCAAAATGTTAGCGGATGGGGGCTGGCGTCGATTGGCGTCCCCAACCGGAGACACAGTCCAATCGCATTTCAGATAATGTACACGGACTCTAACAACTCAGCGAATCGAGGCCCTTTACGGTCTCCGGATGGCAATCTCCATGGGCATTCAACGCCTAGAGGTGCGCGGGACTCAAACCTCGCAATATCCCAAATAAGCGGAGACTTTGGCGCCAAAGATCCGAAAATGGCAGCATATCGCAATGCTGTCCTCAAAATGTTAGCCGGTTCGAAGGACTTGAATTCCATCCGTCACCGGGATAATAACCAAGCGGCCGACGTCTTGCACGCATTGGCGCAAAAGCGCGACGCTGTCCCTCTAACATCTTCCCGAGCGGCTCTTCAAGCCATCCGTACTATGGGAAGAGGAGTCGGAACTAACAATCCGGAACAAGCCGCACCAACGGCGATCCAGCCGATGACATAACACCTTCCGCCTACGACATAATGGCAGTAATTGCCCGTGGACAGAACCATTCCTCGCCTACTTGCTTAGGTAGGAGCTTCCGAAGACCAAAATGAGGCCCGCTGCATTATCCGCGATCAAAAGGCTACAAGGTCTATGAGGAGAACTTTATAAGAAAAGCACAACTGAGTCCTTCAAAGGTGTATCTCCAAGAGGAAGGGCGAAACCTCTGGCTGAAATTCATGCCGGACTAGGCGGACACCACGCCGCAGCTCGGGCCCTTGTAGGAAAGGCATTCCGTGCAGGATTTTCTGGCCGACGGCTCGGCAGATGCCGGGACTTAGTCCAAAGATGTGTCGGTTGTCGCTCTTTGCTAATCGAGCCATATGCCACCCACCGCCCTCAAAACTATACCAATTACCTGGCCGTTCGCGATGCTGGGGCTTGACATGGTTGGACCACTTAAAGGGGAACCCACAAGCAAAGGTACCTATTGGTCATGGTGGATAAATTCACCAAATGGATAGAGGCCAAGCCGGTTAAAGCGGCAGAGTCCGGACCAGTGATAGACTTTATATCCGGGGTAGTACACCGTTATGGTGTCCCCCACAGCATCATCACCGATAACGGCACGAACTTCACCGCCGACGAGGTTAAATCATGGTGCAAAAATATGGGCATCAAGCTCGATTACGCTTCAGTCTATCATCCTCAAACCAACGGTCAAGTGGAACGAGCAAATGGTCTCATAATGAGCGGCATCAAACCCAGACTAGTGCGGTCCCTTACGAAATCTGACGCCTTTGGGTAGAGGAGCTCGACTCCGACTGGGGCTGCGGACAACGCCTAACCGTACCACGGATTCACACCATTTTTATGGTGTACGCGGTAGAAGCAGTTTTGCCTGCGGCATCATTCATGACTCACCTCGAGTGCGCATATGCGAAGAAAGAGAAGCCGAGTTGGATCGGCAGGACAGCTTGGACACATTGGAGGAAGAGCGCGGCGTCGCCAAGGCTCGTTCGCATTCTATCAATAGTAGGCTCGAAGATACCAAAGTAGAAATACGGGCCAAGACTTACAACGTTGGCGAACTGGTTCTCGCTTGCCGGACAAGAAAAAGGACAAGCTCAAGCCCAAATGGGAAGGCCCTTCATCATTGATCAAGTCTTGACCGGCGGGCGTACCGTCTCTGAAATGCATCGGATAACCGACTCGAGCGAACCCATGGAGCGCAGCCCGCCTCCGGCGATTCTATGCCTAGCGCCGGACTAAGAGTTGTTCCCCTTCCCCCGTCCAAATTTTTTTTTACTTATTTCAGCTGCCTTTTGTTCATCTTTTTTTTCTCAAACCTATTCATCCAAGCCTTAAAGGGCTTTACCCGCGCAACGTTCGCGCACAATTGATGTGCTACCGCACTCATTATACACGGGGCTTCTTTACGGAAGCTTAATTATACGGGCTTTATGCCCAGCACATGTGTCAATCCTCCACATGTACCTTTTATTCACCATTATATGCATCGATATGACTTAAGTTTTGGCCAAGCTGGGTTGCTGGCTCTGTGCTTACCCCTCGTTCCCGATTGTTCGGCTAGGAGGTAAAGGGAGCACCTCTGCGATTATTCTTGTCGGGTCACCGGATGTGTACCTCAGGTGGGTGAAGCCGAAAGCTAAGCGTTCTTAAGGGAATATTGGTCGGTGACTTAAAAGATGATTTTTATCCACTTATTTATCTGCCCCTAGATGTTTTCTGCTTTTTTCGAGCAGCCGGACATGCACTTTAGGGCATGCCACCCCAATGGAAAGGAACCCTTAACGGAACTATTCTCCCGGAAGATGTTTCTTACTAACCATGTAATATAACATAACTAGTTGGGCACTTGTCTGATAAAGCACTGATGACCCCTACGCCTGGTCTCCACGCATACCCCAGTTGTTTCATAACCGAAAAGGTATTTGGACACACTCCGGACTCTAGGGTCCCGAGGTCGAAGCGAAAAGGTCGGCAAAGACAAACGATCTACAATCCGGCTAGAAGACATTTTGTATGTCATTTTACAATACATTGTCAAATCGACTGATTGTATTCTTCCTCAATCCCGTCTAACAGGTTGTCTAATTTACAGTCCTGTTGGGAAAATTTTGCAGCCAACTCCACTTGGCCGTATACTAAACTCACAGGGATCTCCTTCCCATCGGGGCCCACAGTCCGACTTGCCATGTGGTTGGGATCCGCCTTCTTGTACCAGCGTCTTTACCATGGCCCGAGCTTCCACAGCACCTTGGCGGCAGGCGAAATCTTCCATAAATGGAAGCGCTGCCGCACTCCTGTAGCTTCTCCGCAAGCTCCCAAGACCCTCGGGTATGGAGAAGGCGGCCATAACGCTGGATGGCGCCTCTCATAGCCTGCCGAACTTCGTTCGATCGGTTGCAACAATTGGAAGTTGATCACCCGTTGTTACGGGCATCTCCTCCATGAGGCGACACTGTGAGCATACCTACGACATATTACATCAAATTGACTTCCTCGCCGAACTCTTCTTTTCAAAGGAGTTCGCTCAAGCACTTACTATATATGCCGCGACGAAGCCGCTGATTCTCCTTAACGGAGCCCGACAGCTCGGCCCGAACGCCTTTCAGCTCTTCTCCAAGCTGGGCATGGGCATCCTGGAGCTTGTTCCTCTCATGCTGCACCTTATGCAACACCCTCTCGCCGGCCTTTAGTTGGCGCAGAAGTTCTTGCCTGTCCGGATCTTGTCCGGCAGCACCTGCAACGTCATTTTTTAGACTTGCGCAAAGGCCAAACTCTACTTATCCTTCTAAAATAATGCGTTACCGGGAGAGGTCCTTGCGTTTCCTCCTGCGCGCTGAACAATGCGGCCTCAAGTTGGGCCTTGCACTCTTGCAGCTCCTGAGACAGTTGGGTATTCTTCTCGGTAAGATCCTGCATTTCATATGATCCTTAAATCAGTTAATATAACTACTTTAAGTCTCGGGGGCTACTGGCATATATAAACGTTAAAATCTCTTACCCGTATGTCTTTTACATACTGCTCCGTGGCTCTGGTAAAACTATCTTGAGCGGCACGAAGGTGCGCGTCCCCCGTGTTAAATGCATTCAACGCCTCGGGGGAGAAGCACGCGTCACGAAATACTGTCCGGCGGCGCCTGTGGTACAGGGCATTCTCCACCTCAGACTTGGTGGCGGACAGTCTTTCGGCATCCTCTGTCGGAGGAACGTCCGGCTCGCGCCTTCGCCGCCTCCCCCTCTGGCGGGTGGGGAGCCCGGCTGGTAGAGGCTGGATTGACAACTTCCACGCCCGTAGTCCGCGGACGCTTTTTCCCTATAAAAGTCATGAGCACTCAAGCGCTTCCTAGGAGCGTTGCTCTAAAAGTAAGGAATTGTGAGCTACACCTTTGCGGCGGCGCTTCAGTCGCGCCGCGCTCCTCTTCCGCCTACCGGTCCGGACTGGCCCTTGTTGGTCAGCCACCGCTGGCTCGGCTTCTCACCCGGGACACCTCCCTGCAGTGCCATCATGTACGGTGGTCGAGAAATAAGCAAGGAAGGAATAGCGGTGTCGGGGCTTCGCCGCAATCACACGGGAGCCGGTTTAGTCCGGGTAGTCGGCCGTGATGGCGACTAAAGGATTATCCATGCTGAGCTGGTGGAACACCCGTCGATTAGCTCCACCTTTATGTCCGGATCCTCTTGGGGCGGATCCCGGGATCTCTCTGGATCCTCAGGCTGCAGAGCCGGACTTAGCATTCCCTCCACAGTCCGGCGCAGTTCTTGCGTCGAAAGAATGACACAATGTGAGAAACTTAAGTTTCAAAAGGCACGGGTCGGACACGCTGAGTGTTCACTTACCCAAGGCCGTGGATTGTTCATGGAAAACCCATTTAACGGGTTAAATCAAGGAAATCCTCCTTCTCCCCTTATCTGGCGGACAAGATCGTCACGGATCTTGGCCGATTCCGGCCCTTTGCGGCCATGATGGGTGGCATCATCCTCCCCGTTGAAATCCCACATGGGGTGGCCCCTATATTGTAGTGGCTGCACCCCCCGCGTAATGCATGTTGCCATGACTCCGATCATGGTCAACCGGGCATGGGCCAGTAACCTTATTCGGCCCATCAGATAATGGACGCTCTTGTCTTCCTCCAGTCGGGGGCTCCGCGGACGCCAACTAATGCGTTTCTTCAGAGGAGCATTGCTGAACTCCGGGAGGCCGATCCGAACAGGGTCCGGCAGCGGAGCGTCTTCTATATAAAACCATTCGAAGGCCAGTCTTCGGCGCCTTCTTAGGGGTTCGGATGGATATCCGGTCCCGCAATCGCCATATTTGGCGCCGCCCACTTGATATATGGACCCCTCGTGAGAGCGGGAACAAGGCAAAACAACCTCTTCCATAGCGCGAAGTGGGGCTCGATGCCCAGGAAAAGCTCGCAGAAGAGCTCGTAACCCGCGATATGCAGGATTGAGGCGGGCGTGAGGTGATGGAGCTGGAGTCCGTAGAACTCCGAGAGCCAGCGGAGGAATGGATGTCTGAAATCCGAGCCCCTTATTAGATAGGGGACGAAGCATACCCGCTCCCTTTGTTGGGATTAGGGGTAACCTATGCTAGCTTCCCACCTTTGTAGGTGGCAAGCCCGGCTCGAACGGAACCATGAAGGCGGAGGAGATATCCCCCATTTGGAGCTTCACCAGCTCGTTGTGCGAAACAGAGCATCTCCTCCAATCTCCTGGCGAAGGGCTGGGAGTGCGAGAATAGGAGCCGCGTTGACGGTCCATGATGGAATGGATTCTTGGTCGAAAGCGCTCCGATGAGTATTTGCGAGAGGAAGATGGTGATTTGGATCTGGATTCTTGCCTCCCTTATAGGTAGATTATTCGCACAACTAGGGGGTAAAACATAAAAGACACCCTGGCTTTTCACATTCGCATGACGCGTGGAAGAAGGCCCTTATTGGGCGTGGAAGCCAAGACGCGCAACATTGATGAGGAAGCTGGACACTGTTCGGCAGGTACATGGAACTTAAAGGAGAACCCGCCTTGCAACGCCGAAGACTACACGCATCTGGACTTATCGTCATTGAATCCTGGTTCGGGGCTCTTGAGGAGTCCGGATTAGGGTGTCCGGATAGCGGACTACCGTCATCGGCGGACTATCATTTGCGGACTATCATCATCGACGGACTCCAAGACTATGAAGATAGAAGATTGAAGACTTCACCCGTGTCGGATGGGACTTTCCTTGGCGTGGAAGGCAAGCTTGGCGATCGGATATGTAGATCTCCTACCATTGTAACCGACTCTATGTAACCCTAGCCCCCTCCGGTGTCTATATAAACCGGATGGCTTTAGTCCGTAGGACAACAATCACAACAACCCTTACAAATATACCACAGGCTAGCTTCTAGGGTTTAGCCTCCTTGATCTCGTGGTAGATCCACTCTTGTAAACATCCACAATATCAATATCAATCAAGCAGGATGTAGGGTTTTACCTCCATCAAGAGGGCCCGAACCTGGGTAAACATCGTGTCCCTTGTCTCCTGTTACCATCCGCCTAGCCGCACAGTTCGGGACCCCCTACCCGAGATCCGTCGGTTTTGACACCGACAGTGGTCAATCCGGAATGAGCCAACAACCTTATTCGGCTCATCAGGTAAAGGACGTCCTTGTCATTCTCCCTCTGGGGGCTCCGAGGACGCCAACTTAGGCGTTTCTTCAGAGGAGCATTACTGAACTCTGGGAGGCCGATCCTAACAGGGTCCGGCAGGGGGACGTCTTCTATATAAAACCATTCCGAAGGCCAGTCTTCGGACGCCTTCTTCGGGGTTTCGGATAGATATCCAGTCCCGGCGATGAGCCATAGTTCGGCTCCGCCCACTTGATATATCGACCCCTCCTAAGAACAGGGTACGAGGCAGAACAACCTCTTCCACAGCACGAAATGATCCTCGATGCCCAAAAACAGCTCGCAAAGGGCCACGAAGCCCGCAATATGCAGAATGGGGGCAGGCGTAAGGTTGTGCAACTGGAGGCCATAGAACTCCAGGAGCCCCCGGAGAAACGGATGAATTGGAAATCCGAGCCCTCTTATCAAAAAAGGGACAAGGCATACCCGCTCTCCTCGGGAGGGACTGGGGACGCTCTCCGCTTGTTTTCCGCCCTTATAGGTGGCGAGTCCGGCTCGAACCGAAACCATGAAGGCCGGGGGAAGAAACCCCTTGGTTTGGAGTGTCACTAACTCGATGTGCGGGACGGAGCATCTATCCCAATCTCTAGGCTGAGGACTAGGAGGGCGAGAGGAGGAGCCGCGTCGACTGTCCATGATGGAATGGGTTTCTGTCAGATGCGCTCCGATGAAAGCTCACGAAGGGAAGGGGGTGTGATTTGGATCTAGATCCTCGTCCCTTATATAGGCAGCTCATTTGTGCAGCTAGGGGATAAATGTAAAAATACCCTGGTTTTCGCATTCATTCAACACGTGGAAGATAGCCATTATTGGGCGTGGAAGCCAAGGAGCGTGATGTTTACAAGAAGCCGGGCACTATTCAAACAGGGACACAGGATTTGGAGAAGAACCCGCCTTGCAATGCCGAACACAATCTACGCGCCGGACTCATTGTCATTGAAGCCTGGTTAGGGGCTCTTGAGGAGTCCCAGTTAGGGGTGTCAGATAGCGGACTATGACCTTTGGCGGACTCTGGACTATGAAGATACAAGATTGAAGACTTCGTCCCGTGTCCGGATGGGACTTTGCTTGGCGTGGAAGGCAAGCTTGGCGATACGGATATGTAGATTTCCTACCATTGTAACCGACTCTGTGTAACCCTAACCCTATTCGGTGCCTATATAAACCGGAGGGTTTTAGTCCGTAGGGCGAACAACAATCATACCATATGGTTTTTAGTCCGTAGAGCGAACAACAATAAACCGGGCTAGCTTCTAGGGTTTAACCTCTCTGATCTCGTGGTAGATCTACTCTTGTACTACCCATATCATCAATATTAATCAAGCAGGAGTAGGGTTTTACCCCCATCGAGAGGGCCCGAACCTGGGTAAAAACATCGTGTCCCTTGTCTCCTGTTACCATCCGCCTAGATGCACAGTTCGGGACCCCCTACCCGAGATCCGCCGGTTTTGACACCGATAATTATGAAAGGTGGCTTTGCCACAAATACGATGTCAACTACATGATCATGCAAAGCAATATGACAATGATGGAGCGTGTCATAATAAATGGAACGGTGGAAAGTTGCATGGAAATATATCTCGGAATGGCTATGGAAATGCCATAACAGGTAGGTATGGCTGTTTTGAGGAAGATATATGGTGGGTGTATGATACCGGCGAAAGGTGCGCGGTATTTGGAGAGGCTAGCAATGGTGGAAGGGTGAAAAGTGCGTATAATCCATGGACTCAACATTAGTCATAAAGAACTCATATACTTATTACAAAAATCTACAAGTTACCAAAGCAAAGTATTACTCGCATGCTCCTAGGGGGATAGATTGGTAGGAAAAGACCATCGCTCGTCCCCGACCGCCACTCATAAGGAAGACAATAAATAAATAAATCATGCTCCGACTTCATCACATAACGGTTCACCATACGTGCATGCTACGGGAATCACAAACTTTAACACAAGTATTTCTCAAATCCACAACTACTCTACTAGCATGACTCTAATATCACCATCTTCATATCTCAAAACAATCATAAAGAATCAAACTTCTCATAGTATTCAATGCACTTTATGTCGGATTTCGGGTTCCGGCAGACCCTTAAGGTTCGAACCCTGGAGTGCGCGCGGAGATCCAACCCTCCACCGTCTTGTACCTCGCCGAATCGCAGGGACCTAAACTACTAGCAAGAACAACACAAGAGGCATAAGATTTATACTAGTTCGGGCCACCGTTGTGGTGTAATACCCTACTCTAGTTTGTGGTGTGGTGGATTGCCTCAGGGGCTGATGAAGAACAGATGAGGGAAGAACAGCCTCGCGAGGGTGCATTCTTGGTGGAAGCGATGAACTGCTAAGTGGTGTCCGTCGCTCTAGCTTGAGGATCGGGTCTCTATCTCTCTCTGGATTCCAAAATGCCAGCCGGGAGCAGAGGCTCTACTATGGTGGCTAGCTCTACTTATATAGGCGAAGGCCCTGGGCCTCTTCCCAAATATTGAGCGGGAAGGGCGCCAACAATTAGCCATTTGAAGGGGAACAGCGGGTACACTTATCGACTAAAGTTGGTCCTCGCCTGCCAAAGGCTCTGGTGATGACGCCTACTTGGGCTCCATGATGACTCCCTTCCAGCCGTTGGGGCTGGTCTTGGTCTTGTTGCACCGAAACGGATGCCTTTGCTTGATGATCTCGCCTGCGCTTGCTCCCTTTGCACCAAAGAGGAAAGGAGGACATCTGCGGGCTGGCGCCTGGCCGGGCGCCCTTGGTCGTCATGGCTTGCGTCACGGGCACCTCACGAGGTACCCTTCCTTGAACTCTCCGCCTCCTCGTGAGCCAGCCTGACGAGGCCGTGCCTGAGGAAGCTCCTTGTCGCCGGTCCCGCGAGGCTTGGCCCCTCGTGAGGGTCTTGAGCTTGCGCTGATGAAGATGGGTTGTCCTAGGCCTCCTTTGAGCCACGCCGCAGGCCGCAGGCAGGCAAGTCTGGGGACCCCCGTTCCCAGAACGCCGACACTTTATATGAAAGTTTTTATTATATCCCTCTTGGATGCCCATCATATTAGGACTAAATTCATAACCAAAGAAAATTACCATGATGTTTAAGACTCTCAAAATAATATAAGTGAAGCATGAGAGTTCATCTATTTCTTCAAAATAAAACTTCCGTCGTGCTCTAAAAGATATAAGTGAAGCACTAGAGCAAATGACAAACTTCTCCAAAAGATATAAGTGAAGATCAATGAGTAGTTGAATAATTATGTAACTATGTGAAGACTCTCCCATTCAGATCTTAGTATTTTATTCAAACAGCAAGAAAATCTAAAGAAAATAAAATGACGCTCCAAGCAAAACACATATCATGTGGTGAATAAAAATATAGCTCCAAGTAAGTTACCGATGAATGAAGACGAAAGAGGGGATGCCATCCGGGGCATCCCCAAGCTTAGGCTCTTGGTTGTCATTGAATATTACCTTGGGGTGCCTTGGGAATCCCCAAGATTAGGCTCTTGCCACTCCTTATTCCGTAGTCCATCGAATCTTTACCCAAAACTTGAAAACTTCGCAACTCAAAACTTAACAGAAAACTCGTAAGCTCCGTTAGCGAAAGAAAACAAAACACCACTTCAAGGTACTGTAATGAACTCATTATTTATTTATATTGGTGTTCAACCTACTGTATTCCAACTTCTCTATGGTTTGTAAACTATTTTACTAGCCATAGATTCATCAAAATAAGCAAACAACACACGAAAAACAGAATTTGTCAAAAACAGGACAGTCTTTAGTAATCTGTAACTAACGCAAACTTATGGAACTCCAAAAATTCTAAAATAAATTGGTGGACCTGAGGAATTTGTCTAGTAATCATCTGCAAAAATAATCAACTAAATAGAACTCTCCAGTAAAAAGTTTTAGCTAATATCGTGAGCGCTAAAATTTCTGTTTTTTACAGCATGATCATAAAGACTTCACCCAAGTCTTCCCAAAGGTTCTACTTTGCACAAACACTAATTAAAACACAAAACCACATCTAAACAGAAGCTATAAGGATTATTTATTCCTAAAAAGCAAGAAACTAAAATAAAATTGGGTTACCTCCCAACAAGTGCTATCGTTTAATGCCCTTAGCTAGGCATGATGATTTCAATGATGCTCACATAAAAGATAAGAATTGAAACATAAAGAGAGCATCATGAAGGATATGACTAGCACATTTAAGTCTAACCCAATTCCTATGCATAGGTATTTTGTGAGAAAACAACTTATGGGAACAATAATCAACTAGCATAGGAAGGCCAAACAAGCATAACTTCAAAACTTTAAGCACATAGAGAGGAAACTTGATATTATTGCAATTCCTACAAGCATATGTTCCTCCCTCATAATAATTTTCAGTAGCATCATGAATGAATTCAAAAATATAACCAGCACCTAAAGCATTCTTTTCATGATCTACAAGCATAGAATTTTTATTACTCTCCACATAAGCAAATTTCTTCTCATTCGTAATAGTGGGAGCAAACTCAACAAAATAACTATCATGTGATTGAAAATTAAGATCAAGATGAAAAGTTTCATGGTTATCATTATTCTTTATATCATACGTGTCATCACAATATTCATCATAGGTAGGAGTCATTCTTTCATCATAGTAAATTTGCTCATCAAAGCTTGGGGGACAAAAAATATCATCTTCATCAAAGATAGCTTCCCCAAGCTTGTGGCTTTGCATATCATTAGCATCATGGATATTAAAGGAATTCATACTAACAACATTGCAATCATGCTCATCATTCAAAGATTTAGTGCCAAACATTTTAATGCATTCTTCTTCTAACACTTTGGCACAATTTTCATTTCCATCATTCTCACGAAAGATATTAAAAAGATGAAGCGAATGAGAAAATCTCAATTCCATTTTTTGGTAGTTTTATTTTATAAACTAAACTAGTGATAAAACAAGAAACAATATGATTCGATTGCAAGATCTAAATATATACCTTCAAGCAATCACCTCCCCGGCAACGGCGCCAAAAAAGAGTTTGATGTCTACTACACAACCTTCTTCTTGTAGACGTTGTTGGGCCTCCAAGTGCAGAGGTTTGTAGGACAATAGCAAATTTCCATCAAGTGGATGACCTAAGGTTTATCAATCCGTGGGAGGCGTAGGATGAAGATGGTCTCTCTCAAGCAACCCTGCAACCAAATAACAAAGAGTCTCCTGTGTCCCCAACACACCCAATACAATGGTAAATTGTATAGGTGCACTAGTTCAGTGAAGAGATGGTGATACAAGTGCAATATGGATGGTAGATATAGGTTTTTGTAATCTGAAAATATATACCAGCAAGGCAACTAATGATAAAAGTGAGTAGAAACGGTATTGCAATGCTAGGAAACAAGGCCTAGGGTTCATACTTTCACTAGTGCAAGTTCTCTCAACAATAATAACATAACTGGATCATATAACTATCCCTCAACATGCAACAAAGAGTCACTCCAAAGTCACTAATAGCGGAGAACAAACGATGAGATTATGGTAGGGTATGAAACCACCTCAAAGTTATTCTTTCCAATCAGTCCGTTGGGCTATTCCTATAAGTGTCACAAACAGCCCTAGAGTTCGTACTAGAATAACACCTTAAGACACAAATCAACCAAAACCCTAATGTCACCTAGATACTCCAATGTCACCTCAAGTATGCGTGGGTATGATTATACGATATGATCACACAATCTCAGATTGATCTATTCGACCAACACATAGAACCTCAAAGAGTGCACCAAAGTTTCTACCTGAGAATCAAGACGAAAACGTGTGCCAACCCCTATGCATAGGTTCATGGGCGGAACTCGCAAGTTGATCACCAAAACAAACATCAAGTGAATCACGTGATATCCCATTGTCACCATAGATATGCACGGCAAGCCATACATCAAGTGTTCTCAAATCATTAAAGACTCAATCTGATAAGATTACTTCAAAGGTAAAACTCAATCCATTACAAGAGAGTAGAGGGGGAGAAGCAACATAAGATCCTACTATAATAGCAAAGCTCGCGATACATCAAGATCGTGCCAAATCAAGAACACAAGGGAGAGAGAGAGAGAGAGAGAGAGAGAGATCAAACACATAGCTCTTGGTACATACCCTCAGCCCCTGGGTGAACTACTCCCTCCTCGTCATGGAGAGCACCGGGATGATGAAAATGGCCACGGTGAGGTTCCCCCCCGCGTGAGTGCGGAACAGGTCCCGATAGGTTTTGGTGGCTCTGAGGCTTGCGGTGGCGGAACTCGATCTATTCTCCTCCCGATGGCTTTTGGGTATATGGGTATATATAGGTGAAAGAAATACGTCGGGGAGCCATGAGGGCCCATGAGGGTGGAGGCGCGCCGGGGGGGCGTGCCCCTGCCTCATGCCTTCCTCGTTGCTTTCTTGACGTCGACTCCAAGTCCCCCGGGTTGCTTTCCTTCCAAAAATAACTTCTCCAGAAGGTTTCATTCCGTTTCGACTCCGTTTGATATTCCTTTTCTTAGAAACACTGAAACAAGGGGAAAACAGGAACTGGCTCTGGGCTCTGGGTCAATAGGTTAGTCCCAAAAATAATATAAAAGTGTTTAATAACGCCCATAAACATGCATGGGAGCCATGGTTCATCCTTCGTACGTTACACTGAAGAGGCCTTCATTCAAGTTTCATCATTCATGGGAGTGGAATGTCCTAGATATAGACCACATCCACTACGCTATAATGGATGGCTACCTTTGTTTCAATATCTACAAGGGTTGGATGAAGAGCAAGAGCCAAGTGTGCGGCTCAAGCAAAGAAGTATCGCCCAAGAGGAAGAGGGACAAGGACGGAGTCGAGCACATGGACGAGGAGTCCGAGTAAGGTGGCAGTGTTGTTGCGCATGGTGGTTCTAATGCAGTGTCTACCAGATAGTTGCTTAGTTTAATTTCAGGTGTGCTTAGTTTTATTTGAGGGGTGTGTTGTGTTGAGCCCCCAGCAGAACAATGTTATGTTCCTTGTCGTAACTTTAACTCTTCAGTACGTACATACTAGTATTTCTTACAGTTCATATTTTAGTTGGTATAGTATTACCACTCGTTTCTTCACATTATATACGTACAATATATATGGCCAACATCATATAGCCAGCAGTTTAGTTGTCAAAGAATTTCAGGGTGCTTAGTTTTATTTGAGGGGTGTTTTGTGCTGGACACCATTATATATTGTGACTCAAATCACTTTGGCCATTTTGTAATGACATAAGTACCGATGGACGAACATGCCAGCTCTCCCTCTATCTCACTACAGTAAAAATAAAGTGTGGGTCCTACTTGATCCCAACAGCGTTCTTATTTTCCTGTAAAATTATTCGCTTGGTTAGTCCTGACAAGCGGGGCCACACTTATCATTGTGAGAATCGGCTTATTTTTGTCATATAACATGGTCTACAGGTTTGATGTGAAAATAACAATGTCTAATGGCATTTTTGAGCAAACATCTAACTTAACTATGGCATTTTTAAGATATCTAATTGCATTTTTGAGCAGGCATCTCACGGATCGATGACATTTTTGAGTAGTTGTAACTTCTAATGGCAAAACTGAGTAGTGATACACAACTAGTGGCACAAATAATAAGAACCCATGAATTAAATAGGTATGCTAATTTCTTTAATATAATTTAGCACCCCATTTAAGCATGTACTAGCTTTTTTAATAGTACTATATGCATAATTTGGCGACGAGCATTCTCTATATGTACCACATTTTTTCTTTAATTTCATCTTGTTAGTTTTTCTCCATGGCGCAATCCATCGATACTACTACTGTACAAAAGTATACATTTTTTTAAAAGGCTAGAGGGCGGGGCAGTCTAGCTTTGTCGGTTTGAAGAGAGGTGAAGGCCTTTGTGATTTGACGGTTCATTACTGCTAGAAGGCGGGGCCTTGTGATTTGACTGCTTGTATAAATGTGTCGATGACCTGAGGAGGAGCAAAGAACCGTGCGGTATACTCAAGTTTTCCACTGGATTAGTACGACGGAGGAGCACGAAACACGGCAGCACAGTGCCATATGGCGATAAAAAATGATCTAATTTGCTAGTCATCTCATTGTTAGCATTGTTCTATTCATGCCTCGCAGAGAACGTGACACGTGCGGCTAGACATCCGAAACAAAAGAGGAAACACAGGAGCAAAAGAAGAAGGAAGATTATCACCCCCAAAAAAGAAGGAAGACACACACACAAGTCTGGGGCGCTGCTCTCTACTACATGAAGGGTTGCTGGCCCCGGAGTCGTAACTGCTTCATCGCCTCCATGACCTCCATCTCCTTGCGCGTCTCCTCCGCCAACTTCTTCATTCTGTCCATGACGCGGGATTTCTCGACGTGAGCCTTCATCATCTGTTCCACGGCCGCATTACGTACCTTGACAGCAGCCAGGTGCTCGATGCGGAGCTTCGCGCACCAACTCCTCCTTCTGTTCCATGACGAGGGCCTGCAGCATCTTCATCGAGGAACTACTATTCTCATGCAGCTTCTTCCAGTAGGCGTTCTCCTACTTCAGCAGGTCGAGCTCGTGGCAGAGCTTCGCCTTGTCCTCCTGAAGTTGCAGAATTTCGTCGGTCGCCTTCTTCTCCGAGGCAATGCTCTTCTTCAGCAACATCACCAAGCCGGCGGTCAACTCCCCCTGCTCATTGAGCTCAGCGGGCATGTCGTCGAGGCTCTCCTTCAGCAGCTCCACCAAGCCGTGGATGAACTCCTTCTGCTTATTGAGGTGCTTATTGAGCTGATCGAGCATGCCGTCGAGGGATAACGACTCCAGCACCGACAGCTTGGCATGTTCGCCTTCGCGGCTAGGGCGCTCCTGGGAGCCATCACCTCCCGTGAGAGATCTTTCAAGGTCTCTACGTGGCGGCGAGCCCTCTCTTTTTTCCGCAGCCTTGGTTGCCCGTTGTCGGTGTCAAAACCGGCGGATCTCGGGTAGGGGGTCCCGATCTGTGCGTCAAGACTGATGGTAACAGGAAGCAAGGGACACATATCTTTACCCAGTTTCAGGCCCTCTCGATGGAGGTAAAACCCTACTTCCTGCTTGATTAATATTGATGATATGGGTAGTACAAGAGTAGATCTACCACGAGATCGTAGAGGCTGAACCCTAAGAGCTATCCTATGATGGTATGATTGTAATTGTGATCGGCCTTCTAAGGACCGACCTCTCCGGTTTATATAGGCACCGGAGAGGGCTAGGGTTTACATGGAGTCGGTTACAAGTAAGGAAATATAATATCCGGATCGCCAAGCTTGCCTTCCACGCCAAGGAAAGTCCCATCCGGACACGGAACGAAGTCTCGAGTCTTGTATCTTCACGCTTCAATAGTCCGGACGTTGTACACAGTCCGGCTGTTCGGATACCCCCTAATCCAGGACTCCCTCAGTAGCCCCTAAACCAGGCTTCAATGATGATGAGTCCGGCGCGCAGTCTTCTCTTCGACATTGCAGGGCGGGTTCCTCCTCTGAATACTCCAAGGTAATTATCGAACACTCAAACCGTGTCCGGATCCACAAGATGATCTTCGCATGCCACCGTAGAGAGAATGATGTTTCACAAATGCAATCTGCAAACAACTTTTTAAGCAATGCGACGTGTCACTATGGTCAGGTCATTACTCGAACCGTCTTTCCACAACCAGCCACAGTGCATATTGCGAGGCGGTTTCCTTGACACATATTTTCAAAGCAGAGATCATGCCCCCTCATTACGGGATTCTCATCAATACGGGTACGGGTAATCCCACCACATCATTAATCGTGGTGCTTGGGAAGCAAGCGATTCCCAACGGGCAAGTGGGGAGGCGCACCTCTTTCGTCGCCTCTATAAAGGGATAAGATTTCCTCATTTTTACCCACGCCTTCTTCCTTCTCTGCCCACTCTTGCCCCCTCGAGCTCCAGCGCCCAAGCCCAAGTCTCCTCCGCATAGCTAGACATGTCCAGAGCAGGAGGCAAGTGGGTGGCTTCCACCGTCGAGGAGAAGCACATCACAGATCTTCGGGCGGCCAGATACTTGGCCGCAGACATAGTGCACCGGCTACCGGACGCTGGGCAGGTCATTCCGACCCCAGACCCCACGAGAGAGTCGTGTTCGTCACCCACTTCGTCCGTGGGCTGGGATTTCCACTCCATCCCTTTGTCTGCGGGCTCATGTTCTACTATGGGCTAGATTTCCATGATCTAGCCCCGAATTTCATCCTCAACATCTCGGCGTTCATCGTCGTTTGCAAGGCTTTCCTCCGCATCCAGCCTCACTTCGGCCTGTGGCTGCGAATCTTCTACGTGAAGCCGAAAATTGTACGTGGCCAACAAGCGCAGTGCGGAGGGGCCATGGTGGGAAAGATGCCTAACGTCACCTGGCTGGACGGCTCCTTTGCGGAGACCGTAAAAGGATGGCAATCGGGGTGGTTCTACATCACCGAGCCGCGTGGCGACAACTGGGCGGCGGCCCCCGAGTTGTGATCCAGAACCCCTATGCGGCTCACCTCCTGGGAAAAGAAGGGCATGTCCTGGGGCGATTCCACGGAGCTGGCCGGACTCCAGACATGCATCAAAAGCATGAAGGACAAGAACATCAAGCTTGTCAATGTGATCCAGGTCATGCTCGTTCGCCGGATCCTGCCCTGCCAAAGGCGGGCGGTAAATCTGTGGGAGTTCGTCCCGGTCGAACACCAGATGCTCCGGAAGCTCTACGGCATGACGCACAAAGGCGCATGGAAAGTGTTGTTCAAGGCCTCCGAAGTACCTCCTCCCACATCCGAGGAACGCGGACTTCATGCAGCGCGGCCCCCGAACCCGGTGAGTTTTGGGGCCACCACCGGGTTTAGTTTTTTTTCAATACATTCATGGGGTAGTTTTAAGTATATATATATTTGCCTCAGGATTATGTGAAGACAGCAGAGCGGATTGACTGTCCGGCTCCGTTGCCGGAAGATCCAGCAGATGCTCTCCGGACGGAGATGCTAGTCCCGGCACCGTACAAGGTGCCGGAGAAGAAGGCCGAAAACAAGGCCCCGGGGACCAGGAAGGGTCTCCGGCGTAAGGTTGCGTCCGAAGCCTCGTCCGAAGCCTCGTCCGAAGATGATGAGGCGGACTCCTCCCACGAAGGGGAGGAGGAAGAAGAAGAAGACGCCCCATCCGGGAAGGATGAGGGGCCCGGCGAAGTGGGCCAGGGGGCCAGAAAAGGCCATCGGCACAAGGCCGTTATTCCTCTGTCGTCCGATGACGACGAGACACATTCCTCCCGCGGAGGCGGGGGGGGGGGGGAATCAAGAAGAAATTCCACCTCCACCCACTAGGGGGGAGAACAAGAGAAAAGCCGCCCCGGAGGGGGAGGCTGGGGTGTCCAAGAAGGGGAAAACATCCCTTCCGGACTACTCCGCGCCGGCCGCCTACAGCGATGAAGGGTGGCTGCCCAGGGGGAAGCCCCTGGCGCGATCGTAAGTGTCTGCATTCTACTGTGGTTTTAAGTCATAGATGTTTTAATAACGCCGAGTATATATGCAGTCCGGCCAACGAAGAGGTCATGTATTGGGGGTAGGGTAACAGGCCTGACCTAAAGACCCTACCCATGGACACCGTACACTTTGTACTGGGCCCCTGGGCCAGATCGCTGTCCAGATGTACCGCAACTTGAAAGTCACTCGGACGGCAACAACCACTCGGAGCACGGCACTCCACTCGACAAGCTCATTCCACTCGGCCGGGTAACTCACTCGGATATGCGAAGACCAATAGTCAGCATAACGATTTTGTAGTGGCCAGGTATTATGGCATTGATACTCCACTTTGTAACATAGGAGGTGAGGGGGTGGCGCACTCTATATAAGCCACCCCCCACCACTAGACTAGGGGGGTTCTTTTCTTCCACCTCTCTCTCTTTTCACTATTAGTCTCAGGACTTAGCTCTGGCATGGGGATCCGTTCCTCTCTCTCACACACACATTGTAATCTCCGGATATATACTCAGATAAAACAAAGCCTCTCCGGAGCACGAGACGTAGGGTTGTTATCTCCACCGTGAGAGGCCCGAACTCGCTAAAACCACCGTGTCACCCATATGCATCTCGATAGATCGTGCTCCGTTATCCTACCCCTCTCTTACTGTCGGAGTCGTTCCCACGACAGTTGGCGCCCACCTTGGGGCACGGCGTCTATCGAGCCATGATGCAAATGGTTTTATTTCTTCGATCTTCGTCCGTCGATCAACAATCATCAATGGAGGGTTTGATCCAGGATGTTCCGGACATCACTCCATTTACAGTAGGATAAAATACTCCTAATCATACAAAAGGATCAGGGAGTTGCTCATCTCAACTTATCCTATTTACAATCAAACATTACAATGATCTAACAATGGTTTATTCTTATTATGTATGCACACGAGCTTATACAAAAGGACGCCTCCTTTTGTTTCGATTGGTGGCTCGGCTCCAGGACGATAAAGCGTCGTCGTCCGCCCATCATCATCTGCGAACTCATCTGTGACGCCGTCGCCGAGTGCCCACACACGCACAGCCGCTAAAGCTTGGCCTGGTTCCCCGACCGGCTGAGGACGACGGCCGGTGGTCAACCCAGTTCCTCGGGCGACAAGGCGCTTCTGCCGGCAATCCGCCAAATTCCGCAGGTGTCGAAGCGCGACTCCGACCGGCGCACGGCTACGGCTCCCCGAGCAGTGAAGCACGATCACCAGCGCTCGCGTCAGCCTCGCCCTTGGCTGCACCGACCCGCGACTCCCGCGCCTGGACTGCGGCCAGCTGCTCATCCTCCTCGTCGCCTCCTCTCAGCCGCCGTCCGATTCCGGCCAGACCGGCAGTTCTCGCCGCAGCGGGGCTCTCCCTCGGGCTGCCTCTACAGCTCTCCTCATTTGAACTCCCATCGCATGCAGAATCTTCTTTAATTCTTGCTTAATTCGTACTAATACCTCCTGCATGCAGGTCCTGGACGTGGGGCAACCCCTTCAATGCGTTGGACGTGGACAATCACACCTAAATACCAGGCATTATTGCTCCACGAATAACCGACCGAGGTCTGCACCAAATCAACCTGCTCGAGAGATAACTGCATGCAGGAAAAAAGGAAACGGAAGGAGTGGCTCCCACGAGTACGCCGCTCCGCTCGCCCCGCTTCGTCAAGGTATAATCGCCTCATTAAGCGGCTCATCTGGTGAGTATTTCCTGCGCCAGTTACCTAATTACTGCAGCCAAAACTTCCACAGTTTCTACGCCAGTTAATTGTGCATGCATGCATAACCATCCTTGGTCTTTAATCCTTGCAAAATAGCATCCGTACATGGATATTTAGTCCAGCAAAAATATCTGTGGGTGTACGTGTACTTGCTAACTTGCAGGCACTGAGACGAACAACGTCGCCCGACCGACTCATCGTTTATTGCACTCGGCTAATGGCGTCGCGACCGGATTTCAGCTCAGCTGTGGTTCACTCGGCCGATTGACCTTTTCACTCGGCCAGCTAACAAATTGGTCCCCTTGGCCAGCTTGTCAGGAGATGATCTATGCACTCTGGACAATTAACGTGTAAGTTATTCGGATGGTTGGCATCAACATGCATCCGCCGGTGCCGTCCACCAGTCGTCGTCCCCGACTTCGTCTGCGATGCCGTCATCGAGCCTCCACACACGGCCACCGGCACCGTCTGCCGGACGTCATCTCGGGCTTCGTCTGCAATGTCATCAATGAGCTCCCACATACGGCTCTTCCTCCCCGAGCATCAGCTGCTCAGCAGCAGCTCCCGTAGCGGTGAGCACAAGCCTGACCTGGCACCGTCCCATTCGGGCCGCCGTTCCTCCCTCCGGCCTCGGTGCTTGGCCATGGGCTGACGGCGCTCGTCACTCTCCACTTCAACGACGAAGAACTCAGGGGAACAATCTTATCCTCTCCCATCATTTTACAATTCATTTCTCAAATTATTCGACGGTAGCTTAACAGTCTCATTCCTGTTCGAACCCAGGTTCACTCATACAGGACTAAAGCTATGCTCGGACAGTTCGCACACATGCTCGGGCGAATTTACTCGGATGGTTAACTGACCGATGCGACACGGGAGATTTACACCAACGACATTCGCTCCGGTCAACATCCACTCGGACGGTCCACTGGCACTCGGCCGCCCGCACGTCATCGTCACCCGGATGCCCGTGGCTTCATCAACCTGTCTGACTCGGCCGCCCCGCGCGTCGCCACTCAGTTGGTCACCTCATCACCACTGGGCCGCTCCGCGCGTCGCCACTCGGTTGGTCACCTCACCACCACTCGCCCGCTCCGCGCGTCGCCACTCGGTTGGTCTCCTCATCACCTTTGGGCGCTCAGCGTCGCCACTCGGTTGGTCACCTCATCACCACTCGGCCGCTCGCGCGTCACCACTCGGTTGTTCACCTCATCACCACTGGGCGCTCCGCGTCGCCCTCGGTTGGTCACCTCATCACCACTCGGCCGCTCGCGCGTCGCCGCCTCGGTTGGTCACCTCGTCACCACTCGGTCGCTCATGCTTGTCGCCACACGGTTGGTCACCTCATCACCACTGGGCCGCTCCGAGCGTCGACATTCGGTTGGTCACCTCATCACCACTCGGCCGCTCCGCGCATCGCCACTCCGTTGGTCACCTCATCACCACTCGTCCGCTCCGCGCGTCGCCACTCGGTTGGTCACCTCATCACCACTCGGCCGCTCCGCGCGTCGCCACTCGGTTGGTCACCTCATCACCACTCGGCCGCTCCGTGCGTCACCACTCGGTTGGTCACCTCATCACCACTGGGCCGCTCCGCGCGTCGCCACTCGGTTGGTCACCTCATCACCACTCGGCCGCTCCGCGCGTCGCCACTCGGTTGGTCACCTCATCACCACTCGGCCGCTCTGCGCGTTGCCACTCGGTTGGTCACCTCATCACCACTGGGCCGCTCCGCGCGTCGCCACTCGGTTGGTCACCTCATCACCATTGGGCCGCTCCGCGCGTCTCCACACTCGGTTGGTCACCTCATCACCACTCGGCCGCTCCGCGCGTCGCCACTCGGTTGGTCACCTCATCACCACTGGGCCGCTCCGCGCATCGCCGCTCAGTTGGTCGCCTCATCACCACTCGGCCAATCGCGCGCCTTCAAACATCGAAGTCATTTTACATTCTGTTATTTCCGAGTATCCCGTAATTTACATATCACCTTCACTCGAAGGCCGCACCATCGAGTGTACCTCTACGCTCGGCTGCTTATTTTCACATACTTGCTTAGTACTGTTTATGTGACTCCCGAGTCCAGCTTCCATTTTTTCACATACATCATTCATGAACACCATGTGTCGTTCTTAATTTCGAGTTTGCATCGGTCCTCCGGGGCTGCAACTTAGTCGAAACACTACACTTCCATTTTATTTGAGCCAATATTCCAATGAGTTCAGTCGGATCCATCGCTTCGACAAGTTCGAACTGATCCTTCGCTATTTCAGACTCTTGCTGGTTAACCAGCAAGCCCCTTGCACTCCCAGCGGGTGTCTATGGGTGTTATTCACACAAATATTTTGAGCACACACCGAATTTCCTCGAGAAATCATTTCGTTGGCTTGTGCCATTTTTTTACACAAGTTACGTGATCACTCGATGGCTCTATGTGCCAACTTCATCGCTGCTCGGACTCGGTCACCGTACCGGTCCTAGTGCACCACAACACCTACCTTGTCGCTCTGTTGACTTCAAACACATCCGGCCAACCCCTCTATGGAATCCTCTTCATCGTATCAATGATATAGACCTCGTCAGGCATGAGACAGATAAGTCCTTTTATAATCAAATTTCACACTTCACTCTTTTGCGAGTTTGCCTCTTTCGAGCATCACTCGGAAGATTCTCCTCGTCTTTACCCGAGTCTAACTCGATGAATTGCAAATCATCCATTCAAAACTATATTCTCCTGTTCCGACATGTCCGTTGTCAAAGCCTGTAGTACGCTCGGGGGCTACGCCACACTCGGGGGCTGCATCTCATTTGGAATGACACTCTCCTGAGTGCTCGACTACTTCATCACCTGGCAGATCCTTCACTTCAAAAAATGCATCCGATCCGCCACTTCGACAAGTGTAATCACCCAGAAGCTCTGCACGCCATCTTCATTCCTACTCAGAATCAGTTGGCCACCGGTCTTCTCGCGCCGCAACCACGTTACACTAACCTCGTCACTACATAAGCTTCGAAAGCATTCGACTAAGTCCTCTGAGGACCATTTTCGCCGTCCGGTGGCACACGACTTCGCCTTAGCCGCCTCGCGCGCCGCCACTCGGTTGTGCACGTCTTCACCACTCGGCTACCCCGCGCATCTTCACTTGGCTAGATATGTAGTCCTACATTCGACCACTTCACACGTCATCACCATTCGAACGCCCCACGCGTCACCACTCGGTTGGACACGTCTTCACCACTCGACCACTCTGCGCGTCGCCACTCGGTTGCGCGCGTCTTCACCATTAGACCACTTCACACGTCATCACCATTCGGCATCCCCACGCATCGCCACTCGGTTGGGCACTCTTCACCACTCGACCGCTCTGCGCGTCGCCACTCGGTTGCGCGCGACTTCACCACTCGACCGCTCTGCGCGTCGCCACTCGGTTGCGCGCGTCTTCACCACTCGATCGCCCTGCGCACCGTCACTCGGTTGTACACATCATCGCCCCTCTGCCGCCTCGCGCGTCACCATCAGTTGGACATGTCTTTACCTCTACACCCCCAGCATGAGAACGACTAAGTTACTCATATGGTCAAACCTCATATCACACTCTATAGCAAGCTTACCTCCTTCGAGCATCACTCGGGGGCTACGCACGACAGTTGGCCATGTCACCCTCAGGGGTTACGCCCATTTGGTAAACCTATTGATCACATCAGGAATATTCTTCTGACCATACATGCTCGGTTCGCCGAAGATCTATAAGTGAAGCACGTCCACTCGGATAAATACCCCTTTCTTGCAAAAGGGTGAAAACGAAGCTCCTCTACGGATACAATATACTCTTGCAAATACCCCTTTCACGCAAAATCTAACGGTCAATATAAGAAGTACTACTAGAACAATTACTCCCTGGAGTGTCCGGCTTTTTTCTACAGTCGGCAGTTTCAAAGCCGAATTCATTCACCGTGCCGAGAGAACGAAGATTCACCAGCTTGACCAATTTATTTACTGTGCCGAGTGCACGAAGATCAGTCCGACTGACTCAGCTCCAGGCTGAGCTTATTTAACACGTCAAGTGCCTGAAGATGCATCCGATTGACTCAATTTCAGGATTGACTCAATTCCAGACTAAAAAGATATTTACTATATCGACTGCGTGGAGGTTTACCAGGAGACTTAAACCCTCTGCCAGGCTCATCTAGTCCGACAGAGGCTCGGGGACTACACCCAGTGGATGCACTCAGCGTGCCCCCACTGGAAGAGAACTCAGAAAGAAACATTTTGCTCGATGCAAAACCAGCTCCAGAATTACTCAACCTCCGAGTCAGAGAAGAACAAGTTCGATCGATTACCAGCTAAGAGGATTTTAGTTCTCTCGGACCCCGCCGTTGCCCGCGATCGATGGTGATCTCGGGCACTACACCCGGTGGGTGCACTCAGCGTGCCCCCATTGGAGTAATCTACTCGATGCGGCCTGACCAGTCAAGTGATAAACAACAACAAAAGACAGGCTCTAAGACTCTCGCCCATTGTTGGTATCCACTCGGAGCAGTCCGATCGGTCAGTGGCGACCAAACAACAACAAAAAGACAGGCTCTAAGACTCCCGCCGATTGCCCGCGATCGGCGGCGATCTTGAGACTACACCAGTGGGTGTACTCAGCGTGCCCCCTGGAATGGTATCCACTCGGGCAGTCCGCCCGGTCCGGTGGCGGACAAAAACAAAAAAGACACGTTCCAAGCATGAAGAAATTCCGAGTAACTAGTTACTCGATGCAGGACCAGCTCCAAATCACTCAAAAAAAAAATTGCTATAAGGTGAGTTCAACGCTCCTCTGCGGACCCGTTTGAGCTCATTTTCACTAGGGCACCATGCAGACTGGAATCCGTCAAGGCAACAAGCGAAGATAAGACCGCCGGGTGAGCAAAGGAAGTTCATAAGTGCCTCCGTAGCACTCGACTCATCTGGGAATTCACCTCGACTCAACCCGCTCAACCTCGACCGATTCGGGGGCTAATGACGAGGACATGTATTGGGGGTAGAGTAACAGGCCTGACCTAAAGACCCTACCCATGGACACCGTACACTTCGTACTCGACCCCTAGGCTAGATCGCCGTCCAGATGTACCGCATCTTGAAAGTCACTCGGACGGCAACAACCACTCAGAGCACGGCACTCCACTTGACAAGCTCATTCCACTCGGGCGGGTAACTCACTCGGATATGCGAAGACCAATAGTCAGCACAACGGTTTTTTAGTGGCCAGGTATTATGGCATTGATACTCCACTTTGTAACATAGGAGGTGAGGGGTGGCGCACTCTATATAAGCCACCCCCACCACTAGACTAGGGGGTTATTTTCTTCCACCTCTCTCTCTTTTCTCCATTAGTCTCAGGACTTAGCTCTGGCATGGGGATCTGTTCCTCTCTCTCACACACACATTGTAATCTCCAGATATATACTCAGATAAAACAAAGCCTCTCCGGAGCACGAGACGTAGGGTTGTTATCTCCACCGTGAGAGGCCCGAACTCGCTAAAACCACCGTGTCACCCATATGCATCCCGATAGATCATGCTTCGTTATCCTACCCCTCTCTTACTGTCGGAGTCGTTCCCATGACAGCCAGGGCTCATCCGGACGAGTCGTCCTCGGACGGGTCTTTGAGTGCTTCAGAGATGAACTCGCTCCCGACGGCCACCACTCCTCCGCCTGCGGATGACACGGAGGTGTTGTCCTGAAGGTTCCCCGAGCAGGGGGAGGCGACCCTGTGTGACACTCCAAAAAATTTTATTTGGTTTTTAAGAAACCCTTTATTTGATTTGAAGGAGGCTATTTAAAATCCTTCCAAAAGCCCCTCCTCAAAAAAATTTCCCCTATGAAAAGTATTTTATTTTTGTGTCTTCCTCAACCTTGGTGTTTGGTTTTGAAAACTTCCCTTCTGATGTTAACTCATCACAATAAAATTTTGGAAATTTATTGTTATTAAAAAGAAATCCTATGGGTTTTGGGGCTTTTTTTTGCAACCACCCATTGTTTTACCATACCTCATATCAAAATTTCTCCCAAAACCCTCCCTCCACTTTGGGTCAAGCCAAATATTCTATTCCAACAAGTTCAACCCATTTATGATTTTTATACCATTTATTTTAACCCCAAAACTATTTCTGCCATTATTTTTGGACCTAGGTGGTTTACAAAGGAAGTACCAAATTTACTTTGAGTTTTGATTCCAAATCAACTCCTCTGACTAGTCCTTAGCACCCCCAACCTAGATCCATCAAGATCCACTCTTCCATAGTTCAAAATTTTCATGTTTTGCTCACTGCAAGTTTGGACCAGATTTGGCAAATTTGGTGAAATTCATATTTTTCCTTTTCCAAAAATTCTGACAAAAATCAGGCAGCCCCCAGGTGCATTGAGAGATCACCTCACCATAGATCAGCCCCAGATAAATTTCCCACATGCCAAAAACATTTCATCGAACACCTGGCGTGCACTGTTGCTATCACAGTTTCAGAAAAATTCAGATTGAGTTGGATTCAAGCAGCGGTGTCGTTTTCTTGAAGATCGGCGTCCATCTCACGGTGCTCACGCTGGCCTATTGCGCACTGCTCCCCTCCTTATCCAGGCGCCGCCAAGGTCGCTTGGCGGCCTTGACGGTGGTGGCGACGTGGCTAGCCAGCTCCGGCAGCTTCTGCGGCGGCAGAGCCACCCGTGGCGTCCGTCTGCGGCCGACCGGCTTTCGGCACCGACCAGTGCCGCCCGAACCACCCCAGGCCTCCGCGTGTCCCTCTCCTCCTCTGTGCACGCTACGGCGCCGTCGCCGTGGCCTGGCAAGCACAGGGCGTGCTCTCTGCCATCGACGGGCCCGCGAGGCGCCGTTTCATCGAGACCATGGCACAGGCCAAACCCAGCCGAGTTTAGCGTTTGAGCGTAACCAGTGCACCCTCGCATTGATGCCCAGCCACCTAATCCACCGGTCCGGCCACCACCTCGCCGTAATCGCCACCGTATATTACCCCGTTCTCGGAACCGCCTGGGGTCGGCTATAAATAGCCGCCCCGAGCTCGCCTTCGACCAGCAACACTCACCTCACCTCGCCAGAGCTGCGATCCACCCCTAGGAGGACCCCGAGGAGGCCTTCTCCTCCGACTCCGGCCACCCCGATCCGCTTCGGGCTCCGGCGCGATCCACTCCGGTGAGGGCACCCCCTCCTCCCAAACCATGCCCGTAGCCTCCTAGGGCACCCAATCACCTAACCCGCGCCTTGATTTGGCCTTTGCAGCCTTCCCCGACGAGACCCAACATCGCCCGAGCCGCCGTCTGCCGGAGTAAGGGCCGCCGTCGATGTGGTGCTCGCCGACAACCACCTCCACCACCCACATACGCGGGAGAGAACCCTGAGCCCATAGGTAACCTCCGCTCCTCCCAACTCGCCGTGGATCGTTGCCGGCGACCACCGCAAGCTTCGGGCGCCGGCGCACTCTGTTCTCTCTCTCAGATTTTCAAACCTGACGGGTGGGACCCCCTCGTCAGCCTCTCTTTTCTATTTAAACCGTTTTTTCTGGAAAGCGCATTCGGGCAAATACGCTTTCAATCTGAAACGTTTTCTTGTCCTTTTCTGTTCAGCCCCCTGGAAACTTTCTGTTTCATTACCGACAAGTCCCTAGACTAAAACTCTAATAACTCTTACACATAAAATGATTTTTGATTGATTCTTTTTCTGTCCTCTTTATTTTTCTGTCTAGTTTTTAATCATATTTATTTGAAAAATATTTGGAGTACTTTTTGTGCACCCACGGTATTCACGTTAGTACACGTTTTCTTTGTACCGTAGATGCTGGAAGAGGTGACGGAACCACGAACTTCACCGAGCTAGACTCCGACTACTCCGAACCAGGCAAGCATGTTTGAACCTTTGATATGATGAGTGCTTTGCGTGTTTGCTTAAGTAGTTACTTCATGGCATGATTACATGAACAACCGTGAATGTTATGTTGCATGCAAAGCTATCGTGAGTGAGCTTCGAAACTCGATGTGTGACTCGATGTGAGTTTACATGATCATGTGGTGACATGATGGGTGGTAAGATGGTATTGTTGTAGCATGCCAGTCTTATGCCAAACTATTTAACTCTAGTGTCAATGTGAGTCAAGTCACGTTACCATCCGTTCCTTTTCTTGTACTACCACATGTTTTCTTTACGGAATATGGTTTAGTAAGTTGCAAACCTCTTACCTGGTACACACCAAACAGAGGGGCCGGGATGAGGGTTCCATGGCCCTGGATTAAAGCCCGTCACCTGGTAAGGGAGCATGGGTGTTTTCGGTTGGGACCGAGAGGGGGGCACCCCTTAGAGCGCACGAGATAAATTTGATCCCATGCTATTCGAGGTTGTGACCTCCCCGTCTTAGAGTTTTTTTTGAACGTTGCCTAGGGTGATTCCTGGCAGCGGAATGTGGAATTGGGTGTGAACTGCTTAGATGTGTTTCTTCTAAAATACCGTAAACGGAACTAGTCCCTTGCGACTATTGAAATCCGTTGGCTGTGGTTTAATTGTACAAACTCTGCAGACTCAAACTTATTCAAGTAACCGTATGTATGGTCAATATCTGTGTTCAACTTGTCTTGTCAGTCTTAGTGTCAGTCTCTTTGACAAATCTCCGGTGAATAGACTGAAGGAAATATGCCCTAGAGGCAATAATAAAGTTATTATTTATTTCCTTATTTCATGATAAATGTTTATTATTCATGCTAGAATTGTATTAACCGGAAACATAATACATGTGTGAATACATAGACAAACATATAGTCACTAGTATGCCTCTACTTGACTAGCTCATTAATCAAAGATGGTTATGTTTCCTAACCATAGACATGTGTTGTTATTTGATTAATGGGATCACATCATTAGGAGAATGATGTGATTGACATGACCCATTCCGTTAGCCTAGCACTTGATCGTTTAGTATATTGCTATTGCTTTCTTCATGACTTATACATGTTCCTGTAACTATGAGATTATGCAACTCCGTTTACGGAGGAACACTTTGGGTGCTACCAAGCGTCCTGGCGTAAGCTGGGTGATTATAAAGGAGTACTACAGGTGTCTCCAAAGGTACATGTTGGGTTGGCGTATTTGAGATTAGGTTTTGTCACTCCGATTGTCGGAGAGGTATCTCTGGGCCCTCTCGGTAATGCACATCACTATAAGCCTTGCAAGCAATGTAGCTAATGAGTTAGTTACGGAATGATGCATTACGTAGCGAGTAAAGAGACTTGCGATAGCGAGATTGAACTAGGTATTGGATACCGGCGATCGAATCTCGGCAAGTAACATACCGATGACAAAGGGAACAACGTATGTTGTTATGCGGTTTGACCGATAAAGATCTCCGTAGAATATGTAGGAGCCAATATGAGCATCCAGGTTCGCTATTGGTTATTGACCAAGAATAGTTTCTAGGTCATGTCTACATAGTTCTCGAACCCGTAGGGTCCCACGCAACAAGGTTTCGATGACGGTTATATTATGAGTTTATGAGTTTTGATGTACGAAGGAGTTGAGTCCCGGATGAGATCGGGGACATGACGAGGAGTCTCGAAATGGTCGAGGCGTAAAGATCGATATATTGGACGACTATATTCGGAGTTGGAAAGGTTCGAGTGATTGGGTATTTTTGGATGCGGAGAGTTACGGAATTCGCCAGGAGTATATGGGCCTTATTGGGCCATACGGGAATAGAGGAGAGAGGCCAAAGGAAGGAGGCCTCGCCCCCTTCTGGTCCGGTGGACAAGGAGCACAGCCCCCTTTCCTTCTCCCTCTCCCCTCTTTCCCCTTCTCCTACTCCAACAAGGGAGGTGGAATCCTACTAGGACTAGGGAGTCCTAGTAGGACTCCACACTGGCGCGCCCCTCCAGGGCGGCCTCCTCCCCTTGCTCCTTTATATCACGGGGCAGGGGCACCCCATAACACACAAGTTGATCTACGGATCGTTCCTTAGCCGTGTCGGTGCCCCCTCCACCATATTCCACTTCGATCATATCGTCGCGGAGCTTAAGCGAAGCCCTGCGCCGGTGGAGCATCATCATCGTCACCACGCCGTCGTCTTGACGAACTCATCCCGACGCTTTGCTGGATCGGAGCCGGGGATCGTCATCGAGCTGAGCGTGTGCTGAACTTCGGAGGTGCCGTGCGTTCGGTACTTGGATCGGTCGGATCGTGAAGGCGTCGACTACATCAACCGCATTGTTATAACGCTTCGCTTCACGGTCTCACGAGTGCGTGGACATACACTCTCCCTCTCGTTCCTATGTCATCACCATGATCTTGCGTGTGCGTAGGAATTTTTTGAAATTACTATGTTCCCCTAGCAGTGGCATCCGAGCCTGGTTTTATGCGTTGATGTCATATGCACGAGTAGAACACAAGTGAGTTGTGGGCGATATAAGTCATCTGCTTACCAGCATGTCATACTTTGGTTCAGCGGTATTGTGAGATGAAGCGGCCCGGACCGACATTACGCATACGCTTACGCGAGACTGGTTTCACCGCTTGAGCACTTTCGTTGCTTAAAGGTGACGGCGGTGTCTGTCTCTCTCACTTTAGTTGAACCGAGTGTGGCTCGCCCGGTCCTTGCGAAGGTTAAAACAGCACCAACTTGACAAACTATCGTTGTTGTTTTGATGCGTAGGTAAACGGTTCTTGCTCAGCCCGTAGCAGCCACGTAAAACTTGCAACAACAAAGTAGAGGGCGTCTAACTTGTTTTTGCAGGGCATGTTGTGATGTGATATGGTCAAGGCGTGATGCTATATTTTATTGTATGAGATGATCATGTTTTGTAACGAGTTATCGACAGCTGGCAGGAGCCATATGGTTGTCGCTTTATTGTATGAAATGCAAGCGCCATGTAATTGCTTTAGTTTATCACTAAGCGGTAGCGATAGTCGTAGAAGCAATAGTTGGCGAGGCGACAACGATGCTACGATGGAGATCAAGGTGTCGCGCGGTGGCGATGGTGATCATGGCGGTGCTTGGAGATGGAATCACAAGCACAAGATGATGATGGCCATATCATATCACTTATATTGATTGCATGTGATGTTTATCCTTTATGCATCTTATCTTGCTTTGATTTATGGTAGCATTATAAGATGATCTCTCACTAAATATCAAGAAGTGTTCTCCACAGTATGCACCGTTGCGAAAGTTCTTCGTCTTTGAGACACCACGCGATGATCGGGTGTGATAGGCTCTACGTTCAAATACAGCGGGTGCAAAACAGTTGCGCACGCGAATACTCAGGTCAAACTTGGCGAGCCTAGCATATACAGATATGGCCTCGGAACACGGAGACCGAAGGTCGAGCGTGAATCATATAATAGATATGATCAACATAGTGATGTTCACCATTGAAACTACTCCATCTCACGTGATGATGGGACATGGTTTAGTTGATTTGGATCACGTAATCACTTAGATGACTAGAGATGTCTATCTAAGTGGGAGTTCTTAAGTAATATGATTAATTGAACTTTAATTTATCATGAACTTAGTCCTGGTAGCATTTTGCAAATTATGTTGTAGATCAATAGCTCGCGTTGTTGCTTCCCTATGTTTTTATATGTGTTCCTAGAAAATTGTATTGAAAATGTTAGTAGCAATGATGCGGATTGGATCCGTGATCTGAGGTTTATCCTCATTGCTGCCTGAAGAATTATGTCCTTAATGCACGCTAGGTGACAGACCTATTGCAGGAGCAAATGCGAGGCGTTATGAGCGTTTGGCTAGCTCAATATGATGACTACTTGATAGTTTAGTGCACCATACTTAGCGGCTTAGAATCGGGACTTCAAAGGCGTTTTGAACATCATGGACCATATGAGATGTTCCAGGAATTGAAGTTAATATTTCAAGAAAATACCTGAGTTGAGAGATATGAAGTCTCCAACAAGTTCTATAGCTAAAAGATGGAGGAGAATCGCTCAAATAGTGAGCATGTGCTCAGATTATGCAGGTACTTCAATCGCTTGAATCAAGTGGGAGTTAATCTTCGAGATAAGATAGTGATTGACAGAATTCTCTAGTCACCATCACTAAGTTACTAGAACTTCGTGATGAACTATAGTATGCAAGGGATGGCGAAAACGATTCCCGAGCTCTTCGTGATGTTGAAATCGGCGAAGGTAGAAATCAAGAAAGAGCATCAAGTGCTGATGATAGACAAGACCACTAGTTTCAAGAAAGGGCAAAGGAAAGAAAGGAAACTTCAAGTAGAATGGCAAACAAGTTGTCACTCCCGTGAAGAAGACCAAAGCTGGACCAAAGCACTGAAACGAGTGCTTACACTACAAAGGAAATGGTCACTTGAAGCGGAAATGCCCTGAATATTTGGTGGATAAGAAGGATGGCAAAGTGAACAAGAGTATATTTGATATATAGGTTACTGATGTGTGCCTTACTAGTGTTTATAACAACCCCTTGGTATTTGGTACTGGTTCAGTTGCTAAAAGTAGTAACTCGAAACGGGAGTTGCATAATAAACAGAAACTAGTTAAGGGTGAAGTGACGATGTGTGTTGAAAGTAGTTTCAAGATTGATATGATCATCATCGCACACTCCCTATACTTTCGGGATTAGTGTTGAACCTAAATAAATGTTATTTGGAGTTTGCGTTGAGCATGAATATGATTTGATCATGTTTATTGCAATCGGTTATTCATTTAAAATCAGAGAATAATTGTTACTCTGTTTACATGAATAAAACCTTCTATGGTCATACACCCAATGAAAATGGTTTGTTGGATCTCGATCGTGTGATACACATATTCATAATATTGAAGCCAAAAGATGCAAAGTTAATAATGATAGTGCAACATATTTGTGGCTTGCCGTTTAGGTCATATTGGTGTAAAGCGCATGAAGAAACTCCATGCTGATGGGATTTTGGAATCACTTGATTATGAATCACTTGATGCTTGCGAACCATGCCTCATGGGCAAGATGACTAAGACTCCGTTCTCGGAACAATGGGCGAGCAACAGATTTGTTGGAAATCATACATCTTGATGTATGTGGTCCGATGAATATTAAGGCTCGCAACAAGTATCATTATTTTCGACCTTCACAGATGATTTGAGCAGATATGGGTATATCTACTTGATGAAACATAAGTCTGAAACGCTTGAAAAGTTCAAAGAATTTCAGAGTGAAGTGAAGAATCATCGTAATAATAAAATAAAAGTTTCTACGATATGGTCGCAGAGGTAAAATATTTGAGTTACGAGTTTGGCCTTCAGTTAAAACAATGTGAAATAGTTTCACTACTCACGCCACCTGGAACACCATAGTGTAATGGTGTGTACGAACATCGTAACCGTACTTTATTAGATATGGTGCGATCTATGATCTCTCTTATCGGTTTACCACTATCCTTTTGGGGTTATGCATTAGAGACAACTGCATTCACGTTTAATAGGGCACCATCTAAATCCGTTGAGACGACACTGTATGAACTATGGTTTAACGGTAAACCTAAGCTGTCGTTTCTTAAAGTTTGGAGTTGTGATGCTTATGTGAAAAGTTTTCACCTGATAATCTCGAACCCAAATCGGAGAAGTGCGTCTACATAGAATACCCAAAGGTAACTATTGGGTACACCTTCTATCACAGATCCGAAGGCAAGTTATTCGTTGCTAAGATGGATCCTTTCTAGAGAAGAAGTTTCTCTCGAAAGAAGTGAGTGGGAGGAAAGTAGAACTTGATGAGGTAATTGTACCTTCTCCCTTATTGGAAAGTAGTTCATCACAGAAATCAGTTCCGGTGATTCCTACACCAATTAGTGAGGAAGCTAATGATGATGATCATGAAACTTCAGATCAAGTTGCTACCAAACCTCGTAGGTCTTCGAGTAAGATCCGCACGAGTGAATACGGTAATCATGTTCGGAAGTCATGTTACTAGACCATGATGAACCTACGAACTATGAGGAAGCGATGATGAGCCCAGATTCATGAAATGGCTTGAGGCCATGAAATCTGAGATAGGATCCATGTATAAGAACAAAGTATGGACTTTGATTGACTTGCTCGATGATCAGCAAGCCATGTTAAATAAATGGATCTTCAAGAGGAAGACGGACAACGATAGTAGTGTTACTATCTACCAAGCTCGACTTGTCACAAAAAGGTTTTCGACAAGTTCAAGGTGTTGACCACAATGAGATTTTCTCAACTGTAGCGATGCTTAAGTCTGTCCGAATCATGTTAGCAATTGCCACATTTTATGAAATCTGGCAAATGGATGTCAAAACTACATTCTTTCATGGATTTATTAAAGAAGAGTTGTATATGATGCAACCAGAAGGTTTTGTCAATCCGAAAGGAGCTAACAAAATGTGCAAGCTCCAGCGATCCATCTATGGACTGGTGCAAGCATCTCAGAGTTGGAATATATGCTTGATGATTTGATCAAAGCATATGGTTTTATACAGACTTTTGGAGAAGCCTGTATTTACAAGAAAGTGAGTGGGAGCACTACAGCATTTCTGATAAGTATATGTGAATGACATATTGTTGATCGGAAATAATGTAGAATTATTAATTCTGCAAAGCATAAAGGAGTTTTTGAAAGGAGTTTTTCAAAGAAGGACCTCGGTGAAGCTGCTTACATATTGAGCATCAAGATCTATAGAGATAGATCAAGACGCTTGATAAGTTTTTTCAATGAGTACATACCTTGACAAGATTTTAAAGTAGTTCAAAATGGAGCAGTCAAAGAAAGAGTTTCTTGCCTATGTTACAAGGTGTGAAATTGAGTAAGACTCAAATCCCGACCACGGCAGAAAATAGAAAAGAGAATGAAAGTCATTCCCTATGCCTCGATCATAGGTTCTATAAAGTATGCTATGCTATGTACCGGACCTATTGTATACCTTGCTCTGAATTTGGGAAGGAGTACAATAGTGATCTAGGAGTAGATCCTTTGGACATTGGTCAAGAACATCCTTAGTGAGGACTAAGGAAATATTTCTCGATTATGGAGATGATAAAAGAGCCCGTCGTAAAGAGTTATATCGATGCAAGCTTTTTACACTGATCCAGATGACTCTAAGTCTCAATCTGGATACATATTGAAAGTGGGAGCAATTAGCTAGAGTAGCTCCGTGCAGAGCATTGTAGACATAGAATATTTGCAAAATACATACGGCTCTGAATGTGACAGACCCGTTAACTAAGCTTCTCTCACGAGAAAAACATGATCATACCTTAGTACTCTTTGGGTGTTAATCACATAGCGATGTGAACTAGATTAATGACTCTAGTAAACCCTTTGGGTGTTGGTCACATGACGATGTGAACTATGGGTGTTAATCACATACGAGATGTGAATATTGGTGTTAAATCACATGATGATGTGAACTAGATTATTGACTCTAGTGCAAGTGGGAGACTGAAGGAAATATGCCCTAGAGGCAATAATAAAGTTATTATTTATTTCCTTATTTCATGATAAATGTTTATTATTCATGATAGAATTGTATTAACCGGAAACATAATACATGTGTGAATACATAGACAAACATAAAGTCACTAGTATGCCTCTACTTGACTAGCTCATTAATCAAAGATGGTTATGTTTCCTAACCATAGACATGTGTTGTTATTTGATTAATGGGATCACATCATTAGGAGAATGATGTGATTGACATGACCCATTCCGTTAGCCTAGCACTTGATCGTTTAGTATATTGCTATTGCTTTCTTCATGAGTTATACATGTTCCTGTAACTATGAGATTATGCAACTCCGTTTACGGAGGAACACTTTAGGTGCTACCAAGCGTCTAGCATAACTGGGTGATTATAAAGAAGTACTACAGGTGTCTCCAAAGGTACATGTTGGGTTGGCGTATTTGAGATTAGGTTTTGTCACTCCGATTGTCGGAGAGGTATCTCTGGGCCCTCTCGGTAATGCACATCACTATAAGCCTTGCAAGCAATGTAGCTAATGAGTTAGTTACGGAATGATGCATTACGTAGCGATTAAAGAGACTTGCGATAGCGAGATTGAACTAGGTATTGGATACGACGATCGAATCTCGGCAAGTAACATACCGATGACAAAGGGAACAACGTATGTTGTTATGCGGTTTGACCGATAAAGATCTTCGTAGAATATGTAGGAGCCAATATGAGCATCCAGGTTCCGCTATTGGTTATTGACCAAGAATAGTTTCTAGGTCATGTCTACATAGTTCTCGAACCCGTAAGGTCCCACGCAACAAGGTTTGATGCGGTTATATTATGAGTTTATGAGTTTTGATGTACGAAGGAGTTGAGTCCGGATGAGATCGGGGACATGACGAGAGTCTCGAAATGGTCGAGGCGTAAAGATCGATATATTGGACGACTATATTCGGAGTTCGGAAAGGTTCGAGTGATTGGGTATTTTTGAATACCGAAGAGTTACGGGAATTCGCCGGGAGTATATGGGCCTTATTGGGCCATACGGGAATAGAGGAGAAAGGCCAAAGGAAGGAGGCCTGCGCCCCCTTCTGGTCGGGTGGACAAGGGCACAGCCCTCCTTTCCTTCTCCTCTCCCCTCTTTCCCTTCTCCTACTCCAACAAGGGAGGTGGAATCCTACTAGGACTAGGGAGTCCTAGTAGGACTCCCACTGGCGCCCCTCCGGGCCGGCCTCCTCCCCCTTGCTCCTTTATATCACAGGGGCAGGGGCACCCCATAACACACAAGTTGATCTACGGATCGTTCCTTAGCCGTGTGCGGTGCCCCCTCCACCATATTCCACTCGGTCATATCGTCGCGGAGCTTAAGCGAAGCCTGCGCGGTGGAGCATCATCATCGTCACCACGCCGTCGTCTTGTGGAACTCATCCCGACGCTTTGCTGGATCGGAGCCGGGGATCGTCATCGAGCTGAGCGTGTGCTGAACTTCGGAGGTGCCGTGCGTTCGGTACTTGGATCGGTCGGATCATGAAGGCGTGCGACTACATCAACAGCGTTGTTATAGCGCTTCGCTTACGTTCTCACAGTGCGTGGACATACACTCTCCCTCTCGTTGCTATGTCATCACCATGATCTTGCGTGTGCGTAGGAAATTTTTTGAAATTACTACGTTCCCCAACATAGACATGAGTGGTAGACTCGGCTACATGATTAATCTCGTGGATGGACTAACCCGCTTATTTTATGTGATGAGTATCTTCCCTTGGAATGGTCTATACTGCTCGAATACGACAATGCAATATAAGCCCTTTATGTGATGTCGCTCAGACGTCCGACTGTGGCATTTGTGCTGTTTACTTTCGATATGAGCCCTTTATGTGATGTCGCTCAGACGTCCGACTGTGGCGTTTATGCTGTTTACTTTCGATATGAGCCCTTTATGTGATGTCGCTCAGACAACCGACTGTGGCATTTTTGCTGTTTACTTTCGATATGAGCCCTTTATGTGATGTCGCTCTAACGTCCGACTGTGGCACTCTTGTTATTTATTTTCAATATAAGCCCTTTATGTGATGTCGCTCAGACATCTGACTGTGGCACTCTGGTTATTTACTTTCAATATAAGCCCTGTATGTGATGTCGCTCAGACGTCCGACTGTGTCACTCTTGTTATTTACTTTCGATATAAGCCCTTTATGTGATGTCGCTTTGACGTCCGACTGCGGCACGCTCGTTCATTTATTTTCTAATATAAGCCCTTTACGTGGTGTCGCTTTGACGTCCGACTGTGGCATGTTAATTTATTTGCTCACCATTCGAGGCGTCACTTCAGACACTCGATCGGTTTTCAGTTATTTTTGTTTGGATTTCGGGAGGATTACCACCTGACTTCCTTTTATTTAACATGTCGTGGAAGTTTATCATTTGAGTGTGCATTGCCAATTGCTCATGATGCATCATGCTTACATTTGTTATATCTTATGTCCGAACTGTCTTGCGAGTACATTCAAAGTACTCACGGCTTGTTGATTTGGCGGATGTTGTGAAAGCGATCTTATGGATGAAGAGTTCGATGGCGAGTCGGCGCCTAGAGGAGTCGAGTCAGTCCGTGCGATCCTATAATTTATCACTTGTACCATATCCGCTTCCGCTACCGAATAAACCATCGAGCCTCACTTCGACGCTCGATGAGCTGCAAGAGTAGGAGTCAATGTCACCCACTTCATTGTGACATATCCACCACCACTTTTAAATACGAGTCAGTAGTATGCCACCACACCCTTGTGTCATATCCGCCTTTATGTATATTATTGGCGTGCTTGTAATAAATTGTTGAGCAACCTCAGCTCAACCCTGTAATATATTTAGTACTTCTGGATTTCTGTATCAAGAATTTGTCTACCAGTGAGGACTCACCTATACTGGAAATAAAAGGATCGGTTTCTCAATAAGTATTCTGTTGAAAAACCGGTCGTGACAAACTTGGTACCAGAGCCAGGCTGACTGTAGGAAGCCACTAGGTGCGATCGCTAATCGGTTATTAGCGTCTTAGTGCGATTTTAGCATTTTTGCAAAATGTAGCAATTTTCTATTAGTCATCATAAATTTATGATCGACTATTGAATTTTGTCTACTTTTGTAGATGGCTAGCGGCATCGTGAGTCACGGTGTTAGCCAATGTACTGAGGGTTTATCAAGCTCCTCACCTACATCGTCAAGATCGCGATTGGGCAATTAGTTCGCCCAGTGTTCACACTCTACCAGCACAAGATCAGCGACAGTCTGTCTATGCACCAGGCCGCGGTGCAGTTCAAGGGAGGGCGTTCAGAGTCACGCCAATTCCGATTTGTTGGCAGGGCCATGCCTACGGAGAGGCATGCCATGCAGATGGCTTCCCGTGAGGCAATAGCTCGTCTCCGGGATGTTCTTCCTTCGACGAAGACTCGCCGCTACCTCCCATGCCACGTGCCATACACTTGTCACTATGCATTCGCTTGCCCCAGGGGAGAGTGAGATGAGGCTATTGAGATGCTTGTTGAATACCTCCAAGCACTGGAGGCAGCGTTTGATAACCTTGTGGACGACCTTGTGGCTGCCCGTATGGACTCAGTCCATGGCTGTGCCGCCAACAGGAGGGAACTCCTCCACACAGCACCACCACTGACCTTCGTCTCGTCGTCAGCATCTTATTCACCTGCCATCCTCGCCACCGCTCGTCGCCTGCCTACCACTGAGGAGTTCGACCAAGTCATCGCGCCCACTCCAGTCCGTGTTGCACCACCTATTACGCCCACTCCAGTCCGTGCGGCACCACCTATTGCTCCCACACCAGTCTGTGTTGCACCACCTCTCGCGCCCGCTCAAGCTTCTCAGCGCAGCACTTCACGCCTGGAGCCTATTAGTGAGGAGGAGGTTGAGTCCCCAGCATCACTGGGCCTCACCCTCGGCAGGCCAAGGGAAATCCTTACCATCTCCGGTGACTGCGCCTAGCAGCCTGCGTTAATGCCAGCTTGTATGATCGTTTATATGTATATAGGTTGTGAGAAGTAGTTTGTATGCGCATCATGTAGGAACTGGGAGAAGTGCACTAGCCTAAATAACATGTCAGGATTGTGTCGCACATCTGAGTGATGTATTCTATAATTACTGCTTGTGTGTAAGATATGTCTTGGCGGTCCTTCTCCATGCTTAATCAAATATTTTCTTGAAAAATCTTGGAGTGGTTAAATTTTTTTCGCCTTTGAGTATTTATTTATTTTTGCGGCTCAATTTCTTTTTCTTATGAATTTTCCAAAATATATCCCCAGAGTGGAAAATGTCTCGTCCTTGGACTCGTTCCATGCCAAATCCGCCAGAAGAGAATTATGGCACCCAAACAAGCAACAATTTCACGCTGGACCGTCAAGTCAACAGGGCAGTGAGACAGCTATTTCTCAAGTGTGCCACCTTTATGAGAAAAGCCAGCAACAGCACCAAGAAATGATGAACCATGTCATCAATATGGGAAATGACCATGGACAGTATCAGCAGCAATCCAAATTGTTAGAACTACAAAAGACGCATCCCCCAACTTTCTCGCACACTGACAAACCTCTTGAGGCTGATGACTGGCTTTGAGACATTGAAAGGAAATTGATCATTGCGCAATGTTCAGACCATGAGAAGGTACTATATGCACCTCACTACCTCACAGGAGCAGTTGCATCATGGTGTGAAAATTTCCTACACATGCACCCCAATGAGAATAACATCACCTGGGAAGAATTCAAAGAAGGTTTTCGTGGGGCGCATATCCCCAAAAGTGTTATGAAAATCAAGAAGAGGGAGTTTGATGACCTCAAGCAGAGAGGCATGACGGTGACCGAGTACAACAGTCTGTTTACTCAGTTATGTCGTTATGCCAACGAAGAGCACATGACGGAAAATAAAAAGATGGAAAAATTCCTGGACGGTCTTGCACCAGCACTTAAATGCCAGCTGGTTGTACACACCTTTCCAGACTTCAAAACACTTGTGGACAAGGCCATTACCCTTAGAAAATGAGTGCCGCAGTTTGGAAGATTTTCGCAAGCGCAAGAGGGACCAAACTACTCAAGCTCGCAACAACCGAAGCAAGGCTGACTTTCAGAAAAGTGGAGCAAACAAGTCCACAACCAATATCCCGCGCTCGATCAAGAATTTCCATGCAAGGGACAAAGATTTTACATACCGCCCAGGTGTTACTTGCTACGCTTGTGGAGAAGAAGGGCACTATGCTAAACAGTTCCCAAAGCCAAGAAACTCGGCTCCCACGCCGAACCACGGTGGGAATAATTCAGCACCCAAGCGTAACAACTTCAACCCCAATAATAATCACAAGAAGGGTCACTTGAACCATGTGACCAAGGAGGAAGCACAGAATGCCCCAGATATCGTACTCGGGACGTTCCCTGTCAACACAATTCCTGCCACGGTTTTGTTTGATTCTGGAGCTTCTCACTCGTTCATTTCAAAGAAATTTGCTTTGCAAAATGATTTTTCGATGCTTCCCCTGGAAAAGTCCATGATCATCAAGTCCCCCGGGATTAAGCAAGTTACTCAGAGTTACTGCCAAGGTGTGGCTATTGAGTTTGAGGGATTAAAGTTTCACGCCAACCTCATTGTATTGGAAAATAAGGGACTAGATGTCATCCTAGGAATGGATTGGATAACCACCAACAAAGGATTTATTGACTGCTTCAACCGGACAGTAATTCTTACCCACCATCATGGGAAGACAATAAAAGTTTCAGCTCATGAAAGACAAATATCACGGCAACCAAGGTTGAACAAGGTGGACGTTCCAGAGTTAAGCAAAGTCCTAGTAGTGTGTGAGTTCCCCGACGTATTTCCCGAAGAACTACCAGGCATGCCACCAGACCGGGAGGTAGAGTTCAGCATTGAACTAGCACCTGGAACCACCCCCATCTACAAGAAACCATACAGAATGGCACCCTCAGAGTTGGTGGAATTAAAGAAGCAAATAAAAGAGTTACTGGACAAAGGATTTATTCGAGCCAACTCTTCACCTTGGGGCTCACCAGTTTTATTTGCCAAGAAAAAGGATGGGACACTGAGATTGTGTATAGACTATCGGGCACTCAACATGGTCACAATCAAGAACAAATATCCGATGCCACGGATAAATGATTTATTCGACCAGCTCGCCCAAGCCAAGGTTTTCTCAAAGATTGACTTAAGCTCGGGATACCATCGATTAAAAATGCAGACGAAGATATCCCCAAGACAGCCTTCACCTCCAGATACGGGTTGTATGAGTTTACAGTAATGCCGTTTGGACTGACCAACGCCCCCGCATATTTTTTCCACCTCATGAACAAAGTGTTTATGAAATTTATGGACAAATTTGTTGTGGTCTTCATCGATGATATTCTGGTATACTCCAAGACACCAGAAGAGCATGCCGAACATCTCAGAATTGTACTGGGAGAATTAAGGAAACATCAACTATACGCCAAGTTCAGTAAATGTGAATTTTGGTTAAGACAAGTTGGTTTCCTAGGCCATGTGTTAACCCAAGAGGGTGTTGCCGTAGACCCGGAAAAGGTCAAGGCCGTACTTGGTTGGAAACCACCAGCCAGCGTAACGGATTAAGAAGTTTCTTGGGAATGGCAGGGTATTACCGAAGGTTCATTGAAGGGTTCTCCACCATAGCAAAGCCAATGACGCAGTTTCTCAAGAAGGACAAGAAATTTGTTTGGACGGAAGCTTGCGAGAAAAGTTTCCAAGATCTCAAAAGAAAATTAACAACAGCACCAGTATTGGTTGTGCCAGACATACACAAAAGTTTTGAGGTATATTGTGACGCATCCAGGAAGGGCCTCGGATGCGTATTAATGCAAGAAGGCAAGGTAGTCGCGTATGCCTCCAGGCAACTACGCAAGCATGAAGAAAATTATCCTACGCATGACCTGGAACTGGCAGCAGTCATTCATGCACTCAAGGAGTGGAGGCACTTTTAATTCGGAAACCGTTGTGAAATATACACGGACCATAAAAGCCTCAAGTATATTTTCACACAACCGGAACTCAATTTACAGAAACGACGCTGGTTGGAATTAGTAAAAGACTATGATCACTAGTGCAGAACCGGGCAATAGCACCGTTTCGTAAGGACCTTTAGTGCCGGTTCCATAACCGGCACTAAAGTGTGGGCACTAAAGCCCCCCCCCCTTTAGTACCGGTTCAGCATGAACCGGTGCTAAAAACAACCACGTGTACGAGCCAGCTCCGGGGCACAGAGCCCTTTAGTACCGGTTGGTAACACCAACGGTACTATAAGGTTTAGGGGTTTTAGTTTTATGATTTCTTTTCATTTAATTTTGTGTTTCCATATTATTTCTTTTTCGTTTCTTTGGTATTTTACGATACTACACATTGTACACGTTATGGATATATATATATATATATATATATATATATATATATATATATATATATATATATATATATATATATATATATATATATATATATATATATATATATATATATCATCAATGTCTCACTAACCACCATATTAATTAATTCACACATACACACATGTATAGCTATATACAATTTCTCCTACATTGGTGCCTTGAGCCAGTAGCATTAGCCTAATTGGTGCCTTGAACACGATGACAATCGGAAGTGGTTCATGGGGGCGGTGGCGGGTAATAGTATTCTCCCTTGGTTTATGACCTGGTCGAGCAAAAATCCGCGATTTCCTCTTGAAGTGCTTCTCTGGCGCTCCGTTTCTAGGAGCTTGTCCCGCACCTCTGTGAACTGTTAAGAAGGAGATCAATATGCATGTGTATTAGTTGTGTGACTAGATATCGATAATGGTGTAAAATTGTGAATAGTGTTACGACAAGCGTACCCATTCCTGTCTTTGAGATCTGCTCCTTTGGACGCCATCATGCGAATGTTCTGCATAAGCAGAATGCACACAGATCAGTCCCTGCGCTTTGCTTGAGGCCTTTACGAGAATGGAATTTGATCAGATAATAATTAATCAAGCATGATAATTAAAGGGATGGCAGCTAGCTAGCTAGCTAGTACTATAATTACTTACCTTGGGTGCAACCATTTAAGCTTTTTTTCCATTACGCCTTCCGTGTGCTGATGAACCTTGCCCAAGCCCTGCCCGCCGACAAAGAAAATGAATAAAGGGGTTATTAAATAGTTCATATCATGAAATGACGAACTAAATAGGCCGAGATATATAGTTAATAATGATTGAAATTACCTGTTGACTATCCAAAACAAGATGTTATAGTCAGTATTTGCTTTGAGTAGTGAGTCCAGTATTTCAACTGTTCTGGCGTCAACTTTAATGATACACAAGATGCAGTGAAATTTGCATGCACACACGTTTGGATGTCTTAATTAAGCGGGCATATGTAAGCAAAAACATGTAGCTAGCTAGTAGGCAAAAACAGAGAATTTGTAGTACAAGACAGTGTGACTCACTGGAAGTTGTAAGGAAGTAGTATATCTTCATTGTATTTGAGGCGCTTCAAGAACTCTAGCATGTTGTCCTCTACGGCCTTTTCATGATGTGGATTTATTTGCCATGTGTATTCATTAACGGTGTTTGGGTCAATGAACCCAATGCCATAGCGTCCACCTTTTCTCATTTCATACATCTTCATCCTGCATAATACCACAGAAAAGAATATAGTGAGGATAATTACAGGTAATGATTGATCAAAAGGATTACTACAGCTAGCTTGAGACTTCAATTACAGAAAGAAATCACTTACAGACAATAGCAACTGACGATAGATTTGTCGAGTGCGCCTTGATTGTATAACTGAAACAGTTTAGAATACTCAACGGTCACAGCTTTCTGATGGTAGTAATGATCCTTCTTGACTTGCACCATGAGGGACTCTCGATTGGATCTCTTGGTAATGTCCATGTACCATTGATGCAATTCATACATTCTCGTTGGGAGCTTCTTGACCTCGTCAAAGCTTGACCAAAGGTTTTCCCGGACATATTTCCGTTTTATTTCATCCTCTGTAAGCACGGGCATGGGCTCGATCTCGAGGAGTTGTCCAACAATGATGTTGAGAACTTCAGCCTGCATTATATGGTCCTTGGTTATTACCACATTGCCCACCTCGGGAACGTAAACTGTTTGCCCACAATAATATTGGGCGCGCTTCATCACGTGTTGTTGGCACAACAAGCGAGGGATCGATTACGCGCCTGTTCTCCCAGTGGGAATGGTTTTCCGCATTTTTGACAGCTGCTTGTTGTTTGCTCGATCCGAGCTCGCCTCCTTACATAGACGTGCTTGATTTAACTTCCTGATGTGGCGCTCATAGTCTGTGTCAACAGGCTTGGGAGCTGTTGGTTGAGCCATACAAATGAAGTGGTCAATCGTTTCCTCAGGCACTTTCTCCCTTGGCAGTGGTGGCGGTTTTGGTGCAAAATGGGCTTCCACCTCGGCCTTCGATATGGCTGCGTTTTCCTCCTCGGACTTGTCATAAAGCCTCTGCGGAAGAGGCGTGAGGCTTGGACCATATTTATATCGCTTGCCTCCCTTTGTACTTCTGTACTACCTCGACTCGTGCCGCTTCGCACCATAGCTGGGGTGTCTCTTCTGCGATTCGAGGCGGCGGAGGCGGCTCACGGGCTGAGTTGGGCGAGGAGGTGGCTGAAGCTGTGCCGGACTTGGAGGAGGAGGCCTGAGGTTGTGCGGACTTGGAGGAGGTGGGCGTCGGCTGTGGCGGACTTGGAGGAGGAGGTGGCGACACTTTGCGGACTTGGAGGAGGTGGCGACACTTTGCGGACTTGGTGGACTTGCGGGCGCGGAGTCTGTTGACTCGGTGGCGGACTTGACGAGGAGTCGGTGGCCGGTGTCGGTGGCCTTGAAGATGATGCAATCCTTTTTCCATAGGATGATCGATGTTTGGCCTCTCCAAGAAAGTGCTCGTCATCAACTCCGGGAATGTCAAGCTGTAGCTCGAATATGGGTCCACCACCTCATCAGCAAGACACGAGCATAGCCCGCTGGAATCGGGTTGCAATGGAAGGTTGCCTCGGGGATTTGTAAAAGCAGCGGCGTCCGCCACCTTCATGGATATGTTCTTCATTTTGAAGTGTAGCTTGCAGTTAGTGTTCTCCGTGATGTCATCCACGGGTATCTATCCAACATTGCGTCGTCGAGGCGGAACCCACGCTGCTTCTCGGCATGGATGGGCGGTGCTATCCAATGCTGGATCATCCGCTAGCTCCTGCAGCTCTTTGAGACCCCCTTTGCTGGCTAAGTGAGTCGATCTGCTCCTGCTGCCGCTGGAATTTGTTGCCAATTCCGCTTGACTTGCTTCTAGGCCTTGAAGGCGTTCATAGTCCGCTTCCTCTGCTCCTCCTCCATCTTCCTCTTCTTCTCCTCCTTAATCTTCTTTGTCGCACGGGTTACGTAGTCGGTGTTCGGTCTGAAAACCCTCATACCATGGAATAGCGCCCTTGCCTCATGTTCTTCCGGGTGTTCGGATTTCCCGAGCACGCGTAAGCTCGTCGTTCTCCTGTTGGGCTGGAACACCCCCGATCGTGCCTCTTCTATTGCAACAAGTATCGCATCGTCGACTCCGTTCAGACATGCCTTCGTCGATACTTTGCCTGTCTTCGGGTCCAACTCCCCCCCCCCCATGCACATAGAACCAAGTCCTGCACCTGGGGGGCCAGCTCTTAGTATCCGGAGTGACACCTGCATCCTCCATCTCTTTCTTAGACTTATCCCACTTAGGCATTGCCACCGCATAGCCACAGCCCTGACTTATGGAACTTATCCTTTTTGGCATTCTTCTTGTTTATTCTCGACCGTTCCTTAGCTAATTCTGAATCCTTGAATTTCACGAAATCGTCCCAATGAGCACGTTGGTTCTCTAGTGTTCCCTCGAATCTGGAGTCTTCCTTCCTCCTTGCGTACTTGTCCCATTCACGATTCTTGTGGTTCTTTAATGCAACCGCCATCTTCCTAAGAGTAGCGTCCTTGACTTTCTGCACATCTGCTTCTGTGAAATGATCTGGTAGGGTGAAATGTTCCATGAGAGTATCCCAAAGCAGACCTTTTTGTCTGTTGTCGACAAAAGTAACATCTGGACGTGGTTTTGCTGGCTCTCTCCATTCTTGAAGGGAGATCGGGAGTTGGTCCTTCACAAGAACTCTGCACTGACGGACGAACTTGTATGCAATCTTCTTAGGCGCTAATGGTTCACCATTAGGTATGATTGCCTCGATATTGTACTTTACGCCCTCCTTCAACTTTTTGTTCGGGCCTTGTTTCGTCCTTTTGCCTGAAGATTTGCTCGATCCGGATGGCTGAAAGAACAAAGATCGGTTCGTTAATATATCTTCAAGTCATTTAAAACATGTGATGATCACCAGATGCCTGCTTATATAAATATATATACCTCGCCGGTCTTTGTTGTTTCAAGATCAACATTTTCTTCATCATTATCATAATCATAGTTCATGACTTCATCAATTCGATTCGTCGCGATCGAATATCATATCACCCTCTCCGGTGTTGTTTAGAAATTGAACCGTCATAATCTTCTTCATTCGATCATCATCGGCCCGTGAGGATGGCGTATCATATCGAACATGGCCTATTCTCCCTCTCTGCCGGTATTGTCCGCCATAGCTTTTATTTAACTAATCCAAAAGAAATATAAAACAATTTAGTATTCAAATTACATCGTCTCGAATAATAGATATAATCTCGAATACATCGTCTCGAATAATAGATATAATCTCGAAAACATCGTCTCGAGTAATAGATATAATCTCGAATACATCGTCTCGAATACTAGATATAATATCGGATACATCACTGGCTAGGTAGCTAATAAAGATCGAATACTACAGAAGAATCTAGGACACTCGCGGTTCTGCTGGTGGCGGTGGACACCCAAAGAGAAGGAACCCCCACAGGATCATAGCTGAAGTGAGATCCCTGAAGAAACTGCTAGGTATTGGAGAACCTGCCGCCCTCTAACGCAACCATGTAGCGACGGACGTGCTCGTCCTCCACGACACGGCGACGTACCACCTCCGGCGGGGCGGCTCCCTCCGCACGAAACTGGCCACGTGAACGCCACCAAGCGAGATCGGGGTCGACAGCGGGACCCGGGGCGGGTTCCTCATCAAGCGGGCGCCCCTCGAGCAGCACCTCCAGTGCCAGCCAGCGGAGCCAGTCCGGACATGAGTCAGCGGACGTCGTCAGGGACGTGTCGGCGGCGAGGATGCGGGTCGGGCATCGTCGAGAACAAATACTAGCTATATGCCATAAAAAGTAACATTTTTTAATGATTGGATTTTGATAACTAAAATTTCTAACATTTCTATATAACTAACATTTCTATAATATTTCTAACAATGCTATATATAACTAACATTTCTATAACATTTCTAATATTTCTATAACTAAAAACAGAAAAAATATATAACATTTCTATATATATAACTAATTGTACAACATTTCTAATATTTCGAACCAAAAAAAGAAAATTTTCTAACTTTTTATAACTATTTCTATAACTAAAAAAAGAAAAATTTCTAACAATTCTAACTTTTATAACTATTTCTATAACTAAAAAACAGAAAATTTCTAACAATTCTAACATTTCTAAAAATTCTAACAATTCTAACATTTCTAACTATTTCTGAAAAACAGAAAAATTTCTAACAATTTGTAAAAACAGAAAAATTTCTAACTATTTGTATAACTAAAACCAAAAATGTATGTGTGTGTGTGTGCGCTCACGGCGAGGCGAGGGGCGGCAGGCGGCGGGGGCAGCGTGGGGATGGGGGCGGCGACAGGCGCGGCGACGACGGGATAGCGACAGACGGGGACAGGGACAGGCGGCGGCGATGGGGACGGACAGACGGCAGCGCGGCGATAATGGCGACGGGACGTCTGGCGGCGCCGGCGACGACGGGACGACGCCGGACGGGCAGGGGCAGGGCAGCGGTGGCAGCAGGGACGACGGGGCGGCAGGCGGCGGCAGCAGCGGACGGTGCGGCTTCTGAGGCGGCGACGAGGATGGAGACGTCTGAGGCGGCGGCGGCAGTGCGAGGAGAAGAAGCGGATGAGAAACTGAAATTTTCGTAAGTGTTGTTTATATAGGAGGGCCTTTAGTACTGGTTGGAGCCACCAACCGGTACTAAACGCCAGTTTTGGCCAGCCAAAGCGGCGGAAGCGACCCCTTTAGTACCGGGTGGTGGCACAAACCGGTACTAAAGGCCCCCTTTAGTACGGTTGGTGCCACGACCGGTACTAAAAGGGGTCTTATTAGCGCAGTCTTGTGCTGCAAGTTTAGTCCCACCTCGCTAGCCGAGGGGCGACCGCACTGGTTTATAAACCCCCGTGCGGTAGCTCTCTCGAGATCCTCTCCAAAGCAGGCCTATTGGGCCTACGTGTTATTTGCTGCCCTATGGGCCCACTGGGCCTTTGCGGGCCTGCATCCTGGCCCAACAACAGGTAGGGTTTCTAGTCGTATGCAGGCCGCTCTGGCCTAGTAGGCGGGCTTTTTTTTATTTTTTTTGCTTTATTTATTTTTGTGTTGTTTTTTTTGTGTATTTAGAGTTTCTTTGTGAATATTTTTGCTTTAGGTACAAAAAATTACAAACTTTCTGTTAGTGCCCGTAGTTTTCAAATTTGAATAGTTTTAATTTTGAATTATTTGAAGTTAGTGTGAATCACTAGTTTGTGAATAACTTAACTTTAGAAATCAGTAAAGGCATGAAAGAATTTGTTTGCACATAAAATTTCTTCGCGTTTCAAATGCCAAAACACATAACTACCATAACTATTACAGAGATTCCCCTCTGGGTGTGAAACACAGAAGAAAGTGATGATAGTGAAGCCGATCACATCCCAGATCTTTGGGTGTGAAACTTTTTCTTAGCGTGTGTCCCTTTGCGCCGTAACCATGGAAAATCTTCATCATTTAACGGGATGCTCGGGTCAATATTCACTGTGAATGGAGCAATTTCATCAAACTTTTCATAATCTTTGACTTGTCTGTCTTGTCATCCACTCCCACGATGTTTCTCTTCCCGAGAAAGAACTATGTGCGCTTTGGCTCATCCTCGATGCATTAAGCTTCCTTATCTTTTCTTTTTCTTGGCTTGGTAGACATGTCCTTCACATAGAAAACCTGTGCCACATCATTGGCTAGGGACGAATGGTTAAATCTGCATATGCAAGATTGTTGAGATCCTTGTTGTCATTCCGTCATTGCGGGTCTTCCGTTACCCGCCTCGTGTCATATTGACCCATTTGCACGAAACAAAGGGACCTTTAAACCACGTCGATAGTCAAGTTCCCATATGTCTTGTATATAACCATAATATGTTTCCTTTCCGTCTTGGTTTCTGCATCAGCGGACACCACTGTTTTGGTTGGTGCTCTTCTTATCTTGGGCGATCGTGTAAAATGTATTACCATTTATCTCGTACCCTTTGAAAGTCATTATATTGAAGATGGTAGCTGGGACAGCAAGTACAGGTCATCTTCAATAGAGGTGTCATGCATGGTGCGTGTGCGCAACCAGTGGCGAAACTCCTGGTTTGTTCACGTGTAATCCGGTCATCGAGACCGCTCCGGGTGTTTGGGCGTAGCAAATTCTTGTGTTCATCCATATACGGAGCCACCAAGGCGAATTCTGTAGAAGCTGTGTAATGTGCTTTAGTGAGAGAATGTCCATCCATACATATTATTTGTTCCCCTCCTAGCGTGCCTTTTCCATCGATCTGCCCTTATGCATGATTCAGGAACACCAATCAGCTTAAGGTCAGGAATAAAGTCAATACAAAACTCAATGACCTCCTCATTTTGATGGCCCTTGGAGATGCTTCCTTCGGCCTAGCACGGTTATGAACATATTTCTTTAAGACTCCATGAACCTCTCAAAGGGAACATATTGTGTAGAAATACAGGACCCAAAATGTTAATCTCTTCACATAGGTGAACTAGGGCGTGCGTCATGATGTTGAAGAAGGATGGTGGGAACACCAACTCGAAACTGACAAGACATTGCACCAAATCATTCTCTAACCTTGGTATGATTTCTGGATCGATTACCTTCTAAGAGAAATGCACATAGCTTCACAATGGCTAATCGAGCGTTTTCGGTGAAGCCCCTCAATGCAACCGAAGCGATTGCGTCATAATCACGTGGCAGTCATGAGACTTTAGGTTCGGAACTTTTCTCTGCCATGTTTATTATTCCTTTATATTTGACGAAGCCGAGCGGTACCTTATCTGAGCAGGCATTCAAAGAAGATTTCCTTCTCTTCTTTGGTAAGGCGTAGCTTGCATGACCACGATGTATGCCGTCTTCTCCGTGCATACGTTGCTGGTCCTCCATGCCTCGGTGTATCTTTTGTCTTCCCATACACGCCCAAGAAGCCAAGCAGGGTCACGCAAAGATTCTTCGTCACGTGCATCACGTCGATTGCGGAGCGGACCTCTAGGTCTTTCCAATATGGCAGGTCCCAAAATATAGATTTCTTCTTCCACATGGGTGCGCGTCCGTCAGCCTCCTTCGGAACAGGTTGTCCGCCAGGACCCTTTCCAAATATCACCTTCAAATCCTTGACCATATCTTGTACATCAGCACCAATACGGTGGCGAGGCTTCGTCCGGTGATCCGCCTCACCTTTGAAATTCTTGCCCTTCTTTCTTACGGGATGCCTGCTCGGAAGAAATCGACGATGTCCTAGGTACACATTCTTCTTACAACTATTCAAATATATACTGTCGGTATCATCCAAACAGTGCGCGCATCTGCGGTATCCCTTGTTTGTCTGTCCTAAAAGGTTACTGAGAGAAGGCCAATCATTGATGGTCACGAACAACAACGCCTTTAGGTCAAATTCTTCCCCCATGTGCTCATCCCACGCACGTACACCTGTTCCATTCCACAGTTGTAAGAGTTCTTCAACTAATGGCCTTAGGTACACATCAATGTCGTTGCTGGGTTGCTTAGGGCCTTGGATGAGCACTGGCATCATAATGAACTTCCGCTTCATGTACAACCAAGGAGGAAGGTTATACAAACATAGAGTCACAGGCCAGGTGCTATGGTTGCTGCTCTACTCCCCAAAAGGATTAATGCCATCTGCGCTTAGACCAAACCATACGCTCCTTGCGTCATCTGCAAACTCCTTCCCGTACTTTCATTCGATTTTTCTCCACGCGACCCGTCGTGGTACTCTCAACTTTCCGTCTTTCTTACGGTCTTCTCGTGCCATCGCATCGCCTTGGCATGCTCTTTGTTTTGGAACAAGCGTTTCAACCGTGGTATTATAGGAGAATACCACATCACCTTGGCAGGAATCTTCTTCCTTGGGCGCTCGCCCTCGACATCACCAGGGTCATCGCGGCTGATCTTATAGCGCAATGCACCACATACTGGGCAAGCGTTCAAATCCTCGTACTCACCGCGGTAGAGGATGCAATCATTAGGGCATGCATGTATCTTCTGCACCTCTAACCCTAAAGGCATACAGCCTTCTTTGCTTCGTCGTACTCTCGGGCAATTCGTTGTCCTTTGGAAGCATATCCTTTATCATTACCAGCAACTTTCCAAATACCTTGTCGGATACACCATTCTCGCCTTCCATTGCAGCAATTCGATGTGGTGCCCAGCTTTTCTTGTCACCTCACGCAATTCGGGTACAACAATTTTTGTGATCCTCTAACATGCGCTGCAACTTCTTCTTCTCCAAATCACTTGCGCAGTTTCTCTTTGCATCGGCAATGGCCCGACCTAGATCATCAACTGGCTCATCTGATGCCTCTTCTTCAGCTTCTTCCCGCATTGACGGCTCAGCTTCTTCCCGCATTACCGACTCAGCATCTTCCCCCATTGTTGTATCATCGTATTCAGGGAACCCATGGCTAGGATAGCTGTCGTCGTCCTCTTCTTCTTCATTGTCTTCCATCATAACCCCTCTTTCTCCGTGCTTGGTCCAAACATTATAGTGGGGCATGAAACCGGACTCAAACAGGTGGACGTGAATGGTTCTTGACGTAGAGTAATTGTGACCATTCTTACAACCAGCACATGGACAAGGCATAAAACCATCCGCCCGCTTGTTTGCCTCAGCCGCAAGAAGAAAAGTATGCACGCCCTCAACGAACTGGGGAGAGCATCGGTCATCGTACATCCATTGCGGCTCATCTTCATTACACAACACGAATAGACCAAATTAATACAAGTTCATACATAAAGTTCATACAACACTTAAATGCAACAAACAAATAACTCTCTAGCTAAAGCATTTAAATGCAACAACAAATGCAATCAAGATCGCAACTAAGGTAACAATTGATCCAACAACATAATGATACCAAGCCTCACTATCGATGGCATATTTTCTAATCTTTCTAATCTTCAAGCGCATTTTCTCCATCTTGATCTTGTGATCATCGACGACATCGGCAACATGCAACTCCAATTCCATCTTCTCCCCCTCAATTCTTTTCAATTTTTATTTCAAGTACTCGTTTTCTCTTTCAACTAAATTTAACCTCTCGACAATAGGGTCGGTTGGAATTTCTAGTTCACATACCTCCTAGAAAAAATTTCTATGTCAACTTTATGGGCATAATTTGTCATAAACACGAAATTCAACTAGTTTTAAAAGAGAATATATATACCACATCCGAATCATAACAAGGACGACGGCCGACGGGGACAGATATCGAAACCATGGCACTATATGTATAACAAACAACGTACGGGTAAGATAATTATACGAGTAACTATATATCCAAATCACACAAACATCAATTTTTATATAAAATTTCATGAACAAGAGGCTCACCACAAGGTGGTGCCGGCTGACAGAGACAGTCGAGGCGATCGGCGGTGGTTCTGACGGAGATTTAGAAGGCACTAAGTAAACCACACCTACATATGCCAACTAAGTGTTATTTTTACCTCAAATTGCATATAAATCAAATACTAGCACATATATATATTTCCTCCCAAATTACTAAACTCACAAATTAATCACTATATAAAGCATTGCAAGAGCTAATCTAGCAATGAGAGATGAAAGGACAAAGTTGCTAACCTTTGTGATCATTTGAATGGATGGGGCCTTCAAATCTTGACAAATTTTGGGCAAAATGTGTGATGATCTCGAGAGGAAGAGGGAAGAACAGAGAGGAGAGGGAAAGGGGAAGAACAGAGCGAGCTCGGGTGGGCGAAGGGTTTATGTAGGAAGACCTTTAGTACGGTTCGTGCCAAGAACCGGTACTAAAGGAACTGGAGGGGCCCCATCGACAACATCCTGCCACCACTCTCATTAGTACCGGTTCGTGGCACGAACGGTGCTAAAGGTTCGCCACGAACCGGTACTAATGAAAGCGGCCCGGCTAGCCGTTGGAACCGGCACTAATGTATACATTAGTGCCGGCTCAAATTCGAACCGGCACTAATGTGCTTCACGTTTGACCCTTTTTCTACTAGTGGATGTCGGTATTCACTACCATCCAGGAGGCGAATGTAGTGGCAGATGCTCTCAGTCGAAACCCCAGTTCGGGCAACGACGGTCTCCAAACTTGAGACCTGAATTTTAGCAAGAGTTCGCCAAACTCAACATGATGATGGTCGCCGAGGGCGATGTGTCAAATTTGGAAATACAGCCTAACTTAATGGAGCAAATTAAGGAGGCTCAGCATGGACACCCCAGCATCGAAGGCATAAAAAGGAAAGTGAGTTTGGGCAAGGCCTGTGAATTTATCATAGACGATAAGGGAATACTATGGTACGGAGACAGACTTTGCGTACCAAACATAGAAGACCTCAAACAGCAAATCCTAGCCGAAGGCCACACCGCTCCGTATTCAATCCACCCGGGAGGAACCAAAATGTACAAAGACATCCAGGAAAGATTTTGGTGGCACGGTATGAAGAGGGATATAGCCACCTTCATTGCATGTTGTGATTCATGTCAACGCATTAAGGCCGAGCATCAAAAACCAGCAGGGTTATTACAGCCAAACAGGATACCTGAGTGGAAATGGGATGAGATTGGGATGGACTTTATTGTTGGACTACCTCGGTCACAACATGGGAATGATGCCATATGGGTCATCACAGACAGATTAACCAAGGTGGCACATTTCATTCCCATAAAGACAACCTACACCACTCAGAATCTTGCTAAGCTTTATCTCTCTCGCATAGTTTGCCTGCATGGAGTACCAAAGACTATAATATCTGACCGAGGCACTCAATTCGTCTCTAGATTTTGGGATCAATTACAGCAAGCTCTGGGAACCCAACTAGCATTCAGTACAGCATACCACCCCTAGACTGATGGACAAACTGAACGCGTAAACCAAATACTAGAGGAAATGCTAAGAGCGTGTGTCCTCACATATGGGACCAGTTGGGAACAAAGCTTGCCATATGCCGAGTTCGCATACAACAACAGTTACCAAGCCAGCCTGCAAATGGCACCCTTTGAAGCCTTGTATGGACGGAGATGTCGTACTCCATTGAATTGGTCAGAGACAGGAGACAGCCGTATCTTCGGCCCAGATATGCTCAAGTAAACTGACCAGAAAGTTAAGCTAATCAGGGACCGACTCAAGACAGCTCAAAGCTGACAGAAGAGTTATTACGATCGAGAGCATCGGGGAGTCAGTTTTGAACCCGGTGAGTATGTATACCTCCGAGTATCTCCTATGAGAGGCCTGCAGCGATTCAAAGTTAAAGGAAAGCTAGCACCAAGATTTATCAGACCTTTCTGTGTAGTTGCACGAAGAGGCACGGTGGCCTACCAGCTAGACCTACCCGAAGAGCTGTCCGACATCCACGACGTGTTCCATGTCTCACAGTTGAGGAAATGTGTGAGCAACCCAGAAAAGCAGGTATCTCACGAGGACATTGACGTACAGCCAGACCTCACCTATAGGGAACGCCCAATAAAAATATTAGAAGAGTCTGAACGGATAACCGGTCAGAAGGCAATTAAGCTTTTCAAAGTACTATGGAGCAATCACACCGAAGGCGAGGCAACATGGGAAAGAGAGGATTTTCTTCGAGCAGAACACCCACACCTATTTAAGGATCAGCTGAAATCTCGGGGATGACATTTTTCCTAAGGGGGTAGGTGTTGTGACACTCCAAAATTTTTATTTGGTTTTTAACAAACCCTTTATTTGATTTGAAGGAGGCTATTTAAAATCCTTCCAAAATCCCCTCCTTCTCAATAAAAATTCCCCTATGACAAGTATTTTATTTTTGTGTCTTCCTCAACCTTGGTGTTTGGTTTTGAAAACTTCCCTTCTGATGTTAACTCATCACAATAAATTTTTGGAAATTAATTGTTATTAAAAAGAAATCCTATGGGTTTTGGGGCTTTTTTTTGCAACCACCCATTGTTTTACCATACCTCATACCAAAATTTCTCCAAAACCCCTCCCTCCACTTTGGGTCAAGCCAAATATTCCATTCCAACAAGTTCAACCCATTTCTTATTTTTATTCCATTTATTTTAACCCCAAAACAATTTCTGCCATTATTTTTGGACCTAGGTGGTTTACAAAGGAAGTACCAAATTTACTTTGAGTTTTGATTCCAAAACAACTCCTCTGACTAGTCCTTAGCACCCCCAACCTAGATCCATCAAGATCCACTCTTCCACAGTTCAAAATTTTCAAGTTTTTCTCACTGCAAGTTTGGACCAGATTTGGCAAATTTGGTGAAATTCATAGTTTTCCTTTTCCAAAAATTCTGACAAAAATCAGGCAGCCCCAGGTGCATTGAGATATCACCTCACCAAAGATCAGCCCCAGATAAATTTCCCACATGCCAAAAACATTTCATCGAACACCTGGAGTGCACTATTGCTGCCACAGTTTCAGAAAAATTCAGATTCAAGTTGGATTCAGACGACAGTGTCATTTTCTTCAGAGATCGGCATCCATCTCACCAGTGCTCACGCTGGCCTCTTGCGCACTTCTCCCCCTCCTTATCCAGAGGGCCGCAAGGTCGCTTGGCTGGGTGCGGCATCGGTGGCGACGTGGCTAGCCAGCTCCGGCAGCTTCTGCGGCGGCAGAGCCACCCGTGGCGTCCGTCAGCAGCCGACCCGGCTTTCAGCACCGACCAGCGCTGCCCGAACCACCCAGGCCTCCGCGTGGCCCTCTCCTCCTCTGTACACGCTGCGGCATCGTCGCCGTGGCCTGGCAAGCATAGGGCATGCTCTCTGCCGCTGACGGGCCCGCGAGGCGCCGTTCCGTCGAGACCACGACACAGGCCAAACCCAGCCGAGTTTAGCGTTTGAGCGTAACCAGTCCACCCTCGCATTGATGCCCAGCCACCTAATCCACCGGTCCGGCCACCGCCTCGCCGTAATCGCCGCCGGAGATTACCCCGTTCTCGGAACCGCCTCGGGCCGGCTATAAATAGCCGCCCCGAGCTCGCCTTCGACCAGCACCACTCACCTCACCTCGCCAAAGCTGCGATCAACCCCTAGGAGAACCCCGAGGAGGCCTTCTCCTCCGACTCCGGCCGCCCCGATCCGCTTCGGGCTCCGGCGTGATCCACTCCGGTGAGGGCACACCCTCCTCCCAAACCCTGCCCGTAGCCTCCTAGGGCACCCAATCACCTAACCCGCGCCTCGATTTGGCCTTTGCAGCCTTCCCCGACGAGACCCAACATCGCCCGAGCCGCCGTCCGCCGGAGTAAGGGCCGCTGTCGACGTGGTGCTCGCCAACGACCACCTCCACCACCCACAGACGCGGGAGAGCACCCTGAGCCCGTAGGTAACCTCCGCTCCTCCCAACTCACCGTGGATCGTCGCCGGCGACCACCGCAAGCTTCGGGCGTCGGCGCACTCTGTTTTCTCTCTCAGATTTTCAAACCTGACTGGTGGGACCCCCTCGTCAGCCTCTCTTTTCAATTCGAACCCTTTTTTCTGGAAAGCGCATTTGGGCAAATATGCTTTCAATCTGAAACATTTTCTTGTCCTTTTCTGTTCAGCCCCCTAGAAACTTTCTGTTTCATTACAGACAAGTTCCTGGACTAAAACTCTAATAACTCTTAAACAGAAAATGATTTTTGATTGATTCTTTTTCTGTCCTCTTTATTTTTCTGTCTAGCTTTTTATCATATTTATTTGAAAAATATTTGGATTACTTTTTGTGCACCCACAGTATTCACGTTAGTACGTTTTCTTTGTACCGTAGATCTAGGAAGAGGTGGCGGAACCCTTGAACTTCACCGAGCTAGATTCCGACTACTCCGAACCAGGCAAGTATGTTTGAACCTTTGATATGACGAGTGTTTTGCGTGTTTGCTTAAGTAGTTACTTCATGGCATGATTACATGAACAACCGTGAATGTTATGTTGCATGCAAAGCTATCGTGAGTGAGCTTCGAAACTCGATGCATGACTCGATGTGAGTTTACATGATCATGTGGTGACATGATGGGTGGTAAGATGGTATTGTTGTAGCATGCCAGTCTTATGCCAAATTATTTAACTCCAGTGTCAACGTGAGTCAAGTCACGTTACCATCCGTTCCTTTTCTTGTACTACCACATGTTTTATTTACGGAATATGGCTTAGTAAGTTGCAAACCTCTTACCTGGTACACACCAAATAGAGGGGCCGGGATGAGGGTTCCATGGCCCTGGATTAAAGCCCTTCATCCGGTCAGGGAGCATGGGTGTTTCCGGTTGGGACCGAGAGGTGGGCACCCTTAGGCCTTGAGATAAATTTGATCCCATGCTATTCGAGGTTGTGACCTCCCCGTCTTAGAGTTTTTCTTGAACGTTGCCTAGGGTGATTCCTGGCAGCGGAATGTGGAATTGGGTGCGTACTGCTTAGATTTCTTTCTTCTAAAATACCGTAAATGGAACTAGTCCCTTGCGACTACTGAAATCCGTTGGCTGTGGTTTAATAGTACAAACTCTGCAGACTCAAACTTATTCAAGTAACCGTATCTATGGTCAATATCTGTGTTCAACTTGTCCTGTCATTCTCAGTGTCAGTCTCTTTGACAAATCTCCGGTGAACAGACATGAGTGGTAGACTCGGTTACATGATTAATCCCGTGGATGGACTATCCCCCTTATTATTATGTGCTGAGTATCTTTCCTTGGAATGGTCTATACTGCTCGAATACGACAATGCAATATAAGCCCTCTATGTGATGTCGCTCAGACATCCGACTGTGGCATTTATGATGTTTACTTTCGATATGAGCCCTTTATGTGATGTCGCTCAGACGTCCGACTATGGCATTTATGCTGTTTACTTTCGATATGAGCGCTTTATGTGATGTCGCTCAGACGTACGACTGTGGCATTTATGATGTTTACTTTCGATATGAGCCCTTTATGTGATGTCGCTCAGACGTCCGACTGTGGCACTCTTGTTATTTATTTTCAATATAAGCCCTTAATGTGATGTCGCTCAGACGTCCGACTGTGGCACTCTTGTTATTTACTTTCAATATAAGCCCTGTATGTGATGTCGCTCAGACGTCCGACTTTGGCACTCTTGTTATTTACTTTCGATATAAGCCCTTTATGTGATGTCGCTTTGACGTCCGACTGTGGCACGCTCGTTCATTTATTTTCCAATATAAGCCCTTTACGTGGTGTCGCTTAGACGCCCGACTGTGGCATGTTAATTTATTTGTTCACCATTCGAGGCGTCACTTCAGACACTCGATCGGTTTTCAGTTATTTTTGTTGGGATTTCGGGAGGATTACCGCCTGACTTCCTTTTATTTAACATGTCGTGCAAGTTTATCATTTGAGTGTGCATTGCCAATTGCTCATGATGCATCATGCTTACATTTGTTATATCTTATGTCGAACTGTCTTGCGGTACATTCAAAGTACTCACCGGCCTGTTGATTTGGCCAGATGTTGTGGCGATCTTATGGATGAAGAGTTCGATGGCGAGTCCGACGCCTAGAGGAGTCCTAGTCAGTCCCGTGCGATCCTGGAATTTATCACTTGTACCATATCCGCTTCCGCTACCCGAATAAACCATCGAGCCTCACTTCGACGCTCGATGAGCTACAAGAGTAGGAGTCAATGTCACCCACTTCATTGTGACATATCCACCACCACTTTTAAATACAAGTCAGTAGTATGCCACCACACCCTTGTGTCATATCCGCCTTTATGTATATTATTGGCGTGCTTGTAATAAATTGTTGAGCAACCTCAGCTCAACCCTATAATATATTTAGTACTTCTGGATTTCTGTATCAAGAATTTGTCTACCAGTAAGGAGGACTCTCCTATACTGAAAATAAAAGGATCGGTTTCTCAATAAGTATTCTATTGAAAAACCGGTCGTGACACCCTGGAGACGCCCCAAGGCGGACTTCCAAATGTCGGACATGCGGGGTTCAAGGTCCCCGCGGATCGCGTCGATGAGAGCCGCAACAAGGCGAACTCTCGACCGAACACTGCTCTGGAACCCCCAACGGTTCCGGACTTGGGCCGGCAGCCCCTCGTTAGGGAGGGCGAGCCGCCCGTACCGTGGAATTCCGTCGCGTCAACGGCGCCGGATAGCCTGGTGGAAGCGTTTCGAGGCGCATCCATGGAAGAAGAGCACCGTACTCTTATGAGTGCGGTGATTCAGAAGGTTCTGTCCGCCAAGAGCGGACTGACCGAAGCCTGCAGAAGCCTCCTGACGAGCTTTGAGGTAAGTGAAAAATGTATGAAATTACCACCCGATAGGTAGTAGCCCCTGATACTCTGTTTGGTGTTCGGAAAGAAAAGCCAAACGGAGGGTCAATTATAATCCACAGGAGTCTAATAATAAGTATTGTTGTGAATAAGCAGGCTGTGCTGCTTGCTGCTGCTGCCCGTACTGCCGAGGTTGCCGAACTGAAGCGGCACGTGGAGCAGGCGCAGGGAGAGCTCGTCCTCACGAAGAGGCAGCTCGAAGAGAACAAGGGTAAGTAATTCCAGCTCTTATGCATTTAAGGATAGGCAGAATTGTTGAGTCTAACACCTAAGTGTCGTGACCATGTAACAGGGGCCACCGCCGAGGTGGCGTCCCTGAAGAAGGCGCTGTCCGAGGCCGAAAACAAGGCGGCCTCGGAGTGTAAGGAGCGCGAAAAGCAAAGTGCTAGAGTGGGCGAGTCTGCAGGAGCTCGGGACCTCGACAAGAAGTCTTGAGTCCGTGGAGCATGAGCTGAAAGCGAAGGAGGCCGAGCTGCGAAGGCCCTTGTGAATTTGAAAGATGCCAAGGCCGAAGCCGAGAAAGCACAGCAGGAGATCCGGAGGCCAAAAAGATAGCAGCGGTAAGAAATTCGTTATGCAAAGCAAACATGTGGAGGCGTTTCTTTTACTTACTCGAATCACGGAGCTCTCAAGGGCATTTGCAGATCTGCCACGCAGCGTCTCGGGCGCTGCGGAGTTCTCTGTGCCCAAGAGGGGAGCTCAGCGGGCTGTTACGGTCCCGGTATCTTTGGGGCGATCATTCGATGCCTCGGCGACCAAGCCCGAAGCAGTTGGTCGAACTCCTGAGGCGCCAAACTGGCTATGAAGGACTTCATAGTCGGGGATGTGGCTGGTGAGCTCTGCCTTGATAGCTACTTTGGCCTGATCAAGCGGATGGTGGATGCCTGCCCGCGGCTTGAAGTGATCAAGCGGTCCGTTTGCATCGTAGGTGCCCGCCGAGCTTTTGCCCGCGTCAAGGTGCATTGGGGCAAGCTGGATGCAGAGAAGCTAGTCAAGGACGGGCCGCCGGAGGGCAAGGCGCATCGCCATCCCGAGATGTACTACGATGGCATGATGAAGGGTGCTCGTCTCGTCGCCGATGAGTGTACCAAGGACGCCATTTTTGAATGAGTTCACTTATGTCATGTTTGTAATGTAAAGACGAAGTTACTTGCGCTATGTAGCGCTTTTGTTATTTAAAATATTACCTTCTGTGCGGCTGTTTATAAAATCCTGAAAGTAGGCCATTAAACACGCCCCCATGTGACTAGCACTGGGGTGTTCGTGGAAAACCTGGACAATCTTTATCCAAATGTTTGGTCCCTTAAGGAGGTGTCTGGCACATCAAACAAGGCAATCGGACTATGCGGCTCTATAACTTTCACTTAGCCATAGAAGTCTACAATTTTAAATTTTGGCGAAGCCCCTAGAATCCGGAAGGCTGAATCGGGGCGCTATACACGCCTAGATCGGACGAAGCCGATTTTTCTCCTAAAGCGCAAAATATTTAAGGATTTTAGAACCTCTCAAACAGCGACCAGCTCTCGCCACATCATGCCGGTCAGTTTCGGCTTTGTCTACTGAGGTGCTCGTCTGGACGAACCGGGACACAATCGCAGTAGTTCTCCCTGCGCTACCTTAGCCGATATAACAGAACGTAAGGCACCAAAACAAGGGAGCCGGGCTATCCCAACTGTAGACCCAAGACATGATTCGGAGCTGATGCATATAGTGCTATAAGTTCAGGGTGCCGCACTGTTGAAAGTGTTCGGACTTTATTTGCCATATTACGGGGCGCCATGAGAAGCCCCTGGCAAACCGGCCGCGCCAAAGTGTATGGATGCAATATCAAATGAACATTTATAAGAGAAAAAATGCTCAAATAAGAATAATAAGCTGACGCTATATATAATCTCCCATTGACGACAAATACATTTAAGCGTACATTTATAATGGGTGCGTTAAGCAGAGATAAAATAGGACTATTTGACATGTCCTATCCAGGGGCAGGCTGTGTTCAGATAGATAAAGCAGGTATAATGATCGTAAATAGAATCCACATGGGTATTTCATACATGCTGCGTCTGTTGCCTCCTTGGATGTCTCTTCCCTATAAGTCCGGCAATTCGGCTCTTTTGAGGATGCTGCACCAACGCGGTGTCCTGAAAGGTAAGTGGGAAAGAGTATGAAAGTATTTGGCGGTTACCCGCACTATTGACTGAGTCGTTGATGCGCCTCCACCTATGCCCATGGTATTTTAAGTGCGTAATTGTGTCCACGTGGCACGAATGCTGCTTTGATGGGGCTTAAGCGGAGGCCGGACTGCTAGTCGGGCTCTTGGCGTGCCTGATGATCCTGTTGCGGGGTACTCCGGACTCGCTTGACTGTGCTCGAAGTTGTTGTCGCCGAATTGGTTTGTCGGAGAAGGCCGCATTGTACTTCCGCCGCAAGGGCTGCAGTATGTTCTTCTGTTTGTAGGGAGCAGTCCATATTTCCGTTCACCGTTTTGACCCCGCGTGGTCCTGGCATCTTGAGCTTGAGATATGCGTAGTGTGGTACCGCATTGAATCTGGCGAATGCGGTTCGTCCGAGCAGTGCATGGTAACCACTACGGAAGGGGACGATATCGAAGATTAACTCTTTGCTTTGGAAGTTATCCGGAGATCCGAAGACCACTTCCAATGTTATAGAGCCCGTACAGCGGGCCTCTACTCCAGGAATTACACCTTTAAAGGTGGTTTTAGTGGGCTTGATCCTTGAAGGGTCAATGCCCATATTGCGCACTGTGTCCTGGTAAAGCAGGTTCAGGCTGCTGCCACCGTCCATAAAGATGCGCGTGAGGTGGAATCCGTCAATGGTTGGGTCTAGGACCAATGCGGCCGAGCCGCCGTGACGGATGCTAGTAGGGTGATCCCTATGATCGAAAGTGATCGGACAAGCTGACCATGGGTTGAATTTGGGGGCGACTAGCTCCATCGCATAGACGTCCCTTAGTGCCCGCTTCCGTTCCCACTTGGGGATGTGCGCGGAGTAGATCATGTTGACCGTTTTCACCTTGGGGGGGGGGGGGGGATTTCTTCTGTCCCCCCCGTGTTCGGGCGTCGGGATCCTCGTCATCGTCGCTGTGCAGCCCCTTGTCCTTGTCTTCGGCGTTTATCTTGCCGGCATGTTTGAATACCCAACAATCTCTATTCGTGTGGTTAGTTGGCTTGTCCGAGGTACCATGAATTTGGCACGAGCGCTCCAGTATGCGGTCCAGACTGGACGGTCCCTGATTATTTCTTTTGAATGGCTTCTTCCGCTGACCAGGCTTGGATCCACTAAATCCGGCGTTGACTGCCGTGTCTTCAGTGCTGTTGCCGTTGTTCCGTCGCTTATGTCTGTTATGCCGTGGCTTGCCGTTATTGTCGCGGCCATCCGAATTGCCAGGCTGTGGCGTAGTGCTGCTGCGAGCCAACCAACTGTCCTCGCCCGCGCAAAAGTGGGTCATTAGTGTTGTGAGAGCTGCCATGGACTTGGGTTTTTCTGGCGAGGTGTCGGCGAGCCACTCGTCCGCGGATATTATGCTTGAAAGCCACTAGGGCTTGGCGTCCGGACAATCAACTATTTGGTTCTTTTAGTTAGGAACCGAGTCCGAATTTCTGGCTGACTCTCCGGGCTGTTGGTGATGTGGCTCAAGTCATCGGCGTCGGTGGTAGCACATATGTGCCCTGGAAGTTGTCGAGAATCGTCCTCCGAGTTTTCCCAACTGCCAATGGAATTTCTTTGGCAGGCTGTTTAGCCAGTGCCGGGCTGGTCCTTTGAGCTTAAGGGGAAGATACTTGATGGCGTGTAGATTGCCTCCGCAGGCCATGTGAATGTGGAGAAGGAAATCTTTGATCCATACTGCGGGGTCTGTTGTGTCATCGTATGATTCTATGTTTACGCGTTTAAACCCTTCTGGGAATTCATGATCCATTACTTCGTTAGTGAAGCAGAGGGGGTGTGCGGCGCCTCTGTGCTGGGCTATGTGGCTACGCAGGTCGAATTGCTCTGGGTGGCTATATTCGGCCCGGCTGGACTTGTTGAAAGTGTGTCCGGCGTGACGGTCCTTGTCGCGTACCGAGGCGCGCGCCCGTGATCCGTAGATCGATCTTGGCTGTCCTGTTTTGTTGCCCCTGACCGTAGTATGTTGGCGTGGGGGTGTTGGCTGGTATGCGGACTGGTATGCCGTTTTATGCCGGCCACGAGGTGGCCAGTCAGCCGTATGGTGCTCGAGTCGATATTCCTTGGCTGCCAGGACTTCAGTCCATCTATCTGTGAGCAAGTCTCGATCAGCTTGGAGTTGCTGCTGTTTATTTTTCAGGCTCCTCGCAGTGGCTATAAGCCGACGCTTGAAGCGTTCCTGCTCTACGGGATCCTCAGGCACGCCGAACTCGTCGTCGCCGAGGCTAATCTCGTCATTGGAGGGGGGCATGTAGCTGTCCTCCTCTGGGTATTCGTCCGTCGCCAGTTTTTCTGGGGTGACCTGCTCATCCTCCTGTTCGGCCAGCTCGAAGGCAGGCTGATCAGGGTTGTATTCTTCTTTGGCACCATTCGAATCGTTTTCGTCTCCTGGGCCGGTATTGGTGTGGCGGGGCTTGGAGTGGCGCCGCCGACGCCCATTCTTTGCTTTTTTCCCTGAGGTTTTATCCTCCGTTGCCTCATCGCCATTTGTTTCCTTAGAGTGTCCACCATATATATATATATATATATATATATATATATATATATATATATATATATATATATATATATATATATATATATATATATATATATATATATATCATAAGAAGAGGTGGCTGTCCACCGCCATGATGGCGGTGGTTCATGTTCTTCTCTGCATCGTCATCCATACCGTCGATGTCTTGGTCGAAGTTCAATACCTCGCTTAAGTCATCGACCGTGGCAATGAAGTGGGTGGTGGGTGGGCAGCGAATTCCTTCGTCGTCTGCCTCCCACTCGAGCCAGACATAGTTCGCCAAGAGTCTCGACAAAGAGAGAGACTTTAATGAGTCAAAGCATGTCGCCAAAAGGCGAGTGATGGAAGATATCCGCAGCGGTGAACTCCATTACCGGAGCCCATCCTGGCCCGACGGGCTCGGGAGTGTGCGGACTGGAACCAACGTCCGGATACGAACCCGGGGGTTCGGAGTCACATGCCACCGCAGAGGTAAGACCCGTGTTCGGCTCTAACACCGATGAGTGCGCGACCTGGGGGGCGGGGTCCATCCCTCCGTCCTTAGGCAGCACAGCCGGCTCCGGATCTAGGTCCGGAGATACTACGGGGGCGATACCGCGAGCTTCATCCAATGGCAGGTCTAAGTCGTGCTCGTTGCGACTGTCCGGCGCTCCTGGCATAGGCCCGAATACATAGAAGATCAAGTCTCCGCGGACGTCAGCCTTGTAGTTCAAACTTCCAAATCTGACCTGGTGGCCAGGGGCGTAGCTTTCAATCTGCTCCAGATGGCCAAGCGAATTGTCGCGCGGTGCAAAGCCGCCGAATACGAAGACCTATCCGGGGAGAAAAATCTCACCCTGGAGCGCATCGTTGTTGATGATCGGAGGAGCCATCGGACCTAAAGATGCCGACACAGAGGAACTCTCAATGAAAGCACCAATGTCGGTGTCAAAACCGGCGGATCTCGGGTAGGGGGTCCCGATATGTGCGTCAAGGTTGATGGTAACAGGAAGCAAGGGACATAGATGTTTACCCAGGTTCGGGCCCTCTCTATGGAGGTAAAACCCTACTTCCTGCTTGATTAATATTGATGATATGGGTAGTACAAGAGTAGATCTACCACGAGATCGTAGAGGCTAAACCCTAAGAGCTAGCCTATGATGGTATGATTGTAATTGTGATCGGCCTTCTAAGGACCAACCTCTCTAGTTTATATAGGCACCGGAGAGGGCTAGGGTTTACATGGAGTCGGTTACAAGGAAGGAAATATAATATCCGGATCGCCAAGCTTGCCTTCCACGCCAAGGAAAGTCCCATCCGGACACGGGCCGAAGTCTTGAGTCTTGTATCTTCACGCTTCAATAGTCCGGATGTTGTACACAGTCCGGCTATCCGGATACCCCCTAATCCAGGACACCCTCACCCCTCCCTTGTTACGAGTAGTTCTCGACCTAGAGCTCTGCATACCGGCCATGGCAAGGACGGACGAAGAAGAAGGACTTATGAGGAGGAAGGTAGAGTAATTTTTGGTTAGGTAGTTCCCCTTTTTATAACCTAAGTACTCCACTAGTACTAAAACCTGCATAGTGGGAACACGTTCAGGTTTGGTACGTACTAGTAGGTGTGAGCAGACTTGCACTTAATTGTAGCACTAGTACTTTGGAATGTGATGGGAACAAGGTAAAGATTAATTGATGGTTTTGGTTTCGAGGCCCAAAACGGCTCTCGATGAGTTTAGTGGAACATAAATTTCAAGTAATCCCTCCATCTCAGTTTACAAGGCTTGCACGTGTATCTAGATCGTCAATGTAACTTATATAAAATAAATTGTCCATGGCGGGATCCGGTGAGCGAGGCGGGGAGGCAAGCCTAGGCGCTGGTAGAGCCCTACGAGGCTAAGATAAATATAGTACTACTCCACTCCATCCATATTTAAATACAAAGGCCACCAACAGTAGCCCTGGAAAAAATTGATCATGCTGCCTGCGTCCTGGTTTATTGGCCCCTTTTTTGTGCCACTTTTTATGACATACAAAAATAATATGTTACTTACAAATATGGTCAAAAATTGGCACAAAATACGAAGGAGACCAATGGAAGTACTAGAAACCCATGATTTAACTACTCACATCTTGTGATGGAGTAGTAATGTCTTTCTTCCGCCCTCACGTCCACTCAATTTGCATGCGCTGTATTAATTGACCATCAATGAAGTGAAGGACTTTACACGTGTCAAATTATCATATGGGGTGGATCTTCATACAAAAATGCGTCCCCCATGTACCCGCGTGTGCGTACGAGGGAATGAGTGCATGCGTGGCGTGCATGCACATCTTCGCTTCGTGCATGTACTGCCAGTGTGGCTCAGAGAGGATGAGTACATTCTTTTGGAACAAGCAGCACGTCGTTGTGATCAATCCACACAAGGAGGTCGTGAAAACAACTCCACATGTGCCACGTGGCTTCATGAACTATAAGAGAGACACTGTGTAGCGTGCCATTGGAATCCTAATTTACGTGTTTTGCACATACTCGAAGTACTAGTAAGGTACACGTGCATTGCACGCATCAGATTTGGCAACCAAATTATGAATAAATACCACACTATAGCATGTAAGCTCTGAGTCATATATGCCTGATGTTGACCTTCGTTTAATTCTTATAGTTCATCTCATTCAAAATAAATTAGTTTTTATAAAAAAAACTAGGGCCTCTTTGATTTGTAGGATTTCCAAAACGTGGGAATAGGAAAAACGTGGGATTAGAGTGGAGTGTCATCTTGAATCCTACAGGATTGTACGAGTGTTTGATTGTGCATAGAAAAAACGCAGGGTTCTTTCAAAGAGGTTTGAGTGTATGGGATGTTTCCTATGAAATCTAGTCCAAATGAAAAAAATCCTATGGTTTACAATCCTACGAATCAAACAACCAAGACAGGAAAAATTCCTAAGGATTAGAATCCTCCAAAATTCCTTTGAGAATACTTTGAATCAAATAAGCCCTTAATCTAGTTTATGATTCGTGGAATTGTGCGTTGTAAATCATAAAGTAAAATAATAATAATGGCAATTCAACTAGAAAAAAAGTTTGGGCAGTTGTGATACGGAAGATTCTAGAACAAAGGAGAACCACTTGTGTTTTGAGGTTTGTGCATTATGCTTAAGTTCAACCATGGAGTCTGCTAGATTGTACATGTGGCAAAATCCGGTGGGGGGCTAGTAGATGGTGCGAGGGGCCAAGTGGAGGGAGACTATGAAGGAGTGCACAAGTGCGAGGTCGATATTTAAAGAGAGGGGGTGAGAACATGCGTCGTTGCACGCAGTGGCGGAGCCATGAATAATAAATGAGCTAGGGAGGCAAGCATTGCTAATCCTTTATGACGAGGGCCAATTCATCAACTTAAACCATTTTACCAGCCATTGTCTAATGATCACATTCATATTAGCGTCGATATATAGTGATGTTAGGGGGAAGGCCCTTGCTGCCCCTTTGTCTTCGCATGCTTGTCTGTGCTGTCCCGAGAGATGAAGCGGAAGGCATGGATGATGAGAGGGGGACGTTGCATATATAATTAATGTGTGTGTATTAGCTATGTAATCCTATATAGAGAGGTATAAATTGATCGATGTGGGCGTGGGAAAGAGGATGAGACCTCATTAGATATATATATTGATCGGTTTATGTGGCAAACTGTGAAAGACCTAACTATATATACACACACACATAGCGGAACATCGATCGTTGTGCATGCACGTAAGAGATAAAGAATGCCCGATATGATGGAGAGGGGGAGGTGTGTGTGCATGCATGGGAGACCGACCGAAAGAAAAATATTGCATGTGTGCGATAGATAATGCCGACTGGTACTATGTGTGCATGCATGCACAGGAGAAAGTTAGAGGTACAATTATAAAAGAGAAGACGACTGTGTGGGTGTAAAAGATTAGGTGAGGTCATAATCAATTTAAAGTTGAATTCAAATATTTGAATAAGAGATCATGATGTTTGAAACCCATGCATGCATGAATATAACTGAGATATGCGCGGTGTGGTTTGGAAACGAGCATGTTGTACTGTATACACATTAAACAATGTCAAACTGATTTGAATTTGAGATATCGATTGCAGACATCGTTTGGCCACATTGCATCCGTGCATGGACACACTATTCTAATTGGAGATGATGGGTGGCTTTCGCATCACATATCTATATCTATACCCCTATATATATTATATATTATATTTTTTATATAGTGTGCGGATAACTAACTTTGAAAGATGGTCATTGGATGAGGCCAATCCGATGGTGCAGAGATGGCAAATTTGAGCACTACTGGCCGTTGGATATCATCTAGATTCCACAAGATTTTTCCACATGTACAATCTAGAAGACTCCATGGTTGAACTTAAGCATAATGCACAAACCTCGAAACACAAGCACTTCTTCTTTGTTCTAGAATCTTCCGTATCAGAATTACCCAAATGTTTTTCTACCTTATTTGCCATTATTTGTTTTTTACTTTCTGCCTTACAACGCACAATTCCATGAATGTTAAAATAGATTAGCTTTATTATAAAAACTAGATGATCTTGAATGAAATGAACTATAAGAATTATATGAACATCTACATCATGCATATATGACTCAAAGCTTACATGCTATAATGTGGTATTTATTCATAATTTGGTTGCCAAATCTCATGCGTGCAATGCACGTGTACCTTACTACTCTAAATTGTGTTTGTGTGTGTGTGTGTCGTGCTTGTTAAACACATTGTACGTAGTATATCATACATGGTTTAGATTCCGAACATCTAGCTAGAGCATACATGTACTATGATTTGAATTCAACATAAAATGGATACATATATTTGAATTTGAGATCGTATGTACATGTAGTTCATATTTATATAGGAATTTACTTCTCCTGTATTCATGTCTTGTGTTGTGAAGATAATATTGGTACCATAACTAACCCGAGTACAATCCCATTCAAACAGGGAAAATGTACTCAAATGTAGTGCATATGCTAGACAACACACATTGTTTTTTTATTGTTGATGGAAGTGCAAATTGTTTTGGTACTGTACACGTTATGTTTGCTGTCCCGATTTTTTTAGTATTTTTGTTGTATTTGAATGCATTTCTAGTAATATAGTAAAACAGGACATGGCTCTCTCTAGTGATGAGGTGTGAATTGTCTTTTTCTTGGGTACACGTTAAGCTTGTTCTCCCGAAATTTGAAGCCGCGCCTTGTTATGCCGAAATTTCAAGCTAGCGTCTTTGTCTATCGTGCCGTGAAACTCCTGCCTCTTCAACCCGCGCCTTGTTTTCCCAAAATATTTAACATATATCTTTGTCTCGTTGTGCTCCGACAACTCCGTCCATCTCAACCCGCGCCTTGCTATTCCAAAACTACAACGCGCGCGAAAACTCCCACCTCCTGTGAAATCCCGACCAGCGAAATGCCCGTGATACCCCTGTACCGAAAGAACCATCTAGCTCAAATCGGTGGGTGTACTTTTGTAACTTACCCCACATTTCAGACATGCGTGCCCCTAAGCCATGGTTCCCCACTCCCATCCCATCTGCCCACCCATTCGTACAACGAGGCTGCAAAAACCCGCGAAGCACCACACCCTCCTCCGTCCGCCACCCAGCTGGAGCCTCTTCCCCGACTATGTCGTCCATAGCAACACCTCGACGTCCCTCATCCATCGTACTGGATGAGGATCCGTCGTTGATTTTGTTGTCCCGCCGGTTCAGCCACCCCGTCCTCCACCTCCAAGGAGCTGCCCCGATGTTCCCCTCGTCTTTCGTGCCACCTGCACCACCGGAAGAACATCAACATCACCGTTTCCTCGGATGAAGCTGAGGCCTAATCGGCGCCACCAAAGAGGTTGTACACTAATCGCCGCATTTTCTTCTTGATTCGATCTCACGGTGCTGCCGGCGCTCGGTCCCGAGCCGACACGGCGCGGCTCCATCCATGGCGGCGTCACCGGCCACTTCCTCCACGGCGTCGCTCCCTCGGCGGCGACGTCCACATCAGTAGGAGCTGCTCCTGCTTTAGATCTCGCTCGCGCTGCTGCTCTGCTCTTGCTCTTGGTCCCATGCTTGGTCTGCTCTTGCTATTGCTCTTGCTCTTGCTCGCGCTGCTGCTCTCACTCTTGGTCTTGCTTGCGATGCTGCTCCGATTTAGCAACACTTCAGTCGCGGTGGGGAGGGGGGCTCACTGGAGAGGTACCCCAGTATCTATCTTAGGGTTCAGGGTGGGGGCGGTTGTCACCGGCGGTGGCATGGGGATCGCCGGAGAAAATCTCGGCACGGGGGGTGCTAGAGGGATGGCCAGGGCGGTGGCGGACACTACAAAAAAAAGACACATCCGTGACATTTTGTGCCGAATGAAAAAAAATTATGTCATACATATGACACTTCTATGACGATAATTGTGACAAAACCCGGTATCATCATAGATGTGGTGGGCTCCTACTTCTATGACAAAAATCATGATAGAAAATGGGCTTTTCGTCACAGGCGGGCGGAGACGCAGATGCATGACATTCTTTGGGCCGTCCATGATGGAAAAAACCGTGGTAGAAGCGAGGGGAGGAAAATTTCGGGAGTTGCGGTTACGGTGGGAGGTCGGGGCGGCGATGCGCGTTTCTCTCATACACGACGCTGGCGTGTGTGCGGCGTTAGCTCGAATCGAACCCGAGCGGCGTTGGGCTCTAATTGAACCCGGCGATTGCCTGCGCAAGCTACGCGTTATTGAACCCGAAAGCGATCGATCGATGGCTGTTGGCGAACCCGATGGGCGATTCGCCGCTCCTGCTGCTAATCAAGCCGATCGATTGGATGAGCGATGGCGTTGCGGGGGTTTGGATGAGCGATGGCGGTGGCGTTGCCTCACGGATGAGCGGAACCTGTGGTGTGGAGTCTTGGATGAACAATAGGCGGTGGAGGGGTGGCCGTGGAGGGTGGTTGCACAGGACCCGTGGTGGAGGGCTGGATGAGCAGTGAGCGGTGGAGGGTGCCCGTGGAGGGTGGTTGAGCGATGGCGGTGGAGTAAGCGGCGGTGGAGGCTGGATGAACAGGAGCCCGTGGAGGCTGAAGGAGGTCGACGGTAGCCCGTGGAGGCTGGAGGAGGTCGACGGTGGAGATGAACAGTATCCCATGGTGTCCCGTTTTGCAGTACGCCACACCCCTCCCGATGAATAGGACCCCTGTTTCGACCATATGAGGTCCGTTTCGTCCGTTTTGCGGTACGCCACACCCCTCCCGATCAACAGGACCCCCGTTTCGACCTTAGGAGGTCCGTTTCCTCTGTTTTGTGGTACGCCACACCCTTCCCGGTCAACAGGACCCCTGTTTCGACCGTAGGAGGTCTGTTTCCTCCGTTTTGCGGTACGCCACAGCCCTCCCGATCAACAGGACCCCGTTCCGAACATAGGAGGTCCGTTTCCTCTGTTCTGCGATACGCCAGGCCTCTTTTCCATCGCCTATTTCGTCCAAGCCCTCCCGATGAATACGACCACGCATTCCATTCCGACCCAGCCGATTGGCTCCCCATGAACATGACGACGACGCTGTTTCTCCGTTCCGACCCAGCCATGTACGTATGCGCGAGTAGGCGTTCGAGACCCTGCCCGTATGTACGTACGTGGCCGTATTTTCTTTCTTGCACCCTTGCCGCTGTACGTACGTGTACATGCTACGTGTGCACCACTACTACGACACGTGCGCACCTCTACTACGACACGTGCGCGCCTCTACAATGACCAGTATGTACGTACACATTCGCGACCAGAATGACAACGCTATGTACGCTTCGACCAGGTGGGTCCCGACTGTCAGGCACTTCCTTGCCTGCGAAGATGTAGCTGGTGGGTCCCAGCAGTCAGGGGGGCAAATCATTTTTTTTTTGCCCGGATGCACTTCCTTGCGTGCGAAGATGTAGCTGGTGGGTCCCAGCAGTCAGGGGGGCGAATCGTTCTTTTTTTTGCCCGGATGCACTTCCTTCCGTGCGAAGGTGTCGTTGGTGGGTCCCAGCGGTCAGGGGGGCGAATCGTTTTATTTTTTTACCCGGACGCACTTCCTTGCGTGCGAAGATGTAGCTGGTGGGTCCCAGCAGTCAGGGGGAAATGTTTTTTTCACGAAATACAGTGGCCCTTCCGGTGGGTCCCAACTGTCAGGTGCAGGAATCATTATTTTCCACGTAACAAGGAGGCACTTCCTTGCTGCGGCCGTGGACCCAGCTGTCAGCCTCTCCACGTACAGTCCACGTCCGATGGAAGTCGTTCCTTGACCACGTTGACCACGCCGCGCTGAGAGCACCAGGGCGGTGGACGACGGCGAGGCCTAGGAAGGGGACGACGGGGAGCTGGGGAAGATGCGGCAGTGGAAGCCCGCGCGGAGAGGAGTACGAGGGTTCACTGGTTTGGCTGTGGTGTGGGGCTGCCGTCGCCGCAGGGCCTGGCCAGCGGTGGGAATAGTAGGGGGCGGTGAGGCCTCCGCGGCAGCACAGCCGGCCACGGGAGGCAGGAGCATGCGACACGACCAACGCTGCTTTGGGCGGCTAGAGCAAGAAGACCAGAGGTTGAAGAAGCACTAGGCCGTTGGATGGACATCGTACGGTCACTGGAGCTAAAATCATTCATATTGACTAAAGTTGACAAAGGCTCCCGTCCCAGTCAGCTTAGTAGGCCCACAAGTCAGCCTCCCACCATGCTGGGTCCCAGCTAGCAAGAGGAGTATTCATTTTTTTGTGCGTAATAAGGAGACACTTCCAGTGGGTCCGAGCTGACAGCACGGGGAACGTTTTTTTAACAAAATACGCTGGCCCGTCCGGTGGGTCCCAGCAGTCTGGGGGGAAACGTTTTTTTCGCGAAATAAGGTGGCCCGTCCGATGGGTCCCTGCTGTCAGGTGGAGGAATAAGTATTTTGCCCGTAATAAGGAGGCACTTCCTTGCGGACGCCTGGACCCAGCTGTTAGCCTCTCCACGTACAGTCCTCTTCCGATGGAAGTCGGTCGTTGACCATGTTGACCACGCCGCGCCGAGAGCACCAGGGCGGTGATCTGGACGACGGTGAGGCCTAGGAAGGGGACGACACGGAGCCGGGGAAGACGCAGTAGTGGTAGCCCGCTCGGAGAGGAGTACGAGGGTTCACTGGTTCGGCTGCGGCGTGAGGCTGCCGTCGCCGCAGAATAACAAGGGGTGTGGATGAGTAGAGGGATACCCTGGGCCAGCGGTGGGAGTAGTAGGGGCGGTGAGGCCTCTGCAGCATCACAGCCGGCCACGAGAGGCAGGAGCACTTGGCACAACCGGCGCTGCTTTGGGTAATTTGGAGCAAGAAGACCAGAGGTTGAAGAAGCACTATGGCTGTTGGATGGACATCGTACGGTCACTGGAGCTAGAATCGTTCATATTGACTAAGTTGACAAAGCCCTCCGTCCCGTCAACTTAGTTGGCCCTAAGTCATCCTCCCACTATGGTGGGTCCCATCTAGCAGGGTGGGTATTCATTTTTTCCGTAATAAGGAGGCACTTCCTTGCGTGCGAAGATATAGCTGGTGGGTCCGACATGTCGTGCGGGGAACGTTTTTTCGCGAAATCTGAGAGGCCCTTCCGGTGGGTCCCAGCTGTCAGATGGAGGAATCATTATTTTGCGCGTATAGTCCACGGCCGATGGATGTCGTTCGTTGACCCGTTGACCAAGCCACGCCGAGAGCACCATGGCAGTGGACGACGGCGAGCCTAGGAAGGGAACGACACGGAGCCGGGGAAGACTCGTTAATGGTTGCCCACTCGGCGGGGAGTACGAGGGTTTACTGGTCCGGCTGCCGTCGCCGGAAAATAACAGGAGGTGTGGGTGAGTAGAGGAATGGCCTGGCCAACAATGAAGTAGGGTGGGCGGTGCGGCTGTCTTGCGGCAAAGACCCGCCACGGAGGCGGGCGAGCAGTCCCACGGAGCTGGTTTGGTAATTTGGAGCAAGAAGATCAAATATTGAAGAAGAACACGGCCGTTGGATTAACATCCAATGGTCTTTGCTGCTAGAATCTTTTCTGGACTAAATTTGAATCGTTTGTGGACTAAGTTGACAAAGCCAAAGTACACGTCAACCTAGTAGACCCACAATTCAGCCTCCAAATCTGTCCCAAACTGCATACAGCCTGAAATTTCTAGACAGATTCAAATTAATTTTAAATCTAAATATACCTTAATTTAAATTCAATGAAATTTTACCCGCACAAAAACAATGAAATTTAAAATATCAAAATCCGAAAGAAAACAGTATTTGGGAACTAATTGCATGTTTGTTGTATTTTTTTCATTTTACAGCCCATTTATTATTACTTATAGCCCATTTCTTATTACTTATAGCCCATTTATTATTACTTATAGCCCATTTTCTGGGCAAAATGCATCCCTCCTCGTCTTGAAAGATTTCCGGCCCAGCAGGGCTTAGAAAAGCAAGTAGGCCTATGTTGGTTATTCTGCAAAAAAACAAAATAGCTCGCTAGCCATTTTTCAGATAGGAAAAAAACAAACTGGGCTGGTCATGTGCTAAACATATGAAATAAAAGCCTGGGCTAGACGGGCCACGGGTCCCGCACAACCCAGTTGATACCCTTCTCCGTCCGAAAAAACAAAATTACTGCAGCGTCTTCTTTGGGTCCCTCCTGTCATCCTCACCATGTACAGTCATCTCCTTATTCCTCTCGGTTGTTGACCATGTTGACAACACCGGAGGACGGCGCCGTGGCGAGCGAACCAAGGCGGAGGACAATGGTGAGGCCTCGGACGGGAACGAACAGGAGCCGGGGAAGATCACAACCAGCTGTGGGAGGCGGGAGCAGGCGGCCCCGCCGGCGCTGGTTTTGCTTTGGCGGCTCGAGGAAGAAGAGATTGAAGAAACACGACAAACGTTGAATGTCAATCGAACGGTCAAGGTTGGCACAATCGTTTTTTGACTAAGCGGTCACCAAGTAGCATACTTTTTTATATATAGGAAGAAAAGCTGTGAGGAAAATGCGTTCGTCGCGTCCTCCTCACAGGAGCGTTCGCCACATAAGTGACTAGCACCCTTGGTTTTCAACCGAGAGGTCTTGGGTTGAGTCCGAGGAACTCTCAATTTTGTCCTCCTTCCTTCCTCGCAAAAAAGGAAAGAAAATCAAAGACTTGGGAAGGCGTACAGAACAAGCTAGTGTACCGATAAAGAGGCGGTGCGAGTTTTAGAAAAAGAAAGGCGTGCTCACGTAGCTGGTTCGAATCCAAACCTAGACTATGACTATATATGGTGCTATGCTACTCGCAAGTAATGAAACCGACATATCCAACGTTCGCTTCTCCTCTTCTCTACTTACTCTACCTAGCATCGAAGCTCGGCCGACAACCATGTCCTCTGGCTGCTCGTCCACCTGCTCTTCAGCAGGCAACAACCAGATATGCGCCAAGTCACCACCCGTACCATCGCCTGTGGGTCTCATCACACCCCCGCCGGCACGCGCACCACAACCGATTGCTCATCGCAACCCGCTGCCGTTGGTGTGGTGCCACTGCTGCAAATCACGCAGAGTCATCCGTCGCGTCTCAACCACAATCCGCAACCCTGGCCGAGTCTTCTACAAATGCCCGAATCATGGGGTAATAATATGTTTAAGTGTTGTTTTGCTGCTTTCAGTTGCTGATTTTTTAATAGTTTGGTTGATGATCTTCCAATTTGATTCGTGCAGAAAAGGGAAGATTCGTGTGATTTGTATTTCTGGGAAGTTGTTGATGTGGGGGAATGCAACTACGCTGATTATTTGGTTAGCGAGGAATCCCAATACCAGCAGGTTGGGGTGTTGGACAAATGGCGAAGGAGCGGAAGAAGAGGAAGATCTGAGCGAGAAGGTTAAAGATGCAGTTCCTCGATCATGGCCAAGCAACGATTGCTGAGCGGCCTTGACAGCAATGAGGAGATGAAAGAGCTTGTGAAGATAATGGGCAAAATCGATGTGCTCTGTAGGATGATTGTCTCTTTATTTGCAGTGTATGTAGCACTCGTGATGTATTCAGTGGCTACGACATGAGCACTTTGCTGAAACTAGTAATGAATGAAACCTGTGTAGCAGGCTGGGCGTAGTGTTGTGAACATCTAATGATTTCTATTAACGGAAATCAGGGGGTATCCCCTTTTTCTCATATAAATAAATAAATAGCAGAGGCCCTGTCGGGTCAGCTTTGTTCTCATTCGAAGACGTCGAGCAAATTGCAGTCCAACAGCAAACTATGTCATCAAATTCAAGTTTCACAGCCAAATATGAGTACAACTAAACAACAATGTCATCATGTTTTAGTTGTCATACAATCACCAAACACAAATCAGCATACATAACAAGTGATGTTCTCACAGCAAAATACTAAACAACATGTTCATCAGGTTTCAGTTGTCATAGCAAACACAATTTCACATAGTAGATAAAAAACGTCTTCTGACAGGCAAATACGACAAAAGCAATGTAATCATCATCCACGACAGCAGCGTCAACATCTTCGCCATGTGTATCAGTCTGAATCGTAATTCCCCACGGTGTCATCTTCTTCTTCGTCCTCAACGTCCTCGAACGTTGGCTTCTTCTTGATCAACTCTTGTATGTCCACAACACGACAGGCAATCTTTTCGCCGGCGTCATTGACGTGATGGTTCTCAAAGATATTAGGAACATCTGTGTTATCTTGTACATCAGGAGTAGTGTAAGCATCATCTTGTTGTGCAACTTCATTAAACGAATTCCTCTGCTCAAACCTTTGCAATACTCTCCGATCATCGCTACGTGCAAATGTGTCTTCCAAGAAAAATATCTGTGTTGCTTGATTTGCCAAAATAAAAGGCTCGTTGGTGCAGTGCGCCGCCTTGACATTGATGGATTTGAAATAATCATCAGCTCTGGTTTTGCGATCCTCGAAAACAGGTTATACCAACGACAAAGACAATGTAACCACACACCGATGATCCTCAAATGGAGATATCTGCAACTGAACAATGTACATTATGTTAGCATACATTTCAGTTGTCTCTTTGTCATCGTATCCATGCTCATGATGGCACTGTTTTGTGTCTTCCTGCCTTCGTCTCGTCCAAGGGTGTTGTAGCGCACATCTCCAACAACGCAAGATTCATAATGTCTTACCCGAGTATCAAGGACCATTGCTAGTGAGTAAAGGGCATCATCAGCTGCCTGCCCATCCTCCGCATCTTCTTAACCTATGGTTAGAAAATAGACAAGCTGATCATCTTATGTACTCAATATATTAAAAAGCGACGGTGCACTTCAAAAGCTTACATGGTTCTTGAACCATTTCGCAAATCCTGCCATAACCAGTTTGTCAATGTTTCTTGGATTTTGCGGCGATAACTCCTCTTTGTAGATGCTGCACAACATAGTGATCGCGTCAAACATCTAAATATATAAGAATGTGCTGCAAGTTTAGTAGATTACGATGTATAAGCTGCGATCTGCACTTACTTGATATAAGGTAGTATCTCGGGACAGTTATTCAACACATACCAAACCATTTTGTCCAAATCTTTAGGTTTGTCCTCTTGTCGACTCTTCCACGTAACTTTCGAACTGAATAATCGAAAACATTGAGCCCGGATTGTCTTCACCCACCTCTTTGCTAAGCTGATCAGCTGTTTCAATGTATTTTGAGCAGAATGTCAATGCTTCTGTAGCAATGTAGGCCTCTGCAATGGAACCCTCGGGTCTAGCTCTGTTCCTAACATAGTCCTTGAAAGTGCCTAGCCGCCTTTCAGTAGGACGTGTCAGTCATGAGTTTTCAACCCTTGTACCTTGTTTCCATCTGCACTGACTCTCCTTTCAGGGTTGGAAGCAAATCCATGTGGGAATCTCACACGTGACAGGACCTCGCAGAATTCTTTTCTTTTTACCTTGTCCAAGATGTACACAGCTAGTGCCATATCCCGTGGTTTACCTTCATCTTGCACCTGCAAATCCTTTCTGATACCCAGGTGTGTCAAATCAATCCTAGATTTTAAGTTATCTTTCGTCTTGCCTTCAATGTTAAGAAGTGTGCCGATAATGCTGTCACATATATTTTTTCTCGATGTGCATCACATCAAGATTATGCCGCAGATCCAAATCTTTCCAATACTCCAAGTCCCACAAAGTGGACCTGCGGGTAAACAATAATCTCTCTTCTACCGTGCCACGCTTCCTTTTCCGCTACCATTACCAGGATGGTTTCACGGTGTAATATACGACCTTCTCTAATTCCACTTGCAACTCATCGGCGGTGAGCCTCTTTGGTGCATCACGGTTTTCATGCTTTGCATTGAACACATGTCTTCGGTATTTTCTAGGATGCGGCTTGTCCTTGGCAAGGAAACAGCGGTGTCCAATGTAACAGGTCTCGCTAAGTATTGCGTATGATAGTGGATTCCATTCACAGCGAACACATGCACTGTAACAGTTCGCCCTGACATAGTGCCCAAAGCCGGATAATCATGGATGCACCAAATTACAACAGCACACAGAAAGAAATCAGCTGGTGGGATGCTATATAGGTCTCGAGTGAGAACACCCTTCCATAGCTGTTGAAGTTCCTCCACAAGAGGCTCTATGAACAAATCAAAATCCTTTCCAGGACTTTTTGGACCTGGGATGAGCAAGGCCATCATGTAGTTTGATTCTTTGGTGCAGACATTTGGAGGCATGTTGTAAGGGATAACAAGCACTGGCCACATGCTATATGTGGCGCTCTGGTGGCCAAATGGGTTAAATCCATCTGAAGCTAAGCCAAGTCTAATGTTTCTCGGGTCATTGACAAACTCTTTGTGTTTATCATTGAAGCTTTTCCACTCACTACCATGAGATGGATGGCTCATTACATTCGATCTCTGTACTCTGGTTCCTAGAATGCCACAGTACATCCTCTCTTGTTTCAGCATCATGAAACAACCTCTGCAATCTTGGTGTAATTGGAAAATGTCTCAGAACATTATGAGGAACCCTCTTCACAGCATCGCCATCTTTCCATCTTGATGATTTGCATTTCGGGCATTCACTTAAGTTGGCATAATCCTTCGAACAGAACACAATTATTCTTACAAACATGGATCATATCATATCCAATTCCAACTGCACGAAGGAAATTCTTCATTTTACTGTATGTGTGTGGCAGCTCAGACGCATCTGGGAAAGATTTGCGGAAAGCAGCCAACATCGCATCGAATGATTTGTTGGTCATCCGCTCAGATGTCTTCACCTGAAGAAAGGTGACCATAGCTGAGAATACTGACAGCTTATTTCCTGGGGTGACAGCAACGTTGCATTGTTCCAACATGCGGGCCCACCGTTTTTCTTCTGCAGGTGAAAGTTCACGGAATGCACGAGCATTTTGTAGCATTGTTTCAATGTTGGTCAAACTCACTGGCTCCGCCACCACCACCACCTCCTCCTCTTCCACCTGAGCATCAAGCAGATCAAGATGGTGATCTGCTGCTTCCACGTAGTCCATTGACGTTCACAGCTTCACCATGATGAACCCACCTAGTATATGTGACCGACATCCCATACAAGTGTAGATGATTTTCCACAGTTGGTAGGGTCTTGTAACTGAATTCATACAACTGCTACAGGCAGAGCACATCTGATTTGGACCACCGTACTCAGCTCGATAAAGTTCATGAAGTTTTCAACCCCTCGACATATGCAGCGGAGAATCTTGACGAAGTTATCAAGTCATGTCCATCTGTTAGACATACAAATTAGTTCTTCTACTAGATATTACAGGAAAACATATATGCTTTTTATGAAGTCCAGAAAAAAAATACCTAGGTCGATGTCTAAAGCTATGGCAAGATATTTGGACGAGCAGATCTAAATAACGAAATATATGTAAAGCTAATTCAGCAAACATATTTGAGTGCTAAATTATGGCGAGCTGTTTCAGCGATCGATGAGGCCGAGCACACAGCCATCGAACTATCGAAGGCCATCGCAGCAACAAAGATCGAGTATAAAAGCGGTGTAGAGCTATTTCACCTAACAGATTGGCTACTAGACCATGGCAATCTCGTCACAATAAATATATGGCAGGATATTTTAGCAACTAATCGGCCTTGGCATGCCATCTCAGCTAAGCAGATTGAGTGCGAACAGGGCAAGGAAGCTTCTTAAGCGAGCATATTGACGATAAACTACTTGACAAGCAGTGAGATTAACAGCGTCTATCGGCTAACATTCAGCGCTACACCGACATGAGCGGGCCTCGGTCTAGAATCGCGTACCGTGGGAGAAGCTGACCGCCGTGCGTCTCCACACAAATGTCGCCAGCGGTGGCGGCGCTGACCGCCGTGCGCCCCACAAGAACGTAGCCAGAGGTGGTGGCGCGGCTAGAGGACGGCAGTCTACGAGAGCGTACTGTGGGAGCGAGAGGATCGCTGTGCGTCCCCTCGATGAACCCATGGCGTAGCGTATTGATGGCTTGGCGGGAGCGCGCTTTGGTGGAAGCGAATGGAGTGGAGGGGACGGGGAGGGGTTTGGGGAATATTTGGCGAAGGGCGGTTGAATCAATTTGGGGAAATTTTGTGTGTGGGGGGGGGGGAGGATTTTCGCGCGGTGGGCGGGGAGAGTTTGGCGCATGGTCGGTTTCTCCAAGTGCAGTCCCACGTGTCCGTGAAGAGGCAAGCCGAAGCGCGTTCCGTTCTGTGAGCCGTGTGCAGGACCGAACGTGTGTGGGGTGCAATGCGACCGCGATAGGAGTGTTGTGAGTGTACCGCCTTTTTTCCTTTTAAACTAGGTGCTTCGCCCCCTCAAAAAAAATGTTGCTTCGCGCGATCCATCGATACTACTACTAGTAATCCGGTAATCCCGACTAAAACGGCGCGGCTGGGTCTTTTCCCGCGCGATATGCTGGGAGGTTGGCTTAGTTGGGTTTTTTAGATTTGTCTCGGTTCAATAAAAAGAAGAGTTGGTGATGATGGTGTGCGCGTCATCCTGCAATATAGTCCGTCCGATCTATATCTAACGATAGGAAGGAAACTATGACAATTTACCCGCACTCCTCTCCACATTTGCAGATAAGGCTTTCCCTCGTTCATCCTTTTCTCCTACAAGATCTTGATCTTCCGTGCAACGCACGGGCATCTTGCTAGTACTCCTACAATATGTATATTATTGTGAAAGTTCATATACACTGGCCGAGATTAAGGCAAACACGGCAGATTTTTATTACATTTCGAACTTTTATAGGACAGAAAAATAAAAGAAACCCAACCCTAAACCTATTCTACGGCGGCGACCGACGTCCATGTACGGGGGCCGGATTCAAGACCCGTGAAGTGAAGGTGCGGTCTCGGCGAGGAAGAGTAGAACACGGATACGGACCGCCAGTTGGCACACCATGCCCTGCCGCCCCCATGCCCTACTCATCCTCGGAGGAGTCCCGACCTCGGCGGTGCGGATGTTGGACGGCGGCAAGTAGGGACGCGTGGTCGCGGTGCTCCGTCGTCGGCCGCCAGCGTGGCCACTGCTTGTGCGTTCGCGTCCGCGTCCGGCTACGCCGCTATTGCGTCGCGAGAGGAGACTTGAGCGAGGGCGGCGACCTCAAGCTTCATCCCTGAAGACAAGCTCTCCCGCAGAGCGTTCGCACTTCTGGTCATGGCAGATGTGGTGCCAGGTAGGAGGACTATGCGCTATGGTGTGCAGGTTAGCTAGGCGTTGCCGCTTTAAGTAGCGCATTCCGGTGAGGCTAAGCGTCCGGGTGCGTCATTAAGTCGCCGGAGTTGGTTCCTCGGGCACCGAGCCTCTTAACGACGACATACAAACGGACGGCATGAATGCGGGCAGCTGGCGCCGACTGGGAACGCACCGCGCGACGGCGCAAGGGACGAGGGCTTTGGTGTGCCAGGGTAGTCAGCTGCGGTCGTGGCAACGTTGGAGATGCCCTTTGCTCAAATGCGATCCCCACATGTCATTGAAAAAGCAAGACGACCCGGCATGGTCCCAGAGGATGCAGTTGGCCACGCTACACCACTCTGCGGACGCGTCTTGGCGCCCCGTGCATCCTCGACGAGCCGGGTGTTGGGGTGTGTTTGGATTGTGGCCAAAGTGCACCTTACCAAAATTTTGGTCATGACCCAAAGATTTGTCTTTGTTTGGATGGTTGCCATTTCTTTGGCATGCCAATGAACTCTAGCCAACTCTAGTTCATTTTTCTTGCCAATGTCGGCCAAATCATGGGCAACCAATACCTCAACCAAAATTTTGGCTACCCAATGATTTGATGGGGCAACCTTGGGCACAAACCAAACATACCCTTGGTCGTGCCACAGCACTAACGCCGCCCTCGACACACTGAAACAGACCGTGTCTATCAACGATATGAGCGTGTCGCTCACCGCGGTCGCCGTGTCCAGAGGCGGTGATGGAGTTGCGCCCTGTTGTTGGCCCCAACGACCCACATGAACGGTTGTCGGTGGCGAGGAGGTCGTCGGCCAGCACCTCCATTGGACTAGTCTGCACTATGTCGGTTTCCTTGTTTTCCCGGCCATATTCGAGCGTCAATGCTCCGCGTTGCGCATTAGGCCTTTCACTATGTAGGCCAAGCGAGACAACTTATTGTTTATTTGAGCCATTCAAGCATAATCATGTGGCGTTTGCTTATTTCTCATTCCTCTCCAAACCTCTTCTCCATCGATCATGTCGCCCTCCAGTCGAGTCCATCCTCCCGCATGCCTCATTTCAACATTCTGACGAGTATCATTCGCATGTACCCACCCTAGTCCTCTTTCAATAGATCTCCGAACCCCGAGATGAAATCGAGAGGGAACGAGTGGGGACACGTGATACCTAAGGCGGATTCAAAATTTTGAACCGGTGATCATAGCATCCGCAAATCATATATAAAGGGTATTCAATGTTCGTTTCGTTTTTGAACGTACAATATACTCCCTCATATCCTTTCTAATTTACATACTATGATAGGAGTATAATTTTTATGTGTAGTCAAAGTATCTCTACTATGATAAAAAAAGGTATCAACATTCAACAACGCCCAATCAATATTGTTAGATTAAATGACGTACTCCTAGATTTGTACTCGAGATGGTTTCCAATTTGACTATTGACAAGATTAATAGTACTCCTTTCACATAGGTGAGTAAGTCATCTTAGGCTGTGCACCGTGACCAAGGAGGAGGGAAAGCGAGAGACATTAATGTTTATTTGCTAATTAATAGTATTGCATGCAATGAACTAACCACTTCATGTCATGTTTGATAGTCTCGGTCATTAAAAGCATGCACACCCTCAACTCTTATTGGTTCATATGTCAAGAAACAAGAAACGAGGTAGAAGTTAATGCACCACGCCTACGTGTTTTGGGATTATTTGGTTTTCGTAAGATGACTTACACACCTAGACGGAGGGAGTACATGAGATGTATAATGTGAAAATTATATCATTGGAAACTCCTTTCACATACAAAATTCACCATATGCTTTGTGTAAGTTGCATGTCATATATTATTACACTAACATTTGGTCAAAGTTAGCCTCCAAAAACGCATTAAACCCTGTATGCTTTGTGTAAGTTGCTTGTCATATATTATTACTCTAACATTTGTGTAAGTTGCATGTCATATATAATTACTCTAAAATTTGGTCAAAGTAGTATAGTGGAAGTGGATCCTCTGACGTAGGTATCCCTACCTTACCCTCCCTTTCGGTCACTTACTGGCGGACCCCATGCTTGCTAGGCCCCGCATGTCAGTTACTCAATGGGTTCGACCACGTCAGGGGATCCTCATCAGTAGTATACTCCCTCTGTTTTTATTTACTCCGCATAAAGCGGAGGAGTGGTGGTATAATAAATGGCGTGGGCGGGGGGCAATGCTACACTTACGTAAATAATGTTACGTGTTTTACGTAAAGTGCAGCGTGGATAATTAGTATTGGAGAAGGGGAGGAAGGGCCCACCCACAGGGACGTCGGTTTGCTCTCAAGCTGCGGTCCCAAGCAAGCGAAAACGCGCAAGGCAAGCGTGTTCCATTCGGTGAGCGGCGTGGAGGTCCAGCGTGCGGGCTGCAACGCGAACGCGACAAGAGCGATGTACAGATCAAAACAGATTGACGGTCGTCACGGAACCACTATTCACACGAGAACCTTCGCTGCTCGGCCTCGCCAGCCACTCCCTAAACCACACCAAATCTCCAGCCCATTCCCCACCATTCGATCCCCTAGCCCGCATCAGCGCCCCTAGTTGCCGGAAAGCCATGGTGCGCCGCAAGATCACTTACTACAAGATCTCGGCGGCGGGCGCCGCGCAGAAATGCGGCGGCGGTGGCGCCATGCACCACCGTTCCCAAGCTCGCTGCGGCGGGCCAATCCCGAGTTCTCTTGAGCCAAGCTACGAGGAGGAGGAAGCCGATCCAATGTTCACTGCGGAGGTCGCGGCGCAGAAGGCCCCCGATGGGTATGAGACGATGGATGTCGTCTTCGTACCAGCGTCCGAGTCCCCCATGGTGCAGGCGGACCAGTGATTTAACATGGTGATACTAAAGGAGGACCGGGAGGCAGAGGCTCAACTCGACGCGGAGCGCGCGCATGCCGCTGCCATCGAGGCTCTCCTGCAGGCGGAACCGGATGTCGTGGATGTGAACCGGGCGGCGGAGGCTCAAGTTGAGGCGGAGCGCGCGGATGCCGCTGCCATCGACGCCCTCCTGCAGCGGAACCGGGCGTCCTGGACATGAACCGGCGGCGAGAGGCTCGACTCGACGCAGAGCGCGCGGATGCCGCTCTCATCGACGCGCCCTCCGCAGCGGAACCGAAGTCACAGACTTGAACCGGGCGGCGGAGGCTCGACTCGACGCGGAGCGCGCGGATGCCGCTGCCATCGAGGCCCTCCTGCAGGCGGAACCGGACGTCCTCGACTTGAACCGGGTTGTGCTCTCATCCGTGCAGAGCGCCCGCACGCTCCGCTTGAACGAGTAGCTGGAGGCCGAGGACAACCACGGTGCGGAGACAGACGTCGGCAGCGACGGCTGGTTCGCGCCGGCGGCCAAAGACGACGAGGACATCTCTTTCCGCGAGCAGTGATAGTTTTCTTTATGTTGTTGTTTTTATGGATCTTTTGCTGTGGAAAAACATAATATTTGTTATGCAAGTCGCCTGACTTGGGTCAGTCTACCATTTCAGGCGGTTGGATGAATATCCTACGTCTCCTAACCCTTCTTTCCTTCTTCCTCACCTCTTCTTCTTCCCCAACGTGCGGTTGGATAAACATACTCTATGAACGAAAATTATGTGTCAGCGATAGGATGGCTGAGTTTGGTTTGTTCACATGCGACAGCACGTGTCAGTGAGGGTGCGTTCCCTTGGTTGGGTTTGCGGCGTGCAGGAGCGACTGTGTGAGGGTGCGGTGCGACCGCGGCGTGCAGGAGCGACCGTGTGAGGGTGTGGTGCGACCGCAACAACCGTGTGCAAGTGTACCTCCATCTCATTTTGAAAACTTTAGGCAAGCTTGGCAAAAATGTGTGGCGAAGTTTGGCAATGCAAGGCCTAGACCCAAACAGGATAAGTACGTACGTACTAGGAGTACTAGTGTTAAAAAACAAAGGCGGGTTTTTCCTTTGCAGGATTTAATCGATACAAATCCTCGTTTCATGTGTCAATTAATGCGTATTTTTTTCTCAAAATACCAAAGAGCTAACCATCTCACTCCTCATCGCTTGATTAATGCAGCGCCATGCAAACGAACCTTCTCACTTCCGCATGCATGCAGGGGATATTAATGTCCTTGGTTGCTAACCCCGTCAATTTTGCCTCGATTAGTGTTAGTGGCCCTTTGCATATCGTAATTTTGATATACTGGCATTGTGTACAAAAAAATGGAGGTAGTAACTATATTTGAATTCCTTGCCCATTGCGGTGACGTCGAATTTTTTTTGTGGTTTGGCGAAGTGCGTTGTTCGCAAGTGCCATTGATGGAGAACGCCATTGAGGGAGACCATGGTAAGTTGTTCGCAAGTGCCGCCTGCAAGCCGAGACAACCGCCTTATTTGCATCCAGGAAGTCCTTTACTAGTACTACTACTATGAGTACTAGTGCGGTGAGATGGCTTCTCGAAGAAGACGATGGAGAAGCGAGTCGTGAAGAGTGAAATGATAGTTGCTTCGTCCGTGCTTTGTGATTTGACGCCTCACTGCTTTGTGATTTGTGATAGAAGGGATAGGGAGTAGACTCATGCTCTATCTTTGTACTACATGCGTCCAAGCATGGGAGAAAGAGGAGAGATGTTGCATTTTCTATTCCTTCAATCAATCAATCGAGGAGCTTGGTTCCATCTTTTGGCTTTGGCAACACCGTCCACAATGGTTCCCACGATGCCAAAAGCTATTTTCACATTTGGCTACACATTGTGGATGCCCTTAACCGTACCACTTGGTTTTGCTCCTGTGTGCTATCTATACAAATCTCAATTATATTGATCTAAAAAATTATAGAATCAAATATTAGTAAAAAGGAGGTGATTTTGCCGCGCGGATGGCAGGGGAGGTTTCTTATTTTCGGAGGACGTTGTCTTGGCGGTTTGCTAACATGCGGTCCCACGTGTCAGTGCTTTACCAACCTGATCCGCGTCCCACATGAGGCAGAACAACGGTAGAGGCAACACGTGGTTAAGTTGAAGAAGATGAGGGAGAAGCGGATTCAGCAATGAGTGAAATGATGGTTGCTTCGTCCCTCCAACTACTTTTTTTAGCATTATTACTTCGTCCCTCCAACTTAACTGCGGGAAAGGTGTAGCTTTGTGATTTGACGCCTCATTGCTCATTACTACGCCGGCGCCATGGTGGGGTGCTTCACCCAGCTGCTCTGCTTTGTATTCGGTATGGCACGTGGACCGGTAGCTTGATGTCCCACATGTCGTGACGGGACTAGAAGATTTATGAAAGCGAGCGCTCCACTCTTACGACGGAGGAGTAGGCGACACGACGGCCCGATGAACTGTCACTTGTCTTGTATAGTACTATAGTTTTGCTGTTTCATACGATCCATCGATACAAACCCGATTAAACAGGAAAGGGCGGATTTTTCCATGTGGTAGATAATCTTCGCCATACATTTCAAAGGCAATTTTAATGTATGCAAACTGAATAATTATAAGTAACAATATGATATCTAGTAAAACTAAAACACATATGATTTATTGTGTTAGAGTGTAGTAGTAGTGCTGTATTGCATAGTTGTTAGATGTAACATGCGAGCGTGTAGAGATGTAGTTTGGGAGGGCCTACAGAGAGAAAAGCGTATCGGTCACGAACTTCAGAATAAGCTGATTACGGTCACTATATACGTTTTGCGGTAATTATCCGGTCACTTGCTCACAGTTCAGCATCGGATTGCACTGTGTTGACCGGCCAAATAGTCTGCGTGGCACCATGTTGACTAGTCAAATTGACCACATTCCTTGTGGGTCCCACCTGTCAGTTCGCATAGGGAAAAGTTTAGATAAACACAAATTTACGCAGGCACGACAAGGCTCCAACCCGTGCGCGGGAATCACCTGGTTGTGTATGTGTCTGTCAGGGCCTGATGTGTGCGCATGCACGTGTAGGTTGAGCACTTGACCGTGAGAGTGTGTGTTGGTCGTGTGGTCTACTGGTGTGTGCATGCATGTGTGCGTGTGAGTGTTGCGTGCGTGCGTGGCTGCGCGTGTACGTGTGAGTGTTGCGTGCGTGCGTGGGTGCATGTGTTTGTGTGAGTGTTGCGTGGATGGAGTTCGTGTGCATGCGTGTGTGTGTGTATAATCACCACACCAGCTCATGTGTGTTAAAACAGACGGCTCAGCATACCAATACAAGGCCACCTTGTCCGCTGTGCCCGCGGTCATGACTTCGAACCACCGTCAAAATATATTTTTTGTCGTTTGTTTTCATTCTTACAAGCAATATGCCCGTGCGTTGCACGTAACATCAAGATGCATTTGTATGACTTGTTTATCTTGTGAGAGAAAAGGATGAACAAGGGAAGGCCTTATTTGAAAATGTGGAGAGGTGTGTGGGTACCTTTTTGCAAAATTCCCATAGTTTCTTTCCTATCCGTCAGATATAAATCGGACGACCTATATTGCAGGATGGCAGGCACACCATCATCACCAACTCTGTTTTTTATAAGAGTGTATTTTATGTATTTTATAATAGTGTAGATGTAGAGTAGATACAAGTCGACAGGTGGGCACGATGTTAGTGAGATAATGCGATGCAACACTAGAGGTGCCACGTGGAGCGTTTAACTGGTCAACTAGTCATGTCATGAGAAAATACAAAGTTGTACGGTGAGCCCGTGACTGTATAATAACCACTAAACGTAAACGGTGACCGTAATGAGTGGATTATGAATTCCAATGCATGTATCATGCTTTCGCTTCAACTACAATGATCGCCATTGCATATATCGCGAGAGAAAGATGAAACACGAGTGAATTTTCTGGGGGCTTACTTTTAGAGGACCTGGAGATAGTTTTGTGTGCATACGTGAAAGGGGCGTACAGGGGGGTATGCGATGGAGAGAGAGATGCACTTCGTTTCTCTTTATTATGACTAACTTTGTATATAGTATAAAAATATACAAATTCACAAAGTCTTGGAATAAATATCATTGTGGGCACCATGCAATGCAAATTAGCGTTCGTACTCCTCCATATAACTTTGTAATGTTGTGCATATGTAGAAACTCTAAAATAATTTTTTGCCCACACTTTATTCAAAAGGAATGTTGTATGCGAAATAAATGTGAAGAGAGGGCTTTTTAGATCATTGGGGTACGTGATGTAACATGTGTGAATGTGTAGTTGATGCATTTGGCGGGGCCTAGAGAGGTACGTGTGTGTATTACGTATTCGAGAGAGGCATGGATAGAGGGGCCGATGGGGGGGCGTGGGAGAGATAGCACGAGAAATGAGAGTGGTCTAGAGAGAGAGAGAGAGACGAATATGACGTGATGACAAGAGATTCCATTCCCTTGAGTGTGTATATACAAGTGGGGAGGGAATAGAGGCACCGGGAGAAATTTTGTGTGTGGTGTTTGTGTTGGTATGTGTGGGTGTGAGAAGATAATGAGACGTGGGGGCAGAGTGTGTGTCACCGCATGAGGTCCGGTGGGTCGAGGTGAGGCCCTTCGTTCGGTTCCGTCCTGCGCCACATTGGTCGGCCCATGACACATTTAGGAAGACCCATGGATGACTAGTCGTACAAGACAAAGATAGCAGAATTGTGAAGGACTCTGTGTCCACTGACAAAGCCGGCTAGGATTTGTAACCCTAGGTTCTTGGACTAAGGTAATCCCTTTATCTCTGATATTACTATTCATCCAACCTAACTTTAAGGGGCATCCTACAAAATGCTCTGCTAGAATCATACTCATCGATTAGGAAGGGATGTGTGAAATAATGCGTGAGAGACAGGCGTAAAGATAATGTGCGTACATGAGACACGTAGGCAGGTCCATGTATATAGAAAGGGTCGATGAGGATTGTGCGTGTGTATGTTTGCGAGAGGAAGAGTGCTTGTGATAAAGGTTAGTGAAAACAGTTGTAAATGGTTATGAGAGGGAGGGAGGGTTATATCTAGAGCATGTGTGCGAGAAAGACACCTCGGGAGAGAGTGTGTGAGCATGTGTGAGAGACCACCGATGGAGAGTGAAACTACACGTAAAAGACTGCTCTACACATTGATTAAAGATATAAATTGTATCCAAATATTAGGATGGGATCATGATATTTGCAATTAGCGTAAGGCGGTCATTGATCCATCGACATCTAGATTCTATCGAATTTGAGCATGTCTATGTTATTATTCGACACAATTGATCCACATAGTTAGTATTTTGAACTCCGGACAATGCATCGCTTTAGCAATCGAATATAAGCGTGAGTATAGTTCATGTTGTGTGTGTAAAGCACATTATACATCTGAAAGTTACACAATGGACATTTATAAATAGCTACCTATGAACTAGCATACATTTGAATTCAACCTAAGGTGGTTTAAAAATCGAATTCAACATGAAGTCCATTCAATTATTTGAATTTGATATCATGGCATTTGTAAACCATACCTAAACTATGGGGTACCAATCTTTGCTCTGATTTTGTACATAATAGCATATGTAGTCGTGTACAAAATAGATTCAAATTTAGCTCCTCCATTCCAAAATAATCGTAGTTATAGGATTTTCAAGTGTCAAAATTTCAAAAGGAAGCGGATAATTTAATGAGGTTTTCAAACATACAAGGTCAAATATAACGTTGTCTATTTAGGTCAATCCTCATAGTTCAAGAGTACTCTAAACGTGAATGCTTGTGTTTCAAAATTTGAGCGAAGCGCCAAAAGAGCCTCTACTACTTGAAACCGCGTGAGACCAATGTTTGGTAGTACAAGGAAATTACTTTTCTAATAACTCCGACCTGTGAAACCTACGGCCCGACGTCCAAAGGTCTAAACCGGGTAGGTTTGTAGCTTCATCTAGGCGCCACGCAACCGCCTCCGAAAAACATTCATACACAATGGCCGCCTAAGCACACATGCTGCGGCGAAATCGCTCCGCCCACTATTTGGGACACTGGGATTACCATCCTACCCCGACCATGAGATGTCCGAAATTTAAGAGGGGGCAAAGTTTGTACTTTCCCAAATTTCAAACAAGCGCGTCCCATCTTCATTCAAAAAGCCAAAAACAAGCGCGTCCCCATCAAACATGGTTCCCCCACCCATCCGATTCCCCATTCAGTACTCCGTGGGCACCAAAACTACCTCTCCACCAGCCATGAAACCCGGCGTCCTCCGTCCGCCACCCCATCCCACCCATCAACTGCTGCCCTCCTCCATCACGCCGGAGCCGATACCCCGACGTCGTCGTCCACCGCAACCTCAACCGCAACGCCCTCCACGGCTAGTAGTTGAAGCCGAGGCTGAGCCATCCGTACCCGAGCCAGTTCAACCACGCCGTCCTGCGCCTCACCGCTGCCGCTCCAACATCGCCATCCTCCACCACACCGGAGCTGTTCCTGCTACGTCGTCCTTTGCCGCCTTGGATCTGCTTCCCCTCCGCCAACATACGGCCACGACAACACAGTCAACAATTTGGCCATGGGTTCGTCCAAGCCTGCATCCTCCAGAACATCGATTTCCCTGGTAAAAAGAAGAAGATCGCTGTGACATGTGGAGGTGACCACACCGGCAACCGAAGAAGGTACTCCTCTTCCCTTATTCGTGCAAATCTTACGTCTTTGCTTGCACGGTATTCATCCCACAAAAGACACTAGTTGACCGCTTCTTCTTGATACTAGATGTTCCTAGTAACTCGCGATGCACAAGGTTTCTCCTCATATACTATTTCACCTTAGCTAGAGGTCCGTTGCCCCCCCTGAATTTCAATTTTTGGCCAGTTGATTCCCAATTAACGGAAGCATTCACCGGCGTAACAGGCGCTAGTACTACTATTATGCTGCGGAAGCAGCACCTTGGTGTTTATCTTAGGGGCGTCTGCGGCCTAGAGCTACTGGCACCCGATCTGGAGGTCGGCCGGGATTAAAGGGATGGCTTGGGGGCACTGCCAAGCACGGCGGTGGTGTGAGGTCGATGGGAGGGCGGGGCGGCGGAGGCATGGATCTGGGCCGGTGGTCGCTGGCGGTTCGAGAAAGATCGTCAGCAGTGACTGGCGGGAGGTAGACGAAGGCCATTTGCCCGTTCCTTATAGATCAGATGGTTCATTAAAAAAATCGACTGACTTATTTATTTTCAGTCGACTGTTATCTTAGATATGACCACATGTGGTGGTGTCTTTGGAGGAGTACTGCATTTCTGTGCTCATATATTACAAAATCATACGGAGTAGAATCTAATTTTGTTTGCCATGCAATGTTGTATAGCTTCATATGTCTCCTGTCATTTATTTTTCAGCCACCTACAATCTGCTACTTTTACAATGCACTAGTTCTGCAAACACTTCACCCATACTCTCACTATTGTGTTTTTATGCAAGGGTATTTCATACTCTCCTGCCGAAAGAGAAGCAGCAAAGAAAAGAGAGAAGTCGCTCCAGCTTCGTATGCTGGTAGGCAAGACACGTTACAACGCTATAAAGGGTGCAGTGTTAGCAGATGGAGACAGTAAACGTAGCTCTGGAGTTGATGACCTCGCTCGCAATGAACCACCATCACAGGTGCTTGCTTTAACTTCGCGGTGTCATATGTGGTTGCATGTTCCATATGATGTCTAGCTTTTATTGGAAAGGCCGAAGTCGGTCTTTATTAAGATAAGGAAAGATATTTTTTACATGAACCACCATCCCGTGGGCACCAGAAGATAAATAGCTAGTCAGGGCACTGGTCGAGCCAGTGACAAGCCCAGCAAAGACATGCATCACCTGGAAGCCAACTAAAAAGCCAGGATGGTGGCGAAGCAGCCCGCCTCCCACCAGGCTCTCAGGTCCTAGACGATCATGTTCACCACTCCAGCCGGATGTCTAGCTTGTATTGCTTCCAATTTGGTTAAATTGCATATGCTTAGCTTACACCTTTGAATATGACATGCCTTTCTGTTTTTGGTACATACTAGTACATCTGTGTATTAACCAAGTTCTTACATCAAACTAATGTACTTGTGTATCCCTCATTAATCACTTATGACGAGGCAGGCAGGCAAGGGGACTACTCCTCATTTAAAGAATGCAGCATCAGCCTCCCGACATGATTCTCAAGAAACAGAAATGCTATATGAAGATAGTGAACGTAGCTGTGTAGTTGATTACATCATTTCCCCTACACTAGCATCGCAGGTGCTTTCTCTAACTTGGCAGCGTGATATGTGGTTGCATGTTGCATATGGTGTCTAGATTGTAATTTTTCCAATCTGGTTAAACTGCATGTGCTAGTCTGCTTAGCTTATACTCCTGTAAATGTGACATTATACATGTTAATGTGACATGCCTTCCTGTATTTAGTACATAGTACATCTGTCTATTAAGCATGTCCTTACATAAAATTATTGTTTTTTGTATCCGCATCAATCAATATGACGAGACACCTTTAGTATATGCAAAGTGCGATATTAGTTGCATCTTTCATATGATTTATAGCATGCGCTGCTTCTAATTTGTTGAAATTCCATTTATGATGGGACGCTTTTAACTTGGCGAGTCATATTGGTTGCATCTTTCATGTGGTGTCTAGCTTGCATTGCTTCTTATTTGCTGGAATGGTTTCGCTTAGTTTACACAAACAGTTGTGAACATGCCATGTCATCCTGTTTTTCGTACATATTCCATCCTGGTATCATGTGTTTGCCTTACATCAAAGTAGTGATTGTCAGTATCATGCATGAATGAGTTCCGAAGAGAGAATTTTATTGCTTTTTCTTGTCGGTTTTACTTGACAATTCAAAATCAATAAAGCGGAAGGAAGTTAGCAAGGCAGCGGATAAAGGTGCTCCTTCCAAGCGGAGGGCCTCTCAGTTTCTACTCCTCCACACCCCAAGATGATTTCCAAGACAACACATGCATAGACACTCAACAAAGTTGTGTTTATGATGAGCACGTCTCCCCTAGTGCAGCATCCTTGGTGCTCCCTCTAACTTGGCACTGTTATATGTGGTTGCATGTTATGTGTGATGTCTAGCTTGTATTGCTTCTAATTTTGTTGAATTCCATCTGCTTACTTTACACATTATACTTGAATAAGACACGTGTTCCTGTTTCTAGAACATACAATATCATCTATCACACCATGTTCTTACATCAAATTACTACTGTTGTGTAACCTGCAACAATCACTTATCATAAGACACGTTTGACTTTGGAGTGTGATATAGGTTACATCTCACATTCTTTTCTAGCTTGTACTACTAATTTGTTGAAATGACACTTATGACGAGACAGTTTTAACTTGGTAGAGTGATATTCATTGCATCTTTCATATGGTGTCTAGCTTTCATTGCTTCTAATTTGTTGAAATGCCTTCTCCTTAGTTTACACATCATAAGCTGTGAATATGCAATGCTGTGAATATGCAATGGCACTAATGACGAGAGACCTCTAACATGGTAGTGTGATGTTGTTTGCGTCTTGCATATGATTTATTTCTTGAACTGCTTCACATTTGTTTAAACGCCATTTATCTTTGAGACAACATTAACTTGGCGGAGCGATATTTGTAGCATCTTTCATATGGTGTCTACCTTCCATTGCATTGCTTCTAATTTGGTGAAATGTCTTCTTCTTAGTTTACACATCATAGTTCTGGTTATCTCTTCCGTCCTGTTTTTCATACATATTACATCCTCCTATCATGTGGTTGTCTAACATCAAAGTTCAGTTAAATGCATCACGCATCAATTTGTTACGAAGAACTAAATTGTTATTCGTTTTCTTGTCGGCTTGACTTAACATGGCACGAGAAAGAGGAAGAAACACAGAATGGCAGGGAATGAGAAGCGGATGAATCCTGCAGATTATCTTTGGTAATGATGGTGCAATAGAAGGTGAAAGTCCAGCGGAAAATTCTACAAACACGGCATCCCATGCTACATGAGCTGCAAAAAAGCCAAGCGAAACAAATAGCTACCACCAAACAAGCAGAGACAGCCCTAGTTCTTGCAACACCTACCACAGTACTACCGGCTGCACGACATACTCGTCGTCAAGCGAGCTAGCAGCACGTTCCCAAGCTCCCTTGCCACGACACTACTTCCCAAGCACTCTTGACACAAGGCGAGTTGGCAATATCAGATGAACCTTATGAGCTTCAACAGCAAGAAGGTAGCTGCTGGAGTCAAGTTACAGTTGCATGCTTCTTTATATGTAGTCTCACAGTTTGATGTACACTAACACTTCCTATGTTCGTTGCTGGACTAGCACCTAGGCGCAAGAGGAAACAAACATCAGGAATAATGCTCGATAGGTTAACTAAATCTAGAGGAGGAAGAATGGAGATCCGTTTTGAGGCAGGTTTAAAAGGCCACGTGATGCTCTGAGTCAGCCAAGTTAGTATCGAGGCAGCGGTTGCCGTTAGGTGTCATGTACATATCCTCCCAACATGGATTGAGACAGAATGACAAAGAAGAAACCCAGTTCAACACCTTCCTCGACCATTTATCGTAAGTATGGTTATGTATGGAAACTAGTAATATCGTCTTGCTCATCCCATACTTTCTAGGTTGCTGATAATGAGACTCCCATAATTTTCAACGAGAGGAGGTTCAAGTTGGATAGCCAAGATGATGCAACAGACAAGCTTGCACCCATGTTTTCAAGTCTACTTTGTGACAGTATTGGTATAACTTGAGGAAAAATCACTTTGAAGACAAGGCTAACATTGAACTTTCCCAAACATCTCCAGTGGAAAATATATCAGATGAAGACTGGAGGGGCCTTGTTAAACACTGGTGCGATCCAAGTATCGGTACATTATATATATGTGATCAGATCACATGTTGAAGTCCTATTGACGCATGTGCCACACAAATCTATCTTTTTGTAGGTGAACTGTTCAAAGAACAAGGCCAACCGTACGAAAGTGAAATTCCAACAGATGACAGGATCTCGTAGCTATATTGCACACTGCGAGGCTCTTGTAATTAGCTGTTGTTTCACTCTTTTCGCTGTACCATATTATCAGATCTATATTGACTTGTTCGGAATGCAGAGGAAAGCCCGCAAGGACCAAAAAGTACCTGAACCAAATGTTGTGGAAATCTTCAAGGACTGTCACACCAGCAAGAAGAAGGGCATGACTACACCAGTCAAAGCCGCTGTTGTAAGTCCTTAATCCTCATGCCTTTTAACTACTACTTACTCTCACTTGTGCCTTGAACTGCATGGTTTGCAGCCAATGTCTATTACTCTTTTAAATTTTATACACAATTGTCTTAGCGTATCATTGCACGTTACAAGGTTTAAGAGGGAGGAGTGATGTTCCTTTGATCTTGACCTGTAATCTAGTTCCATGCTGGACATGCCCACACAACATTACAATTACCTGTTTGTCTGATCTCAGTTGTTTTGTGATATGAATGATGTCATACTATGCTTACCGTATTATAAACTTCGTCTCTTTATCCTTAGCCCTCAATACAATGTGAAGAAATAGACAATACATTAGCGATGGTACATGGTCATATGTTTGGAACCTGGTTTTATTATGTACTTTGCAATAAAATACAACTAATATTTTACATGGGTTCACCAGAATAAGTTCTATATATAGACCAAAGCTATTTTGTTTGGTTTTGCTGCCTCCTTAATATCTTACATTACGGTACTACTAATGTAAAACCTCAACTTTTCAGCGATCTATGGAAAAATGGTGGAACCGCCACCTTACGAAGGTGGCGAGGCAACTATAACCGCAATGTCGACTCTTGCTGCGGTGGGTCGAGACCTGTCCACTAACGATTGCCAAAAGCACGTTCCTGCGTAATACTAGGTTGGTTGTTAAGGAAATATCGTCCAAACCGCCTCATGATCAAGATATGCAAGCTCAGAGCAATGATGTATCTGCGCTCCAGACACAAGTCCATTCCCTAACAGAGGCCCTTTGTGAAACAAGGAGAAACATTGCTCAATGTCGTCAAGATATGCATGGTTTTGAAACTAGACTATCAAACATTTGCTATGTTGTTCAGGAGCCTACAGGAAATGAAGGCGAGGGTTATGGTGCTCCATCGGACAATACAACATGAAAAGCGTGTGGTCGGTCAAATGAACCGAGCTTCGAACTTCGGTGGTGCATCTATCGCTAGACATTAAGTTTTATGCCAACCTTCCTTTTGTTATATAGTTGTAATTTGTTTTGGTGCGATACAAAATTTATACTTAACGTGCAGCCACCGGCTGAAGAAAACAGCAAGCCATTTTTGTATAGTGTAGGGTGTTCCCTATATTTGCACTGGTGGCGATCTTTGATGCCGAGTGGATGTAATCAGTGCAATCGCCTTAATAGCCTAGCATTAGTTTCGGCCTTATTTATTTCCTATTCTTCTTTTTCCTTGGTTTGCTAGTTGCCGCAACTACCCATGGGCCATATACGGGCCGTAGGATCCATGGGTCTCCTACGGGCCGTCGATAAATGGGCCTGTAATCGGTGGGCCTCGGGCCGTCAATAAATGGGCCTGTAATCGGTGGGCCTCGGGCCGTCGGATAAATGGGTCTACATGGGCCATAATCGGGCGTAATTGGTATCGTCCCAGCACAGTAATGGGCCGTTAACAGGCCGTAGGACTGCAAAAGCATAATTCTGTCACAGGCATAACGGGTCTTTAATGCGCCAGAATATAGGACGGGCTGGCCAGAAACGGGCCGACTCTTGCCATGGGCCGAATTTGGCCCATTAAGGTGCTGAGCCGATGTGGAACGACTCTTGCCATGGGCGAATTTGGCCCATTTGGGGAACATGCCGATGTGGGCGACTCTTGCCATGGGCTGAATTTGGCCCATTAGGGGAACAGCCGATGTGGGCGGAAGTATAAAAAAATCGAGGGCCGAAAAGGAGTGTCGGTGTCAAAACCGGCGGATCTCGGGTAGGCGGTCCCAATCTGTGCGTCAAGGCTGATGGTAACAAGAAGTAAGGGACACAGGTGTTTACCCAGGTTCGGGCCCTCTTGATGGAGGTAAAACCCTACTTCCTACTTGATTAATATTGATGATATGGGTAGTACAAGAGTAGATCTACCACGAGATCGTAGAGGCTAAACCCTAAGAGCTAGCCTAACATGGTATGAATGTAATTGTGATCGGCCTTCTAAGGACAAACCTCTCCGGTTTATATAGGCACCGGAGAGGGCTAGGGTTTACATGGAGTCGGTTACAAGGAAGGAAATATAATATCTGGATCGCCAAGCTTGCCTTCCACGCCAAGGAAAGTCCCAACCGGACACGGGCCGAAGTCTTGAATCTTGTATCTTCACGCTTCAATAGTCCAGACGTTGTACACAGTCCGGCTGTCCGGATACCCCCTAATCTAGGACTCCCTCAGTAGCCCCTGAACCAGGCTTCAATGACGATGAGTCCGGCGTGCAGTATTGTCTTCGGCATTGCAGGGCGGGTTCCTCCTCCGAATATTCCAAGGTAATTATCGAACACCGAAACCGTGTCCGGATCCACGAGATGGTCTTCGTATGGCATAAACTTGATCTGTTGGCAGTCTTCGCGCATCGTGGCCCGGTCCAACACGAACCGAGGCTTCTTACCCCTCCACGACTCGCAGTACGAGGCGGTTTTGCTGGCACGTCCCATCGGGGCAGGGATCGTATTCCACTTATTACGGGATTTTCCATCAATATGAGCATGCATGACCCCACGACGGCGGTTGGTATAACCCGTGTGTTTTTAGATAAGCCTCAAACGGTCACGCTGGGGACTCTTGATATTCACCCTCTTTATAAAGGCGTCGAGGCCTACGCCTCTTTCTTCACCTTCATCGCGCCTTCTCGCACCTCGAGTTCTAACACCCAAAACCTAAGCTCCACCCCTCCGGAATTCGCCGGATCTGATCCTCAAGGCCGGTGGGTCGCCTCCTCGATCGAGGAGAAGGACATTGCGAAGCTTAGGGAGGTCGGATACCTAACCGCGGATACCAGCACAGGATCCCCGCTCCAGGGCAAGTCATCCCTACGCCAGAGCCCAATGAGTGCGTTGTTTTCGTCCCACACTTCCTCCGCGGTCTGGGTTTCACCCTTGATCCCTTCGTGAGGGGGCTCAAGTTCTATTATGGGTTGTATTTTCACGATCTGGCTCCCAACGCTATCCTCCATATCTCATCGTTTATTATTGTGTGCGAGGCTTTTCTCCATGTCGCCCCACACTTTGGCTTATGGCTCAAGACCTTCAATGTGATGACGAAGATGATCGAGGGGAGACATGTGGAGTGCGGGGGTGCCGTAATAAGCAGGAACGGCGATGCCCCATGGCCAGAGGGTTCTTTCCCAGAAGTATCCGATGTATGGCAGCGGAGGTGGTTCTATGTCACGGCTCCTAGGGGCACAAAGTGGGTGGCCGCCCCCGAGTTCCGTTCGGGCCCTCCGTCACAGTTGGCGTCTTGGACAGACGTAGGGCAGAATTGGGGACCCGCCGCTGATAATACCGGTACTGCAGAATCGCATAAGGGAGCTTCTTGCAAGGGATATTAATCGTGTCAGCATAATGCAAGTAATGTTGGTCCGGCGGATGTTGCCATGCCAACGCGGGCCTCTCCGGATGTGGGAGTTCAATCCGGAGGGTCCGAGGACCGTCAAGCACTTCTTCGGCCTGAAGCCCGAAGAGATGTGCAAATTATTCTTCAGACGGAAAGTAAAGTGTCCGGACACCACCGAGGATGCGGGCCTAAGCTGCAATCGCCTAGATACCCAAGTAAGTAAACTTGACACCGGACACCGTGTTTTGTATCTGTTATGATTGTTTATTCTGAAAATCATCCGTGTCCAGGAATGGCTCAGCAAGGCAGAGAGGATTAGGTGCCCGGCACCACTTCCCGAAGGCTCGCCCGCCCCCACCATGGCCAAGATGCTTGACCGAGTACTCAGCAGGATGCCCCCGGGGAAAGACAAGGGGAAGGATGAAGAATCCGAACCCCACACGCTACGCATCCGAACCAGGGGAATTGTTACCTCTCCTAAGGAGGATAGTCGGGAAGGAAAGGCCAAGGCCTCCTCCCCGCGCGGGAAGAAGAGGGCCGCTTCTGAAGACTCAGAGACGGAGATGCCCAGACCTGGGAAAAAGATAACACCAGGGGGCTCTGCCCCAACGGTCACCCTCACCGCATCGTGCCCACCAACGGGCCAGCCCTCCACCGAGTAGTAAGTTAATATTTAATTCGAAGGTACTGTGTTCCTCCTAGATCAATAACCAGGATTCATCTTTCGCAGTTCGGTTAGCAGCCCCTCTCAACAGAGTTCGTCTTCAGGGGACCTTCCCTCGGAGATGATGGAGACCGAGACCTCACCTACCTCTCCGGCTTGTGAAGCGAGCGAAACTGAAGTGTCGTCACAGAGGAGTCCGGATCTGCCGAAGCCGGAGGCCAACACGTCAGCTGCCCTGAGCTCGGAGCATTTGGCTCCCACAAGGGGCGATGGGAAGGGTCCGGCATAGTTCAATGTCCGGCCAGACATACTGACGGGCCTACTGGAGAGGGTTGCGCTCTCGGAGGAGCACCGCTCATTAATGAGCACGATGCTCCAGAAGATTTCATCCGCTACAAGCGGTTTGAATGAAGCATTTGCAAGTCTGCTCAGAGGCTTTGAGGTATATAGTGAAGAATACACATTTTTTGGTTGTGAGGCACGCGTTAGGTGTGCTCCATATAGATAGTAGCCCCTGAGACACTGGTTGCCCGCCTTAGGGGGCAAACGGGGGATCATAAATCAATGACTACGCTATAAATGTGTGCAGGTACCTATGAGTCCGGCTGCAGACCAGTCCGTGGAAGTTTCCGAACTGACCAGGCAGATTCGATCAATTGACGCCGATATCACGCTGGTGAATGAGCAGCTGGACAAGTCACAAGGTATGTGATATGCCTTCCTTTGTATATGAAAATATGAAGGCGGCATGATATTAATGTAAGATGTTCCGACTGCAGATGGTGCTGCTGCCGTAGAGGCCCTAAGGGCAGAACTTGTTCAAGCCAAGGAACAAGCTCGGGTTAGCAATGCGGCTTCCCTAAAGGCGACCGAGGAACTGAGAGCCGAACAAGCAGCTCATCGCCGAAGCGAAGGCAAGATGGCCGAAATGGCTATTGAGTTAAAAATGCCAGCGATCGGTATGAGCTCCTTGAAAGGAAGCATAAGGATAGCTTGGCGAGCTAGACAAGGCACGCAATGCCACCAAGGAAATCGGACCGAGCTCGGGTGTGCGGAGCAGCTTCAACAGGCGGTAAAATCGTGGTGGAGATTCCTACTTGCTGCGGACGAAGTTTTTCGATCCAGTATGCTCCCTGGATGGGCGCTGGAGTCCTGCGGACGGCGTATCGGATTTGGCGAAAATACGGTGATCTTGTCAAGTTCTTGGTCGGGGTGATAGGGAAGTGGAGAAGCTTTTCTGATCGCAAGTCAATGCTCCCACTCGCCCGCTGCCGTTAAATGAAAAGATGGCTATTGTGGCGGAGCTTCACAGGCTGTCCGGTCTTGCAATGCGGTCTGTGATAGACCATCTTTGGCCTGAAGGGCTTAACCCGAACAGTTACTTTGGATTGCTGCAGCAATTCCTTGGGGTCGTGCCTCGGATCAATGCCATGAGGAGGTCGGCCTGCATAGAGGGTGCACGGATGGCTCTTGCCCGCGTTAAAGCCAATTGGATAAATATGGAGGCCAATATTATAGCGACCCAAGATCCGGCGGGGGGCCAATATCCGGTCGAGCACTACTTGGCGCAGGTCACAGAAGGTGCCGCCTCATAGGCGTGCTGATGCTTTCGAAGAATGTATTATTCAGTGATAAATCAATTATTGTAAAAACAATGTTATTTTGGTTATAAGGCTATATTTATACTTTTTGCCCGAAAGTATTGTTGTGTCCCTGTTGGCTGTTATATATATATATATATATATATATATATATATATATATATATATATATATATATATATATATATATATATATATATATATATATATATACGGTCTATTCTGCTAATATTAGTAGAATAACTATTCTGCACATCACTTGACCTGCAGGCTCCATGAAGCGCGGATGCATCATTTTCAACGGACGAAACCACGCAATAGAGACTAGTGAACTTCTCGTCGGAAAAAACTGCACGCGTTATTTTTTTGGTACTGTTTTCGCTCTAATTTTTTTAACCTTTTATCGGAATGAGGCGTGTAATATATCATTGAAAAGCTATGGATTAGGCGCAACTTCAACATGTTGAACACTTTTCGAGATTCCACACGGTTTAAGAGCAGTTTTGGAAATAGTGCGGCGGATGACGAGTGGCAGCGAGCGTTTTTTCGCGTTTTTTTCTAAACGGCTTGTCGGAACGAAACAAATGATACGCCGTTGGATAGATATCGTCGAGGCGCATCTTTTTCATATATAAATCTTTCTCTAATTCATTACGGTTTAAGAGCAGTTTCCAATTTACTAAATCGCGGAACTCTGTTTTTCAATTTTTTTGAAATTTCCGGTACTGTTTTTGCTCCAGTTTTCTAACCGTTTGTCGAAACGAAACGTATGATACGCCGTTGGAAAGCTACGGACAAGGCGCAACTTTCATATGTTGAAATGGTTTTGAGATTCTTTACGGTTTTAGTTAATTTTAAAAATTGTGCGGCGGACGACGAGTGGCAGCGGCCGTTTTTTCATAATTTTTTTCGAACCGCTCGTCAGAACAGTACAAATGATACGCCGTTGGAAAGATATCTATGAGACGCAACTTTTACATGTAGAACACTCTCTCTACTTCCTTACGGTTTAAGAGCAGTTTTGATTTTACCAAAATGCGGATACTCTGTTTTTTCGCGACGCCAAATCGACGTATGTACCGCATCGGACAAAAACTGCACTTCTTTTAGACTGAAAACCGCACTGCATCAGACGGTCAAGTGAACTTCATGGTTTTTTTTCTCAGACGGATTTTTTTTCCAAACAAGCATCAAAATCGACGTGTGCACTTCATCAGACAGAAAAACACACTGCTTCAGACTAAAAACCACATTGCATCAGACGGTCAAGTGGACTTCATGGTTTCTTTTCTCAGACGAACAAGCACTAAAATCGACGTGTGCACTTCATCAGACAGAAGAACACACCGCTTTAGACTAAAAACCGCACTGCATCGGACGGTCAAGCGAACTTCATGGTTTCTTTTTGTTACACGTAATTTTTTGAAGTCAAGCATTCTTTTATTTTTATCGTCTCAGTAACATTTTTTCAGCACTGCACATTGCGAGTAAGTGAACTGCGACACTACCAAGGGTGAGCCGCATGAGTATTTTGTTGTCTTTTTTCATACATTGCACTTGGAGGGGACTGCATTAAAATTAACTCTTGCTTTTTAAGACAACATGTGGCAACATAATGAACCTCTCACAGAGTGTGTTTTACATGGGCAAAGAAGTGAACCCCATGGACAAGAGAAATGTACTGCGACACTAGTAGTTAACTGCATTGTTTTTTTCTGTTCCCTAATTTTGTTTTTTCCACTTTTTTGTTGATGAGCCTGAACTCCGATGATAAGGCGAGTGAACTTCTCCGAGTATAATTTTATAAGAGCCAAAACAAACCCCTGCAATTTTGACACATAATTTTTTTTATACTAAAGCAGTACGCACAGTACACACCAAAATCAGCACGAGCAACCTAGCCGAACTGCATCGCCTATTCGAAGCGGAAGTGAGCTGAAGCATCCGAGAGCAAAAGAGACTAAAAATGTAATTTCTACAAAACAACACCAAACTACATTGAGCCACACACCAATGCCCAAATGAACTGCACATACAATTTATCAAAGTGCATTTTGAGATTTTATTGCCTTGAATTCATCAAAATCAACAACAAAATCTGGAAAACACATCCGAGCGAACTGCTCTCTACGCTATCTGACAAGGTGTGCATTGCACGCGCAAGAGGAGGCATGATGGAGTTGACCCGGGGGCTCGTTGCCGTGATGACCGCCCAGCCTTGGCCTTCTGGCGGTGGGACGCGATGAGAGTGCACCGCTGCCTCCACGCGTCTGCAGTGCACTCCGCCGCCGCCTGCAGTGCACGCCGGCAAAAGGTAGCTGGAAGAGGGGTCACCACCCTCTGTCGACGTTGGATGTGCTGCCGGACCTGCAAAAGCAGAGAGGAGGGGATGGATGAGTAGCGGGGGCAAAGATGGCAAACGACCGGGCTGGCCGCCGGAGAGCCCTACCACGCCACCACCGCCGGAGAGTACGAGGAGAAGGACCAGGGAGACGGCCACTGCACGATCTGGCTGTGGAAGCAGCCTGCTGGCGCGCCACGGGAAAGGAGGTGAGGAGGGCGAGGCAAGACGGTGGATCTGGTCGGGGGAGAAGGTCGCCGGGTGGGGGCACGGAGGAGGCACGAGATCGAGCGGGGACGGTGCCGGTCGCGCCCATCAGCGGCAAGTCATGGCCGCCCGCACCTCGATCTGGACTGAGCCGTCATTGGGGGAGGTGGTTGCCTTCTTTGGATCCAGCGGGAAGGAGATTGGGGAGGTGGTCGCCTTCTTTGGATCCGCGGGGAGGAGATTGGGAGGTGGTCGCTCCTTCTTTGGATCCGGCAGGCGGGGAGATTGGGGAGGAGGTCGGAGGAAGTAGGGGGCGGCGGTCGGTGGCGGGGTTGGGCGGAGGGCGTGGCGCGCCCGGCCATGAGTCTGGGAAGGAGGAGGAGGCCGGCGTGGGAGGTGGGGTGGTGGCGGGGGAGGTTGGCGGCTTGGGGCAGCAGGGAGGTGGCGGTTCGTGGCCTTGGGGTGGGTAGCTTGTGGCCAGGCACAGGGGTGGTTGCGGGCTGGGAGGCGGGGTTGTGGGGAGAGAGAGAGGGAGTGGGGGAGTGGGCACGAGAGGATAAGGTTGGCTTACGCGTCGGTGTTAGCAGAATAATGATTTGGTGTGCAGAATAAGACTCTAGTGGGTGTTATCATAATAGACCCACCCTATATATATATATATATATAGGAAAAATTCATCCTACCACCTGGAGGTAGTTACCCCACATGTCTCATATACCACCTTATGGTAGTATATATTCTACTTTATCATTTTAAATATGTTCATATACTATATATAAGATACTCCAAAGTGGGTTACATGAAAATTGCAAGTTAGCCCATGATTTTTATTATATTTGTGAAATACATTATATATTTATGCGTAAAAGAGCATACTCAAAATACGATACATACTACCAAAAATAGTATATATACTACCTAAACATTCTTATATACTACATCCTCTGGCGTACATACTCTCCGATTTGATAGATAGTACATACAACATACAAAACTCAAGTGGTGGTAACTACTTTGGTGGTAGATAAAATTTGTCCTATATATATATATATATATATATATGTGTGTGTGTGTGTGTGTGTGTGTGTGTGTGTGTGTGTGTGTGTGTGTGTGTGTGTGTGTGTGTGTGTGTGTGTGTGTGTGTGTGTAATCGAAGATAGCAATCGCTTAAGCCCATTACGCAAACAATGCGGGGTGTTCATAAAAATTATGCATAATCACACTTGATCCAACGTCTTGGTCCATGAAGGAGGTGATCGCACGTCGAACTACGCAACCGGACTATATAGTTGTAACACTTTCGCTTAGCCATGGGAATTAATGTTGGGGCTACTATATAGCCCCTGGTACATTTCGCGGGCATCCGAATCTGGTAGCGTGTGTACATGACGGGCAATGGTCCTTCATTAATGCGGAGGAATCCTAAAGATTCGATAATTCTTGAGTGGTTGAACAGTCTCGCTGTATCATGACGGTCAGTTTTCGGCTTTCTCTCTTGAGGTGCTCGTCCGAATAACCAGGGCACAATCGCAGTAGTTCTCCTTTAGCCACCTTAGCCGATAGTAGCGGAGCGTGTCACGGCAAACCGAGGCAGGGCAGACCCAACATTTGACCAAAGACATGATTCGGAGCTGCTGCATATAAGGCCAAACTCGTGATGCCGAACACTCCCGAGGGTATTCGGACTTTTATGATAGTCGATGGGCTCAAGAATGCCCATTCGTTATAAACCCTGTTTTTTCAGGTACGTGCGTTAATCTGTCATGGCGAGATGCCAAAAACGGCAGTATCCTCTGTGGGTATGAGACCTATGGGATTGTTGAACAACAAGATGCAATAAAAAGGTTTACACAGGGGCTTAATCTAAAAAGAAACATGTTGAACGGGGCCCTGCTGCACGTCTGCGCCTTTGTCTTCGTTGTGCGTATCACGGAAGGGTATCGCTGACGTTACTGTGGAAAAAGGAAAACTTCGTAGAAGAGCACAAGCGTAAGTATCGATGGATAATAAAAGTGTAGGATGTTGGCCTGCCCATAAGGTTGAGCCAACTGTGGGACTGTGTTAAGTATTTATAGCCCCTGGTGTCTGCTATGGGATTACATATACGGTGCCCTGGTTCAATTTTGTGGTCTTTAAGGACCAGTCATGTTGTCTGATGTTGGAGGCCGCTTATAATCCGGACGCGAGGGCCGTCGCGTGTTCCTCTGCGCATGACGGGCGCTCTGTTAGTCCACTAACGGTGATGACGCCACGTGGACCGGGCATCTTAAGTGTAAGGTAGCCATAGTGCGGCAATGCGCTGAAGCGAGCAAAGGCCGTTCTTCCGAGCACTGCGTGATAATTGCTTTGGAAGGGTGCGATGGTGAAGAGTAGTTCTTCGCTTCAGAGTTGCTGGAGGCGAATGTTACCTCCAGTGTGACGGAGCCTCTGCTATGGGCTTCAACGCCTGGTATCACCCCTTCAAAGGTGGTGTTGCTTTGGTTAATTCTGGATGGGTCTATCCCCATCCTGCGGACAGTGTCCTCATATATTAAATTGAGACTGCTGCCGCCGTCCATAAGGACGCGGGTGAGACGGTATCCATCGATTACTGGGTCAAGCACCAAGGCCCTTGATCCTCCGCGCCGAATACTAGTTTGGTCATCCAAGTTATCGAAAGTGATCGGATAAGGCATCCAGCGGTTAGGCGTGAGTACGATGGGCTCTATATCGAGCGCGTCTCTATGCGCGCGTTCGTGCCTCCTCATGGATGTGTGAGTCGCGTGGATCATATTCACTATTTTAACCTCTGGCGGGAATTTTTTCTGTCCTTTAGTGTTCGGCTGGCGAGGTTCATCCTCGTCTTCACTTGGTGTTTCCCTCTCCTTGTGTTCGGCGTTTAATTTGCCGGCCTGCTTGAAGACCCAGCACTCTCTGTGTGTGTGGTTTGCAGGTTTGTCAGGGGTGCCATGAATTTTGCATAGTCTGTCTAGGACTCTATTCAGACCGGAAGGTCCCTCTTTGCTGCCTTTAGATGGCTTGTTTTGCTGATTAGGTCGAGAGCCCCTGAATCCGGCATTAACCATTGTGTTATCCGGGCTCTCTTCCTTGTTTTGGTGTTTGTTTCTATGACACCGTGGCTTCCCGTTGCCATCCCTTATTTCGGATGTGCTGGGGTCGCTGGTGCCTTCTGGGCTAGCCACTATCTTCTCCAGCATAAGCGGGTCATAAAACTTATTAGGGCTGCCATTGTCATTGGCTTTTCTTGGCTCTGGCGAGCCCTCGTCCACGGATCTTGTGTTTGAATGCTGCTAAGGCTTGGCATCCGGACAGATCAACAATTTGGTTCTTCTTAGTGAGAATCTGTTTGAGAACTTGCGGGCAGATTCTCCGGGCTGTTGGACTATGTGACTTAAGTCGTCGACATCCGGAGGCGGACATAGGTCCCTTGAAAGTTGGCCTGGCGTCCTCGAGTTCCTCCAGCTCCCAATTGAATTTTTGGGGAGGCTTTTCAACCAGTGCCGAGCTGGTCCCTTCAGCTTGAGGGGGACGTATTTGATGGCGTGAAGGTCATCCCCACGAGCCATATGTATGTGTAGGATAAAGTCCTCGATCCAGACCCCTGGGTTTGTCGTTCCATCGTATGCCTCTATGTTCACAGGTTTAAAGCCCTGTGGGAATTCGTGGTCCAGTACTTCATCGGTAAAAGCACAGGGGGTGAGCAGCCCCTTTGTATCTGGACGTGCTTTGGCATATCGTCGGATGTTGTTGTGTCCGGTCTTTATTCCGGACTGGTATTCGATTGGATTAATCGTTTTGGCGACCATAGTCCTTCGCCGTGGTGCGTCCTTTGGATCCATAAATGGACCTGGCCACGCCAGCTTTATTATTCAGGTGTTCATGTGGATCGGTAGCCACTTTGTTGCGGTTATGAAGTGGTACAGCTTCATCGTCGAATTCTGGCAGTAGCTTGCGTTTTGGATAGCTCTTTGTATGGCGATCATCGCCGTATCTTTCTTCAGTGTCTAGCACTTTATTCCATCTACGGTTGAGCGTTTCCTGTGCGGCCTTGAGCCGTTGCTTCTGCTTCTTTAGGCTTCTTGCGGTGGCCATAAGCTTTCTGTGGAGGTTATCTCGTTCCACGTGTTTTTCCGGGGTTGATTCGTTATCCAGACCGTTTTTCTGTGCTGGTTCGTCTTGATGACCTCGTCCGTCGGGATCATTGTCCTCGGGCGTCTGCTCCAAACTGTGTTCAGGGTGACCTGGTTCGTCCTGCTCCATAGCTGGGTCCGTATGGTCGTTGTTGGCTTCGGGGTTGATTGTATTATCGATCCTTCTGGCGCTCTTGTCACTATTTTTACTGTTGCTGGACTTAGAACGACGTCTGCGCCATCGCTTTGGCTTTTGTCCGGGGGTTTTATCATCCGGACTGTCGCCTTTGTTCTCTTTGGACGTATCCACCATGTATACGTCGTGTGACGGGGGGGGAAGTCTGGCGCCGCATAGATTCTGCATCCTCTCCTGCATCATCGTCCATACCGTCGATGTCTTCGGAGACGAAGTCAGGCACGTCGGTTAAATCATCGACTGTGGCTATGAAGTGGGTGGTGGGTGGGCAACGAATTTCTTCGTCGTCTACTTCCCACTCAAACTGGACGTAGTTTGGCCCAGAAATTTCTGTCAAAGAGAGAGTTTTCAACGAGTTCAGCATGTCGCCAAAGGGTGAGTGCGAAAAATGTCATGGCGGTGAATTCCATTACGGAGCCCAATCTGGCTCGACCGGTCCAGGATTGCGCGGACGGACTCAACATCCGGATCTGAATCTGGGGGTCGAGTCATAGGCCACCACAAAGGTAAGGCCGTGTTTGGCTCAACGCCGATGAGTCGCGACCTGCGGATGTGGTCCAGCCCTCATCCTCGAACAGCGCAGCCTGCTCAGATTTAGGTCCGAGGCTAATCGGGGCGATACTCGAGCTTTGTCCGACAGCAGGTCTAAGTCGTGCTCGTCGTGACTGTCTGGTATCGTGTTATTGGCGATGGTTGAAGGAGCCATCGAGCCCTATAGCGACGACACAGAGGAACTCTCAATGAAAGCACCAATGTCGGTGTCAAAACCGGCGGATCTCGGGTAGGGGGTCCCGATCTGTGCGTCAAGGCTGATGGTAACAAGAAGTAAGGGACACAGGTGTTTACCCAGGTTCGGGCCCTCTCGATGGAGGTAAAACCCTACTTCCTGCTTGATTAATATTGATGATACGGGTAGTACAAGAGTAGATCTACCACGATATCGTAGAGGCTAAACCCTAAGAGCTAGCCTATGATGATATGAATGTAATTGTGATCGGCCTTGTAAGGACCAACCTCTCCGATTTATATAGGCACCGGAGAGGGCAAGGGTTTACATGGAGTCGGTTACAAGGAAGGAAATATAATATCCAGATCGCCAAGCTTGCCTTCCACGCCAAGGAAAGTCCCATCCGGACACGGGCCGAAGTCTTGAGTCTTGTATCTTCACGCTTCAATAGTCCGGACGTTGTACACAGTATGGCTGTCCGGATACCCCCTAATCCAGGACTCCCTCAAGGAGCCCAAGAACGTATGGGCCGTCAATAGGCCGAAAGCTAACACGGGCTGGAAACGGCCCATGTAAATCATGGGCCGTTAACGGGTACAACGAAAATTACTGTTCATTATGGGCTAGAGTCACCGTGGGCCTGTAAAGGGCCGAAAGATATGAAGGCCTCATATGGGCGAAAAGGCGTAAATGGGCCATACATGGGCCGAAAGTGAAATGGGCTGGTGTTATATTCGACGGCCCACATGACGTTGTTGGGCCAATTTCCTATAGTGCCTAACGGGTCGTGAGTTAACGGGCCATAAAATGGGCTATTTGCGAAGAGACCGTTAACAGGCTTTTCACGGGCCAGCCCGTTAACTTTTGACCAAGTCAAGCGGGCGGCTTTGTATGCTAAATGGGCGGTGGTGGGCGTGGCGCGTGTCGACATATCATAAGGCGCCTATCGACCCATCGACAGCGGTGACCGTGTTTCGTCCGGCCAATAGGAATTTTACCGTGGAAATTTCCCATTGGTGCGTGGATTGATAGCGGGTTATCGGATCAAAACCCGAGCCGATAGCTTAACGGCGTTCCGTTACGGTGGATGCCGCGTGTCGGTCACCCTTGACGAAAGCACTTACGTGACGCGCGATTTATCGTCATGGATGTGGACACTTCCGTGATGATAATTTTGGTAATGTCATGGAACACTTCTCTGACAGAGACAGTATGACTATCTTGATTACATCATAAATTTGTCATGGATGTACATGCATGACAAAAACAGCGACCTCTTGTGACAAACACGTATCATCACGGAAGTGTATTTTTTGTTGTGGGACGGCGGTGGGGAGTGGTTTGGGCGGGCGAAGGCGGGCACCGCCGACCATGAACGATGGGGGCGGTTGTTTGGCGGTGGTGGCTGGTGGCTCGGGGTAGCCTCACGATCTTTGCTACGACCAGCTGCCCGGTTCTCGCTGACGCCTTCTTGCTGCTGCTGCTGCTTTTCTGCTAATAGTGCGTTCAGTTTCGACAGTAAAATTCAGTTTCAATAGAAAAATTCAGTTTCGACAGTTAAATTCAGTTTTGGCAGTTAAGTTCAGAGATGAGCGGCTGATGTATTTTACATCTAGCACTTTGTGGTTATGTATTTTATGTCATCTATTGGAGATACTATGAGAATTCCACTCAGGTTAACGTTGTCTCTCTTGTCCTACTTCAGCCTCGCGTCGTACAACTCACTGGAACTGCTCCAACGACGAAACCCTCCATCATAGCGGAGCATACCCCGGGCACCATCTCCAGACGCTTAAGATTTCATGCAGACGTCGCTCCAAGGTGGGCGCAAAGGCAGCACCCCTCCACCCATTTCGGATCATAATCAAGAGGAAGATAATTGTTCTAAGGGGGATTCCGAAGGAGAAGACCACTCCTATTTACCCCCTGAGGTCTTCGCTCTAACTTGGCATGCTGATGTTTATAATATCATGCATATGATGCCTTGCATTGCTTACTGTATACATCAAATATGTCATCTACTTAGTTTAGACATGCTTTATGTCAATGCCATCTCTTTAGTTTCTTTGTCGTATATGTGAATCATGCAATGCCATTTTGCTTGGCCAGGCATCATATATGTGAATTTTGCAATGCCACCCTGGTTAGCTAGTCATCTTATATGTCAATTATATCATGCCATATTTTTTTATTGCGTGTTAAATTTGGCAATAATTTTAGTACATTCAATTACTCTTCCTGTGCATCAGCCATTCGGCACGGTCATGGAAAAATCTGAAGTGGAAACAAGGTCTTCGGAGCAGACAATGCTATTTGACGAAGCGCATGTCTTGCTAGTTATGGATAGCTCCTCAGAGGAGGATTCAGAGACAGATGACCAGTCCTATCCCCCCCCCCCTGAGGTGCATGCTCTAACTTGGCAGGGTTATGTTGCTCATATCGTGTGTATGGTATCTTGCATTGCTATGTCATTTGCTTAGTTTAGACATTCTTTGTGTGAATGCCACCTGTTTAGTGTCTAATTACCATATATTTAAATTATGCGATGCCATCTTGTTGCAAGACATTATATATGTGAATTATGCAATGCTATCTTGTTCCAAGGCATTATATATGTGAATTATGAAATGCCATGTTGTTTAGCGAAGCGTCATATATTTGAATTATATCATGTTGTCCTTTTTTTGTATTTCTCGTTGCATTTGTCGACAATGTTTGTATATTCAACTACTCTTCCTCTGCATCAGCCATTTGAATTGGTGATGGAGAAATCTGGAGTGAAAACAAGGTCTTCAGAGCAGACAATGCTACATGCTGAAGCAGATATCTTGCTAGTTACAGATAGCTCTTCAGAGGAGGATTCAAAGGCAGATGACCAGTCTTATTATCCCCCTAAGGTGTATGCTCAAACTTGGCAAGGTTATATTACTCATATCATGCATATGTTGTATTGCAATGCTTACTTTTTACATCATATACATAATATTGAATGCCATTTCCTTAGTTGACACATCATATATGTGATTTCCCTCTGCTCACTTACTTAGTATATAAATCATATATTTGAATTATATCATGCCAACCCATTTTCTAAAGACATAATAAAGTTATATCATCTCATCATGTTTACATAGTCATCATATTTTGAATTATGTCATTCTATCCGTGAATTATAGCATGCCATCATGTTTCCATCGACGACATGTTTGTGATGTACGGCATGCCAACCACTTTAATAGACACATCGTATAGTTATATCATGTCATCCTGTTTACATAGTCATCATATTTTTAAGTATGTCATTCTATCCTGTTTAGTTTGACATCATACATGTGAAATTGTGTCATGCTATCCTGTTTAATTAGCCATCATATATATGAAATTATGTCCTGCTATTCTGTTTGGTTAGACAACATAAATGTGAATTATTTCATGCCATGTTTTCTTCCCTACAATCCATTGCACCTATCTCTTACAATGTCTGTACATTCAATTACTTTTCTTGTTTATCAGCCATTTCAATTGGAGGGGGTGATGGCAGGATCTGCGGGAGTAAAAACACGGTCTTCAGAAAAGATCGTGGTACCTGTCGATGCAGATAGAACCACGGTTGTACTTGCCCAAGAACCAGCCCCACCACACATAACCCAGACTCTCACAGATTGTACCCCTACCCCGTTGGACAGAGAACGAGCTACGCCCCTTCTAACCCCAACCCTAGAAGATAGTAATCCAGTTCCAGTTGACACAGCACCGTCTCCACCACAGAGCACCCGAACACTTGCAGTTAGTAAGGCAACTGCAGTGCCCAGAGCACGAGGACCACCACTCAGAACCCCAAGTCAACGCTTAAAGCAGAAGAAGAATTGTTCTCTGGTCAGGTTGTGTAGCTATGATTCATACTACTTTGCTCTTGCATCACTGTATTTACTCATACCAACTAATTTCAAATTTGAAGGATGCAATTGAAACTCCAATGGCGCAACAGGTATGTTTTAAACCTGTTTCTTTAACATGTTTGCTGTTGTAACTTGCTCTATGTTGATTCCAGTTTCAATTGAATAAATAGTTATGTTCTCATGACATGCACATTACAAGTGTTGTTATTGATGTGTAGTTTCCCACACTTATATTCTGTCTATGCTGCTTTGTCTTAAATAGATATGATTTGAACTGTATCTATCTTGATTTGGCAACATAAACTGGAATGATATAGACCATACAGTGGCCATACTACATAGATATATGTTTGTTTCATGCTGTTATCCTGTCCACCTTACTACTGAACTGGTTTACCAAAATGAGTTTCGTATACTACATTGTAAACCTGTGATGTGTTTGTTTGTTTCTCTTTTGGAACGCGAATAAAATATTGGAGAAGTGTACCACGTTATGCAATGGTAAAGAAAGTAATGCAGATAAGGTTCAAGATAGTGAGACATCCCTGTTGGTCTCCAAGAAAGCTAATAAAAAAGATATTGAAGACACTAAGACAACCCCATAGTCCTGTCTTGATGTAGTGTTCGAGTTACTAGCTACTACTGATGGCACCAGCTCTTCGAACTCGCTGCCTGAATCAGTTCGGCTTCTTGAGTCTCAACTTCAAGTGAAAGACATCGATCAGATGTTATGCGACAGGAAGCCTAAGGACTGAGGAAGTCCCTGCAGAATTCAGATGCATACTTCCTGGTGCAACAGCAAGTGCTGGAGGATTTAAGCGCCAAACAAGAGAAAGTTAATAAGCTTGCTAAGCGTCTTGCCAGCATTATGGGTACCCAGGATATTGTTTCTTGAGATCTTCTGAAGTGGTTTCAGTTCTGGTCTTGTTTTGCTGCGGCGTTTATTTGCACTGGTCGCCAACTTTGACAACCTGTGTATATGATATGCTGCTTTATTCCCTATATTTACACTGGTGGCGAACTTTGATGCCTATTGGATGTAATATGTGTAATAGCCGTGATAGCCTAGCGTAAGTTGCTTGCTTATTTATTTCCTTGTTTTCTTGTTTATTTGTTTGCTTGTAGTCAGTGCAGTTCTTTTTTCGCAGTTTGCTAGTGGCCGCAATAACCTATTTTTTAAAACTAGGCCACAATAACCATGGGCTACATATTTACTGTAGTTACCATGGGCCTTGTACGGGCTGTAGAAACAATGGGCCTTCTAAGGGCCATAGAAACAATGGTCCTTCTACGGGCCGTAGCATCAATGGGCCTTCTACGTGTCGTATGATGGATAGGCCAAACATGGGCCAATAACAGACCGCATTATGGGTCGTAAACGGGCTAGATTTGGAATCGTCCGTTCATGGGCCGACAATAACGGGTCGTCGTAAATTGGTCGTATTTGATGACGCTATGAAAACGGCCCAACGGATTAACAGGCTGCAAACGGGCCGATTGTAACTGCGGTTAGAACTTGACCCACAAGAAGAAAAGGCCAACAACGGGGCGTAAGTAACCGAATGCTGGAAATGAGCCCAAGAATAAATGGGCCCTAAGAAGGCCGAAAGATAACACGGGTTGGAAATGGCCCAATGGAATAATGGGCCGTTAATGGGTATAAAGGGGTACACTATTCATTATGGGCCAGATTCACCACGGGCCGTTAATGGGCCAAGAGTTACAAATGGCCTCGTATGGGCCGAAAGACATCATGGGCCATACATGGGTCAGAAGTTACAATGGGTTGGAATCATATTGGACGGCCCAGATGAAGCTACTAGGCTTAATTTCGATAGGCCGTAACGGGTCGTGAGTTAGCGGGCCATAAATGGTCTATATACAAACAAGTCATTAATAGGATTTCCCTGGGCTGGCCTGTTACCTTTTGACCAAGTCAAACGGGCCGGCCTTTTCACCGGAATGGCCTCCGTTGGGCTGTGCCACGTGTCGACGTATCATAGGTGCCTCATGTCCAATGAATGGATGACATCTGTCCCAACGGTGAGCCAACACATGTTTCCTCCGGCCAATGAGAATTTTACACGTGGAAAATCCTCATTGGTCCGGGCTGTTAGCGGGTTATCAGATCCAAAACTAGACCCAATAGCTTAACGAAGACCCGTTACGGTGGATGCCAAGTGCCGGTCACCCTTGACGAAAGCACTTCAATGACGCGCGATTTATCGTCCTGGAACACTTCTACGACGGCACAGGTATGACTATCTTGATTCTGTCATGAAATTGTCATGGATGTACATGCATGATAGAAAACGTGACCTACTGTGACAAACAGGTATCATCACGGAAGTGTCTTTTTTTGTAGTGGTTCGACCATGATTGATGATGATGAGATACTTGAGACATGTCGAGACTTCTAATAACTTTGGCTCATCGATGACTCACTTGCTTTTCAATGAATATGCATGTTATTGTATAAATGGTGGATCTGTTTAAATGTGTACAGAGCCAAAACACACAAAAAACTACAGAAGTTAGCAGTGGCGTGGGGGTAAAGTTTACCGGTAGCACTGAAATAACAGTAGCGCCGGAGGTAAGAGTGCTACAGCTAGCTTCAACTACCAGTAGAACCGGGACAAACAAGCGCTACTGCTAAAAAATAGTTGTAGCACCGTAGAAGTAGCGCGCCTGCCAGCGCTACTAGTAAGGGTTTTCCTAGTAGTGTAGGGTTTGAGATGAGATGGTGCTGGTGAAGATGTTGTTGAAGATTGGTCCTCCCACGATGAGAGAATCGTTGGTGATGACGATGGCTTTGATTTCCCCTTCTCGGAGGGAAGTTTCCACGACGGAATCGCTCCACTAGAGACCTAGATTTCTTATGCCCAGGTTCCGCCTTGAGACGGCGATGCTTCGTCCCGCAAGTATTCTCTCTATTTTTTCTAGGTCAAAACCCTTCATATAGGAGAAGATAGGCACCGGAGGCTGGCCAGGAGGGCCACAAGCTCTAGGGGCGTGGCCCCCAGACTTGTGGCCACCTGGTGGGTCCCCTCCTGGTGTTTCTTCGCCGAATATTTTTTATATATTTCTAAATAATTCTCCGTAAAATTTCGACATTTGGAGTTGTGAAGAATAGGGATCTCAGATTTGCTCCTTTCCTGTACAGATTTCCAGCTGCGGCATTCTTCCTCTTGATGTGAATCTTGCAAAATAAGAGAGAAAAGGCATGAGAATTGCATCATAAAGTGTAATAACAATCCATAATGCAATAAATATCAACATAAAAATATGATGCAAAATGGACGTATCAAACACTTTTACCATCCTACTGGGACCTGTATATGTCCGCTTAGCAGTCTGGACTTATGAATTCTGGTATATAAGAGACAAACATGGGGGGCTTTGCCGAAGTTCGGACATGCACTTGACCAATCACATGCATGGTCCCCATCTTCTCTCCCATCCCAACCGCACATGCATGGTCCTCCTTTCCACTCTCTCCTCCTAATCGGACACTAAACCACGAATATCCCACCGCATGCATGGTCCCCACTGGTACATCCATTTTGTATCATGTTTTCCTACTATTATTTATAGTGTTTTTAATCAATATAACACTTTCTGAAGCAATTCTAATGCCTTTTGTCTCTTAATATGCAAGATTTACATGAAGAGGGAGATTGCCGGCAACTGGAATTTTGGACCTGAAAAAGCTATGCCAGAGATACCTATTCTACACATCTCCAAATGAGCTGAAATTTCATGGAGATTTATTTTGGAACAAATAAAAAATATTGGGGAAAAGAAATACCAGAGGGGGCCACCCAGGTGCCCACGAGGCAGGGGGTGCGCCTACACCTCTAGGCGTGCCTTGGTGGCTTGTGGGGCCCCTGGCCAGCCTCCAGTGCCCATCTTCTGGTATATAAGACCATTTTCCCTAAAAAATAAATAGTAGACTTTGAGGACGGAGCGCCGCCGTCTCGCGGCGAAAGTTGGGAAGGAGCACTTTTGCTCTCCGGCGGAGCGATTCCACCGAGGATACTTCTCTCCGCGAGGGGGAAATCGAAGCCATCGTCATCACCAACAACCCTCTAACCATGGAGGACCAATCTTCATCAACATCTTCACCAGCACCATCTCATGTCAAACCCTAGTTCATCTCTTGTATTCAATCTTTGTATCCGAATCTCAGATTGGTACTTGTGGGTTGCTAGTAGTGTTGTTTACATCTTGTAGTTGATGCTAGTTGGTTTATTTGGTGGAAGATTATATGTTCAGGTCTATTTTGGTATTCGATACCCCTTTGATCTTGGACATGAATGTGATGTGTGAGTAGTTGCTTTTGTTCTTGTGGACATGGGAGAAGTCTTGTCATAAGTAATCATGTGAATTTGGTATTTGTTTGATATTTTGATGATATGTATGTTGTTGTTTCCCTTAATGGTGTTATGTGAACGTCGACTACACGACACTTCACCATCTTTGGGCCAAAGGGAATGCATTGTGGAGTAGTTATAAGATGATGGGTTGCTAGAGTGACGAAATTTAAGCCCTAGTTTATGTGATATTCCGTAAGGGGCTGATTTGGACCCATATGTTTAAGCTATGGTTAAATTTACCCTAATTCCTATTTCGTAGTTGCGGATGCTGGCGAGAGGGGTTAATCATAAGTGGGAGGCTTGTTCAAGTAAGAACAGCACCCAAGCACCGGTCCACCCACATATCAAATTATCAAAGTAGCAAACGCGAATCAAACAAACATGATGAAAGTGACTAGATGAAAGTCCCATGTGTCCACAAGAACGCTTTGCTTATTATGAGAGACTGTTCCGGCATGTCCTTTGCTACAAAAAGGATTGGGCTACCTTGCTGCACTTTAGTTACTATTGTTACTTGTCACTTGTTACAAATTATCTTGCTATCAAACTACTCATTACCGATAATTCCAGTGCTTACAGAAAATACCTTGCTGAAAACTTCTTGTCATTTCCTTCTGCTCCTCGTTGGGTTCGACACTCTTACTTATCGAAAGGACTACGATTGATCCCCTATATTTGGGGGTCATCATCCACCTACTTTTTCTCCTCCCAACCTGATACTTTGTGATTAGCATTTAATGGCTTCTTCCTCCATCATGTCTACGGGTCATGTCCGGACATAAATATGGACATATACCATAGAGATTTGCCGGTCAGCCTAGGAGATGTCGTAACAACGATAATTTTACAATGAAGACACAACAAGACACAAAAACAGAATGTCCCATCACCAACGAGTAACCGCTGATGAGGTCCACTGTTGCCATAGAACGGACTCATCAGTGCTGAATCCTCTATGAAGTTTTTGAAGTTCCTTGAATCATCCTCATCGAGGAAAGGAAATTGCCGCACGTTGTTGTCAAGAAAATAGTATATTAGAATTAGTGATCAATGTTATATATGAGGTTTGTGCCAATTTCTCGGTTTGAGAGATACTACATACATACTTTTCAGCAGCTGCTAGGCGCCATCCGGATGCATGCAGCGAAAAAAACCTTAGTCAGCCGTTGGATGAACGTAATCGCAAAGTTATATATGAGGTTTGTGCCAATTTCTCGGTTTGAGAGATACTACATACATACTTTTCAGCAGCTGCTAGGCGCCATCCGGATGCATGCAGCGAAAAAAACCTTAGTCAGCCATTGGATGAACGTAATCGCAGCTATCCATTCGAGCTCCCACACCCACGACCCAGTCATCGCCGTCCGCTAGCTGTGTTTGTTCATAGCAAACAACGGCCGCCCCATGTAGCTCTCACATAGCACGACAGCTTCCTCAATGACATGGCTCTGTAAGAGCGTCGTCGGAGTGCCGCCGAATGGTTGTAGCATCGGCCTCGTAGCACGACGATGTCATTGTAGCACCACCGGTCCTTGTAGCATCGGCTGGAAGCACGACGGCACCGTCGCCGCACTGCCTCATAGCACATAGTCGGTTGTTGCAGCACTGCTCGCAGCACATCGCCGTCTTAACATCACCGAAGCAGCCCGAGTCACCGTCGTAGCACTAGCTCGCAGCACGGCGCCATCATCGCAACATCACTGGAGTAACCCGAGCTGCCTCACAGCACTGGTTCGCAACACGGCGGCCGGCGTTGTCGCAGCATTGCCGGAGTAGCCCGAGCCGCCATCGCAATACTAGCTCATAGCATGGTGACACCATCACAACATCACCGCAGCTTCTAGCGCCACTTGTGTGCGGCACAGCGGCATCATCACAGCAACACCGGACCCTCCCGAGCCACCATCGCGTCACAACAACATTGTCGCAGTATGCTGTGGCAACATCGCCTCGTAGCATCTCTCCGGCGAGGAGCTCTCCACCACTTGCAGGAATGGAGAGGTTCCTGGTACTTGTGAGTTGTGTTGGGATTTCCTCAAAGAGGAGAGGATGATGCAGTAAAGTAGAGATAAGTATTTCCCTCAATTAAGAACCAAGGTTATCAATCCAGTAGGAGAACCACATGAAACCTCGTTAGAGCACCTACACTCAAAAGAGCAAATACTTGCACCCAACGCGATCAAGGGGTTGTCAATAATTGGCAGTTATTTGCAAGGATCCAATCTGATAGTGATAGATAGATAAGTAAAAGGACAAAATAAAATAATGGTAAATAAATTGCAACGAGGTATTTTTAGATTTTATATATGATAAAAGTGGACCTGGGGGCCATAGTTTTCACTAGAGGCTTCTCTCTGAGCACATAAAGTACGGTGGGTAAACAAATTACTGTTGGGCAATTGATAGAAAAGCGCATAATTATGAAGATATTCAAGAAAATGATCATTTATATATGAATCACGTCCAAGACAAGTAGACTGACTCCTGCGTGCATCTACTACTATTACTCCACCCATCGACCGCTATCCAACATGTACCTAGGGTATTAAGTTCATGAAAATGGAGTAACACCTTAAGTAAAATGACATGATGTAGACAAAGTAAACTCAAACAATATGAATAAACCCCATCGTTTTCCCCATAATGGCAACAATACAAATACATGTCATGTCCCCTTCTGTCACTGGGATTGAGGACCTCAATATTGAACCCATTACAAAGCACGTGTAATCAATCTAGTTGGCCAAACCAAACGGATAGATCGAAGAAATACAAAGCTATAATAATCATGGATAAAATAATTCAGAGAAGAATCAATTAATATTGATGAATAATCATAAACCCGCAATTCATTGGATCCCAACAAACACACCCCAAAACAAGATTGCATCGGATAGATCTCCAAGAACATCGTGAAGAACATTGTATTAAAGATCAAAGAGAGAGAAGAAGCCATGAAGCTACTAGCTATGGACCCGTAGGTCTGTGGCAAACTACTCACACATCATCAGAAGGGTAGCAAAGTTAATGTAGAAGCCCTCTGTGATCGATTCCCCCTCCGACGGGGTGTCGAAAAAGGCCTCCAGCGGGGAAAAAAGTATTTTGGGTGGCTCTCTGATATACTAGGAATATTTGAGAATTTATAGAGGTGGAATTAGGTCAAGAGGTGCCACGAGAGGCCCACAACTGGCACTGGGCACTAGGTTAATAGGTTAGACCGAAAAAAGGATATATAAATATATATAAGACATCAATATTGATACTATAATAGCATGGAACAATCAAAAATTATAGATACGTTGGAGACGTATCCGTTCCCCATGGGTTGCAACTTTGAGGTAGTAGCACATGCATCCCTGGCTAGAGGGGTTCATGACAGGGCGGTGGTCGCGAATGTGGTGTTCGTGGAGGTGAATGGACGAGGACAAGGTACGAAGAAGATAGTACGGGGGAGGATTGGATCGGAGGAGGAATATTATGTGAGGATAAGATTTGAGCGGTGGGGAATGAGGAAGAGGAATAGGGACACGTGCTCGGGGCCCATGGACGCGTGTCGCTCGCGTGAGGCGGTTGTCGGAGAGACAGTCGACATCCGGATGAATCAAATCAATTCCATACTTTCATTGTTCCAAAATATATGAAGTTCGACATTTTAACCTAATCAAACCTCTTTAGCTTTGACCTGGTATATTTAAAATACACCAACAAGTACCACACCAAATTAGTTTCATTAAATTCATGATAGAGCATATTTCTACACCATACACGTATATTTGATGCGTGGATATCTATAAAGTTTTCTAAAAACATAGTCAAACTTATTTGATGTCATGGATAATAGTAAACTTTTCTATAAACTTGCTCGGACTTAAGAAAGTTTAACTTATGGCAAACTAAAAACTTTAAATATTTTGAAATGGAGGAAGTAACCGGGTAGATAGAGTGGAAGGAACCGATTGAAATCTCACATGGACAAGCATGGCAACCTGGAGCGAAAGGAAGTATGAACGCACCGAGGTGGATCACAAAGCACGTGTTAATTTAGTGCTCATCTCTCTCGCACTCCTAGTAACAATGTTTCACTCCAGATTAGGGCATCTCCAACACCGAAGCGCAAACCTTTCGCATCTGTTCGGATCACAGAAGTCATCCAACGTAGTCCCGTATCAGTCCGTGGCACGGTCCGGACGCGTTATCTCCTATAAACCGGAGAGAAATGTGTAGGAGTTTGCGGTAGTCCGGACCGTTGTAATGCATGCTTCTGACTGCCCTGGCCCACCAAAAACCCCTCCTCCCTCCCACGCATGCTTCCCGCCCATTTACAACCGCCCGCATTCATGCCGCTGTAGAGCACGTCGCTCCACATTGAAGGCGGCTCAAGGCGGACGTGACCTCTCACTGCATCCTCCATTGAAGCAGCGCACCGGCCGAGGACGCCGTCCGCTGCACACCCGGCTGAACATGCCTCCTCGCCTCATTCAAACGCCTCCATTAAATCCACGTGGAAGCTGAGAAATCTACTTCGTCCATGCTACATCTTGAGCTTGCGTTGGTTTTCCCCAAAGAGGAGAGGATGATGCAACAGAGTAGCGCAAGTATTTCCCTCAGTTTTTGAGAACCAAGGTATCAATCAAGTAGGAGGCCAGGAGCTAGTCCCTCGTACCTACACAAAACAAATAGCTCCTCGCAACCAACACGAATAGGGGTTGTCAATCCCTTCACGGTCACTTACGAGAGTGAGATCTGATAGAGATGATAGATTATATTTTTGGTATTTTTGGTATGAAGATGCAGAGTAAAATAAAAAGGCAAAGTAAAGAGAAAAACAATAATAAAGCATAGGAAGATTAATATGATGAAAATAGACCTGGGGGCCATAGATTTCACTAGTGGCTTCTCTCAAGAGCATAGGTATTTTTCGACGGGTGAATGAATTACTGTTGAGCAATTGATAGAATTGAGCATAGTTATGAGAGTATCTAGGTATGATCATGTATATAGGCATCACGTCCGAAACAAGTAGACCGACTCCTGCCTGCATCTACTACTATTACTCCACTCATCGACCGCTATCCAGCATGCATCTAGAGTATTAAGTTAATGAAACCAGAGTAGCATGTAAGCAAGATGACATGATGTAGAGGAATAAATTCATGCAATATGATAAATACCCCATTTTGTTATCCTCGATGGCAACAATACAATCGTGCCTTGTTGCCCCTCATCCTTTGGGAAAGGACACGCAAGATTGAACCCAAAGCTAAACACTTCTCCCATTGCAAGAACTACCAATCTAGTTGGCCAAACCAAACAGATAATTCGAAGAGACTTGTAAAGATAACTCAATCATACATAAAAGAATTCAGAAAAGATTCAAATATTGCTCATAGATAATCTTGATCATAAACCCACAATTCATTGGTCTCAACAAACACACCGCAAAAAGAAGATTACATCGAATAGATCTCCACGAGAGAGGGGAAGAACTTTGTATTGAGATCCAAAAAGAGAGAAGAAGCCATCTAGCTACTAACTATGGATACGAAGGTCTGAAGTAAACTACTCACACTTCATCAGAGAGGCTATGATGATGATGTAGAAGCCCTCCATGGTGGAATCCCCTTCCGGTGAACTCGGAACAGGCCCCAAGATGGGATCTCGTGGATCTGAAAGTTGCAGCGGTGGAATTAGGTTTTGGCTCAGATCTGATCGACGAAGTGCGTGAGGTATATATAGGAGGAAGAAGTACGTCGGTGGAGCCTCGAGGGGCCCACGAGGTAGGGGGCGCGTCCTCCACCCTCGTGGTCGCCTCGGAGCTTTCTTGACGGAGGGTCCAAGTCTCCTGGGTCTTATCCGATGAGAAAATCACGTTCCCGAAGATTTTATTCCCTTTGGACTCCGTTTGATATTCCGTTTCTTCGAAACACTGAAATAGGCTAAAAACAGCAATTCTGGGCTAGGCCTCCGGTTAATAGGTTAGTCCCAAAAGTAATATAAAAGTGGAAAATAAAACCCAATATAGTCCAAAACAATAGATAATATAGCATGGAGCAATCAAAAATTATAGATACCTTGGAGACGTACCAGGCATCCCCAAGCTTAATTCCTGCTCGTCCTCGAGTAGGTAAATGATAAAAAGAGAATTTTTGATGCGGAGTGCTACTTGGCATAATTTCAATGTAATTCTTCTTAATTGTGGTATGAATATTCAGATCCGAAAGATTCAAAACAAAAGTTCATATTGACATAAAAATAATAATACTTCAAGCATACTAACAAAGCAATCATGTCTTCTCAAAATAACATGGCCAAAGAAAGTTATCTCTACAAAATCATATAGTCTGGCTATGCTCTATCTTCACCACACCGAGTATTTAAATCATGCACAACCCCGATGAAAAGCCAAGCAATTATTTCATACTTATGACATTTTCAAAACTTTTTCAATCTTTACGCAATACATGAGCGTGAGCCATGGATATAGCACTATATGTGGAATATAATGGTGGTTGTGGAGAAGACAAAAAGAGGGAAGATAGTATCACATCAACTAGGTGTATCAACGGGCTATGGAGATGCCCATCAATAGATATCAATGTGAGTGAGTAGGGATTGCCAAGCAACGGATGCACTAGAGCTATAAGTATATGAAAGCTCAACAAAAGAAACTAAGTGGGTGTGCATCCAACTTGCTTGCTCATGAAGACCTATGGCAATTTGAGGAAGCCCATCATTGGAATATACAAGCCAAGTTCTATAATGAAAAATTCCCACTAGTATATGAAAGTGACAAAACGAGAGACTCTCTATCATGAAGATCATGGTGCTACTTTGAAGCACAAATGTGGTAAAAGGATAGTAACATTGTCCCTTCTCTCTTTTTCTCTCATTTTTTTCTTTTTTTTGTTGGGTGTGACGCCCTCGAATCAATCATACACTAATCATGCTTGCAAATGTGTACGATCAAGATCAGGGACTCACGGGAAGATATCACAACACAACTCTAAAACATAAATAAGTCATACAAGCATCATAATACAAGCCAGGGGCCTTGAGGGCTCGAATACAAGTGATCGATCATAGGCGAGTCATGGAAGCAACAATATCTGAGTCTGAGACATAAGTTAAACAAGTTGCCATAAGATGGCTAGCACAAACTGGGATACAGATCGAAAGAGGCGCATGCCTCCTGCCTAGGATCCTCCTAACTACTCCTGGTCGTCGTCAACGGGCTGCACGTGGTAGTAGGCACCTCCGGGGTAGTAGTCGTCATCGATGGTGTCGTCTGGCTCCTGGGCTCCATCGTCTGGTTGTGGCAATCGGGTAAAGAAAGAGGGGGAAAGGGGGAACAAGGCAACCGTGAGTACTCATCCAAAGTACTCGCAAGCAAGGAGCTACACTACATATGCATGGATATATGTGTAAAGGGCCATATCATGGACTGAACTGCAGAATGCCGAATAAGAGAGGATAGCTAATCACGTCGAAGACTACGCTTCAGCAGCCTCCGTCTTCTGCAGCAGTAGCGAGAGAGTAGACTGAAGTCCTCCAAGTAGCATCACATAGCAATAAACCTACCCGCGATCCCTCCTCGTAACCACGAGAGAGAGGCGACAACCGGGTTATATCAGCACTTGGAAGGGTGTGTTTTATTAAGTATCCGGTTCTAGTTGTCATAAGGTCAAGGTACAACTCCAAGTCGTCCTGTTACCGAAGATCACGGCTATTGAATAGATTAACTTCCTGCAGGGTGCACCAAATAACCCAACACGCTTGATCCCATTTGGTGGACACACTTTCTGGGTCATGCCCGCCGCGGAAGATCAACACGTCGCAGCCCCACCTAGGCACAACAGAGAGGCCAGCACGCCGGTCTAAACCTAAGCGCACAGGGGTCTGGGCCCATCGCCCTTAGCACACCTGCACGTTGCGTGGGCGGCCGGAAGCAGAACTAGCCCCCTTAATACAAGAGCAGGCTTACGTTCCAATCCGGCGCGCGCCGCTCAGTCGCTGGCGTCACGAAGTGCTTCGGCTGATACCACGACGCCGGGATACCCATAACTACTCCCGCGTTGATGGTTAGTGTGTATAGACCAAATGGCCAGACTCAGATCAAATACCAGGAACTCGTTAAGCGTGTTAAGTATCCGCGAAGGCCGAACAGGGCCAGGCCCACCTCTCTCCTAGGCGGTCTCGACCTGCCCTGTCGCTCCGACACAAAGATCCATCCAGAGGGCCGTCGGGACAAAGGTCCTTTCAGCCCCCAATCCGTGAATCACTCGCGGGTGCTCCTCAAGCCGACCCGACTTTAGTCACCACATGTATCATGTATAAGTATAAGTATATACCCGTGATCACCTCCCGAGTGATCACGGCCCGATAGTGTAGCATAGCAGACGGACAAGAATGTAGGGCCACAGATGGAATACTAGCATCCTATACTAAGCAGTAGGATAGCAGGTAAAGGTAACAACGATAGTAGCAAGGACGGGCTATGCAGCGGTATAGGATTAGCGAAAGCAGTAACATGCTACACTACTCTAATGCAAGCAGTATAGAGAAGAGTAGGCGATATCTGGTGATCAAAGGGGCTTGCTGGTTGCTCGGCAAGAGAGAGTGGTCGTCAACACCGTAGTCGTCTCGGGGGCAGCAGCGTCGGTCTCGTAGTCTACCGAGAGAAGAGGGGGAAGAAACAATGAATACCATGCAAACAGATGCATATCGATGCATGACATGACAAGTAACGGTGCTAGGGGTGCCCTAACGCGGTATGAGGTGATACCGGTGAAGGGGGGAAGCATCCGGGAAAGTATTCCCGGTGTTTCGCGTTTTTGGGCAGAGGAGCCGGAGAGGGAAAGTTGCGAGTTTGATATGTTAGGGGTGTGTGGTGGACGAACGGGTTGCGTATCCGGGATCGTCTCGTCGTTCTGAGCAACTTTCATGTAGAAAGTTTTTCCATATGAGCTACGGTTTATTTTATATTAATTTTTAAAGTTTTAAATCATTTTTAGGATTAATTTCAATATTTTAATTCAACATTATCCAGAACAGTGTCTGCTGATGTCATCATGACGTCAGCAGTCAAAGGGGTTGACTGGGTCAACTGACGTGTGGGTCCCACTAGTCATTGACTGTTTAGTCTAATTAGTGTTTAACTAATCTAGTTGTTGTATAATTAAACTAACTAGTTAATTATGTTAATTACACAGGATCAATTAACTTAATTAATTCATTAATTTAATTAGTTAATTAATTAATTAATTATTTTATTATTTTTATTTTTGTTTCTTTTTCTATAAACGTTCTGGGGGGCGTGGGCCCCCACTGACATTGGCCCGGAGGCCATAGCGTGCACGGCGTAGCCGAGCAGGCGTGGGCGCTGTGGCGCACCGGCGAGGCACGAGGCGATCGAACAACGGCGAGCGAGGCGCTTCATGAAGACAAGCGACAGCGCTGCAGCGGGAGGGTCTCTGGCGCCGCCGTGGCGGTGCTGAGGAGGCGCAGGTGATGAGGAGCAAGGGGGCTCATGGGCGGGAGCAGCAGCAGACGCCGGCCGATGGCGAGGCAGCGGTGGGTGGCAGCAGCAGGAGGCGCTGCGGCGAGGCAACGAGGCGCGGCGAGGCTCGGCGGTGGGGCGTGTCGGGGCGAGCGGCGCGGCGCGGCGGCGGCCCGACCACGGTGAAGTCTGTGGCCTTGATCATGTGATGGCCGAGCCAGGAGAAGGGAGCTCCAGGCGTAGGGATCTGGCGGTGGGCTCGGGGAGGAGTTGAGGTCGCGTCCGGTGAGGAGGAGACGAGGACGAGGGCGGCGACGGAGTAGCACCGGGCGGCGTCGGTGAGGTGGAGGGGGCGTCGGGCTCGTTGCCACCTTCCCGATCCAGATCAGGTCGGGGAAGAGGATGGAGAGGGAAGGCGAGCTGGAGACGGGCGGCGGGGAGGAGGCCCGGCGAGGAGCATCGGGGGCACGGGGGCGTGGTCGCCCCGATCCCCATCTAGATCGGGGGAGTGGGCGGGAACGAGAGCGAGTGGTGTGGGGGGGTGCGTGGTGGACGAGAGAAGCGGGGGAACGAGCGGGTTAGGGTTTCCCCCTCTTGGGGATAAGGCAGGTGGGTCGGCCGGTGGGTGGTGGTCGGGGTGTTTCTTTTTCCCTTTTTTTTCTGTTTTGTTCTTTTTCTTTTACTGTTTTATTTTTAGTCTCATCTTATCTTAGTTTTATAAAAACATAAAAGTTGTACCAAAATTAGTATTACTAATTATACCTCTGTTATCAAAGTTTAAACCCCTAGATGAAATAGTTTAACATTTTATTAATTATAATTTCATTTAAACATTTGTTTTAATCATCTAAGAGTATTTAAACATTTTATAAATATGTGGTTCCTCCATCGTAATTACTTCTGCATCATTGGGCACAACCTGAACATTTTAGTTTTAAATTTAGAAAACTTTTATTGTTTGCCTTGATTTTGAATTTTTGAATTCGAACGGGATTGAATCATCGCGAGGTTTACAACAGTAAGAGTGGTGATGTGGCATCATTAGCAAAGTTTTACTGTAGCCTAATTATCCGGGCGTCACAATTCTCCTCCACTACAAGAAATCTCGTCCCGAGATTTAAGAGGGGAGTAAGGTGGAAAGGTGCTGGTAGCGAAAAACCTAACGAGTCTTCTCGTTCTTGGCTGTCCTTTCGAAGAGGTTGATCCTTTTCGTTGATGTATTCATTTCTCTGCTTTAGGTCATCATGATGAAGTCGGCATCCTTTCTTCGGGAATTCCATCGTACTTCCGAAAGAATAAAGGGTGGGTATTCCGGCAGAACGGACCTCTACAAGGTTAACTATCTGGTCAATAACATCGGGGAAGGTGGTGGGGAGTAACTCTTGAATTGAAACTTAAGAAAGTATCGAGAGCAAAGGAAGTAGGTATCATGGGAAGTTTCGAGAGGATAGGCAATCGTTCGTTGCCTGAAACAAAGTGTGAAATAGGTCCAGAGCAACGAAAATAAGTATCGCGTCTAATACCAGATTAGATCATGTCTAGTATGGTGGCTAGTGATCTTCATACGAAGCCAATCGTGAGGAATAACTTCGAAGATAGGGTTATATAGGACAGTCAGGTTTCGATCCTGGGACCTGTGGGTTATGGGCTCACCATGTGGATTAAAGGTAGAAAGGGCAGTGATATTTTGCACAGTCATGATAACAAGGCATGACAGAGGATAGCCTATCAATTATGTCAGCCACGTCGGTACCAAGGGCGAGGGACGAAGAGAACCATTTTCCTGCTCGTTAAGACGAGGCGGACCAATAGGCAAAGTTCTCATCCATCGGTGGCTACCGGAATGTCATCAACAAAAGTAACAGGGTCTTACTGACAGAATTGTACACGAGGGGCTTACATAAGCAGGGAATTAATACTGCTTAGACCATAATGATCACTAGAAAGGTTAAACCAAATAATGGAAATGAAAATATGATTATCAGATATCTCAGGGGTATATCCTTCCCAATGATAAGCAGAGCATGATATCCATGACAGGATATAATGTAGAAAACCCTTTAGGTTAGGCAAGAGGAAGTTCATGACATTACCCATACAACGGTGTTTGGGTAATTTCAACAAGAAACATTTAGCATGGTGCTTCAAATGTTCTTATTGAAAATCGGAGTACCATAGACATGCTTGAGATAGCACTCGCCATGTTATTCAAGCAAGGTCAAACTTTGGATACCCAAAGGATTCATCGGAAACAACTTATAGGATAAGTCTTACAATTTCCTCATGGAAGAATGGATAACCTTGCTGAAAAGGAATCTATAACAATAGGGCATCCGACCAGGTGTGCTAGGCACGACATCACCTTACTGGGTTATATAAAGATCAATGCTATGACCCTTGGAAAATGTTCCAACCATCATATTTGACAAGCTTCAAATCTGAATGGTGTCAGGACACCTTAAACTCAGGATGCTTGAGAAGAAGAGGTGCGACACAAATTGACGAGATGACATGTAAGATTCTCGGGAAATGAACTATGAAGTGATTTCCATTAACAAGAGTTCATCATTAAATCAAGAAGAGGATGAGGAGGTGACTGATGGACTCAGCGATAACTCATCGAGGTATCCAAAAGATGGATCTCCACAATTATGTGGATAAGGAGATAACATTTGTCATATCAAATGATTTAAGGAAGTAAGCTCGAGGAAGACATACACAATTAAACATTGGTTGAAAGGTGCGCCCGAAATATGGGTTGGGTTGCATGACCAATGTCGAAATGGTGATTCAATAATTAATAGTCTAAGAATGAACGGTCGACCATTAAGAGGGTTGCTAGGAGGGCAGAATCCAAACAACACCGTTCACTTGTGGGTACCCCGGTTGGAATCAACACGAGGACCAAGAAAGAATGGTGATGGTGAGAAGTATCATTATAGCAAGAATTCTGAAGAGGTGGAGCAATCCTCACAGCATTCTTGACATCAAAGATGGTAATACTCCGTGGTAGAGTCATAACATAAGTAGGATAGAAAGGAACTCACGGGTAAACACAAAACACGAACAAGTTTGTGTTGGAGGGAAGGCAATAAAGTGGCCGATGATAATACAAACCATCGAGGGGCAAGGATGGTATTTCCCATCAAGAATTCAATAGATATTTTGGAAGAGCTCAGAATGTTGATGATGATCACGACATAGCAGTCGAGAGATTTCAAGATGTAATCGATCGACGATGACATCAAGTCAAAGGAATGATGAAGCAAAAGGTTATTGGAACCACGGGTATGGGACAAACACGGAATCAAGCTTGCTGTCCAAGGTGTAATGATATGACGAGGAATATCGACGTAAGCAGCTCATCGTCGAAAATTATGCTCCGGGAAGGACCAGGTATACGGTTAAAATTTATACGATAATGATATGGCCAATCAGGCTAGGAATGACTTGAAGGATTATTGAACTCGTAAGCAACAAGAATTACTTAGAGTTATTGAATCGGAGTGCGGAATCGATTCACTTATCGGTGTTCTCGGTTGACCAACAGCCCAGAACCCATGAAGTGACATTGACAGGGAAAGGTAGTACTTCATCAAAAGTTTGCAAGATGTATTACAATGGCATGATATCCTCGAGATACCAGGGGTAATACTCGAAGGTAGATCATAATAGAGGTTGGGCAGGCATATTGATCATAGAAGAGAAGTGCTTTAACTTGTCAGAAATGGAACAAGAAGAACAATCATGGCGGAACCACGGTGCAAAAGACCAAGCATAGCTAAGAGAAGAAGTTATAACAAGGGGATTATTATTACTACGAGAAGCTTCCATGATAAGTTCCACCTCGGGTCCATGGGCATGAACACAAAGTTCAAGGTCGACTCCCACTTCTCCAATACACAACTTCTCATTTACTGCTCTCGTTTAAGAATGTTTAAAGTTTGAAAGTTTAACGGACGGAATACCAGGAGGTTATGACCCATGAAGACTTTTGGGTTCACAAAATTTAAGGAATGTATATGTTCAACCCATCGGGGCATCTTAGAAACATATACCACAATCTTTAGGAGTAATTAACTCAAACTCGAAGGCAGAGCATGGTTGAGAAAGCAGAGGATACAATTTACCAAAGGCATTATGTATCCGAGGAAAGTCTCACAAGGTTATTGAATATGAAGGGCGTTGTCAGATAAAATCCAACAAAGGATCTGGTGGTCCATAAGGGATATGATGTGAGTATCGGTACTCAATAAGAGGAAGAAATAATGCAAATGCATCAGATTACAGAACATCAGAATAATTCGATGCTTAGATAACAAAGGACTTATGATTTTCAAATCAAGGGATCAGAAGCAATGTTATGATTAGGGATGGATAAGTTGAATAGCCTGAGGGGTACAATCGATGGCAATTGGATTGGTTGAGAACCAGCTCAGTCTGAGCCGGAAAGATAATTTAAAAGGATCAACTGATGATTGCGTGCATTCGCATGTATTGAATCAACGGACTCAAAAATGATGGTGACAAAGGATGCCAATATGATTACTATACTTATGGGATTAATCATAATGAAAGCAACCAAGAAATTCCAGAGCACTAGGTTCTTTGAGGATTTTGAATATCAAATGGTATTTGAAGACTTTGTGTAACACATGAACAAGCTGGGGATGGCGGATACTCGATAAGTGCGAGAATTAACCATAGGGGTATTCGGTGACAAAGAACAGCAAGCGATAAGCTCAAAGGATTATCAAAACAATGACCAGTTTTTGAGGTATCTTGTAATAACAAGACCAATGGGGATGAAGGTAAGAATAACAACTGCAAGTAGTTATCCATAAGGGTTTCTGATGGAAGGGAATTACAAGCGCGATGAACACAAGTTCTCGAGTTAACGTGGAGAGTATCTTGAGGTCTTACGGTGCAGCGACGATCATCGATAATAAGGGCTCTCCGGGTGAAAGTGACAACGAGATCCTAATGTTAGATTTAATAAAATTCATTTAACCCGAATAGAAGAGAGTTCAGAATCCCAGAGTAAAGGTCGAGGAGTAAAAGATCCTACTACCACCCAATGGCGATGTGTGCCCGTAAGACACACAGCCATGTTAGTAAAAGTTTTTGCATCGTCTAGACTCGACTTCGGCCAAGGGGTTGGGAAGGGGGATTCCTACAGGCAGTCGGCTCTGATACCAACTTGTGACGCCCCCGAATCAATCGTACACTAATCATGCACGCAAATGTGTACGATCAAGATCAGGGACTCACGGGAAGATATCACAACACAACTCTAAAACATAAATAAGTCATACAAGCATCATAATACAAGCGGAGGGCTCGAATACAAGTGCTTTCGATCATAGGCGAGTCGTGGAAGCAACAATATCTGAGTACAGACATAAGTTAAACAAGTTGCCATAAGATGGCTAGCACAAACTGGGATCTGAGTCGAAAGAGGCGCCGGCCTCCTGCACAGGATCCTCCTAACTACTCACAGTGGTCGTCGTCAGCGGGCTGCACGTAGTAGTAGGCACCTCCGGGGTAGTAGTCGTCATCGACGGTGGCGTCTGGATCCTGGGCTCCATCGTCTGGTTGCAGCAATCGGAGTAAAGAAAGGGGGGAAAGGGGGAACAAGGCAACCGTGAGTACTCATCCAAAGTACTCGCAAGCAAGGAGCTACACTACATATGCATGGATATATGTGTAAAGGGCCATATCGGTGGGTGAACTACGAGAATGCCGAATAAGAGGGGATAGCTAATCTGTCAAAGACTAACGCACGGCAGCCTCCGCCTTGCAGCATGTAGCGAGAGAGTAGTGAAGTCCTCCAAGTAGCATCACATAGCAATAATCCTACCCGGCGATCCCCTCCTCGTAACCCTGAGAGAGAGAGCGACAACCGGGTTGTATCTGCCACTTGGAAGGGTGTGTTTTATTAAGTATCCGGTTCTAGTTGTCATAAGGTCAAGGTACAACTCCAAGTCGTCCTGTTACCGAAGATCACGGCTATTCGAATAGATTAACTTCCCTGCAGGGGTGCACCACAAAACCCAACAAGCTTGATCCCATTTGGCCGGACACACTTTCTGGGTCATGCCCGGCGCGGAAGATCAACACGTCGCAGCCCTACCTAGGCTGTGAGAGAGGCCAGACCGCGGTCTAAACCTAAGCGCCACAGAGTGCGGGCCCATCGCCCTTAGCACACCTGACGCGTTCGCGTGGCGGCGGAAGCGAACTAGCCCCTTAATACAAGAGCAGGCTTACGTTCCAATCCGGCTCGCGCCGCTCAGTCGCTAGCGTCACGAATTGCTTCGGCTGATACCACGACGCCGGGATACCCATAACTACTCCCGCGTAGATGGTTAGTGCTTATAGACCAAATGGCCAGACTCAGATCAAATACCAAGAACTCGTTAAGCGTGTTAAGTATCCGCGAAGGCGAACAGGGCCAGGCCCACCTCTCTCCTAGGCGGTCTCAACCTGCCCTGTCGCTCCGCCACAAAGATCCATCCAGAGGGCCGTCGGGACAAAGGTCCTTTCAGCCCCCAATCCGTGAATCACTCGCGGGTGCTCCTCAAGCCGACCCGACTTTAGTCACCACATGTATCATGTATAAGTATAAGTATATACCCGTGATCACCTCCCGAGTGATCACGGCCCGATAGTATAGCACAGCAGACGGACAAGAATGTAGGGCCACAGATGGAATACTAGCATCCTATACTAAGCAGTAGGATAGCAGGTAAAGGTAACAACAGTAGTAGCAAGGACAGGCTATGCAGCAGTATAGGATTAACTGAAAGCAGTAACATGCTACACTACTCTAATGCAAGCAGTATAGAGAAGAGTAGGCGATATCTGGTGATCAAAGGGGGGGCTTGCCTGGTTGCTCTGGCAAGAGAGAGGGGTCGTCAACACCGTAGTCGTACTGGGCAGCAGTAGCGTCGGTCTCGTAGTCTACCAGAGAGAAGAGGGGGAAGAAACAATGAATACCATGCAAACAGATGCATATAGATGCATGACATGACAAGTAACGGTGCTAGGGGTGCCCTAACGCGGTATGAGGTGATACCGGTGAAGGGGGAAAGCATCCGGGAAAGTATTCCCGGTGTATCGCGTTTTCGGGCAGAGGAGCCGGAGAGGGAAAGTTGCGAGTTTGATATGTTAGGGGTGTGTGGTGGACGAACAGGCTGCATATCCGGGATTGTCTCATCGTTTTGAGCAACTTTCATGTAGAAAGTTTTTCCATATGAGCTACGGTTTATTTTATATTAATTTTTAAAGTTTTAAATCAATTTTAGGATTAATTTAAATATTTTAATTCAACATTATCCAGAACAGTGTCTGCTGACGTCATTATGACCAGCAGTCAAAGGGGTTGACTAGGTCAACTGATGTGTGGGTCCCACTAGTCATTGACTGTTTAGTCTAATTAGTGTTTAACTAATCTAGTTGCTGTTTAATTAAACTAACTAGTTAACTACGTTAATTACACAGGATCAATTAACTTAATTAATTCATTAATTTAATTAGTTTCTTAATTAATTAATTATTTTATTATTTTTATTTTTGTTTCTTTTTCTATAAACGTTCTGGGGGGCGTGGGTCCCCACTGACATTGGCTCGGAGGCCATAGCGAACGCAGGCGTAGCCAGCAGGCAGCCTCTGAGCGCACCCGACGAGAACCTTGAGCGATCGAGCAGCAGCGAGCGAGGCAGTAGCCTTCGCCGAAGACAGCGACAGTGGCTGCAGCGGGAGAAGTCTCTGGCGCCGCCCGTGGCGGTCTGTGAGGAGGCCTTGTGTGACAGAGGAGCAAGGGGCTCATGGCGTGAGCAGCAGCAGCGAGACGCCGACCAGCAAGCGAGGCGATGGCGGAGTGGCAGCAGCGAGGCGCGCTGCGCAGCGTGGCAACGAGGCGTGAGCGAGGCTCGGCAGTGGGGCGTGTCGATCTGAAGGCGACAGCGCGGCAGAGGCGGCCCGACCGCGATGAAGTCTTGGCGGGCGATCGTGCATGTGATGAGCCGGAGAAGGGAGCTCACAGGGGGGCGTAGGGATCTGGTAGTGGGCTCGGGGAGGAGTTGAGGTCGCGTCCGGCGAGGAGGAGACGAGGACGAGGGCGGCGACGGAGTAGCACCGGGCGGCATCGGCGAGGTGGAGGGGGCGTCGGGCTCGTTGCCACCTTCGATCCGGATCAGGTCGGGAAGAGGATGGAGAGGAAGGCGAGCTGGAGGCGGGTGGTGGGAGGAGGCCCGGCGAGGAGGCGTCTGGGGCAGGCGTGGTCGCCCGATCCCCATCTGGATCGGGGAGTGGGGGAGCGAGGCGAGTGGTGTGGGGGAGGGTGCATGGTGGGCCGAGAGGGTGGGGAGCAGTGGGTTAGGGTTTCCCCTCTTGGGGATAAGGCAGGGCGGGTCGGCCGGCTGGGCAGTGGGCCGGCTGGTAGCAGCCCAGCTGGGCGGGTGGTCCAGTGAGAGAGTGTTCTTTTCCTTTTTTCTGTTTGTTCTTTTCTTTTCTGTTTTATTTTTAGTCTCATCTTATCAGAGTTTTATAAAAACATAAAAGTTGTACCAAAATTAGTATTACTAACTATACCTCTGTTATCAAAGTTTAAATCCCTAGATGAAATAGTTTAACATTTTATTAATTATAATTTCATTTAAACATTTGTTTTAATCATCTAAGAGTATTTAAACATTTTATAAATCTGTGGTTCCTCCATCGTAATTACTTCTGCATCATTGGGCACAACCTGAACATTTTAGTTTTAAATTTTGAAAAAATTTATTGTTTGCCTTGATTTTCAATTTTTGAATTCGGACGGGATTGAATCATCGCGAGGTTTACAACAGTAAGAGTGGTGATGTGGCATAATTAGCAGAGTTTTACTGTAGCCTAATTATCCGGGCGTCACATTGGGTCTTTTCTCTTTTTTTATGGCCTCTTTTCCTTTTTTTATTTTTCGTCCGAAGTCTCATCCCGACTTATGGGGGAATCATAGTCTCCATCATCCTTTCCTCACTTGGGACAATGCTCTTAAAATGATGATCATCACACTTTTATTTACTTACAACTCAACAATTACAACTCGATACTTGGAACAAAATATGACTCTATATGTGTGCCTCCGGCGGTGTACCGGGATATGCAATGATTCATAAGTGACATGTATGAAAGAATTATGAACGATGGATTTGCCACAAATACGATGTCAACTAAATGATCTTGCTAAGAAATATGACAATGATGGAGCGTGTCATAATAAACGGAACGGTGGAAAGTTGCATGGCAATATATCTCGGAATGGCTATGGAAATGCCATGATAGGTAGGTATGGTGGCTGTTTTGAGGAAGGTATATGGTGGGTGTATGATACCGGCGAAAAGTGCGCGGTATTAGAAAGGCTAGCAAAGGTGGAAGGGTGAGAAAAGTGCGTATAATCCATGGACTCAACATTAGTCATAAATAACTCATATACTTATTGCAAAAATCTACAAGTTATCAAAGCAAAGTATTACGCGCATACTCCTAGGGGGATAGATTGGTAGGAAAATACAATAGCTCGTCCCCGACCGCCACTCATAAGGAAGAGAATCAATAAATAAATCATCCTCCGACTTCATCACATAACGGTTCACCATACGTGCATGCTACGGGAATCACAAACTTTAACACAAGTATTCCTCAAATTCACAACTACTCAACTAGCATGACTCTAATATTATCACCTCCATATCTCAAAACAATTATCAAGCATCAAACTTTTCTTAGTATTCAACACACTCAGAAGAAAGTTTTACAAAATTTAATACCAAGCATATTATTATTAAGCAAATTACCATGCTATTTAAGACTCTCAAAATAATCTAAGTGAATCATGAGAGATCAATAGTTTCTTTAAAACAAACCACCACCGTGCTCTAAAAGATATAAGTGAAGTACTAGAGCAATACTATCAAGCTCAAAAGATACAAGTGAAGCACATAGAGCAAAACTATCAAGCTCAAAAGATATAAGTGAAGCACATAGAGTATTCTAAAAAATTCCAATTCATGTATGGCTCTCTCAAAAGGTGTGTACAGCAAGGATGATTGTGGTAAACTAACAAACAAAGACACAAATAATACAAGACGCTCCAAGCAAAACACATATCATGTGGTGAATAAAAATATAGCTCCAAGTAAAGTTACCGATGGAAGTGGACGAAAGAGGGGATGCCTTCTGGGGCATCCCCAAGCTTCGAATTTTTGGTGTCCTTAGATTATCATGGGGGTGCCATGGGCATCCCCAAGCTTAGGCTCTTGCCACTCCTTGTTCCATAATCCATCAAAAAAATTCACCCAAAACTTGAAAACTTCACAACACAAAACTCAACAGAAATCCCGTGAGCTCCGTTAGCGAAAGAAAACAAAAGATCACTTCAAGGTACTGTAATTAACTCATTATTTGTTTATATTGGTGTTAAACCTACTGTATTCCAACTTCTCTATGGATCATAAACTATTTTACTAGCGATAGATTCATCAAAATAAGCAAACAACACATGAAAAACAGAATCTGTCAAAAACAGAACAGTCTGTAGTAATCTGTAACTAACGCAAACTTCTAAAAAGTTCAGCCAAAATAGGACGACCTAGGAAATTTGTTTATTAATCAGCAGCAATTGGAATCACTATTTTATCATGTTCTGGTGATTTTTAACAATTGTTTTCGTGAACCGAAAGTTTCTGGAAATTACAGCAAGATCAAATAACTATTATCCAAGAAGATCCTATAGGTTTAACTTGGCACAAACACTAATTAAAACATAAAACTACATCTAAACAGAAGGTAGATGGATTATTTATTCCTAAACAGAAACAAAAACAAAAAACTAAAAATAAAATTGGGTTGCCTCCCAACAAGCGCTATCGTTTAACGCCCCTAGCTAGGCATAAAAGCAAGGATAGATCTAGGTATTGCCATCTTTGGTAGTCGGAGAAGAGGATTTCCTTTCTATGGCATTCATTCTTCTATTTAAGGTAAGCACATGGCCATTAATGGAAGAAGAAAGATTAAGCACGTTACAGAAGTTTGCCTCTATACTAGACTTCATCTCTTTAATAATTTCATTTTGATAAAAGCACAAGAGAGTAGTTGATTCGACCTTATCATTCATGGGGTGCCCAAATATAGTTTTCATTCTTTCATAGGTATCTATAGCATCCCCTTCAAGAAAACCTTCATTAAAAATAGAGTCTAGAACTTGTTTGAAAGAAGCGGGCAATCCAATATAGAAACTCTTTAAGTAAACCTCAATTTGATATTGTGGTACATAGCTAGCCCGAATCCTAAGTAACCTATCCCAAGCATCTTTTAAAGACTCATCAAGTAAATAGCGAAAAATTCCAGAGTCATCCTCATCAAAATTATTCAAGCTCTCATTGGAGACCCCAGTGGGTCTTTCAATAGCATCATCATTTATGAGCTTAGAGAGGATAGAAGGGTTATCCAAGGTACTAGAGCCCTGGAAAGGTCCCTTAGTTCTTTTTGACTCGGCCATGGCAACAGGAAGGCAAACGGAAAAGAGAGGAGGATATTGCGAAAGAGAGGGCGAATAAAACGGCAAGGGTGAAGTGGGGGAGAGGAAAACGAGAGGCAAATGACAAATAATGTAATGCGAGAGAAAAGGGATTGTGATGGGTACTTGGTATGTTGACTTGTGCGTAGACTCCCCGGCAATAGCGCCAGAAATCCTTCTTTCTATGTCTTGAGCTTGCATTGGTTTTCCCCGAAGAGGAGAGGATGATGCAGCAGAGTAGCGTAAGTATTTCCCTCAGTTTTTGTGAACCAAGGTATCAATCCAGTAGGAGGCCACGCGCGAGTCCCTCGTACCTACACAAAACAAATAGCTCCTCGCAACCAACGCGAATAGGGGTTGTCAATCCCTTCACGGTCACTTACGAGAGTGAGATCTGATAGAGATGATAGATAATATTTTTGGTATTTTTGGTATAAAGATGCAAAGTAAAATAAAAAGGCAAAGTAAAGAGCAAAACAATAATAAAGTGTATGAAGATTAATATGATGAAAATAGACCCGGGGGCCATAGATTTCACTAGTGGCTTCTCTCAAGAGCATAGGTATTTTACGGCGGGTGAGCGAATTACTGTTGAGCAATTGACAGAATTGAGCATAGTTATGAGAGTATCTAGGTATGATCATGTATATAGGCATCACGTCTGAAACAAGTAGACCGACTCCCGCCTGCATCTACTACTATTACTCCACTCATCAACCGCTATCCAGCATGCATCTAGAGTATTAAGTTAATGAAAACAGAGTAATGCCTTAAGAAAGATAACATGATGTAGAGGAATAAATTGATGCAATATGATAAATACCCCATCTTGTTATCCTCGATGGCAACAATATAATACGTGCCTTGCTGCCCCTACTGTCACTGGGAAAGGACACCGCAAGATTGAAACACTTCTCCCATTGCAAGAACTACCAATCTAGTTGGCGAAACCAAACAGATAATTCGAAGAGACTTGTAAAGATAACTCAATCATACATAAAAGAATTCAGAAAAGATCCAAATATTGCTCATAGATAATCTTGATCATAAACCCACAATTCATCAGTCTCAACAAACACACCGCAAAAAGAAGATTACATCGAATAGATCTCCACGAGAGAGGGGGAGAACATTGTATTGAGATCCAAAAAGAGAGAAGAAGCTATCTAGCTACTAACTATGGACCGAAGGTCTGAAGTAAACTACTCACACTTCATCGGAGGCTATGATGATGATGTAGAAGCCCTCCATGGTGGAATCCTTCCGGTGAACTCCGAACAGGCCCCAAGATGGGATCTCGTGGATCTGAGAGAGTTCGGCGGTGGAATTAGGTTTTGGCTCCGTATCTGATCTACCGGGGGTAGTATATAGATATAGGAGGACGAAGTACGTCGGTGGAGCCTCGAGGGGCCCACGAGGTAGGGGGCGCGCCCTCCACCCTCGTGGCCGCCTCGGAGCTTTCTTGACGAAGGGTCCAGGTCTCCTGGGTCTTATCCGATGAGAAAATCACGTTCCCGATGATTTTATTCCGTTTGGACTCCGTTTGATATTTCGTTTCTTTGAAACACTAAAATAGGCAAAAAAAACAGCAATTCTGGGCTGGGCCTCCGGTTAATAGGTTAGTCCCAAAAGTAATATGAAAATGGAAAGTAAAGCACAATATAGTCCAAAACAATAGATAATATAGCATGGAGCAATCAAAAATTATAGATACGTTGGAGACGTATCAATCCACACATCGTACAGGAACAAGCTGATAGTAAACACAATGTCAAGCAAGCTCTTCCCATCTGCCCAGTATTTAAATGAGGCCAGACGCCAGGCAAGAATCACACCACTCCGCCACTCCCCATCTCCTTCCTTCCACTATTTTTCCACCCTTTGGATGGCATCCCACAAGCAAAAATAGCAGTTCTCCAACATAAAAGCCGACTGGGTGCCCACTGAGCCTGCTGGATACGAACAAGGCAGCTCGCTGCTCCACCTCCCTCGCGAAGCCCGACGGAGAAAGTAGCTGCCCTAGCACGTGATTCACCAACCCGCTGCTGCAGGCTAGCTCGCGGAGGGTCGAGTTGCGACGGACCAGCCCGGGGGGAGCACGGCGGCACGTGCATCATCGCTGTTGATACGTCTCCAACGTATCTATAATTTATGAAGTATGCACGCTCTAATATTATTATTCTTGGATGTTTTACAATCATTTTATAGCAAATTTATATCATTTTTTGGGACTAACCTATTGACCCAGTGCCCAGTGCCAGTTGTTGTTTTTTGCTTGTTTTTCACATCGCCGGGAATCAATATCAAACGGAGTCCAAACACCGTGAAACTTCTTGGAGATTTTTTATGGACCAGAACACCCAGGATGGGCCAGAGAAGCACCTGGGGGTGCCTCGAGGGGGCACAACCCACCAGGGCGCGCCTGGGGGCCCAGGCGCGTCCAGGTGGGATATGCCCACCTCGGTGGCCTCCCGCACCCCCTCTTTACCCTATAAATTCACAAAAAATCCAAAAACCCTCGGGGTTAACCTAGATCTGAAGTTCTGCTGCCGCAAGGCTCTGTAGCCACCAAAAACCAATCTAGACCCTTCTCGGCACTCTTCCGGAGGGGGAAATCATCTCCGATGGCCATCTTCATCATCCCGGCGGCCACCACGATGAGGAGGGAGTAGTCCACCCTCGGGGCTGAGGGTTTGTACCGGTAGCTATGTGTTTAATCTCTCTCTCTCTCTCTCTCTCTCTCTCTCTCTCTCTCTCTCTCTCTCTCTCTCTCTCTCTCTCTCTCGTGTTCTTGAGATGTCACGATCTTGATGTATCGCGGGCTTTGTTAATATATTTGGATCATATGGTGTTTTCCCCTCTCTATCTTGTTGTGGTGAATTGAGCTTTCCCTTTGAGATTTCATTTTATCGGATTGAATACTTTTATGGATTTGAGAACACTTGATATATGTCTTGCAATTGAATACTCTTGGTGACAATGGGTATCGTGTTGATTCACTTGATATATGTTTTGGCACTCAACTCGCGGATTACCGAGGTGACATTAGGGAAATCTAGGCATAGGGGTTGATGCATATTCTTGTCTTTGTTTCTCTGGTAGAAATCTTGGGGCACCCTTTGATGTTCTTTGTGTTGGATTAAGTGTTATGAATATGAATTTGCTTTGGTGTTATTTTAGTACGAACTATAGGATAGATCAAACGGAAAGAACAGCTTTGTGTTATTTTAGTACGAACTCTTGAATAGATCGAACAGAAAGAATAGCTTTGAGGTGGTTTCATACCCTACAAATAATTTATTCTTATGTTCTCCGCTAGATAGGAACTTTGGAGTGATTCTTCATCGCACTTTGAGGGATGGTTATATATCCAACTAGATCATTGATGGCGCGCGTTGCTGCGCCCGTCCTTTTTTTAAATAAAATTATAGGAATTTTGGAAAGTACGTTAGTCAAGAAAAATAACTAAAATTTGCAGAAGACAAACCCATATATTGTCATACCATCCAAGTATGAGAAGTTGAAAATATATAGGAGTAAAATATATTGGAAATATGAGCAATCATAGTATAAAAATAGGTTGAGATAAATGATCAGATCATCAAGAAAAGAAAATCTTAGTCGACCAAATATAGAAAAGTGTGCACCCTATATATTTGTGATTGAAATAGTGTATATCAGAATGTGATGACAAATAGTGATATTGATAAGGAACCAGACCCATGTAGATAACTTTAAGCAGGGTATAGGCATTGACACAAGGAAGATTGTACGTACTGGTCATACATATGTATCTGATATAGCAATTCTTTTTTTTAAATATTGATATAGCAGTCTAGGAAATACGAGTGTTTGTAATTAATGCTAGACTCAGAGCATTGCTTTTACTATTCTTGCGTATAGTGCCCTGCTTAGGTGCCTTTTTGTGACGCCCGAATAATTAAGCTACAGTAATTCTCTGCTAATGATGCCACGTCACTTCGATTTATGTCGCTAATCTCGTGTTAGTTCGAAACCGATTTAAATTCAATTCAAAATCGAGCAAACAATAAAAGTTTTCAAATATTAAAATTTAAATGTTCGGAGTGAACCAAATAATACATAGGTAATTATGGTGGAGAAACCAAACTTTGATAAAATGTTTAAAGGCCCTAAAATAATTAAAACAATAGTGAAAACAATTAAACAAATGCCTATTGAATTTATAAAATGCTAACACTATTTTATTATGGGTTAAAATTAATCTAAGTAGTAGTTTATTGGTAAATACAAATTAGGCACTAGTGGTAATTTTATAAAACTAAAAATAAAAGAAACTACAAATAAAAAGAGACAAGAAAATATAAAAACAGAAAACAAAACTTACAAAGAACAAAAAAAGAAATAGAAGAACCCCCCCACTGGGCCACGGCCCAGCTGGCCTCTGGACCCACTAGGCCGATCCAGTCGGCCCAGCCGCCGCCCGACCTAACCCTAGAACCGAAACCCCCGCCCCTCGTTCCCCACTTCCCCCACTCGCTATCCCCACTCCTCTAAATCGTTCGGATCGGGATCGATCCCTCTCCCCCCACCGCTCGTCGCCGCCGAATGCCAGCGGCCCCGGGTCACCATGCCACCTCACCGGCGCCGCACCTCCCGGCCTCCTCCCTCTCCTTCGTGCACCGCGTCGTCTCCCCCGAGCTCCGCGCGCGCCCCATCCGTGGCCGCCCGACCCGTCACCGGAGGCCACCTCGCTGGTCTGCCGGTGCCGTAAATCCTCCCGCATCGCCGTCGTCGCCACGTCGCCCCGGAGCCGCCCCCGACGTCGTTGCTCGCCGCTTCTACCTCGACTCCTCCACCTCCCCGTTCTGGAGCCGGGCGCCCATGCCGCCACCCGACGCCGCAGGACACCGCCGCCACCCGAGGACCGCTCCGCCGCCTCAACAACGCCGCCTCGCCGGACCTCCTCCCCAACGTCGCCGCCGACCCCGACCTTCATCAAGCCCATTGCCCCGTCCCCTACACTCCCTCGGTGAGTCCCCGGACTCCTCTTCTCCCTCCCGTCACCGTCCCGTCGCGCCGTCTGGATCGCCGAACGGCACCACGGCCACCGCACCGCCTCCCCTCCTCCCGCTCGCTCGCGCCATGGTCGCGGCTTCGCGCCGACCGCCTTCTGGCTGCCCTTCCCGTGCCCTGTGTGCGCGCCCCTCGCTGCAGCTCCCCTCATCGCCGACCCGCGCCCACCAGCCGCCCAGGCCACCGCCTCCCTCTTCTCCGGGCTCTGCCGTGGTCGCCGGGCGCCCGGTTAGGTTGCCCTTGCCAGTGGTGCCTTGGCGCCCTCTACTGGCTGCTTTGTGCCCGACAGCCGCTTCGCCCTTTGCCGCTATGGCCCCTGTGCCTATGGCACGTGGGGCCCGACCCAGAACGTTTTAAAAAAAGAGAATTAAAAAATATATAAATAAGTAATTAATTAATTAATAATTAAAATAGTTAATGAATTAATTAAGTTAATTAATCATGTTTAATTAATCTAATTAAGTAGTTAGTTTTATTAAAACCTAATTAGACTAATCGATCAATGACATGCGGGACCCACCGTCGAGTTGACGATCAACACCTCTGTTGGCTCGCGGCGTCATCTTTGGCGTCATGATGACGTCAGCATGCACTATTCTGGATAATGTTGAATTATAATAATTGAATAAATTCTAAAAATGATTAAATCTTTTAAAATTAATAGAAAATAAACCGTAGCTCGGATGGAAAAACTTTGTACATGAAAGCTGCTCGAGCAGCGAGACAAATCTGAATCGCAGCCCGTTAAATCGCCACACATCCCTAGTATAGAGAACACGCAACTTTTCCCCTCGGTTCATTTGTCAAAAGCGTGAAACTTCGGGATACTTTCTGGATGTTTCCCCCTTCGCCGTATCACCTAATACGCGTTAGGGCATACCTAGCACCACGTATTACCTCGTTATGCTTTGTGATGCTTTAATTGCTCTGTTATTTATTGTGTTCCCCTCCGATACTTCTTTCCGGTAGACCCGAGGCTGCCGGCGACCCCAGATTCGACTACGGTGTTGGCGACCGTCCTTCTTGCCAGACCAACCAGGCAAGCCCCCTTGATCACCAGATATCGCCTATTCTTCTATATACTGCTTGCATTAGAGTAGTGTAGCATGTTACTGTTTTCCGTTATTCCTATCCTGATGCATAGCCTGTCCTTGCTATTACTGTTGTTATCTTTACCTGCTATCCTACTTCTTAGTATAGGATGCTAGTGTTCCATCAGTGGCCCTACACTCTTGTCCGTCTGCCATGCCATACTACTGGGCTGTGATCACTTCGGGAGGTGATCACGGGCATATACTATATACTTTACACTGTTACATTACAGTGATACTGTTAGGAGATGGGGCTGAAAGGACGGTGGCTCCATCCGGTAGAGGTGGGCACAGGTTCCCAGCGGCCCCGACAGTTACTTTGTGGCGGGCGACACGGCAGGTTGAGACCACCTAGGAGAGGTGGGCTGGCCTGTTCGGCGTTCGCGGATACTTAACACGCAACGAGTTCTTGGTATTTGATGTGAGTCGGCCATTTGGTCTATCGCACTAACCAACTCTGTGAGGAACGATTATCGGCACTCGGCGTCGTGGTATCAGCCGAAGCATTTCGTGGCGTCACCGGCGAAGCGGCGCGCACGATTGGACAGGCAGCCACTAGGCTAGGTGCGCTTCCGGCCGCCGCATAGCGTCTTGGTGTGCTCGAGGCGATGGGCCCGGACCCTGTGCGCTTAGGTTTAGACCGGCGTGTTGACCTCTGTTATGCCTAGGTGGGGCTGCGGCGTGTTGATCTTCCGCGGCGGGCATGACCGAGGAAAGTGTGTCGGCCAAATGGGATCAAGCGTGTTGGGTTATGTGGTGCACCCTGCAGTGAAGTTAATCTATTGAATAGTCGTGATCTTGATAACAGGGCGACTTGGAGTTGTACCTTGACCTTATGACAACTAGAACCGGATACTTAATAAAACACACCCTTCCAAGTGCGAGATACAACCCGGTGGTCGCTCTCTCTCGGGGTTACGAGGAGGATCGCGGGTAGGATTATGCTATGCGATGCTACTTGGAGGACTTTATCTGCTCTCTTCTACATGTTGCAAGGCGGAGGCTGCGAGCGTAGTCTTGACGAGATTAGATATCCCCTCTTATTACGGCATTCTGCGATTCAGTCCTTGATATGGCCCTTTACACATATATCCATGCATATGTAGTGTAGCTCCTTGCTTGCAGTACTTTGGATGAGTACTCACGGTTGCCTTGTTCCCCCTTTTCCCCTTTCTTTACCGGTTGCTGCGACCCGGCGATGGGCGCAGGGCGACGCCACCGTCGATGGCGACTACTACACTGGGCGCCTACTACTACGTGCAGCCCGGCGGCGATCGAGGAGTAGTTAGGAGGATCCCAGGCGGGAGGCCTGCGCCTCTTCGATCTGTATCCCGGTTTGTGCTAGCCTTCTTAAGGCAGACTTGTTTAACTTATGTCTGTACTCAGATATTGTTGCTTCCGCTGACTCGTCTATGATCGAGCACTTGTATTTGAGCCCTTGAGGCCCCTGGCTTGTATTATGATGCTTGTATGACTTATTTATGTTTAAGAGTTGTGTTGTGATATCCTCCCGTGAGTCCCTGATCTTGATCGTACACATTTGCGTGCATGATTAGTGTACGATTGAATCGGGGGCATCACAAGTTGGTATCAGAGCCAACTGCATGTAGGAATCCCCCTTCCACACTCCTTGGCCGAAGTCGAGTCTAGGCATTACAAAAACTTTTACTAACATGGTTGTGCGGCCCATGGGCCCACGTCGCCATTGGGTGGTACTAGGATCTTTTACTCCTTGACCTTTACTCTGGGATTCTGAACTCTCTTCTATTCGGGTTAAACGAATTTTTTACTAAAATCTAACTTTAGGTTCTCGAAAATACTTTCTCCCGGAGAGGCCCTTCAGTCCAGATGATCACCGACTGCACCAGAAGATTTCAGAGATATTCTTTGATATTCTCTCGAGACTTTGTGCCCATCACTTTTGCTATTCCCGACCACCGATAAATCCTTATGGATTACTACTTACACTTGCCATTCTTACGATCATCCCCCATTGATCTTGTTATTGCAAGATACCCCGAAATTCTCGGTTATTGTTCCGAGGATACTTGGTGCCTACTGCCATGCAGTTCTAAGTCGCCTAAATACCCCTACGGACAAATTCTTGCACCTATCGAGTCTCATCCCCAGTTGTTCAAGTGTTTCACAAAAGTCTTCGAAATACTATTCGATCCTCCGAAAATCCTTAGCAGTTTATTGCTCTGCAATTACTTGTTTGCTTGCATTATGGATGCTTCCCATATGTCTGGCTATATACACTAGTCTCCTTTGACGCTGCCTTTTGATCCTATTGATTCAATATGAGTGCGAATGCCCGCAATCATCAATTGATCCTTTTAAAATTATCTTTCCAGCTCAGATGTCATTTTGAACATGAGCTGGTTATCAACCAATCAGATTGCCACCGATTGTACCCCTAAGTCTATTAAACTTAATCCATCCTTGATCAGTGCGTTTGCTCCTGATCTCTTGATTTGAAAATCATAATTCCTTTGTTATTTAAACATTGAATTATTCGGTTGTTATATAAACCGATGCATTTGCATTCTTTCTTCCTCTGATTGGGTATCGATACTCTCATCAGCTCTGTTATGGAACGTCAGATCCTTTGTTGAATTATCATCTGACAGTGTCCTTTGTATACAAAAACCTCAAGAAGTTCTTTCCCTGATATATAATGCCGTTGGTAAGTCCTATTCTCTGATTTGGCCAACCATGCTCTACTTTCGAGCTTGAGTTATTTACCCCTGAAGTTTGTGGTATATGTTCGTAAGATGCCTTGATGGGTTGAACCTATGCCTTCCTTACTATGTGTGAACTCATAAGTTTTCACGGGTCATACTCATCTGGTATTTCACCAGGTAAAACTTTCAACACTAATGCCATTATCGAAATGAGAAGTGAATGTAAGGTTATGCTTTGGAGAAGTGGGAGTCGACCTTGAACTTTGTGTTCATGCCCATGGACCGAGTGGAACTTATCATGGAAGCTTCTCGTAGTAATAATAATCCTTGTTATAACTTCTTCTCTTATCTATGCTTGGTCTTTTTGCACCGTGGTTTCGACCATATTGTTCTTCTTTGATCCCATTTCTTGGACAAGTTTAAGTGCTTGCCTTACGCAAATGATTTCACTTGTCCAACCTCTATCCCGCTCTACCCTTGAGTATACCCTTTGGTACCGCGAGAATATCATGGAACTACATAACTTCTTATGGGTTCTTCATCAACTATTATTTCTCACGATTCCAATTTTCACGGGTTACGGGTTGTCGTCAACCGAGAACAACGATAAGTGAATCAATTCCGCACTTTGATTCAATAACTCTAAGTATTCTTCATTGCTTATGAGTTTATTAATCCTTCAAGTCATTGCTAGCCTGATCGGCTATATCATTATCGTGCAACTTTTTAACTGTGCTACCTGGCCCCTCTTTCCGGAGCAAAGATTTAGATGGTAAGCAAATCTTCTATGATCTTCCTCGTCATATCATTTCTCCTTGAACAGACTTGATTTTGAGTTTGTGTCGTACCCATGGTTCCAATAACCTTTCGCTTCATCATTCCTTTGACTCGATGTCGTCGCTGATTGATTACATCTTCATGAAATCTCTCGACAAATGTGTCGTGATCATCATCAACCTTATGAGCTCTTCCAGGATATCAATTGAATTCATGATGAGAAATACCATCCTTGCCCTCACTGATTTGTGTTGTCATCGACCACTTTATTGCCTTCCACCAACACTAGCTTGTTCGTGTTTGGTGTTATACTTGAGTTCCTTGCTATCCAGCAATTGTTCTTCTTTACCTTGGAGTATTACCATCTTTTATGTCAAGGATGTGTGAGAAATTCACCACCCTTAAGAATTCTTGATACCAGTGATACTTATTAACATCACCATTCTTTTCTTGGTCCCGTGTTGTTACTAACGGAATACCGACAAATGGTGCGTGATGTGTAAATTCTAAACTTCGAGCAACCCTTTTGCTTTGAAGTTATTGGTCTATAGTTACATTCTACGACTATGGCTTATTGAATCACCATTCTGACATTGGTCGTGCAACCCAACCCATATTTTGGGCGCACTTTTCAACCAATGTTTAATTGTGTATGTTTTCCTCGAGCATACTTCCTTATATCATTTGATCTGACAAATGTTATCTCCTTGTTCACTTAATTGTGGAAATCCATCTTTTGGAAATCTTGATGAATTGCCGTTGAGTTCACCAGACACCTCCTTGTCCTCTCCTTGGGTTAATGATGAACTCTTGTTAACGGAAATCACTTCATAGTTCATTTCCCGAGAATCTTACATTGTCATCTCGTCAATTGTGTTGCACCTTTTCTTCTCAGGCATACTAAGTCGGAGGTATCCTGACCCCAATCGGATCTGAACCTCGGTCAGATAGGATGGTTGAAACATTTTTCAAGCGTCAAAACGTTGGTCCTTATATGACTCGGTAAGGTGATGTCGTGCCTAGCACACCTGACCGGAGGACCAAATGTTTTAGTTACCTTTTTAGCAAGGTTAACCATTCTTCCATGAGGAAATTGTATAACTTATTCTACAAGTTGTTCTTGATGGATCCTTTGTGTATCCAAAGTCTGACCTTTGCTTGGAGACCATGTCGATGCTATCTCGAAGCATGTTTGTGGTACTCCGATTTTCAACAAGAACATTTGAAGCCCAATGCTAAATGTTACTTGCTCTATTATCCAGGCACCGTTGTATGGGTAGTGTCATGAGAATTCTCTCCCCTTATCGAAAGGGGTTCTTACGTTATATCCTGTCATGGATATCATACTCCGCTTGTCCTTGGGCAGGATATATCCCTGAAATATGTGTTTAAACACATTTTCCTTTCCATTGTTCTGTTTAATATGATAATCATATTTTACTTTCCATTGGTTGTTTGAACCTTTCTTGTGATCTATATGATCTAAGCAGCAATATTCTCCTGCTTAGGTAAACTCCTCGGTGTACAATTCTGTCAGCAAGAACCTGTTACTTTTGTTGATGACATTCCGGTAACCACCGATGGATGAGAACTTTGCCTACTAGTCCGCCTCGTTTCAACGAGCAGGAAAATGGTTCTCTTCGTCCCTCGCCCTTGGTACCGGCATTGTTGCCGACATAACTGATAGGCTACCCTCTGACATGTCTTGCTATCATGACCGTGCAAGATGTCAACGCCCTTCCTACTTTTAACCACATGGTGGGCCCATAACCCACAGGTCCCAGGATCGAAACCTGACTCTCCTATACCCCTTGTTTCCAAAGTTATTCCTCGCGCTTGGCTTCGTGTTTAATTCACGGGCCACATTCCTAGTGCTCTATTCTAGTATCAGACGCAATACTTACTCTCGCTGCTCTGAACCCCTTTTTCACTCTGGTTCAGACTTCGAGCAACTATCTATCCGCTTGGAACCTCTTATTGTACCTTCGTACCTTACACTCGATGTATTTTATATGTTCAACTCGAGAGATAATCTAATGCTCATTCATGGGTTAACCCCCAGATTGTTCCCCTCATAAGCATTACAGTCGTGGCGAGTTGTCCCTTACCTATTAAATGAAATGCGTTGGAGTTCTGAAGAAAAGGGCGACTTCACCATGATGACTGAAGCGGAGAAATGAAGGCGTCAATGTAAGGATCGACCTCTTGGGAAGAGCAACCAAGGCCGAGAAGATCCGTTAGAATTTCGTAACTAGACCTTTCCCCCCTTCTCTACCTCTTAAATCTCGGGATGAGATTTCTTGTAGTGGAGGAGAATTGTGACGCCCGGATAATTAAGCTACAGTAATTCTCTGCTAATGATGCCACGTCACTTCGATTTCTATCGCTAATCTCGTGTTAGTTGAAACCGATTTAAATTCAATTCAAAATCGAGCAAACAATAAAAGTTTTCAAATATTAAAATTTAAATGTTAGGAGTGAACCAAATAATACATAGGTAATTATGGTGGAGAAACCAAACTTTGATAAAATGTTTAAAGGCCTAAAATAATTAAAACAATAGTGAAAACAATTAAACAAATGCCTATTGAATTTATAAAATGCTAACACTATTTTACTATGGGTTAAGAATTAATCTAAGTAGTAGTTTATTGGTAAATACAAATTAGGCACTAGTGGTAATTTTATAAAACTAAAAATAAAAGAAACTACAAATAAAAAGAGACAAGAAAATATAAAAAAACTGAAAACAAAACTACCAAAGAACAAAAAAAAGAAATAGAAGAACCCCCCCCCACTGGGCCACGGCCCAGCTGGCCTCTGGACCCACTAGGCCGATCCGTCGGCCCAGCCGCCGCCCGACCTAACCCTAGAACCGAAACCCCCCACGCCCCTCGTTCCCCACTTCCCCCACTCGCTCTCCCCCACTCCCTCTCGTCGTTACGGATCGGGATCCCGATCCCTCCCCCCCCGCTCGTCGCCGTGACGCCCGGCGCCTCGCGCCACCACGCCACCTCACCGGCGCCGCACCTCCCGGCCTCCTCCCTCTCCTTCGTGCAGCGTCGTCTCCCCCGAGCTCCGCGCGCGCCCCATCCGTGGCCGCCCCGACCCCGTCACCGGAGGCCACCTCGCTGGTCCGCCAGCGCCGTCGTCCTCCCCTGCGTCGCCGTCGTCGCCACATCGCCCTGGAGCCGCCCCCGACGTCGTCGCTCGCCGCTTCTACCTCGACTCCTCCACCTCCCCGTTCTGGAGCCGGGTGCCCATGCCGCTGCCCGACGCCGCAGGACACCGCCGCCACCCGAGGACCGCTCCGCCGCCTCGACAACGCCGCCTCGCCTGACCTCCTCCCCAACGTCGTCGCCGACCCCGACCTTCATCAAGCCCATTGCCCCATCCCCTACACTCCCTCGGTGAGGCCCCGGCCTCCTCTTCTCCCTCCTGTCACCGTCCCGTCGCGCCGTCTGGATCGCCGAACGGCACCATGGCCACCACACCGCCTCCCCCCTCCTCCCGCTCGCTCGCGCGCCCATGGTCGCGCGCTCGCGCCGACCGCAGCTGCGGCTGCCCTTCCCCGTGCCCCTGTGTGCCGCGCCCCCTCGCTGCGGCTCCCCTCACTGCCGACCCGCGCCCACCCAGGCCGCCCCAGGCCACCGGCCTCCCTCTTCTCCGGCGCTCTGCCGTGGTCGCCGGCGCCCCAGTTGGGTTGCCCTTGCCGGTCGAGCCCTTGGCGCCCATCTGGGTTCTTTGTGCCTGTTCGACGCGCCCGCTTTGCCGCTATGGCCCTTGTGCCTATGGCACGTGGGGCCCGACCCAGAACGTTTAAAAAAAGAGAATTAAAAATATATAATAAAAATAAATATATAAATAAGTAATTAATTAATAATTAATTAATTAATAATTAAAATATTTAATGAATTAATTAAGTTAATTAATCATGTTTAATTAATCTAATTAAGTAGTTAGTTTTATTTAACCTAATTAGACTAATCGATCAATGACATGCGGGACCCACCGTCGGTTAACGATCAACACCTCTGTTGACTGCTGACGTCATGACGTCAGCATGCACTATTCTGGATAATGTTGAATTATAATAATTGAATAAACTCTAAAAATGATTAAATCTTTTCAAATTAATAGAAAATAAACCGTAGCTCGGATGGAAAAACTTTGTACATGAAAGTTGCTCGAGCAGCGAGACAAATCCGAATACGCAGCCCGTTCGTCCGCCACACATCCCTAGTATAGAGAACACGCAACTTTTCCCCTCCGGTTCATTTGTCCAAAAGCGTGAAACTTGAGGATACTTTCCGGATGTTACCCCCTTCGCGGTATCACCTAATACAGCGTTAGGGCATACCTAGCACCGCGTATTACCTCGTTATGCTTTGTGATGCTTTGATTGCTCTGTTATTTATTGTGTTCCCCCGATACTTCTTTCCGGTAGACCCGAGGCTGCCGAGCGACCCCCGATTCGACTACGGTGTTGACGACCGTCCTTCTTGCCAGACCAACCAGGCAAGCCCCCCCTTGATCACGGATATCGCCTATTCTTCTCTATCTTGCTTGCATTAGAGTAGTGTAGCATATTCTGCTTTCCATTATTCCTATCCTCGATGCATAGCTTGTCCTTGCTATTCTTGTTGTTACCTTTACCTGCTATCCTACTTCTTAGTATAGGATTCTAGTGTTCCATCAGTGGCCCTAAACTCTTGTCCGTCTGCCATGCTATACTACTGGGTTGTGATCACTTCGGAAGGTGATCACGTGCATATCTATATACTTTACTTTGTTACATTACCTGTGATCTGTTGCTCGAGATGGGGCTGAAAGGACGGTGGCTCCATCCCAGTAGAGGTGGGCCTGGGTTCCCACGGCCCCGACGGTTACTTTGTGGCAGAGCGACAGGGCAGGTTGAGACCACCTAGAGAGAGGTGGGCCTGGCCTGTCGGCGTTCATGGATACTTAACACGCTTAACGAAGTTCTTGGTATTTGATCCGAGTCCGCCATTTAGTCTATACGCACTAACCAACCACGCGGAGCAGATTATCGGCACTCGACGCCGTGGTATCACCGAAGCATTTTGTGACGTCGTGGCCGGGCGGCGCGCGCGATTGGATCGAACGCCACTAGGCTAGGTCTGCTTCGGCCGCCCATAGCGTCTTGTGTGTGCTCAGGCGATGGGCCCTGACCCTGCGGCGCTTAGGTTTAGACCGCGTCTTGACCTCTCTGTTATGCCTAGGTGGGGCTGCGGCGTGTTGATCTTCCACGGCCGTGCATGACCCAGGAAAGTGTGTCCGCCAAATGGGATCAAGCGTGTTGGGTTATGTGGTGCACCCTGCAGGAAGTTAATCTATTGAATAGCCGTGATCTTGATAACAGGGCGACTTGGAGTTCTACCTTGACCTTATGACAACTAGAACCGGATACTTAATAAAACACACCTTCCAAGTGGCAGATACAACCCGGTGGTCGCTCTCTCGTGGTTACGAGGAGGATCGCGGGTAGGATTATGCTATGCGATGCTACTTGGAGGACTTGATCTGCTCTCTTCTACATGTTGCAAGGCTGAGGCTGCGAGCGTAGTATTCGGCGAGATTAGACATCCCCTCTTATTACGGCATTCTGCAGTTCAGTCCATCGATATGGCCCTTACACATATATCCATGCATATGTAGTGTAGCTCCTTGCTTGCGAGTACATTGGATGAGTACTCACGGTTGCCTTGTTCCCCTTTTCCCCTTTCTTTAACGGTTCTTTGCGACTGACGATGGAGCCAGGAGCGACGCCACCGTCGATGGCGACTACTACACCGAGGCGCCTACTACTACGTGCAGCCCGGCGGACGATCAAGAGTAGTTAGGAGGATCCTGAGGCAGGAGGCCAGCGCCTCTTTCGATCTGTATCCCAGTTTGTGCTAGCCTTCTTAAGGCAGACTTGTTTAACTTATGTCTGTACTCAGATATTGTTGCTTCCGCTGACTCGTCTATGATCAAGCACTTGTATTCGAGCCCTCGAGGCCCCTGGATTGTATTATGATGCTTGTATGACTTATTTATGTTTTAGAGTTGTGTTGTGATATCTTCCCGTGAGTCCCTGATCTTGATCGTACACATTTGCATGCATGATTAGTGTACGATTGAATCGGGGGCGTCACACTTTTGCAAAATCTTTGCGCTGCTCTGTGCCTGCAACATATATGATCTCACATCATGACAAAAGCATGAACTCCCCAAATAAAATGCCCACAAATAAGAACGTAAAGCAACATCAATTGATCATGCAAAGGAAGCTGATATTACTAATACTTCCATGAAATTACACCTTCCATACTTTATATTTTTAACACCTCTACAGCAGCGATAACCACAAATAAGATCATGATGCTCTTTCAATGGCCAAGTTGAAATGACTACATGAAACAGACAAATGAGGCATGAACCATTCTTTCCAATATAGAAAAATTACAGGAAAAAGGGAAATCATAAACTCCCATTTTACTATCTTTTTTGTTGTTGTCAAAAAGGCAATTTAAGAGTGGAAAGCAAACAAACATGAGTCTTATTTTAACCTCAAAGTCGACAACTCCAAGATGTAGTCCAGTTAATCAAGTATAAAGGTAATTCAAGGATAACTTTTGAATTACATATGTTTTGGAAACTAAAGCTGATATAGCCATTGACAAATATTAAGTTAGCTTAACTAATCCGAGGTGATAATTCTTTATTTCAACTCTTCACAAGATATAGTTAACTGAATTTTGAATAGTATATTAAACTATTAAACATCACATGTCATGGAACATAGCCAACTGAAATTAATCTTCAACTAGATACAGAATATCTGACGTTATTAAATGAGTTCATAGTTCCACCTTTTCTAGTTCATAGTTGCTAACAAAAACTGGCTGACAGAATAAACAATGAAGCTTTATAGACACAAGTTGCATCAGTATCTGACTGAAGTTTGTAAACCACCTAAGAATGTTTGTTTTTGTATTGCTCTCATACATGTCCGCATTTACATGTTTTACTTCCGAAGATTTTCGTAATAGGAATTTTCTAAAATTATAATTCCCTATGCTTCACCTGTCGCAAAATAAGGATGTTTGCAGGCCAACAAAAACATGTTGATCTGTTGATTGAGCATAGGTACAGAAGAAACCACGTTCATATAGGCATCTTTGCTTCCAAGAAGATTTATAAACCTGAAGCGGTTGCATGACAATAAAGAGAATAACATGGCTCCCCTGAATCATGATAATAAAGTGAACAAATCATAGTTTTATAAAATATTAAATTGCAAACCTTCCATAGGATCCGTTCCCTTCCGTGTTTTAACGGCAAATGACAGCCTTGTATACAAGCATCGCGCAACTGCAATATGACAAAAAAAATTAACACACATACATACACATATAGCCCATCATCCTTGGTGTGGTGAAGGCCTCCTAAGCCAAACAGCGATACATGTTATGCCTCTGTTTGATTAGGTTAAAAGTTACAAATTTTAACAAAGCACTCATATAGGGCACTCAAAAGGATCTTTAAGAATAGCTAAAATAATGAACGATTGTAAACTACAAATTGAATAAGGAATCTTGCATAGAGAAAATGAATAATTGATACCAGAAAAATGTACCAAAAGCCTGTTGAAGAGCTATTGCTAAGATAAGATTACAATGAGGCAGACATATATGACAGGGGAGTGGAAGCACAGGAAGAAGTTCAGAACATGGCCAAGAAGCATAAACCATAAGTCCATAACTGAAACATGAATTGTACTTAAGCAACTGTAGGTACAGATTTTATTTTATGATAGCAGTAAGGAAGGCATCGACACAGGAACAAAGAGTATCATTGGAGGATTCTTGAGGGATTTGTTTTGGAAAAAATGGATAGTACATCAGACACAGTGCAATCCCATATCAACTACTGTTTGTATTCTTCACACATATTCTGTTTGGAGGCATGTTATAATTGCTTGTATAGGCGCAATGTGAATGTCATATGTAGTATGTGGTACTTACAACAGCGAAGATGAGAATCTAATATGATAATATATGTCTTGTGGCGTCTTAGTCGTCCCCAATAGGAGTGTCTGGTTCACTTATTCGTGTTGTTGGCCCTTTCCTGGTGTGGCCGTTGCCTGCTACATCATCAACATCATGGCCAGGTTAATATCAGCCAAAAAACGTCATCATCATGAGGCCCTGCAAAATCAAATCAACAGATCACCACCGGCAAGAGTCATTTCACTCGGTACTAATGGGTAATGGCATCAACAGGAGAAAAATTGGCATGGTAGAAGGAGGCATAAGAGGAAACTGGTACTGACCTTTCCATTAGATATTGGATCAGCTGGAAGAACCAAAGAAACCAACCAGTACATAGCTAGAATTCCTACTTGGGGAGAAGCTGTAATCATTTCAAATTATGAATTAGACAGAACATATTTGGACATATGTAGACAATAACTGAGGATTGGAACCAGCACATCACCTTGAAACCAAACAGAGTTGGAACCTAAGCATCCCTCATCGCTTTTGTACTGGATATTGGTTTGCGAAAATGAGCAGAGCAGGAAAGGAGCAGCGGCAAGGTTGGCATTTTATAGGCTCGCATGAATGTACAAAGACACGATTAGCCTCTCAATTAATCAATTGACATAAAAAATTAACCTCTGAATTAAGGATCAATTGGCATGGGCGATGAAACTCACCTTCTTGGTGCATCGATTGGCACTAATGGTCGATTAACCTCTCAATCAATCATCGTTCGCGATTGAACTTCATGCCGGCAGAGCCGTTCGCGTCCGCGCCCCATCCGGCCGAGCCGCTCGCGTCGCACGACCGAACGGGCCACGGAGGCGATGTACGCCTCGTCCGAGCAAACCTAGCGCAGCCACCGATGCAATCCAAGGCCATGGTCAGGCGGCGCAATCGGAACAGAGCAGCGTCGCGAATTTAGGGTTCGTCTCTTGTGCGGGTTCGTCTCCTTTTTTTTGAGACGGTACGGGTTCGTCTCTTGTGCGCTGCGTTCTATACGATATACGATAGTAGTATAGGCCCAATAGGTTGCGTTCCACAGGATAGGAGTATAGGCCCAGTACGCCAGTCAGCCCAATTAATTGTAAGACGCCCAAAAATGCAATCGGAGCAGCGGCCCAAAAAGCCAGCGCAGCTTGACCGTGAGTTAGACTGCACACGAGATTTAGGTGGGATTAGCAACGAATCGACGGCCAAAAATGACTAAAAGTGGCGATCCAACGATTAGAAAGGCTGATGGCCTGAGAGGGCTGGGAGGGTGCTCAGTTATAATGTATCTAAATTATATTAGCATTATTGAGAGATTGCAGTAGCGAAAGTATGGACCCTAGGCCTCATTTTCAAGCATTGCAATACCTTTTGTGTGCCCGTTTACTATTTGCTACCTTGCTGTTTTATTTATTAAGATTATAAAAATATACTTCTACCATCAATATTACACTTTTATCACCATCTCTTCGCCGAACTAGTGCACCTATACAATTTGCCATTGTATTGGGTGTGTTGGGGACACAAGAGATTTCTTGTATTTGATTGCAGGGTCGTTTGAGAGAGGCCATCTTCATCCTACACCTCTCACAGATTGATAAGTCTTAGGTCATCCAATTGAGGGAAAATTGCTACTGTCCTACAAAACTCTGCGCTTGGAGGCCCAACATGTGTCTACAAGAATAAAGTTGTGTAGTAGACATCAGCTGCCACAGACAACGCCGCATCATCCCGCACCGTCCTTCGACAACGCACGTGTAGTCGTGCGTTATCAGCACAGAAAGGAGCCGTGTGCACAGATATCGATGAGTCGGTGGCCAGCACGTCTGCATCTGCTGCCAACATCGAGGGAAATTACAATGGGAGTCCGACGTCGCTTGGGTCCTAAGAAGGCCACCATCATTGTCCGTGTCCGCTTCTTTCTCTCAGACCATCCCTGGGCATCCATCTGGCTCACATAAGCACCATTCCCCTCTGGCTGAAGCATGCTCTTTGCCACTCCGATGAGCAGTGCAGCCGGACATAGGGAAGATACGTGGGAAGAATATGCCTCCGGGACTCCCAGTTGTCTAGTTAGCGGGCCGCCGGACATGAGGAAGACAGACGGGCCTGCCGCCGCCGGCTGTAGACTAGTGTAGTGTATCCGTGTTGTAGGAGTGGAGCTCACATAATTTTACCTTTGCAGTTAAAATACGTCCAAAATGTAACTAATTTCATCTGGTTTGTATGAAATCCGTCATGTTTATATTTTCATCGGGTTTATTGAAAATGGGTTTGAAATGTATGCGGCAATGGTTCGATGGTGGACTCCCGCATTTCTGACTGCAGGCTGATACCCTATCCACAGACAGATGCAGGAGAAAATTTACGGTTTGCCGTTAGAGATGACCTTAGCCCACTCTTTTCTAGTCCAGCACACCCAGACGTGCCCAGTACCATTTGCATGTATGCACATCACTAGATCGTACGTGTCATAAGAGCATCTACAACCGGACAACTCAAACCCATCTCATACGCCCAGGCGGGCCGTCCGACCGCTGCTCGGTAATGATGTTTTTACCCAGGCGGGCCCCTCAAACGACCCTCAAACGCCCGGTCTGACCGGCACCCCCATATCCAACCCAAATATGGGCGGATGTGGGTGACGATGATATGTACTTAGGGTAGGGTAATAGGCCTGACCTAGACACCCTTCCCAAGGACACTACCCTTGAGTCAAAGGCATCAAAAAGTGCAGCAGCATCTACCGACTGAAATCACCTCAGAGTGCAACCCACTTGACCAACAATTCCACTCGGATAACCCAATTCCATTCGACCAGGATGTAATCATTTGACCATACCAAAAACCACTCGGAATACAAAAGGTCTAAAGTCACTCAGGATGGCAACGGTCAGGCGTTCACTCCGTAGTCTTACTGATCATTTATATGTCTTTATTATTGGCATTACCAATAATGTCTCACCTTAATGTACATTGAACCCCTTGTAACGTGGGTTGGCTGGGGTCCTAACGCACTCTATGTAATCCACCCCCCTCCACTGGCACAAGGGTTCGGACCCCCTGTAACTTCACGCATAATCCAGTCGACCAAGCCTCCGGGCACCGAGACGTAGGGCTGTTACTTCCTCCGCGAAGGGCCTGAACTCGTAAATCTTGCATGCACAACCTCATCGTAACTAGGATCTTGCCTCCTCTTAAGTACCCCCTATTCTATTGTCAGACTTATTCCCACGACAGTTGGCGCCCACCGTGGGGCAGGTGTCTTAGCAATTTCCGGTGAGGTTGCAATTTTCTCGATCTCCTTCATCATGGTTTTCGACGCCGGTTTGGCTGAGGGCTGCGGGATCCGTTTCAGGACGCTTGTTTTCGTCGCCGATGACTCCGCCTGGCTCAAGGAGGCCACCCTCGACGTCGAGACGCTCCCCGTCCGCGGGGCGATGCACTTTCACGCGTGCATCTGCAGCGTCCTTCTGCGGCAGCCGTCGACTCAGTATCAATCGGCTCGAGCGACGTCTTCGCTCCCCGCTGTTCATTGTCGCAAGCGATTTGGTCGATCGCGGCTTCAACGGCGGGTGAAGCATGTGGTGGCTCGTCAGTCGACCACCCCTCAAGTCGCGGCAATTCAACCTTTTGAGTGGCTCCGTCGAGACCCTGTCCGAGTGCGACAGCAACGACCCTGCGGTAGAAGTCCTATTGGTCGACACGCTGCGTAGCCCGCCTGGTTTCCGTCGCAGCGACGGTGGCGATGGCGGCGGTGATCCATTGCGTATTCACGAGGAGTACCATCCCGAAGCCCTCACTTCGCAGCTGAGGGATGAACTACACCGTCGTAACGTGGAGGCCCCCCACACTCCTATCACCGGAGAGACCCCCGGGGCTCAGGCCTTGGACGTGGTGCGCCTGGCTACTTTGGCTGAGCGCACGCGACTAGAGAACCTTCAGCATTCACTTGACGAGCGCGCTCGACGACAGATCCCCGAGTCCAGTTGATGTCAGCGACAATTGTTCCCGCCTGAACCTCAGGTATACCGCACTCCGATTCAGAATCTTACAGCTGCAGCCCATATAGCAGAGTCGATTCAGTCATCCCAATCAGAGGCTCGCAGAGGCCTGATGCAGATCTGCTTCGGGCGGCAGGCGAGCAGAACACAGCAGTTTCTCAGTCTCGCAATAGGATCCACAGCAGGTCTGTGGTGGCGGATACAGTCCAGTTGGCTCACAGCCCAAGATCGCCTCTGCGGCGTGAGGGACCTGGGCACCGCCAGGAGCAGTATCTGGGTCGGAATCATGAGCAGTATGAACACCGACTCGGCCGTGACGACCGCCGTCGCGTGCCCACGCCCCCTCCGAGGGGCGGATCATACGCGCCCCGGCAGTATGATGAAAGGCGCCTGCATAGCGATGAGCGGAGGGTTCCAGTCGACCCAAGAGAGCCCGGGTTTGATGCAAGGTCAATTCTTGTACAAGGTCTGGTCGACAGAAACCGAGCACACAGAGAAGGGATGGACAGAGATCGTCCGACTGGCAACAGAGTACATGTCTCCGGACCTGAGTGCTTCAGTAGAGCTGCTGAGATCCCTCCCAACTTCAGGTTGGCAACGGGAATGAGCAAGTTCACCAGTGAGTCGAAGCCTGACACTTGGCTGGAAGATTACCGAGTGGATGTGCAGATTGGTGGTGGTAATGATGAGGTAGCCATGAAACATCTTCCCCTGATGTTAGAGGGTTCGGCCAGAGCTTGGCTGAATCAGTTAGCTCCGGGCAGTATATTCAGTTGGGAAGAGTTCGCCCGAGTGTTTGTCAGGACATTTGAGGGCACTTGCAAATGACCTGTAGGGTTGGCAGAACTACAGCATTCTGTATAAAAACCTAATGAAACTTTGAGGGATTACATCCAGAGGTGGACCACTTTGCATCACACAGTGGAGAATGTGTCTCAGCACCAAGCAGTCTACGCCTTCAAGGAGGGCGTTTGGTACAGGGAACTTAACCTGAAATTCGGTCGAACCGGAGATATGACCCTGACCCGAATGATGGATATAGCCACTCAATACGCTAACGGCGAAGAAGAAGACCGACTCCGCAGTGGCAAGAGCAAACCAGTCGGCCAGGACACCGGAGGAGGTAATTCCAGTCAGAAGCAGAAGTGCAAAGCCGAGCCCGCAGGCCCTGGAGAGGCTGCAGTTGTGACCCAAGGAAAATTCAAGGGAAAGCCTAAGGGGCCATGGATCCCCAAGAAAATGAAAGATCAAGAAGGAAATGATGTGCTTGATCTGCCGTGTCATATACACACCAAGAAGGATGAAGAGGGGAACCTAATTTATCCCAAGCATACCACTCGACAGTGTCGATTCCTTATCCAGCAATTCCGAGAGGGCTAGCCCAGTGAGAAAGAGAAGGAATCTGATAAGGATGAAGACAAAGAGGAGGAGGATGGTTACCCCAATGTCAATTCCACTTTGGTGATTTTTGCTGACGTTGAGAGCAAAAGTTGACTGAAGTTCATCAACAGAGAAGTAAACATGGTTGTCCCGGCGATGACAACATATCTGAAGTGGTCGAAGACTCCTATTACATTCAACCAGTCTGACCACCCAGCGCACGTTGCAACCCCAGGACGGCAAGCGTTGGTGGTCGACCCAGTCGTGGGGAGCACTCGACTGACCAATGTTCTGATGGATGGTGGCAGTGGCCTGAACATTTTGTATGTTGAGACTCTCCGAGAGCTGGGCATTCTGATGTCCAAGCTCAGTGAAAGCAATATGTGATTCCATGGTGTCATCCCTGGGAAGAAAGCGATTCACTCGGCCAGATCACTCTTGACATGGTTTTCGGTGATTCAAAGAATTACCGCAAAGAAAAGTTGACATTTGAAGTTGTGGATTTTCACAGTGCTTATCATGCTATTCTGGGCAGACCTGCATATGCCCGTTTCATGGCTCGACCATGTTACATGTACCTCAAGCTGAAGATGCCTGGTTCCAAGGGCGTGATCACAATCACTGGTAATCGGCAGAGAGTGGAAGAGTGCCTCCAGAAGGGCTCAAAGATTGCCGATGAACAGATCCGAGTGATTTGTTATGTGCGAAGAAGCCTACTTCAGAGTCTGCATTTCAATCGTCTGGTGAAACAAAGCAAGTTCACATTCACCTGACCGACCCCAATTGCTCCGACTCATATCTCAACAACACTCGACAGCAAATAGGAAGAAACGCTCATCCAGTTCCTCCGTGAGGACTGGGACATCTTTGCATGGAAGGCTTCTGACATGCCAAGTGTACCCAGGGGACTGGCTGAGCACCATCTGCGAGTCGACCCGAAAGCAAAACCTGTCAAAGAGCATCTCCGTCAATCCGCCATGGAGAAGAGGAAGGAAATTGGTGAAGAGGTGGCTCGACTTTTAACAACTGAGTTCATCCGCGAGATATACCACTCCGAGTGGCTCGCCTATGTTGTCATGGTCCCCAAGAAAGACAATTCACTTCGTATGTGCATCGAATTCAAGCATATCAATCGGGCTTGCCCAAAAGATCATTTCCCTGGCCCCCGCATCGATCAAATTGTCGACTCGACTGCGGGATGCGAGCCTTTGTCCTTTTTGGACGCTTATTCCGGGTACCATAAGATCCAACTGTATGGACCCGACGAAATAAAAACAGCTTTTATCACCCCATTCGGGTGTTTTTCTATGTAACCATGCCTTTTGGTCTCAAGAATGCTGGCGCCACATTCATGCGCATGACACAGAAGTGCCTGCTCACTCATATCAGTCGGAATGTGCAAGCATACCACTACAAAAAATACACTTCCATGATGACACGTGTTTGTCACAGTAGGTCACGTTTTCTGTCATGCATGTACATCCATGACAAATTTATGACCGAATCAAGATAGTCATACCTGTGCTGTCATAGAAGTGTTCCATGACATTACCAAAATTATCATCACGGAAGTGTCCACTTCCATGACGATAAATCGCGCGTCACAGAAGTGCTTTCGTCAAGGGTGACCAACATGTGGTATCCACCGTAATGGAACGCTGTTAAGCTATCTGGTCCGGTTTTGGATCCGATAACCCATTAATAGCCCCGACCAATGGGGATTTTCCACGTGTAAAATCATCATTGGCTGGAGGAAACACGTGTCGGCTCACCGTTGGGACAGATGTCATCCACTCATTGGACCCAAAGCGCCTATGATATGTCGACACGTGGCACGGCCCAACAGAGGCCTATTCCTGTGAAAAGGCCGGCCCGTTTGACTTGGTCAAAAGGTGGCGGGCTGGCCCACGGCAAGCCTGTTAACGGCATGTTCGCATATAGCCCATTTACAGCCCGCTAACCCAGGGCCCGTTTACGGCCTATCTGAATTAGGCCCAGTAGCGTCATCTGGGCCGTCCAATATAATTCCAGCCCGTTTTAACTTCCAGCCCATGTATGGCCCATGACTTCTTTTGGCCCATATGAGGCCCTCAGTAACCCTCAGCCCATTAACGGCCCGTGGTAAAACTGGCCCGTAATGAAGAGTGTATCACTTTGTACCCATTAACGACCCATTATTCCGTTGGGCCGTTTCCAGCCCATGTTATCTTTCGGCCTTCTCAGGGCCCATTTATTCTTGGGCTCATTTCCATCATTCGTTTACTTTCGGCCCGTTACTGTCATTTTCTGCTTATGGGCCAAATACAGCCCGTGGTTATAGTCGGCCCGTTTGTGGCCCGTTAATACGTTGGGCCATTTTCATAGCGTCATCAAATATGGCCTATTAATAACGGCCCGTTATGGTTGGCCCATGAAAGGACGGTTTCAACTCTAGCCCATTTACGGCCATAATGTGGTCTGTTATTGGCCCATGTTTGGCCAACCGATCATATGGCCCGTAGAAGGCCCATTGATGATACGGCCCGTAGAAGGCCCATTGTGTCTATGCCCCGTAGAAGGCCCATTGTTTCTACGGCCCTTAGAAGGCCCATAATTTGTACGGCCCGTAGGAGGCCCATGTTAACTACAGTAAATATGTAGCCCATTGTTAATGTGGCCTAGTTTTAAAAAATAGGTTATTCCGGCCACTAGCAAACCACAGAAAAAGAACTACACTGACTACAAGAAAACAAATAAACAAGACAACGGAAATAAATAAGCAAGCAACTTATGCTAGGCTATCACAGCTATTACACATATTACATCCATCACAAGATCAAAGTTCGCCACAAGTGCAAATATAGGGAACAAAGCAAGATATAAACGCCGCAGACAAAACAACTCGAATTGAAACCACTTTAAGAGCTCAAGAAACAATATCCCGGTACCCATAATGTCGGCAAGATGCTTAGCAGCTTATTAACTTTCTCTTGTTTGGCGCTTAAATCCTCCAAAGACTTGTTGTTGCACCGAAAGTATGCATCTGAATTCTGCAGGACTTACTCAGTCCTTCGCTTTCTCGTCGATAACATCGATCGATGTCTTTCAACTTGAAGTTGAGACTCAAGAAGCCAAACTGATTCAAGCAGCGAGTTCAAAGAGCTGGTGCCAGCAGTAGTAGCCAGTAACTCGAACACTACATCAAGACAGGACTTTGGGGTTGCCTTAGTGTCTTCAATATAGTTTTTATCAGCTTTCTTGGAGAACAATAGGGATGTCTCACTATCTTGAACCAGATCTGCATTACTTCCTTTATCATTGCATAACGGGGTACTCTTCTCCAATATTTTATCTGCGTTCTAAAGGAGAAACAAACAAACACATCACAAGTTTACAATGTAGTATATGAAACTCATTTTGGTAAACCAGTTCAGTAGTAAGGTGGACAGGATAACAGCATGAAACAAACATATATCTATGTAGTATGGTCACTGTATGGTCTATATCGTTCTAGTTTATGTTGCCAAATCAAGATAGATACAGTTCGAATAATATCTATTTAAGACAAAGCAGCATAGACAGAATATAAGTGTGGGAAACTACACAGCAATAACAACACTTGTAATGTGCATGGCATGAGAAGATAACTGTTTATTCAATTGAAACTGAAATCGACATAGAGCAAGTTACAACAGCAAACACGTTAAAGAAACAGGTTTAAAACATACATGTTGCGCCATTGGAGTTTCAGTTGCATCCTTCAAATTTGAAATTAGTTGGTATGAGTAAATACAGTGATGCAAGAGCAAAGTAGTATGAACCATAGATACTGAACCTGACCTGAGAACAATTCTTCTTCTGCTTTAAGCGTTGACTTGGGGCTCGGAGTGGTGGTCCTCGTACTTTGGGCACTGTAGTTGCCTTACTAACTGATCGTGTTTGGGTGCTCTGTGGTGGAGACGGTGTTGTGTCAACGGGAACTGGGTTACTATCTGCTAGGGTTGGGATTAGAAGGGGTGTAGCTGGTTCTCTGTCCAACTGGGTGGGGGTACAATCTGCGTGAGTCTGGGTTATGTGTGGTGGGGCTGGTTCTTGGGCAAGTACAACCGTGTTTCTATCTCCATCGACAGGTAGCACGATCTTTTCTGAAGACCGTGTTTTTACTCCCACGGATACTGCCATCACCCCCTCAAATTGAAATGGCTGATAAACAAGAAAAGTAATTGAATGTACAGACATTGTAAGATAGACAGGTGCAATGGATAGTAGGGAAGAAAACATGGCATGAAATAATTCACATTTATGTTGTCTAACCAAACAGAATAGCAGGACCAAATTTCAAATATATGATGGCTAATTAAACAGGATATCGTGACACAATTTCACATGTATGATGGCTAACTAAACAGGATAGAATGACATACTTCAAAATATGATGACTATGTAAACAGGATGACATGATATAACTATACGATGTGTCTATTAAAGTGGTTGGCATGCCATAAATCACAAACATGTCGTTGATGGAAACATGATGGCATGATATAATTCATGGATAGAATGACATAATTCAAAATATGATGACTATTTAAACAGGATCAGATGATATAACTATATTATGTCTTTAGAAAATGGGTTGGCATGCCATAATTCAGATACATGCTGTCTATGTAAACATCATGGCATGATATAATTCAAATATATGATTTATATACTAAGGAAGTGAGCAGAGGGCAATCGCATATATGATATGTCAACTAAGGAGATAGCATTCAATATCGTGTATATGATGTAAAAACTAAGCATTACAATACAACATATGCATGATATGAGTAATATAACCTTGCCAAGTTTGAGCATACACCTCAGGGGGATAATAGAACTGGTCATCTACCTCTGAATCCTCCTCTGAAGAGCTATTTGTAACCAGCAACATATCTGCTTCAGCAGGTAGCATTATCTTGTCTGAAGACCTTGTTTTCACTCCAGATTTCTCCATCACCAATTCAAATGGCTGATGCACAGGAAGAGGAGTTGAATATACAAACATTGTCGACAAAAGCAATGAGAAATACAAAGAAAGGACGGCATGATATAATTCACATATATGACGCTTGGCTAAACAGCACGGCATTGCATAATTCACATATATAATGCCTTGCAACAAGATAGCATTGCATAATTCACATATATAATGTCTTGCAACAAGATGGCATTGCATAATTCACATATATGGTAATTAGACACTAAACAGGTGGCATTCACACAAATCATGTCTAAACTAAGCAAATGACATAGCAATGCAAGATACCGTACGCACGATATGAGCAACATAACCCTACCAAGTTAGAGCATGCGCCTCGGGGTAGGACTAGTCATCTTTCTCTAAATCCTCCTCTGAGGAGCTATCTGTAACCAGCAAGACATGTGATACGTCTCCAACGTATCTATAATTTATGAAGTATTCATACTATTACATTATCTGTTTTGGATGTTTATGGGCTTTATTAAGCACTTTTATATTATTTTTGGGACTAACCTATTAACCCAGAGCCCAGTGCCAGTTCCTATTTTTCCCTTGTTTCAGTGTTTCAAAGAAAAGGAATATCAAACGGAGTCGAAACGGAATGAAACCTTCTGGAGAAGTTATTTTTGGAAGGAAAGCTACCCGATGGACTTGGAGTGCACGTCAGGAAAGAAACGAAGGATTCACGAGGTAGGGGGCGCGCCCACCCCCTAGGGCACGCCCTCCACCCTCGTGGGCCCCTTGTGGCTCCCCTGACGTACTTCTTTTGCCTATATATACCCATATACCCTAAAACTTCGGGGAACAGAATAGATCGGGAGTTCCGCCGACGCAAGCCTCTGAGCCACCAAAACCAATCGGGACCTGTTCAAGGCACCTGCCGGAGGGGGGAACCCTCACAGATGGCCATCTTCATCATCCTGGCGCTCTCCATGACGAGAAGGGAGTAGTTCACCCTCGGGGCTGAGGGTATGTACCAGTAGCTATGTGTTTGATCTCTCTCTCTCTCTCGTGTTCTTGATTTGGCATGATCTTGATGTATCGCGATCTTTGCTATTATAGTTGGATCTTATGTTGCTTCTCCCCCTCTACTCTCTTGTAATGGATTGAGTTTTCCCTTTGAAGTAATCTTATCAGATTGAGTCTTTAATGACTTGAGAACACTTGATGTATGTCTTGCCGTGTGTCTCTGTGGTGACAATGGGATATCACGTGATTCACTTGATGTATGTTTTGGTGATCAACTTGCGGGTTCCTCCCATGAACCTATGCATAGGGGTTGGCAACGTTTTCGTCTTGATTCTCTGGTAGAAACCTTGGGGCACTGTTTGAGGTTCTATGTGTTGGTTGAATAGATGAATCTGAGATTGTGTGACGCATATCGTATAATCATACCCACGGATACTTGAGGTGACATTGGAGTATCTAGGTGACATTAGGGTTTTGCTTGATGTGTGTCTTAAGGTGTTATTTTACTACGAACTCTAGGGCTGTTTGTGACACTTATAGGAATAGCCCAACGGATTGATCGGAAAGAATAACTTCGACGTGGTTTCGTACCCTACCATAATCTCTTTGTTTGTTCTCCTCTATTAGTGACTTTGGAGTGACTCTTTGTTGCATGTTGACGGATAGTTATATGATCCAATTATGTTATTATTGTTGAGAGAACTTGCACTAGTGAAAGTATGAACCCTAGGCCTTGTTTCCTATCATTGCAATACCGTTTGTGCTCACTTTTATCATTAGTTACCTTGCTGTTTTTATATTTTCAGATTACAAAAACCTATATCTACCATCCATATTGCACTTGTATCACCATCTCTTCGCCGAACTAGTGCACCTATACAATTTACCATTGTATTGGGTGTGTTGGGGACATAAGAGACTCTTTGTTATTTGGTTGCAGGGTTGCTTGAGAGAGACCATCTTCATCCTACGCCTCCCATGGATTGATAAACCTTAGGTGATCCACTTGAGGGAAATTTGCTACTGTCCTACAAACCTCTGCACTTGGAGGCCCAACACCGTCTACAAGAAGAAGGTTGTGTAGTAGACATCAAGCTCTTTTCTAGCGCCATTGCCGGGGAGGTGAGTGCTTGAAGGTATATCTTTAGATCTTGCAATCGTATCTTTTAGTTTCTTGTTTTATCACTAGTTTAGTCTATAATAGAAAACTACAAAAAAATGGAATTGAGTTTGCCTCATACGCTTCATCTTTTTAATATCTTTCGTGAGTATGATGGAAAGGAAAATTGTGCCAAAATGTTAGAGGAAGAATGCATTAGAATGTTTGGCATTAAATACTTAAATGATGAGCATGATTGCAATGTTGTTAGTATGAATTCCTTGAATATCCATGATGCTAATGATATGCAAAGCCACAATCTTGGGGAAGCTATGTTTGATGAAGATGATATTTTTTTGTCCCCCAAGCTTTGATGAGCAAATTTACTATGATGAAAGCATGCCTCCTATCTATGATGATTATTGTGATGACACGTATGCATTAAAGAATAATGATAACCATGAAACTTGTCATATTTATCTGAATTTTCAATCACATGATAGTTATTTTGTTGAGTTTGCTCCCACTATTGTTCATGAGAAGAATTTTGCATATGTGGAGAGTAATAAAATTTCTATGCTTGTAGATCATGAAAAGAATGCTTTAGGTGCTGGTTATATTGTTGAATTCATTCATGATGCTAAAGAAAATTATTATGAGGGAGGAACATATGCTTGTAGGAATTGCAATAATATCAAGTTTCCTCTCTATGTGCTTAAAGTTTTGAAGTTATGCTTGTTTTGCCTTCCTATGCTAGTTGATTATTGTTCCCATAAGTTGTTTGCTCACAAAATCCCTATGCATAGGAAGTGGGTTAGACTTAAATGTTCTAGTCATATTCTTCATGATGCTCTCTTTATGTTTCAATTCTTATCTTTTTGTGAGCATCATTGAAATCATTATGCCTAGCTAGGGGCATTAAACGATAGCGCTTGTTGGGAGGCAACCCAATTTATTTTAGTTTCTTACTTTTTGGTTCTGTTTAGGAATAAATAATACATATAGCCTCTGTTTAGATGTGGTTTTATGTTTTAATTCGTGTTTGTGCCAAGTAGAACCTTTGGGAAGACTTGGGTGAAGTCTTTATGATCATGCTGTAAAAAACAGAAACTTTAGCGCTCACGAGATTAGCTAAAGCTTTTTACTGGAGAGTGCTATTTAGTTGATTCATTCTTCAGATGATTAATAGACAAATTCCTCAGGTCCACCAATTTATTTTAGAATTTTTGGAGTTACAGAAGTTTGCGTTAGTTACAGATTACTACAGACTGTTCTGTTTTTGACAGGTTCTGTTTTTCGTGTGTTGTTTGCTTATTTTGATGACTCTATGGCTAGTAAAATAGTTTATAACCATAGAGAAGTTGGAATACATTAGGTTTAACACCAATATAAATAAATAATGAGTTCATTACAGTACCTTGAAGTGGTGTTTTGTTTTCTTTCGCTAACGGAGCTCATGAGATTTTCTGTTAAGTTTTGTGTTGTGAAGTTTTCAAGTTTTGGGTAAAGATTCGATGGACTATGGAATAAGGAGTGGCAAGAGCCTAAGCTTCGGGATGCCCAAGGCACCCCAAGGTAATATTCAAGGACAACTAAGAGCCTAGTCTTTGGGATGCCCCGGAAGGCATCCCCTCTTTCGTCTTCGTTCATCGGTAACTTTACTTGGAGCTATATTTTATTCAACACATGATATGTGTTTTACTTGGAGCATCATTTTATTTTGTTAGTATTCGCTTGATGTTATTTAGAATAATGTTTTACATATTTATTTTCAATAAAATTGTCAAGGATAGCCTTTACCATGCTTATTTTGCAAGTATACATGTTGCTGTTTCAAAACAGAAAGTTTACCGCTGTTGCAAAAATTCCCTAGAAAATTCAGAATGTGATAAAATGTTGAAACATTTTGCATAATAATTATGATAAATTTAATACAGTGGGAATTTTCTTTCATAATTTTTGGAGTTAGGGAAGTATGATGAATCTTGCATTCTTTAGAGACTGTACTGTTTTGACAGATTGCTGTTATGTTTGCATTGTTTGCATATGTTTGCTTGTTTAATGATTCTATTTGAGGATAGGACTATTAAATATGCAGAGGAATTTAGTATGAAATTTTGAATAATAATTTTAGTGATTTTCTACAGTAGAGTATGATAAAGTTTTTGCATTGGTTTATACTAACCTATCTCACGAGTCCTTGTTGAGTTTTGTGTGGATGAAGCTTTTGTGATTTAGGGAGACTGTGATATGAGAGGAATTAAGGAGACACAAAAGCTCAAGCTTGGGGATGCCCAAGGCATCCCAAGATAATATTTAAAGAAGTCTCAAGCGTCTAAGCTTGGGGATGCCCCGGTTGGCATCCCACCTTTCTTCTTTGACAACTATTGGTTAGTATCGGTTGATCCTAAGTTTTTGCTTCTTCACATGATGAGTGCTATCCTTGAAATGTCATGTTATTTTGTTATGCTTGTTGTTTGAATAAAATATCAAGATCTGAAATTCTTAAATGAGAGAGAGTCTTCACATAGTTACATAATTATTCGACTACTCATTGATCTTTACTTCTATCTTTTTGGAGTAGTTTGTCATTTACTCGTGTGTTTCACTTATATCCTATGAGTAAATGGTTGAATGATTTGAATGTCATAAATATGAAATAATATATGTTTCATATGCCTTTCCCATGGGGAGTAATTCCTTCACATATAATAAGTAGAGGTGGTAAATTTATTAAAGGTTAGCAAACATTGTATTGGTCACTTGAAGAATTCATGAAAGAATATTGAAGGAAGGGAGGTTTCACATATAAATATACTATCTTGGACATCTTCTATGATTGCAATACCCACTAATTATTTTCAAACCTGAGCAAATTAGTTGAAGTTGAACAAGGAAGACAACATAATGAGTTATGCTTGAGTATATTTGTATAAGTTATATTGTTATGGATCCTCTAACATGTGGTGCTTGCTATTTAGAATCCTTTGCTAGCCAAAATATATGTACTAAGCGGGAATACTGCTTGTGCATCCAAACTCCTTGAACCAAGTTTCATCCATGAGTGTCCACCATATCTACCTATATGCGGTATTTACATGTCGTTCCAAGTAAATTTGCATGTGCCAAACTCTAAACCTTTAAATAATAATATGTTTTGTATGCCCGAATCGCTCATGTAGCGACTACGGGTTAGCAGTATCTTCCATGCTAGGTGGGTTATTCTAAGGATGAGTGGACTCCGCTCATCATTCACGAGAAAATGGCCGGTAACTGGGATGCCCAGTCCCATGATAAAAAGATCAAAATCAAATCAAAAATAATTTCAAACAAAACTCCCCCAGGTTTGATGTTAGTTGGAGGCACCCGTTGTTTCAGGCAAGCCATGGATTGATGATTGTTGGTGGAGGGGGAGTAAAAATCTTTACCTTTCTGTTTGGGAACCGCCTATAATGTATGTAGTATGGAAGATATTGGGAACTCTTGGTCGTTATGTTGACAATGAAAGCATACATCTCAAAATTATTTTCATCTCTGTTTTTTCTTCGAGCTTTGGCACCTCTGCAAATCCCTGCTTCCCTCTGCGAAGGGCCTATCTTTTACTTTTATGCAAGAGTCAGTAGTATTCCTTCACATTCCAACCTACTCTTTAGTTGGCAAGCATCATGTGATGGAAAGATCTAGGCATATATGGCCATTCACATATATTTGAGCATGAATTACTACTATTGACATTACCTCTGAGGTAAAAGGTTGCGATGTGAAACATTAAGCCCCTATCTTTCTCTGTGTTCGATGAATACTATTTGTTCTAAATATATGCTTTGAGTGGTAGCAATCATGGAAGACTAAATGATAGTTGAGTATGTGAAGTTTGCTTAATCAAAGCTCTGACATAGACTCTTCCTGAAAATAAGATGATCTGTAATTGTTTGATGACTAATAACACGGTTTGTTAGTTTTCAAGAAATTTTATGATCTATACTTTACCATGTGAATAGTTTGTTACTTGATCATGAAAAGTTCTATGAGTTGAGCTACTGTTATGACATATGATGATGCTAGAAAAGGTAATTGAAATTATCATTGATTAAACTTGTGCACCTGCTAGCATTCACACTTCATAAATTATTTCTTTTATCATTTACCTACTCGAGGACGAGCAGGAATTAAGCTTGGGGATGCCGATACGTCTCCAACGTATCTATAATTTATGAAGTATTCATGCTATTATATTATTTTTGGGACTAACCTATTAACCAGAGCCCAGTGCCATTTCCTGTTTTTCCCTTGTTTCAGTATTTCGAAGAAAAGGAATATCAAACGGAGTCGAAACGGAATGAAACCTTCTGGAGAAGTTATTTTTGGAAGGAAAGCTACCCGATGGACTTGGTGTTAGAAATATGCCCTAGAGGCAATAATAAATTAGTTATTATTATATTTCCTTGTTCATGATAATCGTTTATTATCCATGCTATAATTGTATTGATAGGAAACTCATATACATGTGTGGATACATAGACAACACCATGTCCCTAGTAAGCCTCTAGTTGACTAGCTCGTTGATCAACAGATGGTTACGGTTTCCTGACCATGGACATTGCATGTCGTTGATAACGGGATCACATCATTAGGATAATGATGTGATGGACAAGACCCAATCCTAAGCCTAGCACGGAGATCGTAGTTCAGATGCTAAAGCTTTTCTAATGTCAAGTATCTTTTCCTTAGACCATGAGATTGTGCAACTCCGGATACCGTAGGAATGCTTTGGGTGTACCAAACGCCACAAGTAATCGGGTGGCTATAAAGGTGCACTACAGGTATCTCCGAAAGTGTCATTGGGTTGGCACGAATCGAGATGGATTTGTCACTCCGTGTGACGGAGAGGTATCTCTGGGCCCACTCGGTAGGACATCATCATAATGTGCACAATGTGACCAAGGGGTTGATCACGCGATGATGTGTTACGGAACGAGTAAAGAGACTTGCCGGTAACGAGATTGAACAAGGTATCTGCATACCGACGATCGAATCTCGGGCAAGTACAATACCGCTAGACAAAGGGAATTGTATACGGGATTGATTGAGTCCTTGACATCGTGGTTCATCCGATGAGATCATCATGGAACATGTGGGAGCCAACATGGGTATCCAGATCCCGCTGTTGGTTATTAGCCGGAGAACGTCTAGGTCATGTCTGCATGATTCCCGAACCCGTAGGGTCTACACACTTAAGGTTCGATAACGCGAGGGTTATAAAGGAAGTTTGTATGTGGTTACCGAATGTTGTTCGGAGTCCCGGATGAGATCTCGGACGTCACGAGGAGTTCCGGAATGGTCCGGAGGTAAAGATATATATATATGGGAAGTCCTATTTTGGCCACCGGAAAATGTTCGGGATTTTTCGATATTGTACCGGGAAGGTTCTAGAAGGTTCCGGAGTGGGGCCCACCTGCATGGGGGGACCCACATGAACGTGGGTAGTGGGGGCAAGGCCCCACACCCCTGGTCAAGGCGCACCAAGATCCCCCTTAGAAGGAATAAGATCATATCCCAAGGGATAAGATCAAGATCCCTAAAAGGGGATAACAATCGGGGAAAGGAAAGGATGGGATTTCTTTCCTCCCAGCTTTGCTAACGCCCCAATGGACTTGGAGGGCAAGAAATAATCCCTCCACCCATATATATAGTGGGAGGCGCATGGGAGCTGCACCTTGCCCCTGGCGCAGCCCTCCCCTCTCCCAAGTCCTCCTCCTCTCCCGCGGTGCTTGGCGAAGCCTGCAGATTGCCATGCTCCTCCATCACCACCACACCATCGTGCTGCTGCTGGATGGAGTCTTCCCAACCTCTCCTCTCTCCTTGCTGGATCAAGGCATGGGAGACGCCACCGGCTGTACGTGTGTTGAACGCGGAGGGGCCGTCTGCTCGCACTAGGATCTCCGTGAGTTGGATCACGACAGTACGACTCCTTCAACCCCATTCTCTTGAACGCTTCCGCTTAGCGATCTACAAGGGTATGTAGATGCACTCTCCTTCCCTCGCTGCTAGTTTCTCCATAGATAGATCTTGGTGACACGTAGGAAAATTTTGAATTTCTGCTACGTTCCCCAACGGTGGCATCATGAGCTAGGTCTATTGCGTAGATTCTTTGCACGAGTAGAACACAGAGTAGTTGTGGGCGTTGATTTTGTTCAATATTCTTACCGTTACTAGTCCAATCTTGATTCGGCGGCATTGTGGGATGAAGCGGCCCGGACCGACCTTACACGTACACTTACGTGAGACAGGTTCCACCGACTAACATGCACTTGGTGCATAAGGTGGCTAGCGGGTGCCAGTCTCTCCCACTTTATCGAATCGGATTAGATGAAAAGGGTCCTTATGAATGGTAAATATCAATTGACATATCACGTTGTGGCTTTTGCGTAGGTAAGAAATGTTCTTGCTAGAAACCCATAGCAGCCACGTAAAACATGCAAAGAACAATTAGAGGACGTCTAACTTGTTTTTGCAGGGTATGCTATGTGATGTGATATGGCCAAAAAGGAATGTGATGAATGATATGTGATGTATGAGATTGATCATGTTCTTGTAATAGGAATCACGACTTGCATGTCGATGAGTATGACAACCGGCAGGAGCCATAAGAGTTGTCTTTATTTATTGTATGACCTGCGTGTCATTGAACAACGCCATGTAATTACTTTACTTTATTGCTAACCGTTAGCCATAGTAGTAGAAGTAATAGTTGGCGAGACAACTTCATGAAGACACGATGATGGAGATCATGATGATGGAGATCATGGTGTCATGCCGGTGACGATGATGATCATGGAGCCTCAAGATGGAGATCAAAGGAGCAAAATGATATTGGCCATATCATGTCACTATTTGATTGCATGTGATGTTTATCATGTTTATGCATCTTATTTGCTTAGAACGACGGTAGTAAATAAGATGATCCTCATTAAAATTTCAAGAAAGTGTTCCGCCTAATCGTGCATCGCTATAAAGTTCGTCGTTTCAGAAAGCACCACGTGATGATCGGGTGTGATAGATTCTTACGCTCACATACAATGGGTGTAAGCCAGATTTACACACGCCAAACACTTAGGTTGACTTGACGAGCCTAGCATGTATAGACATGGCCTCGAACACAAGAGACCGAAGGTCGAGCATGAGTCGATGGTAGATACGATCAACATGAAGATGTTCACCGATGATGACTAGTCCGTCTCACGTGATGATCGGACACGCCTAGTTGACTCGGAACATGTAATCACTTAGATGACTAGAGGGATGTCTATCTCGAGTGGGAGTTCATAAGATGAACTTAATTATCCTGAACATAGTCAAAAACCCTTTGCAAATTATGTCAAAGCTCGCGCTTTAGTTCTACTGTTTTAGATATGTTCCTAGAGAAAATATAGTTGAAAGTTGACGAGTAGCAATTATGCGGACAGTAGAAGGCTTATGTCCTTAATGCACCACTCGGTGTTGAACCTCGAACGTAAATCGTGGATGTTGCGAACATCGACATACACGCCTTGATAACTACATGATAGTTCAGTTAAACGGTTTAGAGTTGAGGCACCAAAGACGATTTCGAAACATCGCGGAACATATGAGATGTTTCGAGGGCTGAAATTGGGATTTCAAGCTCGTGCCCGCGTCAAGAGGTATAAGACCTCCGACGATTTTCTTAGCCTGCAAACTAAGGGAGAAAAGCTCAATCGTTGAGCTTGTGCTCAGATTGTCTGAGTGCAGCGATCACTTGAATCGAGTGGGAGTTGATCTTCCTGATGAGATAGTGATGTTTCTCCAAAGTCATTGCCACCAAGCTGCTAGAAGCTTCGTGATGAACTATAACATATTAGGGACAGATATGATGATCCTTGAGCTATTCGCAATGTTCGACACCGCGAATGTAGAAATCAAGAAGGAGCATCAATTATTGATGGTTAGTGAAACCACTAGTTTCAAGAAGGGCAAGGGCAAGAAGGGTACTTCATGAAACGGCAAATCAGTTTCTGCCCGTTGAAGAAACCTGTGGTTGAACCCAAAGCCAAGACTAAGTGCTTCGTAATGAGAGGAACGGACATCAAGCAGGATTACCCTAGATACTTGGTAGATGAGAAGGCTGGCAAGGTCGATAGAAGTATATTGATATACATTATGTTAATGTGTACTTTACTAGTACTCCTAGCAGCACTGTGGTATTAGATACCGGTTCGGTTGCTAAGTGTTAGTAACTCAAATAAAAGCTACGGAACAAACGGAGACTAGCTAAAGGTGAGTCGACGATATGTGTTGAAGTGTTTCCAAAGGTTGATGTGATCAAGCATCGCTTGCTCCCTCTACCATCGAGATTTGTGTTAAACCTAAATAATTGTTATTTGGTGTTTATGCTGAGCATAGACATGATTGGATTATGTCTATCGCAATACGGTTATTCATTTAAGGAGAATAATGGTTACTCTATTTATTTGAATAAAACCTACAATAGTCTTGCACCTAAAAGAATGGTTTATTGAATCTCGATCGTAGTGATACACATTTTCATGCCAAAAGATATAAGATAGTAATGATAGTACCACTTACTTGTGGCAACTGCCATGTAAGTCATATTGGTGTAAAACGCATGAAGAAGCTCCATGTTGATGGATCTTTGGACTCACTGCTTTTTGAAAAGTTTGAGACATGCTAACCATTTCTATTGGTGTATACGCATGAAGAAACTCCATGCAGATGGATCGCTTGGACTCACTTGATTTTGAATCACTTGAGATATGCAAATCATACCACATGGGCAAGATGACTGAAAATCCTCGTTTTCAAGAAGATGGAACAAGATAGCAACTTGTTGGAAGTAACACATTTTGATGTGTGCAGTCCAATGAGTGCCGAGGCATGCAAATGAATATCGTTATGTTCTTACTTCACGATGATTCGAGTAGATGTTGAGTATATTTACTTGATGAAACACAAATCTGAATTATTGAATGGTTCAAGTAATTACAGAGTGAAGTTAAAGATCATCGTGACAAGAGGATAAAATGTCTATGATATGATCACAGAGATGAGTATCTGAGTTACGAGCTTTGGCACGCAATTAAGACATTGTGGAAATTGTTTCACAATAAATACCGCCTGTAACACCATAGTGTGATGGTGTGTCCAAACATCATAGTTGCACCATATTGAATATGGTGCGTACCATGATGTCTCTTATCGAATTACCACTATCGTTCATGGGTTAGGCATTAGAGACAACCACACTCACTTTAATAGGGCACCACATAATTCCGTTGAGACGACACCGTTTGAACTATGGTTTGGAGAAACCTAAGTTGTCGTTTCTTAAGTTTGGGGCTATGATGCTTATGTGAAAAAGTTTCAGGTTGATAAGCTCGAACCCAAAGCGGATAAAATGCATCTTCATAGGACACCCAAAACAGTTGGTTATTCCTCCTAATTCAGATCCGAAAGCAATAGGGATTGTTTCTTGAATCGGGTCCTTTCTCGAGGAAAAGTTTCTCTCGAAAGAATTGAGTGGGAGGATGGTGGAGACTTGATGAGGTTGTTGAACCATCACTTCAACTAGTGTGTAGCAGGGCACAGGAAGTTGTTCCTGTGGCACCTACACCAATTGAAGTAGAAGCTTATGATAGTGATCATGTAACTTCGGATCAAGTCACTACCGAACCTCGTAGGGTGACAAGGATGTGTACTACTTCAAATGGTACAGTAATCATGTCTTGAAGGTCATGTTGCTAGACAACAATGAACCTACGAGCTATGGAGAGGCGATGGTGGGCCCGGATTCCGTCGAATGGCTCGAGGCCATAACATCCGAGAGAGGATCCATGACTTTGGAAGAAATACTTGATGGTCGTAACGACGTTGGGTAAAGATGGGTTTTAAAAGGAAGACAGATAATGATGGTAAGTATCACCATTAAGAAAGCTCGACTTGTCGTTAAAGATATTTTCCGACAAGTTCAAGGAGTTGACTACGGTGAGGCTTTCTCACTCGTAGCGATGCTAAGAGTCTGTTGGAATTGGATTAGCAGTTACTACATTATTTATGAAATCTTGCATATAGGATGTCAAAACATTGTTTCCTTGACAGTTTTCTTGAGGAAAGGTTGTATGTGATATTACCAGAAGGTTTTTGACAATCCTGAAAGACGCTAACAAGTACGCAAAGCTCCAGCTATCCTTCTAAGGACTGGAGTAAGCATCTCGGAGTTGGAATGTATGCTTTGATGAGATGATCAAAGATTTTGGGTCTATACAAAGTTTATGAGAAACTTGTATTTCCAAAGAAGTGAGTGGGAGCACTATAGAATTTCTGATGAGTATATGTTGTAGACATATTGTTGATCAGAAATGATGTAGAATTTCTAGAAAGCATATAGGGTTGTCTGAAAAGTGTTTTTCAATGGAAAACCTGGATTAAGCTACTAGAACATTGAGCATCAAGATCTATGAGGATAGATCAAAAAACGCTAAATGGTACTTTCAAATGAGCAAATACCTTGACATAATCTTGAAGGTGTTCAAGATGGATCAGTCAAAGAAGGAGTTATTGCCTGAGTTGTAAGGTATGAAGTTAAGAGTTAAAGCTCGACCACGGTAGAAGAGAGAGAAAGGACGAAGGTCGTCCCCTATGCTTCGACGTAGGCTCTATAGTATGCTATGCTGTGTACCGCACCGAAGTGTGCCGCCATGAGTCACTAGGGTACAAGAATGATCCAGGAATGGATCATTGGACAGCGTCAAAATTATCCTTAGAGGAATAAGGATATGTTTCTCAGTTATGGAGGTGATAAAGAGTTCGACGTAAAGAGTTGCGTCGATGCAAGCTTAACACCTATCCGGATAGCTCTGAGTAGAGATACCGGATACGTATAATGGACCAACAATTTGGAATAGCTCCAAGTGGAATGTGGTAGCAGCATCTACGATATGACATAAAGTTTTGCGAAATACACAGGGATCTGAATATTGCAGACCCATTGGCTACAACCTCTCACAAGCATAACATGATCAAACCCAGAACTCATTGAGTGCTAATCACATAGTGATGTGAACTAGATTATTGATTCTAGTAAACTCTTTGGATGTTGGTCACATGGCGATGTGACCTGTGAGTGTTAATCACATGGCGATGTGATCTAGTGCAAGTGGGAGACTGTTGGAAATATGCCCTAGAGGCAATAATAAATTAGTTATTATTATATTTCCTTGTTCATGATAATCGTTTATTATCCATGCTATAATTGTATTGATAGGAAACTCAGATACATGTGTGGATACATAGACAACACCATGTCCCTAGTAAGCCTCTAGTTGACTAGCTCGTTGATCAACAGATGGTTACGGTTTCCTGACCATGGACATTGGATGTCGTTGATAATGGGATCACATCATTAGGATAATGATGTGATGGACAAGACCCAATCCTAAGCCTAGCACAGAGATTGTGTAGTTCAGATGCTAAAGCTTTTCTAATGTCAAGTATCTTTTCCTTAGACCATGAGATTGTGCAACTCCGGATACCGTAGGAATGCTTTGGTGTACCAAACGCCACAACGAATCGGGTGGCTATAAAGGTGCACTACAGGTATCTCCGAAAGTGTCATTGGGTTGGCACGAATCGAGATGGATTTGTCACTCCGTGTGACGGAGAGGTATCTCTGGGCCCACTCGGTAGGACATCATCATAATGTGCACAATGTGATCAAGGGGTTGATCACGGGATGATGTGTTACGGAACGAGTAAATAGACTTACCGGTAACGAGATTGAACAAGGTATCTGCATACCGACGATCGAATCTCGGGCAAGTACAATACCGCTAGACAAAGGGAATTGTATATGGGATTGATTGAGTCCTTAACATCGTGGTTCATCCGATGAGATCATCATGGAACATGTGGGAGCCAACATGGGTATCCAGATCCCGCTGTTGGTTATTGGCCGGAGAACGTCTAGGTCATGTCTGCATGATTCCCGAACCCGTAGGGTCTACACACTTAAGGTTCGATGACGCTAGGGTTATAAAGGAAATTTGTATGTGGTTACCGAATGTTGTTCAGAGTCCCGGATGAGATCCCGGATGTCATGAGGAGTTCCGGAATGGTCCGGAGGTAAAGATTTATATATGGGAAGTCCTATTTTGGCCACCGGAAAATGTTCGGGATTTTTCGGTATTGTACCGGGAAGGTTCTAGAAGGTTCCGGAGTGGGGCCCACCTGCATGGGGGGACCCACATGAACGTGGGTAGTGGGGGCAAGGCCCCACACCCTTGGTCAAGGCGCACCAAGATCCCCCCTTAGAAGGAATAAGATCATATCCCGAAGGGATAAGATCAAGATCCCTAAAACGGGGGATAACAATCGGTGGGGAAAGGAAAGGATGGGATTTCTTTCCTCCCACCTTTGCCAACGCCCCAATGGACTTGGAGGGCAAGAAATAATCCCCGCCCACCCCTATATATAGTGGGGAGGCGCATGGGAGCTGCACCCTTGCCCCTGGCGCAGCCCTCCCCCTCTCCCAAGTCCTCCTCCTCTCCCGCGGTGCTTGGCGAAGCCCTGCATGATTGCCATGCTCCTCCATCACCACCACACCGTCGGCTGCTGCTGGATGGAGTCTTCCCAACCTCTCCTCTCTCTCCTTGCTGGATCAGGCATGGGAGACGCCACCGGCTGTACGTGTGTTGAACGCGGAGGTGCCGTCTGCTCGGCACTAGGATCTCCGGTGATTTGGATCATGACGAGTACGACTCCTTCAACCCCGTTCTCTTGAACGCCTCCGCTTAGCGATCTACAAGGGTATATAGATGCACTCTCCTTCCCCTCGTTGCTAGTTTCTCCATAGATAGATCTTGGTGACACGTAGGAAAATTTTGAATTTCTGCTACATTCCCCAACACTTGGAGTGCACGTCAGGAGAGAAACGAGGGAGCCACGAGGTAGGGGGGCGCGCCCACCCCCCTAGGGCATGCCCTCCACCCTCGTGGGCCCCTCGTGGCTCCCCTGACGTACTTCTTTCACCTATATATACCCATATACCCTAAAAACTTCGGGGAACAGAATAGATCGGGAGTTCCGCCGCAAGCCTCTCAGAGACACCAAAACCAATCGGGACCCTATTAGGCACCTGGGGGGGGGGAACCTCACCGTGGCCATCTTCATCATCCAGCGCCTCCAAGACGAGGAGGGAGTAGTTCACCCTCGGGCTGAGGGTATGTACCAGTAGCTATGTGTTTGATCTCTCTCGTGTTCTTGATTTGGCACGATCTTGATGTATCGCGAGCTTTGCTATTATAGTTGGATCTTATGTTGCTTCTCCCCCTCTACTCTCTTGTAATGGATTGAGTTTTCCCTTTGAAGTAATCTTATCGGATTGAGTCTTTAATGACTTGAGAACACTTGATGTATGTCTTGTCGTGCGTATCTGTGGTGACAATGGGATATCATGTGATTCATTTGATGTATGTTTTGGTGATCAACTTGCGGGTTCCGCCCATGAACCTATGCATAGGGGTTGGCAATGTTTTCGTCTTGATTCTCCGGTAGAAACCTTGGGGCACTCTTTGAGGTTCTATGTGTTGGTTGAATAGATGAATCTGAGATTGTGAGACGCATATCATATAATCATACCCACGGATAATTGAGGTGACGTTAGAGTATCTAGGTGACATTAGGGTTTTGGTTGATGTGTTATTTTACTACGAACTCTAGGGCTGTTTGTGACACTTATAGGAATAGCCCAATGGATTGATCGGAAAGAATAACTTTGAGGTGGTTTCGTACCCTACCATAATCTCTTCATTTGTTCTCCTCTATTAGTGACTTTGGAGTGACTCTTTTTTGCATGTTGAGGGATAGTTATATGATCCAATTATGTTATTATTGTTGAGAGAACTTGCACTAGTGAAAGTATGAACCCTAGGCCGTGTTTCCTATCATTGCAATACCGTTTGTGCTCACTTTTATCATTAGTTACCTTGTTGGTTTTATATTTTCAGATTACAAAAACCTATATCTACCATCCATATTGCACTTGTATCACCATCTCTTCGCCAAACTAGTGCACCTATACAATTTACCATTGTATTAGGTGTGTTGGGGACACAAGAGACTCTTTGTTATTTGGTTGCAGGGTTGCTTGAGAGAGACCATCTTCATCCTACGCCTCCCACGGATTGATAAACCTTAGGTCATCCACTTGAGGGAAATTTGCTACTGTCCTACAAACCTCTGCACTTGGAGGCCCAACAACGTCTACAAGAAGAAGGTTGTCTAGTAGACATCAACATGCGCTTCGTCAGATAGCATTGTCTGCTCTGAAGACCTTGTTTCCACTCCATATTTTTCCATGACCGTGCTGAATGGCTGATGCACGGGAAGATTAATTGAATGTACTAAAATTGTTGACAAATTTAACACGTAATAAAAATATGATGTCATGATATAATTCACATATAAGATGACTGGCTAACCAGGGTGGCATTGCAAAATTCACATATATGATGCCTGGCTAAACAAGATGGCATTGCATGATTCACATATATATGATAAAGAAACTAAACAGATGGCATTGACACAAAGCATGTCTAAACTAAGCAGATGACATGTTTGATGTATACAGTAAGCAATGCAAGGCACCAGATGCATGATATTACCAACATCAGCATGCCAAGTTAGAGCGAAGACCTCATGGGGTAATAGGAGTGGTCTTCTGCTTCTGAATCCCCCTCAGAACATTTATCTTCCTCTTGATTACGATCTGAAATGGGTGGAGGGGGGCTGCCTTTGCGCCCACCATGGAGCGACGTCTGCATGAAATTTTATTGCCACGCAAGGCTCGTATCTTCTGCTCCACATGTTCAATTCCATTGTGTACAATAACTGATATGCATAGGAATAAAACATAGTGAGATTATGTAAGGAGTGCATGCACAAATCCAGAGTGAAGGTAGCAAACTGTGGATGGACCCAAAACCAATGATAGCAGGCAGATAATAGCTTTAGTTAAAAAATACAGATAATGGCTCCTTTAATGTTTGTTTGCACCCAACATGAAACTCATAGTAGACACCCGAGATTAACTAGATAGTAGACAGATAGTACTGATTGCTGCCCCAATATGTACCCCACAACCATTTAAAAACTCAAGTTTCAGCATAAGTTTGGACCTGAGTCGGAGTCTAATAGGTGAACACGACGATAAAGTAGCATGTCATCATATTAAGCGATGCATAATGTAAGCAGACACAGAAAAGTTTGACCTCTCTTGCGGACCCGTGTAGTCCTCAAGGTCATCTGCTCAGTTGATGATGGTAATGCAGTTGTCGTGGCTGCCGGGGAAGAAGATCTGAGGCGGTGAAAGACAGTCTGGAGAGCGGATCCCTGTTGTGGTGAACCCTTCCGTCGTTAGAGCAGCTGAGCTGGGGTGGAACACAGCATCGCAGGAGCAGGACAAACAACACAAGGTTTTCTTTGACACATATCCGTAACAGAAGTAATTGTGTAAGGGCTTGTTTGAATTTGAGGATTCTAACAATGTAGGGATAGGAAATAGACAGGAATAGGATAGGAATGCACGTGCAAAATAGAGAATTTAAAAACACGAGATGTCTACAAATCTGGGTGTTTGGTTCACAAGAATTGGAAGATCACAGGATGCAAAGAAGCATGGTGAGATTAAGTCAAACCACAAGAAGTGTACAACCTCTTTGGCGAAGCAATGTCGAAAGGAACGCACTAGAGATGAGGCTACACGTCAGTCGACTCACTTTATTATCTCTGGTCAGTCGATTTTGCAGCCGTTAGATACGAAATCAAGGGCCTGCAGTTCATCTTCAACCTCCACCCCTCGAGCCCGCCACCAGCGGCCAAACAGCTGCCCTCCCCGCCCCAGCGTGCGGCGGTCGCCGCCCGCCGCCCAAAACACTCCCAGCCGACGGTCTGTCGCCGCCCGGCCATCCTCTAGCCCCCTCCCAGCGTGTCGAGCTTTTCTCCGTGATCCCCACGCCACCGCCCCACCCTGAACCCTAAGATAGATAGTGGGGTACCTCTCCGGCAAGCCCCCCTCCCCGCTGTGGCTAGTTCTTCCTTAAATCCGGCGAGTCCCCTACCCCCTGAAAATCGACTGACCCAAAAGTCGATTCAGTCGACTGAAGTGTAGCTAAATCGGAGCAGCATCGCAAGCAAGAGCAAGAGCGAGAGCAGCAGCAAGAGCAAGAGCAAGAGCAGACCAGAGGCAGGGGACCGAGAGCAAGAGCACAGCAGCAGCACGAGCGAGAGCTAAAGCAGCAACAGCTCCTACTGATGTGGACGTCGCCGCTGAGGGAGCGACGCCGTGGAGGAAGTGGCTGGCGACGCCACCGTGGATGGAGCCGCGCCATGTCGGCTCGGGACCGAGCGCCGGCAGCACCGTGAGATCGAATCAAGAAGAAAATGTGGCGATTAGTGTACAACCTCTTTGGTGGCGCCGATTAGGCCGCAGCTTCATCCGAGGAAACGGTGATGATGATGCTCTTCCGGTGGTGCAGGTGAAGACAGCGGTGTGGGAATGGAGGTGGCACGAAAGACGAGGGGAACGTCGGGGAAGCTCCTTGGAGGTGGAGGACGGGGTGGCTGAACCGGCGGGACAACCAGATCGACGATGGAACCTCAACTGGTACGGTGGATGAGGGACGTTTAGGAGTTGTTGTGGACGACGTCGTCGGGGAAGAGGCTCCAGCTGGATGGCGGGCAGAGGAGGGTGTGGGGCTTCGCGGGTTTTCCCGGCCACAGTGTACGAATGGGTGGGCGGATGGGATGGGAGTGGGGAACCATGGCTTAGGGATGCGCTTGTCCGAAATGTGGGGTAAGTTACGAAAGTACCCCCGTCGATTTGAGGCGGTTCTTTCGGTTCAGGGGTATCATGGGCATTTCGCGTGTCGGGATTTCACAGGAGGTGGGAGTTTTCGCGCGCGTTGTAATTTTGGAATAGCAAGGCGCGGGTTGAGATGGAGGGAGTTGTCGGAGCACAACGAGACAAAGATTTATCTTAAATATTTTGGGCTAACAAGGCGCGGGTTGAAATTTCCGGACAAGCCTAACGTGTACTGTACCAAATCAATTCGCACTACAAATGTCATTCAGAACTATCAATTCATGTTATGTTCAATTAAAATATTTCGCTACGTGTATAATCAATGCAACCTAGTACTCAAATGAACATTTTAGTGCATTCCAAACGTATATACTACCGCTTCAATATGAACTAAATTTAAATTCGTTTCTCTATTTGAATAAGATCTACAATAATGATTGTTGTGAAGTCAAAGCATTTGAATTCGTTTCTCTGTTTTAATAAGATCTACAATCGTCATTATTGACAAGTTAAACCATCGTTTGTGTATTATCTTCACAGCACACCACATGATTAGTCTCGAGTTACATATGAACTATGTGTACTATATGAACTCAAACTCGATTTTTTGAATCCACTCTATGTTGATTTCAAATCATAGTACATTTTAAGCTGTAGCTAGATCTTCACAAACTAAACCATGTCTCATATGTATAATGTGTTTATCACATTATGTATGGTGCCCCGCCCCCTATGCCTACAAGTATTTAGATGTGAGTTGCAAACACCACACATTACCACAAATTCAAATAAAATGTGAGAATGTTCGATACATAGTATTGTTTAGATTGTTTGATATTTAGTTGTAAGCTGCAAACGCCACACATTATCACAAATTCAAATAAAATGTGAGATTGTTCGATGTATAGTATGGTTTAGATTGTTCGACATTTAGTTGTGAGTTGCAAACGCCATGCATTATCACATTATGGTATAACATGTGCAATACCACAACACGCGTATCACCGCTATATTCATGCATGCATATGTTTAAAACACTATGATCTCCTATTCAAATATATGAATCCACTTTCATATCAAATTATGATCTTTGTTAGTCTCTTACACCCACACAATCCTCTAACCTTTGTAGCTACCACTAACTTTTTCTCGTGCATGCACACGCCCTCCTCGCCCTCCCCCTCCCTCAGCATTCTATCCATCGCGCACATTCATTTTTTTCTTTAGGTCGTTCTCCCACAGTCTCCACAACTCCTTTCCGACACACACCGATCGATAAAACTCTCCAACGATGCCTGCCTACAACATACACACGCACCTTCAATCTCCTCCTTTATGTGTCCTTGCCTCGTGTCTCTCATACGGTCCCACACATGTGTAAACTCTCGCCCCTCTTTTCATCGATCTCACAACCGCACACTCCTCCCCCTATCTAGGTAGTAGCTGGGCCTCTCGCACCACCTCCTAGCTCCATTCTCTCTGTCTATCCGTCTCGCCGGGCCTTATTTGCCTCTAACAAATGGATGTACACCGACCGATCTCCCGCTATACATATAGCTAGCTAGGTCCTTATAACTCGCTTTTTTCCCAATGCGCTGATCGATCTACCTCATTAGTTATGTCTCTCCTTCCTCCGACAAACAACAATTGATCTACCGATCTAGTTAGGTTTGCTTACCAAACACATGGTTCCCCTTCATCATCCATGGATGTGTCCCGACAGATCTATCACGCACAGGCACACACATAAACACATCCCCACTCTTATTGATAATATTGCAGTTCCACCCTCAGTTTGTCTAGTAGGCCTCTCCCACCATCTTCGAGAAGCAACTCCATCACCAATCCAGCACTCTACCCTCTCCCTCCCTCTCTCTCTCCTCTCTCTCTCTCTGTCCCATCCTATTTCCCGTCCTTCAGTTATGTATGGATGTCGACCGATCTCCCTCAAGACATAGCTGGGTCTCTCCTTCTCAACACATATGCGAGCCATTCTACTTCTATAGTTAGGCCTCTGCCTACCCCTCCCCCCACCCCCTCGCACACACACACACCGATACATCAAGCGCTCTAGTCATGTCTCCCTTCCACACACAAACTTGACCTGTGCCCTTTGACGTTCAGGTAGCTAGGTCAGTCGCCCTATATCTTTGACTTGCACACACACACAATTTCGATGGCTCTCTTCATCGATCTCGCACCCACCCACTTGATCCTCTCTTCGACTCTATCGATATCTATGACCCCTCCCTCTCTTCTCGTGGATCGCCCGACCCTCTATATATGATATGGACAGGCCTCCATTTCACACACATTGCATGCAAAATTTTGTTTGAGATGTCATCGACACATATTCCCACAAATACATTCACGAAATCAACCTCCCCCCCCAAAATAGAAACACTCATGAATGCACAAGCCATTTGTCTAGGTTTGTATCTCTCACACACATCCACGTAGGTGGGCGACGTGCACGAAGAGAAGAGGTGCACGCACGGTGCACGTACTCCCGTCTCTTTCCCGACCACACCCGCGCGGGTACACGGAGGAGTTCATTTCTGTACGAAAAGGCAGCCCACGTGGTAATTTGACCGTGTACTGGTTGTCCACTTGGTGGAGGGAGGATCGTCTACCACGGATGAACAAACAAATTGCAACCTGACGCGTTATGTTAAAAAAGAGGCAAACCATGTGGGGCCTACCTTAGAGGAAAGGCTCTATACACTAGAGTACTTTTGACGTGTCCCGTCAACTCGCAGAACAAGGAGAAGCTTGCTTAGTATGCCGTCACCCCCGCCCACGGGTGTGGTGGCTCGCAGGATGAGGTGAAGCTTGCTTACTACGCCTTACGCCCGCTCCCTCGCCCACGCGCGCGGTGGCTCGCAGGACGAGGAGAAATTTTTACTAGTACTCCCTCCGTTTACTCCTCGTCCCTACCTTGGTTAGAAAGATTATCATATTGTTTGGAATATATGTCCTTTAGTAGATTTCAATATGAACTACTAGTACATACTCCAAACACTGATGTATATAGACGTATTTTAGAGTGCAGATTCACTCATTTTGCTCCGTATGTAGTCCATATTGAAACGGACGTAATAGTATGCACTCTCCCTCGCCCCTCGACCCTCGCCACATGGTGGACGTGCAGCAACTCATTCGTTATCATATAGCCAGAACGATATATACTGCAGTACCATTATTGCTCGACTTCCCGAAGAGGCGGAGAGCCAATCGCAAGGATAATAGTTTGGAGATGCCAAGCGCAAGGTTTATAGGAGAACGAGTAGTAGGTGCCGCGTCATTTATAAATAAAGTTTTTTTTCTTCAGTGGCACGTACGCAATATAAATAGGTTCATATGGAGAGAAAAGGAAACCGCTCCACTATATACATAGGCAGGACGAGCCTACACGGTTTCTTGCTGGAGTTGCTCTCTTCAGTTTTCACACCCTCTCACACAAAACCAGTGTGGCCACATCTCTAACATCCCGGTGGATCACGTTCGCCAGGAGAAGGGTGGATGCTTAGTGTAGATGCGTTCGTCGTCGCCGACGGCGAAAACCCACTGTCGGCACGTCCCGATCAGGGGTACTTGCCATTCTCTCTCACAAAGCCGGTGAGGTTGCCTTCGTCCATTGCTCACTGCCGCGACGTGGGTAGTTGCCTCCTCCCGCCGCCCTCCTCTAGGTTGAGCTACGTCCCGACATCCCTCAGGTACAACTCCCTTTACATCCGGCTTGCACCACTGCTCCAGCTGCCCACATCACTCCATGTGGATATTTCTCTACTTATTTGCCCCACACATACCTCTACTAGCTTCTACGTACTGTATTTGTGATGAGTTTATGTCTCATCGACTAGTCCCAGTAATCTTATTCTAATCAAGCTTCTTCAATTTCTTTGCCACAGGGATGCTCATCTCGATTTTGGTGATACTGCACAAAATGATCCGATGGTCAAAGGGTTGCAAACTTCATTTCTTAGGAAGCGCCGACGTTGCCAGCAAATTAAAGCCTGGTTTGGGTTTACGGTTCAAGGGCTAGGGACTGCATGGATCATTTTTTTCTTTAGCTGTCTCTCTTTCAATGGCTAGGGACTGCATGAGTAGTAGTAGTACTGTACGCCTTACGCCTGCTCCCTCGCCCACGCACGCGGTGGCTCGCAGGACGAGGAGAAAATTTTACTACTCCCTCCATTTAGTCCTCGTCCCTACTACCTTGGTTAGAGAGATTATCATATTGTTTGGAATATATATGTCCTTTAGTAGATTTCAATATGAACTACTAGTACGTACTCCAAACACTGATGTATATAGACATATTTTAGAGTGTAGATTCACTCATTTTGCTCTGTATGTAGCATAAAGTTGAGACACTTATTTTGGAACGGAGGGAGTACATATTTGCTATGATCTGTCAATCATTGAGATGCAATAGCATGCATGTTAGTCTCCTTTGTATTTGATGAAATGTTGCAACGGGCAACCTTGGACGCAAGATACATGTAACGGAAGCTGGAAGCTTCATAGCATTATACTATCTCGCTGATAAATTATAGTACATACTATACAAGTACTTCCTCCGTTCCTAAATATAAGTGTTTGTAGAGATTTCACCATGAACCACATACGGATGTATATAGATGCATTTTAAGTGTAGATTCATTCATTTTGTTCCGTATGTAGTCCACCTAGTGGAATATCTACAAAGACTTATATTTAGGAACAGAGGGAGTACTATGTAAAGAGTTAGGTGTCGCACGGTGTCCAGAAAATATGGTGATAGTGTGAGGTGGGCCATGTAATCACTGAGCCTGCGTGTTTTCACTGCTCTTGCACTCCTCCGCCGTAAGAATGGAGAAAATTGTAATCTAGTAGTACCTCCTTTCGCCGAAAGCGTGGGACATCCAGCAGTCCTACCACCTTAGTAATAATAACCAATGAGTCGCCAAATCACATAGACCCAGCAGTAAGTTGGACGGACGAAGCAAGCATCACTCTTCAATCCGCTTCTCCCTTCAACGCAGGCGCCAGTGAGAGGTCGCGTCCGCTCTGCCCGGGCATGAATGCGGCACCGATTCTTTGGAGCGGCGCTGACCGTTTCGGGCGAGAAGCGCGCGCGGGCGATGGAGGGGCTTTGGGTGGGCCAGGCTGGTCAGGAGCGGGCGTGGCAGCTGTCCGCCTGTCCCTACCGGACGCCCGGAAACGAGAGGATGCACCGAATCTCGCGGCTAAAATCGTACACAACACACCGTCTCTCTATAGGAGTAGGTTGATTTGTCGCTCTCTCTAACACACACATGCTGTTAAACACACACACGCACACGCACACGCACACGCACACACAGGTTCATAGAATAGGAAAATCGTATGAAAAGCGTTGCCAAGTGAAGTGAGATACAAATGGAGTACGTACAAGAAGAGAAGAGGTGACAAATATTCCATCAAACCTAGACTGAGGAGTAGTACTCCCTCCGTCTAGGTGTTAAGTCATCCTACGAAAATCAGATATTCCCAAAATGTTTAGGCGTCGTCCATTAACTTCGCATCTCAATCCCCTCCTGGCCTCGTTGCTAGCGAGCGTTGTTACTTAGGGAGCGTTTCGATCCTTAGCAAGAACAGCTTATAGCATAGCCGGGCAAGTTTAGGCGTTTGGAACTGTTAAAATATGTTAGCTTTTGTGGGCCAGCTAGCTTGGGTGGGATAGAAAAACCTTGCTAGCTCAGGAGAGCCAGATCGGCTCGCTTCCGACGGCAAACTTCGCGTAGTAGTAACATAGACTAGTAACATATGCATGTTGTACTAGTCCAAGTTACTCACCACTATGACCAGCCAAAGCAATGTAACCAAACGCTCCTTAATTACTCTGCCTTGTTATCTCCCCCGGAAACCCAATGCATGGAGCGCAACTACGCGTTGATCAGTCAAGAAATCAAAGTCGGCTTACATGCGAGTTAATACGTGGCCCTGCATGGTAGCTAAAATGGCATCTCTTAGTTGTTTGGATTAATTGTTGCGTTTAGAGACAGAACTCAGGGCTTTGATTGGAGGAATGACCGGTCAAGTTTCTCCTTCTCCTCCAATCTGCTTGCACCTTGGTCCCGCTGCACCTTCTAACATGACTTACTACACCTAGATGGAGGGAGTCGTACGAGATACGGTGGCACACTGACTTAGGTCGAATACAAGTGCCCAAAATTGTGTGCATGTTATAATAAGGATTCACTTAAAATAGTACATGAGCGAACAGAGGGATCAATTGGACAGTGTTCCCGAGCAGTAGCGAGATGTGTGAGGTAAGATACACCGCTGGCGCTTTTAATTTTTCTTATTAATTTGTTTGTTTCACCCTCTGACTGGTGGGACCCAACGTACTACGTGGAGAGAGGTAAGGTGACTAAGGCTACATTATTTCTACATCGCTGTGGATAGTCTTACCACCAAAGCCACATGACATGATTATGATTTAAATCCCAATGACTCCCACACACACACAAAAAAACACGGCATGCTTGTCACACGAATGCAGGAATGTATAAAATGTTATTTTCCTCTCGTTGAACATAACGGGAGGGTTGTGTAGCTGGTTAGCCTGTTCGCTCATCAAACTTGAGGTCTCGGGTTTGATAACTACATTTGAGCATAATTCGTGTTTCTAGGGTTTGCACTCTTCACACTCTCTCCAGTATATATATACATGCTAGAGACTCAGCGCTTGTAGTTGCTCTCTTCACACTCTCTCACCCTCTCCAGATCTAAACAAGACTTCGTTGGCCTCTCTCTCTCCCCCTCACTGCTGGTCTGCTTGTAGTTGCTCTCTTCACACTCTCTCACCCTCTCCAGATCTAAACAAGACTTCGTTGGCCTCTCTCTCTCCCTCCCCCTCACTACTGGTCAAATAGCCAGCAGGATCCGTCCGCCGGGAAGGGAAGGAGGCTTAACGATGTCGCCGTCGGCGAGGGAGGGAATCCAGTACCGGCGCAGCTGTTCACTTTCACCCAGCGGCGGTGCAGGAGGGCCTCCGACCCCTTCTTCTTCGCCGTCGTACATAGTGTGGGTCGAACGGCCTCCGGTCGCCCACTGAATCACACCCCAAGAACCTTAAGGTATAATTTACTTATTCCACATGCATTGCTCTAGCTGCATGTGGGCTTTTTCCGCTTCTGCACTTGAATCTAGGTGTTGGATCAAACAGGAAAGTAGTGGAGAAAGTTGTATACCATGAATCTAGGACGTGGTTCAAAGAGGAAAGGAATGGGGGAAAGTAGTGGGAAAAGTTGTATAGCATGAATCTAGGACGTGGTTCAAAAAGGAAAGGAAGGGGGAAAGTAGTGGGGAAAGTTGTATCGCATGAATCTAAGATGTGGTTCAAAGAGGACAGGAATGGGGGAAAGTAGTGGGGAAAGTTGTATAGCATAAATCTAGGACGTAGTTCACAGAGGAAAGGAAGTGGGGAAAGTACTAGTACAGACTGGCTATCCAGCACCTACGTTGGTCGAAAAGGGAAAACAATGACAAACGCAGTATGCACATCTGTAATGAACTGATCTTTTATTTTGGGGGACAAGGCTGTAGAGTTTGAGCAGGACTAGATTTGTTGCGCTCACATAGGGAAAGGTGTCTAAAGATAACAAAACTGGGACCAACACAAATATGCTCCTTGGTTGTTTGTTCTTTGTTGCAACAGACTGTGCATCACCCCAGTACATCGGTAGATGCACATGGTGCTGGTGCGTCCACTCTCCCGTGCAACTCTTTATCTATTGTTAATCTAAGGCCCTGTTTGGTTAAAAACTCCCTATTCCCTACCTGCTTGGTTCCAGGGACTAAACATGGACTAGAGGTTACTAAATGACATGCTAAAAGACCATGTTACCCCTAGTAATGAACTAATAGAGACAAGGTGCGAAGCGTGGCAGGGGCAACTGTTGGAAAAAGTCCCAAAAAGACTCTCCCTCGGGGTCTTCTTTCTTTAGTCCCAAATGCCCACTTTTAGTCCCTAAAAGTCCCTCCTGTCTGGTTTAGATGGAACTAATACGGAATTTTTTTGTCCCTCCACCAAAATATCCCTGTAAACAAGCACCCTCTAATAATGCCGCTGGAAAATTGATGCAATGCCACAATTAAAAGCAAATTACATGTTTAACAAAGTTTATTGTTAATATTAACCAATGCCACCGTTTGATAAATGCTAATGTCTTGCTTTCTTTCCCATTTAGATAAGGTAGATGCTTCTTTTTGTTGGCTTCTATGTCATCCACCGTTATTGACCACTACTTGTTTCCTTTGCACCTCTATGTAAACAGGGTTATCTACTTCACCTTGTTGCTATTGTGATCTTTTGTTGCACTGCACAAAACACTTTTGTTTTAAGAGTGTTTTGTGCAGTTCAACCAAAATGTCACACCGACAACGTTGCTTGATTGCTTGATCTTAGTGGAACTGCACAACAAGCAATCTTACTTCCTATCCGTGTTGGCAAATTTGGTTCAGAACTTCTTCTTGTGAGTTGTTTGAATTTCGTGTCATGAGAGGTCAGTACTAGCCTTCTTTCACATGATTCTGCAATGTGCTTTCATATGTTGTGCTACTTGTATGGTAATGTTGCTTGATTTTAGTGAACTGCACAAATGGAGACAAGACTTCCAGTCTGTATGTGCAATGTAATATCCCATTGACGTAAGATAAGGATATTTCACAACTGTTGGCCTATATTTTGCCACTTTCATCAGAAAATTAATGTCATTGTTTAGTGATATACTTGTGCAACCTAATTGACATGCCAAATCTTACATTAAAGGCGAAGCTTGTCTGTTATTGAACCAAGTGATGAAGGGGAAGAACAAGCGGAAGAAAAACGAAAATCAACTCCTGGTGCTATAATGAAGCACTGGAACTGTGATGACACAAGTAATGATATAGTTTTGCATCTTAATTTATTGCTATGGCTGGAACAAGCAATTGTTTTGCCACTGATTTGATGCCACTCTTAATGTAACACGTAATTATCTCTACTTGTGCAAACAGGGATCTTCTTTGAAGATACCATATATTTTAGTGGAAATGCACAAGAAGATGTTGGAAACATTAATCTAATCGAGGAGTATATAGTAAGCATGGCCACCACAGTAGATAGCAACAGGTGGTTTCGGAGAAGTGCTTCATCTCTATGCTCTACACAATAAGCCTCCTGACAAAGGTTGGTACTCGCCCACTGATTTCATCCATATGACTGAGCTTTGTCATCTCTATTGGTGTTGTCCTACTTTTTAGATATTGTCATCAAAAAGTGGTATTATCCTTGAGAAGTGCTTCATCTGTGCTGTTTTAAATATTTTCTTTCATTTTTTTCGAGAAAATAGGGATGCTAGCATTTAGTTATCCTCTTGTCTTTGCACAACAGGATCATCCTCCTCTGAAGAAGAATATGGAGTACGTGAAGTGACTAGTTCCGATTATGCCAGGATGAAGAAGCCCTGTCTATCTTCTCATCAGAAGGAGCAGTTAAAGGATGGTTACATTACCCCCCACAAGACCAAACTAACTTCAGCTCAGAAGGACTGGCAAATCTCCATTTTGTTGTTGTGATGCGTGAGTACAATGTTGTTCTAGGATTCTTTCCGGTGAGTTCCATTTTTCTAAAAGTGTGCTCTACATGGACCATGTAGGTGCCTGTTTAAACTGTCAATTCATAGTACAGTTTGCTTTATACTAATCACTTTTTTGTATTTGTGCAAACAGGGGTGCTCAGCTTGATTTCAATGTGAACTGCACAAAATATTCATGAATACATCGAATCGTTCATTTCCACCACAAGAAAGGAGGTGCCGATAAGTTCAAGGCATTGCAACATATAAGGGCAAAATCATACAAGCTGCGCGCGAATTTGGTTGATTTTGGTGGAGCTGCTCAAAAAGAACAGCCGGTTTATTTAGCACAAGGTGCCATGTCAATGTCCGAACTGATGGCAAACCCTACCCATTCCACAATCGTAGGCATTTGATATTTTGGAATGGGAAAACCTATTCAAATTTTGCTCATTGATTTTAGCAAGAAGACATGCATTTGATATTTTCGAATGGGACGCCTTTCTTTGTCGCAAAGATCGATCCATTTTTTCTTTATTCTTTAGTTGTGAAGTAAATATTGGCTCTGACATATGAATCGCTGAGATGCATAATCATCGATTGTTTTGAATATTCTCTTTGAATTGCCAAGCCTGTGTGTTTGATTGCGATGTACAGGAACGCTAAAAAGCTGCTCAAACTCTTTGTACTCCTTCTGTTCCTTTTTACTTCGCACATTTTGAAAGTGCCTACTTTTTTCTATAAGATTGGTCAAAGTAGAGATACTTTGACTGCAGACAAAACTTGTATGCAGACTAGAAAGGACCTGAGGGAGTACATGTGAAACTGCTGCAAACGAGGTGATACCCTGGGAATAATGCTAGTACGTATTGTTTTGCATGTTCATCCAATACCAGTGATACAAGAATTCGAACTAATCGAAATAAATTCATTCATACACGATCAGATTTCATATAAACATGCCGGATTTCATTACATTTCATACATTCTTCAACTAAAAAGGGGTGCGCTGGAGGTATAATTAATTAACCGAGGCTACCCACCTGTGTCCGGCTGAGCCGAACAGAAGCTTCAGTGACTTAACTGCAGGTGCGGTTGCATAACTGACATGTGGCCCAGATGCCTGTTGGGCCCACGTGTCAGTCAGCCAACTGCACCAGCAGTTAAGTAGAAGCAGCGTCCTTCTCCAACATAGCTCTCTGACTCCACGTCGCCGCCAAGAAGCTAACCAGCCGTCAGTGGTCAACCCGCCTAGCTTGTCATAGCGATTAGGGCAACTAGGAGCCCAATGATCAGGATCCCCACGACAAACACGTTTCTTCTTGTCATTCTTCTTCTTGAAGTTCGTGTGTTGCACAGCCTTGTTCTTCCCATCAAACTTTGCTTTACCATCAAACTTGTCATTGTTCTAGAACTTGTGGGGCTGGAAGTTCTTCTTCTGTACCAGATTGGCACTAGATCCTCCCTCAATTCCTTGAGCACGTGTGTCCTTTGCTCTCGCCTTTTCTTCCACATCAAGAGTGCCAATGAGATCCACGAAGGAGGAAGCTTAGTGATGATACCTCTGGCAACAAACTTGTCCGGTAGCATACAACTGAAGTGCTCAAGTTCTCTAGCAAATGACGGTATCTCATGAGCTTGCTCAACCACGGAGCGCTCTTCAATCATCCTGTAATCATAGAATTGCTCCATGATGTACAACTCAATGCCACCAGCCGGAGGGTAGCAGCGGTGGCCTTACTTGGACCCGAGCGGCGGCGACCTACCGTGTTCTACTCTTCCTCGTTTTCTCTGTGGCGCAGCCTCGTTGGCAGCGGCGCGGGGCCTCGGCGGAGCCGACAATGTCCTTTGTCTCGTTGCCGGCGGGCGGCGCTTCGACAGAGCGGGGGAAATCCTCCCCCTCATTGCCGGCAGGGTGGGGCCTCGGTGGAGCCGGCGGTGTCCTCTGCCTCGTTGTTGGCGCCACGGGGCCTCGGTGGAGCAGGGCCTCGTCGACACCAGCGGAGCGGGGACTCGTCGGAGCCGGCATTGTCCTCTGCCTCGTCCTTGGTCTCGCCAAACAGCGCCTCGCCCGCTTCATCGCCCTCTTTGTAGGCGGCCGCAGCCTCCGCCACCCGCATGCAGTACCGCCAGCGCTCGTGGCGGCCCTCGCGGGCGGAGCGGTACGAGTCGAGCAGCGCCTCCTGCTCCGCGGCGGTCTGCTCCTCCGCCTGCAGGTGCTCCTGGAGGAGATGGTGGTTGTAGGCGGCGTCAGCCTGCGCCTCCTGAAACTGCTCCTCACGCTTCTGCCTCACCATGTCCATATATTGGGCACATGCCTCGCCGATGGTCATGGTGCAATGCACCAGCGAGGATGGCGCGGAGGAGGGGGTTGGCACCGGATCGTCGACTACCATGTTCTCCATTGGGACGTCGTCGTCCTCCGGCTGCCTGCCGGCCAGCCAGCCGGCAGCAATGGCTGCCATCTCCTTGTGGTCCATCGTCCGCCCGTCCCAAAGAGCGCTGGAGCGCGAGGAAGCCATGCATGGTGGGCAGTAGTGGTGTGGACAGGAGAATAGGAACGGATGCGGATGACTGCGGCTATGGCCGGCGCAGCAGTTTATATAGCAATGGTGGGCGGCGGAGGGACGGACGTGTGGCGCCGGAGTAGCCGCCTCGGCAACCACGTATCATTAATGTGGGCGGCAGAAGGACGGACAGACGGCACTTGTGTCGTTTGAAGGCGGAGCAATCGCATGCACCGGGAAGCGGGGCGGGCGACGCTGACCGTTTTGGGCGGAAAGCGCGCGCGGGTGAGGGAGGAGGTCTGGGTGGGCCAGGGCAGTCAGACTCGTGCTTGGCAGCGGGTCGGTCCAGCAGCCGGACATGCTGGCTCGCCAGCTACCTCGCCGAGCTGAGCGACGACAATCAGACGATGGACGTAGCTTCCGACCAGGAGCCGGCGCCACTGTCCAAGCCGGTTCATGCCGTGTTCACCATAGGGCATGTTCGGCCGCACTTCGATGCCCTAATGGCGGAAGAGCTACCAGCGCAGGAGGACCTGTACTGCAAACTCCGTTTCCTCAACAAGCACCGGTGAACAAGCGAACGACAATGCCGTCGCGGACATGTGGCCCTATGATACTGGCTTCCCGAATGAGCACCGGGCGCTGTATCAGACCATCCGTAGGGCCCACGAGGCCCTCTCCGTCGTCCTTCGAGTTGTTGCGCTCGCCGTGGCGCCGCCGTCTCATGTTGTCAACATGGTCAACGAACATGAAGATGAGGAGATGACTTTACTTGGAGAGGATGACAATGGGGACCCACCAAGGCCATAGCCGCACGTACGCAAGTGCCTCCTTATTAGTATATAAAACTATAATTCTTTTGCTTCCTCCTGGTTTCCTGACATCACGGTCCCACACCATTGTCAACCTATGTAGTCAATAAACGAGAGAATTGCACAAGAGGCGGCCGACAGCTGGGACCAAGCAGCTCGAGCAGTATTTGTGTTTTTAAGGTGTGAGCACTGCAGAGTTTTTCTTGAGCGATGTTTATCCCAGATATTAATTTTTCTCCTCTGAACAACAACGAAAACATCGTTGCAGCTATTAACTGGGCGGGCTGTGGCCCGTCTAGCCTAGGCCAGATATCCAGCCCAGATATTAATTTTTTTCAAGCTGAAAATGGCTAGCCCAGCTATACTTTTTTTAGGAATACCTGCAAGGTCAAGTTGTTATTCTCCGCTCACTGGCTGCAAATCTTTCCGGGAGGGATGCATTAGGCTTAACAACAAAATGGGCTTTAAGAAATAATAAATGGGATGTAATTATAAAAACTGGGCACTAACTATAAAAAATGCACCAAACACGTAATTACTTTATAAAATATTATTTTTGGATATTGAAAATTTTAATTTCACTAATTGTTGCGAGCGCAATGTTTCGTTGGATTTTTACGTAATATAAATTTATATTGAAATTGTATTTAATCTGACTAGAAATTTCGGGATCAAAATATTTCGAATCCCATCAAAATGTGGGAAATTTTATTGAATTCTGTTTTGAATGGTTGGTTGAAATGGGTTGTACTTTTAACAAACTATAAATGGGCTGTAGTAAATTCCATTAGAATTCAAAAATTGGCTGCACATTCTTACAAATCTCAAATGGGCTATAATTTCTCTACCACACACTTGTGGCCTTACTAAGTTGACACGTCACCTCAAAAAAAAGAGTTGACGCGTATGCAAGGCTTTGTCAACTTATATTCAACACACGGTTCTAGCAGCAGTGGTCGTTGGATGTCCATCCAACGGATGTCGTGCTTCTTCTTCAATCTTGGATATTCTAGCTTCACCCGCCCAAAAAATGATTCCTCCCCCCGACATCTGGGGCACACCGTTTCGGAAGCTGACCTGTGGGCCTACTAAGTTGGCGCGTACCAAGGGCTTTGTCAACTTAGTCAATACAAACGATTCTAGCTGCAGTGACCGTAAGATGTCCATCCAACGACCGCCGTGCTTCTTCAACCTCTGGTCTTCTTGCTCCAGCCGCTCAAAGCAGCGCCGGTCGTGTCGCCTGCTCCTGCCTCCCGTGGCCGGCTGTGCTGCCACGCAGGCCTCACCGCCCCCTACTACTCCCACCGCTGGCCAGGGCATCCCTCCACTCACCCACACCCCATGTTATTCTGCGGCGACGGCAGCCTCACACCACAGCCGAACCAGTGAACCCTCGTTGAGGGAGTCCAGGATTAGGGGGTGTCCGGATTGCCGAACTATCACCGTTGGCCGGACTCCTGGACTATGAAGATACAAGATTGAAGACTTCGTCCCGTGTCCGGATGGGACTTTCCTTGGCGTGGAAGGCAAGCTTGGCGATACGGATATGTAGATCTCCTACCATTGTAACCGACTCTGTGTAACCCAAACCCTATTCGGTGCCTATATAAACCGGAGGGTTTTAGTCCATAGGACGAACAACAATCATACCATAGGCTAGCTTCTAGGGTTTAGCCTCTCTGATCTCGTGGTAGATCCACTCTTATACTACCCATATCATCAATATTAATCAAGCAGGAGTAGGGTTTTACCTCCATCGAGAGGGCCCAAACCTGGGTAAAACATCGTGTCCCTTGTCTCCTCGTTACCATCCGCCTAGATGCACATTCGGGACCCCTACCGAGATCCGCCGGTTTTGACACCGACATTGGTGCTTTCATTGAGAGTTCCTCGTGTCGTCGCTGTCGGAAGGATGCCTCATCCGCCTTTAAAGACGGCACCGTTGCTAAAGGAGCTTTGGCCACCGGCCAAACTCTACGGCTAGGCGGTTTTCTTACGACCGCCTGTTAGGTCGCGGCGCCGACGATGACTTCTCGGGTCATCGAAAGAAATCTTCACGTTAACTCGGAACTCGCCGAGCAGTTAGATCCGATGGAGCTCTCTTCCTTAAACGAGCTCTTGGATCGCATCGCCGCCCTGGGAGTCGCCACAGACTACGATCAGATTGGGCCTAAAGCCGATCTGAGAGAGATCAACTCTCCCTAGGCTACCTACCACGTTGCTGTGGTAGAGGAACAATATGGCGACTCTTCTCCTACCCTAAGGACTAGCTATGTCCGGATTCCTGACCCCTCCATGCCGGATTCCCGCGAAGGGGAGGACCCCACTCAAGCCCTGAACTTAAAGTCAAGCAGCGGGCTAGATTCATTGGACAACCTCCAAGAACCCAAGCTTCCAAGTTCGGAAACTTCTTGGCCCCTGAATCTTAGATCGGATGGGGTTCGGAATTTAATTCCACCCACCCACCCAAACATAAGCGATCTATCCCAAATCCGACAAGAGCCCGGTGAAACAACACATCATTACTGGGCCAGATTCCTCCTGGTTATGGACAGGATAAAGGATTGCCGCGAGGAGGACGCAATCTCATTCTTCTGCAATAATTGCACGGACAAGGGAATCCTAAACGCCATAAGTCATCGTGAAATTACACGCTTCACTGACTTGGCGTCCATAGTACGAAAGTACTGCGAATACGACCCTAGTCCGAAATAAAAGGGTGCATCATCACAAGGCACCTGGGTTACATACCAAAAAGCAAAAACCCCTCAAAGGGCATGGAACCGTATGGAGGGATGGCTCAATGGACCCTGCAAAATTCATAGCACAGAGGGCGCCACTCCAACTCATAGCCTTAGAGCATGTTGGATACTACGGCAGAGCTCTTAGCTCCAGAGCACCAGCCCAGCAATACCAGTACGGTATTAACAGTCTTCGAGACTTTCGCATCAAATAATATGCGGAAACGAACACTCCGCAGCCTTGCCGAAGTCTACCAGATAGCAACAATAAATCCATGGAGTGACACGGCTATTAACTTTAAAGCCAGTGATGAACCTAAATTCTATAACTAGCTGCATTGGTCCTCAGTCCAATAGTGGACGGCTTTCGCCTTACCAAGTTACTCATGGACGGCGGCAGCGGATTAAACCTCATCTATGAGGAAACCCTTCGAAAAATGGAAATAGACTGGAGCCGCATTGAGCAAAGCAGCACAACCTTTAGAGGAATAATACCCAGTCGGGAAGCATGCTGTAAAGGAAAGATCACACTAGATGTGGTGTTCGGCACGCCGGACAATTATAGGTCCACGGAGGTCACATTCCAAGTGGCCCCATTTAGCAGCGGATACCACGCTCTATTAGGGCGAGAGGCATTCACAATTTTTCAAGCTATACCCCATTACGGGTACATGAAGCTCAAAATGCCGGACCCAACGGAATTATCACTCGCTAGTGACCCGGACATAGCGCTCCGCATGAAAATAAAACAGCCGCACTTGCCCTTGAGGCACTATCCAAGCCCTAGCGGCAGAGGAACTCATCGCCTGCGCCCACGGTGAACAGGGACGATGTGATACTCAATAAGAGATCCAAGTCCACCTCTTTTAAACCGCGCATTTAAATAGTCAAATTCCAAGTCCATCCAACGGACCCTACAAAAACGGCCTCCATCGGGGCACAATTAAACCCTGATGTGGACGCCGCACTACGAGAATTCCTACGCGAAAATTGGGACATTTTTGCTTGGCACCCTTCAGACATGCCAGGAACCCCTCGCCGGCTGGCAGAGCACAGCCTAAATATCCTAAAAGGATTCAAGCCAGTCAAACAAGCTCTTCGGTGTTTCTCCGAACCCAAGAGACAGACCATGGGAGAGGAGCTAGCTAAACTATTGGAGGCCGGATTCATCAGAGATATTAAACATTCGGACTGGCTAGCAAACCTGGTAATGGTACCAAAGAAGGACAAATCCTGGCGCCTATGTGTCGATTTTAAGGACCTTAACAAGGCTTGCCCAAAGGATCCCTTCCCCCTCCCCCGCATCGATCAAATTATCGACGCTACCGCAGGACACAATTCATTGTGTTTCCTCGACGCATACTCCGGCTACCACCAAATTAAGATGGCAGAGCAGACCAAGCATAACGGCATTCATCACTCCATCTGGCCCATTCTCGCTTCAACACAATGCCCTTTGGGCTCAAAAACACCGGCGCAACATATCATCGCATGATTCAGACATGTCTGGCAAACCAGATCGGCAAAACAGTGGAGGCATACGTAGACGATGTGGTCGTCAAATCCAAGTATGTCGAAACCCTAGTCGACAACTTGAGGCTCACATTCGATAATCTCCGAACATATGACATCAAGCTCAACCCGAAAATGCGTTTTGGCGCATCACCGGAAAGCTCTTGGGCTTCATTGTATCCGGTAGAGGAATTGAAGCAAACCCAGCCAAGATCCGAGCTCTGTCACAATTGGATATCCCCAAAGACCACAAACAAATACAAAAATTTACTGGATGTGTGGCGGCTCTAAGCGCTTTATCTCCCGCTTAGGAGAAAAGGCATTACCCCTTTATCGCCTCCTCCGGCGCACCGAACACTTCGAGTGGACGGATGCCGCCATGGCCGGACTCGAAGAAATCAAAGCCATATTGGCAACAAATCCGGGCCTGGCCGCGCCCAACATGGGCGAACCAATGCTATTATACATCGCAGCAACCCATCAAGTTGTAAGCGCGGTGCTCGTTGTCGAACGAGAAACGGACGGACACAAGTTCCCTCTCCAAAAACCAGTTTACTACGTGTCCAATGTCCTAACTCCATGCAAGTCACGGTACTCGCATTATCAAAAGATAGCATACGCGGTGTTCATGGCATCCCGGAAGCTGCGACACTACTTTCAAGAGTGTTCGATAACAGTAGCCTCCGAAGTACCTCTTAATGACATTATAAACAACCGCGACGCAACGGGCCGGATTGCTAAATGGGCCATTGAGCTCCTCCCGTTCGACATAACCTACAAGCCACGGTGAGCTATTAAGTCACAAGTTTTGGCTGACTTCGTCGCCGAATGGACTGAAGCCGAACTCCCTAAATAGTATGGCGCATATTCCAACTGGATCATGCACTTCGACGGCTCCAAAATGTTGGCCGGCCTGGGGGCTGGCATCGTTCTTAGGTCCCCAACTAAAGATACAGTCCAATGCGTACTTCAAATAATGTACACGGACTCCAACAACGCAGCCGAATACGAGGCCCTTCTACATGGTCTCCGGATGGCAGTCTCCATGGGCATTCAACGCCTAGAGGTGCGCGGGGATTCGAACCTCGCGATATCCCAAATAAATGGGGACTTTGATGCCAAGGATTCGAAAATGGCAGCTTATCGCAATGTCGTCCTAAAAATGTCAGCTCGGTTTGAGGGGCTCGAATTTCACCATATAGCCCGGGATAACAACCAGGCAGTGGACGTGTTGGCACGCATTGGCGCAAAGCGCGATGCCGACCCCCCAACATCTTCCTAGAGAGGCTCTTCAAGCCATCCGTATTATGGGAGGGAGAGTCCGGAAATAACAACCCGGACCCAACCACACTGCCCCACACCGAACATTCCGACATAGTTGGTGGTTCCGCCAACGAAATAACATCGTCAGCCCACGCAATAATGGCAGTCATTGCCGTGTGGACAGAACCATTCCTAGCCTACCTAACTAGGCAGGAACTTCCCGAGGACCAAAATGAGGCCCGCTGCATAGTGCGGCGGTCTAAAGCCTATAAGGTCCATGAGGGAGAGCTTTATAAGAAAAGCACAACCGGAGTCCTTCAAAGGCGTATCTCCGAAGAGGAAGGGCGGAATCTCCTGGGTGAAATTCTTGCCGGACTCGGTGGGCACCATGCCGCAGCCCGGGCCCTTGTAGGCAAGGCCTTCAGTACATGATTTTATTGGCCAACGGCCCGGGCAGATGCTCAGGACTTAGTCCAACGATGCGTCGGTTGCCAGCTCTTTGCTAATCAAAGCCACATGCCACCCACCGCCCTCAAAACTATACCCATCACCGGCCCTTGGCAGTGCCGGGGCTTGACATGGTTGGACCCCTTAAAGGAGGAACCCACAAGCAAAAATACCTATTGGTCATGGTGGATAATTCACCAAATGGATAGAGGCCAAGCCTATAAAGACGGTCGAATCCGGACCGGTGATAGACTTTATATCAGGGGTAGTACACCGTTACGGCATCCCCCATAGCATCATCACTGATAACGGCACAAACTTCACGGCCGACGAGGTCAAACTCTGGTGCAAAAACATGGGCATCAAGCTCGACTACGCTTCAGTCTATCACCCCAAACTAACGGTCAAGTCGAGCGAGCAAACGGTCTAATCATGGCGGCATTAAACCTGGACTAGTGCGGTCCCTCAAGGAATCTAACACGCCCGGGTTGAGGAGCTCGACTCCGTACTCTGGGGGCTGCGGACCACGCCGAATCGCACTACCGGATTCACACCATTTTTTATGGTATACGGCGCAGAGGCAGTTTTGCCCTGGGACATAATTCATGACTCACCTTCATGACTCACCTCGCTTGCGCATGTACAAATAAAGAGAAGCCGAGCTCGATCAGCAGGACAGTTTGGACGCCTTGGAGGAGGAGCGCGACGTGGCAAAAGCTCGTTCCGCATTCTATCAACAGCAGGCTCGAAGATATCAAAGCAGGGAAGTACGGGCCAAAGCTTACAACGTTGGCGAACTAGTTCTACGCCTGTCGGACAAGAAAAAGGACAAACTCAAGCCCAAATGGGAGGGCCCCTTCATCATCGACCAAGTCCTGACCGGCGGAGCGTACCGTCTGCAAAACACATTGGATAACCGACTCGAGCCGAACCCATGGAACGCAGCCCGTGTCTGAAGATTCTACGCCTAGCGCCGGATTCTGAGTTCGTCTCCTTCCTCCGTCTATATTTTATACTTTAAGCTGTCGTTTATTTCTCTCCTTCTTCCTCCTTTTTTCTGAAGCCGTTAAAGGATCGTTCGCGCATTGTTCGCACACACTTGACGCGCTATCCACACTCATTATACCTGGGGGCTTCTCTAACAGAAGCTTATTTATACGGGCTTTATGCCCAAAACATGTGTCACACTTCCGCATGTACCTTTTATTCACCATTATATGCATCGATATTACTTAAGTTTTGGCCAAGCTGGGTTGCCTGGCTCTTGTGCTTACCCCTACGTTCCCGATTGTTCGGCTAGGTGGTAAAGGGAGCACCTCTGCGATTGTTACCGTCGGGTCAGCCGGACGTGTACCTCAGACTGGGTGAAGCCGAAAGCTAGCGTTCTTAAGGGAATATTCGGTCGGTGAACTAAAAGAGATTTTTTATTTTTTCATTTATCTGCCCCCAGATGCTTGTCTGCTTTTTTCGCAGTTCGGACATGCACTTTAGGGCATGCCTGCCAGGGAAAGGAACCCCTAACGGAACTATTCTCCCTGGAAGATGTTTCTTGCTAACCATGTAATATAACATAACTAGTTTGGCACTTGTCTGATAAAGCATTCATGACCCCTACGCCTGGTCTCCACGCATGCCCCGGTTTTTACATAACCACGAGGGTATTCGGACACACTTCGGACGATTGGGTCCCGAGGTTGAAGCGAAAAGGTCCGCTACGACAAACGATCTACAATCCGGCTAGAAGGCATTTTACATGTCATTTTAAATTACATAGTCAAATTGACTGATTGTATTCCTCTTCAATGCCATCTAATAGGTTTTCTAGTTTACAGTCCTGCTGGGAATACTTTGCGGCCAACTCTACTTGGCCGTACACTAAGCTCACAGGGATCTCCTTGCCGTCGGGCCCTACAGGTCCAACCTCGGCCATGTGGTTTGGGTCCGCCTTCGTGTACCGCGTCTTCACCATGGCCCACGCCTCCCTGGCGCCTTGACGACAGGCCGATATCTTCCATAGTCGGAAACGCCGCTGTGCTCCCTGAAGCTTCTCTGCAAGCTCTCCAAGGCCTTCGGGCAGGGAGATAGATGGCCACAAGGCCTGGGCAACGTCTTTCATCACCTGTCGAACTCGTTCGTGCAGTTGCAATAGCTCGGGAAGAAGGTCACCCATAGAACCGGGCATTTCCTCTGCAGGACGACCCGTGAGCATACCTACAGACATAACTCTGTTAATTGACTTCCTCGCCGAACTCTTTTTCAAAGTTTGCTCAAGCACTTACTATAAATGCCGCGATTAAGTCGCCGATTCTCCTTCACGGAGTCGGGGACAATGGGCACGAACATCCTTTAGTTCCTCACCCAGCTGGGTGTTGGCATCTTGGAGATTATTTTTCTCTCGCCTCACCCTTGTAAGCACATTCTCGCGGGCCTTTAACCGGCGCAAGAGCTGTTGCTTGTCCGGATCTAGTCCGCGCCATCACGCAATATTATTGTCGATTTACACACACGCCGCACTTCACAAACTACTTATCTTTTGAAGCATATATTACCAGAGGGGATCTCTGTGGCTCCCCCTGTAGCGGCTAGTGCGGCCTCAAGTTGGGCCTTGCATTCTTCCAGCTCCTGGGACAGTCGGGTATTTTTTTTGTAAGATCCAGCATAACAAATGATCCTTAAATCAGTTATTCTAACTATTTTAAGTCTCGGAGGCTACTGGCATATATAACCGTAAAATTTCCTCACCCGCATGTCCTTTACATACTGCTCCGTGGCTCTGGCTAGACCATCTTGAGCGGCACGGAGGTGCGCATCTCCAATTGAAGGCATTCAATGCCTCTTGGGAGAAACATGCGTCACGAAGAACTGTCCAGCGCTTTGTGATTCATGGCACTCTCCACCTCGGAGTTGGTGGCGACAATCTGTCGGCATCCTCCGTCGGAGGAGCATCCGACGACGCCTCGTCTTTCGCCTCCGCTTCGACCCGGCTTTGGCAACCTCTCCGGACACGAGTCCGGCGGCGCTTTTTCTGAAAAGAGCGCCAGCGTTAGTATCGCCTTCAGGAATCAATCACAGGAATATGGTGACGCGCCATACCGTTCTTGGTGGCGTTTCGATCCGGACCGCACTTCTTTTTAGCTGCGCGGGCCGTGCTGCCCTTGTTGGCTAGCCGCCTGAGCTCGGCCTCCTGCCTCGAAGGCACCCCCTGCGAAACACCATTGGTATACGGTGATCAAAAATAAGCACGGATGGGTCATTATCAGAATATTGGGACCTCGGTCTCAGTTACCTGTGAGGCTGGAAGTATTCCGGGGTAATCGGCCGTAATGGCAACCAAGGCATTGTTGATGCTCAGTTGGTGAAATACCCCATCAATCAGCTCCACCAATATGTCCGGATCCTCTTGGGAGGCCGGATCGAGGAGCCATTCCGGATCCTCGGGTTGTGGAGGCGGGCTGTTTATGTCTTTTACGGCCTGGCACAGTTCCTGCGTCAAAATCACAAAATGAGATACCTAACCATGGGAATACGGATCGGATGTGCAAAAAAGAAATGTCCGCTTACCCAGCTTCGAGGATTGTTCATAGAAAATCCGTTCAATGGACTGGCGCGGAGAAAATCCTCCTCTTCTCCCTTGTACAGCGCGGACAAGATCTTCACCAAATCGGTGACCGATCCCGGCCCCTTACGGCCATGACGGGTGGCATCGTCCTCCCCGTTGAAATCCCACATGGGGTGGCCCCTATACTGGAGTGGCTGCACCTCTCGCATAATACATGTGTCCATGACACCGATCATGGTCAGTCCAGAATGAGCTAACAATCTTATTCGACTCATGAGGTAAAGGACGTCCCTGTCGTCTTCCCTCTGGAGGCTCCGCGGGCTCCTACTCAGGCGTTTCTTCAATGGAGCATTGCTGAACTCCGGGAGACCGATCCGAACAGGATCCGGCAGCGGGACGTCTTCTAAGTAAAACCATTCCGAAGGCCAGTCTTCGGACGCCTTCTTCGGGGTTCCGGATAAATATCCGGTCCCGGCGATGCGCCACAGCTCGGCTCCACCCACTTGATATATTGACCCCGCATGAGAACGGGGTACAAGGCAGAATAATCTCTTCCACAGTGCAAAATGAGCGTCGACGCCCAAGAACAGTTCGCAAAGGGCCATGAAGCCCGCGATGTGCAAAATGGAGGCAGGCGTAAGGTGGTGTGGCGGAGGCCGTAGAACTCAAGAGCCCCGGAGAAACGGATGAATTGGAAATCCGAGTCCTCTTACTAGATAAGGGACAAAGCATACCCGCTCTCCTTTGGAGGGATCGGGGACACTCTCCGCTTGCTTTCCGCCCTTATAGGTGGCGAGTCCGGCTCGAACCGGAACCATGAAGGCCGGGGGAAGAAATCCTTGGTTTGGAGTGTCACTAGCTCGCTATGCGGGACTGAGCATCTCTCCCAATTTCCAGGCTGAGGCTGGGGCGCGAGAGGAGGAGCGTCGATCTGTCCATGATGGAATGGATTTTTGTCGAGGCGCCCGATGAAAGCTCATGAGGGGGATGGTGTGACTCGGATCTAGATCCTCGTCCCTTTTATAGACAGCTCATTTGCGCAGCTAGGGGGATAAGTGTAAAAATACCCTGGCTTTTCGCATTCATTCAACACGTGGAAGATGGCCATTATTGGGCGTGAAAGCCAAGGAGCGCAGCATTTATCAGAAGCCAGACACTATTCGACAAGTATATGGAATTTGGAGAAGAACCCTCCTCGCAATGCCGAAGACAATCTACGCGCCGGACTCATCGCCATTGAAGCCTAGTTCAGGGGCTACTGAGGGAGGCCTGGATTAGGGGGTGTCCGGATAGCCGAACTATCACCGTTGGCCGGACTCCTAGACTATGAAGATACAAGATTGAAGACTTCGTCCCGTGTCCGGATGGGACTTTCCTTGGCGTGGAAGGCAAGCTTGGCGATACGGATATGTAGATCTCCTACCATTGTAACCGACTCTATGTAACCCTAACCCTATTCGGTGCCTATATAAACCGGAGGGTTTTAGTCCGTAGGACGAACAACAATCATACCATAGGCTAGCTTCTAGGGTTTAGCCTCTCTGATCTCGTGGTAGATCCACTCTTATACTACCCATATCATCAATATTAATCAAGCAGGAGTAGGGTTTTACCTCCATCGAGAGGGCCCGAACCTGGGTAAAAACATCGTGTCCCTTGTCTCCTGTTACCATCCGCCTAGACGCACAGTTCGGGACCCCCAACCCGAGATCCACCGGTTTTGACACCGACACTCGTACTCCTCTCCGCGTGGGCATCGACTGCCGCGTCTTCCCCGCCTCCGCGTCATCCCCTTCCTAGGCCTCGCCGTCGTCCACCGCCCTGGTGCTCTCGACGCGGCGTGGTCAACATGGTCAAGGAACGACTTCCATTGGAAGAGTACTAGACATGGAGAGGCTGACAGCTGGGTCCATGGCAGCCGCAAGGAAGTGCCTCCTCATTACGCGGAAAATAATTATTCCTCCACCTGACAGTAGGGACCCACCGTACGGGCCACCGTATTTGGCAAAATAATGTTTCCCCCTGACTGCTAGGACCCATCAAGGGCCAACGATTTGAAAAAAACATTCCCCATTGTCGGCCGAACCCACCGGAGGTGCCTCCTTATTACGCACAAAAAAATGAATACTCCCCCTGCTAGTTGGGACCCACCTTAGTGGGAGGCTGACTTGTGGGCCTGCTAAGTTGACGGGGACGAAGTGCTTTGTCAACTTAGTCAATATGAACGATTCTAGCTCCATTGATTGTATGATGTCCATCCAACGGCCGTAGTGCTTCTTCAACCTCTGGTCTTCTTGCTCCAGCCGCCCAAAGGAGCGTCGGTCGTGCCGCATGCTCCTGCCTCCCGTGGCCGTCTGTGCTGACGTAGAGGCCTCACCGCCCTCTACTATTCCCACCACTGGCCAGGCCCTGCGGCGACGGCAGCCTCACACCGCAGCCGAACCAGTGAACACTCGTACTCCTCTCTGCGCGGGCTTCCACTGCCGCGTCTTCCCCGGCTCCGCGTCATCCCCTTCCTAGGCCTCGCCATCGCCCACCGCCTCGGTGCTCTCGGTGGCGTGGTCAACATGGTCAAGGAACGACTTCCATCGGAAGAGTACTGTACATGGAGAGGCTGACAGCTGGGTCCACGGCGGCCGCCAGGAAGTGCCTCCTTATTACGCGCAAAATAATTATTCCTCGACCTGACAGCAAGGACCCACCGGACGGGCAACAGTATTTCATGAAAAAAATGTTTCCCCCTGACTGTTGGGACCTACCAGCTACATCTTCGCACGCAAGGAAGTGCGTCTGGGCAAAAAAACGATTCACCCCCTGACTGCTGGGACCCACGAGCTACATCTTCGCAAGCAAGGAAGTGCCTGACAGTTCGGACCCACCTGGTCGAAGCGTACGTAGCATTGTCATTCTGGTCACGAACGTGTACATACATACTGGCGATGTAGAGGCGCGCACGTGTCGTAGTAGAGGCGCGCACGTAGCATGTACACGTACGTACAACGGCCAGTGTGCAAGAAAGAAAATACGGCCATGTACGTACATACGGGCAGGGTCTCGAACGCCTACTCGCGCATACGTACGGCTAGGGCTCGTGTACATGGCTGGGTCGGAACGGAGAAACAGCATCGTCGTCGTGTTCATGGGGAGCCAACCGGCTGGGTCAGAATGGAATGCCTCGTCGTGTTCATTGGGAGGGCTTGGACGGAACAGCTGATGGAAACGAGGCCTGGCGTACCGCAGAACGGAGGAAACGGCCTTGTGTTCGACCGGCATGTTCAAAACGGGATCCTGTTCACCGAAAGGGGTCTGGCGTACCGCAAAACGGAGGAAACGGACCTCCTACTGTCGAAGCGGGGGTCCTGTTGATCGGGAGGGGTGTGGCGTACCGCAAAACGGAGGAAACGGACATGTGTTGGAGCGCTACGGTCGAAACGGGGGTCCTGTTCATTGGGAGGGGTGTGGCGTACCGCAAAACGGGACTCCACGGGATACTGTTCATCTCCACCATCGACCCCCTGCAGCCTCCACGGGCTACTGTTCATCCACCGTCGACCTCCTCCAGCCTCCATCTGCATTGTTCATCCACGGGCTCCTGTTCATCCAGCTTCCACCGTGCGCTACTCCACCGGCTACTGTTCAACCAGCCCTCTCCACGGGCTCCTGTTCAACCACCCCTCCACGGGCTACTGTTCAGCCAGCCCTCCACCGTCTACTGTTCATCCTGCCCTCCACGGGGTGGTCCTGTTCATCCTGCCTTCCACGGGGTCCTTTTCATCCAGCCCCAACCGGCTCGATCGATCGGGGTCCTGTTCATCCAGAGGCAACACCATGGGGTCCTGTTCATCCACCCCCACCGGGAACTGTTCATCCAACCCCCCCCCCCTAGCAACGCTCACTGTTCATCCAGAGGCAGCATCGATTGGCTTCAGTTAGCAGCAGTAGCGAAGGAATCGCTCGATCGGGTTCAGTTAACAATCATCGATCGATCGCTCGGGTTCGAAGAACGCCAGCTTCGCAGGTAATCGCCGAGTTGATTAGAACCAACGCTTCGCTCGGGTTCAGTTAGAGCCCAATGCCTCGCCCCCACGCGCGTGCGTGCACGAGAGAAATGCGCATCGCTCGGCCCCGACCAACGACCGTAACCGGGAACACCCCGATATTTTCCTGGCCCTCGCTTCTACCATGGTTTTTTCCGTCATGGACAGCCCAAAGAATGTCATGCAACTGCGTCCCCGGCCCGCCCAGGACAAGAAGCCCATTTTCTGTCATGATTTTTTGTCATAGAAGTAGGACCCCACCACATATATGATGATACCGGGTTTTTTCACAATTATCGTCATAGAAGTGTCATAAGTATGACAGAAAAAATTTCGTTCGGCCAAAAATGTCACGGATGTGTCTTTTTTTTGTAGTGTACATGGATGACATCGTGGTCAAGTCATATAAAGGTTCCGACCTACTGCCTGACCTCGCTGAAACCTTTGCCAACTTGAGAAGATATGATATCAAGCTTAATCCGTCGAAGTGCACATTTGGAGTCCTAGGAGGAAAGTTACTCGGTTTTCTCGTTTCCGAACGAGGGATCGATGCAAACCCAGAGAAAGTTGGTGCAATCCTCCGAATGAAACGGCCTGTGCGTGTGCACGATGTTCAGAAGCTTACTGGTTGTTTGGCTGCATTCAGCCGATTCATCTCTCGTCTTGGTGAAAAAGCATTACCTCTTTACCGACTGATGAAGAAAACTGACAAGTTCGAGTGGACTCCTGAAGCTGATGTAGCGTTTGTAGAGCTCAAAGCCCTGCTCTCCACCCAGTCGGTGCTTGCTGCTCCAATCAGCAAGGAGCCTTTACTGCTTTATATTGCAGCCACTGGACAAGTTGTCAGTACAGTGCTCACGGTCGAGCAGGAAGAAGAAGGCAAAGCCTACAAAGTTCAGCGCTCAGTGTATTATATATCTGAAGTCTTGACTCCGTCCAAGCAGAGATATCCACATTATCAGAAGCTTCTTTACGGAATTTATTTGATGACAAAGAAAGTTGCACACTACTTTTCAGATCACTCGGTTTTAGTCATCAGCGATGCTCCATTGTCAGAAATTCTGAACAACAGAGATGCAACTGGTCGAGTGGCAAAGTGGGCAATTGAACTCCTTCCGTTGGATATCAAGTTTGAGGCAAAGAAAGCAATCAAATCCCAAGCAATAGCAGATTTCCTCGCTGAGTGGAGCGAGCAACAACAACCGACTCAGATTCACTCGGAACATTGGACTATGTTCTTTGATGGGTCCAAGATACTGAATGGTTCTGGTGTTGGGGTAGTCCCAGTATCCCCGCAAGGTAACAAACTCAGTTACATTCTCCAGATTCACTTTGATTCCTCCAACAATGAAGCTGAATATGAGGCACTTCTATACGGGTTGCGTATGGCCATTTCACTCGGCGTCCGTCGCCCAATGGTTTACGGTGACTCAGATTTGATGGTCAATCAAGAGATGAAGGAGTGGGATATCAGGAGCCGAGCTATGACTGGCTATTGCAATGCAGTGAGAAAGTTGGAAAATAGGTTTGAAGGGTTAGAGCTCCACCACATACCCCGACTCAAAAATCAAGTAGCTGATGACTTGGCGAAGATAGGTTCCAAGCGGGAGCCCATTCCCAGCAATGTGTTCTTGGAGCATCTTCACACCCCGTCAGTTCAAGAAGATCCTTTCACAGATGATCCCCCACAACCCAAAAGTTGTACGGATCCGACTGAAGTCGAAATCCCAACCGTGGTCGACCTGATCATGGCGGTTTTCGTCGTCACTCCCGACTGGACAGTGTCGTATATTGTATATCTGCTCAGGAAGGAGCTTCCAGGACGAAGATGAGGCCCGTCAGATTGTCTGTCGATCCAAAGCCTTTACCGTGATAGGTGCTTGACTTTACAGAGAGAGTGTTGCTGGAGTTTCTCAGCGATGCATCACGCCAGAAGAAGGTCGAATGATTCTCAATGATATCCACTCGGGGACCTGTGGCCACCATGCGTCCTCTCGGACCATCGTGGTCAAAGCATACCGAGCGGGATTCTATTGGCCACGAGCAAATGAGCTGGAAAAAGATATAGTCGACAAGTGCGAAGGCTGTCAGTTCTACTCCAACATGACCCACAAACCTGCATCGGCCTTGAAGACCATTCCACTCGTCTGGCCATTTGCTGTTTGGGGATTGGATATGGTTGGACCCCTGAGGACCGGCAGAAGTGGTTTCACTCATTTGCTTGTAGCAGTCGACAAGTTCACTAAATGGATTGAAGCCAAGCCTATCAGGAATCTCGATTCAAGCACTGCCATCAGTTTCATTAGAGAGCTGACATTCAGATATGGAGTCCCTCACAGTATTGTCATAGATAACGGCTCCAACTTTGATTCTGATGAGTTCAGAATGTTCTGCGCCTCCCAAGGAACTCGAGTCGACTATGCTTCAGTCGCCCACCCGCAATCAAATGGACAAGCTGAAAGAGCAAATGGTTTGATTCTACAAGGGCTAAAACCCCGGTTGATGCGTGAACTCAAGCATGCGACAGGTGCTTGGGTAGATGAGTTACCATTAGTCCTCTGGGGATTGAGAACAACACAAAATAGGTCGACTGAACGGACTCCCTTCTTCATGTTCTATGGGGCTGAAGCCATGCTGCCGAGTGATTTGCTTCACAACGCGCCCCGAGTAGAACTTTTCTCAGAAGCTAAAGCAGAACAAGCTCGGCAAGATGCTGTTGACCTTCTAGAAGAAAGAGAGATGGCCTTGATCCGGTCGACCATTTATCAGCAAGACCTCTGTCGATTCCATTCCAGAAACATGAGAGGTCGAGCATTTCAAGAAGGAGACCTTGTGCTCCGAGTGGATCAGCAACGGCCTCACAAGCTTGCTCCTGCTTTGGAAGGTCCCTTCATCATCACCAAGGTGCTCCACAACAGAGCATATCACCTCTACAATGTGGAATAGAAGAAAGACGAGCCACACGCTTGGAACGTGGAACTACTCTGCCATTTTTATACTTAAGCATTCGGACTGATGAAATGTAATAAGAAGTACCTTTCAGTTTGTTTATCAAAGACGCAGTTTTACCGTCTCCTAAATGATTGCTGTTACATACTCATGTGTTCAAAAACCCCCCAATGGGTGGCTTAGCTGCGAACCTGATTCGCCTGAGTTTCAAAAAAAACTACTCCGAGTGGAGAGCAATCCTCCCACTCGGGGGCTTAGCCGCGAACCTGATTCGCCTAAGTTTCAAAAATCCTACCGAGCGAAGAGCAACCCTCTCACTCGGGGGCTTAGTCGCGAACCTGATTCGTCTAAGTTTCAAAATTCCTACCGAGTGAAGAGCAACCCTCTCACTCGGGGGCTTAGCTGCAGTCCCGTACTCGCTTAAGTTTTTAAAATCCTACTGAGTGAAGAGCAACCTCTCACTGGAGGCTTAGCTGCAGTCCCGTACTCGCCTAAGTTTTAAAAATCCTACCGAGTGAAGAGCAACCCTCTCACTCGGGGGCTTAGCTGCAGTCCCGTACTCGCCTAAGTTTTAAAAATCCTACCGAGTGAAGAGCAACCCTCTCACTCGGAGGCTTAGTTGTAGTCCCGTACTCGCCTAAGTTTTGAATATCCCACCGAGTGAAGAGCAACCCTCTCACTCAGGGGGTTAGCTGCAGTCCCATACTCGCCTAAGTTTTGAAAATCCCACCGAGTGAAGAGCAACCCTCTCACTCGGGGGCTTAGCTGCAGTCACATACTCGCCTAAATTTTGAAAATCCCACCGAGTGAAGAGCAACCCTCTCACTCGGGGGCTTAGCTGCAGTACCGAACTCGCCTAAGTTAAAAACCACTCCTAGTGACCGAGTCACAAATACAACATAAGCTCCATCTCAATCCGCAAGGATGACGAGGAGCAAGTCGTGTGCAGCACCTAGTGCTCTTGCCCATGACCCACTCGACGGAGCTGCGCCACAAGTACAACGGCGCTCCATCCTGATCCACAAGGACGACGAGGTGCAGGTCGTGCACAGCACCTAGTGCTCTTGTCCATGACCCACTCAACGGAGTTGTGTCACAAGTACAACCTGCGCTCCATCTTGATTCGCAAGGATGACGAGGTACAGGTCGTGTGCAGCACTTAATGCTCATGCCAACAATCCTTTCGCAGAGCTACGTCGCAAATCCAATGGCAGTTCCGAGTGAAGAATCAAGTTTCACTCGAAGTCAAGAGATTCAAAGGGAGCAAAGATGAAGACACACATATTCAAAGAAAAGCCAAATTCAGAAAAGTCTTGCAAGGTTCAGAACCACAGATAAAAGTGCTCGGGCATCAGGCCTGAAGGAGTTTAACGGTTACAAAATCACTCGGCATCCCGAGGAAATTTAATCAGAGCAGAAAGTTTGTTTACTCCGCAGGGGGAGGGCTGGCAGGCTTGACGAACTCGTCCAAGTCGATTCCGTCAGCAATGCGAGTGGCTGCTTCGAGGAAGGTCTCCATGAAAGACTCGAAGTGAAGCTTCTTAGTGTTGGAAACTTTCAGCGCTGCTAGCTTCTGTTCCTTGGCCTGTTTGCAGAGGATGTGAACCAGAGACAGAGCCACATCAGCACCGCATCGGGCAGAAGACTTCTTCCATTCTTGCACTTGACCGGGAATCTCGTTGAGTCGAGTCATCAGAGACTCGAGGTCATTTTTGAATTTCTTCCTTGGCCAGAGCGCCGTGTCAATCCACGATACCGCCACCTTCAGTCGTGCGAGATAGTCCATGGCACCGGCAAGGCGGGATTCCAGTTGGAGCACGTTCATGGCAGCTTCATCCTTAACGGGGGAGTTGATGGGGTCCAAGCTCGTCTCAATGCGCCCAGTTTCTTCCTCGAAGTTTTGACAGAATTCTGCACATACACACAGAGAAACGATGATTGACAGCCATATGACGAGTCGACGAAAGAAAGTCAGTCAGACGAAGAAAAATACCTTCAAGCATAAGGAACAGTTTCTTGGCGAGTCCTTCCAGATAAACTTCCAGCTCATCCCTCTTCCGAGTGAGATCTTCAACTTTGTCAGTTAAAGCCCCCTTCTCCTTCTTCAGTCGAGTCACCTCCTTGTTGGCTTCGTCAAGAGCAGTCTTCAGCTTGGTGTTTTCTTCTTCTAACTAGCCGACCGAAGCTAGCTTCTTGTCAGCAAGTGTTGTTTTCTCTTGCGCCGTTTTCTGTGCGGCCGCAATGTCAAGTTCCTTCTTCTCCAGAACCTGCCTCATTTTTTGCTAAAAGTAAAAAACATTCGGGTTAGAAGGAGGAAAGAAAAGGATGTCAAGAGAGACAGTCAGCAAGCTTTTTACCTCCCATACCAGCAGTTTCATTCTGAGCCTTCTGCAAGTTCTCCTTGGCCATCTCTAGGTCAAGATTGAGTTGGATTTGTTTCTTCTCCAAGTCAGAAAATCGGGCCCCGAGCTCACAAGATTTTTGCAGTCAATGGACAGTCAGTCGACAGGGACAAAGATTGATTGCTTCCGAGCGATAAAGTACAAGTTCAACTCACTATGACAAAAAGAGTTCTAAGACTACTGCCGAATCATACATTCAACAGTAGTATCGGGGACTACACCCAGTGGGTGCACTTAGCGTGCCCACACTGATTTGGCATTTCAATCGACTTGGTCCGTCCAGTCGGGAAAAAAAGGGAGACAACAGTTATTCTCAGACCACAACCGACTACCAGCAGTGGACTACGGTCTCGGGGACTACACCTAGTGGGTGCACTCAGCGTGCCCCAACTGGTCCAGATTCTACTCGACATGGTCTGCCCAGACAGAGTGAAAGAATCGTCAAGAAGTATTTTGTTCAAAGACCCCCACCGAATCAAACATTCGACGGTGGCCTCGGGGACTACACCCAGTGGGTGCACTCTGCGTGCCCCCACTAGTTCAAAGATACAATCGACACAACCTAGTTGACTCAAGTGGAAAAACTACTCGGCAGAAACTGAAACACCCAGTGGGTGTACAGATGCAAGGTGCAGACTGGCAATAGATGCACATTAAAGGTTTTCGGGTAGCATATCCTAACAGAACAAGCGTCAAGATAAAAGATCAGGCAGAAATTAGCTAACCTGGACGTTGGTCTGGAGTGCTGAGCTGGCGTCATAAGCAGCCTGACTGGCCTCACGCACCACCTTCATCTGCTCAATCATAAGGCCTGCCTGGCGTATAGCTTCCCTGGCAGAACTCACCTGGTCCTCTGGGACATGATGAGAAACGAATAGTGAAGGAACAGTCGAGTCAGCCAGAGGATCTGAAGCATGGAATTGCACGGACGAAGCAGGGGCTTGAGCAGTCGACGCAGAAGGACGTTCAGTCGACACGGGATCGGCAAAAGTAACAGATGCCCGGTTAAGGTCTCCAGACTGCTAGGTCACCGGTTCTGGCACTGGTGTTGACTGGGGTGCCTTGCCGGCTGGCACTCCCCTGCCTGAGGTCCTGCCTCTCCTTCCCGTAGTTCGCTGGGGCATATCTTCATCGTCTTCTAGAAATTCAATAACATTCTGCGGCGCTGCAAAAGACTCAACTGCAAGAGTTCAGTCGACCGATAAATCAATTGACAAAACGAAGGCAAGATGGAAGGAGTCATACCTGCTTTGGAAGTGACCGCATCTTCAATCCCCTCATCACCTTCATCCTTGTAAATGAAAGTCCCAGAAGTAGCAGCACTATAAGTTTCAGGATTCACTCGGTCAAGTTGGAGAATGAGTCGACCGTAGTACAGAAGTTTCCAAACAACACAAGAGCAAATAGACAAAGTAAAATACTTACGCAGAGGCAACGGGAACGTCCATCTTGATTTTAGGCAGGGCCTTCCGAGGCTTTGCATGCGCAACTTTGGGCTGCTTTGGAGCCTTCTCAGTCGGATCAGGAGTGAATGTCCGAGTGCGCTTCGAGGCTTGCGTACTTTACGCAATTGCTATGCCCCGTCCACCTGCTGGATCGTGTGTCTGCTTCGAACGTCTTTTAGAGCGGGTGGCGACTCGACTTCTTCACTACTACTCGAGTCGTCGCTCTCCTCTTCATCCGAGTCCCCTGATTGCCACTGAGTGCTTTCGTCCGTGTTTGCCTCTCCTTCCTGGGCCAGATCCCCGTTCGGCATTGAGTACATTTCAGTGTATATCTACAAGACAAAGAGTCAAACAAACGTCAATCAAATTCGAGGATGATTGCAAGTCAAAATTAGAAGACACTCGGTAACAAATGTCAGACCTTGTCCGGTTCATGTTCAGAGTCGAATGGCGCAACTCTTCTAGACCCCCTGGGGTTGTCCTTGTTTACAGTGATGCTCTGCAGCCACTGCGCCACTATCTTCTCGTCAACCTCCTCCGGGTGGATCCGAGCAGTGTCGTTCGAGCCCGAGTACATCCACATCGGATGATCACGTGCCTGGAGAGGCTGGATGCGTCGATAGAGGAACACCTCCAACAAGTCCATACCAGTCACGCCGTCACAGACCAGCTGAACTACCCGGTCGAGTAACATCAACACTTCAGCTTTCTCCTCCGGGGTCTCGAGAAATGAAGGGGGTTGGTGGACTCGATCCATGGTGAAGGGAGGAAGACCGGTCGACTGACCAGGAGCCGGAACATCCTTGCAGTAAAACCAAGTCGACTGCCATCCCCTAACTGAGTCAGGAAGGGTCATGGCAGGAAAAGCACTCCTACGTCTCGTCTGGATCCCTAGACCCCCACACATTTGGATCACACACGTCTTTTTGTCACTCGGATTTTCCTTCTTCAAGGACTGAGAGCGGCAGGTAAAAATGTGCTTGAAGCGACCCCAGTGCGGTCGACAACCCAAGAAGTTTTCGCACAAAGAGACATACGCGGCAATATATGTGATTGTGTTGGGAGAGAAATGGTGAAGTTGGGCTCCAAAAAAATCCAAGAAACCTCGGAAAAAAGGATGGGGGGCAAGGAGAAACCGCGGTCGACATGAGTGGCGAGGAGGACGCACTCACCCTCCTGCGGCTGTGGCTCGAGTTCGTTCCCCGGCAGCCTCCCAGATCCAGGGACAATAAATCCCCCCACAGCCAGATCATCCAGATCTTCTTGCCAGATTGTGGACCGGATCCAGACTCCCTGGATCCAGCCGGGCGGCAGTCCGAACCTTGATGACGACCCCCGACTCGTCTTCTTTCCCTTCGACTTCGCCATCGCCGTCGCCTTCTTGGCGCGCTCCAGGGCCGCCGTCTTGTCCTTCCCCATCGCCACGGATTGCTCACGGGCGGAGCGGCGGCAGCGAGAGCGGAGAAGGGCACGGTGGAGAAGCAGAGGAGGAAGAAGGGGAATAAGGAACACTGTGCAAACGCATCGGCCAGAACGCCTTTTATGGGCTCACTTCTGAGTGGCTGACGCGTGGGCCCAAGCGATCCTGTCAAATCCCGCAACAGTCGCGCGCTCGGTATGTGGCGAAAAAGGCGGCGCAAGAATCGAGGCGCCCCTGCCTAATCCGTTCCGTTTACTGCGGTGCTCTCCGTCCCGTGCGCTTCTCCAAATTTCGAATCTCGTGAGATCCGGGAACGGCAGTGCAACCAATCACGCCAAAGAATTCATACCATTCCAACACTCGAAGCATATCAGTATAAGTTTACTCGACATATTCTGAATGGATCAAGGCGACTGAAAACGAAGTTGGAGTTTCAACATAGTTCACCGACCCAGGTAAAAATGCCTCCGAAGCTTAAACTCGGGTCGGAACCATCTTCAGCCTCCTCTCCAGTCAGACCTCGATCCATTCGGGGGCTAACGACGATGATATGTACTTAGGGTAGGGTAATAGGCCTGACCTAGACACCCTTCCCAAGGACACTGCCCTAGAGTCAAAGGCATCAAAAAGTGCAGCAGCACCTACCGACTGAAATCACCTCAGAGTGCAACCCACTCGACCAACGATTCCACTCGGATAACCCAACTCCATTCGACCAGGATGTAATCATTCGACCATACCAGAAACCACTCGGAATACAGAAGGTCTAAAGTCACTCAGGATGGCAACGGTCGGGTGTTCACTCCGTAGTCTAAATGATCATTTATATGTCTTTATTATTGGCATTACCAGCAACGTCTCACCTTTATGTACATTGAACCCCTTGTAACGTGGGTTGGCTGGGGTCCCGGCGCACTCTATATAAGCCACCCCCTCCACTGGCACAAGGGTTCGGACCCCCTGTAACTTCACGCATAATCCAGTCGACCAAGCCTCTGGGCACCGAGACGTAGGGTTGTTGCTTCCTCCGCGAAGGGTCTGAACTCGTAAATCTTGCGTGCACAACCTCATCATAGCTAGGATCTTGCCTCCTCTTACGTACCCCGTATTCTACTGCCAGACTTACTCCCACGACAGTAGGGGTGCCGGGACGCGCCCGGGCACGCTTGCCACGTCGGACTGACGGCGTGGCCCCACATGGACTCGCCGGGAAACTCGACGGGCCGACGGGCGCCTCGACCGTCGCTGTGGTGGGAATGTCGCGTGGCGCCACTCCGGCTCGCTGCCCGAGGCCGTAGCCGGCTATTTAAGCCGGCCGGCGCCTTGCAACCCTAACCCAACCCCCTCCCCCCCTCTCGGTGCCTCCTGTCCGAGCCCATCCACCCCCTCCCTCTCCCGCTCCGGCGCTCTGTCCATGCTCCGGCACTCCGCCATGGTCCGAAGCAAGATCACCTACTATGCCATGCTGACGCCGGAGCCCCGCTACGAGTTCCAACAGCAGATCCGGGCAAGGGAAGCCGCGCACGCCGCGTGGATCGCTGTCGGGTTGCCTCCGGGCTCGCCGGAGCCGGATGAGGAGGAGCAGCCGGGGGATGAGGAGGAAGAGGAGGACGTGGCTCCAATGAAGGTGGACGAGGCGGAGGAGGCGGTCCAGCAGGTGCCGGCCTTCAACATGGAGCAGGTGGAGGCAGAGTTCGCCGTAGCCCAGTCTGACGAGATGGCCAAGCAGCAGGCCATCATGGAGTCCATCCAGGATGAGACCTATATGGAGGCCAACCAGGCGTACCTCTGGTGGCAGCATGCGGAGACCGACGCGCTCTTCAACGAGCTCGACGCGGAGATAGAGGCGGAGGAGGCCGGAGCGGAACAGCCGGAGGAGCCGGAGCTGCAGCTGCCGCCCATGCTGCCGGAGCCGGACACGGAGATCGTCGACATCTCTAACAACGATTAGCTAGGTGATCGATGTAGTACGTAGGTTTAATTTAGTTTGCATGTCTTTGTATGGATTTGAGAATCTAGTATAAGATGTCCGGCTGCAATTGTGGAAATTCGAGGCATGCCCGGTCACTGCTCGCGAACGTGTCCGGGCGCGTTCACAGACGTTTGAGAGGCCGGATTTGCCATATGTGATTGTAAATGCTCTATACTCGTGCAGCACAGTGATCACTTTATCGTACATGGGCACGCAGAGGAGATCAATAACCAAACTGCACCGGCCGGTGCATTCCCGTCTCTAAAAGTATAGCGCGTGGCATGCATGGCCTCTTTTTGGTACGGCCAACTTTTGTACTCTACCATGCATGCATGACGTCATGAATGAATACACTTATACACCAAGCAATTCTGGAATATGAGTGGTATAAGTTATAGGACTGACGTGAACCAACCTGACTAGTTCGGAGGACAGTGATATCTTATGTCCATCAGACTTCAAGTGCTGGACTCTATAGGGCTGGCTATTTGTGAATTGCCTTAAATAATTGGCGTGAATTGATTCTTTTAGCCGATCCATCTTCCTCCTCCGCCATTTCGTTCCCACTGGGAACACCGCCATCTCCCGTTCGCTCTCGGCCATCTTAGTTGGGCCCCAACTCCCCACAGTCTATGTTTCTCATTCGCCTCATTTTCCTCTTCGTCCTTCGCTGTTTAAATTTGATGATTACAGTTAGATGACGAACATCTAGCTTGCTGTCCGCGGACCCTTCATTTGGTGTCATCCCTTTGGTGATTCCGTCAGGCCCGGCCCATAGGCCGGGTAAACGGGGTGCCTGCCCTGGGCCCCCGGAAGGCAGGGGCCTCAGCCCTGGTACTAGTTCATAGGAAGCCCAGAAAACAGAGAGAGAGTAAAGAGAGCCCATTCAGCGTCGATCGCTCCGGTGCTCCTCGACTCCTTCCTCTTCCCCAAATCCTAGACTCGCACAACAGCGACGCGCCGCCGCCGTTCCCGTCTTCGATTTCAAGGTCGCCGCCAGCCATTAATGGAGACTAAAGGCGCAAATCCACTCCCCAATGGGCTCTCCTCCCTTTCTCAAAGTTATGCTCGTTCCCCATCAACTAGACTTTGGAGACATGGAAACGGTCTGCTGATCCGTTCCTCCTCTATTAAATAGCTCTGCCCATTTGACGACTCCACATCTGCCTGCATAGGTCTTCTTCTACTCTTTAAACTTCAGTGGATCTAAGTGTGAGAGAGTCCTGGTGATCAGGAGATTAGGAGAACAGGAGACTGGAGAAGGAAGGATTGTTCAGTTCATGGTGTTGTATTCTCATTCGTGCTGACTGCAACCTTGGGGTCTGCTGATCTGGCCACTTACATCCACATCAATCCATATCCAGGTGCTTTTGTTCCCTGTACTAATCATTTTATGCTGCTTGTTCTTGTTTAGTCACATGTCCTCTAAGAAATTGTTTTCCAGTAGTAATAGAAGGAAGAGAAAAACACAGACCCCTAAAAGGAGCAATTGAGAATTTTTCAAAATTAGTAGTTCTTCTAGAGATCCCCTGGAATTGGTCATAGTAAGTGTTGAGGAGCAACCAACTGAGAATACAGATGTTGCTAGCGATGATATGAACGAGTGGGTGATAATAATTCCAGTGAGCATGAAAACGTAGCTCCTTCACCAAATTCCAAATCACCGAGTGTCGATGAGCAACAATCATTCACTCTTGATATTTTTCATGCACGACACTGGGACAATCTGGATGATAAGGCTAGGGATATTTTAGTTGAGAAGGCTCCTATAATAAATATTGTAGTTCACTCTATTGATAAAAAAAAATTGTGCTGTAAGTTTTAGAGTTCAAATTAAGATCATCAGGCTATGCTACATACTGGATATTTACTTTGCTTTTGGAATGGAAAATATGTTGAGCTTTTGAGTAAACAAGGGCCTCTTCTTGTTGTCTTACCCCTGGGCCCCGTATATCTGTGGGCCGGCCCTGGATTCCGTTGGAGTTGCCCTAACAACCTAGTAGAGCATACAGACGTATATGTATAATGTCTAAAAAAACGTATATATGTATTAATGTATATATGCGTTGAAGCAAAACACGATTGTTGGCTTTACCCATGGGGATACGAGTGTGCGTCCTCGGTACTCGTTTAGCGTTCTCCATCGATTCGTCAGTGCACCCCACCACCCATTTAGCGAGGCAAGGCAGCCGCCCATGCACTGTGCTAGCTAGAGAGGGGCGCTCCTACGTTCCACTAGTGCACAAGTGGCAGGCACTTCACAGCGCGCTCATGTACGTACCTACACAGACGACGTGTCAGCGCGTGTCGTGTTGGAAATTAATCGGTCCACGGATCGGGCTGGGCAGCACTCACTACTTTATACATGCATGCACACAGCACAGGAGTAGTACGTGCGTCCTAACTTAGACATGCGTGGACGGATTCTGGACCTCCACCTGGCCCCGTCTAGGCCGGGGTCCCGGGGTCTGTCTCCGCCACTGTTTGTTTCTGCAGAGCAACTAGTTAACGAGCGCTTTTCGGGAGCCTCGCAACGATCAGCACCACTTAGCGCGCTCTCAGTCATTCGCCACGTGTCGTGCTCTGGACGCTCCTTCAAATTTTGATTTTTTTTATTTTTCCATACGCGTTTTCGGCTTTTTAAACATGTTTTTTGGGTTTTTTCGACGTTCTAGTTTTCCACCGGTCTTTCTTAACTTTTCGACAAAAAAAGTTTTGAAAAAAATTTGCGCGAAAAATTGTGTTTTCTTTTTTTTTTCCTTTCGCGAGAGTTACGGTTTTGCTTCCGCGAGAGGCACGGTTGTGCTTTCGCAAGAGTCACGACCGTGCCTCTCGGAAACGAAAAAATGTGTTTTCTGTTTTTTTTTCCTTTCGCGAGAGCCGCGGTTTTGCTTCCTCGTGAGGCACGAGTGTCCTTTCGCGAGAGTCACGGGCGTGCCTCTCGGAAACAAAAAAAAATACGTTTTATGTTTTTTTCCTTTCTCAAGAGTCACGGTTTTGCATCCGCGAGAGACACTGTTGTGCTTTAGCGAGAGTCACGGCCGTGCCTCTCGAAAACGAAAAAAGCGTGTTTTCTGTTTTTTTTCGCGAGAGTCGCGGTTGTGCTTTCGCGAGAGGCACAGACGTGCCTGTCCGAAACGAAAAAATAACGCGTTTTCTATTTTTTTTTCCTTTCCTAAGACTTCTTTTTCTTTCGCGAGAGTCACGGTTTTGCTTGCGCGAGAGGCACGGTTGTGATTTCGTGAGAGGCACGAGTGTGCCTCTTTTGGAAAGGCAAAAAACCCGTGCTCCCGGTTCGTTTTTTCGTTCAGTTTTTTCGTGAAAAAAAAGTTCGTCAAAACCTAGCAGGGGATCTAGTTTTGAAGATCTCGACACGGGGAATCCAACGATGAAAGCGGTTCGAGATTTGGATGCACGGTTTGAGAAATAAGACGTTTTGAATAAACGGATCTACGAAAAAAAGGGAAAACTCCCAGGTTGCGACAAGTGGCGTGCAGCATATGCGCCACTTGTTGCAACCAGGGAAGTTGGAGTGATCTTTGCAACGAGTACTCATCAACTAGTGATTTCATTGTTTCTGACGTACGGCGGATCCTATCACTACTAGGGAAAAGCCTGAAGGAAATATGCCCTAGAGGCAATAATAAAGTTATTATTTATTTCCTTATATCATGATAAATGTTTATTATTCATGCTAGAATTGTATTAACCGGAAACATAATACATGTGTGAATATATAGACAAACAGATAGTCACTAGTATGCCTCTACTGGACTAGCTCATTAATCGAAGATGGTTATGTTTCCTAACCATAGACATGTGTTGTCATTTGATTAATGGGATCACATCATTAGGAGAATGATGTGATTGACATGACCCATTTCATTAGCTTAGCACTTGATCGTTTAGTATGTTGCTTATGCTATCTTCATGACTTATACAAAGTTCCTGCAACTATGAGATTATGCAACTCCGTTTACGGAGGAACACTTTGTGTGCTACCAAACGTCACAACGAATCGGGTGATTATAAAGGTACTCTACAAGTGTCTCCGAAAGTATATGTTGAGTTGGCATGAATCAAGATTAGGATTTGTCACTCCGATTGTCGGAGAGGTATCTCTAGGCCTTCTCGGTAATACACATCACATAAGCCTTGCAAGCATTGCAACTAATGAGTTAGTTGTGAGATGATGTATTACGGAACGAGTAAAGAGACTTTCGATAACGAGATTAAACTAGGTATTGGATACCGACGATCGAATCTCGGGTAAGTAACATACCGATGACAAAGGGAACAACGTATGTTGTTATGCGGTTTGACCGATAAAGATCTTCGTAGAATATGTAGGAACCAATATGGGCATCCAGGTTCCGCTATTGGTTATTGACCGAGAATGGTTCTAGGTCATGTCTACATAGTTCTCGAACCGTAGGGTCCGCACGCTTAAGGTTTCAATGACGGTTATATTATGAGTTTATGTATTTTGATGTACCGAAGGAGTTCGAGTCCCGGATGTGATCACGGACATGACGAGGAGTCTCAAATGGTCGAGACATAAAGATTGATATATTGGATGGTTATATTCGACACGGAAAGGTTCCGGAAGTTTCGGAGAAAACCGGAGTGCCGGAGGGGTTACGGAACCCCCCGGGGAAAGTTATGGGCCTTATTGGGCCAAGAGGGGAGAGAGAGGGCTGCACCAGGAGGTGGCGCGCCCCCTCCATGGGGAGTCCGACTGACTAGGAGGGGGCGCAGCCCCTTCCCTCTCCCTCTCCCTCTTTCCTTCCCCTTCCCTCTTCCTAGTAGGACTAGGAAAGGGGAGTCCTACTCCTACTAGGAGGAGGACTCCCCCCTCCCTTGGTGCGCCCCAAGGGCTGGCCGGCCCTCCCCCTTGCTCCTTTATATACGGGGGCAGGGGGGCACCCTAGGACACACAAGTTGATCTTCGTGATCGTTCCTTAGCCGCAGGCGGTGCCCCCTCCACCATATTCCACCTCGGTCATATTGTTGCGGAGCTTAGCGAAGCCCTGCGACGGTAGAACATCAAGATCGCCACCACGCCGTCGTCGACGGAACTCCTCCCGACGCTTTGCTGGATCGGAGCCCGGGATCGCCATCGAGCTGAACGTGTGCTAAGAACTCGGAGGTGCCGGAGTAACGGTGCTTGGATCGGTCGGATCGTGAAGACGCACGACTACATCAACCGCGTTGATATAACGCTTCGCTTTCGGTCACGAGGGTACGTGGACGGACTCTCTCCTCTCGTTGCTATGCCATCACCATGGTCTTGCGTGATCGTAGGAAATTTTTGAAATTACTACGTTACCCTACTGATGGCATCCGAGCCTGGTTTTATGCGTTGATGTCATATGCACGAGTAGAACACAAGTGAGTTGTGGGCGATACAAGTCATACTACCTACCAGCATGTCATACTTTGGTTCAGCGGTATTGTGAGATGAAGCGCCCGGACCGACATTACGCAGACGCTTACGCGAGACTGGTTTCACCGCTGTGAGCACTCGTTGCTTAAAGGTGACCGGCGGGCGTCTGTCTCTCTCACTTTAGTTGAACTGAGTGTGGCTACGCCCGTCCTTGAGAAGGTTAAAACGGAGTCTATTTGACGAAGTATCGTTGTGGTTTTGATGCGTAGGTAAGAACGGTTCTTGCTCAGCCCGTAGCAGCCACGTAAAACTTGCAACAACAAAGTAGAGGACGCCTAACTTGTTTTTGCAGGGCATGATGTGATGTGATATGGTCAAGACGTGATGCTATATTTTATTGTTTGAGATGATCATGTTTTGTAACCGAAGTTATCGGCAATCGGCGAGAGCCATATGGTTGTCGCTTATTGTATGAAATGCAAACGCCATGTAATTGCTTTTACTTTATCACTAAGCGGTAGCGATAGTCGAGAAGCAATAGTTGGCGAGACGACAACGATGCTACGATGGAGATCAAGGTGTCGCTACCGGTGACGATGGTGATCATGACGGTGCTTCGGAGATGGAGATCACAAGCACAAGATGATGATGGCCATATCATATCACTTATATTGATTGCATGTGATGTTTATCCTTTATGCATCTTATCTTGCTTTGATTGACGGTAGCATTATAAGATGATCTCTCACTAAAATTATCAAGTAGTGTTCTCCCGAGTATGCACCGTTGCCAAAGTTCGTCGTGTCGAGACACCACGTGATGATCGGGTGTGATAAGCTCTCACGTCCATCTACAACGGGTGCAAGCCAGTTTTGCACGCGCAGAATACTCAGGTTATACTTGACGAGCCTAGCATATGCAGATATGGCCTCGAACACGGAGACCGAAGGTCGAGCGTGAATCATATAGTAGATATGATCAACATAAGATGTTCACCATTGAAAACTACTCCATCTCACGTGATGATCGGTTATGGTTTAGTTGATTTGGATCACGTGATCACTTAGATGACTAGAGAGATGTCGACTAAGTGGGAGTTCTTAAGTAATATGATTAATTGAACTTTAATTTATCATGAACTTAGTCCCGTAGTATTTTGCAGATTATGTTGTAGATCAATAGCTCGCGTTGTTGCTTCCCTATGTTTTCATATGTGTTCCTAGAGAAAATAGTATTGAAAGATGTTAGTAGCAATGATGCTGATTGGATCCGTGATCTGAGGTTTATCCTCATTGCTGCGCAGAAGAATTATGTCCTTAATGCACCGCTAAGTGACAGACCTATTGCAGAAGCAGATGCAGACGTTATGAACGTTTGGCTAGCTCAATATGATGACTACTTGATAGTTTAGTGCACCATGCTTAACGGCTTAGAATCGGGACTTCAAAGACGTTTTGAACGTCATGGACCATATGAGATGTTCCAGGAATTGAAGTTAATATTTCAAGCAAATACCCGAGTTGAGAGATATGAAGTCTCCAACAAGTTCTATAGCTAAAAGATGGAGGAGAATCGCTCAACTAGTGAGCATGTGCTCAGATTGTCTGAGTACTTCAATCGCTTGAATCAAGTGGGAGTTAATCTTCCAGATAAGATAGTGATTGACAGAATTCTCTAGTCACCATCACTAAAGTTACTAGAACTTCGTGATGAACTATAATATGCAAGGGATGACGAAAACAATTCTCAAAGCGCTTAGCGATGCTAAAATCGGCGAAGGTAGAAATCAAGAAAAACATCAAGTGTTGATGGTTGACAAGACCACTAGTCTCAAGGAAAAGGGCAAAGGGAAGAAGGGGAACTTCAAGAAGAACGGCAAGCAAGTTGCTGCTCGAGTGAAGAAGCCCAAGTCTGGATCTAAGCCCGAGACTAAGTGCTTTTGCTACAATGGAACTGGTCTTTGGAGCGGAACTACCCCAAGTATTTGGCGGATAAGAAGGATGGCAAAGTGAACAAAGGTATATTTGATATACAAATGATTGATGTGTATTTTACTAGTGTTCGTAGCAACCCTCGGTATTTGATACTGGTTCAGTTGCTAAGAGTAGTAACTCAAACAGGAGTTGCAGAATAAACAGAGACTAGTTGAAGGGAAGTGACGATGAGTGTTGGAAGTAGTTCCAAGATTGATATGATCATCATCGCACACTCCCTATACTTTCGGGATTAGTGTGGAACCTAAATAAGTGTTATTTGGTGTTGAGCATAAATATGATTTGATCATGTTTATTGCAATACTGTTATTCATTTAAGTAAGAGAATAAATTGTTGTTCTGTTTACATGAATAAAACCTTATATGGTTACACACCCAATGAAAATGGTTCATTGGATCTCGATCATAGTGATACACATATTCATAATATTGAAACCAAAAGATGCAAAGTTAATAATGATAGTGCAACTTATTTGTGGCACTGCCGTTTAGGTCATATTGGTGTAAAGCGCATGAAGAAAACTCCATCTTGATGGACTTTTGGAATCACTTGATTATGAATCATTTGATGCTTGCGAACCGTGCCTTTTGGGCAAGATGACTAAAACTCCGTTCTCGGAACAATGGAACAAGCTCTTGACTTATTGGAAATAATACATACCGATGTATGCGATCCAATGAATGTTGATGCTCGTGGCAAGTATCGTTATTTTTCCGACCTTCACAAGATGATTTGAGTAGATATGGGTATATCTACTTGATGAAACATAAGTCTGAAATAGTTGAAAGGTTCAAAGAATTTCAGAGTGAAGTGGAAAATCATCGCAACAAGAAAATAAAGTTTCGCGATCTGATCGTGGAGATGAATATTTGAGTTACGAGTTTGGTCTTCAATGAAAACAATGTGGAATAGTTTCACAGCTCACGCCACCTGGAACACCACAACATTATGGTGTGTCCGAACGTCGTAACCGTACTTTATTTTGATATGGTGCGATCTATGATGTATCTTACCGATTTACCACTATCATTTTGGGGTTATGCTCTTGAGACGGCCGCATTCACGTTAAATAGGACACCGTCAAAATCCGTTGAGACGACTCCTTATGAACTATGGTTTAGCAAGAAACCAAAGTTGTCGTTTCTGAAAGTTTGGGGTTGCGATGCTTATGTGAAGAAACTTCAAACTGATAAGCTTGAACCCAAATCGGAAAAATGTGTCTTCATAGGATACCCAAAGGAGACAATTGGGTACACCTTCTATCACAGATCCGAAGGCAAGACATTCGTTGCTAAAAATGGATCCTTTCTAGAGAAGGAGTTTCTCTCGAAAGAAGTGAGTGGGAGGAAAGTGGAACTTGATGAGGTAATAGTACCAACTCCCTTATTGGAAAGTAGTTCGTCACGTAAATCAGTTTCGTAACACCTACACCAGTTAGTGAGGAAGATAATGATGAAGATCATGAAACTTCAGATCAAGTTGTCACCGAACTCGTAGATCAACCAGAACAAAATCCGCACTGAGTGGTACGGTAATCCTATTCGGAAATCATGCTACTAGATCATGGTGAACCCACGAACTATGAAGAAGCGATGGTGAGCCCAGATTCGCAAAATGGCTTGAAGCCATGAAATCTGAGATGGGATCCATGTATGAGAACAAAGTATGGACTTTGGTAGACTTGCCCGATGATCGGCAAGCTATTGAGAATAAATGGATCTTTAAGAAGAAGACTGACGCTGATGGTAATGTAACTGTCTACAAAGCACGACTTGTTGCAAAAGGTTTTCGACAAGTTCAAGGGTTGACTACGATGAGACTTTCTCACCCGAAGCGATGCTTAAGTCCGTCGAATCATGTTAGCAATTGCCGCATTTTATGATTATGAAATTTGGCAAATGGATGTAAAACTGCATTCTTGAATGGATTTCTAGAAGAAGAGTTGTATATGATGCAACCAGAAGGTTTTGTTGATCCAAAGGGTGCTAACAAAGTGTGCAAGCTCCAACGATCAATTTATGGTCTGGTGCAAGCCTCTCGGAGTTGGAATAAACGCTTTGATAGTGTGATCAAAGCATATGGTTTTATCTGAGACTTTTGGAGAAGCCTCAGATTTACAAGAAAGTGAGTGGGAGCTCAGAGCATTTCGATATTATATGTGGACGACATATTGTTGATTGGAAATGATATAGAATTTCTGGATAGCATAAAAGGATACTTGAATAAAAGTTTTCAATGAAAGACCTCGTGAAGCTGCTTACATATTGAGCATTAAGATCTATAGAGATAGATCAAGACGCTTGATAAGTTTTTTCAATGAGTACATACCTTGACAAGATTTTGAAGTAGTTCAAAATGGAACAGTCAAAGAAAGAGTTCTTGCCTGTGTTACAAAGGTGTGAAATTGAGTAAGACTCAAAACCCGGCCACGGCAGAAGATAGAAAGAGAATGAAAGTCATTCCCTATGCCTTGGCCATAGGTTCTATAAAGTATGCCATGCTGTGTACCAGATCTATTGTATACCCTGCACTTGAGTTTGGCAAGGAGTACAATAGTGATCTAGGAATAGATCATCGGACAGCGGTCAAAATTATCCTTAATGGAATAAGGATATGTTTCTCGATTATGGAAGTGATAAAAAGTTCGTCGTAAAGGGTTACGTCGATACAAGTTTTGACACCGATCTGGATGACTTTAAGTCTCGATACATATTGATAGTGGGAGCAATTAGCTAGAGTAGCTCCGTGCAGAGCATTGTTGACATAGAGATTTGCAAAATACATACGGATCTGAATGTGGCAGACCCGTTAACTAAGATTTTCTCACAAAGCAAAACATGATCACACCTTAGTATTCTTTGGGTGTTAATCACATAGCGATGTGAACTAGATTACTGAATCTAGTAAACCCTTTGGGTCTTGGTCACATGGCGATGTGAATTATGGGTGTTAATCACATGATGATGTGAACTATCGATGTTAATCACATGGTGATGTGATCTAGATTATTGACTCTACTGCAAGTGGGAGACTGAAGGAAATATGCCCTAGAGGCAATAATAAAGTTATTATTTATTTCCTTATATCATGATAAATGTTTATTATTCATGCTAGAATTGTATTAACCGGAAACATAATACATGTGTGAATATATAGACAAACAGATAGTCACTAGTATGCCTCTCTTGGACTAGCTCATTAATCAAGATGGTTATGTTTCCTAACCATAGACATGTGTTGTCATTTGATTAATGGGATCACATCATTAGGAGAATGATGTGATTGACATGACCCATTTCATTAGCTTAGCACTTGATCGCTTAGTATGTTGCTTATGCTATCTTCATGACTTATACAAAGTTCCTGCAACTATGAGATTATGCAACTCCGTTTACGGAGGAACACTTTGTGTGCTACCAAACGTCACAACGAATCGGGTGATTATAAAGGTACTCTACAAGTGTCTCCGAAAGTATATGTTGAGTTGGCATGAATCAAGATTAGATTTGTCACTCCGATTGTCGGAGAGGTATCTCTAGGCCTTCTCGGTAATACACATCACATAAGCCTTGCAAGCATTGCAACTAATGAGTTAGTTGTGAGATGATGTATTACGGAACGAGTAAAGAGACTTTCCGTAACGAGATTAAACTAGGTATTGGATACCGACGATCGAATCTCGGGTAAGTAACATACCGATGACAAAGGGAACAACGATGTTGTTATGCGGTTTGACCGATAAAGATCTTCAGAGAATATGTAGGAACCAATATGGGCATCCAGGTTCCGCTATTGGTTATTGACCGAGAATGGTTCTAGGTCATGTCTACATAGTTCTCGAACCGTAGGGTCCGCACGCTTAAGGTTTCAATGACGGTTATATTATGAGTTTATGTATTTTGATGTACCAAGGAGTTCGAGTCCCGGATGTGATCACGGACATGACGAGGAGTCTCGAAATGGTCGAGACATAAAGATTGATATATTGGATGGTTATATTCGGACACCGGAAAGGTTCCGGAAGTTTCGGAGAAAACCGGAGTCTTGGAGGGGTTACGGAACCCCGGGAAAGTTATGGGCCTTATTGGGCCAAGAGGGAGAGAGAGGGCTGCACCAGGAGGTGGCGCGCCCCCTCCATGGGGAGTCCGACTGACTAGGAGGGGGCGCAGCCCCCTTCCTCTCCTCTCCTCTCTTTCCTTCCCCTTCCCTCTTCCTAGTAGGACTAGGAAAGGGAGTCCTACTCCTACTAGGAGGAGGACCCCTCCCTTGGTGCGCCCCAAGGGCTGGCCGCCCTCCCCTTGCTCCTTTATATACGGGGCAGGGGGCACCCTAGGACACACAAGTTGATCTTCGTGATCGTTCCTTAGCTGCAGGCGGTGCCCCCTCCACCATATTCCACCTCGGTCATATTGTTGCGGAGCTTAGGCGAAGCCTGCGATGGTAGAACATCAAGATCGCCACCACGCCGTCGTCCGACGGAACTCCTCCCGACGCTTTGCTGGATCGGAGCCCGGGGATCGTCATCGAGCTGAACGTGTGCTAAGAACTCGGAGGTGCCGGAGTAACGGTGCTTGGATCGGTCGGATCGTGAAGACGTATGACTACATCAACCGCGTTGATATAACGCTTCCGCTTTCGGTCTACGAGGGTACGTGGACGGACACTCTCCCCTCTCGTTGCTATGCCATCACCATGGTCTTGCGTGATCGTAGGAAATTTTTTGAAATTACTACGTTACCCTACAAAGCCTAGCAGCAGCGCGGGTTTTAGGCCTATCAGTAGCGCGGACAGGAGCGTTAAAGGTTAGCAGCAGCGCGCCTGGACCCACGCTGCTGCTAAAATGATCTAGTAGTAGCGCTTCTCCAGAGCAGCGCTGCTGGTAATTAGTAGTAGCGCTCCTCCTTGCCCGCGCTACTACTATTATTTAGTATTTTATTTCTTTTTTATTTCATGTTGTATTTCATACACCTTTACACAATTTTTCATACAACGGAAATTTAGAGACTGTTTTTACATCATAATGAGTAGGTGAAACAACCGTGGACTTAGTTTCAAGTGGATGGACATCCACTTAAAACTAATCCGCGGTTCTTTCACCCAATGATATAATAAATATCATATCATATCATTAACAACTTATCATCATAATACATCATTGTCATATAACACCTTCTCAAGATCATCGTTTTCATCAATGAGACATCACATAGCAAATTGGTCACTAGTCGTAATCACAAGTACTCCTCATCATCAACTCTAACACATTGTATCACATAATAAACATATTGTACCTCATAGGACCTACTACATTTTCTTAGGACCTACTATATTCTCTAAGGTAAAATAGTAAAAAACAAGATAGCCCCTGACTCTCCATTTATGGAGAATGGAGATTATCCTGTCTCCAATTCTTGCCTTTTGCTTAATGTTACTTCCAAGAACCTCCTTGCGAATGTCCAAACATTTTTTCCATTTTCTGATTAGCATGTGTTCACCGGTTTTAGAAATCCGATATGCACAGGTGAGATCCGTAGGATGACCTGGCTGTATGTTCAGAACTTCAAGGCGACCATTGTAATACATCAGATGAGGCACACAATCCATCGGGATTTTCTGTTAAAAAACATAGTAATAACTTCGTAGTTAGCAATGATGTACTAGTTTTGGAAGTATGGAAAAGATGCACGGATGTCGTAATAGTAAAAAATCTTACCAAGGTATCTCCATAGAAGTTATCGTGGTTCAACACGTGCACTAGTGGCACGTATTTACCATAATTTGGAGGAGTTCGATAATAGGTATTGTAATTCTCAAAGAAAGTACAATAAGCAATCAGATGACTTTTCTCCTTATAAGTTAATTCAGAGCCATCAGTGTAGTGGGTTTAGTCTACCATCTTCTGCACATTCTTTGAAGATTCAAAATAAGCTGTAAATGAAAATAAGTTGTCAACTATTTTGAAATAAACAATATAAATTAGTTAATAACTATGTTTGAGAAACTCACATTGCGGTAGAATCGGAAGCGTATCAACAAGGACCCAAATGTCCATATTGTCTTGCTCGATGTTAGGATCATCAAGATCCATGGTGACAATCATACCCTCATAAAAACCATACATTTTGCAAAGTGCTTCCCAATTTTGGCAACCAAAATGGGTTACGCTCTGAGCATTGTACAAATTTACTTCAAAATCCATATCATGATGGGTCCTTAGGTGTATTTTCTTTGTTTCAAAATTTTCATGGTCTTCAAAACCCATCCTCTCCAAGACATAGCGTCTTGCATGGCATGGGATAAGCTAGTCGAATTATAAAAGATGAAAATTAGACGTTGAAATAGTTGAAGTCATGCTTAATTACGAAAAAAACTCTTATCGTTGTTATGCATCGCTTCAACATTGAAGGTCTCCTCGAGCTTAATCTTTGAAGCGCCGATCTTCGCCCAGCTCAACAAACTGTCGCACATACCTCGATCGTCGTGGCACCAGCTGCACTCCCGGAGACTGCGTCCGTAAATCGAGTACGACATTTCCTACGTTCATAATTCAAAGATTAAACTTGTACAATTAAATATATGTACTAAAAAACCTAAATTAGATCATTATTTTTCGAGAAAATCCAGGCCTCTCGATATTCCCTACATATTCTAGCACAAGTCATGCTAGAATTCACGGAAAAATCCGGCAATACCTTTGCTAAAAAAAGGACATATCGAGCGCCTGAAATTTGCCGAAACGGAAATTAATCAACACTCCGGCGAAACATAGGCCACTCGGAGGTGTAAACTGAACATGAACGGCCACTTGGGCAACCACATATCCTATTTGAGCAACAAAAGATATACATGGATATTTGGCTGGTCTCACCTCGATGTCGGAGGGGGTCGGTGACGGGACGGGCGGGGATGATGGAGGGCTCCTTGATTTCTGCAAAAGCAAAACCGTATAAGTTATCACTAATACATCCCTAATAATTGCTTAAACTAAAAATAACAACAAATATGACATGTTCAACTAGTTTTATTAATTCAACTAGTTCTTACTAAATATAAACTTACTATAAATAGAATATGTGGTTCAACTAGTTATATTAATTATCTTACTAAAAACTAGTTCTTTCTAAAAATAAAGTAGTTCAACTAGTTATATTAATTATCTTACTAAAAATACATTAGTTCTATTAATTCAACTAGTTCAACTAGTTCAACTACTTTATTAATTTATTTACTAAACTAGTTCAACTACAACTAAAGTAGTTCCACTACAACTACTATTAATTATACTGCCCTAGTTAACTAATACCATCACTACTAGTAATATGAAAAAACATTTGAAAATATCTTATATATAATCCTAACACTAAATAAACTAGTTTTATTAACTACTTACTAAATAAACTAGTGCTATTAAGCACTTAATATAAATAAACTAGTTCTATTAAGCACTTACCAAATAAACTAGTTCTATTAAGTACCTAATATAAATAAACTAGTTATATTAATCACTTACTAAATAAACTTTTTCTATTAAACACTTGCTAAAAATTCTACTACCCTAGTTCTACCCTAATTTTTCTTACTTCTATTTTATTCAAAACACCTACGATTTGCAAGAACAGAGACAAGGGAGGGAGGGAGGAGGAGGGAGGGCGGTGGGAGGAGGGCTGCCGGCGAAGGAGGAGGAGGGGCGGCAGGCAGAGGGAGGAGGTTCGGTGGGAGGAGGAGGAGGAGGTGCGGTGGGAGGAGGAGGCACGGAAGGAGGAGTACCTCGGTGGCGGATGGAGGACGGCGGCGGCGGCAAGTGACGATGGTGAGGTCGAGAGCGGGCGGTGAGGTCGAGAGCGGAGGGGTGGGGAGGCGGCGGCGACGGTGAGGTCGAGAAGCGGGCGGGCGGCAGCGGTGAGGTTGAGGCGGCCTCGGGTGGCGGTGAGGGCAGGCTCGGGCTCGGGCGGCGGCGATAGAGGAGTAGGGGAACAGGGGGAGAAGGACTTAGTGAAATTTTGAGCGGGGTTAAGTCAAACTAGCAGTAGCGCACTTTAGGAACCGCGCTATAGCTAAATTAGCTACAACGCATTTTACGGAAAAACGCTACTACTAAGTCTAAGCACGCATCAAAAAATACATTGACCATCAGTGATCTTTTTGTGTATAATCTAAATTGTCAATATGAGTCCACTCCAGTAGGAACTGGAGTGGACTCATATTGCGCCACAAATTCTACACATAGAGTTCAGTGAAGACCAACTGGTTGTGATAGTTTCAGAAGTAACATATTTAAGATGGTAAACACCCTGTTCGCGGAGCGAGGTGGGACTAAACTTGTGGGCTGATCGTAGCAGTAGCGATTTTTTTATAAGCGCGTTGCTGCTAACTTCTATAGCAGTAGCGCGGTTCAGTATAGGGTGCTACTGCTATAACTAGCTGGGTTGCGAGGTCATGGCAATTAGAGCAGTAGCGCGGTTTGGCGTGGAAGCGCTACTACTATTTTCCTTTCAGCAGCGCGTTTTGCTATCACGCGCTGCTACTAAATAGCAGTAGCGTTATATTTTGAGGAGCGCTGCTGGTAAGATTCTGTGTATAGGTTTCCCTAGTAGTGTATATAGCGCATAGGGCGCCCTTAGGAGGGATCCGGCTTGCTTACTCACTCCCCATGCTCCTATCGGTGTTCCCACTTCATCCCACGGCTGTTTTTTTTTTCTTTTTTTTTCTAGTATCATCATTCTCGGACAGGAGCGGGCGACCAATTCGCTGTCTCGCGTAGAATGTAAAATTCTGCAAAAAAATATAACGCTACCGATGGGACTCGAACCGGCGACCTACTACATATACACGATACAGCTAACCACCACGTCAGGTGAGTTGACCGGAAGCATTGGCGACACCAAACTTGAAGAAACTGCCAGCAGCGACGAAAAATAAAAACCAGTCCACCAAATTCCAAAAAATAAAATTTACGGGAAAGGGATCCTAATCAAGTCCTCCCACCAGAGAAGCAAGTACTTAAACACTGTAGTAACTGAGCCTTAGTATGTACAATTGCAGCTCGGAGTATATGAACTATAATCCACGACAAATTAAAATTTGTAGCATAATTTTTTTAAAAGAAACTCTTTTTGAAACGCAAACATTATTAGGGACTCAAATTTTTAAAACAAACAGGAACAAAAAATGAATATGTGAATATATATAAATTATGAACTATTTTCTTAAACGCAAAACATATTTTGTAAACAATAAAAAATTTGAAAACTGAACATTTTTCAAAATTAAACTATTTTAAAAAATTGAGCATTTTTCGAATTTGAAAATGGAATTCAAAAACATGATTAAAAAACCGTGAACAAATTTCCAAACTGCAGTATTTTTTGGAATATGTGAACAAATTTCAGAAACAGGAACAATTTTTGAATATGTGAAATAAAACAAATATATGGACAATTTTTAATTTCTGAAATATTTTGAAATATGAACATTTTTTGAATATGTGAAAAAATTTATGAAAATGAACAAATTTTGAATTTCCGAAACATTTTTCGGAAACTTGGACATTTTGTGAATTTGTAAACAATTTTTTAAGGCACGAATGATTTTGAATCTTGAGAACAAGTTTGGAAACGCAGACTATTTTTTGAAGCACGAACATTTTTTGAATCTTGAGAACAAATTTTGAAACAAAGAACAATTTAGAAAACTCCTAAACAAATATAGAAGCGCGAACAATTTTTTAAAGAACGAACCTTTTTTTTATTCTTGAGAACATATTTTGAAATGGAGAACAATTTTGAAAAATTCCGAACAAATTTGGAAGTGCGAACATTTTTGAGAAACGCTATTTTTGAGGAAAAAACATGAAGGTTGTATGAAACAGCGAACACTTTTACAAATTGTGAATAAAAGTTGTAAAAACTCAACAATTCGAAAAGTGCAAACAATTTTTGGAAATGAGAACATTTTTGTAAAATCTCCCAAAATTATAAAACGTGCAAGTTTTTTTGAATACCCGAACATTTTTCAAATTCGAAAACAAATTTTGGAGACACGAACATTTTTTAAAACTGGGAACATTTTGTGAAACTCATGAACAAAACTTGAACTCATGAAGAATTCTTAAAACTTGCGTACATTTTTTTAAACTCCCGAACAAAATTTGAAACGTGAACATTTTTTGCAATTTGCGAACAATTCTTTAAATGGAAACTCGCAACAAAATTTGAAGACATGAACATTGTTTTGAATTTGGTGAACAAATTTTGAAATGGGAAGATGTTTTGAAACTCCCAAACAAAATTTGAAACGTGAACAAAAAGAAAATAAAAAGAGAAGAAAAGGAAATTGAAAGATGAAATAAAGAAACAGAAAAACAAAGAAAAAAAATTTAAAAAACAGAAAAAACAACAAAGAAAAGGCAAACAGAAAAAACCAGGACCCGGTTCAAGAACCTTCTAGAGAGTTTCCAAAACCGTTCAGGAACCCTCCAGAAGGTTCCCAAAACCGGACGCTGTAGCGCGTGCGCTACCTCCTAACTGGGGCCGGCCCATCTTGATCGCTAGTCGCTCGCCTCCCTGTGCGAAGCCTCGAAAGCCCACCCCCTCTCCCCAGCTCATCTGCGACCCATTTGTGGCACGAGGTCCCCAATTTTTCTTTCCTCTTTTTCGAAATCAAAAAATGTTCATCAATGTAAAACAATGTTCAACAATGCAGAAAATGTTCATCGAATTCAACTTTTTTGTTCATCAGATTAAGAAATTGTTCAGAAAAACTAAAAAAAATGTTCACTGAATTCAACTTTTTTGTTCATCGGATTTCAAAAATGTGCACCAAAATTTGAATTTGTTAACCGACCTAAAAAATTGTTCATTAAATTCAGATTTTGTTGATCATTTTCAAACTCAAAATGTCTTCATTCATTTGTCCAAAAAAATGGTCTTGAACACAAATGTTGATCATCAAGTTCAAAATCGTTCATTGAATTCAAAATTTGTTCATGAAATGTAAAAAATGATCATCATTTTGAAAAAAATGTTCAGAAAAATTTAAAAAAAATCAACAAATCAAAAAAATGTTCATCGAAATCAACTGTTTTTGTTCATCAGATATAAAAGTTGTTCACCAAAATTCAAAATTTTTATACCGGCCTAAGAAACTGTTCATTAAATTCAAATTTTGTTCATCATTTTCCAAAAATGTTCATCAAACTCAAAATTTGTCCCTTGATTTCAAAATTTGTTCACACATTATTCAGAAAAAAATGATCTTGAATAAAAATTTTGTTCATCAAGTTCTAAAATTGTTCATCGAATTCAAAATTTGTTCATGAAATACAATTTTTTCATCATTATTAAAACTGCTGATAAAAATTGTTCATCAAAATTAGGAAAATGTTCATTCTTTTGAATCGCAAACAATTTTGTATTCAAGAACTGTTTTATGAAAATTTACAATGTTTTGAATTTTAGAACCAACCCCAAATTATATTAATATAGAATAAAGTAAAAGCAGACCATAAAAAGGAAAAAAAACAGGGGCGCGCGGGGTGTGTAGGGGTGCGCGCTGCCGCCACAGTGAGAGCCCCGCGCGCCATATAGGAGGACTCCTGACGCCCCCGTCCAACTCGGCAAGGAGCTGGTACGTGACCAATCAAGTTAATTATGCACGTTTTATTCATGATGGTCAGTGTTAGCTAGTTAGAGCATCTACAGCAGGGTGCCTCAATACTGCCTTATGCATCTGGGCGGGCCGTCAGGTCACTCTCTACAATTTTTTGACCCATAGGCCTCTCAAACGTCCCTCAAATGCCCGGGCTAACAGGCACCCCCTATATGTAGCCTGGGACGGATATGGGGCGTCCGGGTGTGCCCTGGCACGCCCTCCACATCGGCCCCGACAGGCCAATCCCACCCAAATCGCACCAAATTCATCCCCAAGACCAGTCGGATCCATTTGCTATCTCCTCTCCTTTTCCTCCTCCGCGCCGCCCGTCTCGCGCTCCGCCACGGCCTGCTCCGCAGCCATTCCCAGGCTCTCTGCCGTCACCTCCGAAAAAGCCCTCCCGTCCTCGCCGGCTCGGACGTCACCGTGATACGTCCGGAAACTATGTGGCTCTGCCTTGCGCTTGATGTGTTCGACACATTGCCCGATCGGATTTTTTTATTTTTCTAGGGAAAATGATGGATTCCGATGCTTCATCGGACGAGGAGTGTGAACCGAGGGAGCTTGACAAAATGATTCGAGATGAGTTCTTCGACTCATCAGATTCGGACGAAGAGACATGATTATACTCATGAGCATGCAAGAGTAAATGGATCGGCGTGGAGCATATTCTCAACTTCAAGGGCTCAATCGAAGGGAGAAGAGTGATCAACCGGGATAGGGTGTCCGAAGCAAAGATACAACACAAGGACTACTTTGCTCCCAAACCAACTTTCCCGGATGATCCATGATTTTTTTTGTCGTTTTCGCATGCGGAAACCGTTGTTTTTGTGAATTGTGGAGGAAGTGGAGGCACACGACGACTACTTCAAACTCACAAGGGATTGCTACGGCCAACTCTCTTTCTCGAGCAAGCAGAAGTGCACAACTGCTCTCAGGATGCTTGCACTTGGTACTGCTGCAGATGGCGTTGGTGAGATGGTCAGGATGGGGGAGCACGTGCCTGAAGACTACTGTCAAGTTTGCCCACGCCGTGGTGGAAGTGTTTGGACCTGAGTATATCAAAAAACCAAATGCGTAAGACATGGAGAAGTTGTTGGCTATTGGAGAGGCAAGGATATTTCCAGAAATGCTCGAATCAATTGATTGCATGCATTGGCAATTGAAGAACTGCCCCAAAGGTTTGCGGGGAATGTATTAAGGTCACACCAGATAGGCCACCATCATACTAGAAGCGGTGGCATCACATGACTTATGGATTTGACATGCTTTCTTTGGAATGTCGGGTTCTCATAACGACATCAACGAGCTTCAATGATATCCGGTGGTTAGGAGGCTTTGTAATGAGGAATCACTGCCGTGCAACTACACCGTCAATGACCGAGAGTACAACATGGGATACTATCTTGTTGATGGTATATATTCTCAGTGGGCGGCGTTTGTGAAGACCATATCCAATACGCGGATGACACTATTATCATCATGCCGGCCTGCCATGATCAAGCTCATACAATGAAAAACATTCTCACTGACTATGCAACTTCCATTGGCCTCAAAATTAACTTTCACAAATCAACTTTGATTCCAATCAACTGTGATGATGCCCTAAGTGAAGATCTTGCCGCAATTTTTGGATGCACAATTGGCAAGATGCCATTCACATACCTTGGATTACCACTTGGTACTTCAAAGCCTTCGGTCCAGGACCTAATGCCCATTGTCTGCAATATGGAAAGAAGACTCACTTCTACTTTATCCCTGATGTCATATGGATCCAAACTGTCCCTACTAAACACGGTCATCACCTCACTGGTTATTTTTGCACTCTGCACACTAAGATTCCCTCCAAAAATCCTTGAGCTCCTAGACAAACTAAGAAGGAGATGTCTATGGACAAAGAAGACAGAACAGGGTGAAAAATGCAACTCTTTGGCGGCCTGGGACAGAGTTTGTAGACCAAAACAGAGTGGAGGGCTTGGAATCATTAACCTTAAAATGCAAAGTGATGCTCTACTTCTAAAGTATTTACATAAGTTTTACAACCGTCTGGACCTACCTTGGGTAGAACTGATCTGGTACACATACTATACCAACAAAATACTACACGCCTCAGATCCATGTGGTTCATTTTGGTGGAGGGACATTCTCAAGCTTACTCCTATTTTTAGAGGCATCTCCAATGTTACAGTGGACTCTGGAAACAATGTTCTCATGTGGAAAGATCTGTGGTTGGATGAAGTTCTTTCTGATACACATCCTCGAGCATTTTCTTATGTCAGGAATGAAGATTGCTCAGTCCAAGAATTCTTATCCATAACATCTTTGGAACAGGCATTCTTTCTACCACTATCCTCACAAGCATTACAGGAAGTACAAGATATGCAAGGGTTAGTAACCCACATTACTTTGGATAACAACCAAAATGCAAAGGATATATGGTCTTACCCTTGGAAAGCATCTGATTTCTCGGCAAGCAAATACTACAAATTCTGCTTCAGGGATATGAAGGCCCATAAAAATTACCACTGGCTATGGAAATCAAAAGTTTCTGCTAAACTCAAGGTCTTTTGATGGCTTATGTTGTCTGACAGATTAAACACCAGAAACATGTTGAAGAGAAGACACTATAACATTGGTACAAACCTGAACTGCTTACTATGTGGCCAAAAAGAAGAAGACATTGATCACTTGATCCTAACATGCCCATTTAGCAGAAATTGCCGGTCAACCTTTGGATAGACCCTGGCGATCAGGCCACTAGATTGTCCTGGCTAGAGCAAGCTAAAATTATTTGGGGCAGGCCTTTGTTCATGGAAATCATCCTTCAAGCATCCTGGAGCATTTGGAAGGAAAGGAACAACAAACTTTTCAGAAATATTATCCCCTCCTACCACTCCTGGCTAGCCAGATTCAGAGAAGAGTTTAGTCTCCTCCAATATAGGGTGAAAGACAACAAGAAGGATTTCATCTTCTTGCTTTTAGACTCCCTACCCTCTGATTAATTGTACTCCTTAGACCTTTTCTTTCCCCACTCCAAAGTGAGATGGGGCGAGACATGTACATGATGTAACTACTCCTTGTAATTTGTTATAAATATTAATATATATGACAGTGGGAGCCTCTCCCACTGTCCTGGTTCCTCAAAAAAAAAACAGAGCCACTTTGTAACAATGCATGAAGCGGCTTGGAAGGATGTGGAGAGGGCATTTGTTGTGCTTCATGCTCGTTGGGGAATTGTGCGGAGCGTTGCATTGAAGCGGGAATCAGAAACTTTGTGGCAGCTAATGACATGTTGTCTTATTCTGCAGAATATAATTGTCGAGGATGAGAGTGATGGTGTAGCCTAAACCCATGATTTCGAAGCACCCGGAGAACAAGTTGAAATTCCGGAAGATCAAGATGCGGCTCAACTGATGAACTTTCTGCAGATGCACCAGAATCTTCAAAATCAGCAGGTGCACACGCAACTACTCAATGATTTTGTAGAGCACGTGTGGACCCACAATAGCAACGAAGGAGGCAATGCTTGAATTTGACACTTAAAATAAATTTTATACAAACACTATATATGCTTCGTACCAACATTTACTATTTATGTGTGACATTGGCTTGTATAATCAATGTGCATGGATTTGCATGAATTTGAGAGTTCGGATTTTAGATATGTGGATGCCCGAGGACCTACGTATTATGAAGTCTGTAGATACCTTTCTGTCGACACTGAAGTTTCTCCAACTGGCCTAACAGTATGTTGTTCGCGACTGCTTTCTTTTGATGTGCAGTGTCATACCTACCACGATCGACACCATGCCCGAAACCATGGACAGGAGGAGACCATCCATGCATGTATGTAGTTGCGGAGTAGCCGTAGCTTGTACTTCCTCTGTTTCTAAATAATTGTCTTTCTAGAGATTTCAACAAGTGACTACATACAGAGCAAAATAAGTGAATCTACACTCTAAAACATGTCTACATACATCCGTATGTTGTAGTCCATTTGAGATGGCTAGAAAGACAAATACTCCCTCCGTCCCGAAATACTTGTCGGATAGATGGCTACTATTGGGTGTATCTATAACTAAAATACGTCTAGATTCATCCATTTGTCCGACAAGTATTTCCGGACGGAGGGAGTATTTAGGAACGGAGGGAGTAGTAGTGATGTACTCCCTTCGTTCTTAAATAGTTGTCTTTCTAGAGATTTGAACAAGTGACTATATACGGAGCAAAATGAGTGAATCTACACTCTAAAACATGTCTACATACATCCGTATGTTGTAGTCCATTTGAGATGGCTAGAAAGACAACTATTTAGGAATGGAGGAAGTACTATATACTCCCTCCGTTCCTAAATATAAGTCTTTTTAGACATTTTAAATGGAATACAACATACAGATGTATATAGACATATTTTAAAGTGTAATTTCCTTCATTTTACTTCGTATGTAGTCACTTGATGGAATCTCTAAAAAGACTTATATTTAAAAACAGAGAGAATACTAACAAACTACTAACTCATTCATGAAAAATGGAACAGACCACCGGCCGGGGTTACGGTGGGGGAGGTGGTGGCAGTGTCGGGGATGCACGAGCGGAAGGGGGCCATGGCGCGCAACGCCGACGCCTTCATCGCGCTGCCTGGCGGCTACGCCACCCTGGACGAGCTGCTCGAGGTCATCGCCTGGGCGCATCTCGGCATCCACACCAAGCCAGTTAAGCTCATCAAACAACTGGTCTTTGCTGCTCTAGTTGCTTCGTACTTAGTGTTAGAAGGAAGAGAGAGATTTGGTGAAATCGTTCATTGTATTGCTTGAGCCTCGTGGGCATATATATAAGAGTACATGGTCAACTTGGAGTACAAACCAAGCAGAAACATATCCTAATCTTTCTCATATTTCCTAACTAAACACAATACTCAACATCCCCCGCAGTCACAATGGTAGCAAAGGCATCGTGAGATCGAGAAGAATCCGGCGAAAGCCGACGGACACCCCCCTAGTCGTAACGGTTGATGCATCGCGGAGTCGTGGCTGAAGTGGAAACCGACGAGGTTGCTCAAGTAAGGCGGTAGCCCTTTGTGCCGTTTATCGATGTTGCGGAGAGCATGGGTGGTGTAACTGTAGTCGAGGTAGCCGTGCGAAGAACGCCGTGGTCAGTGTCGAGTCGGGGGTCGCCGATGTCGAGGTAGTCGCCGTGGAGCCGCGGAAGAAGAGCAGCGGCGGCGGCGGCCTAAGGAGGCGGCAGCGGCTAGAGAAGGAGCGAGGCAGTGGTGCTCGTAGTAGGCGATAATGAACTCGACAGCGTGACGAAGACCAGTGCGAACGATGGTGTCCCCGCGTCTAGGAAGGCGGCGCCATGCATACCACGTAGAAGTCGACGCGCAAGGACGGCGGAATGGACCGTGCGCCGCGACGCTATGGCCCGGAGGGGCGACGCAGCGGCAGCGCGCGGGTCAGGGCGCCGGCTGGGAAGACCTCAGGACGGTTGCAGGGACCGCGTGCCATGCTCGCTACGGCCTGACGGGGCGACGCAGCGGCAGCCCGAGGGTCGGTGCAACCTCGGGGATGGCCTGGAGCGGACGGCCTTGGGGCGGCGGTTAATCGCGGGCCACGGCACTATGGCCCGAAGGCGACGCAACGGCAGCGCGCGGATTTGTGCAACCATGGGAACAGCCTCATGGCGGTGGCGTGGACAACATGCCGCAGCGCTACGGCACAAAGGGACGACGTAGCAGCGGCGTGGATCGGTGCAGTCACAGAAAGAACCATAGGGCGGCAGCAGCAGTCCGTTGCTCGACTGAACGAGATGTGCATATACTTGATCGTAATCTCGACGAAATCCTATGACGTGCAGTCAGCTGATTAGATCGCAGACGCGACCGACGGGGTAGGAGCACCAGATTGGAACATACGTCGGGCATGCAAGTTGATCCGTGTCAAGCGTTGTGCAAAGAAGAAGACCCATGCACATACGTTCATGCAAGGAGCAACTCCAACACGGGGCAATGGTGACCGGAGGCACGCGCCCATGCACCACGCCCATGCAGCACGCCCGCGCAGGCGCGCGACGGCAGGCCAACGCATGACCGTGCTATCGGCCGCTTACCATACCAGCGCGTTGGCGCGCGGCAGAGCCCGGGCGTTATGCGGTTACCTATCCAACCGGAGATGCAGGTAGATATGCATAGTAGAGGACAAACGACGGGCGACTCAATCCAACCAGGATTGAAAAACCAAAAAAGAATAACACCGATGAATCAATCGGCAAGAGAGAAAACCCTAATCAATGAATCAAGAAAAAGACTTTTTAAGGCAGCCGGTCAACGGGACTGGCGGACGAACTTCAGGTACGGACGGCGCGGCCCCCGGCGGCGGTCATGAAGGCCGACCGCCCCGGGGGCGGCGCGGAGCGGAAGCGGCGGGCAACGGCTAGAGTTGGATCGATTAGTCTGACACCATGGTAGAAGGAAGAGAGAAAATTGATAGAATTGTTTATGGTATTGCTTGAGCCTCGTGGGTATATATATAGGAGTACATGATTAACTTGGAGTACAAGACAAGCCGGAACATATCCTAGTCAATCTCATATTTTCTAACTAAACATAATACTCAACATTTAGTTAGCTCTGCTAATGGCGGAATGGTGTAGGTGGGGCTGCTAAACGTGGAGGGGTACTACGACTTCCTGCTGGCCTTCATCGACAAGGCCGTGGACGACGGCTTCATCAGGCTATCCCAGCGCCACATCTTCGTGTGGCGTGCCCGACGCCAAAGACTTCGTCCTCAAGCTCAAGGTAAATAGGGGCATGTATAATGATTCTTTTTTAGGAATGTTATGTAGGATAATGATGAGGTGGAGAAAAAAGAAACATAAGAAAAGCGTGTCTTCTTTGATCTCATGTCTTATCATATTTTTAGGAATAGCCAGTTATTAAAGATAATACTAAAAGATGATCCATTATAGACATATTATTTTATTATCTCTAAATTACATGCAAAATCTAAGATAAGACTATCTTATCAATTATTATACATGCCCTAAGTAATCACGCACCTTCCTTCGTAAAAAAAACTTCTTGAACGCATGACTAGCTTGGTCCGTCCGGTCCATGCACCCACCCAAAAAAGAGCTTGACTTGTCGTCTGCGCGCTTCTTCCGTCCTAGCACTAGCTACTACTTCTACTCTCTTTTTTGCGTATCGAGTTGAGAGTTCAACTCTCTTTCTCCATCAGCTGTGTACACCAAAAGTTGCCATGATTGATCAGTGTGTATATGTATTCTGGCAGAGTTGGTCTTCGTTTTGCTTAGGTAGAAAATAGGTTGAGTCAGCACTCAGCAGGCACCCTTCTCTAATTTTGGCTCAGATGAGCTGACGTTGTACCAGATTCTCTAATATGATTAATTAACTAATTCATGCGTGCGTACGTGAAGGAGTACGTGGCGGTGGTGGACGACCCGGCGACGCCCAAGCTATGGTGGGAGATCGAGCAGGTCGACTACAACGCCACGCTCCAGGCAGAGATCGCCCGCTGATCCATCGACACTTGCTCAATCACGCTACTCACCCTACTAGTACTACTGTATGAGACCAATTGGTTACTGCCCGCTAGGGGTTAACTGATTAATCTGGTACCATCACACGTACGCCATTCATTCATGCATGTAGTACGAACGGAGGAATGGGATATTCCACTTTGGTGCATGCATGCATGTATGCATTCGCGCGTGTTAAACTTCCAACACGTTCCAGTTTGTGCCTGCTAATTACTACTGCAGTTGGTTGGTAAGTACTACTCCTACTATCTACTCCCTCCGTTCCTAAATATAAGTCTTTGTAGAGATTTCACTATGAATCATATACGGATGTATATAGATGCATTTTAGAGTGTAGTCCATTTATTTTACTTCTTATGTGGTCCATAGTGTAATGTCTCCAAAAACTTATATTTAGGAACGGAGGAAGTATTTTGTTGATGTACTGTACGTATCTGGAACAGTGGTGTGTATGGTCATGGTGCATGCCATAATTAATCATCCCTAAATATTTGTCTAAATTATTTGTGCAGTGAGCTATTCTTTCCTTTTGACCGGATATTTGCGCACTAGTAAGTTTGTGCTCACTACTTGTTGGCTGACTCGTTTGACCTCCATGCACACATAGTCGGTCGATCAACGCGTCTTAGAACCTCCCCCGCAAAAAAAAAAAAAAAACGCATCTTAGAACCTTCCTCGAACCCGAACTAGCTCCCGCTCCCCCGCCCCTGGGTTCTCGCCCGCCGGCTCCCCCTTGGGCCGACCGCCGCCTGGAGGCCGGCCCGCTAGAGCCGCCAGCCCCTTCCCCCTCCCGTTCCCCTTCTCCTCCCCCCACCCCCCTCCACGCCCCCGTACCCATGCGCCGCCTCGCTCGGGGAGGCGGCTGGGGGCCCTTCCACCGCGCGCCTCCAGCCCTCCCCCGCGTCTACCCCTACCCACGTCCCTCCCGCCTCCCGCCGCCGTCAGCGTGCGCCGTCGGTCCTCGGCAGCGTGGTCTTTGGAGGCGGCGGGCATGCCCTTCTTCAGCTGCCCTCCCTCGCCGGGCGGTGATGGCTGGCGGCGGTGCGCCTCGCCGGTGGCGGTTGGCGCCCTAGTGCGGAGGTCGGGCGCGCCGCCATGGTGGTGCCGCCTCTTGGCGGCGGGCGGTCCGATGGTGCCGGGGCCGGCGGTGGCGCGCCCCCGCCCAGATCTGGGCTCGAGGGTCCTTCGGGTCCTGCGGGTCGGCTCCAGCACGACCGCGATGCTCTCTGTATGGGGAGGCAGGGGAGCGGCTTGGACTGGGACAGGGACGCCGACGGTGTGCCAGCTGCTGCGCGGAGGCGGGAGCTGTCCGGGCCTTTGAGGGCCCGACTGGGCCTGTGGGGCCACGAGCCCGGTAGGCTCCTGCTATGGCGTCCGGTCGGCTACTGTCGTGGACGGTGGAGGTGGGGCCCTCCCGTATGTCGACGGTGCTGCTGCCCTAATCCCGACTCCTCTTCTTCGTTGTGCAGACCATCTTCGCGGTGCCGTAGTGAGACAGCGTTGGAAGCTTCGTGTCCGTGTTGGCGCAGGGTGGTGGTCGGTTTGGTGGCGAGCTCCGAAGTGCCTGAGGTAGAGGCTGGGATCGGGAGAAATCCCTGTTGGCTTGGCCTACACCGACGCGGTGGCGCCCGAGGGTGCCGCCGGGCCTTCCTGGAGGGCGTCGGGGCTACCCTTCCTCTCTCCTTGTCGCGTACCAGGGGAAACCCTTGGCAGCAGCGTCGTCATCGTCGCGTCCCTTCTTGGAGGTGTTGTTTGGTACCGGCGCTTCAGAGTCTTGGAGCTTGGTGGGCGATCTCCGGTGGATGCAGCGGTCACGAGGCTTCGTCGTTTTTGTCGATTCGCCGTTATCGGCATTTGTTCCTTTTCTTTTTTTCTCTTTCTTTTCTTTTGGGCGTGTTTGTGCTGCTTCCGCCCCAGCCCCTATCGTTGATTGTATCGGATGGTTGCTTTGTAATACAAAGCGAGGGAAAACCTTTTTTTATAGTCAATCGATCCATCGATCCGGTTAGTGCTAGTTCTAGTTTATTGGTTAATTAGTTGAACCACCCGCAAAAAGTAAAAAAAAGATTAGTTGAACCCTGTTGGCTGTCTGTGTGCTTGATGAACTGGAACAAGGGAGTCGATATGGCTTTGTGTTTCTGTACACGTGGCGTCTGTATATTAAGAGCAACTCCAACGGGCCGACCCAAACGGACGGCGTTTTTGTCCGCATTTTGTCCGTTTAGGTCGGCCATCCGCCCGCCGTCCGCCCTCTTTTAGATTTGGATTGGCAGTCACTAGTAGAAAAGGGGCCATTTGTCCCGGTTCATACGGGGCTTTTGTCCCGGTTGTTGAACCGGGACTAAAGGGTCGCATTAATGCCCTGGTTTTAGTCCCGGTTCTTACACGAACCGGGACAGATGGGCCTCCACGTGGCCGGTGCGGCGAGCCCAGGTAGGAGGGCCTTTGGTCCCGGTTGGTGGCACCAACCGGGACCAATAGGCGTCCACGCGTCAGCATTTCAGGGGCTGGGTTTTTTTTTGAAGGGGGGGGTTGGGGTTTTGGGGGTTAATTTAGGTGTTTCATATATTGTGTTAGCTAGCTAATTAATAGAGAGATGTCCTCTCTTATGTCCGTGCTTATCGACGCTACGTACTATATACGTATAGAGAGGACTAGACACGCTAGCTAGCTAGTAAGCAAACGAAGGAAACAGAAGATCGTCATGAACATATGCATACAGAGAGAAGTGATATCGACCACCTCTCCTTCTCCGAGAGATTGGTCGAACAACAAGTTTTCAGATATCTATCCGACACTACCGCTACATATATACAATAATTATCTCTTACAATATAATCTCCTAATTATATATGAACACATGATCCACATAGTATTCTCCGCCTTCAGCGATCACGTGGTCAAGGAAGAATGCCGCCAATTCCTCTTGAATTGCTCAGATACGATCTGGTGCTAGGAGTTCATCCGCATCCGAAAGATCTAATTTGAAGAAGGGGTCAATACATATATATATATATATATATATATATATATATATATATATATATATATATATATATATATATATATATATATATATATATATTATAAATGTAACTCAACACAAATGATGGTACTAAAATAAAATTGTGAATATTATTGCTTACGCACTTCATATTGTTCGTCAGAGTATCCCCGTTCACAGGTCGTGTGGTGGATGGACTCGCAAACGTAGTATCCACAGAAATCATTCCCTTGATCCTGCCACAACCACTTTACAAGAAATAGAGGTCAATCAAACTGATAAGCAAGCATGCCAAATGGTATTGATGAAACTAGTGCTTGAATCACTAGGAGACGCGCGGAACATGCTACTATAGTACTTACTTTCGGGTGTCTAAATTGCAGCTTCTTCGGCAGTCCCGGAGCTTTTTTGGTGAATTTTCTCCAAACCCTGCTGCATAAAGAAAACAATTACTTGATATCAGGAAATGAACAAAGTTGCTGATATGGTGGATAATGATCGATTTAACTTACTTCTCGAGCATTTGAGTCATGTCCGCATACTCTTGGGGATCTTTTCGTCTCGAGTCTAAGACGGTTACTAGTCCCTGCTCAAGCTTAATCTCTAGGAGAGTATAGTGGAAACTGCGCACGCATGCTTAACTCATCAATTACATTACTATAACCTGGACTAGTATATAAGGGAAACCGAATATGCACAAGACAGTAACACTCACTTGAAGTTGTAAGGAAAGAGTATTATATCTTTGTTTTCATTTATTACGAACGATCGTAGCAAGTTGGCCTCGGGATCTTCGGCATGATATTTAACCTCAGTTGCATCTATGAGATTTGTGTTAATGAACCCAATATCACCGACTTGTCTTTTCCTCAATTCGGCGATCTTCAATCTGCATAATATAGAGGATAATTATAAATACATGCAATGAAAGAGCTGACCTATATAGAGAGACTTAATGACAGAAGTAGTACTACTTAGAGACAGTAGCAAGTGACCGTTGCTTTATCGAAGGCCCTTTGATTGAAAAACTGGAAGAACTCCTCAAATGGAACATGCAACAGTCCAATTCCAACGAGGTCATGCTCCTCTCTAACTCTCAGCGTCAAAGTATTCCTACCCCCAGACTCTCTGCAGGTTTTCATGTACCAATCATGCAATCTTCGCATCATCATTGTTAGAGATCTTTCATCTTTGACGAGAGGCTTCCCGTACTCGTATCTGTGTACCACCTCCAAGAAATCATAATGTACATCGTCGGGCAGGTAATCTCCAAGATTGCTATAACCGGGCACCATCCTCGGATCATTAGCGACGATTTCGCTAGACACCTTGAGCGGGGGGCACGATTGGTTCGCTTGTTCATCGAGCTGGGCAATATTTTTTCCAGCTCGTCGTTCTTTTATCCTTTGATCACTGACAGTACTTCCAGACCGCTCCGCTTCGACAAATGTCTTTCCAATAATGCGCTCATAGTTGCCTTTCGGCGGAGACTTTGGTGGTTTTCTCAGGACAGCCAGAGTACGCTTCGCTTTCACCGGATCTACCTTCTCCTTTGGAGGTGGATGTTTCTTTGCTTTCACCCCTTGAAAGAAGTTCGTCACTTCGGCTCGCGCGATCTTCGCGTGCTCCTCCGGGGTCCTCTCGTATGGTAACTTCTCTGGAGTCTTCAGGAAGGACCGAATCTGTATTGCCTCCCGCCTCTGGCTGTACTGCTAGACGCCGGCAGAGCAGACGGAGCGGCTGCGGCTGTCTTCTTTCCTTGCTTACGAGGCGGAGGAGAAGGACTATGATGAGCCGGAGCAGCCGGAGGGGCGGCGGGTCTCTTTCGCCCTTGCTGACGAGGCAGAGAAGGAGGAGGCTGGCTGCTCGGGCGCGCCGGCGTAGGCGGAGAAGGAGGCGGAGTGCCGCCACGCGCCGGAGAAGGAGGCCGAGTGCCCTGATCTTCACTCGCTGGAGCAGGAGGCGGTGGAGGAGGCGGAGTGCCCTGACTCGCCAGAGAGGAGGAGGAGGCGGAGGCATCCTGTTCGGAAGGTTGATGAGCTCCTTCTGCCATAGGCATGGAGTCTTTGGAGCAGAACCCAGCCGAGTCTCCCCTTCACAGGTAGGGTGGTCAAGCTGGAGGTCCTCAAATCCCTCCGTTATTTCGTCCACCGTCACCCTAGCATATCCTTTTGGAATCGAACGACAGTGAAAAGTTGCGCCGGGTTAGGAGGTCGAATAGAGCCGACAGCCGCCTTGACTTTTAAGTTCTGCCATTGCATCATAAGGTGGCAATTTTGAGACGCCGTGATAGCATCCACGGGGTAGCTAGCAGGAGCCGTCAAGACATGCTCCGGCTGAAGCAGCTCAGTGGAAGCCACGCTGCTTCTCCGCTGAGATGGCGGGTAGCCGGGAAGCTTCGCAGTTCGCTTGCTGCGATTTGCTTCTCGTTCCTCTATCGCTTGTACCCTTGCGTGCAGCGCTGCAGATTGGGTCTGCTGCACTTTCTTCCTCCTCTCCGGCATTTGTAACCACTGCGCCCGAAACCCAGCCTTCCACGGAACGGAGCTGGCGTGCCTCGTGTCCGTCTGTGGTGCTCAGATTCCGAGGGCCATTGTGAGCTCATCGTTCTCTCTATCTGGAACGAACGTCCCTTCCTGCGCTGCATCGATATAGTGCTGAAGCCTCTTGACTGGTATTTTCATTTGCTCGTCTGTCCAAAGGCACTTCCCTGATACAGGGTCCAAGATTCCGCCAGCCCCGAAGAACCAAGTCCGGCAATGGTCTGGCCAGTTCATTGTCTCTGGTTCGGTTCCTTTATCAAGCAGATCATTCTCAGCCTTGGCCCACTTAGGCCGGGCTTTGAGGTAGCCACCTGACCCCGTGCGATGGTGAAGCTTCTTCTTCGCAGCATTTTGCTTGTTTTTCGCCGACATATTCTTACTCTTTTCCGATGTCTTGTGGGCCACAAATGCGAACCAGTGATCTCTGATCTTCTCATATTTGCCGATGAATTCTGGTGTCTCTACTTTGTCAACAAACCTTTTCAGCTCATTCTTCCACCTCCTGAATAGGTCTGCCATCTTCTTAAGAGCATGAGACTTGATTAATTGCTCTTTAACTGGCTTCTCTGGATCCTCCTCTGGCGGTAGGGTGAAATTTGCCTTCAGCTCAGTCCAAAGATCATCTTTCTACATATCATTGACATAAGACACCTCAGGGTCTTCGTTCTTAGGCTTATACCATTGGTGGATGCTGATCGGGATCTTGTCCCTAACAAGAACCCCGCACTGAGCAGTAAATGCTTCCTTTGTCCGTATGGGTTCAATCGGTTGGCCGTCATGCGATTGCTGTGATCTCAAACCTTTCATCTGAGCGCAACTTTTCTTGGGCCTCGTCTCTTTACCGAAGTTGTGCTCGATCCGGAGGGCTAGAAAAAAGAAGAAAGACGAGAGTTAATTAATATGTGTACATATACCAAAACAATGAATGCATCAATTAGCTAGTCAGCACAGGCTTAACTAATATATATACCTGGCCGGACTCGGTTCGGTCACCGGAGCCGTCATCACGGTCTCCTTCTTGCACTGTCACTAGGTCACCGAATCTGTCATCAGGGTCTCCTTCTTGCACCGGCATTGGGTCAAAGGAGCCATCATAATCATAGCCTGCTTCTTCACCCTGTCCTTCCAGACCATCGGTGTCGTTGGGAAACAAGCAGACGGCATCACTTCCTTGTGCGGTTATGTCCCCCAACACCGCTTCTTGTGCTTCATCTCGGGGTTGTCCATAGTTTCTACAAATATTACAACATGGCAATTATTATTCAAACATGACAGATGGCAAATGTATAAGGGTTTGGGGTGGCCTCGACAACGCTTCAAGGGTTTGGGGTGGCCTCGAGAGAGTTTGTCGGGTAGGGGCGCGGCGGGAGGGGGTAGGATACCGACATCGTTTTTTTCTAGGGTTTGGGTGTCCTCGAGAGTTTTGGTCGAGCGAGAGGGTCGGGGGGTGCTCCCGCGGTATAAGTTATCACAGTCGAGATGGGGTAATATCGACAACGACGACATACATACATGGGAAAATAATGTTATCAGGGAGGGTATATCGACCCCCCCCCACGTGTTGAAGTTATTGGGAGGGGGTTATATCGACAACGACGACATACGTACATGGGAAAATAATATTATCGGGGAGGGGGTATATTGACCCCCCCTCATGTTGAAGTTATCGGGAGGGGTATATCGACGACAACAGACCATATAAAACATAAGAAAACGAAGAAGAAATAAAAAGAGGAGAAGAAGAAAGGAATAGAGGAGAAGATCGAAGAAAAAGAAGAAGAAAAAAAAAGAGGATAAGAAGAAAGGAATAGAGGAGAAGAAGAAAAAATAGAATTTTTTCTTCTTCTCCTCTTCTTTTTCTTCTTTTTTCCTCTTCTTATTGATTTCTCCTCTTCTTATCCTTTCTTCCTCTTCTTATTTTCCTTTTCCTCTCATTCTTTTCTTCTTCTTCTTTTCCTAGCTAGATATATAAAACTTTTCTAAAAATGTAACTTTTGCATATATATAAAACGTTTTCTTCTTCCTTCTTCTTCCTTCTATTCCTTCTTCCTAAATATATAAAAATTTCTAAAATGAAACTAACCTAATACTTACTAAATCAGAGAACATATATAGATAAAACTTTTCTAAAAATCTAACTTTTGCATATATGTATTTTTAAAACATCATTACAATTGAAAAAATACATATATACATACAAAGCATATATCCATACATCAACATATATGCAAAAAAACATTACATCAACATATAGGCAAAAAACATCACACATATATCATCAACATATATGCAAAAAAGCATCACTATGGGCGGCGGTGGCGGAAGGGGGCAGGGCAGGGCGCGGGGGCTCACTGTGGGCGGCGTCGGCAACGGCGAGGTCGGGGCCGTCCTGAGGCAGAGGCGGTGGCGCGTGAGGCGGGAACGGCGTCGGGCGGCGGCGGCCGGGCGGCGGGAAGGTGACGCGACGACGCTGGGTGGCGCGGCGAGCAGCGCTGGGCGGAGCGGGGTGGTGACGACACGGGGCGCGGGCGGCGACGGCGTCGACGGGGTGTGAATCAGGCAGCCTGGCAGCATCGTCGGCGCGGGCAACTGCAGAGATGACTAAAAACGCTAAGTGTTTGCTTATATAGCAAAGCCATTGGTACCGGTTCGTGGCACCAACGGTACCAATGCCCACCTTTAGTCGGTTGGTGGCACCAACCGGGACTAAAGGTGGGCATTGGTACCGGTTGGTGCCACGAACGGGGACCAATGCCCCCTTTAGTTCCGGTTGGTGCCACCAACCGGGACCAAAGGCCTTGCGCTGCCCGCGGCCAAAAGTTTAGTCCCACCTTGCTAGTTGAGAGGGGCTCGGAGTGGTTTATAAGCCCCACTGCGGCTGCCCTCTCGAGCTCCTCTCAAATGCAGGCTTACGGGCCTAATGTCACACTATGCTGTCTGCCGGGCCTATTGGGCCTTCTCTGAGCCTGAATCCCGCCCAAAGTTGGGTTTCTAGTCGTATTCAGGCCGTGGTGGCCCAATAGGTGGCAGTTTTTTTTAATTTTTTTCCAGTTTTTTTGTTTTGTTTTTTGCATTATTTATTTTCTTTTGTTTTTTGCTTTATTTTTTAATTCTTTTGCTTTTAGGTCGAAAATTTATAAACTTTCGTTAGTGCCATTAGTTTTCAGATTTGCATAGTTAAAATTTGAATTCTTTGAAATTTGTGTGAATCACAAGTTTGTGATTAACTTTACTAGAAAATAGTTTTTTTCATTTTTTGTTTTGTTTTTGCATTATTTATTTTATTTTGTTTTTGCTTTATTTTTAAAATTCCTTTTGGTTTTAGGTTAGAAAAATTATAAACTTTCTATTAGTGCCATTAGTTTTAGAAAAATTATAGACTTTCTGTTATTGTCATTAGTTTTCAAATTTGAATTCTTTAAATTTGTGTGAATCACAAGTTTGGGATTAACTTTACTATAAAAATATATATTTTTCAGTTTTTTGTTTTGTTTTTTGCTTTATTTTTAATTCTTTTTGCTTTTAGGTCCGCAAAATTATAAACTTTCTGTTAGTGCCACTAGTTTTAGAAAATTATAAACTTTCTGTTAGTGCCATTAGTTTTCAAATTTGAATAGTTAAAATTTGAATTCTTTGAAATTTGTGTGAATCACAAGTTTGTGATTAACTTTACTAAAAAAATGAGCATAGATGCGCCTATAGAGAGAATTCAACCTAAATTCATAATAAATTTATGTGAATTTCAGAGAAATTCAGTATGAATTTAGGTCAAATTCCCTGTATAAGGGCATCTATTTTCACTTTGAGAGGAGCTCAACAAGGCAGAGAGGGAGGGGCTTATAAACCGGTGTGAGCGCCCTTCGGTTGGCGAGGTGGACTAAACTCTGACCGCAACGAGGACCAACCCTTTAGTCCCGGTTTGTGGCACAAACCGGGACTAATGGTCATGGGCCAGGGGCGAGGCACATTGGTCCCGGTTCGTGCGTGGAACCGGGACCAAAAGGTCCAGCCGAACCGGGACCAATGGCCCACATGGCTGCCCTCTTGAGTGTTCTTGGTGAGAACATAGTTGACAAGGAGCGAACCGGGATTAATGGTATTACGAGGGCCGAACCATAAGACATTAAAGCATTTCAAATGAACTCTGAAAAAGTTGAAAGTTATCATGGTATCATAATTTCACCCACATAGCATGTGCATGTACAAAACGGACAATGGTATCATACTCGTCTGTTACAAAGTTGGCATGGTATCATCATAATAGTTACGGGAGAAAGTCTTCACTTTTTCTTCGCTTGTGTCATTTGCTTATTGCGCCATAACCATGGATAATCTTCATCGTTTATCAGGATGCTTGGGTCAGCCTTGACTTTGAAGGGAGGAATTTCAGGAAACTTTTCATAATCTTCAGACATGTTTGTCTTGCCCTCCACTCCCACGATGTCCCTTTTTCCTGAAAGAACTATGTGGCGCTTTGGCTCATCGTATGATGTATTCGCTTCCTTATCTTTTCTTTTTCTCGGTTTGGTAGACATGTCCTTCACATAGATAACATGTGCCACATCATTGGCTAGGACGAACGGTTCGTCAGTGTACCCAAGATTTTCAGATCCACTGTTGTCATTCCGTACTGTGGGTCTACTTGTACCCCGCCTCCTGACAGATTGACCCATTTGCACTTAAACAAAGGGACCTTAAAATCATGTCCGTAGTCAAGTTCCCATATGTCCGCTATGTAACCATAATATGTGTCCTTTCCCCTCTCGGTTGCTGCATCAAAGCGGACACCGTTGTTTTGGTTGGTTCTCTTTTGATCTTGTTCAATCGTGTAAAATGTATTCCCATTTATCTCGTATCCTTTGTAAATCAATACAGTCAAAGATGGTCCCCTGGACAACAAGTACAGCTCATCACAAACAGTGTTGTCACCTCTGAGACGTGTTTCCAACCAACTGCTGAAAGTCCTGATGTGTTCACATGTAATCTGATCGTCGCCTTTGCTCCGGTGTTTGGAGCGCAAACTGTTCTTGTGTTCATCGACATACGGGTCACCAAGGTAGAGTTACAGTAGAAGCTGTAGTGTGCTTGAGACCAAGAATATCCGTCCCTGCATATTATTGAGTCCCCTCCAAGCGTGTCTTTTCCTGTCAGTCTCCCCTCATACCGCGATTTAGGAAGACCTATCTTCTTAAGGCCAGGAATGAAGTCAACACAAAACCCAATGGCATACTCTGTTTGATGGCCCATGGAGATGCTTCCTTCCGGCCTAGCGCGGTTACGGACATATTTCTTTAGGACTCCCATGAACCTCTCAAAGGGGAACATATTGTGTAGAAATACGGGCCCCAGAATGACAATCTCGTCGACTAGATGAACTAGGACGTGCGTCATGATATTGAGGAAGGATGGTGGGAACACCAGCTCGAAACTGACAAGACATTGCGCCACATCACTCCTTAGCCTTGGCACGATTTCTGGATCGACCACCTTCTGAGATATTGCATTGAGGAATGCACATAGCTTCACAATGGCTAATCGACGCGTTTTCGGTAGAAGCCCCTCAATGCAGCCGGAAGCGGTTGCGTCATAATCACGTGGCAGTCATGAGACTTTAGGTTCGGAACTTTTCTCGACATATTTATTATTCCTTTATATTCGACGAGAAGCCAGTCGGGACCTTCATACTGAGCAGGCATTCAAAGAAGATTTCTTTCTCTTCTTTCGTAAGAGCGTAGCTGGCAGGACCTTCATACTGCTTTGGAGGCATGCCGTCTTTTTCATGCAAACGTTGCAGGTCCTCCCGTGCCTCAGGTGTATCTTTTGTCTTCCCATACACGCCCAAGAAGCCTAGTAGGTTCACGCAAAGGTTCTTCGTCATGTGCATCACGTCGATTGAAGAGCGGACCTTTAGGTCTTTCCAGTAGGGTAGGTCCCAAAATATAGATTTCTTCTTCCACATGGGTGCGTGTCCCTCAGCATCATTCGGAACAGCTAGTCCGCCAGGACCCTTTCCAAAGATTACGTGTAAATCATTGACCATAGCAAGTACGTGATCACCGGTACGCATGGCGGGCTTCTTCCGGTGATCTGCCTCGCCTTTGAAATGCTTGCCTTTCTTTCGACATTGATGGTTGGTCGGAAGAAATCGGCGATGGCCCAGGTACACATTCTTCCTGCATTTGTCCAGGTATATACTTTCAGTGTCATCTAAATGGTCAGTGCATGCGTGGTATCCCTTGTTTGTCTGTCCTGAAAGGTTGCTGAGAGCGGGCCAATCATTGATGGTCACGAACAACAATGCCTTTAGGTCAAATTCCTCCTGTTTGTGCTCATCCCACGTACGTACACCGTTTCCATTCCACAGCTATAAATGTTCATCAACTAATGGCCTTAGGTACACATCAATGTCGTTGCCGGGTTTCTTAGGGCCTTGGATGAGAACTGGCATCATAATGAACTTCCGCTTCATGCAGATCCAAGGAGGAAGGTTATACATACATAGAGTCACGGGCCAGGTGCTGTGATTGCTGCTCTGCTCCCCGAAAGGATTAATGCCATCCGCGCTTAAAGCAAACCATACGTTCCTTGGGTCACTTGCAAACTCATCCCAGTACTTTCTCTCAATTTTTCTCCACTTCGACCCGTCAGCAGGTGCTCTCAACTTCCCGTCTTTCTTACGGTCCTCACTGTGCCATCGCATCAACTTGGCATGCTCTCCATTTCTGAACAGATGTTTCAACCGTGGTATTATAGGAGCATACCACATCACCTTCGCAGGATCCCTCTTCCTGGGGGGGCTCGCCGTCAACATCACTAGGGTCATCTCGTCTGATCTTATACCATAATGCACCGCATACCGGGCATGCGTTCAGATCCTTGTATGCACCATGGTAGAGGATGCAGTCATTAGGTCATGCATGTATCTTCTGCACCTGCAATCCTAGAGGGCATACGACCTTCTTTGTTGCGTATGTACTGTCGGGCAATTCGTTATCCTTCGGAAGTTCTTCTTCAATATTTTCAGTAGCTTCTCAAATCCTTTGTCAGGCACAACATTCTCCGCCTTCCACTGCAGTTATTCCAGTACGGCACCGAGCTCTTGCTGGCATCTTCGCAATTGGGGTACAACCCTTTTTTGTGATCCTCTAACATGCGATCGAACTTCAGCTTCTCCTTTTGACTTTCGCATTGCGTCCTTGCATCGACAATGACCCGGCGGAGATCATAATCATCGGGCACATCGTCTGGTTCCTCTTGATCTTCAGTAGCTTCCCCCGTTGCAGCATCATTGGGCACATCATCTGGTTCCTCTTGATCTTCAGCAGCTTCCCCCATTGCAGCATCACCGTATTCAGGGGGCACATAGTTGTCATCGTCCTCTTCTTCTTCGCCGTCTTCTATCATAACCCCTATTTCTCCGTGCCTCGTCCAAACATTATAGTGTGGCATGAAACCATTGTAAAGCAGGTGGGTGTGAAGGATTTTCCGGTCGAGTAAGACTTCGATTCCACATTTAGGGCATGGACAACACATAAAACCATTCTGCTTGTTTGCCTCCGCCACTTGAGAAAATCATGCACGTCCTTAATGTACTGGGAGGTGTGTCTGTCACCGTACACCCATTGCCGGTTCATCTGCGTGCATTATATATAATTAAGTGTGTCAAAAACCATTACAGAACATCATGAATAGATAATTAAGTGACCAAATTAATAGAAGTTCATCATCACATTAAAACCAAAGTACATACATAGTTCTCATCTAACAACATATAGCTCTTCAGAGCATCTAAATTAATTAAACCATACATTGAAACTATGTAAAACATTTCAATGAGAAAACAAATGCGATCATAATCGCAACCAAGGTAACAATTGATCCAACGGCATAATGATACCAAGCCTCGCATGCGAATGGCATATTTTCTAATCTTTCTAATCTTCAAGCGCATTGCATCCGTTTTGATCTTGTGATCATCGATTTACATCCGCAACATGCAACTCCAATATCATCTTCTCCTCCTCAATTTTTTATTTTTTCCTTCAAGAAATTGTTTTCTTCTTCAACTAAATTTAACCTCTCGACAATAGGGTCGGTTGGAATTTCCGTTCACATACCTCCTAAATAAATAAAATCTATGTCACGTTGGTCGGCATAATTTTCATAAACAATAAATGAACCAATAGTTGTAAAGATAATATATACCACATCCGAATCATAGACAGGACGAGGACCGACGGGGGCGGATACCAAAACCATCGCACTATATAATAACAAGCAATAAAATAGTAAAAAAATTAGACAAGTATCTATCTAAAGCAAGAATTTTTTTCTTTCAGAAAGAAGATAAGAACAAGAGACTCACCACGGTGGTGCCTGAGACGAGATCGGCACGGGCGATCGACGACAGTGAAGGCGGGGACGGGGCATGACGGGCCACTAATATAAACCTAGACAAATCTCGGGAAAAATAGAGTTCGGAGGTCGTGCTTCGAGAGGAGAAAGCTTAACTAGTGTGGCTCGGGCATTTCATCGAACACCTCATGTGCATAGGAGGTGAGCTAGAGCACCACAAAGCCCTCCCCTTGCCGGCCAGAGAAAAACAGAGCACTGGAGTGCTCTGCTCGAGGGCGAGGGGTATATATAGGCACCTCAATGGTCCCGGTTCGTGGCACGAACAGGGACTAAAGGACAGCCTGTTGTCCCGGTTCAAGCCACCAACCGGGACCAATGGTGGTGGTCCAGGAGCCAGGCCCATTGGTCCCAGTTCGTCCCACCAACCGGGACCAAAAGGTCCAGACGAACCGGGACCAATGGCCCACGTGACCCGGCCGCCCCCCTGGGCTCACGAACCGGGACCAATGCCCCCATGGGTCCCGGTTCTGGACTGAACCGGGACTATGGGCTGACCCGGCCTGAACCAAAGCCCTCTTTTCTACTACTGAGTGCGCCCAACGGGTCGATCCATTTCATAACCGCGCGCGCGTTAGATCATGCCAGCGGCCATGTCGTCGCCCTGGTTTTGGTGCTCCAGCGCGCGGAAAAGGTTCACGCGCGCGGGGGAAAAGCGGCCTAGCGCGCGCTGATTTTGGCGCTCCAGCGCGCGGGAAAGGTTTGCATGCGCGCCACGGCCGGCGCTCGTTATAAGAAGGCGCTCCCTCCACACTCTGTCCGCCGCGACTCGTCTCGCCCCCTCTCACTAGCCTCGCCGCCTCTGCACCACCATGTCGATGCGCCGCCTAGGTGCTTTGGATTTTCGCGGAGTCCGCGAGCGCCGCTCCGGCGCCTTCTCCTCCGAGATCTGGTTTGGCGAGAAACGCCTCATCCTCGGCACCTTCAACACCGCAGAGGAGGCGGCCCGCGCGCACGATGCGGCGGTGTGGCGCCTCCTGAGGCCTCGTCGGGATATGAATTTTCCCAACGTGTCGAGCCAGCGGGCGCAGGATCTCGCGCCTCTCCCGTGGCTTTTCACCGACGAGGATCGTCGTGTCCACCGGATGCGGCAGCGTCGCCTCGCCATCGCCAAGATGTACGTGGAAGCCATGGTGGTCTGGCGCGAACGCATCCCGCAGGACATCGTCGACGAGCGCAAGTTCTACAAGCAAAGGAGGACAGAGAGGGACGCGAGGAGGACGGAGCGAGCCGCCTATCGGGAGGACAAGCGTTCGCGGAAGCAGGCCGCTCAATTGAAACTGAAGCTACAAAAAACGTCGGGTTGGGACTTCGAAGACGAGCAGCATGCTGACGCCTACATTCAAACGTCGGAGGAGGACATTACCGAGTCGGAGTCTGAAAGCGACGAGTCTTTTTTCTTTTATCTGTGTACGCTAGAACTATCTATGTATCCATTTTTATTGAAAAAATGGCCGGCGGCGTCGGCGATGAAGCAAGCGGGCGAGGGTGTGCTGTTTGATGTGGAGAGGCCAATGTGCCACCGACCAGGAGACCCGGTGAGGAAAAAGGGCGAGCGCGCGTCCGTCTTGTGTCCGCGCCGACGCAAATCCGGCTCAAATATAAGCCGGGAATGGATCGGTAAGCGGACGAAAATGGACACGCGTCCGTTTGGGTCGGCGCGTTGGGCCGACTTTTCTATCGTGCCGACCCAAATGAACGGTGTCGCCCCATTGGAGTTGCTCTAACTAAGTGACCGACTTCTCGACGGATGGTTCAGTGCAAGTCCAGACTCCAGACGCAGCGATGGTGAGTAGCTGCAAGTACCGACGCGACGGCCGACGTACTTCTTTGTTTCCCCTCCGGCCGCCACCCTTTATTTCTTCCGGCCGGGCTGCCCCTTCTGTGCATGCTTCCAGAGCTCTTTAGTTCACTGTTGCAGCATGCGTGCGCTCCCCTCCGGTCCAGGCGGCCAGCAGCTAGCCCTACCCCAGTGTCTTAATTTCCTAGCTGGCTGCAGCTCCCCTTCGTTCTTCCTTCACTGCATTATGCCGTGCCGTCGCTGCATTACTTCACCACGCACATAATAGCTCTTGTACGTTCGATTCTCCATGGTGCGATCACTGCGAGCTAGGCCTAGCTAGCGAAGCTCTGGGTGGCAATCGTGGCGCCCTAGACCCTGTCCCATCGAATTCAAGCAGCCGGACGGACAGATGGAACGTAGCGGGATGGCCGAGGACGATGTGATTGATATTTCTTTCGAGATTACGTCAATGCTTACCATATTTTTATTTTTTCGAGAAAAGAAATATATTAATATCGCGAAGATATCAATTACATACAAGCTCTATGCCAACAAGATGTTCAAATACATGAAGTATACACAAACGTCCAAAAAAGAAAATAAAAGGAAAGAAGAAACAAGCTCCGCTACGATGATCAGTCACTACCAACAACAACCCTCTAACCACCATCAAAGACAACATCCGGCTTATAAAAAAGTTCTTCAAAAGCAACGCCTCCAAAAAGAAAACAATGCATAAGCGTTGTCGTTGCCCCATGGAAGATCTAGAGTTTTCACCCTGGAGAAAGTCCGAGTTCACCGAAAAAAATAATGCCTTTGACAAGGTCATTGCCAGGTAAAAGCAATGAAGGCCATATATTGGGTTTTCACCCTGGGAATCGAGACTCGGTACTCGAGGAGCACCACCAAAATTGCAGACCTCCAATGCTGCCGCCCCCGCTTGCCAAGGATGTTGTTGCAATACAACAACACCTAGCACACAGTCTTCGTCGCATCCAGTACACCTTTCCGCCAACGCTTCAAGACCTCCAGTCGCAGCCGCCATGAATTTTTTCACCTCTATCAATGCCTTGGGAATCTTGACTTAGACATGTCCCACGACTTCGATAATAAAGCGAAGCTTTGCGTCGAGCCCTTCTGAAGCCGTGTTGGCTGATAATATAAGCGCGCGTGACCGGATCCTTTTCGATCTAAATATCCAGGGCGACATTCGCCAATCAGTATAGATCTCTGACGAGGAAGACCGGAACGCGTCAGCAGCTAGATCGAAGAGGTCGACGTTCGAAAAGAAGGACTCCATGACGGACGAAGATTGCTAGGGCCAAACCACCACAGTAACAATTGCAGCCGCAACAGCCGAAGTGAAGGAAATATGCCGTAGAGGAAATAATAAAGTTGTTATTTATATTTCCTTATATCATGATAAATGTTTATTATTTATGCTAGAATTGTATTAACCGGAAACTTGATACATGTGTGGATACATAGACAAAACACCGTGTCCCTAGTAAGCCTCTACTAGACTAGCTCGTTAATCAAAGATGGTTAAGTTTCCTAACCATAGACATGTGTTGTCATTTGGTAAACGGGATCACATCATTAGGAGAATTATGTGATGGACAAGACCCATCCATTAGCTTAGCATAATGATCGTTAAGTTTTATTGCTATTGCTTTCTTCATGACTTATACATATTCCTCTGACTATGAGATTATGCAACTCCCGAATACCGGAGGAACACCTTGTGTGCTATCAAACGTCACAACATAACTGTGTGATTATAAAGATGCTCTGCAGGTGTCTCTGAAGGTGTTTGTTGGGTTGGCATAGATCAAGATTAGGATTTGTCACTCCGAGTATCGGAGAGGTATCTCTAGGCCCTCTCGTTAATGCACATCACTATAAGCCTTGCAAGCTATGTAACTAATGAGTTAGTTGCGGGATGATGCATTACTGAACGAGTAAAGAGACTTGCTGGTAACAAGATTGAACTAGGTATGATGATAGCGACGATCAAATCTCGGGCAAGTAACATACCGATGACAAAGGGAATGACGTATGTTGTTATGCGGTTTGACCGATAAAGATCTTCGTAGAATATGTAGGAACCAATATGAGCATCCAGGTTCCCCTATTGGTTATTGACCGGAGATGTGTCTCGGTCATGTCTACATAGTTCTCGAACCCGTAGGGTCCGCACGCTTAATGTTCAATGATGATTTGTATTTTGAGTTATGTGTTTTGGTGACCGAAGTTTGTTCGGAGTCCCGGATAAGATCAAGGACATGACAAGGAGTCTTGAAATGGTCGAGAGATAAGTATTTATATATTGGAAGGTACTATTCGGACATCGGAATGGTTCCGAGTGATTCGGGTATTTTTCCGGAGTACCGAGGGGTTACCGGAACCACCCGGGGAAGTGTTGGGCCTACATTGGCCTAAGGGAGAGAGATGGAAGCCCGCGGAGGGTGGCGCGCGCCCCCCTCCTAGGGAGTCCGAATAGGACCAGGAGGAAGGGTTGCGGCCCCCCTTTCCTCTCCCTCTCCCTCTCCTTCCTTTTCCTTCCGAAGAAAGAAAGGAAAAAGGGGGGCCCGAATCCTACTCCTATAGGACTCCCCCCCACCATGGCGCGCGCCCCTTGGCCGGCCTCCTCCTCCTCCCCTCCTTTATAGGGTGGGGGCACCCCAAAGAAACATCAATTGTTCTCTTAGCCGTGTGCAGTGCCCCCCTCCACAGTTTACTCCTCCGATCATAACGTTGTAGTGCTTAGGCGAAGCCGTGCGCGGATCACATCACCATCACCATCACCACGCCATCGTGCCGACGGAACACTCCCTCGACCCTCTGCTGGATCAAGAGTTCGAGGGACGTCATCGAGCTGAATGTGTGCTGAACACGGATGTGCCGTATGTTCGGTACTTGAATCGGTTGGATCGTGAAGATGTTTGACTCAACCGCGTTAACTTAACGCTTCCGCTTTCGGTCTACGAGGGTACTTGGACACACTCTCCCATTCTCGTTGTTATGCATCTCCTAGATAGATCTTGCGTGAGCGTAGGATTCTTCTTGAAATTGCATGCTACGTTTCCGGGTTGTGCCAAGCTGGGGAACCACAACGCCATCCAATCTGGGTTGTTCCCAAATCCAGCCAACGTCGCAGCTCCAACCGCACACCCCTGATGCAACGGATGCCACATCGCCGGTAGCCGTCACGCACGCCCCAGCAGACATCATGCTCAGCCACTGGTCAGTGGAGAGCCATGGTTCCAATGCGCGTCGACACGCCTCCGAATCCGCTGCCCAACATAACTAAGAGGCCGCCACGAGAGGAAGCACACGCCGCCACCGCCAGTCGCGCAGGCTTCGCTCGGCGGCGTCCTCCGGCGGCGGCGGTGGAAGGGTCGGGGGAAGGACCGACGGGGCTAGGGTTGATGGCGGCGTCTAAGTCGCCCATGGCCAAGGTGACGCGGGACCATATTTTTATAGAAGAGAGGTCATATTTACAAGAAGTGTAGCCCAAATGCGTACATTATTCGGGGCGTCTACAGAACACCAACACCAACACCTACCCTACAACCTAGGCCAACTTCTCACAAAACGTTGCAAACAACCAACACCGCCAGCCGCCTGTCGCCAGTCTGCTACTTCACCATATCCAGGACAAGCTCCGTGGATCTCTTTTGTTGCTCCACCCTGTTAAAGACTCTCATTTCTTTGCTTCCACATGGCCCAAATGACTGCTATAACTAGAGTGCCAAAACCCCCTCTTGTTGGCCTTATGAAAGTGCTTTCATTCCCTCATCCACTAGTCCAGGGTCGAGTCTGTAGGTAGGGCATCATGTACATGGATCCGTATCGTACTCCAAGTGGTGAACCATATATACCTCACGGGCGTAGTGACATTGCAAAAGAATATTATCAGCATTGTCCTCCTCCTACAAGCAAGTGTAGCACGCCGAGGGCTCATCCTGCAGTGCATGTCATGCCCTTCTGTCCTAAGTCCAAATTCTATATTGCATCGCGAGCCATGCAAAGATCTTACACTTGAGTGGTGCCCAACTCCTCCAAACGCACGCTGCCATGGGTGATCAGGGCAACCCAGAGCATTGACTGTTATACACAGATCTAGCTGAGTACCCTCCTGATATCGAGCAATTCTAGGTGAAGCTATCCTGAGCGGCCAGGTCTCGGCTCACCGTGGCTATCGCATGGCAAAGGTGCATGCACTATATGTGAGCCATGAAAGAAGACTCGGACTGGTAGTCCTCCAACCAACGGTCATTTAGCAGTGCTTGTTGCACTTTCCGAGAGTTGATCACCCTACTCTGTACCACAACATGTAATAATGGCGCAATGACTAGCACTGTGAAGCCATGAATCAACTGATCTCTCCAAAACAAGTCTCTATCTTCCACTCCAGACGATGTGATTGATGATATAGCTCTTGATCGGTCGCCCTCCCAGCCGACCGGTCGATCGAACATACTCAGATCAGCTAAGCTGTATTTTCCTAGCTACTGATCACCCAGCGTCACTCACGTGCGTTCGTCCCGCGTCCGGCTGATGATGATGTTTACAAAGATAGCAGAGATTAGGAGGAGTGTTGAGATTTAAATATCCCATGTGTTAATTAAGGGTTAATCTCTCCTATCTCTAATTACCATCCGAAGGGATACAACCGATGTAGTAGGCGTCCCTTCAGGAACGAAGCGTCCCTTCGTGGACTCGATTTTTTTGCACTTCTTGAAACAAGTAGAGATAACTTCACCTCACAGTTCCTCAGAACTTTGTCTGGTGCAATTGATTTTGACTGGCACTATCTGCCTCCTATAGGACGATCTGGTGACATTCTTTTGGGGGTTAAGTGTGAAACACTAGAGGTGCAAAACATAGTTCGAGGGGAATATGCAGCTAAGTTTCGGGTGAGGTCAAAATTGGATGGATTCCGATGGGATCTAGTGGTTGTGTATGGCGCAGCCCAACCCAAATTTAAATCTGAGTTCTTGGCTGATCTGGTTAGGATCTGCAGGGATGAAAGGTTGCCGATATTAGTTGGAGGAGATTTCAACATCATGAGAAGGAAAGAAGAGAATAATAATAATTGTGATGGACGGTGGTCCTTTATATTCAATACGATCATTGAGACTCTTAATCTGAGGGAGATTGAACTAACGGGTAGGCAGTATGCAGTTAACTCGGGCGAACATGTTACCTAATCCAACATATGAAAAGTTGGAGAGAGTGCTTGCTAGTGTGGAATGGGAGGAGAAATACCCACTTGTATCAGTGCATGCGATGCATAGGGCAATCTCACACCATACACCCTTGTTGGTGGAGGGCGAAGCAACACATTTGAGCAATAAAAAAATTTCTCTTTCGAACTAAGCTCTGGTTCGAAAAAGAGAATTTCTTAGATATTGTCGCAAGAGAATGGGCTAAGCATGTTGGTGGTTGATCCAGCGTTGAACGCTGGCAAAACAAAATTAGAAATCTACGTCAATTTTTGAGGGGTTGGGCCAGAAACGAACACGGGATATATAAACATGAAAAAGAAAGACTTATCCATTTAATTGAAGCGTTGGATTTGAAAGAGGAAACAAACCTGCTTGATGTGACAGTGCAGGCCGCAAAGTTCCGAAGCTGAGCTGAAACTGCGCACTCTTCTTAGATAAGAAGAAATGAAATGGGGCTTGCATGCTAAGATCTTAAAGTTGACCAAGGGGATGATAATACTCATTTTTTTCATATGATTGCAAATGGCAAACATAGGAAAAACTAAAGCATTCATCTTGAGCAAAATGAAGGAACGGTGGTGGTACATGAGAATCTCAAGTTATACATTTCCAATTATTACAAACAACTCTTTGAGCCTCCGGTAGACAATGCGGTGCCCCTGGATGAGCTTGTAGTTGGGGACATACCTCAGCTTCGGTCAGATGAAAATGAGATTTTGTCTGCACCTTTTACTGAGAAAGAGGTTTTTGATGCGATTTTCTCAGATGAAGCCGAATAAAGCACCGGGACCAGATGAGTTCCCGGCGGAATTTTATAGGAAATATTGGCATATTGTGTAGGATGACCTTATGCGTATGTTTCATTACTTTTTTAATGGCCATCTGCAATTATTCCATCTTAACTTTGGTAAGATAACGTTGTTGGCAAAGAAAGAAGAAGCAGTTCGAATAGAGCAATGTAGGCCAATATGTCTTTTGAATGCGAGTTTCAAAATATTCACGAACGTAGCCACCAATAGATTGACACGGATTACCCATTCAATGGTGCAACCGAGTCAGACTGCTTTCATGCCTGGAAGACAAATCCTAGAAGGAGTTGTTGTCTTACATGAAACTATACATGGAACCCATTCGAAGAAACTAGATGGGGTGATCTTCAAGCTGGATTTTGAGAAGGCATATGATAAGGTCAAGTGGTCGTTCCTACAATAGGCCATGCACATGAAGGGTTTTAATGAGGCATGGAGGAATCAGGTGGATTCCTTCATCCAAAAAGGTAGTGTCGGGATTAAGGTGAATGATGACATCGATCATTATTTCCAGACGCATCAGGGCCTAAGACAAGGAGACCCGATGTCTCCTATCCTATTCAACATTGTGGCAGGCATGTTGACTGTGCTTATAGGTCGGGCCAAGGAGAAAGGCCAAGTAGGTGGTCTTGTTCCCCATCTGGTGGATGGGGGAGTCTCTATCCTACAATATGCCGATGACACTATTATTCTCATGGAGCATGATCTTAAAAAGGCTAGGAATATGAAACTAGTTTTGTGCATCTTTGAACAATTGTCGGGACTTAGGATTAGCTTTCACAAGAGTGAATTGTTTTGCTTTGATAGGGCCAAAGAGGAACAAGATACTTATCGACAATTATTTGGATGTGAATTGGGATGCCTATCGTTCAGCTACCTGGGTATTCCAATTCATCATCAAAAATTAACTAATAAAGAATGGAAATGCATCGAAGATCGATTTGAAAAAAAACTAGGCTATTGGAAGGGTAAGCTTAGGTCATATGCAGGTCTGCTAGTGCTAATCAATTTAGTACTAACTAGTATGTCGATGTTCCTCTTATCTTTCTTTGAGGTACCTAAAGGGGTACGGAAGAGACTAGACTTCTATCGATCTCGTTTTTTCTAGCAGGAAGATGAGGTTAAGGCAAAATACCGCTTAGCAAGATGGGATATTATTTTTTGACCCAAAGACCGGGGGGTCTTGGGATTGAGAACCTCGAGATTAAAAATAAATGCCTGCTAAGCAAACGACTCTATAGGTTATTGCTACGTCTTGAGGTTGCGTTGGTTTTCCCCGAAGAGGAGAGGATGATGCAGCACAGTAGCCTAAGTATTTCCCTCAGTTTTTGAGAACCAAGATATCAATCCAGTAGGAGGCCACGCGCAAGTCCCGCGTACCTGCACAAAATGATAGCTACTCGCAACCAACGCGATTAGGGGTTGTCAATCCCTTCACGGTCACTTACGAGAGTGAGACCTGATAGAGATAATATTTTTGGTATTTTTGGTATAAAGATGCAAAGTAAAAAGTAAAAGCAAAGTAAAAACAAACAAGTAAATAAAGTGATAGATATTGATATGATGAGAATAGACCCAGGGGCCACAGGTTTCACTAGTGGCTTCTCTCAAGAGCATAAGTATTCTACGGTGGGTGAACAAATTACTGTTGAGCAATTGATGAATCGAGCATAGTTATGAGGTCATCTAGGTATGATCATGTATATAGGCATCACGTCCGTGACAAGTAGATCAAACGATTCTGCATCTACTACTATTACTCCACTCATCGACCGCTATCCAGCATGCATCTAGAGTATTAAGTTAAAAAGCAGTAACGCCTTAAGCAAGATGACATGATGTAGAGGAATAAATTCATGCAATATGATAAATACCCCATCTTGTTATCCTCGATGGCAACAATACAATACATGCCTTGCAACCCTTTCTGTCACTGGGTAAGGACACCGCAAGATTGAACCCAAAGCTAAGCACTTCTCCCATTGCAAGAACTACCAATCTAGTTGGCCAAACCAAACGGATAAATCGGAGAGACTTGCAAAGATAACTCAATCATACATAAAAGAATTCAGAGAAGATTCAAATATTATTCATAGATAAGCTGGATCATAAACCCACAATTCATCGGTCTCAACAAACACACCGTAAAAATAAGATTACATCGAATAGATCTCCACGAGAGAGGGGAGAACATTGTATTGAGATCCAAAAAGAGAGAAGAAGCCATCTAGCTACTAGCTATGGACCCGAAGGTCTGAAGTAAACTACTCACACTTCATCGGAGGGGCTATGGTGTTGATGTAGAAGCCCTCCGTGGTGGATGCCTCCTCCGGCGGAGCTCCGTAACAGGCCCCAAGATGGGATCTCGTGGATACAGAAGTTTGCGGCGGTGGAATTAGGTTTTTGGCTCCTGTTCTGATCGTTTGGGGGTACATAGGTATATATAGGAGGAAGGAGTACGTCGGTGGAGCGTCAGGGGGCCCACGAGGTAGGGGGGCGCGCCCTCCACCCTCGTGACCGCCTCTCGCACTTCTTGGAGTAGGGTCCAAGTCTCATGGATCATGTTCGGTTGGAAAATCACGTTCCCGAAGGTTTCATTCCGTTTGGACTCTGTTTGATATTCCGTTTCTTCGAAACACTGAAATAGGCAAAAAAAACAACAATTCTGGGCTGGGCCTCCGGTTAATAGGTTAGTCCCAAAAGTGATATAAAAGTGGAAAATAAAGCCCAATATAGTCCAAAACAGTAGATAAAGTAGCATGGAGCAATCAAAAATTATAGATACGTTGGAGACATATCAGGCATTCCCAAGCTTAATTCCTGCTCGTCCTCGAGTAGGTAAATGATAAAAAGAGAATTTTTGATGCGGAGTGATACTTTGGCATAATTTCAATATAAATCTTCTTACTTGTGATATGAATATTCAGATCCGAAAGATTTAAGACAAAAGTTCATATTGACACAGAAATAACAATACTTCAAGCATACTAATCAAAGCAATCATGTGTTCTCAAAATAACATGACAAAAGAAAGTTCATCCCTACAAAATCTTATAGTTAGGCTATGCTTCATTTTCGTCACACAAAGATGTTCCCAACTTCTATACCCCCGATGACAAGCCAAGAAATTGTTTCATACTTAAATAATCTCAAACTTTTTCAACCTTCACGCAATACATGAGCGCGAGCCATGGATATAGCACTATGGGTGGAATAGAATATGATGATGGGGATTGTGTGGAGAAGACAAAAAAGGAGAAAGTCTCATATTGACGAGGATAATCAACGGGCTATGGAGATGCCCATCAATTGATGTCAACATGAGGAGTAGGGATTGCCATGCAACATATGCACTAGAGCTATAAGTATATGAAAGCTCTACAAAAGGAACTAAGTGGGTGTGTGTCGGTGTCAAAACCGGCGGATCTCGGGTAGGGGGTCCCGAACTGTGCGTCTAGGCGGATGGTAACAGGAGACAAGGGACACGATGTTTTTACCCAGGTTCGGGCCCTCTCGATGGAGGTAAAACCCTACTCCTGCATGATTAATATTGATGATATGGGTAGTACAAGAGTGGATCTACCACAAGATCAGAGAGACTAAACCCTAGAAGCTACCCTATGGTATGATTGTTGTTCGTCCTACAGACTAAAACCCTCCGGTTTATATAGACACCGGATAGGGTTAGGGTTACACAGAATCGGTTACAATGGTAGGAGATCTACATATCCGTATCGCCAAGCTTTCCTTCCACGCCAAGCAAAGTCCCATCCGGACACGGGACGAAGTCTTCAATCTTGTATCTTCATAGTCCAGGAGTCCGGCCAACGGTGATAGTTCGGTTATCCGGACACACCCTAATCCAGGACTCCCTCAGTAGCCCCTAAACCAGGCTTCAATAACGACGAATCCGGCGCGCACATTGTCTTCAGCGTTGCAAGGCGGGTTCCTCCTCCGAATACTTGATAGAAGATTTTGAACACATGGATAGTGTCCGGCTCTGCAAAACAAGTTCCACATACCACCGTAGAGAGAATAACCTTTGCACAGATCTGGCGACATATTCCGGCGTGACATCACACCACGGCCAGCCTTTATACTGAATCGTTTTTTACTGTTCCACCTTAGCGCGTTTAGCGAGGCGGTTTCCTTGGCACGTCTTATCTGAGCGGAGATCGTGACCCCTTATTCCGGGATTCCCATCAATACGGACGTGGGTAACCCAACCGCGTCATTGATTAAGGCGCTTGGGAGATAAGCGAGTTTTACCAGGCTGGCGGGGGACGCGTAGCTTCGTCCGTCCATATAAGGGGATAAGGATCCACCTTTTCACCTACGCCTTCTTCCTCCTTTGCTCATCCATTTCTGCGCACTCGAGCTCGAGCGCCCAAGTCCGCACATCCCTCCTCAACCTCCTCCAGCCATGTCCGGAGCGAGAGGCAAGTGGATGGTCTCCTCTGTCACGGAGGGACAAGTCAAAAAGCTGCGGAAGGCCGGATACTTGTCTAGCGACATCGCGCAGCGGCTCCCCGACGAGGGGCAGCTCATTCCCACCCCCAGGCCCCATGAGACGGTGGTGTTCCTCACGCACTTCCTCCGCGGACTAGGTTTTCCACTTCACCCATTTGTCCGGGGGCTCATGTTCTACTACGGCCTGGACTTCCACGATCTGGCCCCGAATTTCATCCTCAACATCTCAGTGTTCATCGTCGTGTGCGAGGCCTTCCTCTGCATCCAACCCCACTTCGGCTTATGGCTGAAGACCTTCAATGTCAAGCCGAAGGTAGTGGGCGGCCGCCAAGCGGAGTGCGGAGGTGCCATGGTTGGCAAGATGGCCAAAGTCCTATGGCTCGAGGGCTCCTTTGTGGAGACCATAAAGGTGGCAATCGGGTGGTTCTACATCACCGAGCCGCGACTCTCAATGGGCGGCGGCCCCAATTCGATCCGCTTTCCCACACGGCTCACATCATGGAAAGAGACGGGCCTGACGTGGGGTGATTCGGAAGAGCTGTCCGGACTCCAAACCTGCGTCCGCACCCTGGTGGACAAGATCTCAGGCTTGTCAATGTAGTCCGGGTTATGCTCATCCGCCGGATCCTCCCATGCCAACAACGGGCCTTCATATTGTGGGAGTTCGATACGGCACAACACAAAACTCTGAAAAGGCTCTTCGACACTACGTACGAAGATGTCTGGAAGGTGCTGTTCAAGGGCGCCGAGGCTCTACATCCGCCATCAAGATCGCGGATTCAGCTCGCAGCCAAGCTACCGAGGTAAGCTATTTTGCCCTTTACGGGACTCTTGTTTTCATAGTTTGACTCTATGTGGGATCTAAACTCCTTACCTTTGACAGACTGGCGTAACACATCCGGCAGGTTAACTGTCCGCTCCCTTGCCGAAGACCCAGCGGACGCCTGCTTGACGGGGCTGCTGGCTCCGGCACCTCACGTGGTGCCAGAGAAGAAGGCCAAGAAGAAGGCCACGAGGACTCGAAGGAGCGCCCAACGCCAAGTGTTGTCGGACTCATCGTCCGATGACTCTGAGGCGGAATCCTCCCCTGAGGACGGGGAGGAGAAAAACGAAGCCTCTCCCCCAACGGGGGGAGAGAATAAAAGGAAGGCCGCCCCGACTAGGGAGGCCGGAGGGTCCAAGAAAGGAAGGACCGTTCCTCCGGACTTCTCCACCAACGCCGACAACGACGAGGAGGAGTGGCCACCAAGGGCCAAGCCCCTGGCGAGATCGTAAGTGTCCGGACTCCGGAATAGCTCATGACTTCTATTTGTCGCATAGTGTCTTCTAACGCCGAATATAACCATGTAGCCCGCCCAAGGACGAGCTCGCCGCTTCGTCGAGCGGCTCCCTGGATTCGTCGGATGTGAATAGCACTTCACTTCCGACCGCCTCCTCTCCTCGTGACGCAGACGATGCTGCGGTGGAGTCCCAAAGGCCCAGCCAGAGGAGGTGGTCCCGAGGCGCCGCAAGGCGACCTCCCGGACTCTGGCGCGAAGGGGCGAGACCCCAGAGGGCTCTAAGTCCGCCCTGTGCGGACTCCGCATCGAACCGGTGTTCAAGTCCGCAAGCGCCCCTTCGAAGAAGGGCAAGATCTGACGCTGGTGACTTCCGCCCATCCGGAGGCACCGGATAGCTTGCTAGAGGCGCTTAACGGCGCCTCCATCGACGAGGAGCACCGCCTTTGTTATGAGTGTGGTGATCTAGAAAGTTCAAGACGCCAAGAGCAGGCTGACTGAAGCCTGTACCAGCCTTCTAACAGGCTTTGAGGTAAGTTTATAATATGTAAAAATATTACCGCATAGACAGTAGCCCCTGATGCTTAGTTCGGTGTTCGGAAAGAAAAACCGGACTGAGGATCTAAAAAGATACACGCAGGAGTCTAACATAAGTATGTCAATATGGGAATTCAGGCTGCGTTGCTGACCTCTGCCGCACTGACTGCGGAGGTCAATGCATTGAAGCAGAGCCTCGAGCGGTCCGAGAACGAGCTCGGCCTTGCCAAGAAGCAGCTCGAGGACAAGGAAGGTAAGTAATACCTTCTTAAAGTAATACCTTATAGAAAGGATTTGGTTGCAAAAATGACAGGACTAACATGGGTATTGTAGGGCCCACGAACGAGGTGGCGACCCTAAAGGAAGCGGTGTCCACGGTCGAAAGCAAAGCGGCCGCGGAGCGCACCAAGCGAGAGAAGCAGGAGGCGCGGGTGGCGGAGGTGCAGCAAGAGCTCGGGCTCGTGGAAAACACGAGAGTTTGGAGCGTGACTCGAAGACTCGAGAGTCCGAGCTCGCCTCGGCTCTTGAGAGTGCCAAAGCCGCTAAGGCCGAAGCCCAAAAATCCCTCCAGCAAATTGAATCATTAAAGAAGATAGCGGCGGGTAAGGCATTCTTTATGCAAAGCAAGCCTGTGAAAGTGGATTATCTATTACTTACCCGAATCCGGAGCTCTCCAGAGCATTCACAGATCTGCCCGTAGTGTATGCGATGCTGCCGCGTTCTACCGCGCCAAGGAGGGAGCTCGACGGAAAGGTGTTCGGTCTCGGTAGATTTGAGGCCGGACATCCGGTGCCCCTGAGCGACCAGCTGAAGCAACTGGTCGAGCTCCACAAGGTCGCCGAACAGGCCATGAAGGCCCTCATAATTCGGTTGTGGCCATTGGAAGCCATGCCTGGGAGCTACTTCGGGCTAGTGCGGCGGCTGGTGGACGCCTGTCCATGGATTGAAGTCATCAAGCGCTCCGTCTGCATTGAAGGTCCCCGTCGGGCCCTTGCCCGTGCTAAAGTGCACTGGGGCAAGCTGGATGCTGAGAAGCTTGTGACGGACGAGCCACCGAAGGGCAAGGAGCATCGCAAGCCCGAAATGTACTATGAGGGCGTCCTGAAGGGTGCCCTCCTTATAGCGGGTGAATGCTCCAAAGATGTAATTTTTGAATAGACTCGCATTTGTTATCCTGTACGCTGAAAACTTGTTCATATGCGCTAAGCAACGCTTGTGAATTTAAAATATTACCTTCTGTGCGGCCGTTTATCAAATTTGAGAGATGGCAAGTCGTTGGCTTCAGCCCCCATGCCACGAGTGTTGGGGTGTTTGGGATAAACTTGAGCGCTCTTGTTCCCATTCTTGGGTCCTTCGAGGGAGGCGCTCAACGCAATGAACAAGGCAACCGGACTATAGTGCTTGAACACTCTCACTTAGCCATAGAATTCTATAATTTTAAATTTCGGCGAAGCCCCTATTATTCGGAAGACCGAGTTCGGGGCGCTATCCACGCCTTGGCCGAAAAATTCCTACTCCTTGCTCTAAGCGGCATAAGTCTTTAGGGACCTGAAAAAACCTCTCGAACAGCGACCGGCTCTCGCCCTATCATGACAGTCAGTTTTAGCTTTCTCCACTGAGGTGCTCAACCCAGCTCAACCGGGGCACAATCGCAGTGGTTCTCCCAGCGCTACCTTAGCCGATATAACAGAACGTAAGGTAGCAAAACATGGGATCCGGGCAAACCCAACTATTGACCCAAGACATGATTCGGAGCCGATGCATATAATGCTATAAGTTTGGGGTGCCGCACTTGTGAAAGTGTTCGGACTTATCACACCATATTTTTGGGGTACTTAAGCCCCTGGTGTATTGGTCGTACCAAAGTGTACAGGTGCAACGTGTCATGAATGAATATATATATATATATATATATATATATATATATATATATATATATATATATATATATATATATATATATATATATATATATATATATATATATATATATATATATATATATATATATATAAAGGAGTGCCATAATAGGCAAAAGCTATGTATTGTTTATTCAAAAGGTACTGCAATGAAAGCAGAACGATACAAATAGTGTGATAAGCAAGGGATGGGATTATTTGACATGTCCCCTCCGAGGGGTAAGCTATGGATGGTATGTAAAACAGGTATAATGCTCGTAGTAGAGACCACCGACACTCGATGTAGCCGCTTCCCTGGCTGTTGCATCGTGAGTTCGGCAATTCTATAGCCGGACAGGGCTTCAAAACGGAGTCTGAAAGTAAGAAAAAAGAATGACACAATCGGAGCCCCCAGTGCGGTTGAGCCGCATTCGGGCGTGCCGTGGTCGTGCCCTCCCCTTATGCCCATGGTATCTCCGAGCGTAGTTATGTACAGCAGTAGTAATGGCTTCGCAATTTCGCGAGGGCTGGGGTTGGGGACGGATTGCTACGCTGATGCTTGGATCGTGCCAGCGGTCTTGTTGTAGGTTACTCCGGCGCGCTTTGACGGTGTCGGACGTTTAATAGCCGGACTCGAGAATTGCTGTGAGAGGCTGCTTTGCACCTCCGCCGCGAGGGCCGCCGTGTGCTCCTCCGCTCAAGAGAGCGCTCGTGTTTCCATTGACCGTGATTACTCCTCGAGGGCCTGGCATCTTGAGCTTGAGGTACGCCAGTGCGGCACCGCATTGAACTTTGCAAATGCGGTTCGTCCAAGCAAGGCGTGATAGCCGCTGCGAGCGGGACTATGTCAAGATTAACTCTTCGCCCGGAAGTTATCCGGGATCCAAGACCACTTCGAGTGTGCGAGCCTGTACAATTGGCCTCTACACCTGGTATGACGCCTTTAAAGGTCGCCTTTGTGGGTTTAATCCTTGAGGGTCTATGCCCATTTTGCGATCGTATCCCGATAGAGCAGGTTCAGCTGCTACCGCCGCCCATCGGGACTCTAGTGAGGTGGAATCCGTCGATGATTGGGTCAAGAACCAATGCGCATTTAATCCGCCGTGGCGGATGCTAGTAGGGTGGTCCCTTCAATCAAAGGTGATCGGGCAGGAGGACCATGGGTTGAACTTTGGGGTGACTGGCTCCATTGCATATACGTCCCTTAGTGCATGCTTCCGCTCCCTTTTGGGTATGTGGGTTGCGTATATCATGGTCACCATCCGCACTTGTGGGGGGAAGCCCTTCTGTCCTCTATTGTTCGGTGGCCGGGGCTCCTCCTGGTCATCGCTATGCAGCCCCTTGTCATTGAGTTCGACATTTAACTTGCCTGCCTGTTTGAAGACCCAACAATCCCTGTTGGTTTGGTTGGCTAGTTTTTTGGGGGTGCAATGTATTTGGCACGAGCGATCGAGTATTCAGTCCAGATTGACGGGCCTGAGTATTTTTTTTGAACAGCTTTTTCCACGACCGGTTTAGAGCTCGAATCCGCATTGACCGCCGATCTTCAGCATTATCACCGCACGCGGCGCTTGTGCTTGTTGCGACGCCGACCTGCCATTACCGTCCTTGGTATCCGAACTACCGTGGTTTTTGGTCAAGTTGTTGCTATGAGCTAGCCAGCTGTCCTCTCCCGCGCAAAAGCGGGTCATGAGTGTTGTGAGGGCTGCCATGGATTTCGGCTTTTTCTGTCCTAGGTGCCGGGCAAGCCACTCGTCGCGGATGTTATCTTTGAAGGCTGCAAGGGCCTCTGCAACCGGACAGTCAACGATTTTGATTTTTCTTGGTTAGGAACCGTGTCTAGAATTGTCCGCCGATTCTTCCGCTGCTGAATTATGTGGCTGAGGTCATCGGCGTGCGGTGGTCGCACATATGTGCCCCGGAAGTTATCAAGGAATGCGGCTTCCGTGTCCTCCCAACAACCAATTGGTTCTCTGGCAGGCTGTTAAGCCAATGCCGAGCTGGTCCTTTAAGCTTGAGGGAGGTATTTGATAGCGTAGATCATCACCGCGGGCCATATGGATATGGAGGAGGTAGTCCTCGATCCAAACCGCAGGATCTGTTGTGCCATCGTATGATTGATGTTTACGGGTCTGAAACCGTCGGCGATTTGATGATCCATTACTTCGTCTGTGAAGCATAGTGGGTGTCTGGCGCCTCAGATTGAGCTATATCACGACGCAGCTCAAATGAGCTTTGTTCATCGTGTTCGCCCGCCGAATTGCTGTATCCGGCGTGACGGTTACCATCACGTGTCATGGGGCGCCCACGCGATCTGTAGATCGATCTTGTTTGCCTTGCCTTGTCCTCCAATATGTCTCGCAGGTCTGGCGCGTTTCGCCATGCCTTGATACTTTTCGAGCGACGCCGGGGTGCGGCTTGAATGGAGGGTCTAGAGGCCTCTCTGTCGCGACCACGGGGTGGCCGGTCGGCCGCATCATGTGCTGGTGATGTAGGTTTGGGTGCTGCTTCCTCTAATTGGGGTAGCAGCCTATGTTTTGGGTATCTCTTGGAGGGGCGTTCGAGTTCGTACTCTTCGGCTGCAAGGACTTCAGTCCATCTGTCAGCTAGCAAGTCTTGGTCAGCTCTAAGCTGCTGCTGCTTTTTCTTGAGGCTGCTTGTCGTGGCCATAAGCCCGCGCTTGAAAAGCTCCTGTTGGCGGGATCCTCGTGCACGATAAATTCATCGTCGTCGAGGCTTGCCTCATCTTCGGAGGGAGGCATATAATTATCGCCCTCCACCTCCCTGTGTGCCGCTCTATCATGAGGGCTGGCTTCTCCCTCCTCTGTGCTGAATCCTGCCGGAGGGGTTGTCTTCGCACTATCCGGGTGTTATTATCTCCGTGCCGGAATCACCGCTTTTGCTGTGGCGGATTTAGAGCGGCGCCACCGACGCCTGGCGCTGGGCTGTTTCTTGAGGGTCATCCTCCGCTGTTCCATCGCCATTCCCATCTTTTGGGATGTCCACCATGTATATGTCGATGACGAGGTGGCCTTACGGTGCCTGTAGGCGCTGGTTCTTGGCCGTCTCGAAGATCGCCGTCCATACCGCCGATGTCTTGAGTCGAAGTCGAGCATGTCGGTTAAATCATCGGCAGTGGCTACAAAGTGGGTGGTGGGTGGGTGTTGAATTTCTTCATCGTCCGCATCCCAACCTTCCTGACCTTAGTCCGTCCATGGGTGTCCTGATAAAGAGAGAGACTTTAGTGAATTCAGGATGTCGCCAAAGGGCGTCTTTGAAAAGATGTCCGCGGCAGTGAACTCCATGACCGTGCCCAATCGGATTCGATTGGCAGGCGCTGGAGGTTCGGAGCCCGGAGAGGAGTCCGGCACCTTGGAGTCACGGGATTCACAAAGGACAGGGATGGTGTTCGGCTCAATCGCCGTAGAGATCGTTGCCCCCGAGGCGGTGTCCAGCCACTCGTCCTCGATCGGCGGAGTCGGCTCCGAGCTAAGGGTCGGAGCGGACGCTGGTGGGGCCTCCAGGGCACTGTTCGGCAGCAGAGCTAGATCGTGCCCATCGAGACAGTGCGGCACGCTTGGCTGTGGCTCGAATCCGTCGAAGATCAAGTCTCCGCGGATGTCGGCCGTGTAGTTCAAACTCCCAAACCTGACCTGATGGCCAGTGGCGTAGCTTTCGATCTGCTCCAGATGGCCAAGTGAATTGGCCCGCAGTGCAAAGCCGCCGAATACGAAGATCTGTCCGGTGAGCAAAGTCTCACCCTGGACCACGTCATTGTTGATGATCGAAGGAGCCATCGGGCCTAAAGATGACGACACAGAGGAACTCTCAATGAAAGCACCAATGTCGGTGTCAAAACCGGCGGATCTCGAGTAGGGGGTCCCGAACTGTGCGTCTAGGCGGATGGTAACAAGGGACACGATGTTTTTACCCAGGTTCGGGCCCTCTCGATGGAGGTAAAACCCTACTCCTGCTTGATTAATATTGATGATATGGGTAGTACAAGAGTGGATCTACCACGAGATCAGAGAGGCTAAACCCTAGAAGCTAGCCTATGGTATGATTGTTGTTCGTCCTGCGGACTAAAACCCTCCGGTTTATATAGACACCGGATAGGGTTAGGGTTACACAGAGTCGGTTACAATGGTAGGAGATCTACATATCCGTATCGCCAAGCTTGCCTTCCACGCCAAGGAAAATCCCATTCGGACACGGGACGAAGTCTTCAATCTTGTATCTTCATAGTCCAGGAGTCCGGCCAACGGTGATAGTTCGGTTATCCGGACACCCCCTAATCCAGGACTCCCTCAGTAGCCCCTAAACCAGGCTTCAATGACGACGAATCCGGCGCGCACATTGTCTTCGGCATTGCAAGGCGGGTTCCTCCTCCGAATACTTGATAGAAGATTTTGAACACATGGATAGTGTCCGGCTCTGCAAAACAAGTTCCACATACCACCGTAGAGAGAATAACCTTTGCACATATCTGCCGACGATTCGCGGGCGTGACATCACACCATGGCCAGGCCTTTATATTAATCGCTTTTACTTGCTCCACCTCGGTAGCGTTTAGCGAGGCGATTTCCTTGGCACGTCTTATCTAAGCGGAGATCGTGCCCCCTTATTCCGGGATTCCCATCAATACGGACGTGGGTAACCCAACCGCGCCATTGATTACGACGCTTGGGAGATAAGCGAGTTTTACCAGGCTGACGGGGGACGCATAGCTTCGTCCGTCGATATAAGGGGATAAGGATCCACCTTTTCACCTACGCCTTCTTCCTCCTTTGCTCATCCATTTCCGCGCACTCGAGCTCCAGCGCCCAAGTCCGCACATCCCTCCTCAACCTCCTCCAGCCATGTCCGGAGCCAGAGGCAAGTGGATGGTCTCCTCTGTCACGGAGGGACAAGTCAAAAAGCTGCGGAAGGCCGGATACTTGTCCAGCGACATCGCGCACCGGCTCCCCGACGAGGGGCAGCTCATTCCCACCACCAGGCCCCATGAGAGGGTGGTGTTCCTCACCCACTTCCTCCACGGACTAGGTTTTCCACTTCACCCATTTGTCCGGGGGCTCATGTTCTACTACGGCCTGGACTTCCATGATCTGACCCCGAATTTCATCCTCAACATCTCAGCATTCATCGTCGTGTGCGAGGCCTTCCTCTGCATCCAGCCCCACTTCGGCTTATGGCTAAAGACCTTCAATGTCAGCCGAAGGTAGTGGGCGGCCGCCAAGCGGAGTGCGGAGGTGCCATGGTTGGCATGATGGCCAAAGTCCTATGGCTCGAGGGCTCCTTTGTGGAGACCATAAAGGGGTGGCAATTGGGGTGGTTCTACATCACCGAGCCGCGCGACTCTCAATGGGCGGCGGCCCCAATTCGATCCGCTTCCCACATGGCTCACATCATGGAAAGAGACGGGCTGACGTGGGGTGATTCGAAGAGCTGTCCGACTCCAAACCTGCGTCCGCACCCTGGTGGACAAGAATCTCAGGCTTGTCAATGTAGTCCGGGTTATGCTCATCCGTCGGATCCTCCCATGCCAACAACGGGCCTTCAAATTGTGGGAGTTCGATCCGGCACAGCACCAAACTCTGAAAAGGCTCTTCGACACTACGTACGAAGATGTCTGGAAGGTGCTATTCAAGGGCGCCGAGGCTCCCTCATCCGCTACAGAAGATCGCGGATTCATCTCGCGGCGCCAAGCTACCGAGGTAAGCTATTTTGCCCTTTACGGGACTCTTGTTTTTCATAGTTTGACTCTATGTGGGATCTAAACTCCCTTACCTTTGACAGGACTGAGGTAACACATCCGGGCAGGTTAACTGTCTGGCTCCCTTGCCAGAAGACCCAGCGGACGCCCGCTTGACGGAGCTGCTGGCTCCCGCACCTCACGTGGTGCCAGAGAAGAAGGCCAAGAAGAAGGCCACGGGGACTCAAAGGAGCGCCCAACGCCAGGTGTTGTCGGACTCATCGTCCGACAACTCTGAGGCGGAATCCTCCCCTGAGGACGGGGAGGAGAAAAAAGAAGCCTCTCCCCCAGCGGGGGGAGAGAAGTAAAGGAAGGCCGCCCCGACTGGGGAGGCCGGAGGGTCCAAGAAAGGAAGGACCCTTCCTCCGGACTTCTCCACCAATGCCGACAACGATGAGGAGGAGTGGACACCAAGGGCCAAGCCCCTGGCGAGATCGTAAGTGTCCGGACTCCGGAATAGCTCATGACTTTTATTTGTCGCATAGTTTCTTCTAACGCCGAATATAACCATGTAGCCCGCCTAAGGACAAGCTCGCCGCCTTGCCGAAGCGGCTCCTCGGATTCGCCGGATGTGAATAGCACTTCACTTCCGACCGCCTCTCCTCGTGACGCAGACGATGCCGCGGTGGAGTCCCAAAAGGCCCAGCCAGGAGGAGGTGGTCTGGAGGCGCCGCAAGGCGACCTCCCGGACTGGGTGCAAGGGGCGAGACCCGAGGGCTCTAAGTCCGCCCTGCATCGACTCGCATCGAACCTTCTGGTTCGAAGTCCGCAAGCGGCCCTTTGTAAGAAGGGAAAGACTCATGACGCCGGTGACCTCCGCCCATCCGGAGGCACTGGATAGCTTGCTAGAGGCGCTTAACGGCGCCCATCGACGAGGAGCACCACCATTGTTATGAGTGTGGTGATCCAGAAGTTCAGTCCGCCAAGAGCGGGTTGATCAAGCCTGTACCAGCCTTCTAACAGCTTTGAGGTAAGTTTATAATATGTAAAAATATTACCGCATAGACAGTAGCCCTCGATGCTTAGTTCGTGTTCGGAAAGAAAACCGGACTGAGGATCTAAAAGATACACGCAGGAGTCTAACATAAGTATGTCAATATGGGAATTCAGGCTGCGTTGTCGACCTCTGCCAGACCGATCATGGAGGTCAATGCATTGAAGCAGAGCCTCGAGCGGTCCGAGAACGAGCTCGGCCTTGCCAAGAAGCAGCTCGAGGACAAGGAAGGTAAGTAATACCTTCTTAAAGTAATACCTTATAGAAAGGATTTGGTTGCAAAAATGACAGGACTAACATGGGTATTGTAGGGCCCACGAACGAGGTGGCGACCCTAAAGGAAGCGGTGTCCACGGTCGAAAGCAAAGCGGCCGCGGAGCGCACCAAGCGAGAGAAGCAGGAGGCGCGGGTGGCGGAGGTGCAGCAAGAGCTCCGGGCTCTCGTGGAAAAACACGAGAGTTTGGAGCGTGACTCGAAGACTCGAGAGTCCGAGCTCGCCTCGGCTCTTGAGAGTGCCAAAGCCGCTAAGGCCGAAGCCCAAAAATCCCTCCAGCAAATTGAATCATTAAAGAAGATAGCGGCGGTAAGGCATTCTTTATGCAAAGCAAGCATGTGAAAGTGGATTATCTATTACTTACCCGAACCGAGCTCTCCAGAGCATTCACAGATCTGCCCCAGTGTAACCGATGCTGCCGCTTCTACCGCGCCAAGGAGGGAGCTCGACGAAAAGGTGTTCGGTCTCAGATGTCGAGGCCGGACATCCGTGCCCCTGAGCGACCAGCGAAGCAGCTGGTCGAGCTCCACAAGGTCGCCGAACAGGCCATGAAGGGCCTCATAATTGGTTGAGGCCATTGGAAGCCATGCCAGGAGCTACTTGGGCTAGTGCGGCGGCTGGTGGACGCCTTTGTCCATGGATTGAAGTCATCAAGCGCTCGTATGCATTGAAGGTGCCCGTCGGGCCCTTGCCCGTGCTAAAGTGCACTGGGCAAGCTGGATCTTGAGAAGCTTGTGACAGACGAGCCACCAAGGGCAAGGAGCATCGCAAGCCCGAAATGTACTATGAGGGCGTCCTGAAGGGTGCCCGCCTTATAGCGGGTGAATGCTCCAAAGATGTAATTTTTGAATAGACTCGCATTTGTTATCATGTACGCTGAAAACTTGTTCATATGCGCTAAGCAACGCTTGTGAATTTAAAATATTACCTTCTGTGCGGCCGTTTATCAAATTTGAGAGATGGCAAGTCGTTGGCTTCAGCCCCCATGCCACGAGTTCTGGGGTGTTCGGGATAAACTTGAGCGCTCTTGTTCCCATTCTTGGGTCCTTCGAGGGAGGCACTCAACGCAACGAACAAGGCAACCGGACTATAGTGCTTGAACACTCTCACTTAGCCATAGAATTCTATAATTTTAAATTTCGGCGAACCCCCTATTATTCGCAAGACCGAGTTCGGGGCGCTATCCACGCCTTGGCCGGAAAATGCCGACTCCTCGCTCTAAGCGGCATAAGTCTTTAGGGACCTGAAAAAACCTCTCGAACAGCGACCGGCTCTCGCCCTATCATGACGGTCAGTTTTAGCTTTCTCCACTGAGGTGCTCAACCCAGCTCAACCGGGGCACAATCGCAGTGGTTCTCCCAGCGCTACCTTAGCCGATATAACGGAACGTAAGGTAGCAAAACATGGGAGCCGGGCAAACCCAACTATTGACCAAAGACATGATTCGGAGCCGATGCATATAATGCTATAAGTTTGGGGTGCCGCACTTGTGAAAGTGTTCGGACTTATCACACCATATTTTTGGGGTACTTAAGCCCCTGGTGTATTGGCCGTACCAAAGTGTACGGGTGCAACGTGTCATGAATGATATATATATATATATATATATATATATATATATATATATATATATATATATATATATATATATATATATAAAGGAGTGCAATAATAGGCAAAAGCTATGTATTGTTTCTTCAAAAAGGTACTGCAATGAAAGCAGAACGATACAAATAGTGTGATAAGCAAGGGATGGGATTATTTGACATGACCCCCTCCAGGGGTAAGCTGCGGGATGGTATGTAAAACAGGTATAATACTCGTAGTAGAGACCACCTGGACACTAGACGTAGCTTTCTGCTTCCCTGGCTGTTGCATCGTGAGTTCGGCAATTCTAGAGCCGGACAGGGCTTCTGAAAAACGGAGTCCTGAAAGTAAGAGAAGAAAAAGAATGACACAATCGGAGCCCTTGGTGCGGTTGAGCCGCATTCTGGGCGTGCCGTGGTCGTGCCCCTCCCCTTATGCCCACGGTATCTCCAGAGCGTAGTTATGTACGCGTAGTACTGGCTTCGCAATTTCGCGAGGGCTGGGGTTGGGGCCGGATTGCTACGCGTGCTTGGATCGTGCCAGGCGGTCTTGTTGTAGGTTACTCCGGGCGCACTTGACGGTGTCTGGACGTTTAATAGCCGGACTCGAGAATTGCTGTGAGAGGTTGCTTTGCACCTCCGCTGCGAGGGCCGCCGTGTGCTCCTCCGTTCGGAGAGAGCGTTCGGTGTTTCCATTGACCGTGATTACTCCTCGAGGGCCTGGCATCTTGAGCTTGAGGTATGCCAGAGTGCGGCACCGCATTGAACTTTGCAAATGCGGTTCGCCCAAGCAAAGGCGTGATAGCCGCCATGAATGGGACTATGTCGAAGATTAACTCTTCGCTCGGAAGTTATCCGGGATCCAAGACCACTTGAGTGTAATCGAGCCTATACAATTGGCCTCTACACCTAGTATGACGCCTTTAAAGGTCGTCTTTGTGGGTTTAATCCTTGAGGGGTCTATGCCCATTTTGCGCACTGTATCCTGATAGAGCAGGTTCAGGCTGCTACCGCCGTCCATCAGGACTCTAGTGAGGTGGAATCCGTCGATGATTGGGTCAAGAACCAATGCGACGAATCCGCCGTGGCGGATGCTAGTAGGGTGGTCCCTTCAATCAAAGGTGATCGGGCAGGAGGACCATGGGTTGAACTTTGGGATGACTGGCTCCATTGCATATACGTCCCTTAGTGCATGCTTCCGCTCCCTTTTGGGTATGTGGGTTGCGTATATCATGTTCACCGTCCGCACTTGTGGGGGGAAGCCCTTCTGTCCTCTATTGTTCGGCGGCCGGGGCTCCTCCTGGTCATCGCTATGCAGCCCCTTGTCATTGAGTTCGACATTTAACTTGCCTGCCTGTTTGAAGACCCAACAATCCCTGTTGGTTTGGTTGGCTAGTTTTTCGGGGGTGCAATGTATTTGGCACGATCGATCGAGTATTCAGTCCAGATTGGACGGGCCCTGAGTATTTCTTTTGAACGGCTTTTTCCGCTGACCGGGTTTAGAGCCTCTGAATCCGCATTGACCGCCGTATCTTCAGCATTATCACCGCACGCGGCGCTTGTGCTTGTTGCGACGCGACCTGCCATTACCGTCCTTGGTATCCGAACTACCATGGTTTTTGGTCAAGTTGTTGCTATGAGCTAGCCAGCTGTCCTCTCCCGTGCAAAAGCGGGTCATGAGTGTTGTGAGGGCTGCCATGGATTTCGGCTTTTCCTGTCCTAGGTGCCGGGCAAGCCACTCGTCGCGGATGTTATGTTTGAAGGCTGCAAGGACCTCTGCAACCGGACAGTCAACGATTTGATTTTTCTTGGTTAGGAACCGTGTCTAGAATTGTCTGGCCGATTCTTCTGGCTGCTGAATTATGTGGCTAAGGTCATCGGCGTCTGGTGGCCGCACATATGTGCCCTGGAAGTTATCTAGGAATGTGGCTTCCAGGTCCTCCCAACAACCAATTGATTCTGCTGGCAGGCTGTTAAGCCAATGCCGAGCTGGTCCTTTAAGCTTGAGTGGGAGGTATTTGATGGCGTGTAGATCATCACCGCGGGCCATGTGCATATGGAGGAGGGAGTCCTCGATCCAAACCGCAGGATCTGTTGTGCCATCGTATGATTCGATGTTTACGGATTTGAAACCCTCGGGGATTTGATGAGCCATTACTTCGCCTGTGAAGCATAGTGGGTGTGCGGCGTCTCTGTATTGAGCTATATCACGACGCAGCTCAAGTGAGCTTTGTCTACTGTGTTCGGCCCGGCCGGAATTGCTGTATCCAGCATGACGGTTACCATCACGTGTCGTGGGGCGCCCACGTGATCCGTAGATCGATCTTGTTTGCCTTGCCTTGTCCTCCAATATGTCTCGTAGGTCTGGCGCGTTTCCCCATGCCTTGGTACTTTTCGAGCGACGCCGGAGTGCGGCTTGAATGGAGGGTCTAGTGGCCTCTCTGTCGCGACCACGGGGTGGCCGGTCGGCCGCATCATGCGCTGGTGATGTAGGCTTGGGTGCTGCTTCCTCTAATTGGGGTAGCAGCCTGCGTTTTGGGTATCTCTTGGAGGGGCGTTCGAGTTCGTACTCTTCGGCTGCAAGGACTTCAGTCCATCTGTCAGCTAGCAAGTCTTGGTCAGCTCTAAGCTGCTGCTGCTTTTTCTTGAGGCTGCTTGTCGTGGCCATAAGCCTGCGCTTGAAACGCTCCTGTTCGGCGGGATCCTCATGCACGACAAATTCGTCGTCGTCGAGGCTTGCCTCATCTTCGGAGGGAGGCATATAATTATCGTCCTCCACCTCCCTGTGTGCCGCTCTATCATGAGGGCTGGCTTCTCCCTCCTCCTGTGTTGAATCCTGCTGGTGGGGGTTGTCTTCGGCACTGTCCAGGGTGTTATTATCTCCCGTGCTGGAATCACTGTTTTTGCTGTGGCGGGATTTAGAGCGGCGCACCGACGCCGGGCGCTTGGGCTGTTTCTTGAGGGTCATCCTCCGCTGTTCCATCGCCGTTCCCATCTTTTGGGATGTCCACCATGTATATGTCGTATGATGAGGTGGCCATCCAAATTGCCCTCGTAGGCGCTGGTTCTTGGTCGTCTCCAGCATCGCCGCCCATACCGCCGATGTCTTGAGTCGAAGTCGAGCATGTCGGTTAAATCATCGGCAGTGGCTACAAAGTGGGTGGTGGGTGGGTGTTGAATTTCTTTGTCGTCCGCATCACAACCTTCCCGACCGTAGTCCGCCAGGCTCTCCCGATAAAGAGAGAGACTTTAGTGAATTCAGGATGTCGCCAAAGGGCGAGTGCCGAAAGATGTCCTTGCGATGAACTCCATGACCGGCGCCCAATCGAATTCGATTGGCCGGGGCGCGGGAGGTTCGGAGCCCGGAGAGGAATCCGGCACCTTGGAGTCACGGGATTCGCAAAGGACAGGGATGGTGTTCGGCTCAATCGCCGTAGAGATTGTAGCCCCCGAGGCGGTGTCCAGCCACTCGTCCTTGATCGGTGGAGTCGGCTCCGAGCTAAGGGTCGGAGCGGACGCTGGTGCGGCCTCCAGGGCACTGTTTGGCGGCAGAGCTAGATCGTGCCCATCGAGACAGTGTGATGCGCTTGGCTGTGGCTCGTAACCGTCGAATCTCAAGTCTCCGCGGATGTCGGCCGTGTAGTTCAAACTCCCAAACCTGACACGATGGCAGGGGCGATCTTCGATCTGCTCCGGATGGCCAAGTGAATTGCCCGCATGCAAAGCCGCCGAATCGAAGATCTGTCCGGGAGAAAAGTCTCACCTGGACCACGTCGTTGTTGATGATCGAAGAGCCATCGGGCCTAAAGATGACGACAGAGGAACTCTCAATGAAAGCACCAATGTCGGTGTCAAACCGCGGATCTCGGTAGGGGTCCCGAACTGTGCGTCTAGGCGGATGGTAACAAGGACACGATGTTTTTACCCAGGTTCGGGCCCTCTCGATGGAGGTAAAACCCTACTCCTGCTTGATTAATATTGATGATATGGGTAGTACAAGAGTGGATCTACCACGAGATCAGAGAGGCTAAACCCTAGAAGCTAGCCTATGGTATGATTGTTGTTCGTCCTACGGACTAAAACCCTCCGGTTTTTATAGACATCGGATAGGGTTAGGGTTACACAGAGTCGGTTACAATGGTAGGAGATCTACATATCCGTATCGCCAAGTTTGCCTTCCACGCCAAGGAAAGTCCCATCCGGACATGGGACGAAGTCTTCAATCTTGTATCTTCATAGTCCAGGAGTCCGGCCAACGGTGATAGTTCGGTTATCCGGACACCCCCTAATCCAGGACTCCCTCATTGTGCATCCAACTTGCTTGCTCACGAAGACCTAGGGCACTTTGAGGAAGCCCATTATTGGAATATACAAGCCAAGTTCTATAATGAAAAATTCCCACTAGTATATGAAAATGACAAAATGAGAGATTCTCTATCATGAAGATCTTAGTGTTACTTTGAAGCACAATATATGAGACTCACTACATGAAGAACAAGGTGCTACTTTGAAGCACAAGTGTGGTAAAAGGATAGTATCATTGTCCCTTCTCTCTTTTTCTCTCATTTTTTTTGGGCCTTTCTCTTTTTTTTGGCCTTGCTCTTTTTTTCGTCTGGAGTCTCATCCCGACTTATGGGGGAATCATAGTCTCCATCATCCTTTCCTCACTTGGGACAATGCTCTAATAATGATGATCATCACACTTTTATTTCTCTTACAACTCAACAATTACAACTCGAAACTTAGAACAAAATATGACTCTATATGAATGCCTCCCGTGTGTACCGGGATGGTGCAATGAATCAAGAGTGACATGTATGGAAAATAATGCATGGTGGCTTTGCCACAAATACGATGTCAACTACATGATCATGCAATGGAAATATGAAAAAAGTAATGTATGTCATAATAATGATGAACGGAACGGTGGAAAGTTGCATGGCAATATATCTCGGAATGGCTATGGAAATGTCATGATAGGTATGTATGGTGGCTGTTTTGAGGAAGATATAAGGAGGTTTATGTGTGAAAGAGCGTATCATATCACGGGGTTTGGATGCACCGGCGAAGTTTGCACCAACTCTCAAGGTGAGAAAGGGCAATGCACGGCATCAAGAGGCTAGCAAAGGCGGAAAGGTAAAAGTGCGTATAATCCATGGACTCAACATTAGTCAAAAGAACTCATATACTTATTGCAAAAATTTAGAAGCCATCAAAAATCAAGTACTACGCGCATGCTCCTAGGGGGATAGATTGGTAGGAAAAGACCATCTCTCGTCCCCGACCGCCACTCATAAGGATGCACAAGCCAGGTACACTTCATGTTTCAAATTTGTTACACAACTTTAACCATACGTGCATGCTACGGGACTTGCAAACTTCAACACAAGTATTTCTCAAATTCACAATTATCAAGTAGCACGACTTTGAAATTATTACCTCCATATCTCAAAACAATTATCAAGCATCAAACTTATCTTAGTATTTAATTCATTCAAAATGAAAGTTTCACATATCTTGAACACTAAGTATATTAACATTAAGCAAATTACCATGCTATTAACGACTCTTAAAATAATCTAAGTGAAGCATGAGAGATCAAGTTTCTTTAAAACAAATCCACCATCGTGCTCTAAAAGATCTAAGTGAAGCACTAGAGCAAAAATTATCATGCTCAAAAGATATAAGTGAAGCACTATGAGCAAAACTATCAAGCTCAAAAGATATAAGTGAAGCACATAGAGTATTCTAACAAATTCCAATTCATGTATGGCTCTCTCAAAAGGTGTGTACAGCAAGGATGATTGTGGTAAACTAACAAGCAAAGACGCAAATAATACAAGACGCTCCAAGCAAAACACATATCATGTGGTGAATAAAATATAGATCCAAGTAAATTACCGATGGAAGTAGATTTAAAGAGGGATGCCTTCAGGGCATCCCCAAGCTTTGACTTTTGGTGTCCTTGATTATCTTGGGGTGCCATGGGCATCCCCAAGCTTAGGCTCTTGCCACTCCTTGTTCCATAATCCATCAAAAGAATTCACCCATAACTTGAAAACTTCACAACACAAAACTCAATAGAAATCTCGTGAGCTCCGTTAGAGAAAGAAGACAAAAGACTACTTCAAGGTACTGTAATGAACTCATTCTTTATTTATATGGGTGTTAAACCTACTGTATTCCAACTTCTCTATGGATTATAAACTATTTTACTAGTCATAGATTCATCAAAATAAACAAACAACAACGCAAAACAGAATCTGTCAAAAACAGAACAGTCTGTAGTAATCTGTAACTAACGCAAATTTCTGGAACCCAACAAATTCTACCAAAATTAGACGACCGGGACAATTTTTTTATTGATCAGCAGCAATTGGAATCAGTATTTTATCACGTTCTGGTGATTTTTAACAATTCAGGCATTGAGCGCGAAGTTTCTGGAAATTACAGCAAGATCAAATAACTATCATCCAAGAAGATCCAATAGGTTTAACTTGGCACAAACACTAATTAAAAGATAAAACCACATCTAAACAGAGGCTAGATGGATTATTTATTCCTAAAAGAAGCAAAAACAAAAAAATTAAAAATAAAATTGGGTTGCCTCCCAACAAGCGCTATCGTTTAACGCCCTTAGCTAGGCATAAAAGCAAGGATAGATCTAGGTATTGCCGTCTTTGGTAGGCAATCCATAAGTGGTTCTCATGATAGATTCATATAGTAATTTTATTTTCTTTCTAGGAAAGTGTTCCATGCCTTTCTTTAATGGAAATTGGAATCTAATATTCCCTTCCTTCATATCAATAATTGCACCTATCGTTCTAAGGAAAGGTCTACCAAGAATAATAGGACATGAAGGATTGCAATCTATATCAAGAATGATAAAATCTACGGGCACATGATTCCTATTTGCAACAATAAGCACATCATTAATTCTTCCCATAGGTTTTTTAATAGTGGAATCCGCAAGATGAAAGTTTAGAGAGCAATCATCAAAATCACGGAAATCTAGCAAATCACACAAAGTTTTGGGAATAGTAGAGACACTAGCACCCAAATCACACAAAGCATGAAACTCATAATCTTTAATTTTAATTTTGATAGTAGGTTCCCACTCATCATGGAGTTTCCTAGGGATAGAAACTTTCAACTCAAGCTTTTCTTCATAAGATATCATCAAAGCATCAACAATGTGTTCGGCAAAGGCCTTATTTTGACTATAAGCATGAGGAGAATTTAGCACGGATTGCAACAAGGAAGTACAATCAATTAAAGAGAAATTTTCATAATTAAATTCCTTGAGATCCAATATAGTGGGTTTAGCAATATCTCGATTTTTATTTCTTTCAATCCCACTTTTATCAATTTCATCATCAAGATCTAAAAACTCCGAATTCTTAGAACGCCTTCTAGGTAAAGGAAGATCATATTCAGTTTCGTCAAGATTCATGTTGCAAAACAAAGATTTAATAGGGGACACATCAATAACTTTTAGATCTTCATCTTGATTTTCATAGGAATTGGAAGAACACGCTTTAATAAAGGCATCTTTGGAATCACGCATCCTAGCGGTTCTTTCCTTGCACTCATCAATGGAAATTATCATGGCTTTGATAGACTCATTGATATCATGCTTAGGAGGAATAGATCTAGCTTTAAAGAATCAATTTCAAGAGAAATTATATCAACGTTCCTAGCCAAATCATCAACTTTAAGCAATTTCTCTTCAAGCAAAGCATTAAAATTCTTTTGTGAATTCATAAAATCTTTAACACTACTCTCAAATTCAGAGAGCATCTAATTAAAATTTCCATAAGAGTTGTTGTAGGAATTTCCATAATTATTAGATCAAGGTAGGATAAGGCCTAGGATTAAAATTCCCTCTATAAGCGTTGTTACCAAAATTATTCCTACCAACAAAATTCACATCCATAGATTCATTATTATTCTCAATCAAGGTAGACAAAGGCATGTCATTAGGATCAGAAGAAACACTCTTAGAAAATAATTTCATAAGTTCATCCATCTTTGCACTCAAAACATTGATTTCTTCTATAGCATGCCCTTTTTTATTAGTAGATCTTTCAGTATACCATTGAGAATAATTAACCATAATATTATCTAGGAGTTTAGTAGCATCTCCTAAAGTGATTTCCATAAAAGTGCCTCCCGCGGCCGAATCTAAAAGATTTCTAGAAGCAAAATTCAATCCAGCATAAATTTTTTGTATAATCATCCATAAGTTCAAACCATGAGTAGGACAATTACATATCATTAATTTCATTCTCTCCCAAGCTTGTGCAACATGTTCATGGTCAAGTTGCTTAAAATTCATAATATCGTTCCTAAGAGTGATAATCTTAGCGGGAGGGAAATACTTAGAGATAAAAGCATCTTTGCACTTGTTCCAAGAATCAATACTATTTTTAGGCAAAGATGAGAACCACGCTTTAGCACGATCTCTAAGCGAAAAAGGAAATAGCTTCAATTTAACGACATCATTATCGACATCTTTTTTATTTTGCATATCACATAAATCAACGAAGCTATTCAGATGAGTAGCGGCATCTTCACTAGGAAGGTCGGTGAATTGATCTTTCATAACAAGATTCAACAAAGCAGTATTGATTTCACAAGATTTAGTATTGGCAAGAGGAGCAATCGGAGTGCTAAGGAAATCATTATTATTGGTATTGGTGAAGTCACACAATTTGGTAGCATCTTGAGCCATCGCACCAAACAAGCAAACTAACACACGAGCAAACAAACGGCAAAGGGAAAAAGAGGAGGAGATTGGGAAAGAGAGGGCGAATAAAACGGCAAGGGTGAAGTGGGGGAGAGGAAAATGAGAGGCAAATGGCAAATAATGTAATACGAGAGATAGGGATTGTGATGGGTACTTGGTAAGTTGACTTTTGCGTAGACTCCCCGGCAACGGCGCCAGAAATTCTTCTTGCTACGTCTTGAGCTTGCGTTGGTTTTCCCTGAAGAGGAGAGGATGATGCATCACAGTAGCGTAAGTATTTCCCTCAGTTTTTGAGAACCAAGGTATCAATCCAGTAGGAGGCCACACGCAAGTCCCTCGCACCTGCACAAAACGATAGCTACTCGCAACCAACGCGATTAGGGGTTGTCAATCCCTTCACGGTCACTTACGAGAGTGACATCTGATATAGATAATATTTTTGGTATTTTTGGTATAAAGCTGCAAAGTAAAAAGTAAAAGCAAAGTAAAAAACAAACAAGTAAATAAAGTGATAGATATTGATATGATGAGAATAGACCCGGGGGCCATAGGTTTCACTAGTGGCTTCTCTCAAGAGCATAAGTATTCTACGGTGGGTGAACAAATTACTGTTGAGCAATTGACAGAATTGAGCATAGTTATGAGGTCATCTAGGTATGATCATGTATATAGGCATCACGTCCGTGACAAGTAGATCAAAACGATTCTGCATCTACTACTATTACTCCACTCATTGACTGCTATCCAGCATGCATCTAGAGTATTAAGTTAAAAACAGAGTAACGCCTTAAGCAAGATGACATGATGTAGAGGAATACATTCATGCAATATGATAAATACCCCATCTTGTTATCCTCGATGGCAACAATACAATACGTGCCTTGCAACCCTTTACATCCTTTGGGTAAGGACACCGCAAGATTGAACCCAAAGCTAAGCACTTCTCCCATTGCAAGAACTACCAATCTAGTTGGCGAAACCAAACGGATAATTCGAAGAGACTTGCAAAGATAACTCAATCATACATAAAAGAATTTAGAGAAGATTCAAATATTATTCATAGATAAGCTGGATCATAAACCCACAATTCATCGGTCTCAACAAACACACCGCAAAAAGAAGATTACATCGAATAGATCTCCACGAGAGAGGGGGAGAACATTGTATTGAGATCCCAAAAGAGAGAAGAAGCCATCTAGCTACTAGCTATGGACCCGAAGGTCTGAAGTAAACTACTCACACTTCATCGGAGGGGCTATGGTGTTGATGTGGAAGCCCTCCGTGGTGGATGCCTCCTCCAGCGGAGCTCCGGAACAGGCCCCACGATGGGATCTCGTGGATACAGAAGGTTGCGGTGGTGAAATTAGGTTTTTGGCTCCTGTTCTGATCGTTTGGGGGTACGTAGGTATATATAGGAGGAAGGAGTACGTCGGTGGAGCGTCAGGGGGCCCACGAGGTAGGGGGCGCGCCCAGGGGGCGCGCCCAGGGGGCGCGCCCTCCATCCTCGTGACCGCCTCTGGCACTTCTTGGAGTAGGGTCCAAGTCTCCTGGATCACGTTCTGTTGGAAAATCACGTTCCCGAAGGTTTCATTCCGTTTGGACTCCGTTTGATATTCCATTTCTTCGAAACACTGAAATAGGAAAAAAAACAGCAATTCTGAGCTGGGCCTCCGGTTAATAGGTTAGTCCCAAAAGTAATATAAAAGTGGAAAATAAAGCCCAATATAGTCCAAAACAGTAGATAAAGTAGCATGGAGCAATAAAAAATTATAGATACGTTGGAGACGTATCAGTTATCCATAGAAACAGATGGTATGTGCGCACAAATCTTAAAGAACAACTACTTACACTCTAAAACTCTGGCTCAGGTTGCCATAAGACCTAATAATTTGCCGTTTTGTAAGGGGCTCATGGGAACAAAAGAGACCTTCTTTCTTAGGGTGAAATCCGTTGTTGGTGACGGAATGCCAACAAGGTTTTGGGAGGATACATGGTTAGGAGAGATGCCTCTAACCCTTCAGTATCCCTCTTTATATAATATTTGCAACATAAGGAAGATTACGTGACAACAACATTACATACGGTGCCTTTGAATATCCAGTTCAGGAGGTCTTTAGTAGGGGAACGCTGGAATTCCTGGCTACACTTGGTGCGGAGGTTGATGGATGTTCAACTCTCAGACCAACCAGACTGCTTTCACTGGAAGTTAATGGGTAATGGAGTGTTTTTGGTTAAATCGATGTACTCAAATTTAATTAATTCTGGCCCAATCTCAGGATCGATACATATTTGTAAAGTAAAGGTCCCCTTGCGAATCAAAATTTTCATGTGGTTTGTCCACAAGTGGGTGATTCTTACCAAAGATAATTTACTAAAGCGACGATTAGTAGGTAGTGCATGATGTTGTTTTTGTGATCAAGACGAAACAATACAACACATATTCATATATTGCCCTCTCGCAAAGTTACTTTGGCGAACCATTCATATGGCCGTTAACATTACTCCTCCAGCTAGCATAGATGCGTTGTTTGGGACGTGGCTACTTGGAGTGCAGCCTGCTATTGCGACACGTATTTGGATTGGAATATGCACACTACTTTGGGCTATATGGAACTGCAGGAAAGATATGATTTTTAACAGACAAAATATTTTAAACTTCTTGCAGGTTATTTCCAGAGCTACGACATGATCTGTACGTGGTTGTTACTCACTCCTATGGACTCCAAGGAGCATAAGAGATGGTAGCACGAACTATCTTCAACCGCTTTGAATAGCGGTCGCATAATATGATAAGTGTTTAGCGAAAATGCATAGGAGCACTCGGCGACGCACCCCTACTATATCTCACCATTAAAGAAGCATAGGATCAGTGTCAGTTACATTAGTTCATGTGTATTCTTTTTAGGTCAATTTACTTTTTTAGAGAAGTAGCATATGGTTGTATCCTTCTGCACACTCTTAATGATCTCTGAGCATAATAAATGTGTTATTGTGGACGGCTTGAATGAGATGTGATAGTGGCCCCACATGCATGGAGATTTGATTGAGCCTCATGTTTACAACACATCTAGTAATATTCATGTTGTCTGACTAGTGACTAATTAATAAGTTCTTTAACAAGTATGTTTTTACCAAGTTTTTAAATATCATTTTAAATTTTGAAAAATATGTTTAATGGATTTAAATCGTTTCCAAGATTAAGGAAATGTGGAACCAAGTTCTATGAAATTATGTGTCTTCTATAAAAACTGAGAATCTCATCCTGAGAAAATAGAAGTAAATGGTGGATTTCATGGTTATAAGATTTTAATTCCTTGAAAAGTCATGGTACAAATTCCACAAAACTATGCCTTTCTAGGAAAATCAAAATTCAACTATATTAATTCTTGGGGAATTATGTAAAGTCATAATGCACCATACAAATTTATTTGTGTTACCATCACAACCACTTTCTGGTTTCTGCATCACCTACTTTTTCACACACCAACGTTAAATCTGACAGTGTTCACATCCTACAATCAATGCGATGTCAAAAAGTCGTCCATGAAGTCTTTGTTTCGAAAACTTTACCAACCAATTAACACTATGGACCCACCATGCTGCCATATATTGAATGACAATGGATAAGTACAAATTGTTTCAGTGTACACATCGGTTAAGTATTCACATATAAGAAATCATTTCGTCAAAAGATGCACGAATCCTAAGCGAGCATGGGAGCGGACATGATTTCAGTGTGCTGCGTCGCTGAGTGCTTCTAGTCCACTTCCAAGTGTTTAGTCACTTTGTCCTACTGTCCAGCCGGTTGTGACTATTTTACTTTGTTAGTTTTTATTTATCTTTGCTCTTTTTGTGAGCTGTACTCGGATGCCACTGTTTTTTCTCGTGAACCCTTTTAATAATATGATCGAATGCATCTTTCGGATGAAGAGGTCGGGGCAATCCTCCTTTAAATAATAAATGTATATTGTAGCTAGAGTCATCAATGAGAACAACTATTCCTGCCATTTTACTCTGCCATTTTACTCTGTCTCTGATCACGGACCACTCGATCGAGGCAAATTTGACAAATTTGACCTATAGACGAAATCAAATCATAGAATGAACTATCTGTGAAACTATTTCACGCTGGTGACCTTTTGTGTGACGCCGACACGGAAGCGCCACACTACACCGTGCAACGCCCGAGATAGGCGCTACACGGTCAGCGCCGCACCGTGTGTTCAGAAAATTACTAAGTCAATGTGCGGTGCTTGAGAGCTAGGCGCCACACTATACTGATGTAGCGCCTAGCTCTGGCGTTGCACTAGTGCAGCGCCTAGCTCCCGGCGTTGCACTAGTGCAGCGCCTGGGAGCTAGGCGCCACGGGTCAGCCGCGTGAAATAGTTTCACGGACAGTTCATTCTGTGATTTGATTTCGTCTATAGGTCAAATTTATCAAATTTGCCCTCGATCGATCCACAACACCGCGGCACACGTACGTACGGCCAACTGCTGCATAGTACGTGCATGCATGCATGACCCTCCTAATCTCCGCCGGCCGGCCGCTGTGCTCGCCGCTGTAGCGCGAGGACGGTGAACGTACCTGCACTGCACGCCTACGTATCCATCGGAAAAGTGCGTACCGGTGCCGGTGCGTGGTGGTTCTGTAGGTACCGGTACGTCGTCAGTGCGTGTACGGTGTGCCGCGGAATGGTCGGAACTGTTCGGTGAATTTCTGTCAAACTGTGTGTTCGTCATCCTGTGTGGGCATGTGTCTGCGTACGTTTGTACGTGCCCTCTGTACTAGCTTCCTACAGTAGGCTAGGACCTAGGAGTACTGGCTGTCGTTCGACGTGGTGCAAGTTCAACTAGTAGTACGTCAACGCCAGGCAGGTCGTAGATCAACGAGTACACGTCTTCGGGACACGGTTAGTTAACGAATGATATTAATTCTCCATAAAAAAAATGATATTAATCATTAATCTCCCCAAACAAGGGATGTTCATCATTTTTTTTAACATATGTTCATCAAAATTTGCAAAACTACATCTTTCTATACCTACCTATTAATAAAGGGGGTAGTGTACCTACCCATCTGTCATCAAATTACTCACCAATGCCACCGGTAAGTGGCAACAAACAATCCTTTTTTTCTTTGAAATCGTTGCCGCCGCATTTGATTCATGTACAACTACCATGGCATGCCTCACAAGCAAACTAGAGCCTGACTGGTAGAGCCTTGCTCTTCCACTTGGGGAACCTGAGTTCGAGTCCCAGTTCTCCTTTTTGCTGAGAAAACGCTACCGTTCACCCGAAGACTGAAGCAGTGCGCGTCAACCGCCTCTGGGGCTGTTAGATCCGATTTTGATCGAACGGCAATGCTGCCATCTTCAACCTTTGCAACTTGGACCCTCTTGCAAAGCAAGAAGTGCAACAGAGTGCTTGTTGCAAAGGTTGCTTGCCACGCCCATCACGCAACCACCCTTGTACACGTGCCACGCGTCCCTCATGGGTCCCTTCCTTTACTATGTCGTACCCAACAAATATGAGCCTATTCTTCATCCTTTTCTTCTTCCTCCCTTTTTCAGCGCATTCGGTACACCACAATCACGTCAGCCGTCGGCACCTTCTTGCCAGGCTGCCACGAATCGAGGCCTCTGCCTCAGCGTGACCTCGACCACCCTCCTTCACGCCCGATGGCAATCATGCCGCCCCTACTAGCCCCACGCCGGTAACCTACATACTCTAGGCCGGCCACCAGCAATGTTTGAATCCTCCTTTACGGCTCCATGTCCCGGCCTCCAGCACCACCGCCGCGCCCATCAAGAGGTCAGAGACAAGTTTCTGCAATAACGACACTGTTGCAAATTGAGCCGGGGAACGACAAAGGGGATTTTGTTTTCTACAAGAAGCCTCTTGTTGCAGAGCACTAGTAGAAAACAGGGCTTTGGTTGGGGCTTGACAAGCCAATTAGTCCCGGTTCAGTCACGAACCGGGACCCATGGGGGCATACATCCCGGTTCGTGAGCCCAGGGGGCCGGACGGGGCCTCGTGGCCATTGGTCCCGGTTCATATGGACCCATTTGTCCCGGTTCCTGGCACGAACCGGAACCAATAGGCCTCGCTCCTGGCCTACATAAATTTGTCCCGGTTCATGGCTTGAACCAGGACAAAAGGTGGGGCTTTAGTCCCGGTTCCAGCCACGAACCGACAAATGAGTTGCCTATATATACCCCATCGCCGCAGCAGAGCACTCCACAGTGCTCTGTTTTTCCTGGCCGGCGAGGGGTGGGCATTTGGGTGCTCTAACTCACCTCCTATGCACATGAGGTGTCCGATGAAATGCCCGAGCCACACTAGTTAAGCTTTCCCCTCTCGAAGCTCGACCTCCAAGCTCCATTTTTCCCGAGATTTGCATAGGTTTAGCGGTCTGTCACGTCCTTTCCCCGTCTTCACCGCCGTCGATCGCCCGCGCCGATATCGTCGCCGGCACCACCGTGGTGAGCCTTTTGTTCTTATCTTCTTTCTGAAAGAAAAGAATTCTTACTTTAGATAGATACTTGTCTAATTATATATAATGCACGCAGATGAACCGGCAATGGATGTATGGTGACAAACACACCTTTGAGTACTTTAAGGGTGTGCATAATTTTCTCGAAGCGGCTGAGGCAAACAAGCAGAATGGTTTTATGTGTTGTCCATGCCCTAGTTGTGGGAATACGAAGTCTTACTCTGACAGAGTAAATCCTTCACACCCACCTTCTTTATAAGGGTTTCATGCCACACTATAATGTTTGGACGAGGCACGGAGAAATAGGGGTTATGATGGAAGACAGCGAAGAAGAAGAGGACGATGACAACTATGTGCCCCATGAATACGGTGATGCTGCAACGGGGGAAGCTGCTGAAGATCAAGATCAGGAACCAGAAGATGTGCCCGATGATGATGATCTCCACCGGGTCATTGTTGATGCAAGGACACAATGCGAAAGTCAAAAGGAGAAGCTGAAGTTCGATCGCATGTTAGAGGATCACGGTTGTACCCCAATTGCGAAGATGGCAACACAAAGCTCGGTACCGTACTGGAATTGCTGCAGTGGAAGGCAGAGAATATTGTGCCTGACAAAGGATTTGAGAAGCTACTGAAAATATTGAAGAAGAAGCTTCCAAAGGATAATGAATTTCCCAACAGTATGTACGCAGCAAAGAAGGTCGTATGCCCTCTAGGATTGGAGGTGCAGAAGATACATGCATGCCCTAATGACTACATCCTCTACCGCAGCGCGTACGAGGATTTGAACGCATGCCCGGTATGCGGTGCATTGCGGTATAAGATCAGACGAGATGACCCTGGTGATGTTGACGGCGAGCCCCCCAGGAAGAGGGTTCCTGCGAAGGTGATGTGGTATGCTCCTATAATACCACGGTTGAAACGTCTGTTCAGAAACAAAGAGCATGCCAAGTTGATGCGATGGCACAGAGAGGGTCGTAAGAAAGACGGGAAGTTGAGAGCACCCGCTGACGGGTCGCAGTGGAGAAAAATCGAGAGAAAGTACTGGGCTGAGTTTGTAGGTGACCCAAGGAACGTATGGTTTGGTTTAAGTGCGGATGGCATTAATTCTTTCGGGGAGCAGAGCAGCAATCACAACACCTGGCCCGTGACTCTATGTATGTATAACCTTCCTCCTTGGATGTGCATGAAGCGAAAGTTCATTATGATGCCAATTCTCATCCAAGGCCCTAAGCAACCCGACAATGACATTGATGTGTACCTAAGGCCATTAGTTGAAGAACTTTTACAGCTGTGGAATGGAAACAGTGTACGTGTGTGGGATGAACACAAACAGGAGGAATTTAACCTGCACGCTTTGCTGTTTGTAACCATCAACGGTTGGCCCGCTCTTAGTTACCTTTCAGGATAGAAAAACAAGGGATACCACGCATACACGCACTGTTTAGCTGACACCGAAAGTATATACCTGGAAAAATGCAGGAAGAATGTGTACCTGGGCCATCGTCGATTTCTTCCGACCAACCATCAATGTCGAAAGAAAGGCAAGCATTTCAAAGGCGAGGCAGATCATCGGAAGAAGCCCGCCATGCGTACCGATGATCACGTACTTGCTATGGTCAATGATTTACAAGTAATCTTTGGAAAGGGTCCCGGCGGACTAGCTGTTCCGAATGACGCTGAGGCACGCACACCCATGTAGAAGAAGAAATCTATATTTTGGGACCTATCCTACTAGAAAGACCTAGAGGTCCGCTCTTCAATCGGCGTGATGCATGTGAGGAAGAACCTTTGCGTGAACCTGCTAGGGTTCTTGGGCGTGTATGGGAAGACAAAAGATACACCTGAGGCACGGGAGGACCTGCTACGTTTGCACGAAAAAGACAGCATGCCTCCAAAGCAGTATGAAGGTCCTGCCAGCGACGCTCTTACCAAAGAAGAGAAGGAAATCTTCTTTGAATGCCTGCTCAGGATGAAGGTCCCGAGCGGCTTCGTCGAATATAAAGGAATAATAAATATGCGGATAAAAAGTTCCGAACCTAAAGTCTCATGACTGCCACGTGATTATGACGCAACTGCTTCCGGTTGCGTTGAGGGGGATTCTACCGGAAAACGTCCGATTAGCCATTGTGAAGCTATGTGCATTCCTCAATGCAATCTCTCAAAAGGTGATCGATCCAGAAATCATACCAAGGCTAAGGAGTGATGTGGCGCAATGTCTTGTCAGTTTTGAGCTGGAGTTCCCACCATCCTTCTTCAATATCATGACGCACGTCCTAGTTCATCTAGTCGACGAGATTGTCATTCTGGGCCCCGTATTTCTACACAATATGTTCCCCTTTGTGAGGTTCATGTGAGTCCTAAAGAAATATGTCTGTAACCACGCTAGGACAAAAGGAAGCATCTCCATGGGCCATCAAACAAACGATGTCATTGGGTTTTGTGTTGACTTCATTCCTGGCCTTAAGAAGATAGGTCTCCCTATATCGCGGTATGAGGGGAGAATGACTGGAAAAGGCACGCTTGGAGGGGACTCAATAATATGCAGGGACAGGCATTCTAGGTCTCAAGCACACTACACAGTTCTATAGAACTCTACCTTGGTGACCCCGTATGTCGATTAACACAAGAACAGTCTGCGCTCCAAACACCCGGAGCAGTGTGACGACTGGATTACATGTGAACACATCAGGACTTTCAACAGTTGGTTGGAAACACGTCTCAGAGGTGACAACACTGTTTGTGATGAGTTGTACTCGTTATCCAGGGGGCCATCTTTGACTATATTGACTTACAAAGGATACGAGATAAATGGGAATACATTTTACACGATCGCCCAAGATAAAAAGAGCACCAACCAAAACTGTGGTGTCCGCTTTGATGCAGCAACAAAGAGGGGAAAGGACACATATTTTGGTTACATAGTGGACATATGGGAACTTGACTACGGACATGATTTTAAGGTCCCTTTGTTTAAGTGCAAATAGGTCAATCTGTCAGGAGGCGGGGTACAGGTAGACCCACAGTACGGAATGACAACAGTGGATCTGGACACTCTTGGGTACACTGACGAACCGTTCGTCCTAGCCAATGATGTGGCGCATGTTATCTATGTGAAGTACATGTCTACCAAACCGAGAAAAATAAAAGATAAGGAAGCGAGTACATCATATGATGAGCCAAAGCGTCACTGATAACCCACAAGTATAGGTGATCGCAATAGTTTTCGAGGGTAGAGTATTCAACCCAAATTTATTGATTCGACACAAGGGGAGCCAAAGAATATTCTCAAGTATTAGCAGTTGAGTTGTCAATTCAACCACACCTGGATAACTTAGTATCTGCAGCAAAGTATTTAGTAGAAAAGTAATATGATAGTAGTGGTAACGGTAACAAAGGTAACAATAGCAAAAGTAATATTTTTGGTATTTTGTAGTGATTGTAACAGTAGCAACGGAAAGTAAATAAGCGAAGAACAGTACGTGGAAAGCTCGTAGGCATTGGATCGGTGACAGAGAATTATGCCGGATGCGGTTCATCATGTAACAGTCATAACATGGGTGACACAGAACTAGCTCCAATTCATCAATGTAATGTAGGCATGTATTCCGAATATAGTCATACGTGCTTATGGAAAAGAACTTGCATGACATCTTTTGTCCTACCCTCCCATGGCAGCGGGGTCCTAATGGAAACTAAGGGATATTAAGGCCTCCTTTTAATAGAGTATCGGAAGAAAGCATTAGCACATAGTGAATACATGAACTCCTCAAACTATGGTCATCACCGCGAGTGGTCCCGATTATTGCCACTTCGGGGTTGACGGATCATAACACATAGTAGGTGACTATAGACTTGCAAGATAGGATCAAGAACTCACATATATTCATGAAAACATAATAGGTTCAGATCTGAAATCATGGCCCTCGGGCCCTAGTGACAAGCATTAAGCATAGCAAAGTTATAGCAACATCAATCTCAGAACATAGTGGATACTAGGGATCAAACCCTAACAAAACTAACTCGATTACATGATATATCTCATCCAACCCATCACCGTCCAGCAAGCCTACGATGGAATTACTCACGCACGGAGGTGAGCATCATGAAATTGGTGATGGAGGATGGTTGATGATGACGACAGCGACGAATCCCCCTCTCCGGAGCCCCGAACGGACTCCACATCAGCCCTCCCGAGAGGTTTTAGGGCTTGGCGGCGGCTCCGTATCGTAAAACATGATGAATTCTTCTGTCTGATTTTTTTCTCCCCGAAAGCAAATATATAGAGTTGGAGTTGAGGTCGGAGAGAATCCAGGGGGCCCACGAGGTAGGGGCGCGCCCTAGGGGGGCAGGCGCACCCCCCACCCTCGTGGACAGGGTGTGGGCCCCCTAGTCTTCTTCTTTTGCAATGATTTTTATTATTTCCAAAGAGACGTTCCGTGGAGTTTCAGGTCATTCCGAGAACTTTTGTTTATGCACATAAATAACACCATGGAAAGTCTGTTGAAAACAACGTCATTCCGGGTTAGTTCCATTCAAATCATGCAAGTTAGAGTCCAAAACAAGGGCAAAAGTTTTTGGAAAAGTAGATACGACGGAGACGTATCAACTCCCCCAAGCTTAAACCTTTGCTTGTCCTCAAGCAATTCAGTTGACAAACTGAAAATGATAAAGAAAAACTTTTACAAACTCTGTTTGCTCTTGTTGTTGTAAATATGTAAAGCCAGCATTCAAGTTTTCAGCAAAGATTATAACTAACCACATTTGCAATAACTCTCAGGTCTCATGTTTACTCATATCAATAGCATAATCAACTAGCGAGCGATAATAATAAATCTCGGATGACAACACTTTCTCAAAACAATCATAATATGATATAACAGGATGGTATCTCGCTAGGCCTTTCTGAGACCGCAAAACATAAATGCAGAGCACCTTTAAAGATCAAAGACTGACTAGACATTGTAATTCATGGTAAAAGAGATCCAATCATAGTCATACCCAATATAAATTAATAGTAATGAATGAAAATGACAGCTGCCCTCTCCAGCTAGTGCTTTTTAATAAGAGGGTGATGACTCAACATAAAAGTAAATAGATAGGCCCTTCGCAGAGGGAAGCAGGGATTTGTAGAGGTGCCAGAGCTCGGTTTTGAAATAGAGATAAATAATATTTTGAGCGGCATACTTTCATTGTCAACATAACAACTAAGAGATGGCGATATCTTCCATGCTACACACATTATAGGCGGTTCCCAAACAGAATGGTAAAGTTTATACTCCCCCTCCACCAACAAGCATCAATCCAAGACTTGCTCGAAACAACGAGTGTCTCCAACTAGCAACACTCCCAGGGGGAGTTTTGTTTGCAATTATTTTGATTTAGTTTGCATAAAGCATGGGACTGGGCATCCCGGTGACCAGCCATTTTCTCGTGAGTGAGGAGCGGAGTCCACTCCTCTTGATAATAACCCGCCTAACATGGAAGATAAGGGCAGCCCTAGTTGATACATGAGCTATTCGAGCATACAAAACAGAATGTTTATTTGAAGGTTTAGAGTTTGGCACATACAAATTTACTTGGAACGGCAGGTAAATACCGCATATAGGAAGGTATGGTGGACTCATATGGAATAACTTTGGGGTTTAAGGGATTAGATGCACAAGCAGTATTCCCGCTTAGTACAAGTGAAGGCTAGCAAAATACTAGGAAGCGACCAACTAGAGAGCGACAACAGTCATGAACATGCATTAAAATTAATAGACATTGAGTACGAGCATGAGTAGGATATAATCCACCATGAACATAAATATCGTGAAGGCTATGTTGATTTGTTTCAACTACATGTGTGAACATGTGCCAAGTCGAGTCACTTAAATCATTCAAAGGAGGATACCACCCCATCATACCACATCACAACCACTTTAATAGCATGTTGGCACGCAAGGTAAACCATTATAACTCATAGCTAATCAAGCATGGCACAAGCAACTATGATCTCTAATTATAATTGCAAACATGTTTATTCATAATAGGCTGAATCAGGAACGATGAACTAATTATATTTACAAAAACAAGAGACGTCGAGTTCATAACAGATTTTCTCATCTCAGTCAGTCCATCATATATCGTCATAATTGCCTTTCACTTGCACAATCGAAAGGTGTAAATAATAATAAGAGTGCACGTGCATTGGACTAAGCTGGAATCTGCGAGCATTCAATAAACAGGAGAAGACAAGGCAATATGGGCTCTTGGTTAAATCAACAATAATGCATATAAGAGCCACTTCAACAATTTAATCATGGTCTTCTCCTATCGACCCCCAAAGAAAAGAAAAGAAATAAAACTATTTACACGGGAAAGCTTCCAACAAGCAAAAGAAGAACATGAAATATTTTTGGGTCTTCTTTTTAATTATTACTACTGCAGCAAGAAAAGTAAAATAACTAAAAGCTACACTAAATTTTTTTTTGAAGTTTATCAAACACACAAGAAGAAAGCAAGGAAAAGAAAATAAACTAGCATGGATATTACAGTGAAAGAGTATGAGCACCGACATCTAGCAATGAGTGTGTGTGAACATAAATGTAATGTCGGTGGGAAATACGTACTCCCCCAAGCTTAGGGCTTTTGGCCTAAGTTGGTTCATTGCCAAGGATGGCCTGGAGGATATCCATAGTTGTAGCTGGAATCGTACTGAGATGCAGCGGCTATTGCCTCCTGAGCTGCGGCGTGGCGACGAGCTGCCTCCGCACTCCTCTCGTACTCATCTGCCTCCTCTCTAGTAATAACATATCTTCCTTTGCCTGATAATCAAAGAAGGCAGGAGCAGGGAGAGTAATATGGACAACATGACATTTGTCAAAGATTAAGCGAAACCGGAGAGGTGATTCATTCCTCTCGATATAGTATAAATAAGTAGGAGGCAACTCAATATCATCCTCACGAACGTCCACACCAAGAAAATCAGCTAAGCAGGTTGCATAAATTCCTCCAAAGAAATCTCCACTAAATCTATTATGATGCAACCTACGTGCAACAATGGCTCCCAGATTATAAGATTTGTCTCCTAACACAGCACTCCTAAGAACGCTGAGGTCAGGGACACACATGTGACATGCTTCATCCTTACCATTTATGCACCTACCTATAAAGAGAGCAAAATAATGTATAGCAGGAAAATGGATGCTCCCTATGGTAGCTTGTGCTATGTCTCTAGATTCCCCCACAGTTATGCTAGCAAGAAAGTTTCTAAATTCAGATTTACGGGGTTCACTAATACTACCCCACTTTGGAAGTTTGCAAGCAGAAGTAAAATCATTTAAGTCCATGGTAAAAGATTTTTCATAAAGATCAAACAGGACAGTTGGAGAATTACGTGAAGATGAAAATTCAAACCTCCTCACAAATGTACTAGTGAGATAGTGGTACTGGGGGCATTTGTCTGCCTCAAAGCTCTCAAGATCGGCGTTACGCAAATATGCGTCAAATTCTTCCTTGATTCCCGCTCAATCCATAAAATTTTCTGAAGGCCATTCACAGGGCTGCACAGGAGCGTCCCTTGGTGGCTCCTCATCAGCATCACGAATTCCAAGCCTGTGTCCTTGCTTCCTTGAAGAATCACCTTGAAACATTTTCCTAAGCATATTTCTTTCTTTGAAAAATTTCTGAAATTTTTAGTAACTTCAAACAAAAGTAAACCAAACTCAATAAAATTGATAGCAACTACTCCTACAAGTACCTAGAGCCTATATCAAGCATTAGAACTCCTTGGAACCATATAAATTTGACATGCAAGCTCAAGAACATGGTCACCTAGGCAGCACAAATTTGCAAAGAATAAAGCACTAGAACAAAAACTAATTGGACCAATGGAGGAGTCACATACCAAGGAACAATCTCCCCAAGCAGTTTTTTGAGAGGTGCTTTGAGCAAGGATCTCGAAAATCGCAGCAAAATGAGCTAGAACTCATGCTTGAGCTGGATATTGGTGTTTGTGGGAGGAAGAAGGAATGTATGGGTGCAGGAATAAGTGGAGGAGGGCCACCGTGGGCCCACGAGGCAGGAGGGCGCGCCCAGGGGGGTAGGGTGCGCCCTCCACCCTCGTGGCCAGGTGCTTGCCCCTCCTGCTGTGTTCTCAGTACCAGAAATTCTAAAAAATTCTAGAAAAAATCTTATTCCATTTTCAGGGCATTTGGAGAACTTTTATTTTCGGGGTATTTTTATATTGCACAGATAATTCAGGAAACAGACAGAAAAATACTATTTTTACTTTATTTCAACTAAATAACAGAAAGTAGAAAGAGAGTACAGAAGGTTGTGCCCTCTAGTTTCATCCATCTCATGCTCATCAAAAGGAATCAACTAACAAGGTTGATCAAGTCTTGTTAACAAACTCATTCCGAATAACATGAAACCGGAGAAATTTCGAATAACACTATGTTACCTCAACGGGGATATGCACATCCCCAATAATAAGAATATCATATTTCTTCTTGACAGTAGGAAGAGGAAATTCAAAACCTCCAAAAATAATCGGTGGAATTTTCCCAATGGAGTTGATACTATGAACTTGAGGTTGTTTCCTCGGAAAGTGTACCGTATGCTCATTACCATTAACATGAAAAGTGAAATTGCCTTTGTTGCAATCAATAACAGCCCCTGCAGTATTCAAAAAGGGTCTTCCAAGAATAATAGACATACTATCGTCCTCCGGAATATCAAGAATAACAAAGTCCGTTAAAATAGTAACGTTTGCAACCACAACAGGCACATCCTCACAAATACGACAGGTATAGCAGTTGATTTATCAGCCATTTGCAAAGATATTTCAGTAGGTGTCAACTTATTCAAATCAAATCTACGATATAAAGAGAGAGGCATAACACTAACACCGGCTCCAAGATCACATAAGAAGTTTTAACATAATTTCTTTTAATGGAGCATTGTATAGTAGGTACTCCTGGATCTCCAAGTTTCTTAGGTATTCCACCCTTAAAAGTATAATTAGCAAGCATGGTGGAAATTTCAGCTTCCGGTATCTTTCTTTTATTAGTAAGAATATCCTTCATATACTTAGCATAAGGATTCATTTTGAGCATATCAGTTAGTCGCATATGTAAAAAGATAGGTCTAATCATTTCAGCAAAGCGCTCAAAATCCTCATCATCCTTTTTCTTGGATGGTTTGGGAGGAAAAGGCATGGGTTTCTGAACCCATGGTTCCCTTTCTTTACCATGTTTCCTAGCAACAAAATCTCTTTAATCGTAACATTGATTCTTTGATTGTGGGTTATCAAGATCAACAGCAGGTTCAATTTCTACATCATTATCATTACTAGGTTGAGCATCCTCATGAACATCATCATTAACATTATCATTAGGCTCATGTTCATTACCAGATTGTGTTTCAGCATCAGAAATAGAAATATCATTTGGATTCTCAGGTGTTTCAGCAATAGGTTCACTAGAAGCATGCAAAGTCCTATCATTTTCTTTTCTTCTTTTAGAAGGACTAGGTGCATCAATATTATTTCTCCGAGAATCTTGCTCAATTCTCTTAGGGTGGCCTTCAGGATACAAAGGTTCCTGAGTCATTCTACCAGTTCTAGTAGCCACTCTAACAACATAATCATTATTCTTACTATTCATCTGATTGAGCAAATCTTTTTGAGCCTTAAGTACTTGTTCTACTTGAGTGGTAACCATAGAAGCATGTTTACTAATGAGTTTAAGTTCACCTTTAACTCTAGACATATAATCACCCAAGTGTTCAAGCGTATCGGAATTATATTTTAATTGTCTACCAAAATAAGCATTGAAGTTTTCTTGTTTGACAATAAAATTATCAAACTCTTCTAAGCATTGTCTAGCAGACTTATAGTGAGGAATATCACCTTCATCAAATCTATAGAGAGAATTTACCTTTACTACCTGTGTCGGGTTATCAAGACCAGGAGGTTCTTCAGTAGGTTATGGATTAAGATCATATGTTTCTTCAACAGGCGGTAGATTAAGACCATGTATTTCTTCAATAGGAGGCAAATTCTCAACATATTCAGCTTTAATACCCTTTTCTTTCATAGATTTCTTTGCCTCTTGCATATCTTCAGAACTAAGAAATAGAACACCTCTCTTCTTTGGAGTTGGTTTAGGAATAGGCTCAGGAATTGGCTCAGGAGCTGGCTCAGGAAGTGTCCAATTATTTTCATTTGTCAACATATTATTCAATAGAATTTCAGCTTCATCCGGTGTTCTTTCCCTAAAAACAGAACCAACACAACTATCCAGGTAATCTCTGGAAGCATCGGTTAGTCCATTATAAAAGATATCAAGTATTTCATTTTTCTTAAGAGGATGATCAGGCAAAGCATTAAGTAACTTGAGAAGCCTCCCCCAAGCTTGTGGGAGACTCTCTTCTTCAATTTGCACAAAATTATATATTTCCCTTAAAGCAGCTTGTTTCTTATGAGCAGGGAAATATTTAGCAGAGAAGTAATAAATCATATCCTGGGGACTACGCACACAACTAGGATCAAGAGAATTAAACCATATCTTAGCATCACCCTTTAATGAGAACAGAAATATTTTAAGGATATAAAATTAGTGAGATCTCTCATCATTAGTGAACAAGGTGGCTATATCATTTAATTTAGTGAGATGTGCCACAACAGTTTCAGATTCAACCAAAGTAATTATATCAGGATCAACAAAGAATTCATAATCCTTATCGGTAACACAGATAGGTGAAGTTGCAAAAGCAGGGTCGGGTCTCATTCTATCATTAAGAGATTGCTTATTCCATTTAGCTAATAATCTCTTAAGTTCATAGCTATCTTTGCAATCTAAAATAGCCGCAGAAGCTTCTTTATCAAAAATATAACCCTCGGGAATAACAGGCAAGTTTTCATCATCACTTTCATCAATAATATCAGTTTCAATAATTTCTTTCTCTCTAGCTCTAGCAATTTGTTCATCAAGAAATTCACTAAGTGGCACAGTAGTATCAAGCATAGAAGTAGTTTCATCATAAGTATCATGCATAGCAGAAGTGGCATCATCAATAACATGTGACATATCAGAAAAAATAGCAGAAGCAGGTTTAGGTGTCGCAAGCTTACTCAAAACAGAAGGTGAATCAAGTGCAGAGCTAGATGGCAGTTCCTTACCACCCCTCGTAGTTGAGGCATAAATTGTTGTCTTAGCGTCTTTCAAGTTCTTCTAGTGACCAGCAGATCTAAATCCCAAGTGACTCAAAGAATAGAGCTATGCTCCCCGGCAACGGCGCCAGAAAATAGTCTTGATAATCCACAAGTATAGGGGATCGCAACAATTTTCGAGGGTAGAGTATTCAACCCAAATTTATTGATTCGACACAAGGGGAGCCAAAGAATATTCTCAAGTATTAGCAGTTGAGTTGTCAATTTAACCACACCTTGATAACTTAGTATCTGCAGCAAAGTATTTAGTAGCAAAGTAATATGATAGTAGTGGTAACGGTAACAAAGGTAACAATAGCAATAGTAATATTTTTGGTATTTTGTAGTGATTGTAACAGTAGCAACAGAAAAGTAAATAAGCGAAGAACAGTATGTGAAAAGCTCGTAGGCATTGGATCGGTGATGGAGAATTATGCCGGATGCGGTTCATCATGTAACAGTCATAACCTAGGGTGACACAGAACTAGCTCCAATTCATCAATGTAATGTAGGCATGTATTCCAAATATAGTCATACGTGCTTATGGAAAAGAACTTGCATGACATGTTTTGTCCTACCCTCCCGTGTCAGCGGGGTCCTAATGGAAACTAAGGGATATTAAGGCCTCCTTTTAATAGAGTACCGGAAGAAAGCATTAGCACATAGTGAATACATGAACTCCTCAAACTATGGTCATCACCGGGAGTGGTCCCGATTATTGCCACTTCGGGGTTGCCGGATCATAACACATAGTAGGTGACTATAGACTTGCAAGATAGGATCAAGAACTCACATATATTCATGAAAACATAATAGGTTCAGATTTGAAATCATGGCACTCGAGCCCTAGTGACAAGCATTAAGCATAGCAAAGTCATAGCAACATCAATCTCAAAACATAGTGGATACTAGGGATCAAACCCTAACAAAACTAACTCGATTACATGATAGTTCTCATCCAACCCATCATCGTCCAGCAAGCCTACGATGGAATTACTCACGCACGGAGGTGAGCATCATGAAATTGGTGATGGAGGATGGTTGATGATGACGACGGCGACGAATCCCCCTCTCCGGAGCCCCGAACGGACTCCAGATCAGCCCTCCCGAGAGGTTTAAGGCTTGGCGGCGGCTCCGTATTGTAAAACGCGATGAATTCTTCTCTCTGATTTTTTCTCCCGAAGGCAAATATATAGAGTTGGAGTTGAGGTCGGAGAGGCTCCAGGGGGGCAGGCGCGCCCCCACCCTCGTGGACAGGGTGTGGGCCCCCTGGTCTTCATATTTTACAATGATTTTTCTTATTTTCAAATAGATGTTTCGTGGAGTTTCAGGTCATTCCGAGAACTTTTGTTTCTGCACATAAATAACACCATGGAAAGTCTGCTGAAAACAGCGTCAGTTCGGGTTAGTTCCATTCAAATCATGCAAGTTAGAGTCCAAAACAAGGGCAAAAGTGTTTGGAAAAGTAGATATGACGGAGACGTATCAGTCACATAGTTCTTTCAGGAAAAAGGGACATCGTGGGAGTGGAGGGCAAGACAGACATGTCTGAAGATTATGAGAAGTTTCATGAAATTCCTCCCTTCAAAGTCAAGGCTGACCCAAACATCTTGATAAACGATGAAGATTATCCATGGTTACGGCGCAATAAGCAAAGGACACAAGCGAAGAAAAAGTGAAGACTTTCTCTCCACAACTATTATGATGATACCATGCCAACTTTCAACCTTTTCGTATTTCATTTGAAATGCTGTTGTAATGCATTTAGTTTTCGTATGAAACCCTGATATCTCGAAACAGATTGTCCGTTTTGTACACGAAGTGCATCCAGTTTTTGCCGTAACCCTCTCAACTTTCAGCACATGCTATGTGGGTGAAATGATGATACCATGCCAACTTTCAACCTTTTCGTAGTTGATTTGAAATGCTTTTATAACAGCCTTAGAACCGGTACTAAAGGAATCAACTAAAAAGTTCTTATAAACCTCTAGTATTATTGAAACTAAAATTATATAGAATTTATGCAACTAAAATTATCAAAGAATTTTCATAAAATAAATACAAAAAGCAAAAAAGAAAATAAAATAAATAAGTAAACAAAATAAACTTTTATAAATAAGTAGAAACAAAATAAAATAAATAAGTAGAAACAAAATAAAATAAACTTTTATAAATAATTAGAAACAAAATAAAATAAATAAGTAAAAATAAAATAAAATAAATAAACTATAATAAAATAAATAAAATAGCAACAGTAAGTATTTTGTTGTAAGTAGCAAAAATAAAAAAAAATAAGCAACAAAGAAAACAAAAACACTGGAAAAAATAAAACAAATGCCACCTACTGGGCCACCATGGCCTGAATACGACTAGAAACCCACCCATGGGCCAGGATTCAGGCTCGCAGAAGGCCCAGTAGGCCCACAGGCAGATACAATGTGTTTAGGCCGGTAAGCCTCCATTCGAGAGGATCTCGAGAGGGCAGCGGGAGTGGGGCTTATAAACCACTCCGAGCCCCTCTCAACTAGCGAGGTGGGACTAAAGTTTTAGCCGCGGCAGCAGAACCCCCCTTTCGTCCCGGTTGGTGGCACCAACTGGGACCAATACCCACCTTTGGTCCCAGTTTGTGGCACCAACCGGGACCAATACCCTCCTTTGGTCCCGGTTCGTGGCACCAACCGGGACCAAAGGTCTCTGTTTCCCGCCCTTTGGGCTGCTGAAAAGAGACCTTTGGTCCCGGTTGGTGTCACCAACCGGGACTAAAGGGTGCATTGGTCCCGGTTTTTGCCACGAACCGGGACCAATGCTCCGTCTATATAAGCCACACTTGTGAAAAATTTCGTTCAGTTCTTCGATCCCACCACGATGACGCCGCCAGGCTGCCCTCTGCCTCGCCGTCGCCGTCGTAGCCGCGCGCCATCCCGCGCCCCTCCGATGCCGTCTGGGCCACCCGACACCTGCCGCCCCGCCACCCCTGCCCCAACCTAGCCGTCGCCGCCTCTGCCGCGCCTCCTCGTCGCCGCCCAGTGAGCCCCCTCCCTTCCCGCGCCGCCCCTGCCTGCGCTTGCTTGCCCGCCGCCACCACTCCGACCTGCTCTGCTTTGTCGCACGCCGCCGCCGCCTGCCTGCTCCCTGGTTTTTTCATACACTTTTTGTAATTCATTGATGTATGTATATATGGATGTTGTATGTATATGTATATATATATGCAGATGTATGTATGATCCATGGATATGTATGCATTGATGTATGATTTTTTTGTTCATAGATGTTTTTGTCAATTTATGTATATATATATATATATATATATATATATATATATATATATATATATATATATATATATATATATATATATATATATATATATATATATATATATATATATATATATATATATATATATATATATGCATATTTATAAAGAAATTGTGTTGCAAAAGTTACATTTAAGGTTAGTTGATTTAGTGCATTTTAGGTTATTAGTTCTACTGTTAGTGCATTTTAGGATAGTTGATTTAATAAAACTATTTTATTTTACTTTAGAAGTAGATTATTTTAGTAAGTATTACTTTATTTTATTTATAGTAAGTGCTTATAGTTGAACTAGTTGATTTAATAAAACTACTTTATTTTGCTATAGAAGTAGTTTATTTTTAGTAAGTACTAATTTATTTTATTTATAGTAAGTGCTTAGTAGTTGAACTAGTTGATTTAATAAAACTACATTATTTTACTATAGAAGTAGTTTATTTTTAGTAAGTACTACTTTATTGTATTTATAGTAAGTGCTTAGTAGTTGAATTAGTTGGATTTAATAAAACTACTTTATTTTACAATAGAAGTAGTTTAATTTTTAGTAAGAAAATTAAAATTACTAGTTTATTTTTTTAGTTCAAGCAATTATTCCCGCATCGATGTCGACGATGCCTATCCCGCATCCTCGTCGTCGACTCGGCGGAGGAGGCCTGCTTGATCAGAGGGGCAATGTCCGGGACTGGGCTCCGCCGGGCTGGTATTGGGAGGTGCTACCTTCCGGGGGGCGTAGGTTGGTGAGGAGCTAGCCCGTCGTTGACCCGATCCTTGTTTGGTGGCGGTCGCGTGGGGCAGTGACGGTGCTGAGGCTTCCGGACACCGTGGAGGTGGTACTTCACCGTGTCAGAGAGGGGGACGAGCACGTCCGTCGCTACATGGTTGCGTTGGAGGGCAGGTTCGACAATACCTGGCAGTTTCTTCAGGGATCTCACTGGAGTGATCCTATGATGGTTCCTTCTCTTTGGGTGTCCACCGCCCGCGCCGATACCCGTCGGGCGTGACGGTTCTAGCTGTATTAGCGATGCTATATGTATGATAGTATTCGAGGTGTATTAGTGATAATATTCGACGATGTACGGACGCAAGAGATGATGTAGTTTTGCTTATAATTGAATGCATGCTAATTTGAATACTACATTATTTTACGATTTGGTTTTGCTTATTGAATGCTCAAATTGGAAAATTACTCTTACTTTGAATGCTAAAATTGGAGAGCACTATGCAAGGCATATGCATTTGATTAGTTAATACTCTAGTTGATAGGGTTTTTGCTTTTGCAGAAATCTAGGAGCCCCCTCCATCATCCCCGCCATCGTCCCCGTCACCGAGACCCCCTCCGACCTCGAGGTGAGACCAGCCAAATCTCCATGTCAATATGAGTCCTATAAGATATTTTGAAATGTTTTTGCTCATATTTTCAAACATTGAAATGAAATGCCCATCAAGTTTGAATGCTCATATGATGTAGATAAAAACATGTATATTTCCGTTCCGGCAAATTTCAGGCGCTCGATATGTCCTTTTTTAGAAAGATAATTAAACGATATTTCGGGTTGACTTTAATTAAGTCTGTCAAGTCTCCACCATATATGAGAGGACGAAGAATCCCGACTGTTGTCGTGGGGGTAGCTTCTCCTTCGTTCCCGTGTGCTAGACAATTTTGTGTAATGCACTCGGGAACGACAGGAGGAGCTACCATCACCGACAGTCGCAAATGTCAGAGAGGAATCAGTGAGGGAGAGTCTCCACCATATATATATGAGAGGACGAAGAATCCCGACTGTTGTCATGGGGGTAGCTTCTCCTTCATTCCCGTGTGCTAGACAACTTGGTGTAATGCACTCGGGAATGAAAGAAGGAGCTACCATCACCGACGGCCGAATATGTACACCACGTGAGCTGAGAGTTTTCAAGAAAAGACTCGACAGACCGATAGTCAACCCGTGATGAATATATTTAATTGTACAAGTTTAATTTTTGAATTATGAACATAGGAAATGTCATACTCGGACGACGATAGTCTCCTGGGGGAGTGCAACTGGTGCCACGACGACCGAGATCTGTGTGACAGGCCTCACCTGGACGAAGATTGGCGCTTCAGCATTAAGCTGGAGGAGACCTTCGATGTTGAAACGGTACGCAACGATGAAAAGTGTTACTTTTTCGTAATTAAGCACGACTTCAAATATTTCAACGTGTACTTTTCATCTTTTACAATTCGGCTAGCTTATCCCATGCCATGCAAGACGCTATATCTTGGAGAGGATGGATTTTGAAGACCATGAAAGTTCCGAAACAAAGAAAATTCACCTAAGGACCCATCATGGTGTAGATTTTGAAGTAAAGCTGTACAATTCTGAGAGCGTAACCCATTTTGGTTGCAAAAAATTGGAAGCACTTTGCAAGATGTATGGTTTTGATGAAGGTATGCTTGTCACCATGGATCTTGGTGCTCCTGAAATCGAGCAAGACAATATGGACATTTGGGTCCTTGTTGATACGCCTCCAATTCTACCGCTATGTGAGTTTCTCAAACATAGTATATTGTTTATTTCAAAAAAATTGACACTTATTTCCATTGACAGCTTATTTTCATTCTTCAATGAGTGTGCGGAAGATGGTAGACAGAACCTACTACACCGAAGGCTCTGAATTAACTTATCAGGAGAAAAATCATCTGATCGCATTTTATACTAATCTTAAGAATTACAATATCTACAATCAAACTCCTCAACATTATGGTCAATACGTGCCACTAGTGCACGTGTTGAACTACGGTAACTTCCCTGGAGATGCCCTGGTAAGATTTTTTACTATTACGACATCCGTGCATCTTTTGCATACTTCTAAAACTAGTACATCATTGCTAACTATGAAGTTATTACTATGTTTTTAACAGGGAATCCCGATGGCTTGTGTGCCTCATTTGATGTATCAGAATGGTAGCCTTGATGTTTTGAACATACAGCTAGGTCATCCTACGAATCTCAACTGTCCATACCAAATTTCTAAAAGAAGTGGAGACATGAAAATCAAAGAATGGAAAAAATGTATGGACCGTCGTAAGGATGTTCTTGGAAGCAAAAGGAAGTGAAGCGCAAGAATTGGAGACAGGATGATCTCCATTCTCCATAATGGAGAGCAGGGTCTATATTGTTTTATGCTATTTTACCTTAAAGAGGGTATTTAGGTCCTACCTAATACTGATGATCATGTGCTAAGAACAATTAAGTAGGGTTGGTTTGATGACTATGAGGATGATGATCGTATGACTTGTTATTAATAACGAGTAGAAAGTTGTATGATGATGATTAGGTGCGAGCATGAAGAGTTATTATATATCAGTGGGTGAAATGAACATGGATTGGATTGAAGTGAAGGCAACATGCATGTGGTGCATGTCGAAAATAGTACTAATCCAAACTTGATCAAGTTAGGATTAGTATTACTTTCGACATGCACCACATGTTACCTTCACTTTAATCTAAGCCATGTTTAGGCATAGCAGTAGCATTGGTAAACCAAGCACGGAGATAAGAGAGGACACTTCTCTCTATTAGCTAGCTAATACACCCTAAATTACCCCCTAAACCACCCCTTTTAAAAAAACAAAAACCTCAGCTCCTGCCAGCTGCTGACGCATGGACGCCTATTGGTCCCGGTTGGTGCCACCAACCGGGACCAAAGGGCCTCCTGCCTGGGCTCACCGTAGCGGCCATGTGGAGGCCCATCTGTCCCGGTTCATGTAAGAACCGGGACTAAAGGCCTAGGGCTTTAGTAATGACCCTTTAGTCCCGGTTCAGCAACCAGGACAGATGGGCCTTATGAACCGGGACAATAGGCCCTTTTTCTACTAGTGGAGGGCTGAGCGCAACACTATGATTGTTGCAAAGGGGGCAATAGTGGAGTTTCTGTAACATGGGCCTAGTTTCCCATAGGCCTTGTTTCAAAGAAAAAATGACACGGTGGGAGCGCAATAAGTCTTGTGTTGCAAAGTGCCGAGCGCAACATGGGCCTTGTTGCAAAGGCTGGTGCACACTCACGCGGAGATGATCGGACGGCTACTGAGCTCGCCATCCAACGGTTACCAAGGCGGCAGATCTTTTCTAAACATCACCCGGCAACGTGTAACACGCCCCCTTTTCTGCCTTTTTATTTGAATTCCGGTTGGCGTAAGATAGAGATTCCTCGCCCAAGCGACATCTTAGCAGATGGACTGCACAGTGTTGCAATATCTGCCCAGTTTAACATTTCTCTTTGTTTTGGCAGATTCAAGTACTTTTTGAAATATTCAGATCTTCCAAGCCCTAACACCAATTTTAACATGTTATATACGGAAATTGCTCGGAAAAATATGCATGTTCCAAATACGATATTATCTTGCATGTCCGTCATTTCTAAAATTATGTTTATGATGCACCCTTAATTAATACTGCCTCCGTCCCATAATATAAGAGCGTTTTTGACACTATTGCAGTGTAAAAAACGCTCTTATATTATGGGACAGAGGGAGTACTTTTCTTTATATGGGGTATTTAAAAAATGTCTATTATATATGTTTCCTACAACTAGGTAGTTCTTTTGTTGTCTAGTAAATTGGACACAATTTTAGTACATATAAAAAATCGTCCCACCTTTATGTTTTTGCACAACACTACTTATCATGTTGTTTCAAGTACAACATCCTGAGCGATTTTAGGGATTTGCTGATGTATTTATTTTTCTCCCGTTGCAACACAGAAACATGTTTGCTAGTAAATACAATACAATATATATCACCATGAATGGATTGATACTAATTTTCATGGGTGCTTATGCTTTTTATAAGCTTGATCAATGATTATAACGTTTCATGAAATCTATATACACTATATTTTAGAAGTACCAGTATAATGCTCATGCGTTGCTACGTAACATAAAAACGCATACATCTTGAAAAGCAACACACATAATACTGTTGACCTTGCATACCACCCATGGACCTTTTTTTGAGCCGAGCTAATCCCCTTTCCATTATAGAAATAACGGAAATACAACCAAGTTCGAGGGAATTCAAATAGGTAAAGGGAAAGAGCGAGCTCAAGCACTCCAGGGAAACCCGGTGTAGCCGCTCGCAATCGAAATGACCACTACGAGGCGAAAACCCTGGAGCACTATCAACTCACCGCAAAAGTATCAAAGGTCTCACAGCTACGCCACAGCCTACGCAGAGGCATAACAACACTAGGTCAATGATAACAAGATGACAGGTAGCCATAATAAGAGCCTAAAAACAAGCGTGACCAGCTTCAAAAGGAAGAGCTTCAAGGGAATCCGACGCCATGATCATCCCTGGTTGGTTCCCGCGTGTGCCGACGCACAAAGGCTCATCATCTCCTTAGCATTCCTCTTCAGAAGTGTTGCGCCATGCTCCAGCTCCGTTCGTTCTTCGCCCTTCAGCAAACCTTCCCATGTGGATAGATGTGCACAAGCATTGAAAACAATCTCAAAAGGAGATGACAGTTTCTTGAATTCAAAAGTAGCCTGATTCCTACGATTCCATATGGCCCAACAGATGGCCACAAGCCCCACAGTAAAGTGCTTCTCTCCATGGGGAATAAAAGCATAGCACCAAGAGTAAAACTGACATAGGTTGTTGGGGCATAAATCAGTACCAAGCACCGCACCAACTGTGCGCCAAGCAACCCTTGCAACAGGGTAGAGGAAGAAAAGGTGCAGGTAAGTTTCTCTGCATTTGCAGAAGGAGCAACATGGGTTGCCAGCCCAGTTTCGACGATTCATCACATCCCTGGTGAGAACAGCATCTTGAAATAGTTGCCATAGAAAAATCTGGATTTTGACAGGTAATTTGGCCCTCCAAATCCACCTATAGTCACATCCAGCAAGATCCTTTTCCAGATAAGAGTAAACTGACTTGGTGGTGTATCTACCTTTGGGGCAAAAACCCCATTCGACGACGTCACCCTCATCAGAGGGCTTGATAGTGTCAACAGCCCCTTGTACCCCCTCAAGCTGGCGGGTCAGATCGGTGTTCAACCTGCGCCTAAACATGCCCCCACCAGTCCGGGTCTTAAACTGGGCTATAGTGTCATTCAGATAGTTAGTAATGCTAAAGATTTCTGGATATAACTCACAAAGAGGAGGGTGGGAACCAATAGGGTCCAACCACACACGAGCTACATTGCCAGACTTGATGACTACTTTTCTCCCGGCCATGTATATGTCCTTGATTTTCAAGAGAGTTTTCCATACCGGTGAATCAGTGAATTTGGGTTTGACAGAAGCAACCGAGCTATTCTTTAGGTATTTAACCCTAACCACCTCTTGCCACAAACCCTCTCCCGTATCCAATTTCCACCACCACTTCCCTAGGAGAGAAACATTTTGTTTGTGGAGATCTTTAACTCCCAAACCCCCTTTGCTCTTAGATCTGCACACTCTGGCCCACTTGACCATGTGGTATCGTTTCTTACCCATCCCTCCACACCAGAAAAACTTGCGACGATATTTGTCCAATCTCTCAATAAAAGTTTTAGAGAGGAGAAACATTGACATATAGTAATAAGCAATACTGGATAAGGAAGAGTTCAAAAGGGCCAGCCTCCCTCCGGATGAGGCAGCATTACCGATCCAGGAGTCACAACATGAATAGCAACAAAATACCAATATGAGTTTCTCAGAGAGGAATAGCTGACTGGCACTCCTAGATACTTCATAGGAAAGTGACCAATCTGACAGCCAAACAAATCAGCATATTTTTTTAGGACCGAGTCGCCCCCCACACACACACACAACACCTCGCTCTTTAAGAAATTAATCTTAAGACCGGACATCAATTCGAACAAGTACAACAGAAGTTTAAGGTTGACTGCTTTGTCAATGTCATCTTCAATATAGATAACCGTATCATCCGCATATTGCAGAACGGCCACCCCATTAGGAATCAGATCAGCTGCCAGCCCTTTGAATAAGTTGTTTTTCTGGGCATTAAGAAACATCTTAGTTAGACATTCAGCAGCAATGTTAAAAAGAAAGGGGGCATTGGATCTCCTTGTCGAGCCCCTTTGTGGCTTTGAAAATACGGTCATGTGGTGTCATTAATTTTTACACTAATTGTGCCATTATTAAGGATTTTCTCCACCCACCCGCACCACTTTGCATTGAGTCCTCTCATCTTGTGGCATTCAAGCAAGAAATCCCAGTTAACTTTATCGTACGCCTTCTCGAAGTCAAGTTTCAGGACAATTCCCGTTTTCTTCTTGACATGAGTATGATGCAGAATTTCGTGCAATGTCAGGATCCCATCCATGATATTGCGTTTCTTGATAAAGGCATTTTGGTGGCGACTGATAAGTTTGTCGGCAAACACCGCAACCCTATTATCTAAAACCTTGGTAATCAGTTTGTAGGGACATCTCAAAAGGCAAATGGGTCGAAATTCTTGGATTTTTTTGACCCCATTGATTTTAGGAATCAGGGTAATAGTCCCATAATTCAATCTCTCTACGTCCAGAGTCCCTTCATGAAAGGCCTTAAACAAGTTCATAATATCATCCTTAACAACATCCCAACAGAATCTATAGAATTCTGCTGGAATATTGTCTGGCCCAGGGGCTCTATTGTTGTCCATAGAAAATAGGGTTTTTTTACCTCTTCCTCGCTAAAAGGTCTGGTCAGGAACTCGTTCTCCTCATCCGTAAGCTTCTCACCGTCTCCCCAAGTGTCAGGATCTAAGTGAAAAAGGTTCCCCGGGGCCGGACCAAACAGCTCCTTGTAGTAATTAGGGGCATGGTTAAGCAAATTATCAGTCCCCTCAATGGTGGTGTCACCACATGAGAAGGAACGAATGGTGTTTTTCGTTTCTTCCCATTGGCAATCCTATGGTAGAAAGCAGTGTTTTGATCCCCTTTCAACAGCCACGTTTCGTGTGATTGTTGGAGCCAATATAATTCTTCATTCACCATGAGTTGCTGGAGTTCACCACTAAGTGAGGCTCTTTTGTCAAGGGTATCAGGATCTAGGGGGCCTTGTTCTTTCATAGTTTCTATGGAAGCAAGTTCATCCTTGATCATCTTTTTCCTTTTTTTAGCATGACCAAATTTATCAGATCCCTAGCCTTTAAAAAACTTTTTAAAACGCTTCAATTTGATATTAAGGACATCAATAGGGTCAGAAGACCTAACTGGTCTCTGCCAGATTTCCTTGACTAAAGGGAGGAACTCCTCATTAGCCATCCATCACATCTCAAATCTAAACTCCCTGGGCTTAGGAGATTGAGGTTGTGAGCTATTTGTGGACAATAGGAGGGGATTATGGTCTGATACATCTCGGACCAGTTTCCTGGCAGTGACTAAGGGAAATAAATCTTCCCATTCATAGCTCATAAGAATCCTATCAAGCTTTTCTAGGGTGGGGTGGGCTTGGTTATTGGACGAGGTGAACATCCCCCCTCCATAAAGATCTCACGAAGACACATGGTATTAATGATAGCATTAAACCTGACTACATATTGGGAGGCCATCATCTTTTTGTTTTTCTCCTCACTATGTCTGAGGATGTTGAAATCACCACCCACAATATAAGGCATAAATAGGTGGCTACAAAAGTTGGCCAATTCCTCAAGGAATTCTTCTTTGAACTCATTGTGGGCCGCACCATAAACATTTTAACAAAGACCAAACACATTGTTTTTTAACGTCAAAAATAGTGACTTGAATAATATATTGCCCTAGGGACCAAGAAACAACTTCAAGATTCTCCTTCTTGACCCCACAAAGCAAACCCCCAGCCTTGCCAACTGAAGGGATCCAATTTCAGTCAAAAGTACTGCATGGATCAATCTTTCTAAAGAAACTAGGAGAGAACTTTCTCTTCATAGTCTCCTGCAAACACAGGAAATCTAGGGAATGATCTTTAATCAGATTAGGGAAGCAGGTGATCATCCCTTTTTTTCCTGCCCCTCTACAATTCCAAAAAATTCCATTCATTTTGGTTTTTTACCCCTCCCCCTCCCCCTAGTCACCATGCTAGGGGGTTTAGCACCATTATCAGAATCAGCAGTGGGCTCCACTGCCTTATGGCTTCTAGTTCTGGGTCTGGATATAGAAATTTGGATTTTCCTCGCACCTCTTTTTTTCCTAGACCCAACCACAGTAAAATCAGAGAGATAATAGTCCTGCTCATCCCCCCAACTCAGGTTGATGGGGATGTCCTCACCTTTACAATTAGTAATAAGCATCACCTCATCAGGAGGTGCAAGTTTTTCTACAGCACTGTTTCTGATATTTTCTAATTCCCTAAGAATATCAATTTTAGAGAAATCACAATCAGGAATCATAACACCCGTACTCCTAGCTCTAAGCATCATATCTGGATTAGATAAAACTTCAAAAGAATTGTTGGGGTTTTTGTTACCTTCCAAATCCCTCTTCTTGTTGGCAGCTTTGGCTCTGCCTTCCACCTTCTCCAAATTGGTCAGCAGGGTCCTGGTGCTGAACCTGAGAGTATTTTCATGTAAGAGGGGAGGTGTGGGAATCACCTCACCATTGCAGTCATAAGCAGATTCAGGTGATTGCACACTGTACTCAACTGTATCATCATCAATAGCACCAAAAGGACCCTCCAACTCAGTAACTTTGATCGAGCTTTTCACACTCTCAGCATAGGTCTTCCTCATGTTCCTGTTCTCACCATCGAGAGCTGCAGTCTGGTTGCATACATCATAGGACAGGGAGAGAGCATTAGAATTCTCCTGGGCAGCTAAGGCCTCTTGCTCCATGGTATGAATCAAAAGAGTGTCATGATTTGAAATGTCAGAGTTCACCGAGACAGGCGAGTCCAAAGCATTGTTAACGCACTGCTTCCCCACAGATCTTTTATCTCCCACATCTTGCACACCACCAGAAGAACTGCCCATCAAATCATCCTTCATTCCTTCTCTTTTCTGTTTTTTGGGTGAAGGTCCCCCCTGTTCAGCAGAGGTTTTCGTGCGGATAATTCTCTATCAGGGTTTCGTACCAGCACTCGCTCCACCTCAAAAGTAAAATCATAGAAACGATCCCCGGGACTGACTCAGCCACTGGGATAATCTCATCAATGATACGACAGCCCAGTTTCACACGAACAGAGTCAGGACGGTGCAGTGTAGCCAAATCAATCTCAAGCGGTACTCCAGCAAGAGAGGCTACAAAAGCAACGCTTCTCTCACACCTTTGTCAGTAGGAATTCTACCCACCTTAACCCATGCTTTCTCCAGCAAACCTTTCGCCCATCATCGTGCTCCCATCTAGTGACCCTCACCACAGTTCCACACGACTTCGTGGTCATGCGGTCACTGTAACCCGCCTTTTCCACTTCTCTAATGTTAGGAAATCTCAGGAATAACACCCCAGGCTCAACCAGCTTGGCAGAGCATCTCCAGGTTTTGCTTAGATATAGGAAGTACGCATCGTTCATCTGTTTGACAGTGGGGTTTCCCTTCAACACCGTAATCATGACATTACACGACCTCTCCCTAGCTTGTTCAACAGAACAGTAGTCATGGATATAGAAGAAACCCTGCCCCCTAGCTTGAAAGGCACACATCGGGGCAATAAATTCCCAAGGTAAGAATTCCACACAGACAGATGCAAGATGCCCCAGCTTGTTGCATCTCTCACAAAATGCAAGCGGACAGCGCACAACAGCATGACCAGCAACTTTGCAAATGGGGCATAGATCACCAGGATTGGAAGAAGGCACCTGAGATTTGGCCGCAGCCCTCGAATCAGTAGGCGCAGTCGCTGTCGGGGTCGGATCCGTGGTCTGGTGAGAGCTGCTTCCTCCGCCCGAATCCGCCGAGACCTTGTTCTTCGCCACCCAGAAGCCCCCCCGAGCTGGAGCTCTGCTGCAGCCGCCGCGACGTCCCAGCGCGGGGCCTCGGAGGCATCGGATGCGCCGGATTTGTCGTTGTCGTTGGCACCATCCCTCCGCCATGAGAAGCGCCCACCACCGCGGTCGAAACGCCCGCCACCGTGTCCGAATCGACCCGCACCGCGGCCCGCGCGCCCAGCGCCGAACCCCTCGCGGCGGTCGCCGCGGTAGCCGTGCTCCGCCTTGTCCATGGGATCTGGTGGGCGAGGAGGAGTAGCCGCGACCTCAGTGAAGGATCTGTGGTCGCCACCGATTTTCCCTCGCCACCAAGAAGGAAGGAGAGGAATCAGATCTGAAATTAGGGTTGTGCGGCGCCGCCCACAGGTGAGCGAGAGCGGCGTCTAGGTCAAGGGGAGCGTGGGGTGGGGATTTTATACTCCCCCTCGAGCCGGTGCGAAGCGGACGGAGTCCGGGATCGCCGTCCACGTGGTCGCTATCCGCCATTGGCGGCATCTCCCCCCTCCCGGGTCCCTCACGCAACGGGTGGGGGCGATGCGATGCGCCCGCGTCGTGCCATGTACCGCAGAACTGGATCCGTGCACCGCCGCAGTCTCTGTGACCGAGACGTCACCATCATGCCGGAGAACCGCTCGGGGCTTCGCCGGAATCCTGTCGTCAACCCTCGCAAAAAAACATGGGAACGAGACAATACCCCCTATGTCGACCGACTCGTGCTCCCTGAGAGCCTTGGCATTGATCACGACGCCTCTATCGTCGAAGAGCACGAGGCGGAGAGCGTCTCCACGGAGGAGGAGCTCGCCGTCGTGAAGGTGGATGGTGCGGGCGGTCGTCAGGTCCGCCGCGTAGCGAATGCGCTAGCGAGCGTCCATCGGAATAATAAATTCCAAGGCAATAACCTCGGGTACTGCACCTACAACTGTTACTGAGCCATGACAACGTAAGGGAATATTTAAAATTAAGTTCACAATGCTCGTGGACCTATCCTGGACGCTCGTCGTCATGCACGATTGCATGGCTGCAACATCCCAATTATCAAAATGAGACTTAAAATGAAAGTGATATATGTACTACCATTCATCACGAACTCCCGTTCCCTTGCGCTCCCATGCCATGATATATACCCATCGACACCCGCCACCAGCAGTCCACAGTCCACACGCGGGAGCACAAGGCACCTCCCGGTACGTACGGCAGTCGGCAACCAAGCTAGCTAGGAGGCATGCAGGGCGGCAGCGGAGGGATGGAGGAGACAGCGGCGGCCAAGAACCGCAGGGGCGGTGTTGGTGAGGGCGCCGTCGTGGAGGTGGAGGGGCCTCGGTTTCGGCGGGTGTGCGTGTTCTGCGGGAGCAGCTCCGGGAAGCGCAGCAGCTACCGCGACGCCGCCGTCGAGCTGGGCAAGGAGCTGGTACCAAATCCCTCAAAGTTAATTGCACACGTTTTGTGCATGATGTTTAGTTAGTTAGTTATAGTAGTTCATTATAAGCATGTCGGGCATGCTTGTGTGGTGGCAGGTTGCTCGTGGGATGGATCTGGTGTACGGCGGTGGCAGCCTGGGGCTCATGGGGGAGGTCTCCGAGTCCGTCCACAAGGCCGGCGGCCACGTCATCGGGTGAGTCGACACTTGCAGTATTGTCGATCGCCTGGTTTCTTTTCTCTCTTTCGCTTCATCTACTAGTAGTAGTACTGTAGCTACCTTTCTGTCGACACTGAAGTTTCTCCGGCCGGCCTAATTAACAGTATCCATGTCCAATTAAGTTGCTCACGACGGTCGCGTTCTGCTTTTCTTTAATGTGCAGCGTTATACCCACCAGTCTCATGGGCAAGGAGGTACGATCGACGTCTCGACACCCAACCACAACCACATGGGTCGACGATGCATATATGCTAATTACAATAGTTTGCACTATCCCACGAGCTTGTATTACTAATGTACTGCTCTAGTTAAGTAATCCTTGCATGCATGCATGCGAAATGGACTGATGTTGCAGATCACGGGGGTGACGGTGGGGGAGGTGGTGGTGGTGTCGGGGATGCACGAGCGGAAGGCGGCCATGGGGCGCAACGCCGACGCCTTCATCGCGCTGCCCGGCGGCTACGGCACCCTGGACGAGCTGCTCGAGGTCATCGCCTGGGCGCAGCTCGGCATCCACACCAAGCCAGTTAAGTTACTCATCAAATAACTGGCCTTAGCTGCTGTAGTTAGTTACAAGTTGGCTTTGCTGATGGCGGATGGATGGGTGCAGGTGGGTCTGCTGAACGTGGAGGGGTACTACGACTTCCTGCTGGCCTTCATCGACAAGGCGGTGGACGACGGCTTCATCCGGCCCGCCCACCGCCACATCTTCGTCAGCGCCCCCGACGCCCGGGACCTCGTACGCAAGCTCGAGGTACGTACTGTTAATCTACTGGGATTTGCGAACAAAAGGGGTTATCGTCAATAATCCTCTGGGCGAGCTAGCTAGCTGCTTCTACTCTTTGATTAGTAGTCGTCCTAGCGAGCTAGCTAGCGTGTCGAGCTGAAAAGTTTCCACGATTGTTCAGTACGTAACAGTTGACGCTAATTCGTTTGGGTCGCAGGAGTACGTGGCGGTGGAGGAGGACGACCCGGCGGCGCCCAAGCTGCGGTGGGAGATCGAGCAGGTCGGCTACAAGGCCACGCTCCACGCAGGGATCGCCCACTGATCGATCGACACTTGATTAATTACGCTAGTCACCTACTCTCTCATTGTACCACGCTTTAGCTCCGGTGCGTATCTCTAGCTCGTCAGAGTTTTACCAATGTGAGGATGAATTATATATCCCAAAAGCTATTCCATTGTAAAATAGAACATTTTAAATTTCTAATTAATGGTATCACTATATTGTAATATATAACTCGTGTAATGTTCGTCAAATTGTCTATTTAGGACACGTGTGGCCTAATAAACCGAAAAATAGGAAGTACTTAATCATTTTTTGTACTTCACTTATCATTTGCGTTAATTTATTAGTATTACTATCACAGGTACGGCACGCATGCATGCGTAAAGACGTAAGCGCTTATAAATACGCACATACACTCACCCATATAAACGCACGCACGCACATCCTATCCATATAAGCACCTCCGAGAGACTGAGCCGGCATATCATCTTAAGATTCACGAAGTCACTGTAGGCGCTTTGTCGTCGACGGGGACATCTTCTCCCATTAAAATGCATCGTCGAAAATCCTAAAAAAATCCAGAAACAATGCGAGCACAAGGACTTGAATCCTGGTGGGCTGAAGATACCACCGTCTCTTTAATCATCGAACCACAGGTGCATGCACGCATCGCGATCGCATGTAAAACTTGGGCCATGCTTTTGTGTAAGTACGATCAGATTCCACTTTGTGCTTGCTAATAATCGGCACGACAACATAAGTTGACTGAATTTGCAACTTGGGTACTCAATTTTATGGCTGGCGTACGGAAGTGTGTTTTGTGTCTACTTAGATGATGTATACCTGGCTGGAACGGTGGTGTGTATGGTGCACGCCATAAATAATAATACTTTCTCTATAAAAAATATAAAAGCATTTACAGGGTATTTGCAGGTGAATTTGTGTTAGTTAGTTTGACCTTCATGTTCCAACTTTCGAGCACTTTTGGGCTGTTTGGCGGCCTGTATGGTGGTAGGTAGGCTGAATGTGAAATGAATCTTTTGCTTCGCGCGGTGTTTGTTTGTTTGGGTTGCATCAGATTCCTGCATCGTATGGTTCTTAAAGCACCACCACCTAGTTGAGGAGTAACGGCCGAATCGGCATTTCCACTCATGCAGCCTCGCATGAACCATGAGGTGAAAAATATTCCCTCGTTCTTTGTGCCTGGCTACATTCTCCTCTCACAACACATGATGGAATATTTTAAAAAGTAGTATCTTTTTATTAAATTTTGAAATTACAGTTTTGATTTAATTAATTTCACATCTGCGCCATCATGGTCCTCTGTTGTTCGTCCTCACGTGGGGCGAAGAGGCCTATTTCGTCCTTGTTTGGGTCAAAGATTGCTCTTCCTTCCAACAATGGTTGAAGAGTCAGTCTTCCTTCACCACATGAGCGAAAAGGTTACTACCTACATTACCAGACACAAAATAACGTTCCCTTCGACCTGGAGCTCTTCTTGCTGAACCCTCGCGCCAACTCGACTGTATCAATGACAAAAATCAATTCAGATGAAAAATAACTTAAAATGTACATCGTGGAGAATGAATTCCACCGATTAGTATACACCGACTATCGCAAGCCTACATCGCGCTCCTTGAGAAATATTCCAATTACACTCACACATCTACACATCTAGATGTTGCCGACCTCATAGTGCCTTATCGTGTTTCGTCACCGGGCACGCACACCATGACCATTGCCATCCTCGGATGTGAACCGGATGTTGTCAACACCGACAATAATAACAATATAACTAGGGGTAATATCTACGATGTTGATTGCATCCAGATGAGTACATGTATGCAATTAATTCAAAAATTTCTCACCGAGCGCGATGTAGGCTTGCAGTGGTCAATGTACATTGAAAGGCGAAATTCATCCTGCACAAATCGACGATTCAACATTGCTCTTCATCTGAGTGAATTCTACTCATCGATGCGATCCAGTGGTGACGACAAAGGTTTGACCGGTAGGAGTTGTGGTGTATAGGACAGTGTGTAGAGCTGGAACAAAAGCTCGTAGCTTGTGAGCTTAATGAGTGCTCGATAGCTCGGCTTGTTAAGCTCGTAGCTTGCTTCTTAATAAACAGAGCACATCACTAATTCAAGCTCGTTAAGCTTAATGAATGCGCTAACGAGCTTCATGAGTAGCTCGTTCGTACAACACGCCACATATTTTTATTTTACGTGACAACACTTTCGTAACACCACGGCCTATCTATTCAATTTAATCGACCCAATCTAGCCCATATGAGCAAACAAACTAGTGCACCTTCTTCTGTAGTCACCATCTTCCTTTGTAAAAGCCACACTACACTCTTTTTTCGTGAACTGTAACACTTCATAGTCTATTAACGAGTGCTTTTGAGCACTCATGAGCTTAACGAGCCTCAAACGAATAGAGCCGACCAGGGTTTCCTGCTTGTTAAGCTAAACCTTTTTTGCAAGAATGTTAAGCTTAACCAGGCGAGCCATAATGAGCATGAGCTTATCGAGCCGAGCAACTCGTTAATCTACCACTAACGGTGTGTGGATGACCACTCTTGGTGCGTTAGAATGAAGACCCGTTCCTCCTTGTTGGGAAGAGTGATGTTCAGCCCAAATAAGGATGAAAAGGGCTTCTTCGGCCCACGTGAGGACGAAGAGTCAATCTTCGGCCCTGCAAAGGACGACCAGGGCATAGATTTGAAATTTATTGAATTGGAATAATAGTTTCGAAATCTCATAAAAAATTAATAATATTTAAAAAAATTGCGAAGCACCACTACCAAATAAGAACCATGCATGTCACCAAATCCCACTAACCACCATGTAGATGACCAAACAAAATGCGTAGGCCATTTTTTGCATCGTTTGTTCTCAACCACGCTCGGGCCAGCCCGGCTCATTTGCATATATAATGCAGTCTGGCTGAATTGCAGTCTTCCAAACAGCCAATTTCTCGTTGACTAATTGTGTGTGTGTGGAAGTGGGGGTGTATAAGTCATCTTACAAAACCAAATAATTCCAAAACATCAAGTCAAAACCAAATAATCTCAAAACACTTAAGCGCGGTACATTAAAGTATATGAAGTCATCTATGATACTACTACTATGTTATTTTGCACTATAAAGATAGTAACTTAGACTAATGTCATATGCATGACACCAGTATAAATTACTCCCACTATGACCAGCCTTGCACATGGACGGAAGGAGTATTATTTTCTCGATCTGGCTCCGGAGAAAATATCTAGTGCTACGGTCCATGAGATGATACCATGCTCCAGGACCATGTGGTGTGTCAGATCTGCATGAATGGACAGGATCATTTAACTATTCTATTTACATGTGCCCCCTTGTAACGTTTGCGCTTTGCCCCCGGAAGCAGTGTCTCTTTGCAAAATCACAACAAGTCTGCACATCTCTCCTCCAGACCACCCTAGCCCCTAGTTCTCAGTTTCTCACACGACAAATATTTCGAAAATAGATTGGAGATACACGGCACCTTTCATTCATTCATACCAAAAAATTCAATGGAATATAGAAGCACTTCAAAACATTTGTGTGAAGTTGTACCGAGCTATGAATAATTTCTGACAGTTTTAATATAGTCCACAAATGTCGTAGCAGTGATCTATACAACATTTCGTGAAATTCAAAAGCATAAAGAATTATCATTTTCAAATATGTCCTGATCAGCTTCCACCCAGCTTGTGACTAATTATCGTCCGTCTTCTTCTACTTTCTTCTACTTTCTTCTACTTTCATTTAACTATGCTTTTGAATTAACTATGTGATTTGGAAGACGGAGGAAATGAAAGTAGAAGAAGTTATCGAAACTCGGAACCACATGTTCAATCTTTTTTTAGCGGTTTCCCCAGAGATCTTTATCATTAACCACATATTTAGTCACAAGCTGGGTGGAAGCTGATCAGGACATATTTGAAAATGATAATTCTTTATGCTTTTGAATTTCACGAAATGTTGTATAGATCACTGCTACGACATTTGTGGACTATATTAAAACTGTCAGAAATTATTCATAGCTCGGTACAACTTCACACAAATGTTTTGAAGTGCTTCTATATTCCATTGAATTTTTTGGTATGAATGAATGAAAGGTGCCATGTATCTCCAATCTATTTTCGAAATATTTGTCGTGTGAGAAACTGAGAACTAGGGGCTAGGGGGGTCTGGATGAGAGATGTGCAGACTTGTTGTGATTTTGCAAAGAGACACTGCTTCCGGGGGCAAAGCGCAAACGTTACAAGGGGGCACATGTAAATAGAATAGGTAAATGATCCTGTCCATTCATGCAGATCTGACACACCACATGGTCCTGGAGCATGGTATCATCTCATGGACCGTAGCACTAGATATTTTCTCCTGGACGGTATCACCAGATATGCACTCGTTTATCTGTACACGTGGCCTATGCATTAATTAACTGACCGAGTACTCGAAGGAACGCTCCCTCCAAGTGCAGACGCTGCAACGTGGGTACTTGGCAGCAAGTACCTACCGACGCGACGGCCATCGTGCTTGTTTGTTTCGGGATGCATTTCCCCTCCGCCCTTTAGGCCATGCTTGGATACAAGGGACTATTTTTAGTCTGACTAAAACTAGTCTTTTTTAGAGGCTAAAGTTCCAATCACCCCTGACTAAAGAGAGGCTAGAACTAGTCTTGAGACTAAAACTTTTTAGTCATGGAACCCTACTAAAATATGAATTAGTCCTCTCTCTCCTCATTTAACTCCTCTTCTTTAACACATGCGAGTTCGGGATTGGAGGGTTTGGAGGATAATAAATGCTCATTGACTCATTTTAGTCTATTTAGTATTTGTATCCAAGCATGGGTGAGGCTAGCAAGTTTTAGTCCCACTACTTTTAGTCATGGGACTAAAACGTATCCAAGCACCCTCTTACTTGTTCCGGCCGGCTGGTGCCAGCCAGCTCGCTGCCCCTGTCTGCCTCCAGTTCAGCTTAATTAGCTGGCCCTTTGTTCTTCACTGCATCCTGCTGCGGCGGCAGCAGCCAGCAGCGCCGCGCCGTCGCCACATTACTTATTACTCCCTCCTTTCCGGTTTATAAGGCTCAATTCAAAAATCTCACCAACCAAGGTAGATGATGAGTGGTTGAATACTTTTTGTAGTTCGCAAAAGCACTCAATTAATGCTCTTGTTTTCCTTAAAAAAGTATGTTTACCAATGCATTAATTGCAATGCATGCATGCATAAATTACATGCATTGGTCAATTTTCTCTTAATACTTGCATGCAATGATTTAATGCACCTTGGAATCTGAACATGTGATGGGAAACAACCAAATTGAGCCTTATAAAATGGAAAAACTAAATTTTTGAGATAAGCCCTATAAACCGGAAAGGAGGGAGTAGGAAAAAACAATAAATTTGACCTGTAGACGAAAAAAAATCATAAAGTAAACTGTTGACGAAAGAATTTAATCTGGCTGACCCTTTTGTGTAGCGCCCGATACGTAGACGTCACACTACATTGTGTAGCGCCTGACTGACAGGCGTTACACATCTAACCAACGTTGAACCATGAAATGCTTAAAAATTATTAAGTGAGTGTGAGTGAGTGTGCAACACCTGAGAGCTACGCGCTGCACTGCATAGTGTAACGCTTAGTGACCAGGCGCTGCATTAGTGTAAAACGGATTTCTTCCTTCCCAGCCGGAGCGCCCGATTGCTTCACACGCTGGCGCCGTTCGGACAGGGGCGGAGGAGTTACCACGTGTGTTGTGTGCAACATCACAAAAACCACTCCCCGGTAATTCCATCCGCTGATCCTGGGCGTGCCCTTCCATACTACTAGTCTACTACTATACTCTTCCCTCCTATTCCAACAGTGGGATTCAATGTTTAATATATTTTCTCTCACCTGCCTTGATATAAAAAGTTTTACTTCCTGTGAAACCGATCGTAGCGACTGTTGCACTGTATAGTCTTTTCTTCTTGCATAGTGCGCTAGACATTAGTGCAGCGCCAACGTTCTAGGCGCTACACTGTATACTATAGCGCCTAGCTCGCAGGCGTTGCACATTGATTTAGCAATTTTTAGGTATTATGTAGTTCGACGCTGGTTAGACTTGTAACACTGTCATCGGTATTGACTGCATGTAGTGTGGCACCTAACTCGGTCTTCAAAAAGGTCAGCCGGATGAAAAAGTTTCATCAACAGTTCATTTTATGAATTCTTTTCGTTTATAGGTTAAATTTGTCGTTTTTGCCTACTTATTACTCCACCACGCACATACTCGTACGTAGCTACGTACGTTCGTCATGGTGCGAGCACTGCGAGCTAGACCTAGGATAAGGGAAGCTCTGGGTGGCCTGTCGAATCGAATTCAGGCAGCCGGGCAGGCGGACGGGGACGATGGGACAGACTCCTCTGGTCCGTTGCAGCTTGGCAGACCCTCAAATTCTATGCTGGCCCCCTATGTAGTGAGACTGATTGTACCTCTGTTGCTGCTTTGCTGGACCCAAAAGTGAAGAACCACTAAGCGTCGTTTCTCTATTATTGCTGATGTGAGAGAGAGAGAGAGAGTTGATGGGTGCATTCCAAGATGATTCAATCAGTGCAGCGAGGAGAGAAAGGAACGAGATAGCTCATCAGTTGGCGGCACATGCGAGGAAATTTGGAGATCAACCGTTGATTGCTCATATACACCCCATGCTAAGAGCTATCCTCCACGCTGATTGTAATGTGATTCAGGGTGTTACTTAATATATGGCTGGGCCTTAAGAAAAAGGGATGCATGCATGGGCTCCATCTCTCACTTTTTCTAACTCTAGTACAGACTAGGACGCATGCATGTCTATAATAATATATCTGTTGCATGCATGCGCACACATCACTGGAGCGTACGTGGGCACAAGTGATCACTTTATCGTACGTGGGCACGCACAGGAGATCTATAACCAGGCTGCACCGGCCAGCAGCGAGAGACGTGATGATGGAGTGGACACCTAGAGCTCCAAATCGACCGGTCGCTTATGTAATGCGCGCATTTCCAGATCGAGCGCGCGCTTATGCAAAGTGAACGTAGGTGCACCCCACCCATGGAGCATGCAGAAGAAAAGCTAGGGCAATGCAAGGCAGCGTGCACTGTGCTGTGCTGGGACAGGTACTTGTTGGTTTTCCTATCTAGGGGCAGCAACAGGGAGGGACACTCCTACGCTCCACTAGTGCACAGTGCCAGGTAAATCACAGCGCACTCATGTAAGTATGTACACTGCCAGGCTACCCGAGCGTGTCCTGTTGGATCCATGCCGGGAACTAATCGGGCCTTGGGTCGGGCAGCACACACGAGAGCGGCGTTTTAGAGACAGGGCTCCAGAAAGTCCGGTACTTTAAAAGATAAAAAATGCTACGGGTAAGTTTCAAAAAATCCTAGTGGTAATTTTTCTGGGCGGATACGTTAGATATTTTTACATGTATATGTAAAATTTCATTTAAAAAATACCCCTCCATCTCATATAGCTTAAAAAGATCTTATATTACACTCTCTCCGTCCGAAAAAGCTTTTCACTCAAATGGATGTGTCTAGCATCAAGTTAGTGCTTTCATTTAAGGAACAAACTTCAGACAAGCTTTTTCGGACGGAGGGAGTAGTATGGAGTGAGTAGATGATTTTAGCCTACAGAAAAGACAAAATCTTGGCCCAAAAATAATAAAAGGAATGCTCATTTTTACATACGTATTTGTTCTTTATATCGTCCAAACTCATCCATCATCTTATGGTTGTTGATGCACCCAATTGGGTGTTTGAGGATATGAATAAGTAGATGAGACCTTTCTTCTGGGCTGGCAAGCACAAGAGCCATGGCGGTCAGTTTTTGGTGGCTTGAGACATCATGATATGTAGACCGACATGCTATGGTGGCCTCCTGTGCCTTCAGGCGCTGACGCTGCGTGTTCATTGGGAATGGTTGAGAAGGGTGGACACAGATAGGCCTTTGCAGGGTATCCCGATGATGGTGGACTAGGCTGGGGGGAATGGTTTTCGAAAACTTGAAACATATTGAGCTAGGGATGCATAGACGTTGTTCTAGAGAAATCGCTGGATCTTTGGGTCCTCTGTCGCGGACGTCGCTCCCCTGATTATTGCAAAGATTGCTACTCGAATTCAGAATAGGCGCACGGCACTAGTAGAAAAATGGCCTATAGTCCCGGTTCATAAGGGCCTTTAGTCGGTTCATGAACCGGACTAAAATCGCACTAATACCCTCACCCTTTAGTCCCGGTTCGTCAGTAATCGGACAGATGGGCCTCCACGCTGCCTGTCCGCTGAGCTCAGCGGGAGGGCCTTTGGTTCGGTTGGTGGCACCAACCGGGACCAATAAGCATCCACGCCACAAGATTTCTTTGGCTCTGGTTTTTTTTTTTTTTCAAAAGAGGGGGGTTTGGGGGTTTTGGGGGTTAATTTAGGTGTTTCATATATTGTGCTATAGCTAGCTAATTAATAGAGAAAAGTGTCCTTTCTTTTGTCCGTGCTTGCAGTCGACGCTACGTACTATACATACATTATAGAGAGGACTAACTAGACATGCTAGCTAGCTAGTAATTAAGCAAATGAAGATCGTCATGAACATATATATGCATACAGAGAGAAGTGATATCGATCACCTCTCCTTCTCCGAGAGATTGGTCGAACAACAAGTTCTCGTATATCTATCCGACACTACCGGCTACATATATACAATAATTATCTTTTACAATACGGACGCGTGGTCCACATGGTATTCCCCGTCTTCAGCGATCACATAGTCAAGAAAGAATGCCGCCAATTCCTCTTGAATTGCTCGCATGCGATCTGGTGCTAGGAGTTCATCCCGCTGCCGAAACATCTAATTTTAAGAATGGGGTCAATACATATAAATGTTTCCTACAAGCAGTGGTAGTTACCACCACTTGCGTTTTGTATGTTGTATGTAGTATCTGTCGGAATCGAGAGTATGTACGTGTAGCATGTAGTATATAACAATGATTTGGTAGTATATATACTAATTTTTAGGTAGTATGTACCTTTTTTGAGTATGCTCATTTTTACGTACAAATATGTACGTATTTTACAAATATAACAAAAACTATGGGCTCATATGCAATTTTTTCATGTAACTTGCTTTGAAATATCTTAGATATAGTATATAAACATATTTAAAATAATAAAATAGTATATATAATACCACATGATAGTATATGAGACATATGGGGTAACTACCACTGGGTGGTAGGATGGATTTTCCCTATATATATATATATGAATGAATGAAACTCAACACAAATGATGGTAATAAAATAAAATTGTGAATATTTTTATTTACGCACTTCAAATTGTTTGTCGGAGTAGCCCCTCTCACAGGTCGTGTGGCGGATGGACTCGCAAACGTAGTATCCACAGAAATCATTCCCTTGTTCCTGCCACAACCACTTTACAAGAAACAGAGGTCAATCAAACTGATAATTAGCAAGCACATGCTAAATGGTATTGATGAAACTAGCGCTTGAATCACTAGGAGATGCGCGTGGAATATGCTACTATATAGTACTTACTTTCGGGTGTCTAAATTGTAGCTTCTTCGGTAGTCCCGGAGCTTTTTTAGTGAATTTTCCCCAAGCCCTGCCATACAAAGAAAACAATTACTTGATATCGAAATGAACAAAGTTGCTGATATGGTGGATAATGATCGATTTAACTTACTTTCGAGCAATTCAGTCATTTCCGCATACTCCTTGGGATCTTTTCGTCTCGAGTCTAAGACAGTTACTACTCCTGCTCAAGCTTAATCTCTAGGAGAATATAGTGGAACCTGCATGACGCATGCATAACTCATCAATATTACATTTCTATAACCTGGACTAAATAAGGGAAACCGAATATGCCCATAAGACAGTAACACTCACGTGTAGTTGTAAGGAAAGAGTATTGTATTTTTGTGTTCATTTATTTCCAACGATCGTAGCAAGTTGGCCTCGGTTTCCTTGGCACAAGACACCTCAGGGTCTTCGTTCTTAGGCACCTCAGGGTCTTCGTTCTTAGGCTTATACCATTGGTGGATGCTGATCGGGATCTTGTCCCTAACCGTAACCCCCGACCGAGCAACAAATGCCTTCTTTGTCCGGTAGAGTTCAATCGGTTGGTCGTCATGCGATTTGTATGATCTCAAACTTTTCATCCGAGCTCAACTTTTCTTCGGCCTCGTCTCTTTATCGAAGTTGTGCTCGATCCCGAGGGCTAGAAAAAGAACAAAGACGAGAGTTAATTAATATGTGTACATATATACCAAAACAAAGACGAGAGCTAGTCAACACAGCTTAACTAATATATATACCTGGCGGACTCGGTTTGGTGATCACCGAGCCGTCCTCACGGTCTACTTCTTCACCCTCTCCTTCTTGCACCGGCATTGGGTCATCGGAGCCATGTAAATCATAGCCAGCTGCTTCTTCACCCTCTCCTTCCGGACCATCGTTGTCGACGTTGAGAAACATCATCGAGGAGACGGCATCACTTCGTGTGCGATTATGTCCCTCAACAACGCTTCTTGTGCTTCGTCTCGGGGGTGTCCATAGTTTCTACAAATATTTACAACATGGCAATTATTATTCAAACATGACAGATATGGATATATTAGTGCCAACGTAGAACTAGCTAGCTAATCCCAATAAGGAATCATATTAGTGGCCTCGACGCTGCTTCTCTAGGGTTTGGGGTGGCCTCGACAACGTAATATCGACCCCCCACGTGTTGAAGCTATCGGGAGGGGGTCGGCGTTGAACAGTACATCTATGTCCCACAAGTGACGTGGGCATCGACGCCCGCGGTAGGGTAGAGGGTCGTGGATCGCCGAGCGGTCGAGGGTCAAGGGGTCGAAGATCGCCGAGGGGTCGGGAGGTTGCCTAGTGTCAAAGGATTCAACAAAACCATGTCTTCATCATTAGGAAAGTAGCAGGTGCATGATGGTGAAGCTCTCCAAAGTTGTTTTGGGCGGAGTCCCAGATAGGATAATTCGCTTTTGGTACAAAGTTCAGCAAAAGGCAAATTATCCTATCCGGGACTCCATTCCAACAACTTTGAGGACTTCTGCACCATCATGCCATGGTTACTTCCGCTAATGATAAAGCAATGGATTTCTTCAATACTTTGACACTATCGGTACCCCTATCGGAAAAGGAAGAAAAGAGGAAGAAGAAGAAGAAGAAGAAAAAAAAGAAGAAAAAAGAAGAAGAAGAAAGAATAGAGAAGAAGAAAAATAGAAAAAATTCTATTTTTCTTCTTTCTATTCCTTTCTTCTTCTCTCTCTTTTTCTTCTTTTCCTCTCATTCTTTTCTTCTTCTTCTTCCTTCTTCCTTCGGATCCTAGAACCCTCGAACCTCGACCCTAGAACCCTCGAACCCTAGAACCTCGAACCTGGACCCTAGAACCTCGAACCTCAAACACTTGTGCCTCGAACCTCGACCGCCTCGACGACCTCGACCCTCAAAACATTGACCTCGACCGGCCTCGACGACCCTCGACCCCTCTGTGACCCTCTCGACCCTCTAGCCTAGTTCCCGACCGTCGACCCTCAGCGATCCTCGACACCCTCGTTCCCGATAAAAAGAAGAAGAAGAAGAAGAAGAAGAAGAAGAAGAAGAAGAAGAAAAAAGAAGAAGAAGAAGAAGAAGAAAGAAGAAAAAAAGAGAGAAGAAGAAGAAGAAAAGAGGAGAAGAAGAAAAATAGAATTTTTTCTTCTTCTCCTCTATTCCTTCTTCTTCTCCTTTTTCTTCTACTTCTTCTTTTTTTTCTCCTCTTCTTCTCCTTCTTCCTTCTTCCTCTTTATTCTTTTTCCTTATTTTCCTTCTTCGTCGACGACCCTAACTCTAAACAAGACAACTTCCTCGACGTCCCGCCTCTCTCTAATGAACAAAATAAAATCTATGAATAAAAAAACATCATATTCTATGAACAAAAAACATCATATTCCATCCACATCGATCCATGCATACATCATATATATGATCATATCTATGAACAAAAAAATTCATATGATCATCTATGAACAAAAAATCACATATATCCATACATCAATATATATACATTTATGAAAAAATCATGAACATTTATGAAAAAAAAACATGGCGGCGGGGGGGGCAGGGCAGGTGTGCTGCTGGGCTCATCAGGCGGAGGCGACGGCGAGGTCGCGGCGACGGGGCGGCGGGGAGGCGGAGGCGACGGCGAGGTCGGGAGGCGGAGGCGACGGCGAGGTCGGGAGGCAGGGCGGCGACGGGCCGGGACGGCGACGACGAGGCAGGCGACGACGTAGGGGCAGATGCGGTCGGCGGCGACAACGGCGGGGGCAGACGGCGGCGCGGCGAATGGCGGGCAGACGGCGGCGACGACGGCGCGGCGACGGCGGCGATAACGGCGCGCTGGCGACAGCGATGGTGACGACAGGCGTGGGCGGCGGCGACGGCGTCGGCGGCGTCGGGGCAACTGGCGGCGTCGGGAGGGGAAAATGCGCGATGAATCTGAAATTTCCCAAGTGCTTTCTTATATAGAAGGGCATTAGTCCGGTTGGTGCCATGACCGGGACTAATGCCCCTTTAGTCCCGGTTGGTGCCACCAACCGACCAAAACAAATTCAGCCTTTGGTCGGTTGGTGGCACCAACCGACTAAAAGTGCATTAGTCCGGTCGTGGCACCAACCGGGACTAAACCATTTTTAGTCCCGGTTGGTGCCACCAACCGACCAAAGGCCTGTGCTGCCCGAACCCAAATATTTAGTCCCACCTCGCTAGTTGAAGGCGCCAGACTGGTTTATAAGCTGGTGTGCCTCCCCTTCGAGCTCCTCTCTAATGCAGGCTTTGGGCCTAATCTTGCTCTGCACTGTCAGGCCTATTGGGCCTCTGCGGGCTGAATCTCGCCCATGTAGGGTTTCTAGTCGTATTCGGGCCGTGGGGCCGTGGTGGCACTTTTTTTTGCTTTATATTTTATTTCTTTTTGCTTTTAGTTTTAGAAAAATATAAACTTTCTATTAGTGCCATTAGTTTTAAAATTTGAAAACACTTTTTTGTTTTCTTTGTTGCTTTATTTATTTTATTTTGTTTCTACTTACAACAAAATACTTATTGTTGCTATTGTTATTTTTTCAAGTTTTTTGTTTTGTTTTCTGCATTATTTATTTTCTTTTGGTTTTTGCTTTATTTTTAATTCTTTTTTCTTTTAGGTCAGCAAAATTATAAACTTTCTGTTAGTGCTTTTAGTTTTAGAAAAATATAAACTTTCTGTTTGTGCCATTAGTTTTAAAATTCAAAGACACTTTTTTGTTTTCTTTGTTGCTTTATTTATTTTATTTTGTTTCTACTTACAACAAAATGCTTATTGTTGCTATTATTATTTTTTTTTCAAGTTTTTTGTTTTGTTTCCTGCATTATTTATTTTCTTTTGGTTTTTGCTTTATTTTTAATTCTTTTTGCTTTTAGGTCAGCAAAATTATAAACTTTCTGTTAGTGCCATTTGTTTTAGAACAATTATAAACTTTCTGTTTGTGCCATTAGTTTTATAAAATTTGAATTCTTTGAAATTTGTGTGAATCACAAGTTTGTGAGCTCAACAAGGCGAGAGGGCGGGCTTATAAACGGTGTGAGCGCCTTCGGTTGGCGAGGTTTTCAAATTCATAGTTTTCAAATGAACTCTGAAAAAGTTGGCATAGCATGTTCATGAACAAAACGGACAATGGTATCATACTCGTGTGTTACAAAGTTGGCATGGTATCATCATAATAGTTATGGAGAAAGTCTTCACTTTTTCTTCGCTTGTGTCGTTTGCTTATTGCGCCAGTAACCATGGATAATCTTCATCGCTTATCGGGATGCTTGGGTCAGCCTTGACTTTGAAGGGAGAATTTCATGAAACTTTTCATACTCTTGAGACAAGTCTGTCTTGCCCTCCACTCCAGGATGTCCCTTTTTCTGAAAGAACTATGTGGCGCTTTGGCTCATTGTATGATGTATTCGCTTCTTATCTTTTCTTTTCCTCGGTCCGTAGACATGTCCTTCACATAGATAACCTGTGCCACATCATTGGCTAGGACGAACGGTTCGTCGATGTACCCAAGATTTTCAGATCCATTGTTGTCATTCCGTCTTGTGGGTCTACCTATACCCCGCCTCGACAGATTGACCCACTTGCACTTAAACAAAGGGACCTTAAAATCTACTCCGTAGTCAAGTTCCCATATGTCTACTATGTAACCATAATATGTGTCATTTCCCTTGTCGGTTGCTGCATCAAAGCGGACACCGCTGTTTTGGTCAGTGCTCTTTTCATCTTGGTCAATCGTGTAAAATGTATTCCCATTTATCTCGTATCCTTTCCAAATCATTACAGTCGAAGATGGTCCCCTGGACAACAAGTACAACTCATCACAAACAGTGCTGTCACCTCTGAGACGTGTTTCCAACCAACTGCTGAAAGTCCTGATGTGTTCACATGTAATCCAGTGAGACGTGTTTCCAACCAACTGCTGAAAGTCCTGATGTGTTCACATGTAATCCAGTCGTCGACCGCTCCGGTGTTTGGAGCGCAGACTGTTCTTGTGTTCATCGACATACGGGTCACCAAGGTAGAGTTACAGAGAAGCTGTAGTGTGCTTGAGACCAAGAATATCCGCCCCTGCATATTATTGAGTCTCTTCCAAGCGTGTTTTTCAGTCAGTCTCCCCTCATACCGCGATTTAGGGAGACCTATCTTATTAAGGCCAGGAATGAAGTAAACACAAAACCCGATGACATCCTCTCGCTTGATGGCCCATGGAGATGCTTCCTTCGCCTAGCACGGTTACTGAACATGTTTCTTTAGGACTCCCATGAACCTCTCAAAGGGGTACATATTGTGTAGAAATACGGGCCCCGTAATGACAATCTCGTCGACTAGATGAACTAGGACGTGCGTCATGATATTGAAGAAGGATGGTGGGAACACCAGCTCAAACCGACAAGACATTGCGCCACATCACTCCTTAGCGTTGCTATGATTTCTGGATCGATCACCTTTCGAGATATTGCATTGAGGAATGCACATAGCTTCACAATGGCTAATCGGACGTTTTCGGTAGAAGCCCTCTCAATGCAACCGAAGCGATTGCGTCATAATCACGTGGCAGTCATGAGACTTTAGGTTCGGAACTTTTCTCGACATATTTATTATTCCTTTATATTCGACGAGAAGCCGTCGGGACCTTCATATCGAGCAGGCATTGAAAGAATATTTCTTTCACTTCTTTAAAAGAGCGTAGCTGGCGGGACCTTCATACCGCTTCGGAGGCATGCCCTCTTTTTTCGTAAGCGTTGCAGGTCCTCTCGTGCCTCGGTGTATCTTTTGTCTTCCCATACACGCCCAAGAAGCCTAGCAGGTTCACGCAAAGGTTCTTCGTCACGTGCATCACGTCGATCAAGAGCGGACCTCTAGGTCTTTCCAGAGGGTAGGTCCCAAAATATAGATTTCTTCTTCCACATGGGTGCGTGATTCTCGGCGTCATTCGAACAGCTAGTCCGCGGGACCCTTTTCAAAGATTACGTGTAAATCATTGACCATAGCAAGTACGTGATCACCGATACGCATGGCGGCTTCTTCCGTGATCTGCCTCGCCTTTGAAATGCTTGCCTTTCTTTCGACATTGATGGTTGGTCGGAAGAAATCGACGCGGCCTGTGTACACATTCTTCCCGCAGCTTCCCGGTATATACTATCGGTGTCAAGTAAACAGTGCGTGCATGCGTGGTATCCCTTGTTTGTCTGTCCCGAAGGTTATCGAGAGCGGGCCAATCGTTGATTGTCACGAACAGCAACGCCTTTAGGTCAAATTCTCCTTTTGTGCTCATCCCACGTCGCATACACCGTTTCCATTCCACAGCTGTAAAAGTTCCTCAACTAATGGCCTTAGGTACACATCAATGTCGTTGCCGGGTTGCTTAGGGCCTTGGATGAGAAGCGGCATCATAATGAACTTCCGCTTCATGCACATCCAAGGAGGAAGGTTATACATACATAGAGTCACGGGCCAGTGCTGTGATTGCTGCTCTGCTCCCGAAAGGATTAATGCCATCCGCGCTTAAAGCAAACCATACGTTCCTTGGGTCCTTTGCAAACTCATCCCAAGACTTTCTCTTGATTTTCTCCACTGCGACCCGTCACGGGTGCTCTCAACTTCCCGTCTTTCTTACGGTCCTCACTGTGCCATCGCATCAACTTGGCATGCTCTCCGTTTACGACAGACGTTTCAACCGTGGTATTATAGGAGCATACCACATCACCTTCGCAGAACCCTCTTCCGGAGGCTCGCAAATCAACATCACTGGGTCATCTCGTCGATCTTATACGCAATGCACCGCATACCGGGCATGCGTTCAGATCCTTGTAGGCACCACGGTAGAGGATGCAGTCATTAGGGCATGCATGTATCTTCTCCACCTCCAATCCTAGAGGGCATCGACCTTCTTTGCTGCATATGTCTTGTCGGGCAATTCGTTATCCTTTGGAAGCTTCTTCTTCATTATTTTGGTAGCTTCTCAAATCCTTTATCAGCACAAGATTCTCTGCCTTCCACCGCAGCAATTCGAGTACGGCACCGAGCTTTGTGTTGCCATCTTCGCAATTGGGGTACAACCCTTTTTGTGATCCTCTAACATGCGATCGAACTTCAGCTTCTCCTTTTGACTTTCGCATTGTGTCCTTGCATCGACAATGACCCGGCGGAGATCATCATCATGGGGCACATCGTCTGGTTCATCTTGATCTTCAGCAGCTTCGCCCGTTGCAGCACCATCGCACATCGTCGGTGCAACTTGATGTTCAAGAGCATCACCGTATTCAGGGGCACATAGTTGTCATCGTACTCTTCTTCCTCGCCGTCTTCCATCATAACCCCTATTTCTCCGTGCCTCGTCCAAACATTATAGTGTGGCATGAAACCCTTGTAAAGCGGTGGGTGTGAAGGATTTTCGGTCAGAGTAAGACTTCAGATTCCACATATTGGGCATGGACAACACATAAAACCATTCTGCTTGTTTGCCTCAGCCACTTCGAGAAAAGCATGCACGCCCTTAATGTACTCGGAGGTGTGTCTGTCACCGTACATCCATTGCCGGTTCATCTGCGTGCATTATATATAATTAAGTGTGTCAAAAATCATTACAGAACATCATGAATAGATAATTAAGTGACCAAATTAATAGAAGTTCATCATCACATAAAAACCAAAGTACAAACATAGTTCTCATCTAACAACGTAAAGCTCTGCAGAGCATCTAAATTAATTAAACCATACATTGAAACTATGTAAAACATTTCAATGTGAAAACAAATACGATCATAATCTCAACCAAGGTAACAACTGATCCAACGGCATAATGATACCAAGCCTCAGTATGAATGACATATTTTCTAATCTTTCTCATCTTCAAGCGCATTGCATCCATCTTGATCTTGTGATCATCGATGACATCTGCAACATGCAACTCCAATATCATCTTCTCCTCCTCAAGTTTTTTTATTTTTTCCTTCAAGAAATTGTTTTCTTCTTCAACTAAATTTAACCTCTCGACAATAGGGTCGGTTGGAATTTCCGGTTCAACAACCTCCTAGATAAATAAAATCTATGTCACGTTGGTCGGCATAATTTTCATAAACAATAAATGAACCAATAGTTATGAAAAGATAATATATACCACATCCGAATCATAGGCAGGACGAGGGCCGACGGGGGCGGATACCAAAACCATCGCACTATATAAGATGCAATAATAAAAGTAAGAAAATAATACAAGTAAGAATATTTTTCCTTTCGTAAAGAAGATAAGAACAAGAGGCTCACCACGGTGGTCTTGGCGATGAGATCGGCGCTGGTGATCGACGGCGGTGAAGACGGGACGGGCGTGACGGACCGCTAAACCTAGACAAATATTGAGGAAAATGGAGGTTAGAGGTCAAGTTTGGAGAGGAGAAAGCTTAAGTAGTGTGGCTCGGGCATTCCATCGAACACCTTGTGTGCATAGGAGGTGAGCTAGAGCACCACCAAGCCCCCTCCCCTCGGCGGAAAAAAGCAGCAGTGTGATCTCGCTTCTTGCGCGAGGGGCTATATATAAGCAGCACTATTGGTCCCGGTTGGTGGCATGGCCGGGACTAAAGGAAGTTTTTGTCCCGTTCATGCCACCAACCGGACCAATAGTGGTGGGCCAGAGCGAGGCTTCATTGGTCCGGTTCGTCCCACCAACCGGGATCAAAAGGTCCGGACGAACAGGACCAATGGCCCACGTAGCGGCCCGCCCCCAGGCTCACGAACCGGGATAAATGCTCACATTAGTCCGGTTTCGGATTGAACCGGGACTAATGAGCAAAACAGGCCTCAACGATAGCCCCTTTTTCTACTAGTGCGGTGCAGCAAGCACTGATCAACGAGAGCTGGGAGTCCGATATAGAGGAGGACCTCTCTAACACTGCCATTATCCAGTTTTTCCACTTGCGTCAAGCTATTGCTTCAGTGCAGCGGAATCTTGAGGCCCCAGACACGTTTCCTGGCTGACCGCATCCAGTGTTTACTCGGCCCTCTGTCATGGACTACAACGACCCCCCAGGGCAAGCTGTATTTAGTTAAGTTGGGCTCCCGTAAAATGCAATTTTTTGGCTTGCTCACGGTTCAATATCGGCCTGGAATCGGATCGTCGAGCTCGTCATGGTCTGCAGGAGCTGCCCTCGCCGTGTTTCTCATGCCTGCAGGACAAATACAATGTGGATCATATCCTGATGTAATGCGTGTATGCGCGGGGGGTATGGCATTTGTGCTTCAACTCTATTCAGATCAATGTGTAGTTTAGTGCCCTACACACGGCAGGGGACTCCTGTTCCATGCTGGCTCCTGCAGCGGCTGAATTTCTTATCATCGGACAAAAGGGGCTTTGACTCGGTCATTGGGATTGGGCTGTGTGGAAGCAGCGGAATACAAGGGTAATCAACAAGCTTGATTAGGAAAGGACGCCTAGTCAGCTTTTGGTGCAGATTGCCAAGGATATGGCCGATTGGACGCCACGGAGCTGCTGCCCTCGGTTAGAGCAACTGCAAGTTTACTTACCCTAAGAGTGCACGTTCCTGTGACGTAGGTGTCGTGTCATCGATGATGTTGGTTTCACTTCTGTAGGTTGTAGGTTGTTGGCTAGCGTGCTTAAACTTACGTTGTTTTGGTTGTGCGCAACCCGTATTGTTGGTGATGCTTGTCTTAAACTTTCGGTATCGTTAACCTGTTGGTTGGCTTTATTTATATATAGTCGGACTGTCAAGCCTTTTCTTAAAAAAAAGACAAGCTGGAGCTGGTGGTTTACATCGTTTTGTGAAAGAGTAGTTTTAGTGAACGCAGCGTTTTGGCTCTTGGGTGCATCTGCACCCGAGATGAACAGCAAATCCATTTAAAATTGTACAAAATTAAAAAAAATCCGAATTTCTATTGATGCTAGATGCTCATGTGCGTGAAGTCCATGTAAAATCTTGTAAAGTTTGAAAATTTCAGTAGCTCTTAGTAAAAAAAATAGGGTTGTAAGAAAGTATACTGTTTATGCACTGTTTTGTCCGATTTAGTCCTTTTTGCTATGAGCTCCTCGGATGCCCGAACAAGCGAAAATTTGGCACCAACATCACACACTAGAACATCTTTCACCTAAAAAAATTCAGAATTTTTTGAGTTGCTTTATTTAGATGAGCCCGGGCATCAAATTGAATATCTGTAGTTTTAGCTAGTTAGTCCGGGTGGTGTGGGTGTTCTGGTAAGGATGCTTGCATCCGTTAGCAGGGTTCCTGTAATTGCATTTGCTCTCTTCTACATTGGCAGAGGTAGGATTCGTGAATTGGGTGTACAAATAGTACACAGCTTAATGTTTTAACTATAAGGTCAAGTCAGATTTTTTAGCAAAATAATGGGTGTATGTGTACATATGTATATCCATGTCCTCAAGTGGCTCCGACCCTGCTCTTCTATAAAAATATGATATGTCTTTGGTGTACTCTCTCAAAAAATATACGAAAATACATGTTGAACATTTATACATACAGACTACACATTTATTTGCAATTTTTACAAAAAGACTACACATTTATATGTATATGTAAAGTATCTTCAGAATTTATTGACGGGTATAAAATCAAGTTTCCGTCTAACAAAATAAAGAGCTGTGTGGAGACCAGGTTCCAAAACGCATTATCGCAACGCATAAGTACTGCAGTGCATGCATGCACAGTAGTACGTGCGTGGGCGGAATTGCCCCCGCTCGTTTTGCATGCTACTTGTAAGTATCCATTTTTTAGGAGAACTTGTAAATATCTCCTTCTGTGTTGTGTCAGGAGCGAAGCCTTGATTGGGTCGGGGGGCTCGGACCAAACACGTTGAACGGTAACAAAAGTGCTACAGAGAATCCTGTACGGGGACACGACCCTGGCCTTTGGCCCGAACTGGGTGCCCAGGGCCTGCTGTTTCGATTACTGTTTGAGTCGTACGTGTGAAAAATATAGGATGGTTCGATATTTGTGTTTTATTGTTGTAATTGATCTGACTCTCGTATGAGGTATATATAGAATACATGAGGGGTAAAGACTTGGAGTACAAGACAAGTTATACATGGTTTAAACCTATTCGATCTCTACTCCTTATCTTTATCTTTAAACCCATATTATATTCTAACATTTCCTTTCAGTCGTAGCGGGAGTGAAGCGGATGACTGTGACTGTTTGAAGTCTCGTTGCGTCATCATCAACTACATCTCTGATGGACCGGCACATAGGGCGGTGACTGCGTCTCCTTCTGATGCCTTCCTGTCCCTCCTCTATTCCCTCCCGCAATCACAGTGGGAGTGACATGGACGCTGGTGACGACGTGGACGCTATTGACTAGAGTTGTTGCCGACAGGGGCGTAGCTACGTACAGCTACCTGGTGTCATTGGCACCGGGTCTAATGTACACTTGCTTAAGATAATCCATTGATTTAGTGTGTAGGTCATTGATTTTTTGATGTATTCTTCTATGTGGACACCGGGTAATCTTCAGTCTGGATCCGCCCCTGGTTGCCGATGTGTTGTTGTAGACGTAGTCATGTGGTTGATGTCGAGATCACTGATCGTGATGTAGCCGATGTCGTAGTACTCATGGTCGATGGTGTGGTCGTCGTGGATGATGAAGCCGTAGAAAGCCGGAGGCGCGAACAAAATGCGCTATGACGGAGCTGTAGACGTGGACGATGCACCTTGCAGATGTCAGAGGATGCCGTCGGTGATGAGTCCACCGGTTTTGCCAAGAGTCTGAGGAAGCCCATCGAGCACACATTGGTTTTGCCAGAACCGTGTGGCCGTGTAGGGTCATCACTGTAGTAACGCCGTGTCGATGCAGTCGTGCCGTCGTGGATGACGCGGTCGATGCCGTCGTCGTGACGCGGTCATTGCCGTTGTCAAAGTCACGTCTTGCAGAAAAATCTGTCAGAAGACCCTAGGTGTCCATCTTGTACGAGGTGGCGGCGTTGTGTTGACGATGATGGTGATGAAGACCGCGTTGATGAAGACCTTGGCGATGAAGTGTCGGTGATGGCATCGCAGCGGCGTGTCGACGATAATGTATCGCTTGAAGGCGTCCCTCGCGGCGACCAAGTGTCGATGCCGTGTCGCGTCAAAGAAGTCGATGAAGAATTGCATCGCTTTCCACACCGGCCTGACGTGTGGATGGTGCATGTCGTGGTCGCTTTTTGTAGATGTGCTCGACGAAGTATGTTGGTTTGTAGCCTAATGTGGTCTTACAGCTTGATGATGCAGCTCGGGTCGATGGAGGAGTCGATCGTTCGGTGGTCTCAGTCGATTCCTGGACCGTTTGATTATTTATCGCATTAAGATTAGCACATCACTGGGCATGTCATGCAATAGGCCCGTGTAGAAAACTTCTATGGTTGGGCTGCTCTTTGTTTGTTTTTCTGTGTCGGAGCAGGCTTGTTTCTGTGATGGGCTGCTGCCAGGTCAGGTGAAGGGGCCCTTTTTCTTTGTTTGTCGAAATTTTACCAATATAAAAATGTTGTGTTGCAGCCTTTTACAGTGGGAGAAGAGATGGGCATGTGTGACGTTGAACATTTCTTGCGTGGCCTTCGTGTTCTGCCCTCTTTTTACATTTTTATTTTCCTTTTTTCCATTTTTGTTTCTGGTTCTTTTATTTTATTTTTATTGTTTTCTTTATTATTATTATTATAAATTTTTCCTGTTTTTATGTTCACATTTTGTTTTAAATTTTATTAAACAATAAATTTTATTTTTCAAAATGAAAGTATTTGCCATCTGGTCGAACAATCACCTGAATCAGACTTCGTAAAGTCTCAGTCGACGAGTCAGTCTTTTGTTCGCTTCAAGATTCATATTGGGTGTGTTTGTCTTTGTTTCAGCCTGTATAAAGCGCGGACCAGGCCATTTCCTTTCTTTTGTTTTTTGCTTGGCCTTGTCGCGTGCGAGCGTTGCCTTTTTCTTGTCGTGGCTTGGGCCGCATTTTTTAAGCACCTAATAGGCTTGTTTCTTTCTTTATTTTGTTTCTCTCTCGTGTCCAATCAGTTTGCTTCCAATTTTTTTGGTGACGGGCTGTTTTAGGGTGCGTCTGGTCCTAAAAATTTGTGTGGGAAAGGATGTGTGATGGCCTGACTTTTTCCGCTTTTATTGTGTGTTCCTTCTTATTTGCTTTTCCTGTCTCTTTTTTATTTTGTAAGTATTTTTTAACCAAAAAAAATCGGCATCCTCGTGTCGTTGATTTTATTTTGCATTTGTATTTTTACCATTTCCCTTTTTCCTTTTTATTTATAGGTTTCTTCTTTTTATTTGCTTTTTAAACATTTTCATTATTTCCTTATTTATTTATATTTTATTTTTTCTTGCTTTTTAAAACCTTTCTCTTGTATGCCTGCTATTAGGCACAACTATAAGTGTCACCATTGACTGTAATGTATTAGTCTTTTGTTGGGAGAAGGGCAATTCCATGTTTGTCGCTAGGCACACAAATGCAAGTGTCGTCTTTGACTGCAACTGCGTGTCTTTTAATGCGACCACTTAGTGGTGTTTTGTTGGGGGTGTAGTTGCACGTCTAGCATTAGGCACACAACTGCAAGTGTCTTCCCCGACTGCAACTCTGTGATGCTTTGTCAAGGAAGGGGTAGTTGCATGTCTGCCACTAGGCATGCAACTGCAAATGTCACCCTCGACTGCATTTGCATGTCTTCCACATGGTTGCAACTTAGTGGTGTTTGTCGAGCGGAGGAGAGGCAATTGCATGTCCAACACTAGACACAACTCTGTGGTGCTTTATCAAGGAAGGGGTAGTTGCATGTCTGCCACTAGGCATGCAACTGCAAGTGTCACCCTCGACTGCATCTGCATGTCTTTCACATGGTCGCAACTCAGTGGTGTTTGTCGAGCGGAGGAGAGGCAATTGCATGTCCAACACTAGACACGCAACTACAAGTGTCGCCCCTAAATGCAATTGAAATGTCTTCAATGCGACTGCAACTCTGTACCATTTTTATCAAGTGAGGGTTTAGTTGCATGTTTGTCACTAGTTGCACAACCTACAAGTGTTGCTCTCAAATGCAACTACATGTCTTCCACGCGGTTCAAACTCAGTGGTGTTTTGTCGGACAGAGGAGTGGCAATTGCATGTCCACCACTATGCATGCAACTGCAAGCATCGTTCTGATCAAGAATGTGTGTCTTCAACAAGGTTGCAACTTTGGGGTGTTTAGTCAAAGGGGACGGGGCAATTGCATTCTGTCACTAGGGATGCAAGTGCAAGTATCGACCCAGACTACAACTGCGTATCTTCAATGTGACCACTTAGTGGTGTTTGTAGGGGGGTATAGTTGCATGTCTGCTAATAGGCACGCAACTGCATTTGTTGTCCGCGACTGCAACTCTGTGGTGTTTTATTAGGGGGGGGGGGAGGCAGTTGCATGTCCGCCGCTAGGCACGCAACTGCAAGTGTCGCCCTCGGCTGCAACTGCATGCCTTCACTAGCGGCTTGGAGCATGATCTGTAAACCTAAAAAGTGTGGTGGAATGGGTATATTGGACCTCAGAACTCAAAGTGATGCCCTGTTACTTAAATATCTTCACAAATTCTACAATCACTGGGATTTACCTTGGGTGGAATTAATCTGGAACACCTACTACTCATCGAAAATTCCTCATGCAACGGATGCTTGTGGTTCCTTCTGGTGGAGAGACGTCAGAAAACTCACGCCAGTTTATAGGGGGGTCACCAAAGTCACAATTCAGGATGGTTGCACCACTTTACTTTGGAAAGATCTTTGGATGGATGACATTCTGGCCTCCAGCCACCCCAGGGCCTTTTCATACACCAAATATGAGGATATCTCTGTCCAGGCAATGATAACGGCTGACACGTTGGGCGAAACCTTCCACCTTCCCCTTTCTGAGCAGGCTCATGCAGAGCTAATAGACCTTCAACAATTGTTGACTCCAATTACTTTGGCCCACGGAGAGGACAAATGGATATGCATTTGGGGTAAAGGAGATTACACTGCGAGCCAATATTACTCATACTATTTCAGAGAAATAAGAGCTCACCAAACATACAACTGGCTGTGGAAATCCAAGGTCACCATGAAAATAAAAGTGTTCGGCTGGCTACTCCTCTCAGATAGACTAAACACACGAAACATGCTCAAGAGGAGACACTACAACATTGGTGACAACCACACATGTCTGCTGTGTACTTCTCCTATTGAAGAAACTTTGGAGCACCTTTTCTTCACCTGTCCATTTAGCCAAGAGTGCTGGGCACATATTAATATAAACTGGATGACACATGGTACAAGACTTCAATGGGTTGAGCGCGCGAAATCTACTTGGCATAGCCCGATGTTCATGGACATCTTCCTGCAGGCTGCTTGGAGCATATGGAAGGAGAGAAACAACAAACACTTGGAGGATTTCACCCACGAAATCATCCTGGCTGGCTAGGTTGAAGGAGGACCTTTCCCTTCTTTGTTACAGAGTGGGAGAGAAACTTCAACCCTTTTTGTCCTCTTTTGTAAATAGTTTATAACTTTAGTCTTTTGTTCCCTCTTTCTAGTTTTAAACCCCTCCCCCCCCCCCCTAAGTTTCAACATGGCTATGGATGTGTAAGGTTATAACTCTGTAAGACTTTTTGTCACTTAATTTAATACATACAGTAGGAGCCTCTCCTACTGTTTCAAGTGTCAAAAAAAACTGCATGCCTTCCACGTGGTTGCAACTCAGTGGTATTTTGTCGGAGAGGCAATTGCATGTCCACCACTAGACACACAATTGCAATTATCGCCCCCTAAATGCAACTGCATGTCTTCAATGCGGCTGCAACTCTGCATTTTTTTGTCACGTGAGGGGTAAGTTGCATGTTTGTCACTAGTTGCGCAACTGCAAGTGTCAGCCTCGAATGCAACTGCATGTCTTCCATGTGGTTCAAACTCAATGGTGTTTTGTTGGATGGAGGAGAGGCAATTTGCATGTCCACCACTATGCATGCAACTGCAAGTATCGTCCCCGACTGCAACTGCATGTTCGCAACGCGGTTGCAGCTTTATGGTGTCTAGTCAAGGGGACGGGGGCAGTTGCTTGTCTTCCACTAGGCATGCAACTGCAAGGTGTCGGCCTCGACGTCAACTATGTGGTGTTTTATCATGGGGGGCAGTTGCACGTTTGTGACTAGGCATGCAATTGTAAGTGTTGCCCCTGACTCCATATCTCTGGTGTTTTATCGAGGGAGGGGCAATTGCATGTCTACCACTAGGGACGCAACTACAAGTGTGGTGCTCCCCCATCCAATGCAACTGCATGTGCTTCAATGCGACTGCAACTTCAATTGTCTACTTATTTTTATTTCTGTGTTTGGTTTTGTTTTTTTTTCTTGCCTACACAGGGTGTATTTTTTTATTACAAATCACGCAATCTAGTTGCATGTCCGCCTCGGCGTGCAATTGCATGTGTTGCACCTCGCATGCAACTGCATGCACCAACTTAATGGCGCAAAAAATATTAGAAGTGTGTGGTGTTCCCATATGTGTGTAATTTATTAATTTTTATCTTCCTTTCTTATTTTATTGTATCATTTGTTTGCACACCCTGCTGGTTGCACATAATTGCGTTATTGTTATATATGTGCAAAAATATTTTTTTCATTTCTTTGTGTTTAAATACTTGTATTTTTTCCTCCAATATAAAATCAGCATAAGTAGCATGACCATAGCTCACACGGTCACACCCAACTACAAACAGCATATAGAAGGATTTTTCAGCGAACAAAAAAATACAAGAATTTGAACACAACAAAGCTGCATCATTTGTTGAGGCTGAAGCTACCTAGCAAAATACACTTACACGGGCAGTGGTACATCCCAAGTATAAGAAAGAGAAGACAAATCTGGCATCAGCACAACGGTGCACATGAGAAAAAGTAAGACAAAAGCCCAGTAGAAGACCAGGCTAGCCCATCACGAAGGCAACACATAAACATTTTCTAAAACAAAAAGGCCTGGGCTGTACATATGCTGATGTCATTAGTCGACTTAGACTTCGCGAAGTCTAAGTCGACTGCGACCTAGACAAACCCATTAAAGGTCGAATCGATGTAGATGTCGATGCAGTTGCAGCAGGCCGGCTCGATGTAGACTGCTGCTTGACGGCGCGTCCATGATATGCTGGAGATCTTGCGGGTCGACGAAGCTGGAGACGCGTGGAGCCGGGTCCCGATGAAGCTCGATGCCGATGCTATCTGCTTGGAGCTCGATCGTAGCATGCTCATGGAGACATGGACCCGCCACATGCATGTATGGCAGTTGATTCCATCAGCATGCACTTCGTCGTGTGGATCGGATGTTGAATCTGTAGCGGATGGCCAACCCAGGCACGAATGCGCGTGCGTGCATGGAGTTGATGCTGCTGCGGGCTCGTGGCATTGGAGAAGTCATCATGCTGGGCTGTCCTCGAGCCGATGGGGACTCGATGTGTAGCGCCTCGATCCTGCCATGCGCCCATGCGCGCGATCCTTGCAGGTCGATGCAGCAGGACGCGAGCGCGGTGACTGCGTCATCCGCAGGAGGGAGTCCTTGCTTGCTGGGTTGATGAAGCCGGTCGGTGGAGACAGGAGTCCCGGCGGCGCGGGTCGATGTAGATTGCATCGCACTTATGTCGCCGGCTGGTGTTGAGGACAAAATTACTGTTCTGACCTAAAGTGCTAACAAAATCCCGATTTGACCTTGGTTTAATTTTTTTATATTCTGACCTCTTTGGGTGACGCCAACATCCCTGGCGTCTGGGTTGGGAAGCAGACGCCAGGAACCCTGACGTCTGGCCCCTGGCCCGCACTGCCCGTTGACCTGCTGACGTGGCAAAGGGGTCAGACGCCAAGAATCCTGGCGTCTGGCCCTGGTAACTGGATAACCCACGGGAGAGTGTGTGGGACCCACCCCACACACTTTCCCCAATCCACAACCCGAGCTTGAAGAACACTTGGAGCTCTCACACTCTCTCCCACCCCTTAAGCTCCCCCCAAATCCTCTCTAAAAGGTGCATCCCTTAGGTGGATCTTTCCATCACTTTGTTGCTCTTGGTAATCTCCCCCAAATCATCCAATTATTTTTGGTTAAATCTTGTTATTTTGGTTGCATTTTATACACGTTGGTGGAAACCTAGTTCATGTTTTCTCCCTTATGTTAGTGTGAATGGCTTGGTTAACTTTGATAATATAGTGATATGCATGATGTGTAGTAGGAATATATGCTTGTTGAGTAGAAAGATTGGGGGTTAGGGTTAGTTAGTGATTAGGGTTAACTTTGCCTAGTGTGTGTTAATTAGTGATACTTTTGTGGACATCACCAATAATTTAGTGTTGATATGATTTGGATATAATGAGATGTATTTGGATAAACACCAATTCTCATTGAAGTCTTAAATGCATTCATGTTATTTTTAGATGGAGAGACTTGTTAATGTTCATTACATGGACAAGGAGGCATTCCTGAGTAACAATGCCGACACGGGTGAGGAACCATTGGTTTTTGATACAAGCCCTAGCTATGAGGATGTTGTTGCAAAAGTGAGACAAGTCTTGAAAGTGGATGGACACCAATGTTGATGTTAAGTTAATAGGATGGTATGATGTTGGAGTTGGAGCCAAATCTCGCTTGAAAAGTATGCCTATCACCTCGGATTTGCATTGGGATGTATACAAGGAATAAGTTTCCCAATCGGAACAAAAGTCACTTGAATTGTTTGCCACGAAGGTTGAATATCCTCGGTTTACCTTTCCCCAATGGATGGCATGAGCAAGAGGACAATGGTGCCACTTGTTGAGCATAGGGTTGTGGTTGATGCCCCCAATGCTTATCGCCAACCACGTCCCCGTGTACCATCTATTAAAGAAAATGAGGTTGAGTTGTATGCCCCCAATGCTTCTAGCCAACCACCAACTAGCCAAGCAAATGAAGTTGAGGTGATTGCTAGTGATGAAGTAATTCAAGAGGATGAAGATGCTTATGATGACGACGAAGAGCAAGAGGAAGGGTTTCATGGTAATGATGTTGGTGACTTGGATGCGTACATAGCGCAAAATGACATGGATCGTGACTTGCCTTTTAGGCGTCAATATGCGTATGAATCGGATGACGAGGGTCCAGTTGAACAGTTGGACGAGGATGGATACACAAAGGAGGAAACCCAAATCCACTTTGAGCTGACGGGCTTAGAAAAAAGAACTCACTTGTTTAAAGACCTCAGCCTTGCCCATAAAGCTATTGTTGACGGTGGAATGAGAATGACGACAATTGAGCCAACACCATGCCCGGATCTAGGAGAACCAAGGGTGGAGAATGAGGACGAGAATGCTTATTTGGAGAAAGGAGTGAAGTTTCTGAGCTTGCATATGCTGAAGTTTTGGTTGGCTGACTATGCCATTCGGAACCATAGGCCAATTTATGTTGAGCACTCCGACATGAAGTTGCGTTACACCGTCAAGTGTGAGCAAGAAGGATGCCCATGGAAGGCTCATGCAAGAAAGCTTAAAGAAACCGAAGAATGAGTGTTAAGAAGTTGTGTTGCCACTCATAGGTGCAAGCCGCCATCTAAACGACTTCGAACGACACACCGTCAACTCACATCTGAGTATCTCGGATACAAATGGATGAAAGACATAGGCTTTGATCCCACTGTGAAAGTGAGGTTTCTCATGCGGATGGTGAAAAAACAATTTGGTTATGAAGTCAAGTATGGAAAAGGCATGGAAGGCAAAGGCAAATGCTATTAGGATGTTGTATGGTGGTTATGAAGAAGCATACAACCAGCTCCCAAGGTTGTTAGCCGCGATTGCACATAAGAACCCGGGCATGTTTCATGTGGTCGAGGATCACGAGGGAGTGTTCCACTGTGCCTTCTGGAGTTATGGACAATGTGTGGAGGCATTTCAGTATTGTCGTTCGGTCTTCTCTATAGATGGCACGTTCTTGACCGGTAGATACAAGGGCGCACTAATGGTAGCAATGGCGCACTCATCAAACGACAACGTGTTGCGGTGTGCATTTGCTTTGGTGCCTTCCGAGCACCAAGACAAGCGGGAGTGGTTCATGGGTCATGTTAGGCACTGGCGTGATTGGGGCTAGGAGGTATGCATCATATCGGACCGGCACCATGGCATACTCAAGGCAATGGACATTGTTATTCCAGGATTTCCAAATCTTCACCACAGATGGTGCATGAGGCATTTTGTGGCCAACTTTTACCACGCATGTAAGAGCAAGGAGCTCAGCAAAGACCTTACCCATGTATGTGTGGCCTTCACCACCGAAGGTTTTGATGCTCGGTACAACAAACTCTTTGCAGCGGTGAACGAAGGGGGAAAAGAGTTCTTAACTAGGAATTTAAGCGAGAAGCACAAGTGGGCACGCGCTCATGACGATGGTGGTAGGCGATATGGCGACATGACGAGCAATCTGGTAGAATGTTTCAACAATGTGCTGAAGGGTGCTCGTGCATTGCCGGTGACTGCAATAGTGGAGTACACTTTCTTCAAGCTTAATGAGTACTTTCAGAGGCATTCTGAAGAGACTGCAAAATGGATAGGTGAAAAAAAGGATTATCCGGAAAAGGTTGATGAATGGTTGCAGTTACAAGCAAGCAAGTCTTCACGGCAACAAGTTATCATATTCGATAGAATTGAAATGATCTATCAAATTGATGAGCCAGGTGGCACAACACGAGACGGTTTTCAATATGGTGGTGCTGCATTTGAGGTGCGTCTGAAGACTCGGTGGTGCCAGTGCGAGAGGCCTAGTAAGTATCATTGGCCATGCTCGCATTTGATAACGGCGGTGAAGGCGAGAAACATACCTGTTTGTGATGGAAAAACCGTGCGGATGCAAGAGTTCCATGTGGAAGCTACTAGGTTGACATGGGCGCCAAGATTTCACCCTTTCTTGGACCAACCATAGTGGCCTGAGTACCATGGCCCTCATATTAGGCCAGACCCTCTTCTGAAGGTGGAGACCAAGGGTAGAAGGAGAACTAAGAGGTTCTGGGGTGATATGGATGACCTGGCTGGATACACTAGCATGAAACAATTTGGTAGCGGTCATTTCATGGAGGCTCCTGACACTATCAACTGTGGGGTGTGCGGTGAAGGGGGACACAATGAGCGGACATGCAAGAAAAGGAAAACCAAAAAAAGAAAAACAAGTCGTGGAGGTGGCACCGATGGTGAATGAGGTGGAAGAGGTGACGGTGGTGGCGGTCGAGGAAGCACAAGTGTCAGAGGTGGTAGTGGTGGTCGTAGAGGGAGCACAAGCGCTAGAGGTGCTAGTGTTCGTAGAGGGAGTACAAGTGCTACAGGTGGTGGTCGAGCAGGCACAAATGCTAGAGTTGGTGGTCGAGCAGGCACAAGTGCTAGAGGTGGTGGTCGAGCAAGCACAAGTGCTAGAGGTGGTGGTGGTCGGAGAGGAAGCACAAGTGCTAGAGGTGGTGGTGGTCGTAGAGGAATGGTTGATAATGGATCGGACTTCGGTAATTTGCTTAATCAAGAGGGCAAGAAAACTTGCAAGGGCTCGCGATGCACGAGAGGAGGACGAGGCACGTGACAAGAAGGGAAAGTGGCCCCGTACTACTCATTAGACAAATGGAAAGGCACCGGCGTTGATGATGGACTGTCGAGACTTTGTTTAATGTATGAACTTGTCATTCGAGACCTTCTGTGGTGATGAACTACTTATGTCATTCGAGACATCGTGTGTGAACTTGTTATTCAAGACCTTGTGTGGTCATGAACTACTTATGTGCAACCTATTTGAGATTATGTGCAAACTATGCTTTGTTCATATTGTTGTTTGATTTCTAATGTTTAAAAGTGTGTGCAACAAGTTGCCAAGCAAAAACATTAACAAAATAAAGAACTCTGTGCCCGACGCCATAGACCCTGGCGTCTGGGACCCTATCCAAAGAGAGCAAAATTCCAGTTTGCAACTGTCAGGGGACCATACGCCACGGTCCCTGGCGTCTGGGTCCCTATCCAGAGAGCAACATTCCAGTTTGCAAATGTGCACACCCAGACGCCAGGGACCGTGGCGTCTGGCTCGTTTTGGTCACGCAGGAGACCAGATACGTGTCTGTTGTGTCTGATGCCTTGCGGCGACCCAGACGCCACACACCATGGCGTCTGGCTCGTTTTGGTCACGCAGGAGACCAGACACCTGTTTGATGTGTCTGATGCCTCAGGGTCCCTATACAGAGAGCATTTTTTATGTTTGCAACTGTGCACACCCAGACGCCAAGGTCCCTGGCGTTTGGGTCCCTGTCCAGAGAGCTTTTTTGATGTTTGCAATTGTGCACACCCAGACGCCAAGGTCCCTGGCGTCTGGGTCCCTATCTAGAGAGCAAATTTCGAGTGGATAAGATTCTTTGGGCCCACCTCTAGCCCTCTCATCCATTCATCTCCACCTCTACCCTCTCATTCCGTTCATCTCCACTCACTCTCACCTCTAGCCCTGCCAACGATCTTCAGGAGTTCCAAACAAGAAGGTAAATCAACTCCACCCTGATTTTTTGGTTGGTTTAAATGTATCATAGTTTTGTGCAAACCCTAGTTTGTTTTCCTCGTGGTTTTATGTATCATAGGTTAGGTACTAAGAGATTTGTGTGTTGTAGATGGCTAAGGGTACTCAGTGGGTGCTTAGCCCTGTTGTTCATGTCCAAGGCTTGTCTCCATGTGTTGTGCAAGTTAGTGAAGTGGACCTCACTTTCGATTGGTTGAAGACTAAATTCATGTTGAAGCAAGGGTTGAAGGAAGAGGATTTTGTGTACTACGTCAGTGCTACCTCTTGAGCACTGCGTTGGATTTCCTTCAAGAGGAAAGGGTGATGCAGCAGAGTAGAGTAAGTATTTCCCTCTGTTTTTGAGAACCAAGGTATCAATCCAGTAGGAGGCTACGCGCAAGTCCCTCGTACCTACACAAAACAAATAGCTCCACGCAACCAACGCGATTAGGGGTTGTCAATCCCTTCACGGTCACTTACAAGAGTGAGATCTGATAGAGATGATAGATAATATTTTTGGTATTTTTGGCATAAAGATGCAAAGTAAAATAAAAGCAAAGTAAAAAGCAAAAAGCAATAATAAAGTGTTGGGAGATTAATATGATGAGAATAGACCTGGGGGGCATAGATTTCATTAGTGGCTTCTCTCAAGAGCATAAGTATTTTACGGTGGGTGAACAAATTACTGTTGAGCAATTGACAGAATTGAGCATAGTATCTAGGTATGATCCTGTATATAGGCATCACTTCCGAGACAAGTAGATCGACTCCTGCCTGCATCTACTACTATTACTCCACTCATCGACCGCTATCCAGCATGCATCTAGAGTATTAAGTTCAAGAAAGCAGAGTAGCGCCTTAAGCAAGATGACATGATGTAGAGGGATAAATTCATGCAATATGATAAAACCCCATCTTGTTATCCTTGATGGCAACAATACAATCGTGCCTTGCTGCCCCTCATCCTTTGGGAAAGGACACGCAAGATTGAACCCAAAGCTAAGCACTTCTCCCATTGCAAGAAAAACCAATCTAGTAGGCCAAACCAAACTGATAATTGAAGAGACTTGCAAAGATAACCAATCATACATAAAAGAATTCAGAGAAGATTCAAATATTGTTCATAGATAATCTTGATCATAAACCCACAATTCATCGGTCTCAACAAACACACCGCAAAAAGAAGATTACATCGAATAGATCTCCACGAGAGAGGGGGAGAACATTGTATTGAGATCCAAAAAGAGAGAAGAAGCCATCTAGCTACTAACTATGGACCCGAAGGTCTGAGGTAAACTACTCACACTTCATCGGAGGGGCTATGTTGTTGATGTAGAAGCCCTCCGTGGTGGATTCCCCTTCCGGCGGAGCTCCGGAACAGGCCCTAAGATGATATCTTATGGATACAGAAAGTTGTGGCTGTGGAATTAGGTTTTTGGCTCCGTATCTGATCGTTTGGGGTGCGAGGTATATATAGGAGGAAGGAGTGCGTCGGTGGAGCAGCGGGGGGCACGAGGCGGGGCGCCCTAGGGGTGGGCGCGCCCCCCACCCTCGTGTCCACCTCCTTTCTTTCTTGACGTGGGGTCCAAGTCTCCTGGATCATATTCGGTGAGAAAATCACGTTCCCGAAGGTTTCATTCCGTTTGGACTCTGTTTGCTATTCCGTTTCTTCGAAACACTGAAATAGGCAAAAAACAGCAATTCTGGGTTGGGCCTCCGGTTAATAGGTTTGTCCCAAAAGTAATATAAAAGTGGAAAATAAAGCCCAATATGGTCCAAAACAGTAAATAATATAGCATGGAGAAATCAAAAATTATAGATATGTTGGAGACGTATCAGGCATCCCCAAGCTTAATTCCTGCTCGTCCTCGAGTAGGTAAATGATAAAGAAAAGAATTTTTGATGCGGAGTGCTACTTGGCATAATTACAATGTAATTCTTCTTAATTGTGGTATGAATATTCAGATCCGAAAGATCCAAGACAAAAGTTCATATTGACATAAAAATAATAATACTTCAAGCATACTAACTAAGCAATTATGTCTTCTCAAAATAACATGGCCAAAGAAAGTTATCCCTACAAAATCATATAGTCTGGCTATGCTCTATCTTAACCACACAAAATATTTAAATCATGCACAACCCCGATGACAAGCCAAGCAATTGTTTCATACTTTTGACATTTTCAAAACTTTTTCAATCTTCACGCAATACATGAGCGTGAGCCATGGATATAGCACTATATGTGGAATAGAATGGTGGTTGTGGAGAAGACAAAAAGGGAGAAGATAGCCTCACATCAACTAGGCGTATCAACGGGCTATGGAGATGCCCTTCAATAGATATCAATGTGAGTGAGTAGGGATTGCCATGCAACAGATGCACTGGAGCTATAAGTATATGAAAGCTCAACAAAAGAAAATAAGTGGGTGTGCATCCAACTCGCTTGCTCACGAAGACCTAGGGCATTTGAGGAAGCCCATCATTGGAATATACAAGCCAAGTTCTATAATGAAAAATTCCCACTAGTATATGAAAGTGATAAAATGAGAGACTCTATATCATGAAGATCATGGTGCTACGTTGAAGCACAAGTGTGGTAAAAGGATAGTAACATTGTCCCTTCTCTCTTTTTCTCTCATTTTTTTATTTGGGCCTTTTCTCTTTTTTTATGGCCTCTTTTTTTTCGTCCGGAGTCTCATCCCGACTTGTGGGGGAATCATAGTCTCCATCATCCTTTCCTCACTTGGGACAATGCTCTAAAAATGATGATCATCACACTTTTATTTTTCTTAGAACTCAACAATTACAACTCGATACTTTGAACAAAATATGACACTATATGAATGCTTCCGGCGGTGTACCGGGATATGCAATGAATCAAGAGTGACATGTCTGAAAGAATTATGAACCGTGGCTTTGCCACAAATACTATGTCAACTACATGATCATGCTAGCAATATGACAATGATGGAGCGTGTCATAATAAACGGAACGGTGGAATGTTGCATGGCAATATATCTCGGAATGGCTATGGAAATGCCATGATAGGTAGGTATGGTGGCTGTTTTGAGGAAGGTATATGGTGGGTGTATGATACCGGCGAAAAGTTCGCGGTATTAGAGAGGCTAGCAATGGTGGAAGGATGAGAAAAGTGCGTATAATCCATGGACTCAACATTAGTCATGAAGAACTCATATACTTATTGCAAAAATCTAGAAGTTATCAAAGCAAAATATTACGCGCATGCTCTTAGGGGGATAGATTGGTAGGAAAAGACCATCGCTCGTCCCCGACCGCCACTCATAAGGAAGACAATCAATAAATAAATCATGCTCCGACTTCATCACATAACGGTTCACCATATGTGCATGTTACGGGAATCACAAACTTTAACACAAGTATTTCTCAAATTCACAACTACTCAACTAGCATGACTCTAATATCACCATCTTCATATCTCAAAACAATTATCAAGCATCAAACTTTTCTTAGTATTCAACGCACTCAAAAGAAAGTTTTACAAATCTTGAATACCAAGCATATTATTATTAATAAGAAAATTACCATGCTATTTAAGACTCTCAAAATAATCTAAGTGAAGCATGAGAGATCAATAGTTTCTATAAAACAAATCCACCACCGTGCTCTAAAAGATATAAGTGAAGCACTAGAGCAAAACTATATAGCTCAAAAGATATAAGTGAAGCACATAGAGTATTCTAACAAATTCCAATTCAAGGATGGCTCTCTCAAAAGGTGTGTACAGCAAGGATGATTGTGTTAAACTAAAACACAAAGACTCAAATCATACAAGACGCTCCAAGCAAAACACATATCATGTGTTGAATAAAAATATAGCTCCAAGTAAAGTTACCAATGGAAGTAGACGAAAGAGGGGATTCCTTCTGGGGCATCCCCAAGCTTTGAATTTTTTATGTCCTTAGATTATCTTGGGGGTGACATGGGCATCCCCAAGCTTAGGCTCTTGCCACTCCTTGTTCCATAATCCGTCAAAAGATTTCACCCAAAACTTGAAAACTTCACAACACAAAACTCAACAGAAATCTCATGAGCTCCGTTAGCGAAAGAAAACAAAATACCACTTCAAGGTACTGTAATGAACTCATTATTTATTTATATTGGTTTTAAACCTACTGCATTACAACTTCTCAATGGTTTATAAACTACTTTACTAGCCATAGATTCATCAAAATAAGCAAACAACACATGAAAAACAGAATCTGTCAAAAACAGAACAGTCTGTAGTAATATGTAACTAGCGCAAACTTCTGGAACTCCAAAAATTCAAAAAAAATAGGAAGACCTAGGCAATTTGTTTATTGATCAGAAGAAATTGGAATCACTATGTTATCACGTTCTGGTGATTTTTAATAATTGTTTTCGTGAACAGAAAGTTTCTGGAAATTACAGCAAGATCAAATAACTATCATCCAAGAAGATCCTATAGGTTTAACTTGGCACAAACACTAATTAAAACATAAAACCACATATAAACAGAAGGTAGATGGATTATTTATTCCTAAACAGAAGCAAAAAGCAAAAAAACTAAAAATAAAATTGGGTTGCCTCCCAACAAGCGCTATCGTTTAACGCCCCTAGCTAGGCGTAAAAGCAAGGATAGATCTAGGTATTGCCATCTTTGGTAGGCAATCCATAAGTGGCTCTCATGATAGATTCATATGGTAGTTTTATTTTCTTTCTAGGGAAGTGTTCCATGCCTTTCTTTAGTGGAAATTGGAATCTAATATTCCCTTCCTTCATATCAATAATTGCGCCAATCGTTCTAAGGAAAGGTCTACCAAGAATAATAGGACAAGAAGGATTACAATCTATATCAAGAACGATAAAATCGACAGGCACATAATTCCTATTTGCAACAATAAGAACATCAATCTTCCCATAGGTTTCTTAATAGTGGAATCCGCAAGGTGCAAGTTTAGAGAGCAATCGTCAAAATCGCGGAAATCTAGCAAATCACACAAAGTTTTGGGAATAGTGGAAACACTAGCACCCAAATCACATAAAGCATAAAATTCATGATCCTTAATCTTAATTTTAATAGTTTGTTCCCACTCATCATAATGTTTTCTAGGGATAGAAACTTCCAACTCAAGTTTTTCTTCATAAGATTGCATCAAGGCATCAACGATATGTTTAGTAAACGCTTTATTTTGACTATAAGCATGGGGAGAATTTGGCACGGATTGTAACAAGGAAATACAACCAACTAAAGAGCAACTTTCATAATTAAATTCCTTGAAATCCAAAATAGTGGGTTTAGCAACATCTAGGGTTTTGCTTTCTTCAATCCCACTCTTATCAATTTTAGCATCATAATCTAAAAACTCCGAATTTTTGGAACGCCTTCTAAGTAAAGGTGGATCATATTCAGTCCCATCATTATCAAGATTCATATTGCAAAACAAAGATTTAATAGGGGACACATCAATAACTTTTAGATCTTCATCTTTATTTTCATAGGTATCCGGTTTAGCGGCCATCTTATTGACTAAGGTAGCCTGCTTATCCGAGATATCAGCAGCCAACTTCTCAAGACGAGCAATTTGGGATCTTATACCATCAAATTCTTTAGACATATCATCGAGCTCTTTATTCATATAACTCATAAAACATTTTTGTTCCTTAAGCTCGTTTCTGAAAAAAAAATTATGCTCAAATTGCAAAACCATAAAACTCCTAACGTTGCTTTCGATTTCTTCTAACCTTTTAAGGTGAAGATCACCAAATCTAGGTAGAGCCATCGTGACATGCAAGCAATCCAACACACGAGCAAACAAAAAGCAAGCGAGAAAAAGGCAAACGAAAAAAGAGAGGGCGAATAAAACGGCAAGGGTGAAGTGGGGGAGAGGAAAACGAGAGGCAAATGGCAAATAATGTAATGCGAGAGATAAGGGATTGTGATGGGTACTTGGTATGATGACTTTTGCGAAGACCTCCCGGCAACGGTGCCAGAAATCTTCCTGCTACCTCTTGAGCACTGCGTTGGATTTCCTTGAAGAGGAAAGGGTGATGCAGCAGAGTAGAGTAAGTATTTCCCTCAGTTTTTGAGAACCAAGGTATCAATCCAGTAGGAGGCTACACGCAAGTCCCTCGTACCTACACAAAACAAATAGCTCCATGCAACCAACGCGATTAGGGGTTGTCAATCCCTTCACGGTCACTTACGAGAGTGAGATCTGATAGAGATGATATATAATATTTTTGGTATAAAGATGCAAAGTAAAATAAAAGCAAAGTAAAAAGCAAAAAGCAATAATAAAGTGTTGGGAGATTAATATGATGAGAATAGACCCGGGGGCCATAGATTTCACTAGTGGCTTCTCTCAAGAGCATAAGTATTTTACGGTGGGTGAACAAATTACTGTTGAGCAATTGACAGAATTGAGCATAGTTATGAGAGTATATAGGTATGATCATGTATATAGGCATCACGTCCGAGACAAGTAGACCGACTCCTGCCTGCATCTACTACTATTACTCCACTCATCGACCGCTATCCAGCATGCATCTAGAGTATTAAGTTCAAGAAAACAGAGTAACGCCTTAAGCAAGATGACATGATGTAGAGGGATAAATTCATGCAATATGATAAAAACCCCATCTTGTTATCCTTGATGGCAACAATATAATACGTGCCTTGCTGCCCCTACTGTCACTGGGAAAGGACACTTCAAGATTGAACCCAAAGCTAAGCACTTCTCCCATTGCAAGAAAAACCAATCTAGTAGGCCAAACCAAACTGATAATTCGAAGAGACTTGCAAAGATAACCAATCATACATAAAAGAATTCAGGGAAGATTCAAATATTGCTCATAGATAATCTTGATCATAAACCCATAATTCATCGGTCTCAACAAACACACCGCAAAAAGAAGATTACATCGAATAGATCTCCACGAGAGAGGGGGAGAACATTGTATTGAGATCCAAAAAGTGAGAAGAAGCCATCTAGCTACTAACTATGGACCCGAAGGTCTGAGGTAAACTACTCACACTTCATCGGAGGGGCTATGATGTTAATGTAGAAGCCCTCCTTGGTGGATTCCCCTTCCGGTGGAGCTCCGGAACACGCCCCAAGATGGGATCCTGTGGATACAGAAAGTTGCGGTAGTCGAATTAGGTTTTTGGCTCCGTATCTGATCGTTTGGGGGTACGTAGGTATATATAGGAGGAAGGAGTACGTCGGTGGAGCAACGGGGGGCCCACGAGGCAGGGGGCGCGCCCCCACCCTCGTGGCCACCTCCTTTCTTTCTTGACGTGGGGTCCAAGTCTCCTAGATCATATTCAGTGAGAAAATCATGTTCCCGAAGGTTTCGTTCCGTTTGGACTCCGTTTGATATTCCGTTTCTTCGAAACACTGAAATAGGCAAAAAAACAGTAATTCTGGGTTGGGCCTCCGGTTAATAGGTTAGTCCCAAAAGTAATATAAAAGTGGAAAATAAAGCCCAATATTGTCCAAAACAGTAAATAATATAGCATGGAGCAATCAAATATTATAGATACGTTGGAGACGTATCAGTCAGCAGGAAGCGTCAGATGGCCCTGGGGAAAGAAAATTGATTGACATAACTGATGATGGCAAGATTCAAGAAATGCTGCAAGAATGGGAATGGAAAAGGGTTGTTGACTTGCATTGCTACAGGAAACCGAGTTATATGTGATGTTCATGTTGTTTCAACTATCGTGTACCATCATGGTCATGAACTAGTTATGTCATTCGAGACATTGTATGTGATGAACTTCTCATTCGAGACTATTTATGTAATTTGAGATTATGTGATAACTATGTTTGTCATTTGCTATTATGTGCACAGTATGTTTATCATTCGATGGGTGTTTGCTAGAACAAAATATCTATGTCATTCGATACTATGCTGTGACAAAATATGAACAAAATGAAAAAAGTATTACACTAGGGCCAGACACCATGGACCCTGGTGTCTGGCTGCCTTGTTAGTGCTGTCCAGGACTCTGCTTTTGCTTCCAGTCGACCACCAGACGCCAGAGACTGTGGCGTCTGGTCCCCTGACTTGAAACCAGATGCCAAGGACCCTGGCGTCTGGGACCCTGTACATTATTTTGAACTGGCTGTTTGACACAAGAAGATAGCACATATATACTCATATGACAGGTTCTGTAGCGACCTGACCCAGAATCGGTCAAATCTCTGTGTCTGTACCATCCCAAGATCATGCTGGTACTCACAGTACATCGATGAAATAATCAAAGTTCAATCACACCTGAATTTATTACACGGTTCTCATATAGAGTCTTTATTACAAGAGAATAAATTCGCTCAAAGCCAACTCATGAGAAATAAACTACTAATGTTGCGGAAGCGTAGAAGATAAAGCGAGTCCATCCGACTCCAAAGGGCAATCGCTAAGCGGAGCGTAGCCTCACTCTGATCGAATAAATCTACGCAACATAAGGCGTTGCAGCCGTGTAGGTCAGCTTTTGAATAAGCTGGCAAGTCATGAAGAGAATAACAATAATAAAATTACTAACACTATATGCATTTTTGGTGTGGGGCTCTAAGTTTCATCATTTTGCGAAAAGCCAATTTTCTCCTACTACGATGGACTTGCTTGCAAATTACTACAAATTGTTGGTAGTTATTGAGATGGTTCCGCCAACCAATGTCTCATTCCCAAATTATTAAGTCATAAACCCCTCAAATTAATTTATTAGTTTAATGTTGAGATTACCGAATACTTCCAGGTTCCAGAGGCTCAAATTGTCCGTAATCGGGACACGGCTAATCGATTAGATCTTTAACTCTGCAGAGGTTTGCGCACTTTACCCGCAAGAATCATTCCCTCCTTTTAAGTCTTCGCACTTCATGGTGTTTGAAGACGGGACCAATGAAACAGGTCTTCCAAAGAGTTCTTCGGCTACTGCGGTACCCATCCAATCCTACCGTTCTTCTACATCTCGTAGTACCGCCCAGCCAGCGTCACTACTAGGGTTGACCCAGCCGAGCCCATAATGGCTTGCGGCTGCGGTAAGCTTCCGGTCAATGGGGCATCCATCCGTCTCTTCGTGGCTGGGTGAAGCTTTCCGCAAGATGTCATGGCACTTCTCCATGCATCCCGCCAACCACTGGGTTCTCAGGTGCCCGTCAACCGTCCTCCACCCAAGAGTGAATTTGAAGTCCATCTTGATCATTGTAGTTCATGGGGTTGTCATCATCATTGACTCTCACATCTTTCTTATGAATTTCACTCAACCAAAACCCGTCTACGAGCATAGCAAAGTAAACTACTTCGTCCCGGGGGTCATGGTAACAAGGGGATGGGTTCATCCTACCACATGATACTACTCAAGATTAATAACTTCAAATTTTCAACTACTGCATGCATGGTGGGGTGGTAAAATTTCTAATGCACAAAATCATAGGTATGGAAATAACATGATCAAGACTTGCCTTGCTGATGATCCTCGTAAGCTAGGGATTCGTAGTAGCAAGCTTCGCACTCCGGAAACTCTATCGAAACAAACAATAATCACAATAAGCATATAGCATAGGATCACATAATACAATAGCATAGTAACATGACACACCAAAACAAACAAGTCAAAACCCAAAGGGAAAACTCAAAGAAAAACCAACTCAAGTTTTCCTACTTCAAACAACACTAGAAATAGTTTTATATAACAAAAAATTTCTCAACATAACCTAAGCATGAGTTTTTGTTAACTTAACAGAAAAGAATGCATTAAGCAATTAGGAGCAAAAAGAATTAACTTAAAATCTATTATGAGACTCCTATTAGGCCTAATTCAAATTCTATTAAGAAAATAAAATAAAACTTTTATTTATTATAAATAAAAGTTCATCCCTTAAAGTGACAGAAACTATCCTAGAATAATCAATCACATGTGAAAAATAAATTTATTTACTAATTAAAATAATAGGAAAACAGTAGCTAGTTAAATAATTAGGATTAACAAGATTCTGCCTAAAACTATTATTTATAATTCCTAAAATTCCCAAATTAATTTCTATGGTTTGGCAATATCAAAACAAAGTTGGGACAAAAGAATCATATAAAAATAATTTTCCTAACTCATGTTATAACAGATTTGCTATTCTGACTAAAACTAAATTAAAGCAATTTTAATTAATTTTAACATAGCTAATTATATTTTCTATAGAAACTATAGAAAATTTGCAATCCAACAAAAAAGAATCACCTAAAAATATTAAGTAGAATAAAAGTTATGAATTTTTCAAATCAGAACTATTCATTAAAACAGAAAATGAAAATAAAGAAAAATGGCCTAATGGGCCTAACCTACGACTTGAGCATAATATAACTAAACTGGGCCCTAGGGTTAAACGAGTCGGGCCGGGCTAAATAAAGAAAACCCTAACTAAAATAAACCGTAAAACGAACCGGGCGGTTTTATTTAAAGACATACCCTTGGGGTTCTAATCCTAGTCGTTGGGCTAGATCGGACGGGGAGTGGTTCCGCTGGCTTACCGGAGCTCGGCGGCGGGCGGCGGTGGTGGAGTCGTTAGCCTCTCGGTCGTCGGGAGGTCGGCGGAGGCTCCGTGCAAAGTGCAGACGAGCTCGGGGTGGTCTGGTGGAGTCGACGAGGCTCGGGGTCTAGGGCGCGGCGGCAGGCGAATGGCGGCGGAGGTGAGCTCGGCTCAGCGAGCGTGTGAGGGGAGGAGGGTTCGGCGAGGGGGGAGGGGGGAATGCGGGAGGGGTTTAAATAGGGGGCCTCGGCTTGGCAAGGGGGCGATCGGGAGGATCGAATCCGGATCCGTCGGATCCGCGATCGCGGCGTGTGGAGAAGCGGGCGAGGGGTTGAAGACAGGGTGGTGGGGTCCGCTGAGAGAGAGAGGGAGGGAAAGGCGCAGGCGACCAAGGCGGCGGGTTGGCGAGGGCGTCGGTTGGCTGGGCAGCTCGGTGGCTCATTGGTGGTGGTGGAGCCGCTGGTGGGGGCTGGGCGATGCTTTGGCTGGCCATGGGGTTTCCTTTTTAAATTTTTTAATAAAAACAAAAACAGAGATAACTTATAAAATATAAATATTTTATATAGGACATATATATACCAAAATGATCAGGAAATATTCCTATCATTTGAACATTTTCAAAGGCAAAATCCAAACTTTATAAAAATTCATTTTTTCAAATTCAAATAAAACTCAGGTTTGAATTCAAAAACTTTTGGCATTATTTTCCTCTGATATTTTTGGAGTGTCATGTTTACTCCTCTCATACTTTTGCTCAAGTATTTATCAGGCATAGTTTTTGAAATGATTTCCACTTGCCATAGTTTGAATTCAAATTTGAAAACTCAAAATCTTCTGAAACTTCAAATGGCACTCAAATTCAAACAGAATGCATAGATGCTTAGCTATAATTGTAAACATCCCAAATAGGAAATTTGGGATGTTACAAACCTACCCACCTTAAGATGAATCTCGGCCTCGAGATTCGGATTGGCTAGCAAATAGGTGCGGGTGGTCTCGAAGAAGGTCTTCTTCGCGCTCCCAGGTGGCTTCCTCCTCGGAGTGGTGACTCCATTGCACCTTGCAAAACATGATGACCTTGCTGCGGGTGACTCTGCTCGCAGTCTCGAGAATTCGGACGGGTTTCTCCTTGTAGGTCAGATCACTGTCAAGCTGTATGGCCTCTAGGGGCACTGTGTCTCTCAACGGTATATCGGCCATGTCGGCATGACACTTCTTCAGCTGGGAAACATGGAAGACATCATGAACTCCGGACAATCCTTCCGCAATTCCAACTTGTAAGCAACTTCTCCACGACGTTCGAGGATTTTGTAGGGCCAATGAATCGGGTGCTAACTTTCCTTTGACACCAAACCTCTTGATCCCACGAAGTGAGACACACGAAGGTATGCTCGGTCTCCCGCCGTAAGTCACTTCCTTGCGCCATCGTCGGCATAACTCTTCTGTCTCGATTGTGCTATCTTGAGTCTGTCTCGAATCAGCTTGACTTTCTCTTCGGAATCCCTGATAAGATCGGAACCGAAAAGTGATCGATCTCAACACTATCCCACAACAATGGTGTTCTCGCACCTCCTTCCGTATAGAGCTTGAAAGGGCCATCTTGATGGATTGATAATTGTTGTTGTATGAGAACTCTGCGTATGGCAAATTATCATCCCAGCTAGACCCATAGTCTAGTACACAAGCTCTCAACATGTCCTCCGAATCTGGTTGACTCTCTCGGTCTATCCATCATCTGCGGATGAAAAGCTGTCTTGAATTCCAGCCTCGTACCCAAAGTTTCATGTAATCGATTCCAAAACTTTGAGGTAAATTGTGTTCCTCTATCGACACGATACTCCTCGGAACTCCATGCAGACATACGATCCTGGTCATGTATATCTTGGCCAACTTAGCACTGGTATAGGTAGTCTTCACGGAATGAAGTGAGCTACCTTGGTCAAACGATCAACCACTACCCAGATAGAATCATAACCTGAAGCGGGTCTGGGTAATCCTGTGATGAAATCCATTCCAAGTTTCTCCCATTTCCATCGGGAATCGGCAAAGGTTGAAGTAACCCTGCTGGCTTCGATGTTCTGCCTTTACTCGTTGACAAACATCGAGCATCGCTACGTACTCGGCAATATCCTTCTTCATACCCGTCCACCAGAAACTTTCCTTCCAATCCAGGTACATCTTGGTGTTACCGGGGTGAATCGAGTATGGTGAATCATGAGCCTCCTGAAGAATTAGCTTCCTGAGTTCGGGATCGTTAGGCACATAAATACGATCCTCGAACCATATAGTTCCGTGTTCATCCTTACGAAATCCTTTAGCTTTTCCTTCATTCATCTTCTGCTTTATCTCATCAATTTCCTTATCCGACTTCTGGGCTTCACGAATCCTTTCGGCCAAAGTGGACTGAACTTCCAGAGTTGCAATATATCCTCTCGGAACTATCTCCGATCGGAGATCTCGAGGTCATCGACTAACTCTGGGTAATCCTCCTCTTTGTAAGAGTATTCACATAACTCTTACGGCTCAAAGCATCTGCTACAACATTAGCTTTACGGGTGGTAATGCAATCTCATGTCATAGTCCTTGATTAATTCTAGCCATCTCCTCTGCCTGAGGTTCAACTCTTTCTGCGTGAAAATATACTTCAAACTCTTATGATCGGTGTAGACATCACAACGGTTTCCGATGAGGAAATGTCTCCAGGTCTTGAGTGCATGCACTACGACTGCTAACTCCAAATCATGTGTGGCATAATTCATCTCGTGAGGTCGTAGCTGTCTGGAGGCATAAGCTACAACTTTTCCTTCCTGCATTAGTACTCCTCCGAGTCCTTGACGAGAAGCGTCACAATAAACCTGGTATTCCTTGTGTATGTCCGGCAAAATCAGCACTGGGGCTGTAACCAAACGTTTCTTCAATTCCTGAAAACTGGCTTCACAATCCTCGGTCCAAACATACTTGGCTTCCTTCTTCAACAGCTCAGTCATGGGCTTGGCAATCTTCGAGAAGTTCTCAATAAACCTCCGATAATATCCTGCGAGTCCGAGAAAACTGCGGATCTCCTTGATTGAGGTGGGTGACGCCAATCGGTGGTGATTCAACCTTGGCGGGTCAACTGCTATTCCTTCCCTGAAATAACAAGACCGAGGAATCCAACTTCCTTCAGCCAAAATTCACATTTGCTGAACTTGGCATACAACTGATGTTCTCGAAGTTTCTCGAACTAGACGCAAATGTTCCTTATGCTCTTCCTCGCTCTTGAGAAAATCAATATATCATCGATGAACACCACGACAAACTTGTCCAGATATTCCATAAACACCTTGTTCATCAAATTCATGAAGTATGCAGGAGCATTAGTCAATCCAAATGACATGACGGTATACTCATATAAACCATACCAGTAGTGAATGCTGTTTTGGGTATATCCTTTTCACGAATCTTCAACTGATGATACCCTGATCGAAGATCGATCTTAGAGAATACTTTGGCTCCAACTAGCTGATCAAACAGATCATTAATCATCGGCAGAGGGTACTTGTTCTTGATGGTCACTTCGTTCAGTATACGATAATCCACAACCATCCTCAAGCTTCCATCCTTCTTTTCTACCAAAAAACTGGAGCTCCCCAAGGTGATGAGCTTGGCGAATATATCCTTTCTCCAATAACTCATTAATTTGATCCTTGATCTCTTTCAACTCATTCGGGGCATCCGATAGGGTCTCTTGGATATTGGGGCTGTCTTGGGCAATAACTCAATCAGAAATTCAATGTCCTGTCGGTGGCATTCTGGTAATTCCTCGGAAAAACATCGGAAAGTCTTGCACTCTCGGCACTTCCTCTGAACAACTCCGTGAGGGAATTCACTGATTCTTCATATGGCTACGTGCGGATACATACTTGATCCTCTTACGCTCCGGGGTGGTGAGCAGAATAGACTTCTTGAGCACGATCTATGTTCCTTCAAACTTCGTCAACCAATCCATTCCTAGGATTACATCCAAGGTCCGGGTTTCCAGCACTATGAGGTCTGCGGGAAATTTATGGTTCCCGATGTTGAGGGTTGCATGACAGCCTAAGCCTGCCATCATTTCTCCTCTGCTGGCCCGACGCGAAGGGGTTTCTAAGGGTTTTAGTGGGCAACCCATACTTTTCCACAACTACCCTTGATATGAATGAATCGTTGCACGAGAATCAAAGAGTACCAAAACTGAGCGTGAATTCAATAAAACTTACCAACCACGATTATCGGTTGATCATAGACGTCCTCCACGTCAATGTGGTTCACTTGAGCACGAGGGAAAGGGTTGGGCTTCTTCGCTGAGCTTCCATTGCCGTTTCCATTCCTCTGCTTGGCCTCCGGGCAATCGGTGGCATAGTGCCCTGCCTTGTGGCACTTGAAGCAGGTGATGTGGCTCAGATCCTTCGGAGCCGGGGCAGGACGATGCTGATTACCATTACCGTTTCCATTGCCATTTCCATTGCCTGACTTGTTGTCCTGGCTGCGGATGTTCCCATTGCCTCCATGGTTATGTCCTCCATGGTTGTGATGGGTATGCCCTCCTGAGTATGGGGCATAACGGGACTTCTGCTGAGCTCCGGAGTTGTGCTTCCCCTGGCTGTACTTCCGCTTGCGGCTTTCAATCTGCTGCTGCTTGCCTTCAAGTACGATGGCCTTGTATACCAGCTGCTGGTAGTTGGCGAAAGTGTCCACCATAAGCTGCATGCCCAGTTCATCATTGAGTCCCTCGAGAAACTTCTCCTGCTTTGCGGCATCTGTGGCCACATCATCAGGGGCATAGCGGGCTAGCTTGCTGAATTCATCCACGTACTGTGCCACAGTACGGTTCCCCTGGCGTAAGTTGCGGAACTCACGCTTCTTCAGACTCATGGCTCCAGCTGAAACATGAGCGGTGCGGAAGGCCTGCTGGAACTGATCCCATGTGACGGTGCCGATGGGATAAGTGGCGGTGTAGTTCTCCCACCAAGAAGCTGCAGGTCCATCAAGTTGATGTGCGGCAAAGCACACCTTCTCTGCATCAGTGCTCCCAACAGTGATTAGCTCTCTTCGATCTTGCGGAGCCAATAAATCGCCACAATCGGCTCGGTCTGCTAGAGAACACCGGTGATTCAGCCTCGAGAATCGAGTCAAGTTGTCAGCGGGGGTGGTGGTGGTGGCGGTGGTGGATTGTTGTTGTTCTGATTCTGGATGAGCATCTGCATAATGGCGTTCTGCTGCTGGAGCAGCTGGGTGAGCTCCGGCGGGAAGTTGAGACCGGGTCACGTCTCGGAGGCATCTGGTGTTTTGGAGTGGACGAGAAAATTAGAATAGAACAATGGTCTAATGAGAAATAACACTACCCATATGAATGCACAATCATAGACATAACACATCAATCATTTATTCATTCCACTCAAACATGGTTCAAACTCGATTACAAAAGCTCATGACTAATCGAAAATATCGGCCTAACTGATCGACGAAAAAAAAAAGTAAAATAACATGGTGGTCGACTAAAAAGTCTTCATCAATAATCCTTGCGTCCTCTGGTGCGATGTCCTCCGGTGTGGTGTCCTCGGTTGTGGCGCCTCCTCTTGCGGCTTCCTCCAGTGGAACTCCCTTCATAATCATGATCATTGCTCACGAGGGGTCCGTCATCTCCACTCGGAAAAAGGTCCTCTCCCAAGTCCATCTTTTCCTCAATTGCGGCAAGCTTCATCTTCAGGTCGTCGACTGTCTCCATGAAGTCCGTGATTTCTTCCTCATGATTAAGGAAGTCTGCGTGTGCCTTCTCCTCCAGTTCCAGTTCACGGAACAACAGCCTCCTGTGTACCTTCGAGTTACGGCGAGTCTGGATCTCCCGTTTCCTGAGGAGGCACTCCAAGTCCTGGATATAAGAGAGAGTGGAGTCGTCCTCTACGGTACGGATGATATCTCCATTCCTTGCCCTGCGAGAAACCATGGCGAGGTCTGAAGGATCGAGCTCGGCCCTGTACTCTTCTCGGAGATGTCCAAGGGCACGATAGATCGCCATGTCCCTTCCGATGATCCAGTTGAAGTCGGTGAACTCAAAGTCAATAGGCTCCGTGTGTCCTCCGAAGGTTCTCCCTGGAATATGCACCTCAATCCTGTAGCGGGTATCCGTCGGAAGTGCATTGGTTGGCTTCCCGGTGATCGAGGGCAGAGCAATCTTCAGCTTCTTCACCATCTGGACCAGCTTCCTTCCGAAGGGCATCGTCTCGTCGGCTGGCAAAACTCGTAGCAAACGGGGTGAACTCGACGGCCATCTAGAATGTTGAAAACCGGAGAGGAGTTAGAAATGAACAGGGGAGAATTATGGAATGATAAGGATATAAAGTAAATAGTCTCTTCCTATGGCTTTCCGATCCTAGGGTTACGATCCTACGGTCGCGTGTGCTCGATACCATCTCTCAGAGCGACTGACCCGAATCGGTCAAATCTACGTGCCTGTACCATCCCAAGATCATCTTTGGTACTCACAGTACATCGATGAAATAATCAAAGTTCAATCACACCTGAATTTATTACACGGTTCTCATATAGAGTCTTTATTACAAGAGAACAAATTCGGCTCAAAGCCAACTCATGAGAAATAAACTACTAATGCTGCGGAAGCGTAGAAGATAAACCGAGTCCATCCGACTCCAAAGGGCAATCGCCAAGCGCGAGCGTAGCCTCACTCTGATCGGAATAAATCTACGCAACATAAGGCGTTGCAGCCGTGTAGGTCAGCTTTTTGAATAAGCTGGCAAGTCATGAAGAGAATAACAATAATAAAATTACTAACACTATATGCATTTTTGGCTGTGGGGCTCTAAGTTTCATCATTTTGCGAAAAGCCAATTTTCTCCTACTACAGTGGACTTGCTTGCAAATTACTACAAATTGTTGGTAGTTATTGAGATGGTTCCGCCAACCAATGTCTCATTCCCAAATTATTAAGTCATAAACCCCTCAAATTAATTTATTAGTTTAGTGTTGAGATTACCGAATACTTCCAGGTTCCAGAGGCTCAAATTGTCCGTAACCGGGGACACGGCTAATCGATTAGATCTTTAACTCTGCAGAGGTTTGCGCACTTTAGCCGCAAGAATCATTCCCTCCTTTTAAGTCTTCGCACTTCATGGTGTTTGAAGACGGACCAATAAACAGGGTCTTCAAAGAGTTCTTACAGCTACTGCGGTACCCATCCAATCCTACCGTTCTTCTACATCTCGTAGTACCGTCCAGCCAGCGTCACTACTAGGGTTGACCTAGCAGAGCCCATAATGGCTTGCGGCTGCACAGTAAGCTTCCGGTCAATGGGGCATCCATCCGTCTCTTCGTGGCTGGGTGAAGCTTTCCGCAAGATGTCATGGCACTTCTCCATGCATCCCGCCAACCTTTGGGTTCTCCAGGTGCCCGTCAACCGTCCTCCACCCAGTAGTGAATTTCGAAGTCCATCTTGATCATTGTAGTTCATGGGGTTGTCATCATCATTGACTCTCACATCTTTCTTATGAATTTCACTCAACCAAAACCCGTCTACGAGCATAGCAAAGTAAACTACTTCGTCCCGGGGGTCATGGTAACAAGGGGATGGGTTCATCCTACCACATGATACTACTCAAGATTAATAACTTCAAAATTTCAACTACTGCATGCATGGTGGGGTGGTAAAATTTCTAATGCACAAAATCATAGGTATGGAAATAACATGATCAAGACTTGCCTTGCTGATGATCCTCGTAAGCTAGGGATTCGTAGTAGCAAGCTTCGCACTCCGGAAACTCTATCAAAACAAACAATAATCACAATAAGCATATAGCATAGGATCACATAATACAATAGCATAGTAACATGACACACCAAAACAAACAAGTCAAAACCCAAAGGGAAAACTCAAAGAAAAACCAACTCAAGTTTTCCTACTTCAAACAACACTAGAAATAGTTTTATATAACAAAAATTTCTCAACATAACCTAAGCATGAGTTTTGTTAACTTAACAGAAAAGAATGCATTAAGAAATTAGGAGCAAAAAGAATTAACTTAAAATCTATTATGAGACTCCTATTAGGCCTAATTCAAATTCTATTAAGAAAAATAAAATAAAACTTTTATTTATTATAAATAAAAGTTCATCCCTTAAAGTGACAGAAACTATCCTAGAATAATCAATCACATGTGAAAAATAAATTTATTTACTAATTAAAATAATAGGAAAACAGTAGCTAGTTAAATAATTAGGATTAACAAGATTCTGCTTAAAACTATTTTTTTATAATTCCTAAAATGCCCAAATTAATTTCTATGGTTTGGCAATATCAAAACAAAGTTGGGACAAAAGAATCATATAAAAATAATTTTCCTAACTCATGTTATAACAGATTTGCTATTCTGACTAAAACTAAATTAAAGCAATTTTAATTAATTTTAACAGCTAATTATATTTTCTACAGAAAATATAGAAAATTTGCAAACCAACAAAAAAGAATCACCTAAAAATATTAAGTAGAATAAAAGTTATGAATTTTTCAAATCAGAACTATTACATTAAAACAGAAAATGAAAATAAAAGAAAAATGGCCTAATGGGCTAACCTACACGACCGAGCGTAATATAACTAAACTGGGCCCTAGGGTTAAGCGAGTGGGCCGGGCTAAATATAGAAAACCTAACTAAAATAAACCAGTAAGCGAACGGGCCGGTTTTATTTAAAGACATACCCTTGAGGTTCTAATCCTAGCCGTTGGGCTAGATCGACGACGGGAGTGGTTCGCTGCTTACCGGAGCTCGACGGCGGGCGGCGGCGGTGGTGGAGTCGTTAGCCTCTCCGGTCGTCGGGAGGTCGGCGGAGGGCTCCAGTGGTCTTGGACGAGCTCGGGGTGGTCCGTGGAGTCGACGAGGCTCGGGGGTCTAGGGCGACGGCGGCGAGGCGAATGGCGGCAGAGGTGAGCTCGGCTCATGCGTGTGAGGAGGAGGGTTCAGCGAGGGGGGAATGGGGTGCGGGGAGGGGTTTAAATAGGGGGCCTCGGCAGCAAGGGCGATCGGGAGGATCGAATCCGGATCCGTCGAGATCCGCGATCGGCGGCGCGTGTGAAGCGTGGGCGAGGGTTGAAGACGGGGTGGTGGGGTCCGCTGCAGAGAGAGAGGGAGGGGCGAACGGGCGGGCGACCGAGGCGGCGGTTCGGGCGAGGCGTCGGTTGGCTTGGGCAGCTCGGTGGCTCATTGGTGGCGGGTTGGGCCTGGTGGGGTGGTGGGCGATGCTTTGGGCTGGCGCACTGGGGGTTCGTTTTTTAAATTTATTTTTAATAAAAACAAAAACAGAGATAACTTATAAAATATAAATATTTTATATAGGACATATATATACCAAAATGATCGGGAAATATTCCTATCATTTGAACATTTTCCAAAGGCAAAATCCAAACTTTATAAAATTCATTTTTCCAAATTCAAATAAAACTCAGTTTGAATTCAAAAACTTTTGGCATTATTTTCCTCTGATATTTTTGGAGTGTCATGTTTACTCCTCTCATACTTTTGCTCAAGTATTTATCAGGCATAGTTTTTGAAATGATTTCCACTTGCCATAGTTTGAATTCAAATTTGAAAACTCAAAATCTTCTGAAACTTCAAATGGCACTCAAATTCAAACAGAATGCATAGATGCTTAGCTATAATTGTAAACATTCCAAATAGGAAATTTGGGATGTTACAGGTTCATACAACACAGCAGATAGCACATTTCATAGAACTTTCACCACGACAAATTCTTGAATACAAACGACAACAAGTTCACAGATTTTTCATCATGAAAAATTCATGCATACATAAGACACCAAATTCAAGACAACCTTAAAAGTTTTTACCACGACACCAAGTTCATGCATACAAACGCCACCTAGTTCATGCACTTCCAAACAAGAAACTCACTTCCTCCTTCCTCTCTTCACGATGGTTGCAAGTGTAGGCTCCTCCTCTTTGCTAGCCTCCTCCTCCTCCTTGTTGTATGCCTCCTCCTCTGCCTCAATGTTGGCCTTATATCTTTGCATTCCTGTTGGGATAAGCTGATGAGGATACTCCGGACTATGGAATTGTGTGTTCCATGTCTTCTTTCTACCTTTCTTGCCTGGTGTCTTAGCTATGGCTTTGCCTTTCCTAGAGAGAGCATTGCCTTGTGTCGGTTGTGTAACATGTGATGGTTGTGGAGCATCAACATCATACTCATGATCCTCTTGATGTGTTGCATCATACTCATGCTCCTCATGATGTGTTGGCTCCTCTTGATGTGTTGGCTCCTCTTCATGTACCTCCTCCTCCATGTCCTCATCGTTCTGGAGATAACGCTGTCTATTAGCTCTGGCGGCGCAGCTACCAGGTGTATACACGTCACTGGACTGAGCACCATGGCAAGAAAGCATTGCTACCATCTTATGGAACCGCTTCTTGAACTTCTGCAACAACACAAAATATGCTAGATGCAAATAAATAATCCGCGAAAAGAAACTTTTATAATATATTGGTCACACCTCCATCGTGCTCCTAAGAGTCCACTCAGATAATCCACCACCAGGTGGATGACTCAGTGCAACATTAGCATCGTTGACGCACAGAAGCAACTCTCTGCCCTGCAATTCATGGACACACAAAACTTATGTATTTGAAAGAAGACAACATGATGCAAGTATGTTAGAATAGGTCAAACAGACTACCATTTCGTCATGCATCGTTGCATAGTAAACATGAGCCCCTCTGGTGTCTCTCACAGCCGTGTTGAAGGTATGATAACCTTCTGTAGTGTCCGGGTCTTCAGACACCTACTCCGACCACTCCTCGTGTGTCCAACCAGGCTTTAGCTTTAATCGGTAACGATCCGCATACCACACTTGATACTTCTGATATGCTGACTGATTGTGAGGTCTATTCTCTGATTGCACTAACGTGTCTCTTTGATTCCAAATTTCTATCCATGCACGGTGTTTGTTTGCCCAATCCGATATATCCTGATTGTTCCTTCGATCGAACCTACAAATGATGCATGGGACAAAGCATTAGCAAACATAGACTTATTCAATGCTCTACTACATACTCAAGGCATGCTTGCTCACCGATGGAGAGATAGCGTTTCCTCCTTGCTCTCCTCAATTGGAATACCTTGTCTTCTTCCAAATTGTCTTGCCACACGGTCTACAAAGTACCACTCGACTGCGAAGAAGCATATCATTGGGCACCTCGCCCACCAAAGATGGCTATCACGCGTGCACATCTCATTAAGATCAAAGCCACGATCTTCCACATAAGGCAACCAATGTACCTGCAAAACAAAGAGATACATTGTTAGATACAATTTTAATTCTTGACTAAATTTGGTCTCATCGAACTTCTCTATACCTGCTCAGCAGTCAAGGTGTCCAGCTCGTTCATATAGCACTTGTATCGCACATGCGAGCTTCCTGTGTACACTGTCACTTGTTCCCAATAGTAAGCAAGCGTAGGGCGCCGATATGGATCATCATCATGCACCCGTCATGATTACCCGTGGGTTTGGCATGTTGGGGTTCTTGAAATCGGGCCGCCCAACGGGATCCGCTCCCACATCCACACGGATAGGCTCCAAACAAACCCAGCCAATGAGGATGTATCTCCTTCTGTGACACGCCAAGTCAAGCTGCAATCAAACAAACATGTTAGATATGGAGGCGCATGACAAATGCAAGATAAATGGTTGCAAATATCTCTTACCTGACGATACAAATATGCTAGTGCGGCCGAACCCCAGCTATACTGGGTATCCCAGTTATTGAGTAGCTCCAGGAACATCCAGAGGGCTGAGTTCCTGGTTCCATCTGAGAAGACTACCTTGGTTAGTACATACCAAAGATAGGCCCGCGCGTACTGCTGCACAACCACGTCATTGGCACCTGAGGGCACGGATTGGTGTTTCCTCTGACCAGTTTTAGCCAAGAATGCCTCACTCTCGCGGTATCGGCCTTGCCTTCCTGAGGGCCATTGGGCTCAACACCAATTAAATTACCAGTCCATTCTCGCCAATTAACGACGCTGACACGACCGGTAACAACTTGCCCGTTGATAGGAAGGCCGCTTATCATAGCCATGTCCTCTAGGGTCATCGTCATCTCCCCACATGGAAGGTGGAACAAGTGAGTCTCCAGCCTCCAACGATCCACAAGTGCGGTCAGCGCCACGTGGTTCACCAGTGGAGCGCGTCGCTTAAACTGCAACACGAATGGGAGAAGACCAGATCTCCGAATGTAAGGCTCTTACCGCGGGCCGTAAGTAAAGTCATCAGCGGAATGACCCCTCATGCGCATAGCAACTACAGGCTGCAAATAAAGTGATGTTTTAATCAATACAAGAACACAAATGAGAAACAACTAAAATTGATAAGTCTTGCTTCTTACCTGTCCGTTCTCAATGGCACGAGCACGATGCTCCTTATCCCACTCATCGATTAATCCGTCATACCAAGGTCCATCATTATCCGCCATCCTACAAAACAAATCACAAACATCTATGAATACATGAACAATATCAAACAATACAATTTCCTTCTCCAAGTCATGCATTCTTTTTTCCATATGACCACATCATTCTTCTCAAATATATGCACATCATCTTTCAATCAAATAAAATTCTCAAACAATATGGTGTGACATAACCATATGGACAATTTCATCATATGCAAAATCTCTCTCTCCCTTAAAACACTACTATTCAAAACATATGCAAATACATAACATGTAATTTATACAACCCAATATGTGGAACAAATCATGTCACATACAACCATCAATTTCATCATCTCTTTTGCAGAAAAAATAAGCCAATAGGATAATCTACATATGAACAAAAAAAATTCAAATTGCATACATATTCAACAACACATCATCTACTATCTACAAATCAACTATACCATCTAACAACTACACAAAATTTACTAAAACAAAAACAACAAGTACTCATCTAACATCTCCCAATGACGAATAATGCAACCAAAAAGAGATGTTCTAATCAAAAAAATTGGAGGGAATGGGGAAGAATACCTCAAGGATGCTTGGGGGCCTCAGATCCACAGATTTGGATGGAGGATGGAGTAGATCAAGGGGCGATTTGGTGTGAGGGAGATGAGGGGCGAGAGAAAAGTGCCTCTGTTCTTGCCTTCGGGCGCCTCTAGGGAGAGGTTGGGGATGGGTGGGCTGGGCCCACACGTGGTGTTAACCTACCAGGGCCAGACGCCAGGGTCCTTGGCGTCTGGCCCCTTTGCCACGTCAGCAGGTCAACGGGCAGGCGGGCAGTGCGGGCCAGGGGCCAGACGCCATGGTGCCTGGCGTATGCTTCACAACCCAGACGCCAGTGATGTTGGCGTCTCCCAAAGAGGTCAGAATCAATTTTTTTTGAAATGAGGTCAAATCACGATTTTGTTAGCTCTTTAGGTCATAATAGTAATTTTGTCCTGGTGTTGACGCACTCGTACGCGTGGCCGCCTGCTGATGGCGTGTGGTGTTGATGTAGATCACGCCGGGGAGGTGTCGGCCTGAGGCAGTCACCGAGCCGAGGAAGATGTGCCTGGTGGTGGATCGAGTTGCACCGATATGTAGAATTTCTCACCAGATTTGAGGGTCGTCAGATTTGTTGGCTAAAATAAAGCAATCTGAGAAACTTTGGAAACTAAATTGATCTAATCTAGGGAATTTGAAAATTGGATCTAAACTGCGAGACCGGTCTAACTTTGATTGATCGAGTGCCGCGCCCCCAAGGAGAGGAGATTAATCTCCCAGGTGGCGGCGCGCTTCGGAAGTGGTGGAGAATCCTAGGATCGGCGTCGTGAGACTAACCGCTCTAACCATGTGAAAAATATAGGATGGTTCAATATTTGTGTTTTGTTGTTGTATTGATCTGACCCGCGTATGGGGTATATATATATAATACATGAGGGGTAGAGACTTGAAGTACAAGACAAGCTATACATGGTTTAAACATATTTGATCTCTACTCCTTATCTCTATCTTTAAACCCATATTATATTCTAACAGTACGTACTCCCTCTGGTTCTTTTTAGAGTGGCATAAATAAAGTGGGTGAGAATTAGAGTGGTAAAAGCCAAGTTTTTTCATCCAGATTAGTACTTCCTCAAGATTAGTGACATGGCAAATTGCATATGACTGAATAGGAACATCGAGCACATAGGCAGATGTACCAATGACACATGTCAAGAGAGAGAGAGGGTTAGACAGATGATGGCGAAGACAAGGTGGCTGTCCTCCATAGAGGAATTTGTTGAAGTGGGCGAACGGGTGTCCAGGATGTAGTCGAACTTGAACCAGGAGTCGCACCGAGACGCTCCTTAAAAATCCTATCACCCCTTACCAGGTGTAGGTTTTCAAGTGACACGGATTTGGAGGTCTGCTCTCCCTGGATGGTCATGCACGCATTCGCCTGGATGGGGTCACTTGAGAAGCAGCTGGGCATAGAGGAACTCGATAGGTGTGCACGTTTACGGCTCGTGTGTGTTTTGCTATGCGTAACCTCTCCCCTATGTATCTCCTCTACATAGAAGGGACGCTTGGGGAGAGTGAAGAGATCTAACTGACACATGGTGAAAGAACTCTCTGGAAATACAAAATGTGTCTAGAGTGAACTCGAGTATTGACAGGTACAATAGGTTGTGCATTTCTAGCAACCCCGTCGTTTTCCCCTTAGTGGCAACAATACAAATACGTATCATGTCCTCTTCTGTCACTGGGATTGAGCACCGCAAGATTGAACCCATGACAAAGCACCTCTCCCATTGCAAGATAAGTCAATCTAGTTGGTCAAACTTAACTGGTAGATGGAGAGAAATACAAATCAATAAAAATCATGCATAAAAGAATTCAGAGAAGACTCAATTAATATTCATGAATAATCTGACCATAAACCCATAATTCATTTCATGAATAATCTGATCATAAACCCATAATTCATCGGATCCCAACAAACACGCCGCAAAAGAATATTACAATGAATAGATCTCCAAGAACATCGAGGAACATTGTATTGAAGATCAAAGAGAGAGAAGAAGCAATCTAGCTACTAGCTATGGAACCATAGGTCTATTGGAGATATGCACTGGAGGCAATAATAAAGTGGTTATTATTATGTTTCCTTAATCATGACAAAGGTTTATTATTCATGCTAGAATTGTATTGACCAAAAACTTCAATACATGTGTGGATACATGAACAGATACCGTGTCCCTAGTATGCCTCTACTAGACTAGCTTGTTGATCAAAAGATGGTTAAGGTTTCCTAACCATAGACATGTGTTGTCACTTGATAACGGGATCACATCATTAGGAGAATGATGTGATGGACAAGACCCACCCGTTAGCTTAGCATATGATTGTTCAGTTTATTGCTACTGCTTTCTTAATATCAAATACATATTCCTTCGACCATGAGATCATGCAAATCCCGGATACCGGAGGAATACCTTGTGTGCTATCAAACGTCACAATGTAACCAGGTGATCATAAATATGCTCTAGAGGTATCTCCAAAGGTGTCTGTTGAGTTGGCATGGATCAAGATTGGGATTTGTCACTCCATGTGACGGAGAGGTATCTCTGGGCCCTCTTGGTAATACAACATCACAAGAAGCTTGCAATCAAAGTGACTAAGGAGTTAGTTGCAGGAAAATGTATTACGGAACAAGTAAAGAGACTTGCCGGTAATGAGATTGAACAAGGTATGCAGATACCGACGATCGAATCTCGGGCAAGTAAGATATCGACAAACAAAGGGAAATACGTATGTTGTCATAAAGGTTCGACCGATAAAGATCTTCGTAGAATGTGTAGGAACCAAGATGGGCATCCAGGCCCCGCTATTGGTTATTGACAGGAGAAGCGTCTCGGTCTTGTCTACATCATTCTCGAACTCGTAGGGTCCGCACGCTTAACGTTCATTGACGATATAGTACTATATGAGTTATGTGATTTGTGACCGAATGTTGTTCGAATCCCCGGATGAGATCACGGACATGACGAGGTGCTCCAGAATGGTCCGAAGGTAAAGATTGATACATAGGACGATACTATTTGGTCTCCGGAAAGGTTTCAGAAAGCATCAGGTATTTATCGGATCACCGGAAGGGGTTTCAGGAGACCTACGGGGAGTTATTGGGCCAAACGGGCCAAGGGAGGGAGCACACGAGCCCACAAGGGGATGGCGCACCCACCTCCTGGCCGGCGACCCTCTAGGGAAGGAAAGGTGGGTGATACGTCTCCGACGTATCTACTTTTCCTAACGCTTTTACTCTTGTATTGGACTCTAATTTGCATGATTTGAATGAAACTAACCCGGACTGGCGCTCTTTTCAGCAGAACTACCATGGTGTTGTTTTTTGTGCAAAAATAAATGTTCTCAGAATGGAACAAAACTTTGCGAGGATTTTTTATACAATAAAAGAGAATTTTTGGAGCCAAGAACCACCGGAGTGGGGCACCTGGGTGGGCATTACCCACCAGGGCGCCCCCCCCCCCCTCCAGGAGCGCCTGGATGGGTTGTTCCCACAAACCCTGAAACCGACGCTACAAAATCCTATTTTTCCAGAAAAAAATCAGGGAGAAAGAATTATCACGTTCCACGAACTGAGCCGCCGCCGCTCCTGTTCTGGTGCTCCGGAGAGGAGGATCTTCAATCTTCGTCATCGCCAACCCTTCTCCATCGCCAATTCCATGATGCTCCCCACCAGGAGTGAGTAATTCGTTCGTAGGCTCGCTGGTTGACGAGGAGTTGGATGAGATTCATCATGTAATCGAGTTAGTTCTGTTAGGGCTTGATCCCTAGTATCCATTATGTTCTGAGATTTATGTTGCTATGACTTTGCCATGCTTAATGCTTGTCACTTTGGGCCCGGGTGCCATGATTTCAGATCTGAACCGTTTATGTTATCACCATTATATCTATGTTCTAGATCCGATCTTGCAAGTTATAGTCACCTACTACGTGTTATGATCCGGCAACCCCGGAGTGACAATAGTCGGGACACTTCCCGGTGATGACCGTAGTTTGAGGAGTTCATGTATTCACTGTGTGTTAATGCTTTGTTCCGGTTCTCTATTAAAAGGAGGCCTTAATATCCCTTAGTTTCCAATAGGACCCTGCTGCCATGGGAGGGTTAGGCAAAAGATGTCATGCAAGTTCTTCCCATAAGCATGTATCACTATTTACGAAATACATGACTACAATTTATTTATGAAGTGGAGCTAGTGTCGTATCGCGCTAGGTTATAACTGTCACATGATGAATATCATCCAAATAATCGCCGATCCAATGCCTACGAATTTCTCTTATATTGTTTCTGCTAAGTTACTACTCCTGCTGTCACCATTGCACTTGCTATAATATCACTGCTATCACTGTTACCGTTACTATCGCTGTTGCTACTATTATCAAAACTATCATACTACTTTGCTACTGATCACTTTGCTGCATATAATTAATCTCCAGGTGTGTTTGAATTGAAAACTTAGCTGCTAATACTTACAAATATTGTTTGGCTCCCCTTGTGTCAAATCTATAAATTTGGGTTGAATACTCTACCCTCGAAAACTGTTGCGATCCCCTATACTTGTGGGTTATCAATACCTTTTTCTGGCGCTGTTGCCGGGGAGCATGGCTATATTTGTTGAGTCACTTGGGATTGTTATCAATTTATCACTATGAAGAATCTAAAGGATGCTAAGACCAAGATTTTCCCCTCTAAAACGAGGGGAGGTAAAGAACTGCCATCCAGCTCCGCATTAGATTCACCTTCTGTTATAAGTAAACTTGCAACACCACTACATGCTATTAATCCTGATATGTCGCAAGTTATTAATGATGTTACTTCCGCTATGAATGATGCTTATGATGATGCTAGTACCTTGCTTGATGATAATGTGCCACTAGGTGAATTTCTTGATGAACAAATTGCTAGAGTAAGACATCATGATATTGTTGAAACTGATGATGAGCTTGAAACTGAAAATCTTGAAACACCTATTAGAGCTAGCCCTCCTAGATATGAATTTCCAAAGGTATCAGAAGGTTATGTTATGGGTGAGGCAACTAGATATATTCTTGCTTGTAAGGATAGAGATGATCTAGAGAAATTATTATGCAAGTATAAGGAAAAATCTTTGAATGCTAAAATGAAATGTGATCCTAAGTTTGCTACTTCACGTATCTTTATTGATGATAAGGATTATGAATGCTTTGTCGACCCAGAGTTAATTAGTTTGGTTGAATCCGATCCTTTCCATGGTTATGAAAATGAAATTGTTGTGGCACATCTTACTAAGTTGAATGACATAGCCACCCTTTTTGCTCATGATGAGAAGATTCGCTATTACTATATTCTCAAATTATTCCTGTTCTCATTAAGGGGTGATGATAAAGCTTGGTACAATACTCTTGCTCCTGGTTGTGTGCGTAGTCCCCAGGATATGATTTATTACTTCTCTGAAAAATATTTCCCTGCTCATAAGAAACAAGTTGCCTTATAGGAAATATTTAACTTTGTGCAAATTGAAGAAGAGAGTCTCCCACAAGATTGGGGGAGGCTTCTCCAATTTCTTAATGCTTTGCCTGATCATCCTCTTAAGAAAAATGAAATACTTGATATCTTCTATAATGGACTAACTGATGCTTCTATGGATTTCCTAGATAGTTATGTTGCTTGTGTTTTCAGGGAACGAACTATTGGGCAAGCTGAAGAATTATTGAATAAAATATTGAAAAATTATGATGATTGGACTCCTCCTGAACCACCGCTTAAAGCCACTCCGAAGAAGAGGGGTATCTTATATCTCGGTCCTGAAGATATGCAAGAGGAAAAGAAGTGATAGAAAAAGGTATTAAAGCCGAGGATGTAAAAAAATTACCTCCTATTGAAGAAATGCATGGGCTTGATACACCACCACCACCTAAGGTGGTAGAGGTATATTCTCTAATGAAATTCAATGATAATGATAATCCTCACAATATGCACCCTAGCCAATGCCTTTATGAGTTTGAAAATTACATTAGAAAACAAGATCACTTCAATGCAAATGTTATGAAACAATCGAAATACAATTTTGATATGATTGCTCGCTTGAGTGACTTGTTATTTAGAATCTCAAATGATGTTAGAGGTGTGGGGAAGCATCTTCTATGGTTCAAACTCAGTTAGAACAAGTTGCTAAATCACAAAGAGAGTTGATAGATGAAATGAATAATAATATTAATGATCATGCTGTTAGAGTAATGACTAGACGAGGTAGAATGACTCAGGAACCACTTTATCCCGAGGGACACCCAAAAAGAATTGAACAAGACTCTCAAAGGGTTAACACTGATGCACATAGTCCGTCTAAAAAGAAAAAGAAGAAGAAAAATGATAGGACTTTGCATGCCTCTAGTGAACCTGAAGTAGAAAAATCTCCTGATAATGAAGTTTCTATCTCTGATGCTGAAACTCAATCTGGTAGTGAACACTCACCTTCTGATAATGAAAAAGATAATGATGAGGTTCATGAAGACACTCAAACAAATAATAAAGAACCATACAATGATGTTGAGATAGAACCTGCAGTTGATCTTGATAACCCACAAACCAAGAATAAAAGATATGATAAAAGAGACTTTTTTGCTAGAAAACACGGTAAGGAGAGAGAACCATGGGTTCAAAAACCTATGCCCTTTCCACCTAAGTCAACTAAAAAGAAATATGATGAAGAGTTTGACCGCTTTGCTGAAATGCTGAGGCCAGTCTTTTTGCGTACTTGCTTGACTGATATCTTAAAAATGCCTCCTTATGCAAAGTACATGAAAGACATCATCACCAATAAGAGAAAAATACCGGAAGCTGAAATCTCCACCATGCTTGCTATTTATACTTTTAAAGTTGGAGTACCTAAAAAACTTGGAGATCTGGTAATTCCCACTATACCTTGCTCCATCAAAATAAATTATGTGAAAACTACTCTATGTGATTTGGGAGCTGGTGTTAGTGTTATGCCTTTCTCTTTATATAAAAGACTTGATTTGAATAAACTCACACCTACTGAAATATCTTTGCAAATGGCTGACAAATCAACTGCCATACCTATCGGTATTTGTGAGGATGTGTCCGTTGTTGTTGCTAATGTTACTATTTTGACTCACTTTGTTATACTTGATATGCCCGAGGACGACAACATGTCGATTATCCTTGGCAGACCCTTCTTGAATACTGCAGGGGCTGTTATTGATTGCAATAAAAGTAAGGTCACTTTTCATATCAATGTTAATGAGCATACGGTGCACTTTCTGAAGAAACAATTCCAAGTGAATGGTATTAATGTTATTGAAAAATCTCCGACAATTACAATTGTAAGTTTTCAACTACCTCTACCTACCGTCAAAAAGAAATATGAGATGCTTATTGTTGGAGACATTCATATCCCCTTTGAGGTAACTTAATGATTTACGGAAGTTCTTCGGTTTCATGCTCCTCGAAAGTGGTTATAAGACCTGATCAACCTTATTAATGGATCATTTTTTAGAGGCATGAAGTTGATGAATTTAGTGAGCACTACCTTCTGTCCCTACCTTTTGTTTTCTGTTTTTATTAGTTAAATAAAATAAAATGCCATGTTTTGTCTGTTTTTTGAATTTCCTGTGGAATAAAAAATGACCCGAAAATCAAAGTTCTCGGAATGCTCTGAAAATTTAATACGCTTTTTTTTCTGAATATTTAAGAATTTTTTGTGCAAATAATATCAGAGGGAAGTGCACCAGGTGGGCACAACCCACCTGGGCGCGCCAGGACCCCCAGGCGCGCCCTAGTGGGTTGTGGTCCCCACGTGGGCCCCCTCACTTATCTCTTCATCCCACATCACCAACTACCTCCAGAAAAAATCACCATTGCTCTCTCTCTCTCTCTCTCTCTCTCTCTCTCTCTCTCTCTCTCTCTCTCTCTCTCTCTCTCTCTCTCTCTCTCTCTCTCTCTCTCTCTCTCGTGTTCTTGATCCCAAACCCGCGAGTTTTGATCTCTTTGCTCGAAGCTCCATTTCTGAAACTGTTTCGGGGGATTGTTGCTTGGTTTGTGACTCCTCCGTGTGTCCAATTGGCTTTTGCTTTAGTGGTTTATATTTTGAATAATTAGCTACTCTTGGCGTTGTTGTAGATGAGCTTGCATGTTGAATTATTATAGTTCTAAGTAGTATGAATGCTTGCTATGGCCTCCATGCATACCTATGAGTAGTTGCTATCAATCTTGTAAAGTTTTGTTGGTAAATTTTTGTGACCCAAAATTTTTCATAAAATTGTACGCGAATATGATGAACCTCTTTGGAAGGAGTTCTTCGAGGAGGAGATCCTCGGAGGCATCTTCTAGTGACAGCTTCGTTCATCAGTCTTATGTTGAACCAAGTGAGAATTCCATACGAGATGCCGCCACCAAAACATGCTTGTGGCCATGCAACGGTTATATGGTGAGTGTGGGCATTAAGGAGGAATTTGAGCAATATGTTCACAATGCCGATCTCGGTCCCTACATTTCAGATAAGTGCAACCAACACCACACTCTCACTGAATCATTTGTCAAAGGATTTAAATTCCATCCCCGTGAGTCTAGGGGTCATTTAAACTGCATGAAAATCCATTTACCATATCTTTAGAGAGATTTTCTCACCACTGCAAAACCCCATTCCGGGGTTCGCTTGACGAACAACCAAGATCTGAGTTTCAGACATTTTTGACTAGTCTTTGCTATGGCGAGACTAGGGGAGTGACGCAGGGTAGAATAAAGAGCATTCATTTTCCCGCAATTCAGTACTTTGCATTATTCTATGGAAAAAGTATTGTAGGCAAACAAGATTGTAGTACACTTTGTGCTCCAGACTTGAGCCTCATACGCACCGCTCTCACCAGTGACAGAAGCTATAATCTTGGAGCGATTATTGCACGCAGGTTGCAACACAACGATAATAGTGGTTATTTCTATGGTGGAATTTATGCCACACGCTTAGCAAGAGAGCTGGGTGTTTCACCTTTGCCCTATGATCCTATTTTACCCACGCTGTATTTAGACTTTGATGCTATGAAACATCATAAGATCCTTAGAGGTGATCCCCATAATTTCACCTATAAATTGTTGTTTAATCAAAGTTCCATTGTGCACACATATTTGCCTGCGCCTACTCTCTTTCATGTTCACAGTGGGAGAAGATATTTTGTTCTTGAGAGCGAGGCCCGAGCTCATAACGCGGCGGATGTGGCCGCACGACAGACTGAGACATCCGCACCGAGAGCCTCTGTGAGCTATCACCCCCGATCACTATGCAGGCTACTGAGTGATTACCAAGTTAGACCAAAAGCCTAAGCTTGGGGGAGTATGTATCTCTCACCGAAATTACATTCATGTTCACACATTTCTTTTGTCGGTGTTCACACTTTTTCATTGTATTATCCATGTTAAATTTATTTTCTCGCTTTCTTCTTGTGTGTTTGAAAAACTTTGAGAAAATCCAAAAATATATTCCCTGCTCCTTTTTGATTTTCTTTCTAGTGTAGTTAGTTGTAGTATCTAAAAAGAAAACCCAAAAAGATTTCCTTGTTCTTCTTTTGCTTGTTGGGAGCTTTCGCGTGTAAATAGTTTTTCTTGTTTTTGTTTTTCCTTTTTATTTGCTTGTTCAAGAAAAAACCAAAAACTCCAAAAATACTTCAGTGTGTTTCTCTGAATTTATTTTCTTTTTATTGAGTCGTACCGAGGAGAAGACCATGATGAAAATGTTGAGTGGCTCTCATAAGCATTATTGTTGATCTAACAAAGATCCCATTTTACCTTGTCTTCTCCTGTTGAATAAAATGTTTGCAGATTCCAGCTTAGTCCATGGCACTCTTGCACTATTATTATTTTCATATCGTTCGGTCGTGCAAGTGAAAGGCAATAATGATGATATTTGATGAACTGGCCGTGGCAGAGAGAAATGGGTATGAACTTGACTTGTTATGTTTTTGTAAATATGTTTAATCTAGTATCCATGATTCAGCCCATTATGATTAAACATGTTTTTAATGACAACTAGAGATTATAGTTTCTCATGCCATGCATAAGTAGCTAGGAGTGGATAATGATTTTCTAGGATGTCGACATTGCGTTAAAATGATTATGATGTAGTGTGATGATATGATATCCTCCTCTGAATGTTCGAGTGGCTTGACTTGGCACATGTTCATGCATGTACTTGAATCAAAACCAACATAGCCTCTATGATATTTATGTTCATGGTGTTCCTATCCTACTCATGCTAGTGCCCAATGTTACTTATGCATAATGCATGTTCATGACCGTTGTTGCTCTCTAGCTAGCCGCTTCCCAACCAATTTCTAGCCTTCGCCTGTACTAAGTGGGAATTCTGCTTGTACATCTAAAACCTGAAACCCAAGTAATTCCAGATGAGTCCACCATACCTACCTATATGCAGCATTACCCTGTCGTCCTAAGTAAATTTGCATGTGCTACCTCTAAAAACTTCAAATAAATATCATTTTTGTGTGCCTGGATTGTTCATAGAGCGACAGGAGGTAGTCGGTATCTTCCATGCTAAGCAGGTGATTCCTAGGTTGAGTGTTTATTCACTCGCCACTGCATGAGAAAGGGGCGGTAATAGGGATGCCCAGTCCCAAACTGCAAAAGGATTTGAGCTTACAAGTAATCAAACAAATACTCCTACGGATTAATAACATTTACTTTATTGCTTGGGAACCGCCACTAATGTGTTTAGCATGGAAGATATTGATAACTGATGGTCGCGAAGTAAACAAGAAGGGTGCATTTCTCAAAATATCATTTACCTCTGTTTTAAAAACTTGAGCTCTGGCACCTCTGCAAATCACTGCTTCCCTCTGTGAAGGGACTATCTATTTACTTTTATGTTGTGTCGTCACCTTCTAAAATAAGCGCCAGAACCTGAGAGCACTGCTGTCATGCTTATGCATTGTGTGTAGCTAATGTTGGGTGCATCATGACTTGATCTTTTCTACCATGAATTACAATGTTTAGTCGTTGCTTGAACTTTGGAGGTGCTCTGCATTTATGTTTGCGGTCTCAGAAAGGGCTAGCGAGATACCACTATTGTCATATTATATCATGGTTATTTTGATAATGTGTTGCTGTTTGAGATATCTTATTATTGCTCGCTAGCTGATTATGTCATCGATATGAGTTAATATATTTTTAAGAGTTATTATCGACATGGTTAGTTATAATACTGGCTGAAAACCTGGGTGCTGTTTAAGCTTATTTATGCAAACAAGAGCAAAAGAGTTCGTAAAAGTTTTTCTTTTTCACTTTTAGTTTATCAACTGAATTGCTTCAGGACAAGCAAAGGTTTAAGCTTGGCAGAGTTGATACGTCTCCGATGTATCTACTTTTCCTAACACTTTTACTCTTGTTTTGGACTCTAATTTGCATGATTTGAATGAAACTAACCCGTACTGACACTGTTTTCAACAGAACTACCATGGTGTTGTTTTTTGTGCAGAAATAAAAGTTCTCGGAATGGAAAGAAACTTTGCGAGGGTTTTTTATACAATAAAAGAGAATTTCTAGAGCCAAGAACCACCAGAGGGGGGCACAACCCACCAGGGCGCCCCCCTCCAAGCGCGCCCAGGTGGGTTGTCCCCACCTGGTGCCTGATAGCCCCACAGACCCTGAAACCGACGCTATAAAATCCTATTTTGCCAGAAAAAATCAAGGAGAAAGAATTATCACGTTCCACGAGACAGAGCCGCCGCCGTCTCCTGTTCTTCATCGGGAGGCCAGATCTGGAGTCCGATTGGGGCTCCGGGGAGGGGGGCTTCGATCTTCGTCATCACCAACCCTTCTCCATCGCCAATTCCATGATGCTCCCCACCGGGTGTCTGTAATTCCTTCGTAGGCTCGCTGGTCAGTGAGGAGCTGGATGAGATTCATTATGTAATCGAGTTAGTTTTGTTAGGGCTTGATCCCTAGTATCCATTATGTTCTGAGATTTATGTTGCTATGACTTTGCCATGCTTAATGCTTGTCACTTTGGGCCCGGGTGCCATGATTTCAGATCTGAACCGTTTATGTTATCACCATTGTATCTATGTTCTAGATCTGATCTTGCAAGTTATAGTCACCTACTACGTGTTTTGGTCCGGCAACCCCGGAGTGAAAATAGTGGGGATACTTTTCGGTGATGACCGTAGTTTGAGGAATTCATGTATTCACCGTGTGTTAATGCTTTGTTCCGGTTCTCTATTAAAAGGAGGCCTTAATATCCCTTAGTTTCCAATAGGACCCCGCTGCCATGGGAGGGTAGGACAAAACATGTCATGCAAGTTCTTTCCATAAGCACGTATGACTATTTACGGAATACAGGCCTACATTATATGTATGAACAGGAGCTAGTGTTGTATCCCCTAGGTTATAACTGCCACATGATGAATATCATCAAACAAATCGCCAATCCAATGCCCACGAATTCCTCTTATATTGTTTCTGCTAAGTTACTACTACTGTTGTCACTATTGCACTTGCTATAATATCACTGCTATCACTGTTGATGTTACTATCGTTGTTGCTACTATTATCAAAACTATCATACTACTTTGCTATTGATCACTTTGATGCAGATAATTAATCTCCAGGTGTGGTTGAATTGACAACTCAACTGCTAATACTTACAAATATTCTTTGGCTCCCCTTGTGTCAAATCTATAAATTTGGGTTAAATACTCTACCCTCGAAAACTGTTGCGATCCCCTATACTCGTGGGTTATCAGGGGGCGCCTAAGGCAGGGCCCCCCCTCCTGCCATCTCCTCCACCCCACCTCCCTAGGAAGGAAAGGGGATGCCTAGGGCAGGCCGCCGACCCCCTTGGGGGCTCCCTAGGCTGCCTCCCCCCTCCACCTATATATATGTAAGGAGGGAGAGGGGCAACACACACCTCGACCCCCAACCCTTGTGAGGCGCCCCCTCTCCCTCTAGTTCTAGTTCCTCCTCCATCCATGTCCGTTGTGCTTGGCGAAGCCCTACGGATAGTTTCACCACCACTGTCACCATGCTGTTGTGCTGCCGGAACTCATCTACTACTTCGCCTCTCTTGCTGGATCGAGAAGGCCAGGACGTCATCGAGCTGAACGTGTGCTGAACGCGGAGGTGTCGTACGTTCGGTACTTGATCGGGACGGATCGTGAAGGTGTACGACTGCATCAACTGCATTGATAAATGCTTCCGCTTAGCGATCTACATGGGTATGTAGATGTTCTCCCCCTCTCGTAGCTATGCATCTCCATGGATAGATCTTGCATGTGCGTAGAATTTTTTTTGTTTTCCATGCAACGTTCCCCAACAGTGGCATCATGAGCCAGATCTATGTGTAGATGATATGCATGAGTAGAACACAAAGGAGTTGTGGGTGGTGAGATTCATATTGCTTCCCACCAATGTCTTATTTTGATTCGGCAGTATTGTGGGATGAAGCGGCCTGGACCTACCTTACATGTCCACGCACATGAGACCGGTTCCACCGACTGACTGATACGTCTCCAACGTATCTATCATTTTTTATTGTTCCATGCTATTATATTACCCCTTTTGGATGTTTATGGGCTTTATTTTACACATTTATATCATTTTTGGGACTAACCTACTAACCGGAGGCCCAGCCCATATTGCTATTTTTTTGCCTAAGTATTTCGAAGAAAAGGAATATCAAACGGAGTCCAAACTGAATGAAACCTTCGGGAGCGTGATTTTTGGAACGAATGTGATCCGGAGAGCTTGGAGTGCAAGTCAAGAAGCTTCCGAGGACCCCACGAGATAGGAGGCCGCGCCCCCCTGTAGGGCGCGCCCCCCTGTCTCGTGGGCCCCAGCGCCACCGATGTACTTCTTCCTCCTATATATACCTCACGCACCCAAAAACATCCAGGGCACCACGAAACACAATTTCCACCGCCATAACCTTCTGTATCCGCGAGATCCCATCTTGGAGCCTTCGCCGGCACTCTGCCGGAGGGGGAATCAACCACGGAGGGCCTCTACATCAACATCCTTGCCCCTCCGATGAGTTGTGAGTAGTTTACCACAGACCTACGGGTCCATAATTATTAGCTAGATGGCTTCTTCTCTCTTTTTGGATCTCAATACAATGTTCTCCCCCTCTCTTGTGGAGATCTATTCGATGTAAACTCTTTTTGTGGTGTGTTTGTCGAGATCCGATGAATTGTGGGTTTATGATCAAGTTTATCTATGAATAATATTTGAATCTTCTCTGAATTCTTTTATGTATGATTAAGTTATCTTTGCAAGTCTCTTCGAATTATCAGTTTGGTTTGGCCTACTAGATTGTTCTTTCTTGCCATGGGAGAAGTGCTTAGCTTTGGGTTCAATCTTGCGGTGTCCTTACCAAAGGATGTAAAGGGTTGCAAGGCACGTATTGTATTGTTGCCATCGAGGATAACAAGATGGGGTTTATATCATATTGCATGAGTGTATCCCTCTACATCATGTCATCTTGCTTAATGCCTTACTCTGTTCTTATGAACTTAATACTCTAGATGCAGGCATGAGTCGGTCGATGTGTGGAGTAATAGTAGTAGATGCAGGCAGGAGTCGGTCTACTTGTTATGGACGTGATGCCTATATACATGATCATGCCTAGATAATCTCATAACTATGCGCTTTTCTATCAATTGCTCGACAGTAATTTGTTCACCCACCGTAATACTTATGATATCTTGAGAGAAGCCACTAGTGAAACCTATGGCCCCCGGGTCTATCTCTTATCATATTTGCTTTCAGTCTACTTTTATTTGCATCTTTACTTTTTGCATCTATATTATAAAATACCAAAAATATATTTATCTTATCATACTATCTTTATTAGATCTCACTATCGCAAGTGGCCGTGAAGGGATTGAGAACCCCTTTATTGCGTTGGTTGCGAGTTCTCAGTTTGTTTGTGTAGGTGCGTGGGACTTTTGAGGAGCCTCCTACTGGATTGATACCTTGGTTCTCAAAACTGAGGGAAATACTTACGCTACACTTGCTGCATCACCCTCTCCTCTTCGAGGAAAACCAACACAAGCTCAAGACGTAGCAAGAAGGATTTCTGGCGCCATTGCCGGGGAGGTCTTCGCTCAAGTCAAGACATACCAAGTACCCATCACAAACCCATCTCCCTCGCATTTACATTATTTGCCATTTGCCTCTCGTTTTCCTCTCCCCCACTTCACCCTTGCCGTTTTATTCGCCCTCTCTTTCCCAATCTCCTCCTCTCTTTTTTTTGCTTGCCTTTTTCCCGTTTGCCGTGTGTTAGTTTGTTTACCTTATCGTCATGGCTAGTCCTCCTATCCTTATTCTCACTCCCGAACAAGAAATTCACAATTTTAAGCAAAGGGAGAGGGAAAGCTTAAAAGATGCTTGGCATAGAATTTGCAATGCCCAATATAAAGCTACTAGGAAGCTTGCTACTTCCGTTCTTCTCCGCAATTTTTATGTAGGCATTACTCCTTGGAATAGATGTGTTCTTGATATTGCTACCGGAGGTGATTTTATGAGTAGCCATACTTTTGATGCTTATAATGCTATGTTAGACTTGTTTGGCCCACCACCTCTTTTGATCAATGGAACGGTTTTAATTCTAGAACATGTGATGCAACGGCTTGATATTATTGAAAATAAAATTGCCACTGTGGAGTTGATTGAAAATTTGGATAAAAAGATTCATAATCACATTACCCAATTTGGATCTAGGGTTGGAGTTACTTTGAAAAATCTTAAAGAAAAAGAACCTATAGTTAATGAAAAAATAGATCTAGACTCTGCTAGAATCGGTAAACTTAAGGATATCATTACAAACTTAGGTTCCGCGTTTTCCCCCATGAAAAACACTCCAAAACCCCCTACTAAAATTGCCAAGTTTATTTATGTTCCTAAAAATAAGGGTGAATCTTCTAGTAGGGGAGAAGCGGATCTCAAATCCATAAGTGTTCTTCCCAATTGTCTCTCTATCATTAAGGAACCTTTTGCTACCAATGAATTTCTTGAATTTTTGCCTAAAGGTTTAGCCATTACTAAAAAGGGAGAGATCCCTAGAGATCACAATCTCTCTACTTATGAATTTAGTGCCAAAGATGGCACTCCTTAGATCTATCCTTGCTTTTATGCCTGGCTAGGGGCGTTAAACGATAGCGCTAGTTGTGAGGCAACCCAATTTTCTTTATGTTTTTTGTTTTTACTCCTGTTTAGTAATAAGTCTTGCATCTACCCTCTGTTTAGATGTGTTTTTATCTTTTAATTGGTGTTTGTGCCAAGTTAAACCTATAGGATCTTCTTGGATGATAGTTATTTGATCTTGCTGTAATTTCCAGAAACTTTTGGTTCACGAAAACAATTTTTAAAAATCACAAGAATGTGATAAAATAGTGATTCCAATTGCTTATGATCAATAAAAAAATTTCCTAGGTCTTCCTATTTCGGCTGAATTTTTTGAGTTCCAGAAGTTTGCGTTAGTTACAGATTACTACAGACTGTTCTGTTTTTGACAGATTCTGTTTTTCGTGTGTTGTTTGCTTATTTTGATGAATCTATGGCCAATAAAATAGTTTATGAACCATAAAGAAGTTGGAATACAGTAGGTTTAACACCAAAATAAATAAAGAATGAGTTAATTACAGTACCTTATGTGGTGGTTTTGTTTTCTTTCACTAACGGAGCTTATAAGATTTCCTGTTGAGTTTTGTGTTGTGAAGTTTTCAAGTTTTGGGTAAAGCTTTTATGGACTATGGAATAAAGGGTGGCAAGAGCCTAATATTGGGGATGCCCATGGAACCCCAAGATATTCAAGAATAGCCAAAAGCCTAAGCTTGGGGATGCCCCGGGAAGGCATCCCCTCTTTCGTCTTCGTTCATTGGTAACTTTACTTGGAGCTATATTTTTATTCGCCACATGATATGTGTTTTGCTTGGAGCGTCGTGTATTATATTAGTCTTTGCTTTTTAGTTTACCACAATCATCCTTGCTGTACACACCTTTTGGGAGAAGCCTATTTGATTATAATTTGCTAGAATACTCTATGTGCTTCACTTATATCTTTTGAGCTTGATAGTTTTTGCTCTAGTGCTTCACTTATATCTTTTAGAGCACGGTGGTGTCTTAATTTTGAAGAAATTTATAGTCTCTCATGCTTAACTTATATTATTTTGAGCGTCTTTTAGAACAGCATGGTATTTTCTATGGTTATAAAATTGGTCCTAGAATGGTAGGCATCCAAGTTGGGTATAATAAAAACTATCATAGGAAGTGAATTGGATGCTATGATCAATTTGATACTTGATAATTGTTTTGAGATATGGAGGTAGTGATATTAAAGTCATGCTAGTTGGGTGATTATGAATTTAAAGAATGCTTGTGTTGAAGTTAGCAAGTCCCGTAGCATGCACGTATGGTTAAAGTTGTGCAACAAATTTGAAACATGAAGTGTACCGGCTTGTGCATCCTTATGAGTGGCGGTCGGGGACGAGCGATGGTATTTTCCTTCAATCTATCCCCTAGGAGCATGCGCGTAGTACTTGGTTTTGATGACTTCTAAATTTTTGCAATAAGTATATGAGTTCTTTTGACTAATGTTGAGTCCATGGATTATCGCACTTTTACCTTTCCGCCTTTGCTAGCCTCTTGATACGTGCATTGCCCTTTCTCACCTTGAGAGTTGGTGCAAACTTCGCGGTGCATCAAACCCCATGATACGATACGCTCTATCACACATAAACCTCCCTATATCTTCCTCAAAACAGCCACCATACCTACCTATTATGGCATTTCCATAGCCATTCCGAGATATATTGCCATGCAACTTTCCACCATTCCGTTCATCATCATGACATACTTTACTTTTGTCATATTGCCATTGCATGATCATGTAGTTGACATCGTATTTGTGGCAAAGCCACCATGCATTATTTTTCATACATGTCACTCTTGATTCATTACACCATCCCGGTACACTGTCGGAGGCATTCATATAGAGTCATATCTTGTTCTAGTTTCGAGTTGTAATTCATATGTTGTAATCAATAGAAGTGTGATGGTCATCATTATTAGAGCATTGCCCAAAGAAAAAAGAAAAAAAGAAGAAAGGCCAAAAAGAAAGAAAGAAAAGGCCCAAAAGAAAATAAAAATGAAGAAAAAAAGAAAATAAATAAAAAGGGCAATGTTACTATCTCTTTTTCCACACTTGTGCTTCAAAGTAGCACCTTGTTCTTCATGTAGTGAGTCTCATATATTGTGCTTCAAAGTAGCACCAGGTTTTTCATATAGTGAGTCTCATAAGTTGTCTTTTTCATACTAGTGGGAATTTTTCATTATAGAACTTGGCTTGTATATTCCTACGATGGGCTTCCTCAAATGCCCTAGGTCTTCGTGAGCAAGCAAGTTGGATGCACACCCACTAGTTTTCTTTTGTTGAGCATTCATTTATAGCTCTAGTGCATCCGTTGCATGGCAATCCCTACTCCTCATGTTGACATCAATTGATGGGCATCTCCATAGCCCGTTGATTATCCTCGTCAATGTGAGACTTTCTCTTTTTTGTCTTCTTCACACAATCCCCATCATCATATTCTATTCCACCCATAGTGCTATATTCATGGCTCACGCTCATGTATTGCATGAAGGTTGAAAAAGTTTGAGATTATTTAAGTATGAAACAATTGCTTGGCTTGTCATCGGGGGTATAGAAGTTGGGAATATCTTTGTGTGACGAAAATGAAGCATAGCCTAACTATATGATTTTGTAGGGATGAACTTTCTTTTGCCATGTTATTTTGAGAAGACATGATTACTTTGATTAGTATGCTTGAAGTGTTACTATTTCTTTTATCAATATGAACTTTTATTTTGAATCATTTGGATCTGAACATTCATGCCACAATAAAGAAAATTACATTATGAATTATGCTAGGTAGCATTCCACATCAAAAATTTCCTTTTTATCATTTACCTACTCGAGGACGAGAAGGAATTAAGCTTGGGGATGCATGATACGTCTCCAACGTATCTATAATTTTTTATTGTTCCATGCTATTATATTACCCCTTTTGGATGTTTATGGGCTCTATTTTACACATTTATATCATTTTTGGGACTAACCTACTAACCGGAGGCCCAGCCCATATTGCTGTTTTTTTGCCTATTTCAGTATTTCGAAGAAAATGAATATCAAACGGAGTCCAAACGGAATGAAACCTTCGGGAGCGTGATTTTTGGAACGAACGTGATCCGAAGAGCTTGGAGTGCAAGTCAAGAAGCTTTCGAGGACCCCATGAGATAGGAGCCCCCCCCCCTGTAGGGCGCGCCCCTGTCTCGTGGGCCCCTCGGGCGGCTACCGACGTACTTCTTCCTCCTATATATACCTACGTACCCCGAAAGCATCCAGGGGCACCACGAAACACAATTTCCACCGCCATAACCTTCTGTATCCGCGAGATCCCATCTTGGAGCCTTCACGGCACTCTGGGGGGAATCAACCATGGAGGCCTCTACATCAACATCCTTGCCCCTCCGATGAGTTGTGAGTAGTTTACCACAGACCTCACGGGTCCATAGTTATTAGCTAGATGGCTTCTTCTCTCTTTTGGATCTCAATACAATGTTCTCCCCCTCTCTTGTGGAGATCTATTCGATGTAAACTCTTTTTGCGGTGTGTTTGTCGAGATCCGATGAATTGTGGGTTTATGATCAAGTTTAACTATGAATAATATTTGAATCTTCTCTGAATTCTTTTATGTATGATTATTATCAGTTTGGTTTGGCCTACTAGATTGGTCTTTCTTGCCATGGGAGAAGTGCTTAGCTTTGGGTTCAATCTTGCGGTGTCCTTACCCAGTGACAGAAAGGGTTGCAAGGCACGTATTGTATTGTTGCCATCGAGGATAACAAGATGGGGTTTGTATCATATTGCATGAGTTTATCCCTCTACATCATGTCATCTTGCTTAATGCGTTACTCTGTTCTTATGAACTTAATACTCTAGATGCAGGCAGGAGTCGGTCGATGTGTGGAGTAATAGTAGTAGATGCAGGCAGGAGTCGGTCTACTTGTTATGGACGTGATGCCTATATACATGATCATGCCTAGATAATCTCATAACTATGCGCTTTTCTATCAATTGCTCGACAGTAATTTGTTCACCCACCGTAATACTTATGCTATCTTGAGAGAAGCCACTAGTGAAACCTATGGCCCCCGGGTCTATCTCTTATCATATTTGCTTTCAATCTAATTTTGTTTGCATCTTTACTTTTTGCATATATATTATAAAATACCAAAAATATATTTATCTTATCATACTATCTTTATTAGATCTCACTTTCGCAAGTAGCCGTGAAGGGATTGACAACCCCTTTATTGCATTGGTTGCGAGTTCTCAGTTTGTTTGTGTAGGTGCATGGGACTTTTGAGGAGCCTCCTACTGGATTGATAACTTGGTTCTCAAAACTGAGGGAAATACTTACGCTACACTTGCTGCATCACCCTCTCCTCTTCGAGGAAAACCAACGCAAGCTCAAGATGTAGCACTGACATGCAGCTTGTTTCGCATAAAGGTCGCTGGCGGGTGTCTATTTCTCATACTTTAGTTGAATCGGATTTGACTACGGCGGTCCTTGCAGAAGGTTAAATAGCAACTAGATAATCACCATTGTGGTTTTGCGTAGGTAAGAACGGTTCTTGCTAGTTGTCCGAGCAGCCACATAAAACTTGCAACAACAAAGTAGAGGACGTCTAACTTGTTTTTGCAGGGCATGTTGTGATGTGATATGGTCAAGATATGATGTGATATATGTTGATGTATGAGATGATCATGTTTTGTAATAAGTTCACGACTTGCATGTCGATGAGTACGACAACCGGCAGGAGCCTTAGGGTTGTCTTTAATTATTGTATGACATGCGTGTCAATCACTTAAGCGCCATGTAATTGCTTTACTTTATCGCTATGCGTTAGCAATAGTTGGCAAGATGACCCCAACGCTACGATGGAGATCAAGGTGTCGCGCCGATGACGATGGAGATCATGCCGATGCTTTGGAGATGGAGATCAAAAGCACAAGATGATGATGGACATTTCATGTCACATATTTTGATTGCATGTGATGTTAATCCTTTATGCATCTTATTTTGCTTAGAACGATGGTAGCATTATAAGATGATCCCTTTACTTTTTCAAGATAAAAGTGTTCTCCTGAGTATGCACCGTTGCCAAATTCGTCATTTCAAAGCACCTCGTGATGATCGGGTGTGATAGACTCTACGTTCCCATACAACGGGTGTAAGCCAGTTTTGCACATGCAAAATACTTGGGTTAAACTTGATGAGCCTGGCATGTACAAACATGGTCTCGGAACACCAGAGACCGAAAGGTCGAACGTGAGTCATATAGTAGATATGATTAACATAGATATGTTCACCATTGAAAACTACCCCATCTCACGTGATGATCGGACTTGGGTTAGTTGATTTGGATCATGTATCACATAGACAACTTGAGGGATGTTGATTTAAGTGGGAGTTCATTAGTAATTTGATTATTTGAACTAAAATTTATCATGAACTTAGTCTTAATAGTTTTTGCATATCTATGTTGTAGATCAATGGCCGGTGCTACTGTTCCCTTGAATTTAATGCGTTCCTAGAGAAAGCTAAGTTGAAATATGATGGTAGCAACTACACAGACTAGGTCTGTAACTATGTCCTTGATGCACCGCTAGGTGACAGGCCTGCTGCAGGAGCTGAAGCAGATGTTATGAATGTCTGGCAAGCTCGAACTGATGACTACTCGATAGTTCAGTGTGCCATGCTCTATGGCTTAGAACCGGGACTTCAAAAGCATTTTGAACGCCACGGAGCATATGAGATGTTGCAAGAGCTGAAGTTAATATTGCAAGCAAATGCCCGGGTTGAGGGGTATGAAGTCTCCAACAAGTTCTTTAGTTGTAATATGGAGGAGAACAGTTCTTCCAGTGAACACATACTCAAAATGTCTAGGTATCATAACCACTTGACTCAGCTGGGAATTGATCTTCCAGTTGAGAGTGTTATTGACAGAGTTCTTCAGTCACTGCCACCAAGCTACAATGGCTTTGTGATGAACTATAATATGCAAGGGATGATGAAAACGATTCCCGAGCTCTTTGCGATGCTGAAATGGAGAAGGTAGAAATCAAGAAGGAGCATCAAGTGTTGATGGTTAACAAGACCACTAGTTACAAGAAAAAGGGGAAGGGAAAGGAGTGGAACTTCAAGAAGAATGGCAAGCAAGTTGCCGCTCCTGTGAAGAAGCCCAAAGCTGGACCCAAGCCTGAAACTGAGTGCTTCTACTGCAAAGGAAATGGTCACTGGAAACGGAACTGCCACAAATCACTACAAAAAAATACACTTCCGTGATGATACATGTTTGTCACAGTAGGCCACGTTTTCTGTCATGCATGTACATCCATGACGATTTTATGACAGAATCAAGATAGTCATACCTGTGCTGTCGTAGAAGTGCCCCATGACATTACCAAAATTATCATCACAGAAGTGTTCACTTCCATGACGATAAATGCCGCGTCATGGAAGTGATTTCGTCAAGGGTGACCGACACGTGGCATCCACCGTAACGGGTCGCCGTTAAGCTATCGGGTCCGGTTTTGGATATGATAACCCGCTAACAGCCACGACCAATGCCGATTTTCCACATGTAAAATTCTCATTAGCCGACGGAACCACGTGTCAGCTCCGCGTTGGCACAGGTGTCACTCATCCAATGGGCGAGATGCTCCTATGATATGTCGACACGTGGATCGGCCCAACAATGGCCCATTCAAGTTAAATGGCCGGGGCTGTCAAAATAACCGGGCCGGCCCATTAACGGCGTACTTGAGTCAGGCCCATTTACAAGCACGGCCCATACAAGTTACACAGAACTGGCCCATCAAAGGCCCATTATAGATTAGAAAATTTCCAGCCCATCATCAGTTTTAGCCCGTTAACAGCCCGCTACGTCTTTGGTCCCAATTGCGGCCCGAGCTTCTTTCGGCCTGTTAGCATCCCATCATCGGTTCCAGCCCATTAATGGAGGGGGGGGGGTATAAACTTTACCATTCTGTTTGGGAACCGCCTATAATGTGTGTAGCATGGAAGATATAGCCATCTCTTGGTTGTTATGTTGACAATGAAAGTATGCCGCTCAAAATATTATTTATCTCTATTTCAAAACCGAGCTCTGGCACCTTTACAAATCCCTGCTTCCCTCTACGAAGGGCCTATCTATTTTCTTTTATGTTGAGTCATCACCCTCTTATAAAAAGCACTAGCTGGAGAGCGCAGCTGTCATTTGCATCCATTACTATTAATTTATATTGGGTATAACTATGACTGGATCTCTTTTACCATGAATTACAATGTCTAGTCAGTCCTTGATCTTTAAAGGTGCTCTGCATTTATGTTTTGCGGTCTCAGAAAGGGCTAGCGAGATACCATCTTATTATATCATATCATGATTGTTTTGAGAAAGTGTTGTCATCCGAGATTTATTATTATTGCTCGCTAGTTGATTATGTCATTGATATGAGTAAACATGAGACCTAAGAGTTATTGCAAATGTGGTTAGTCATAATCTTTGCTGAAAACTTGAATGCTGGCTTTACATATTTACAACAACAAGAGCAAACAGAGTTTGTAAAAGTTTTTCTTTATCACTTTCAGTTTATCAACTGAATTGCTTGAGGACAAGCAAAAGTTTAAGCTTGGGGGAGTTGATACGTCTCCGTCATATCTACTTTTCCAAACACTTTTGCCCTTGTTTTGAACTCTAACTTGCATGATTTGAATGGAACTAACCCGGACTAACGCTGTTTTTAGCAGACTTTCCATGGTGTTATTTATGTGCAGAAACAAAAGTTCTCGGAATGACCTGAAACTCCACGGAACATCTATTTGGAAAATAAGAAAAATACTGGAACAAAAATCCACGTTAGGGTGGCCACACCCTGTCCACGAGGGTGGGGGCGCGCCCCCTACCTCGTGGGCCCCCTGACGCTCCACGGACCTCAACTCCAACTCCATATATTCACTTTCGGGGAGAAAAAAATCAGAGAGAAGGATTCATCACGTTTTACGATACGGAGCCGCCGCCAAGCCCTAAAACCTCTTGGGAGGGTTGATCTGGAGTATGTTCAGGGCTCCGGAGAGGGGGATTCGTAGCCGTCGTCATCATCAACCATCCTCCATTACCAATTTCATGATGCTCACCGCCGTGCGTGAGTAATTCCATCGTAGGCTTGCTGGACGGTGATGGGTTGGATGAGATCTATCATGTAATCGAGTCAGTTTTGTTAGGGTTTGATCCTAGTATCCACTATGTTACGAGATTGATGTTGCTATGGTGTGCTATGCTTAATGCTTGTCACTAGGGCCCGAGTGCCATGCTTTCAGATCTGAACCTATTATGTTTTCATGAATATATGTGAGTTCTTGATCCTATCTTGCAAGTCTACAGTCACCTACTATGTGTTATGATCCGGCAATCCCGAAGTGACAATAATCGGGACCACTCCCGGTGATGACCGTAGTTTGAGGAGTTCATGTATTCACTATGTGCTAATGCTTTGTTCCGTTACTCTATTAAAAGGAGGCCTTATTATCCCTTAGTTTCCATTAGGACCCCGCTGCCAAGGGAGGGTAGGACAAAAGATGTCATGCAAGTTCTTTTCCATAAGCATGTATGACTATATTCGGAATACATGCCTACATTACATTGATGAATTGGAGCTAGTTCTGTGTCACCCTATGTTATGACTACTACATGATGAACCACATCTGGCATAATTCTCCATCACCGATCCAATGCCTACGAGCTTTTCACATATTGTTCTTCGCTTATTTACTTTTCCGTTGCTACTATTACAATCACTACAAAACACCAAAAATATTACTTTTGCTACCGTTACCGTTACTTCCATATTACTTTGCTACTAAATACTTTGCTGCAGATATTAAGTTAGCCAGGTGTGGTTGAATTGACAACTCAACTGCTAATACTTGAGAATATTCTTTGGCTCCCCTTGTGTCAAATCAATAAATTTGGCTTGAATACTCTACCCTCGAAAACTGTTGTGATCCCCTATACTTGTGGGTTATCAATGGGCCCAGACCCCTGCGCCATTGGATTTAGACCGGCGTGCTGACCTCTCTGTTGTGCCTAGGTGGGGCTACGACGTGTTGATCTTCCGAGGCCGGGCATGACCCAAGAAAGTGTGTCCGACCAAATGGGATCGAGCGTGTTGGGTTATGTGGTGCACCCCTGCAGGGAAGTTTATCTATTCGAATAGTCGTGATCTTCGGTAACAGGACGACTTGGAGTTGTACCTTGACCTTATGACAACTAGAACCGGATACTTAATAAAACACACCCTTCCAAGTGCCAGATATAACCCGGTGATCGCTCTCTAACAGGGCAACGAGGAGGGGATCGTCGGGTAGGATTATGCTATGCGATGATACTTGGTGAACTTACCATCTACTCTCTTCCACATGCTGCAAGATGGAGGCTTCCAGAAGCTTAGTCTTCGACAGGATTAGCTATCCCCCTCTTATTCTGGCATTTTGCAGTTCAGTCCACCGATATGGCCCCTTTACACATATACCCATGCATATGTAGTGTAGATCCTTGCTTGCGAGTACTTTGGGTGAGTACTCACGGTTGCTTTTCTCCCTCTTTTCCCCCTTCCCCTTCTACCTGGTTGTCGCAACCAGATGCTGGAGCCTAGGAGCTAGACGCCACCATCGATGACGACTCCTACTACACCGGAGGTGCCTACTACTACGTGCAGGCCACTGACGACGACCAGGAGTAGTTTAGGAGGATCCCAGGCAGGAGGCCTGCGCCTCTTTCGATCTATATCCCAGTTTGTGCTAGCCATCTTATGGCAACTTGTTTACTTATGTCTGTACTTAGATATTGTTGCTTCCGCTAACTCGTCTATGATTGAGCACTTGTATTCGAGCCCTCGAGGCCCCTGGCTTGTATTATGATGCTTGTATGACTTATTTATGTTTTAGAGTTGTGTTGTGATATCTTCCCGTGAGTACCTGATCTTGATCATACACGTTTGCATGCATGATTAGTGTACGATTGAATCGGGGGCGTCACAAGTTGGTATCAGAGCCGACTGCCTGTAGGAATCCCCCTTCCAAACTCCTTGGCCGAAGTTGAGTCTAGTCATTGCAAAACTTTTACTAACATGGATGTGTGGCTTACGGGCTCACGTCGACATTGGGTGGCATTAGGATCCTTTATTCCTCGTCTATACTCTGGGACTCTGAGCTCTCTTCTATTCGGGTTAAATGATTTTGCTAAAAACAAAACTAACTTTAGGTTCTCGAAAATACTTTCTCCTGGAGAGCCCATCACTTCAGATGATCGCCGACTGCACCAGAAGATTTTGAAGATACTCTCCGATATTATCTTGAGAGCTTGTGCATGTTGCTTTTGCAATTCCCTACCATCGAAATATCCCTATGGATAAATACTTACACCTGCCGTGCTTACTTTTATTCCCAGTCGATCTTGTTATTACAAGATACCCCGAGAATCCTTTGTGCCTACTGCCTTGCAGTTCCTTGTCGCCTGAATACACCTACAAATTAATCCTCACCCTTACCGAGGATTTGTTTCTCCCCAGTTGTTCCTATGGCTCTAGAAATTCTTGTCTGCCTGCATTTTGGTTAATTCCAAATGCCTAGCATTATTCATTGACATCCTTTCTCACTATCATTTTGAGACCGTTGATTTAATATGATGCGGATGCTCGCAATCATCAGTCGCAATTAGAATCCATCCTTCTGGCTCAGACGTCATTTTTGAACATGAGTTGGTTCTCGACCAATCAAATTGTCGTCGATTATACCCCTAAGTTTCTTCAACTTATCCATCCTTAATCAGAGTGTTTGCTTCTGATCCTTTGATTTGGAAATCATAATTCCTTCACCTATGAGCTTTGAATTAGTCAGTTGCTAGTATAATCCAATGCTTTCACATTGTTTCTTCCTCTGGTTGTGTGTCGATACCCACATCAGCTCCGCTATGGACCATCAGATCCTTTGTTGGATTTTATCCGATAGCTTCCTTCATATTCAATCACTTTGGAAGTTCTTTTTCCATTGCTAAATCCTATCCTCTGATTGACCAACCATGCTCTTCTTTCGAGCTTGTGTTATTTACTCCTGAAGTTTGTGGTATATGTTCCTAAGAGACCCTAATGGGTTGAACCTATGCCTTTTCCTAATCTATGTGAGCCCGAAAGATTTCACGGGTCATACTCATCTGGTATTGCACCAAGTAAAAATTTCAACACTAATGCCATTATCGAAATGAGAAGTGAATGTAAGGTTATGCTTTGGAGAAGTGGGAGTCGACCTTGAACTTTGTGTTCATGCCCATGGCCCCGAGGTGGAACTTATCATGGAAGCTTCTTGTAGTAATAATAATCCCCTTGTGATAACTTCTTCTCTTATCTATGCTTGATCCTTTGCAACCGTGGTTCCAACCATGATTGTTTTTCTTTGGTCCCATTTCTCGGACAAGTTAAATTGCTTGTCTTATGCAGATCAATGTGGCTGCCCAACCTCGATTCTGCTCAACCTTCGAGTATTCCCCTATGGTTTCTCGAGAATATCACGGAACTACATAACATCTTATGAGTTCTCCATCAAGTACTACATTCTCACTGATTTCAACTTTTTCACTGGCTCTGGGTCATTAAACACTCAAGGACACCGATAACAGAATCGAGTCTGCATCGTGATTAAACAACTATTAGCAATCTTCTTTACTTACGAGTTTGTACTCGATCACGTCATTTCTAGCCTGATCGGCTATATCAGTATCGTGCTAATTTTAACTGTGCTACCTGGTCCTTATTTTCGGAGCACCACTTTCAGCGATGAGCTAAGCTTACGTCGATCTTCATTGTCTTATCGTTTCACCTCGAACAACAAGCTCGATTCTGAGTTGGATACATATTCGTGGTTCCAAAAATCTTTTGCTACAACACTCCTTTTGCTTGATGCAGTCGTTGTTCGATTGCTTCTTCGTGGAGCCTCTCGACAAAATTTGTCATGATCATTACATTTTGACTCCTTCTAGAATATCAATCAAATTCATGATGAAAAGTACCATCCTTGCCCCTCGATGAGTTGTGTTATCATCGACAACATTATTGCTTTCCCTCCAACACAAACTTGTTCATGTTTTGTGTTGTACCTTGAGATCCTTGCTATCCAACTTATGTTATGTTCTAACTTGGAGTATTACCATCTTTTATGTCAAGAAGGTTGTGAGAATTTCACCACCTCTTAAGAATTCTTGATATAGTAATACTTATCGCCATCTCCGTTCATTTCTTGGTCCCCATGTTGTTTCTAACCAGAAAACCGACAATTGAACTATGCTGTGCAACTTCAAAACTTCTAGAAACTCTATTGGTTTGAAGTGAATGGTTGATAGCTTCATTCTCAGTCTTTTGGTTATTGACTCACCATTCTAACATTGATCATGCTACCTAAGCCCATATTTTGAGTGCAGCTTTCAACCAATGTTTATTTGTGTATGTTTCCCTCGAGCGTACATCGTTATACCATTTGAACTTACAAATGTTATCTCCTTGTTCACATACTTGTGGAAGTCCATCTTTCGGAAACCTTGATGAATTATCGCTGAGTCCATCGGCCACCTCCTCATCCTCTCCTTGGTTTAAATGATGAGCTCTTGTTTCGGAACTCGCTTCCATAGTTCATTGCCTGAGAATCTTATTATGTCATCTTGTCGTCATCTTGTCAATTGTGTTGCACCTCTTCTTCTCAGGCATCCTGAGTCTGAGGTATCCTGACACCAATCAGATCTGAAACTCGGTCAGATATGATGGTTGGAACATATTTCCAAAAGTTATAACATTGGTCCTCATATGACCCGGTAAGGTGATGTCATGCCTAGCACACCTGGCCGGAGGACCTAGTGTTACAGTTTCCTTTTTAGCAAGGATAACCATTCTTCCATGAGGAAATTGAATGACTTGTTTTATAAATTTTTCCTGATGGATCCTTTGTGTATCCAAAGTCTGACCTTTGCTTGAATACCATGCCAATGCTATCTCGAAGCATGTCAGTGGTACTCCGATCTTCGAAAAGAACATTTAAATCACCATGCTATTTTTTTTATCAATTATCCAAACACCGTTGTATGAGTAATGTTATGAAATTCCTCTCCCCTTACCAAAATGGTTTTCTACTTCTATCATGTTAGGGATACCATGCTCTGCTTGTCCTTGTGGAGGATATACCCCTGGAATATGTGTATCAACAAATTTACCTTTCCCTTGGTTTGTTTACCCTTTCTGGTGATCTACACATAATCTAAGCAGTAATAATTCTCTGCTTATGTAACACCTCGGTCTACAACTCTGTCAGTAAGACCTTGTTACTATTGTTGATGACATTCCGGTAACCACCGATGGACGAGAACTTTGCCTATTGGTCCGCCTCGTTTCAACGAGCAGGAAAATGGTTCTCTTCGTCCCTCACCTTTGGTACCGAAGTTGTTGCCAACATAACTGACGGACTACCCTCTGACATGCCTTGCTCTGACATGCCTTGCTTTCATGACCGTGCAAGATGTCACCGCTCCTTCTACCTTTATCTCGTATGGTGGGCCTATAACCCACAGTTCCAGAGGATCGAAACCTGACTCTCCTGTGCCCCCCCCCCCGGTTTCCAAAGTTATTCCTCGCGCGTGGCCTCGTATGTAATTCACGAGCCACCATCCGAGAGATCATCAATTCTGGCATCGGATACAGTAATTATTTCCGTTGCTCTGGACCCCTTTGCATGTTGTTTCAGACATCGAAAGATTGCCTATCCGTTTGAAACTTCTCATGGTACCTTCTTACTTTACTCTCGATATTTTCTTAAGTATCTATTCGAGAGTTACTTTATACCACATTCTCTGAGTTATCTGCCAGATAGTCAACCTTGTAAGGTCCGTTCTTCCGAAGTTACCCCTTGTCCTTTCGTAAGTACGATGAAATTTCTGAAGAAAGGATGATGACTTCATCATGATGACCTGAAGCAGTGGAATGAAGACATCAATGTAATGGATCGATCTCTTAGAGAAGAGCAACCAAGACCGAGCAGATATGTTAGAATTTCACAACCACAAATTTCCCCTTACACCACCTCTCAAATCCCGGGACAAGATTTCTTATAGTGGAGGAGAATTGTGACGCCCAGATAATTAAGCTACAGTAAATCTCGGTTAATGATGCCACGTCACCACAGTTATTGTTGCTAATCTCGCGTTAGTTTGAAACCGATTCAAATTCAAATTCAAAATCAAATAAAACAGTAAAAGTTTTCAAAAACTAAGATGTTCTAAATGTCACAAATAAATTCATGAGTAATAATGTTGGTGAGACCAACATTTGTTGTAATATTTAAATGCACTAAAACAACCAAACAAAGGGAAAAATAATTAATTAAATGCCTTTTATAAAGTTATAATAATATAACTAATTTAGTAGTGTGCCAAAATAATTGTGGCAATGGACTAATTAGTAATACTAATTAAGGTGCTCATTTGGTATTTTATAAAACTAACATAACAGAAACTTCAAGTGAAAACAGTAAAGAAATAAAATAAATAAAGAGAAAAGGTAAAACAGGGGGCAACCCCCCCTCTCGTTGGGCCATTCTGGCCCAACTGGGCCAAAACAAGACCCAGCCAGGCTGGCCCATCCCCACTCCTCCCATTAACCCCCCACTCCCCACCGAACCCTAACCCGTAACCCCCACTCCCCCCACGATTCCCCTTTCCCCCTCATCACCCTCCCAGCGCCGCCTCCCGCACACACACGACACACGCACGCAGACGTGCAAAGGAGGGGCGCCACTGTTCGGTCCCCTCCTCTCGACGCGCACCGCGCCCAAGGACCGCCGCCTCCGCCCTGCAGCTCCTCCAACATCGCGGTACCGAGCCCCTCCGCCGGATCCCCCTCGTCCCGATCTGGATCGGCATCAGAGCGGATCCCTAACGCCTCGCCACCCTGTCGCCGGATCGCTCCCCGACCTCCTCCCCGCCGGACCACGTCGCGCATTGCCAGATCCTCGGTCGTCTCCAACCTCCGGACTCCGACGCCGTTCACCGTCGACCATGGCCGACGTACCTCCCCAAGCCCACTGCCGCCCCCCTGCAGCTCTGCTGTGAGCACCCCCGTCCGGTCCTTCTTCCCTCTGCCTCCCCTAGTAACGCTAGCTTGCCCCGTCCGCGCCCATTGTCGGCTGCGTGTGGCCTCACCTGCGCTGCTGCTTCGCCTCGCCTCCGGTCATGCGCGCACCCACGCCACCCCCTGGTTGCGCATCCGTCCGCCGCGCACTACCCGAGCCCCGTACGCACCCTAGCCGCGCCCTCGCCGTGGCCCCGACCCTGGCCGGCGCCCCCTGTCATCCTGGGCAAGCGCCCAAACGGGCTGGGCATCAGCGCCCGCTAACAACCGCCCCGCGATGGCCCTCTGGGCCACTGACTAGGGGCCCCAGAATGACTATAAAAAAGAATTTTTAACATAATAATAATAGATAAAAATGTTAATTAATTAATTAATTAATTGTGTTTAATAAACCTAATTAAGTAACTAACCTAACTAATCTGTTAATTAAACTAATTAACTAGGTTAATTAGTTAGTAGACAATGACGTGTGGGACCCACAAGGTCAGTTTGACCGGTCAGCGGTCGAGTTGACCGCTGACATCATGCTGACGTCATAATTGTATTTCCTAAATTAATTAATTCTGTTAATCCTAAAAAATATTTAAATCTTTAATAATTAATATAAAATAAACCATAGCTCGGATGGAAAAACTTTATACATGAAAGTTGCTCAGAACGACGAGACGAATCCGGATACGCAGCCCGTTCATCCGCCACACATCCCTAGAATAACAAACCTGCAACTTTTCCCCTCCGGTTCATCTATCCAAAAACACGAAACACCGGGAATACTTTCCCGGATGTTTCCCCCCTTCACCAGTATCGCCTACTACTGCGTTAGGTCACTCCCAGCACCGCGTATTGCCATGTTATGCTTTGTGTTGCTTTGATTGCTCTATTATTTATTGTGTTCCCCCTCGTTACTTCTTTTCGGTAGACCCTGAGACCGATGCCGGTACCCCTGTGATCGACTACATCGATGATGAACCCTTCTTGCCAGAGCAACCAGGCAAGCCCCCCTCCCCCTTGATCACCAGATATCGCCTATTCCTTCTCTCTAATACTTGCATTAGAGTAGTGTAGCATGTTACTGCTTTCGGTTAATCCTATTCTGCTGCATAGCCTGTCATTGTTGCTACAGTTGTTACCCTTACCTGTTATCCTAATGCTTAGAATAGGTTGCTAGTGTTCCATCAGTGGCCCTACACTCTTGTCCGTCTGCCATGCTATACTACTGGGCCGTGATCACTTCGGGAGGTGATCACGGGCATATGCTATATACTTTATACTGTTACATTACTTATGATACTGTTTGGAGATGGGGGCTGAAGGGGCAGGTGGCTCCTTCCCAGTAGAGGTGGGCCTGGGTTCCCGACGGCCCCCGACTGTTACTTTGTGGCGGAGCGACAAGGTAGGTTGAGACCACCTAGGAGAGAGGTGGGCCTGGCCCTGGTCGGCGTTCGCGATTACTTCATAATAACATGCTTAATGAGATCTTGGTATTTGATCTGAGTCTGGCCACTGGCCTATACGCACTAACCAACTACAGGGGAACAATTATGGGCACTCGGCGTCGTGTTATCAGCCGAAGCCTTCGTGACGTCAGCGACTGAGTGGCGCGCGCCGGATTGGACTGGAACGCCTGCTAGGCTAGGTCTGCTTCCGGCCGCTCACGCAACATGCAGGTGTGCAATGGGCGATGGGCCCAGACCCTTGCACCATAGGATTTAGACCGGCGTGCTGACCTCTCTATTGTGCCTAGGTGGGGCTGCGACGTGTTGATCTTCCAAGGCCGGGCATGACCCAGGAAAGTGTGTCCGGCCAAATGGGATCGAGCGTGTTGGGTTATGTGGTGCACCCCTGCAGGGAAGTTTATCTATTCGAATAGCCGTGATCTTAGGTAACAGGACGACTTGGAGTTGTACCTTGACCTTATGACAACTAGAACCGGATACTTAATAAAACACACCCTTCTAAGTGCCAGATATAACCCGGTGATCGCTCTCTAACAGGGCAACGAGGAGGGGATCGTCGGGTAGGATAATGCTATGCGATGATACTTGGTGAACTTACCATCTACTCTCTTCTACATGCTGCAAGATGGAGGCTGCCAAAAGCGTAGTCTTCGACAGGATTAGCTATCCCCCTCTTATTCTGGCATTCTGCAGTTCAGTCCACCGATATGGCCCCTTTACACATATACCCATGCATATGTAGTGAGATCCTTGCTTGCGAGTACTTTGGATGAGTACTCACGGTTGCTTTTCTCCCTCTTTTTCCCATTTCCTTTCTACCTGGTTGTCGCAACCAGATGCTGGAGCTCAGGAGCTAGACGCAACCATCGATGACGACTCCTACTACACCGGAGGTGCCTACTACTACGTGCAGGCCGCTGACGACGACCAGGAGTAGTTTAGGAGGATCCCAGGCAGGAGGCCTGCGCCTCTTTCGATCTGTATCCCAGTTTGTGCTAGCCATCTTATGGCAACTTGTTTACTTATGTCTGTACTCAGATATTGTTGCTTCCGCTGACTCGTCTATGATCGAGCAGTTGTATTCGAGCCCTCGAGGCCCCTGGCTTGTATTATGATGCTTGTATGACTTATTTATGTTTTAGAGTTGTGTTGTGATATCTTCCCGTGAGTCCCTGATCTTGATCGTACACGTTTGCGTACATGATTAGTGTACGATTGAATCGGGGGCGTCACAGATACCCATTAGACGAAAGAAAAGGTCTCATGTAATCAAAACCACAAACATCAAATGGTTCAACAGCAAGAAAATACTTCATAGGCATTTCTTTACGCTTACCAATATTACCAATTCTTTGACATTCATGACAAGATAAAACAAACTTACGGGAATCCTTGATGAGGGTAGGCCAATAAAAACCAGATTGCAATACCTTGTGAGCAGTTCTATCTCCCGCATGATGTCCTCCGTAAGCTTCAGAGTGACATTTCCATAGGATTTATTCCTGTTCATGCTCGGGTACACAACGTCTAATAATAGCATCTACTCCTTCTTTGTAAAGATGTGGGTCATCCCAAAAGTAATGTCTTAAATCATAGAAGAATTTTTTTCTTTTTGTTGGTATGTGAAACTAGGTGGTATATATTTAGCAACAATGTAATTAGCATAGTCAGCATACCATGGAGTGTTATGAGAGACATTTATTGCAGCTAGTTTTTCATCTGGAAAACTATCATCAATAGGTAGTGGGTCATCAAGAATATTTTTAGCCTAGACAAGTTATTAGCTACGGGGTTCTCAGCTCCTTTTCTATCAGTAATATGTAAGTCAAATTCTTGTAGCAAGAGAACCCACCTAATGAGTCTAGGTTTAGCATCTTTCTTTTCCATAAGATATTTTTATTGCAGCATGATCGGTGTGAACAGTTACTTTAGAATCAACAATACAAGATCTTAATTTATCACAAGCAAACATAACTGCTAAAAATTCTTTTTCAGTGGTAGCATAATTTCGTTCAGCACTGTCTAGAGTTTTACTAGCATAGTGGATAACATTTAACTTTTTATCAACTCTTTGTCCTAGAACAGCACCAACAGCATAATAACTAGCATCACACATAATTTCAAAAGGCAAGTTCCAATCAGGTGGTTGTACTATAGGTGCAGAAGTTAAGGCTTTCTTAAGTGTTTCAAAGGCTTCTACACAATCAACATCAAAAACAAATGGAACATCCTTTTGTAAAAGATTTGTAAGAGGGTCTAGGTTAGATGGCTCCGACCTCCCATCCGCCGCCACCCTAACCCTAGTCCTCTCCACCTTCGGCGATCTCCACCTCTAGTCGTGAGATTGCCTTTCTGATCGTGCCATCCCCTCCGGCGTCCTCTGCCATCTACGCTGGTGGTTTTCTTCATGGTTGTTCATGTGTCCATCTCCCTGGGGTTGGATTTTCCCCTGTTATGGGCCTCGCGCAGGAGATCAAGCACACCTTGCATAGATCGGTGCACCCTTCGGATGGATCTGGCCACTTCACAATGGTGGTCCCGTTTGCACGTCATTCTTTCCGGTTATCTGAGGAGAATGTTGGCCTTGCATTGGAATCAGCGATCAGAGGTCATTGTTCACAACTCAAGGTATCGTTTCTCAGTGATCGGGTGTTTTCTTTCAACATTTGATGCAAGTAAGTGTGGTTTTTCATTCTTCACCAACGTAGCTTTGTGTGCTCCCAATTCAAATGCTTTTTCCATCTTTGGGGCCATGGGGCCCGGACTGGGAGAAAGAGTTTCGGTTGTGGCAATCTAAGTGTCAACAAGAATGCATCCTGGTTAGTCCATCCAAGCGTCGGGCACATTTAGGTCTTGAAGCTTTGAGTCATGCTCCTGTTAAATCTTCTTTAAGGTCAAATGGATATATGCCTACCTCTAGGATGAAGCTACGTTTTTCTACTTTTCTCAATTATACTGCTCGCAAAGGCTATAGTTATGATCCCTCTGATGTGGATGTTTTAACAGTATGAGAGGCTGGGTATCATGTTGATCCTGCTGAGGCTTTGGCTGCTTCTTCTTCCTCGGCTTTGCCGTTGTTGTCATGTCTGGTGATTTCCTTGGTGACCTCACCGGTGAACTCTCCGGCGACCCCACCGGCGGCAGTTCCAGTTTCTCCGATTTCCTTGCCCTCGATCAAGTTTGGTTCATTGCCTACGTCACCGGAAAGTCCACCTTTCTTGGGAGGCAAGCGCAGATTCTCTAGGATTTGTTTTGATTCGGAGAAGCCCAAAACCATGATTCTTTTGGACAGTCCACTCACGCCTCAGCCCACGTTGTGTGATTCGGGCCGATCTCATATGGCCTCCATAGGCTCTCTGGGCTCTCAAGACTCCCCAATTAATATCTCAGATGATGGTTTGCCGGTTATTTGTTCACCGATTCCTTCTCCAAGTAAAATTGTGGAGCAAGTTCAAAGCTTTGACGAGATGATTGAAGAGATGGCAGCTAAATATTAGGACTGTCAGAATTGCCTTGGTATGAAACATACTGTTGATACGTGCATGAATAGGATTCATTACAGACTATGTTTTCGTTCTGGCCATAAAAAGAAAAACTACCTGGTAATTATGACTCGTTGGAAGTTTGGGTGCCTAAAGTCCCATCACCAGCTTTCGAGCCTTGTGCCATCTCAGAGTCCCTGCCCGTCTCTTCGGGTTCGCTGCCTTCTTCCCCTGCAATTCCAACTACACCAGAAAAACCCCAATCTTCTCCGCCGTCGGTGCCTGCTCCCTCACCACCACCACCGATCAAAGACCCCATGGCAGTTTTTGCTATCGATCCTCGTCGCTTTCTGCTCGCGGGGCAGGATATCATTGACGGTGGCGAGGACCGCCTCCCTCAGACGTACTACTCACCGTCCCAAGCTCCGCCTCGGCTCCACGAGGAATTTATGGTGGCCATCGTCGAGCCATGGCCACCGCCGCACTTGGTTGCCGCTCGCGGGAGCAAGTGTTGCACTTCCTCACCGTCGACCAACAGGTTATTGTCCGATCTGCTCAAACTTGGTTTCAGGTTGTTGGTTTGTTCGAGATGGAGAACCTTGTAGTCAGATCCTCTTTCACTCAGCATCCATCGTTTGTTTTGGGTTTAGATGATGATGGGGAGGAGTTCTTTGTTAGATTTCTTCCGCATAATCAAGGAGAGGGATTTAGGGCTCTTCATGGCCATAGAACTGGCTGGCTAATGTTTTACAGGTGTTCCTTTGGATTATCGCAACACCAAGTACCTATCAGAGGTGACTAGCACTTTTGGGTAGTTTCACTATTGGGAGCACACTGATAGTTGTAGGGTTCGATCATTAGACTATGCTTCGTTCCCTGAAGATATACTTGTTCCTCGGAGTGTGGTTTTCCGTGAGTTTGCAAACTGGGGTGGTACTATCGTTTCTTGGATAGCTGCAGTTTATATTCTCACTGGTGGTCACTTTGCCAATGCGCTTCTTGGCACTGATGAAGACCCAATGCCTCTAGATGGCAACCCACACCCCATGCCAGGACATGACCCGCCTCATCCATTCTGGGTAATGCCGCCATACCCAGCTCTTGGTTGGAATGCGGTACCACCAGGGCAACATCAACAGGCAAACAATGTTGCCAATGTTTGGGGCAATTTTCAGCAGCCATCTAACAATCTGGGCGACAATGGTTGGGGACCCTGGGAAGACGCAGCTGCCAACAATGTGCAAGACGATGAACCTGTAGTTCAGCCTGCTCAGGATCAACACTCCATGGTTCTTAATCCTTCTATGGACTCTTCTGATTTGTTTGAAGCCAATAATGAGGATGTGGTTCAACAGAACCTGGAAATTGTTCCATACCACCCCCCATTAGTTTAGTTAGAGCCTACCCATCTGGGAATTGTCAGAGTTTTCTATGGTCAAGTTCTGACTATGGCTATGCTTTGGGAAAGCACATTCAGAGATGTGATACCTGAGCTGTCAGTCAGAGTTATGCCGCCAAGTCTGAAATTTGCAGCCCTGCCCCCAGGTATCTTTCCAACAAGGTTTTGGTCTGCTGAAATAGAGCTGTTGTTTTCTGCCTCTGTTGGTCTTTCTCTTCCCCAATTGATTTCTTCGTTGGATGATGGAGTTTGCTGTGGAACTGATGATGTTGTACCAGAGTTTTTGTCAGTCATTGAGGAGTTGGTTCCAGCTTGTTCTGCTACTGCCAACAGCCACGTTCAGTCTTCTTCTGAAGACTCTGCTTTAAAATTTTAGTTTGGTTCTACTTGTGAGACCATGGAGTTTTCTTCTGCTAGGCCTTCGAGGCTTGGTAAACGTGGCCGTGGAAAGAAGCCAGTGACTGTTGTTCAGCCTAATGATGATTTCTCCACCCGCAGGATGACGTGTAGTTGTGCTAAAAAGAGTGGATTTAAGCCCACTTAAGCTATCCCTCTCACTCATCTTTGCGCAGGCCTCGTTCCAAGATAGCAAGGCTAGGCGATCATGTTCCGGCCTCGTCCTCTGTTGCGCCGTGATATGATGCCGCTGTTGATCCACCTCCTCCCATGCCGATTCGCATGATGCAAGATCTTGGGGCCACATTGGGTATCTCTCCAGAGAAGCTGACCGTGGAGAAACCTATGGCTTCCTCTGATGATGACGCGCAGACGAATAGTTCCAATAAAAAGTGGTCATCATAGTCTGCTGGAGTTCTTGGTCTCCTGGCAAGCCAAGAAGTTTGTTTTTTTAGTTTATTTGTTGTTAGTCCTTTCTAAACTTTGTGGGTCTAGTCTGTGTCTGAACTTACCGTCTTGCTATCAGACTTTGGGCGCTCTGAATTTATTGGGTGATGTGGTACTTCTCTGTTATGCATTCAAGTTATTTTGCTTCTACTTCTTTTATGTCCATGGATAGTACAATCTATCGTAATTGGCATGTGTTGTGTTGGAATGTTCGTGGCTTAAACTCTGAAAGCCGTCAGAGAGATGTTTGAGCAAAAATCGAGGAAAGTAACTGCGCTATAGCCTGCCTACAAGAAACCAAATGTGATATGTTTGATACTCGTGCAATTCGTCAGTCTTGTCCTCGTCGCTTTGATAAATATACTTTCTCCCCATCGGTTGGTGCCTCCGGGGGCATTTCGGTTGTGTGGAATTCTTCTTTTTTCATAGGGCAATTAATTGAGGTTAAATCTTATGGCCTCATCATTCGTTTTACCTCAGTTCACAACTCTGAATCTTGGACCCTAGTCACTGTTTATGGCCCCTGTCAGGGTCAGTTAAGAGACGAATTTGTTCATTGGCTATATCATCTTCAGATCCCCATTGATGACAAGTGGTTATTCCTGGGTGATTTTAATTTTATTAGATCATTAGACAACAGAAACCGGCCAAGTGGAGATATAAATGACATTTTCTTGTTCAATGAAATAATTGGCCACCTTGGCTTGCTTGAGCTACCCCTTAAAGGTCATGCTTTCACATGGTCCAACATGCAAGAACAACCGCTGCTCGAGCAGCTTGATTGGTTTTTTACTTCTAGCACTTGGATAACCATGTACCAGAATACTGCTGTTCTTATGCTTGCTCGCACTTCCTCGGATCATGTGCCTTGCGTGGTTTCTATTGACACAACCATTCCTAAGTCCAAAATCTTCAGGTTTGAGAACTACTGGGTGCATATGCCAGGCTTCACGGATTGTGTTGCTAAATCTTGGTCAGCTCCGCTTGGTATGATGGGGGTTTCTGCCACTGCCAGTATTTCCAAAAAGTTTAAACGTTTGAGGTATGATTTGAAGAGATGGCGTGTCAACTTGTCTTCCATCAAGAAACTTATTCAACAATGTTCTATGGTGGTTCTTGGTTTTGACTCTGTTGAGGAATTGCATCCTCTTACTGTACCTGAATTCAACTTTAGGAATATTGTGAAGCTGCATTATGAGGATCTGCTCCGGTTACAGTATATTTATTGGAAACAGAGGTGCACAGTCAGGTACATTAAGGTTGGCGAGGAAAACTCTAAATTCTTCCATGTTATGGCAACGGAGAGAATGAGGAAGAATTCTATAGCTAGCCTTCGATCTGAGGATGATATTGTGGTCACTGACCATGATCAGATGACGGGGATGCTTTGGACCTCTTTCAAAAATAGAATGGGCCAGGCCCAGGGAGTACAAATGGGCTTTAACCTTGAAGATTTCCTTGATAGAGTTGATGGTCTGGATGATTTGAGTCAACCTTTTACCCAAGATGAAATTGTTGTTGTTCTTAAGGATCTGCATACTGACTGGGCTCCTGGGCCGGATGGTTTTAATGGCCTCTTTTGTGAAAAAGTGCTGGAGCATCATTGAGAAGGATTTCTTGAAGTTGATTGAGGAGTTTGCCCAGGGTAATCTTAGTTTGCAAGGAATTAATGCCTCCTTCATCACTCTGATCCCTAAAATGTTAAACCCAGAAGGTCCTAATGATTTTAGGCCAATATCTTTGACAAACACTTGTCTTAAATTCCTCACTAAATTATTGGCAAATCGGCTGCAAAAGGTTATTCTTAAGTACATTCATAAAAATCAGTATAGGTTTTTGCGTTCCAGATCTATACATGACTGCTTCGCTTGGGCTTTTGAGTATATTCATCAGTGCAAATAGTCTTGAAGGCCTATCCTCATTTTGAAGCTTGATTTTGCTAAAGCTTTTGATTCTATTGAGCATGATGCCATCTTACAGATTCTGAAAGCCAAGGGTTTTAATGATCATTGGATTGGGTGGGTCAGGGAGATTTTGTCTTCTGGTTCATCCTCTGTCTTGCTCAATGGGGTGCCTGGGAAGCAATTCCAATGCAAGAGGGGAGTGAGGCAGGGACATCTATTTTCTCCTCTACTTTTGTTCTTGCAGCCGACTTGCTACAATCTGTGGTCAATAAAATGCTGCTTGATGGGTCCATCTCTCTTCCAATACCTTCTAGTGATCAGAACTTTCCTATCATCCAATATGCTGATGATACAATAATTTTGCTGCCTGCTGATGAGTTCCAACTGATTGCTATCAAGGACATGTCGCATGTCTTCTATGCTTCAACTGCTTTGAAAATAAATTTTCATAAATCAATGATGGTCCCTCTCAATGTTAGTGATGATGAGGCAGACAGGCTATCTTCTATGTTTGGGTGCTCCATTGGAACTCTTCCATTCACTTACCGTGGAGTGCCAATGGGGACAACTAAGCCCAGGATTCAAGACCTTATGCCTTTGGCTGATCGATTGGAAAGGCGTCTGACAAAGGTAATAACGTATGTTGTTGATACGTATCCAACGTATCTATAATTTTTGATTGTTACATGCTATTATATTATCAATCTTGGATGTTTTATAATCATTTTATAGTCAGTTTACATCATTTTTTGGTACTAACCTATTGACATAGTGCCAAGTTCCAGTTGTTGTTTTCTGCATGTTTTTTACATCGCATGAAATCAATACCAAATGGAGTCCAACTACAACGAAACTTCACGGAGATTTTTTATCACTACTAGACCCTAGTAGTAGTGCGGGTTTTGAGGCTATCAGGAGCGCGGGCAGCCTCCTACTACTATGGCGCTACAGCTAACTGTTAGTAGTAGTGCAGTCTGTGCCCGCGCTACTACTATTGACTATATCAGCAGCGCTTTTCCAGAACGCGCTACTATTAGTTAGTTGTAGCCTTTCCTAGCCCCGCGCTACTGCTATATCTTTCATCATTTTCCCCTGCCTCCCGCCTCCTACCCCGTTTCAGTTTCAATAAACTGCAATTTCCAGATACTAGGTACTACTAGATATCAATGTCATAAAGCATTATAGGTATTAGGTAGTACTCCCTCCATTCCAAATTACTCGTCGTGGTTTGCTACCTCTTGAGCACTGCGTTGCTTTTCCCTTGAAGAGGAAAGGGTGATTCAGCAAAGTACCGTAAGTATTTCCCTCGGTTTTTGAGAACCAAGGTATCAATCCAGTAGGAGACTACACGCAAGTTGCCTTGTACCTACACAAACAAATAAGAACCTTGAAACCTACGCGATAAAGCGGTTGTCAATCCCTCACGGCCACTTGCAAAAGTGAGATCTGATAGAGATAATAAGATAAATATTTTTGGTATTTTTATGATATAGATTGAAAGTAAAGATTGCAAAGTAAAATAGATTGGAAACTTATATGATGGAAAATAGACCCGGGGGCCATAGGTTTCACTAGTGGCTTCTCTCAAGATAGCATCTACGGTGGGTGAACAAATTACTATCGATCAATTGATAGAAAAGCGCATAGTTATGAGAATATCTAGGCATGATCATGTATATAGGCATCATGTCCGTGACAAGTAGACCGAAACGATTCCGCATCTACTACTATTACTCCACACATCGACCGCTATCCAGCATGCATCTAGAGTATTTAGTTCATAAGAACATAGTAACCATTAGGCAAGATGACTTGATGTAGAGGGATAAATCAAGCAATATGATATAAACCCCATATTTTTATCCTCGATGGCAACAATACAATGTGTGCCTTGCTGCCCCTGCTGTCACCGGGAAAGGACACCGCAAGATTGAACCCAAAGCTAAGCACTTCTCCCATGGCAAGAAATATCAATATAGTAGGCCAAACCAAATTGATAATTTTGAAGAGACTTGCAAAGATATCAAATCATACATAAAAGAATTCAGAGGAGATTCAAATATTGTTCATAGATAATCTTGATCATAAACCCACAATTCATCGGATCTCGACAAACACACCGCAAAAAGAATTACATCGAATAGATATCCAAGAGAATCGAGGACAACTTTGTATTAAGATCCAAAGAGAGAGAAGAAGCCATCTAGCTACTAACTATGCACCCGAAGGTCTGTGGTAAACTACTCACACATCATCAGAGAGGCTATGGTGTTGATGTAGAAGCCCTCCGTGATCGATTCCCCCTCCGACGGAGCGCCGGAAAAGGCCCCAAGATAGGATCTCACGGGTACAGAAGGTTGCGGCGGTGGAAATAGGGTTTCATGGTGCTCCTGGATGTTTTCGGGGTATATGAGTATATATAGGCAAAAGAAGTCGGTCAGGGGAGCCACGAGGGGCCCACGAGGGTGGGGGCGCACCTCCCTGCCTCGTGGCTTCCTCGTTGCTTGCGTGACGTCCACTCCAAGTCTCCTGGATTGCGCTTGTTCCAAAAAATCACTCTCCTGAAGGTTTCATTCCGTTTGATATTCCTTTTCTGCGAAACACTGAAATAGGCAAAAAAACAGCAATTTGCACTGGGCCTTTGGTTAGTAGGTTAGTCCCAAAAATAATATAAAAGTGTATAATAAAGCCCATTAAACATCTAAAACATATAATATAATAGCATGGAATAATAAAAAATTATAGATACGTTGGAGATGTATCATGGTTTCAGTTCAAATTTGAACTAAAACCACAACAAGTAATTTGGAACAGAGGGAGTACTAGATAAAAATTTCATATATAGTCAACATGCATCCTCAAGCAGTACTAGGTGATATCGACAACGATCATCATATGTAGTTCTAGATGATATCGACGACGATCATCATATGTAGTTCTAGATGGTATCGACGACGATCATCATATGTAGTTCTAGATGATATAGCCATACACATATGTAGTTCTAGATGATATCGACGACGATCATCATCCTCAAGCCTGGGCAGTGGGTTTTCCTGATAGCAATCAGGATGGCCTGTCCAACACGAAGATTCTTGCCAACGAGGAATCTCTTCCACCCAACCGATTTTAAGTGTGTGCGACCGTCCGTGTCCATGCGGTAAGTACAGGTGGTGACGGAGCCCCTTGCGGTAAGGCATAGTCCAGCTGAGACTTCTTCATCAAGCTCGATATCACAACTCACAGATAGGCTCTTTGGCAATTTCTGAATAAGAAAAACTTATCAATTAATAAATAGCCTCGCACATACTCTTGCAAATATATTTCTATTAAGTATAGATTTCTACACTATCAAAAGGCACAGTACTACACATTTGTACTAAACATGAATTCTACTAATAAGTATATATGGATTATGTACACTATTAATAGTTCCTTGGATTCTACACTAATAAGCATGTGATCGGACTCTACACTAAATCATATCGTCGACTAGATTCCACACAACATATCATTGGACTCTACACTAAGCATATCATCGGATAATTTGCATTTGTAACTATAACATACCATATCATGCCGGTCGACCATGGTACTTGTCAGGCGGGTCACGAATGGCAGCCCGACAAAGTCATCACGTGGCGGAATTATGTCCCATAGGTTGCACACCTCCTCCTCGCTCAGCCTGATTCTTTGAGCTACGATGGCTTCATGAAGTGGGTCCTCATCATCTTCATCATCTTCGTCATCTTCATCATCTTCCACCAGGTTGATATAAATGATAGCCAGCTTGAGTCTTTCTGCTCTGAAAGAGAAGCTGATCAACTCACCACCAGTAAGACGCATGCGGGCGAGGAAACGGGCCCATCCATCTCCTCCAATCTACGACATATTGCGTCCTTTCTCGACCTCCATAGTGTACGGCCCCCCAGGAGCCTCAAATGTCACAGCGTCACCTGTCAGCTTGTTGAATTTCAACCTCACATTGCATGGGACGATTTGTGTACAAAATGCAAAATCACAAAATGCATTAATGCCAACACTAAAAACAAAATAGTTGACATTTCACATAATTTCTTACCGCCTCATGACGAAAACTCGGCTGGAAGTAGATGCCGAACAGCTGGCCAGTTGCAAGGCTGCTGGCGCACCTTGCCTTGCACAGTCGACATGGTGGTGGTGGTGGTCGCGCCATTTTCCTAAAAAAATATGAGCAAAGAAAACAATAACTTAGCATGGGATGATCATCAAGCTCAACATGCAAACCAAGATAGCAAACTAGCATCGACTATTCTAAACTAAAAACTATCAACTATCATCTCTCTCTATGTCTCTCTCTCTCTCTCTCTCTAAATGTTGCATATCAACTAGCCTACTAAATCAACTAAATCAAAATTTTCTAAATCAACTAGCCTACTAAATCAACTAGCCTACTAAATCAACTAAATCAAAATGTTCTAAATCAACTAAATCAACTAGTCTACTAAATCAAGGAAATCATATCAACTAAATAAAAATGTTGCATTTGAACTAGCCTACAAAATCAAGATGTAGCAGGGAGGAGGGGTTGTGGATGGAGGAGGGAGGAGGGAGGGGTTGCAAATGCCAAATCTTGTTTATATATCACCAATATCTCTGGATGAAGAGATTCTTCCGCGAGAAGTAATTTGACGGACAATTATAATCCTAAGATCTAGTAACATATAAGATGACAAGGTATCACCTACCAAAGCATTTCAGTGGCACCTATTGCCGAAAAAACTTTTCACAAATATCTACCAAGTCAGGGTACCACCTACCAAGACATTTCATCTAATTTGGCCCCTATTGCCTAAGATAACTGATTAAAAAAACAAGTGGCAAATTTAATTGGGATTAACTTAGCACTTGCAAACCAAATACTTGTATCAAAACCAATATCTAGCAGATCACGGTACCACCTACCAAAGCATTTCAACTAAATTGGCACCTACCTTTCGCCAAAAAATAACTTATTACAGAAAAACAAAAGCATCTAGTTATCCATATGAAATTCGTAAGCCATCGCTGCATCTAGCTAGGGCAGCCCTCGGGGGGTGCTGACGAGGAGGGGGGATGGCATGGTGACCTTGTTCAAGGGTGCTGACAAGGGGAAGGTCGGTGACTTTCCTATGAGAGGGGGCGACGACAGCGGCCGGCAAGGGGATCGAGGGCGGTCGGCCAAAGCCGCCTGCCAGAGTCATGATGGCTGACAGTGGTGGGCGAGAGGGTGGAGGAGAAGCGGAGGGGGCGAGAGGGGGGAGGAGCATTACCTGCGGCGGCGGCGGTGGTGGCGCACGGTGGTGAAGGAGAAACCCTAACCGCAGCTGCCGGCGTCGGGCGGAGGGGGACGATTGAGAGATGAGCGCGTGCGGGAGGGCGGCCCGCGTGTTTTCTATTGCTGTAGCAGTAGCGCAGGAACAGGGAGCGCGCTACTGCTAAGCCAAATATCAGTAGCGCTTTTTCCTGAAAAAACGCTACTGATAAGGCTAATCATGTAAAAAAAATCAAAAATATACATTGGTCATCATTGATCTTTTTGTGTAGAATCTAAATAGTCAACATGAATCCTCACCGTACCTGTATAGGCACAGGTGAAGATTCATATTGCAGCCACAAATCCTACACATACAATTCAATGAAGACCAAGTGCTCGTGATAGTTTGAGAAGTAACATATTTAAGGTGGTAAACACCCTGTTCGCTTAGCAGTATGGGACTAAACTTAATTAGTTGCAAGAGGGGATGATACTTGGCAGCAGCGAGTGTTGGAGAAATGCGCTGCTACTAAGTACTTTAGCAATAGCGCGGCCATGAGAAGGGCGCTACTACTATAACGAGCCTGGAGGCAACGCCCTGGCTATTATAGTAGCAGCGCTCTTTTCAACTAGCGCGCTACTGCTACTGGGCTATTAGTAGCGCGGTCGACTGAAGCTCGCTACTGCTAATTAGCAGTAGCGTCTATTTTTAATCAACACAGCTGGTAAAATTCTGTGTATAAGGTTTTCCCTAGAAGTGTATGGACCAGAAGACACCTAATGGGCCAAGGCTGCGCCTGGGGGTGCTCCGAGGAGAGCACAACCCACCAGGGCATGCCAAGAGACTCAGGAGCGCCCTTGTGGGTTGTGCCCACCTCGGGTGCCCCCCGGACCGCCTCTTTGCTCTATAAATACCCCAATATTCCAGAAACCCTAGGGGAGTCGACGAAAATCAATTCCAGCCGACGCAGAGTCCAGAACCACCAGATCGAATCCAGACACCATCACGGAGGGGTTCACCACTTCCATTGGTGCCTCTCCGATGATGCGTTAGTAGTTCTTTGTAGACCTTCGGGGCCGTAGTTAGTAGCTAGATGGCTTCCTCTCTCCCGCTGAATTCTCAATACAACGGTATCTTGCAGATCCATATGATGTAACTCCTTTTGCGGTGTGTTTGTTGGGATCGGATGAACTTTGAATTTATGATCAGACCTATCTTTTTATATCCATGAAAGTTATTTGAGTTTCTTTGGTCTCTTATATGCATGATTTATTATAGCCTCGTATTTCTTCTCTGATATTTGGGTTTTGTTTGGCCAACTTGATATATTTATCTTGCAGTGGGAAGAGGTGCTTTGTAGTGGTTTCGATCTTACGGTGCTTGATCCCAGTGACCGAAGGGGAACTGACACGTATGTATCGTTGCTACTAAGGATAAAACTACATGTGTTTGTCATTTCATGAACGGGATCACATCATTAGGAGAATGATGTGATGGACATGACCCATCCGCTAGCTTAGCATATTGATCGTTCAGTATTATTGCTATTGCTTTCTTCATGTCAAATACATATCCCTTCGACTATGAGATTATGCAACTCCCGAATAACGGAGGAATACCTTATGTGCTATCAAACGTCACAATGTAACTGGGTGATTATAAAGATGCTCTACAGGTATCTCCGAAGGTGTTTGTTGGGTTGGCATAGATCGAGATTAGGATTTGTCACTCCGAGTATCGCAGAGGTATCTCTAGGCCCTCTCGGTAATGCACATCATACTAAGCCTTGCAAGCAAAGTGATTAATGATTTAGTTACAAGATGATGTATTACGGAATGAGTAAAGAGACTTGCCGGTAATGAGACTGAACTAGGTATGTGGATACCGACGATTGAATCTCGGGCAAGTAACATACCGAGGACAAAGGGAATAACGTATGTTGTCATAACGGTTCGACCGATAAAGATCTTCATAGAATATGTATGAGCCAATATGGGCATCCAGGTTCTACTATTGGTTATTGATCAGAGAGGTGTCTCGATGGGTCATGTCTACATAGTTCTCGAACCCGTAGGGCCCACACGCTTAATGTTCAATGACAATTTAGTATTATATGAGTTATGTGATTTGGTGACCGAATGTTGTTCAGAATCCCAGATGAGATCACGGACATGACGAGGAGTCTCGAAATGGTTGAGAGGTAAAGATTGATATATGGACCATGGTATTCGAACACCGGAAGTGTTCCGGAGGGTACCGGGTACATATAGGGTCACCGGAAGGGGTTCTGGGCACACCAGGCAAAGATATGGGCTTAATGAGCCAAGGGAGGGACAGACCAGCCCACAAGGGGCTGGTGCGCCCCTCCACTAGGCCGGCCAGCCCTAGGGAAAGGAAAAGATGGAGGGCAAGTCCCTCCTTCCTTCCCCTCCTCAAGGGAGAAAGGAAAGGGGGGCGCCACCTCCCCCTTCCTTCCCCTGGCGCATATACAAGGAAGGGGGGGGGGCGAACCAGGGCATGAGCCCAAGTGGGATTCGGCCCCACTTGGGGCGCTCCTTGGCCTCTCCCCTCTCCCTCCCACATATATATATATATATGAGGAGGGGGGCGCCCAGAACACACAACATCAATTGTTAGCCGTGTGCGGTGCCCCCTCTATTTACACCCCCGGTCATATTCTCGCGGTGCTTAGGCCAAGCCCTGCGCGAATCACTTCACCATCACCGTCACCACGCCGTCGTGTTGACGGAACTCATCTACTTTCTCGACACCTTGCTGGATCAAGAAGGCGAGGGACGTCATCGCGCTGAACGAGTGCAGAACTCGGAGGTGTCGTACGTTAGGTGCTGGATCGGTCGGAGCTAGAAGAAGTTCGACTACATCAACTGCGTTGTCAAACGCTTCCACTTACGGTCTACGAGGGTACGTAGACACACTCTCCCCCTCGTTGCTATGCATCTCCTAGACAGATCTTGCTTGAGCGTAGGAAATTTTTTGAAATTGCATGCTACCTTTCCCAACAGATACTATAATAGCATGGAACAATCAAAAATTATAGATACGTTGGAGACGTATCACCATCCTGCTCCACCCCGCTCTCGGACCAACAGTGGCGAGCCGCGCGCACAGAGGGGTGAGGGTGTGGTGGCAGGACCACAATGTCGCCGGGGAAAGGAGGCTGGAGCTGGGGAAGGAACGTCTCCCAACACAGCAGACAAACGGGTGATCCCCCGCGTCACACCGTGCCTGTCGGGGGAAATGACCCCACTGCCACCGCACGGGCTATGCCCAGCAACGCTCGCCGACAATGGCGAGGGGAAGGGGGTATGGTAAGAAATCTATCCAACAAGGTGTGAGTGCTCCTGGGTCGCCCGTAGGGGTGCGGCAGGGGGGAGGAGCATTTTTTTCCTGCAGGTATGTATGTTTCTCAAAGTCTTGACCTAGAAGAATCTATCATCCTTTCCCCTATTCTTCAACGAAATAGAGCATCTCCCATCTCTAAGTAGTGTAAGGCAATGTTGTGACGCCCCCGATTCAATCGTACACTAATCATACACGCAAACGTGTACGATCAAGATCAGGGACTCACGGGAAGATATCACAACACAACTCTAAAACATAAATAAGTCATACACGCATCATAATACAAGCCAGGGGCCTCGAGGGCTCGAATACAAGTGCTCGATCATAGACGAAGTCAGCGGAAGCAACAATATCTGAGTACGACATAAGTTAAACAAGTTGCCATAAGATGGCTAGCACAAACTGGGATACAGATCGAAGAGGCGATGCCTCCGCTCGATTCTCCTAACTACTCCGGTCGTCGCCGGTGGCTGCACGTAGTAGAAGGCACCTCCGTGTAGTAGTCGCCATCGACGGTGGCGCTCGCTCCGGCTCCATCGTGCCGGTCGCAGCAACCGGTAGAGATAGGGAAAAGGGGAACAAGGCAACCGTGAGTACTCATCCAAAGTACTACGCAAGCAAGGAGCTACACTACATATGCATGGATATATGTGTAAAGGGCCATATTAGTGGACCTGAGCTGCAGAATGCCGTAATAAGAGGGGATAGCTAATCCTATCGAAGACTACGCTCGCAGCCTCCGTCCGCAACAAAGATAAGAGAGTAGATCAAGTCCTCCAAGTAGCATCAGATAGCATAATCCTACCCGCGATCCCTCATCGAACCTCGATAGAGAGCGACCACCGGGTTGTATCCGCACTTGGAAGGGTGTGTTTTATTAAGTATCCGGTTCTAGTTGTCATAAGGTCAAGGTACAACTCCAAGTCGCCCTGTTATCAAGATCACGGCTATTCAATAGATTAACTTCCTGCAGGGTGCACCACATAACCCAACACGCTTGATCCCATTTGGCCGACACACTTTTACGGTCATGCCCGGTCGCGGAAGATCAACACGCCGCAGCCCGACCTAGGCCAACAGAGCGGTCAAGACGCCGGTCTAAACCTAAGCGCCTAGGGCTCGGGCCCATCGCCTTAGCACACCGCACGCTATGTAACGCAGCCGGAAGCGCACCTAGCAACCTCCATTACAAAGGAAGTCACGTTCGCGGTCCAATCGACGCTACCGCTCGATCGCCGACGCCACGAAGGCTTCGGCCGATACCACGACGCCGGATACCCATAACTACTCCCAGCGTAGATGGTTAGTGCGTATAGACCAAATGGCCGACTCAGATCAAATACCAAGAAATCGTTAAGCGTGTTAAGTATCCATGAACGCCGAACAGGCCAGGCCCACCTCTCACCCTGTAGTCTCAACCTGCCCTGTCGCTCCGCCACAAAGTAACAATGGGGCCGTGGGAACCTGTGCCCACCTCTACCGGGATGGAGCCACCGTCCTTTCGGCCCCATCTCCGAACAAGATCACGGTAATGTAATAGTGTAAAGTATATAGTATATGCCCGTGATCACCTCCCAAGTGATCACAGCCCAAGAGTATAGCATGGCGACGGACAAGAGTGTAGGGCCACCGATGGAACACTAGCATCCTATACTAAGCAAGAGGATAGCAGGTAAAGGTAACAACAAGAGTAGCAAGGACAGGCTATGCAAAGAAGATAGGATTAACTTAAAATAAGAACATGCTACACTACTCTAATGCAAGCAGATAGAGAAGAGTAGGCGATATCCGTGATCAAAGGGGCTTGCCTGGTTGCTCTGGCAAGAGAGAGGGGTCGTCAACTCCGTAGTCGTACTGGGTAGCAGCGGCGTCGGTCTCGGGGTCTAGCGAGAGAAGAGGGGGGAGAAACAGTAAATATTTAAGCAAGCAGATGCATAGCAATGCATGACATGACAAGTATCGGTGCTAGAGGTGCCCTAACGCGGTATGAGGTGATACCGGTGAAGGGGGGCAACATCCGGGAAGCATCCCCGGTGTTCCGTGCTTTCGGGCAGATGAACCGGAGGTGAAATGTTGCAGGTTCACTATGCTAGGGACGCGTGGCGGATGAACGGGCTGAGTATCCGGATTTGACTCGTCATTCTGAGCAACTTTCATGTTGAAAATATTTTAATCCGAGTTACGGATTAAAAGATATGATTTTCTAAAGATTTTATTAATTTTTGGAATTTAATTAATTACTTAAATCCAACATTATCCAGAATAGTAAATGATGACGTCAGCATGACATCGAGTGATGTCAAGAGTCAACGTTGACCATTGACTGGTCAATTCGACATGTGGGTCCAGTGGGACCCACCTGTCATTGAGTGCTAATTAACCTATCAGATTAATTAACTAACCTCAGTGATTAGGTTAATCTAATCAGGATTAATTACGTTAATTAATTCTTTAATTAATTAACTAATTAATATTTTAATTATTTTATATATTTATTTTTAAAAAAAATCCTTTTTTTAATTTTCGTCCTCAGGGGCGTGGGCCCTGTTTGTCATTGGCCCAGAGGCCAAACAGGGCGCGGGCGACGGGTTACGGTGTTCCCTGCTTGGTGCACGCCTGAGGCACGCGTGCGCGGCACGGGCGGCCACGGCGGGCACGTCGCCGCCAATGATGGGCGTAGGGCGATCCCGCCAAAAAGGGGCGAGGTTGCCGCGCCACCGCACAAGCTGGAGCAGAGGCGTGTGCGGCGTGGGGCGAGGGAGCAGGGGCGCGGCCCTAGCGACCGCCGCGGCGCGGCCACAGCTGTGGACGCGCGCAGGAGACGGGCGCTGGGAGCGCCGCCACAGTGGAGGCTGGCGGGCCGAGCCAGTGGCCAAGGCGGCCGTGGTGGCCGGCCGACGTGGGGGAGACGGAGTGCGGTCCGGCGAAGAGCGGGCGTGCGGGCGGCAGAGGAGCACCAGTAGGGGAGCCGGGGCGCACCAGTAGCAGGGGGGCGTGGTGAGTGGCCGCGGGAGTGCGAGCGCGCGTGCGCACGACGGTTATGGCCGCGGTCGGCGAGCGGGAATCCAGGGGAGGAGGAGGAGAGGTGCTCACGGGCGCCAGAGGGTCGTGCAGCGTCTTGGGTGGTCCGGCGAGGAGGGGACGAGGAGGAGGACGGTGAGGCGGCAGTCCGGTGGGGAGGCGGCGCCGGCGAGGGGGCGCGCCGGCTAGGTTGTGCTCCGGGTGGCGACGAATGACGTCGGGCGGCGGGGTTGGTCGACGGGGTCGGGGCGCAGTTTCCCCGATCTGGATCGAGGCCTCGGGTGGGGGAAGAGAGCGAGGGGAGAGTGGGGAGAGCGATGGGGTCGGCGCCTCTCCGTGATTTGCACTGGAGGGAGAGGTGGGATCGTGGGGAAGTGGGGTGGGGCTCTAGGGTTTCAGGAGCAGTGGGGGGTTATGGGCGCGGCTGATGGGCCGGCCTGGTGGCCCGGCTGGGTGGCTGGGCCGTTTGGCCCAGTTGGCCAGGGGGTCTCCCCCATTTGTTTTTTTTGTTTTGTTTTTCTTTCTCTTTTTATTTTTATTCCTTTTCTGTTTTTGCTCATTTTAAATATATAGGCCTTATATAAAAACATGGTTTCTATATGACAAATAGATAGGGAATATTCTCAACACATCGTACATTTTAGTTCTGACTTTTGAAAACTTTAATTGTTTTAACCTTAATTCAAATTTTGAATTTGAATCCGCTTCAACTAACGCGAGATTATCAGCAGAATCGAGGTGACGTGTCATCATTAACGCGGATTATTGTAGCCTAATTATCCAAGGCGTCACAAATCTCCTCCATTACAAGAAATCTCGTCCGAGATTTAGGAGCCGGAGTAAGGGAAATGGCTTTTGTTACGTAAATTTTGACGAGTGTCCTTGGTCTTGGTTGCTCTTCTCAAGAGATCGATCCATTACGTTGATGTCTTCATTTCTCCGCTTCTGGTCATCATGGTGAAGTCGCCCTTGCTTCGTGAACTCCAACGCATGCTTACGAATAGGTAAGGGCAGCTTGACTACGACTGTAATGCTTGTGAGGGAAACAATCTAAGGTTAACCCATGAATGAGCATAAGATTATCTCTTGAGTTGAACATATAAAATACCTCGAGAGTAAGGTACGAAGGTACAATAAGAGGTCCCAAGCAGATAGATAGTTGCTCGAAGTCTGAACCTGAGTGAGAAAGGGGTTCAGAGTAGCGAGAGTAAGTATTGCGTCTGATACCAGAATAGAGCACTAGGAAGGTGGCACATGAATTAAATACGAAGCCAAGCATGGAGAATAACCATTAGAAACAGGGTTGTACAGGAGAGTCAGGTTTCGATCCTGTGGAACTGTGGGTTATGGGCCCACCATGTGGGTTAAAGTAGAAAGGGGGGTTGACATCTTGCACGGTCATGATAGCAAGGCATGTCAGAGGGTAGCCTCTCAGTTATGTCGGCGACAACATCGATACCAAGGGCGAGGGACGAAGAGAACCATTTTCCTGCTCGTTGAACGAGGCGGACCAATAGGCAAAGTTCTCGTCCATCGGTGGTTATCGGGATGTCATCAACAATAGTAACAGGGTCTTATTGACAGAGTTGTACAACTGAGGTGTTTATATAAGCAGCGAATCATTACCGCTTAGATCATATAAACCACGAGAAATGTTAAACAAGACAATGGAAAGGAAAATGTGATCATCAGATTAAGCAGAAAAATGGAAAGAAAAATGTGTTTAAACACATATGTCAGGGGTATATCCTTCCCAAGGACAAGCAGAACATGATAACCATGACATGATATTAAGTAGAAAAGCCTCTAGGTGAGGGGAGAGAAATTTTCATGACATTATCCATACAGCGGTGTTTGGATAATTGAGCAAGAAACGTTTAGCATTGGGCTTCAAATGTTCTTGTTGAAATATCGGAGTACCATAGACATGCTTCGAGATAGCATTGACATGGTCAACAGGTGAAGATCAGACTTTGAAAAAAAAAAGGATCCATCAGGAACAACTTATAGAATAAGTCTTACAATTTCCTCATGGAAGAATGGATAACCTTGCTAAAAGGGAAACCATAACAGTAGGTCCTCCGGCCAGGTGTGCTGGGCATGACATCACCTTACCGGGTCATATACAGACCAATGTTGTGACTCTTGGAAAGTGTTCCAACCATCATATCTGACCGAGATTCAGATCTGATCGGTGTTAGGATACCCCAGACTCAGGATGCTTGAGAAGAAAAGGTGCGACACAATTTGACGGGATGACACTGTAAGATTCTCGAGAAATGAACTATGAAGTGATTTCCGTTAACAAGACTTCATCATTAACCCAAGGAGAGGACAAGGAGGTGGCTGATGAACTCAGTGACATTTCCTCAAGATTTCCAAAGGATGGGTTTCCACAATTATGTGAACAAGGAGATAACATTTGTCAGGTCAAAATGATATAATGGGATATGCTCGAGGAAAACATACATAATTAATCATTGGTTGAAAGGTGCACCCGAAATATGGGCTGGGTTGCACGGCCAATGTTAGAATGGTGATTCAATTATCGAAAGGCTTAGAATGAACTATCACTCATTCACTTGTTGGAATCAACACGGGAACCAAGAAAGAATGGTGATGGTGAGAAGCATCACTGTACCACAAATCCTTAAGAGGTGGTGAAATTCTCACAACATTGATGACATAAGAGATGGTAACGTTCCAAGGTAAAGAAGAACAATTGCTGGATAGCAAGGAACTCAAGGTATAACACCAAACACGAACAAGCTTGTGTTGGTAGGAAGGCAATAAAGTGGTCGATGACAACACAAATCAGCGAGGGCAAGGATGGTATTTCTCATCATGAATTCAATTGATATCCTGGAAGAGCTCATAAGGTTGATGATGATCACGACACATTTGTCGAGAGATTTCATGAAGATGTAATCAATCGATGATTTACATCGAGTCAAAGGAATGATGAAGCGAAAGGTTATTGGAACCATGGGTACGACACAAACTCAAAATCAAGTCTGTTCAAGGAGAAATAATATGACGAGGAAGATCACGGAAGATTTGCTTACCATCTAAATCTGTGCTCCGGAAAGAGGGGCCAAGTAGCACAGTTAAAAAGTTGCACGATAATGATATAGCCGATCAGGCTAGCAATGACTTGAAGGATTAATAAACTCATAAGCAATGAAGAATACTTAGAGTTATCGAATCGAAGTGCGGAATTGATTCACTTATCAGCGTTCTCGGTTGATGACAACCCAGGACCCAGGAAAATTGGAATCGGTGAGAAATAGCAGTTGATGAAGAACCCATAAGAAGTTATGTAGTTCCATGATATTCTCGCGGTACCAGAGGGTATACTCAAGGGTAGAGCGGGATAGAGGTTGGACAAGTGAAATCATTTGCAGAAGGCAAGCACTTAAACTTGTCCAAGAAATGGGATCAAAGAAGAACAATATGGTCGAAACCACGGTCGCAAAAGACCAATCATAGATAAGAGAAGAAGTTATAACAAGGGGATTATTATTACTACGAGAAGCTTCCATGATAAGTTCCACCTCGGGTCCATGGGCATGAACACAAAGTTCAAGGTCGACTCCCACTTCTCCAAAGCATAACCTTACATTCACTTCTCGTTTCGATAATGGCATTAGTGTTGAAAGTTTTACCGTGAAATACCGGATGAGTATGACCCGTGAAAACTTCCGAGTTCACACATAGTAAGGAAGGCATAGGTTCAACCCATCGCTGCATCTTACTTAACATATACCACAAACTTCGGGGTAAATAATACAAGCTCGAAAGTAGAGCATTGTTCAAAAGCAGATGATACAATTTACCAAAGGCATTATATACCCATGGAAAGGCTCTCAAGGTTATTCAATATGAAGGACACTGTCGGATAAAATCCAACAAAGGAACCGATGGTCCACAAGGGATCTGATGTGAGCATCGGTACTCAACCAGAGGAATAAGAATGCACGGGCATCATATTATAGAACATCGGAATAATTCGATGCTTAGATAACAAAGGAATTTCTATTTCCAAAACAAAGGATCAGAAGCAGTCGCTCTGATCGAGGATGGATAAGTTGAATATTCCAGAGGCACAATTGACGACAAATAGTTTGGTCGAGAACCAGCTCATGTTCAAAAATGATGTCTGAGCCGGAAAGATAATTCAGAAGGGTTGATAAATGATTGTGTGCATTCACACACATGCTGAATCAATAGGATCAAAATGACGGTGTCAAAATATACTAGTGAATATTGCCAGATATATGAGAAGCATCCATAATGCAAGTAGACAAGTATTTGCAGGGCAATAAAGCTGCTAAGGATTTTTGGAGGATCAAATAGTATTTCGAAGACCATTGTGAAGCACATGAACAACTGGGGGATGAGCGGATACTCGATAAGTGCGAGAATTATCCGTAGGGGTATTCAGGTGACAAAGAACAGCAAGGCAAGAAGCTCAAAGGATTATCGAAACAACGATTTAGTATTTCGGGGTATCTTGTAATAACAAGACCAATCGATGAATGTAAGAATAACAACTGGAAGTAGTTATCCATAAGGGTTGACGATGGAAGGGGAATTGCAAACGCGATTGGCACAAGGTCTCAAGAGAATATTGGAAGGTATCTTCAGAATCCTTCGGTGCACCAAGTAATCATCCGGACTGAAGAGGCTCTCCGGGAGAAAGTATTATCGAGAACCTAGAGACAGAGTTAGTAAAAAATCATTTAACCCGAGTAGAAGAGAGTTCAAAGTCCTAGAGTAAAGGTCGAGGAGTAAAAGATCCTAGTACCACCCAATGGCGACGTGGGCCCGTAAGGCACACAGCCATGTTAGTAAAAGTTTTGTAATGTCTAGACTCGACTTCGGCCAAGGAGTGTGGAAGGGGGAGTCCTACAGGCAGTCGGCTCTGATACCAACTTGTGACGCCCCCGATTCAATCGTACACTAATCATACACGCAAACGTGTACGATCAAGATCAAGGACTCACGGGAAGATATCACAACACAACTCTAAAACATAAATAAGTCATACAAGCATCATAATACAAGCCAGGGGCCTCGAGGGCTCGAATACAAGTGCTCGATCATAGACGAGTCGCGGAAGCAACAATATCTGAGTATAGACATAAGTTAAACAAGTTGCCATAAGATGGCTAGCACAAACTGGGATACATATCGAAGAGGCGCGGGCCTCCCGCCAGGATTCTCCTAACTACTCCTCGGTCGCCGCCTGGCTGCACGTAGTAGAAGGCACCTCCGATGTAGTAGTCGCCATCGACGGTGGCGTCGCTCCTCGGCTCCATCGTCCGTCGCAGCAACCGGGTAGAGATAGGGGAAAAGGGGAACAAGGCAACCGTGAGTACTCATCCAAAGTACTACGCAAGCAAGGAGCTACACTACATATGCATGGATATATGTGTAAAGGGCCATATTAGTGGACTGAAGCTGCAGAATGCCGTAATAAGAGGGGATAGCTAATCCGTCAAGACTACGCTTCGCAGCCTCCGTCCGCAACAAGATAAGAGAGTAGATCAAGTCCTCCAAGTAGCATCGTATAGCATAATCCTACCGGCGATCCCTCATCGAACCCTGATAGAGAGCGACCACCGGGTTGTATCTCGCACTTGGAAGGGTGTGTTTTATTAAGTATCCGGTTCTAGTTGTCATAAAGTCAAGGTACAACTCCAAGTCGTCCTGTTATTGAAGATCACGGCTATTCAATAGATTAACTTCCTGCAGGGTGCACCACATAACCCAACACGCTTGATCCCATTTGGCGGACACACTTTTTCGGGTCATGCCCGCCGCGGAAGATCAACACGCCGCAGCCCGACCTAGGCCAACAGAGCGGTCAAGACGCCGGTCTAAACCTAAGCGCCTAGGGTCTGGGCCCATCGCCTTAGCACACACCGCACGCTTGTAACGCGCGGAAGCAGACCTAGAAACCTCCATTACAAAGGAAGTCACGTTACGCGGTCCAATCGACACGCAGCGCCGCTCGCCACGACATCACGAAGGCTTGGTGATACCACGACGCGGGATACCCATAACTACTCCGCGTAGATGGTTAGTGCGTATAGACCAAATGGCCGGACTCGGATCAAATACCAAGAACTCGTTAAGCGTGTTAAGTATCCGCGAATGCCGAGCAGGCCAGGACCACCTCTCGGCCGGTAGTCTCAACCTGCCTGTCGCTCCGCCACAAAGTAACGATCGGGGGCCGTCGGAACCTGTGCCCACCTCTACCGGGATGGAGCCACCGTCCTTTCAGCCCCATCTCCGAACAGTATCACAGGTAATGTAATAGTGTAAAGTATATAGTATATGCCCGTGATCACCTCCCAAGTGATCACAGCCCGAGAGTATAGCATGGCGAGCGGACAAGAGTGTAGGGCCACCGATGGAACACTAGCATCCTATACTAAGCAAGAGGATAGCGGTAAAGGTAACAACGATAGTAGCAAGGACAAAGCTATGCAAAGAAGATAGGATTAATCAAAATAGTAACATGCTACACTACTCTAATGCAAGCAGTATAGAGAAGAGTAGGCGATATCTGGTGATCAAAGGGGGGGCTTGCCTGGTTGCTCTGGCAAGAGAGAGGGGTCGTCAACTCCGTAGTCGTACTGGGTAGCAGCGGCGTCGGTCTCGGGGTCTAGCGAGAGAAGAGGGGGGAGAAACAGTAAATATTTAAGCAAGCAGATGCATAGCAATGCATGACATGACAAGTATCGGTGCTAGAGGTGCCCTAACACGGTATGAGGTGATACCGGTGAAGGGGGGAAACATCCGGGAAGCATCCCCGGTGTTCCGTGTTTTCGGGCAGATGAACCGGAGGTGAAATGTTGCAGGTTCACTATGCTAGGGACGCGTGGCAGATGAACGGGCTGCGTATCCGGATTCGACTCGTCGTTCTGAGCAACTTTCATGTTGAAAATATTTTAATCCGAGTTAAGGATTAAAAGATATGATTTTCTAAAGATTTTATTAATTTCTGGAATTTAATTAATTACTTAAATCCAACATTATCCAGAATAGTAAATGATGACGTCAGCATGACATCGAGTGATGTCAAGAGTCAACGTTGACCATTGACTGGTCAACTCGACATGTGGGTCGAGTGGGACCCACCTGTCATTGAGTGCTAATTAACCTATCAGATTAATTAACTAACCTCAGTGATTAGGTTAATCTAATCAGGACTAATTAAGTTAATTAATTCTTTAATTAATTAACTAATTGATATTTTAATTATTTGATTTATTTATTTATTTAAAAATCCTTTTTTTAATTTTCGTCCTCAGGGGCGTGGGCCCTGTTTGTCATTGGCCCAGAGGCCAAACAGGCGCGGCGACGGTTACTGGTGTGCCCGTTCGGTGCACGCCTGAGGCACGCTGGCGTGGCACGCAGGCGGCCACGGCGGGCACGTCGCCGGCCGAGGATGGGCGCAGGGCGATCCCACCCAAGTCTTGGGCGAGGTTGCAGCGGCCACCGCACAAGCGGCAGCAGGCGGCGGTGCGCGTGGGGCGAGGGGAAGTGGGGCGCGACCCTAGCGGCCGAAGCGGGCGCGCCAGCCAGTGGACGCGGGAGACGGGGCGCTGAGGCGCTTCGCCCACAGGAGTCTGGCGGGCCCGAGCGATGGTGGCGGCGTGGTGGCGGCCGGCGTGGGGGAGACAGTGCGGTCCGCGAAGAGCGGCGCGGGCGGCAGAGAGCACCAGAGGGGAGCCAGGCGCACCAAGAGATGTGAGGCGTGGTGAGTGGGCATGGAGTGCGAAGGCAGGCGCGCGACGACAGTTATGGCGCTGTCGGCGGAAGGAATCGAGGAGGAGGAGAGGTGCTCACGGGCGCGTAGGGTCAGCAGCGTCTGTGAGGTGGTCGGCGAGGAGGGACGAGGAGGAGGACGGCGAGGCGGCAGTCCGGTGGGCGGCGCGGCGAGGGGCGCGCCGGCTAGGTTGTGCTCCGGGTGGCGAGGAATGACGTCGGGCGGCGGAGTTGGTCGTCGGGGTCGGGGCGCAGTTGCCCCGATCTGGATCGAGGCCTCGGGTGGGGGGGAAGAGAGCGAGGGGAGAGTGGGGAGAGCGATGGGGTCGTGCGCCCTCTCCTGTGATGGCGCTGGAGGGAGAGGTGGGATCGTGGGGGAAGTGGGGTAGGGCTCTAGGGTTTCGAGGAGCGATGGGGGGTTATGGGGCGGTGATGGGCGGCTGGTGGCCTTGTTGTGTGGCTGGGCCGTTTGGCCCAGTTGGCCAGGGGGTCTCCCCCATTTGTTTTTTTGTTTTTCTTTCTCTTTTTATTTTTATTCCTTTTCAGTTTTTGCTCATTTTAAATATATAGGCCTTATATAAAAACATGGTTTCTATATGACAAATAGATAGGGAATATTTTCAACACATCGAACATTTTAGTTCTGACTTTTGAAAACTTTAATTGTTTTAACCTTAATTCAAATTTTGAATTTGAATCCACTTCGAACTAACGCAAGATTATCAGCAGTAACCGAGGTGACGTGTCATCATTAACGCGGGATTACTGTAGCCTAATTATCCGGGCGTCACAAATGTGTTACGTGGTAGCTTAAACACACCCTCGACTAGGGGATTGTAGCCTTGCAGTATAGTTTCCTAGACTGTATAGTCTAGTTAACAACAAAAATATTAGAGTTGATATTGTTTTCAATAACGGTGGAGTTGTGTCACATTTAGGCAAAACAAATTGAATCAATTAGGTGATATTTCAAAATAACTTGAGGATAGTTTGTATGGTGTAGTGCTATCTAAGGAGAGCGACAAATGTGTTTGGCCCTGACTAAATTTGGACAATTTACAGTCGTTTCATGTGTTTGTTAAAATTCTGCTGAAAGTCATGATCTTTTGTGGTCAATGTGTAAGAACAATATATTAGCTAAGGACATAATGAAGATATTGATCACTTATTCTTCTCATGCCCCTGTCGAAAAGCCTGTGTGGCATGTGACTAAATGTGCATTCCGTCTGCACATGACTCATATTTTTGAAGATGATATACCAGGCCGGATTCAATGTTTCCCGTTAGTTATAGAAATGTGATTGCCTTTATTATGTGTGTTGTGTTGTGGGCTTGAAAATTCAAGAACACATGTTTTAGTTGTACCTTGCCACATGATCTGACAAGTATTGTTGTTATGATTTTGTATTGGTTGTCATATCAGTCTAACTTGTAGAGACAAGAGGCCTGACGACACTGTCGCCAAGAAACAAATGGGCTAACATTGATGGCCAGTGAATTGTTTCATCATAGGCAGGTTTTGGGTCTGGTGATCCTAGATATTGAAGCTGGTTGGGGAAGCTCCTGAGTGTGGCTCTTTTGAGTTATAGTGTTTTGAAGTGGTTTTGTGTTATGCTCCAGTGTGTTTTTTCTAGTCAGGGACAGAGCTCCCATGTAAGCATTGGGGTCAATTGACCCAATGAAATTAGGTAATCATTCATTAATTTAGTACTAATTATTGTCCATTAATTGAAGATGACCCCACTGTCATAGACATGACCTTTCAAACTCTCTTTCTAGCTTCATCTCTGTTTCTAGTGACCCGATAGCAAGGGGTTTATTTGCTGGGAGTAGCATCTACAAGTTGCCTTTGCATCTTAGTTATCGTAGTAGATGTGCTACCTTAACAAATGTGGTAGCACAACTAGTTTTGGCTGTGATCAACTTGTGTGGCTCATTTCGAACGGTATATTATCAACTTCGTTTCTATGAAATTGGGAGCCTGGAGCCCCTTGAATCAAAATTTCTTTTCTTAAATGCACCCATACATACATAAAAAAACTCAATAACATCCGAAAAATCCATCTCTGCACCCAAGCTCATCTGCACCCGCGCTGACGAAAAAAATCAAAACAAATACTAGAAAATTTCAAAAAATTCCAATTTTTTGTGTGGTAGAAAATTTGATGCGTGAGGTCCACTCCAATTTTCAAACCATTTGGACATCTGAGGAGCTCTCAGCAAAAAAGACAAATTGGGGGTCTGTAAAAATGTTTACTGTTCATGTACTGTTTTGGCCTGATTTGTCTTTTTTGCTGAGAGCTACTCAGTGTTCAAATGACTTGAAATTTGCAGCGGGCCTCACGCTTCTAATTGTCTGAATTTTTTGATTTCGTTTTGAAATTTTTACATTTTTTTTCTAACCGGGTGCAGACGAGCCTGGGCACCAAAACGCCCTACTCACACGTGCAATTTGTTTTCTCTTACTCCCTTTCCTATTGTCGATACTCACGTCCTAAGTATATTGCTTCCCCAGTCTCGACCATCCATCTTTGCGGGACCACACTACTCCCATTTGTGTCGCCACTTTCTTTCATCACTTCCTTTTTTTTTCTTACACCTCATGCCCTCATCACCTCAACATGTCGACATCTTGGCAACCCCTCATTATCAGTCGAGAGTCCCCAACATCTCCATTGGGCATCGATTTGATTAAGGTGGTAACTTTTTCGTCAACATATCAACTCGAAGCAGAACTAATGAAAGTCGGTTGCATATAAATGAATATTACATGTGGTGCATTTTCTTTTTGTGGCACTGATTAAGAAGAATCCATTGTGGAATTTTTTCGTTTGTAGTAAAGCACCATTGGATTTCCACTCACAAGTCACAAGGCCAGGCCACGTTTAATAAGCGCTTTATTACAAAAAAAAAAAAGCACAGCATGCCAATATTCAAATAGAAATCTCCATTTCCGGCAAGGTGCGCTAGGGACAAAAATGCCGCGAGCCCCAAATCCCCGACGCCGATGCCATAGCCCCTGATCTATGTCGCCGCCGCCGCTCCGGCGACCGCCCCGCCGCGTCACCCGTGTCGCCCGCCGCCCGTCTCCCCTTGCCCCCGACCGGAGATGGGCTACCCGAGGCGCCGCGCCCACCCGCGCCGCGGCGCCCTGCTGCCGGCGATGGCGGCGCTCCTCCTGCTCTTCCTCGCCGTCTCGCTCCTCTCCATCGCCATCTCCGCGCCGCCGCTCGCGGACCGCCACCCCGGCATCTCCCGCCGATCCCTCCGACACCCTCCGGTACGGACGCCAGCTCCGGCTCTTCCCCCCAATCCCTCGCCCCTTCGCGCAGTTCGATTCGATGTCTTGTTTTGCTCTCTGTGCGCGAGTGCGCACCCGAACAGCTCGGCTGCGGAAAACGCAGGGCTAAGAGGGCGGGCGGCGACGTCTCCGGCAATGCGAGGATTTAATCGTGATTCATTTATCGGATGGATTGTTTGATAGATATGGAATATGGATTGATGATGGTTGCTTTGGAATACAAAGCGGGGGGAAACCCTTTTTCGGTAATATGGATTGATGATTGTAACCTGGTCTAGTCCTACCATAGCTGGTTTGATCCGTGGAGGGTTTGCACCGGCTCCTTTGGTCACTCTTCTTCGAATTCTCATTGTGTTAATATGTTTTAAACTGGATATAACTGATTGATTGATTGATGAAAGCAGCAGGCGGTGTTTAACCTCAGTATATAACTGATTGATTAATTGGTTGTTGTCGTGTTACCCAAATGTAGACAAGTCGATGGACTACGAGAGATCTGTGGGGTTCGGAGCTCGCTAGCAACTTCTATGGTTGCAGTCACTCTAGCAGAAAATTTCTCGGTGAGCCCTTGTGTACATGGTGTGGATGATGAATATCTCTCTGTGTGTGTATCAGTGCTTGTAGAGTCCTACATTTTGGGAATAGTTTTGAGTTGTCATCTTTGTATTACGACAACTTTACTAATTCCCTCCTAAAGCCTTTTTAAAATCCTGCAGATTCCAGTGTTGCCACGCAACCAGATCGATATTTGCTTATTGTTACAAGTGGAGGTCTGAATCAGCAGAGAACAGGGGTGAGGTGCACCTGTCCTGACCTCCCTCCCTTGTATGAATATGCTCTCATGCGCGTGAATGGATATGATTAAAAAGCACTAACCTCATCTTCACTGATTGTCTAAGATATTTCATCAGGGTCTCCTTCAAATATTTGCAGTATCTAAATTTGTTTTTGTGCCCTTCTGAGTGTTATTTGTCCATGAAAATATCAAAATACCATTCTTCTGATACAATGCCGTAATACATTTGAGAAGTATCTGTTGGGCTAGAACTACACCTTTTTTTGGACTGGACTAGACCTACACATTAGAAGCATGTGGTATTTATTTAGCAGTTTTTTTCTTTTTGAAACAATGGGCTCTCCTGTCCATTTCCATTAAAGAAATCACCAACGTAGTTCATTCATTCAACAAAAAAAAAAAAAACGAAGAGCAGATCTATTTGCCAGTATGCTATGTGACACCAGCTTCCTTTGTTTCTTGAGCCTTATTTCTTTTCCTTATGGCTATAGAGTTGATAGTTTCCATCCTCATTCATGAGTTACACAGAATAAGAATTTACCGCAGCACTCGTGCTTTGTACATTACTTGCAACTCTAAAGTGTGCGTGTTTTTTTCTGTCTTTTACCTTTGGACTGTGTGTATCAGTCAAGTCATGGCATTTGCTTATTTTCAGATAGTCGATGCTGTAGTTGCTGCGCGCATTTTAAACGCTACACTTGTTGTTCCCAAATTGGACCAAACATCTTTCTGGAAAGATTCAAGGTATGCAATTCGTGACTGCTCCCAAATTTGAACTCATGGTCTTCTATGACTGTTCGATTGTTTAAGGTGAACCAATTGCACTTGTTCTATAATTAATGCAATATCTGCTGCAGCAATTTTTCCGAAATCTTTGATATCGACTGGTTCATTTCATTTCTTGCGAAGGATGTCAAAATTATCAAAGAACCTCCACAAAAAGGAGGTAAAGCTGTGCGACCTTATAAAATGCGTATACCCCGAAAGTGTACTCCACAATGTTACTTGAAGCGTGTCTTGCCTGCACTTCTGAAGAAACATGTAAGTTGTTGGCCTTTTGGCTTACTAGGAATCCTCATTTTAGAAAGAAGTAGGAGCCCTCATCACTCTGCTTTATATGTTCTATACGAAATTCCCCTGATTTTCTTGTCATCCACAACATGTCAACATATTAAACTCCGTTAAAAGACGTCCCACTTATTTGCTAGTGCCTTTCTGGCTTGGCGGGGAGTATTGGCTTGTGCAACTATCGGAATATCCGGCACCAAGATTATGATGGAGCACCGCTTCAGGGTTCGGGGTGAAAACTCTAGTCCTGGCCTTTATTGATCGGCTCAGCAGCGACGAACTTGCTTCGTTACCTTGTTGAAGGCGGTGTCTCCTTGCTGTTGCGCTGGCCTTCATTGGCTTTTCTCAGCTATCAGGATGAAAATCCTTGTCCATGCCATTCCGGCCAGACATGGCGATGAGGACATGAGGGTGTTTATTCCTTCTTGGAGGCGTTGCTGTGGAAGAAGTTGACTTTGGTCATAGGTGTTAATTTCATGCCTTGTAATGGTTCGGCCGTGGTTGCCTATGTTGTGCACTTGTTTGTTGATTTTTTTTGGCATTGTTGCCTTGCGTTGACTATAATAACAAATGGCCGTGTGCATCATAATGATGCAGAGGTTGGGGGTTTCAACCTCCTTTTCAAAAAAAGTTAAGCATTTATGGACGTTCGTTAGATTAACTGGCCAGTTATTTTACCTGATACTCTGACAGTTGATTTTTTTTCTAGTAACTTAGACAACCTTTACCGAATTTACGTATGTAGGGGTGTTTTCCATTTATGCTGGCATTCTATTCATTCTGTAACTTCTTGGTACATTGTGTTGCTTTCTATGCCTGTCTGTAGTTTGATTTCTCTTTTAGCTCATTTTGTGGATCAGGTTAATTTTGATAGATTTCAGTAAATGAAGAATCCGCACTAACATAGCTTATTTACTATGTATCTCGTTTGCAGGCTCTTCGACTGACTAAATATGACTATAGGCTCTCAAATAAGTTGGACACTGACCTACAAAAACTGCGCTGCAGAGTAAATTACCATGCTTTGAGATTTACTGATCCAATACAAGAGTTGGGTAAAAGGCTAATACAGCGAATGCGAGAGAAGAGCAGATATTTTATTGCTCTTCATCTGAGGTACAGCTAATTGAAGCTGTCCTTGATCTACACATTTCCTTTGGTCATAATTTTATCTATCTAAGTTCACTCCTTTATGGCAGATTTGAAAGTGACATGCTTGCCTTTTCTGGGTGTTACTATGGTGGTGGAGAAAAGGAGAGAAGAGATCTAGGTGCCATTCGCAAGCGATGGAAAACCTTGCATGTATGAACAGTTTCATGTCTCAGTTACTTAGATAGTGAGCTAAAGCTACCTATTGCTAACCTGTTGTGTTCTTAAATTTCAGACAAGTAACCCAGAGAAAGGAAGAAGGCAAGGTAGGTGCCCACTAACTCCGGAGGAGGTAGGGCTGCTGTTGAGGGCATTGGGCTATGGAAGCGATGTCCATATCTATGCTGCTTCTGGTGAGATATATGGAGGGGAAGAAACTTTGGCACCCCTCAAAGCGCTCTTCCCAAATTACCATACAAAAGAATCATTGTCAAGCAAAGATGAGTTGACTCCATTCTTGGCACACTCATCCCGCATGGCTGCAATTGATTTCATTGTTTGTGATGGAAGTGATGCTTTTGTGACTAACAATAATGGCAACATGGCCAAAATACTTGCTGGGCGGAGGTGATGCTTCTGTTCTTTCTGTTGTATATCTCTGTTGGCCATTTGTATTTTTTGTTCATCTTAGTACATTTCTGAATTCTGACCGTGTGATGCTGCTCCTCGCAGGAGATATTTTGGCCACAGGAGAACAATCCGGCCAAATGCCAAACAGCTTTACCACTTATTTACAAACAGGGGAAATATGTCATGGGACAAATTCTCGTCGCAGGTGCGAAAAGTCCAGAAAGGATTTATGGGAGATCCCATGGAAGTCAAGCCAGGAAGAGGCGAATTCCATGCCTACCCTGCTGCGTGTATATGCGAAAAGACGGACGAAAATAAATCGAGCCCTGGTAGTAATCAGGAAATTGTTAACCGCACGGGAATAAGGAAGGCCATCGGCGAACCAGCATATCCTGTCTACACCGACGAAGAGGCGGATGGATCTGACACTGAAGACGATCCCACAGGGACAGGAGAAGAAGAGGTGATTACTGAAGACGATCCTGCCGCTGGAGAAGAGATGGTCACTGAAGACGACCCTACTGCGACAGAAGCGGTAATTGATACTGAAGCTGAGGCCGACGATGATTCTTCGGTCAGACAGGAGGGTTCCGAGCTGGAGGAGATCCTTTCGGATTAGCCGAGTTGCTATCCAGCTTGGAGGAGTTAGTCAAGTTATTTGCATACAATACAAGTGTTGTATGTGGTAGAAACTGATGCGCATTGACCCCTCCAGAGTCCAGAGTAGAGCTGGTCGGCTGCCTCTGGTGTACATATAGATCTTGTGGTGGACTGAAGATGTACATCCTCTCCCCTCCCCTCCTGGCCCAACAAGGGTGGCCTCAATTTGGCCTCTCCAGTGGTAGTTCTATTTAGAGTTCCTAACATTTGCGCCGTTGTTTGTAGCTCGTCGGAATGTGTTCGTTCTGCTTTCGAAATTTCTGTCCTCTTCTCCTGGCCAAGCTTTCGTACATGTGCCATCTTCAATCTCTTGTGTTGTTCCTCTAAAAGAAAAAAATCTATGTGCTGTTACAGTAAATATTATGAACTGATACTGTGATACAGTGCTGAATTGTTCTTTGCACTATACTTTGTCCTGTTTTGCTAAGGTGTGCATGTTCGCTCTGTAAGATTTGAGTAAACATTCATTCGTGCATTTCTACTACTGTAGAGTTTTCCATCGCAGTGTTTTCTACTGCATCGACTGTTTCTACTGCACCGGGCATACAAGCCCTTGCCTTTTTAATGTGTGCTGTATGTTAAAAGACCCTCTTACATGCCTGAAGTGATATGCAAATGCAGAGTTTAAGCTCATGCGCTGCCATGATCATGTTTGTAGGCAGCGCGGCCGAGGTCTGAGACCCTTAAGGGCGCCCTTGCCCAAGCCAAGGAGCAAGCAAGGGCTAGCAAAGCAACCGATGACAAAGAAGCTGCGGATTTAAAGACCGAACAGGTCGACCGCCGCCAGTATGAGGAGAGGGTGGCCAAGGTGGAGCAAGAGCTCAAAGATGCCGCCGGCAAGTGCGAGGCCTTGGAGGAGAAGAATAAGGCCCAAGCGGCCGATCTCGCCAAGGCCCTTCAAGAGGTTAAAGAAGCACAGTCCGAGTCCCGGGCGGCTCATGAGGAGATCCGGCAGGCCGAACAGATAGCGGTTGGTAAGCCCTTTCTTTTGCAGAGTATTTTTGGCGGTCAAAGATATGCCTTGCTTAATCGGCTATGGAGTTCTCCAAATGCATTTGCGGATCTGCCCAAGAGTGCCGCCGACGCCACGCAGTTCTTCCGGGCCCAGGAGGGGCACACGACGGAGAAGCTCTTTTGGTCACAGTTCCTGGCACCGGAGGGTCCAGCGTTACTGAACAACCAGATGATGCAATGGGCGGAGCTGCATAGGATGTCCGGATTGGCCATGAAGGATGTCATAGTCCGGCTATGGCCAACCGAACCCATTCCTAGCAGCTACTTCGGCCTGGTGAAGCGACTCACCGACGCACTGCCCCGAGTTGAAGCTGTGAAGCGCTCGGCGTGCATAGAGGGTGCGCGGATAGCCTTTGCCCATGTCAAGATGCACTGGGCGAAGATGAAGACCACCGTCGTGGCGACCGAGGGCCCACCCGAAGGCAAGGACCACCGCAAGCCGGAGCGGTATTTTGAGGACGTTCTGGAGGGTGCCCGTACAGTAGAGGGCCAATGCTCAAAGGATATCCTCTTTGAGTAAATGTAATATAGTTATTCAGACTTTGTGTTTATGAACCAGGGCCTGTAATATGTGTATATTTTTTTATCTGAAGTTACTTACCTCATGTGCGGCCGTATTTTGTTATTCTGAAAGTTTGCCAGTCGTCGGCTTCAGCCCCCACGTAGATGATACGAGGGTGTTCGGGATAACACTTGACCCAACGTTTTGGTCCGTAAAGGAGGTGTCTGCGTAGCGAACCAAGCGATCAGACTATGCGGCTTTAGCTGTTTCACGTAGCCATAGGAGTTTGACGGTGAAACTAAGTACTAGCCCCTGGTGCGTATGTGGCTATCCAAACTAGGATGCCTTAGGCGCGTGATTGGACGAAGGCCAGTCCTTCGTATAATACGGAAGAAATCGCAAGAAATTTATAATAGGTCACCGAATCGCTGACCAGCTCTCGCCATATCATGACGGTCAGTTTTCGGCTTTCTCTACTTAGGTGCTTAACTGGACGAACCAGAAACACAATCGCAGTAGTTCTTCCTTTACTACCCTAGCCGAACAAGCGGAACATAAAGTAGTAACCACAGGAGTGGGGCAACCCAACTGTTGACCCAAGACATGATTCGGAGCTAATGCATATAATGCAATGTTCGGGACGCTGAAGTGTACTATAGAAGCGTTCGGACTTTTTTTTAAATATATCTGGCCGAATAGAGCCCCTGGCACTTAGGCCGTACCAGGGTATATATGGCAATCTGACGCAAAGGGGGAATACAGATTGTAGAATAGACCAATACCGAACAAGGGTTGGTAAAAACCGTTTCCCTGATAATCTGATTGATACGTCAAAACGTGCTATTACAGATAGTGCCATAAACATCAAGGCTACTTTACATGCCGAGAATTGGTGAACAAGGAAAAGTTGTATATAGGGCTTAAAAAAGAGAAAGGCGGTCTTGAAGATCCCCTGAACATCCTGCTGCACGTCTGTGCCGCTTTTCGCCTTGGTGCAAGATCCTTTGAGAGGAGCAATCGACGATCACTTAGAAAAAAGGGCCTGGAAAAGGGCCCTTGTACGACCATGAAGTTATTAGGTCTTGACGAACTTGTGATATGAGAGGAGAAAGAAAAAAAGGAAAAGGAAAGAAAAAATGTTTAAGGTCCGAATAGGGTCGAGCCACACTCTGAACCTCATCCGCAATGTGCCTCCGTCTTTGCCCAAGGTATTTTAAGTGCGTAGTTATGCACACGCGGTACATATGCCGCGGTTAGATAGGGCGATTGACAGAGGTACATATCCGGCGAACCGAAGACTACTTCCAATGTTAATGAACCCGTGCAGCGGGCTTCAACGTCGGGCATCACTCCTTTAAAGATGGTGTTACTAGGCTTGATTCTTGATGGGTCAATACCCATTTTAAGAAGAATGTCTTGATAAATCAAGTTAAGACTGCTGCCGCCGTCCATAAGGACTCGAGTGAGACGGAACACATCAATAATTGGATCAAGGACCAGAGCTGCCGAACCTCCATGACGGATACTGGTCGGGTGGTCCCTCGATCGAAGGTGATCGGACAAGCCGACCACGAGTTTAATTTAGGGGCGACAGGCTCTACGGCGTAGACGTCCCTTAGTGCGCGCTTGCTATCCCTTTTGGGGATATGCGTGACATATATCATGTTCACTCTTTTCACCTCAGGGGGAAATTTCTTTTGTCCCCCTGTGTTCGGTGTGCGGGGCTCCTCATCGTCCTCGCTTGGTGGCCCTTCCCCCTTATTTCGATATTTAACTTACCGGCCCGTTTGAAAACCCAACAGTTTCTGTTGGAATGATTAGCAGGCTTGTCCGGGGTGCCATGAATCTGGCTAGGCCGATTGAGTATTTTGTCCAAATTAGATGGACCATCTTTATTTCCTTTGAATGGCTTCTTCTGCTGACCGGATTTAGAGCCACTGAATCCGACGTTAACCGCTATGTCTTCAGTTTCTTCATTGTTGTTTCGACGCTTATGTTTGTTGCGTCGTGGCCTGCCATTGCCATCCCTGGCTTCAGAGGTGCCAGGGTCGCAGGTACTATTGCTTCTACGGGCCAACCAGCTGTCCTCTCCCACACAGAAGCGGGTCATGAGTGCGGTAAGAGCTGCCATAGATTTCGGTTTTTCCTGGCCGAGGTGTCGGGCGAGCCATTCGTCGCGGACGCTATGTTTAAAGGCCGCGAGGGCTTCGGCATCCGGACAATGGATGATTTGGTTCTTTTTAATTAAGAACCTAGTCCAGAGTTTGCGGGCTGACTCTCTGGGTTGCTGGACTATATGACTAAGGTCATCGGCATCCGGAGGCCAGACATAGGTACCTTTGAAGTTGTTTCTAAAGGCATCTTCCAGATCTTCCCAGCTTCCAATGGAGTTTTCTGGGAGGCTGTTTAACCAGTGCCGTGCTAGTTCTTTCAGCTTTAGGGGGGGGGGGGGTATTTGATTGCATGGAGATCTTCACCGCGAGCCATGTGAATATGGAGAAGAAAGTCCTCAATTCATACCGCGGGATCTGTCGTTCCATCGTATGATTCAATGTTTACGGGTTTAAACCCTTCTAGAAACTGGTGTTGCATTACCTCATCGGTAAAGCATAAGGGGTGTGCGGCGCCTCTATATCGGGCAACGTCACGACGGAGTTCGGTTGACATCCGTGTTCCGTTTTCAGCCCGGGTGAGGTTATGCCTATTGCGCCAAGCTTGATGGCTGTCGTCTCGTGTTGGAGCACGCCCCTTGATCCATAGATTGATCTAGCCTGGCCGGTTCTATTGTCCAGGTCCTGGCGTATGTCGTAGGTGTATCCTGGAGCCGCTACCTCTTTGCCTCTATGGCGAGGTGGTGCGGATTGGTGTTCGGTGTAAGCAGCCGCTTTGTCTCGCCCATGTGGTGATCGGTTTGGTTCATCAGCGAGGTCATATCTTGACGGTATTGGCTCATGGGCCTCGTCGTCGAATTGTGGCAGTAGCCGACGCTTCGGATAACTCTTTGTTGGGCGCTTGAGGCCATATTCTTCGGCGGCTAGGACCTGGGTCCATCTGTCATTGAGCGTATCCTGCTCGGCCTAAAGCTGTTGCTGTTTCTTTTTTAGGCTCCTCGCAGTTGCGATTAGCTGTCACTTGAAGCCTTCTTGCTCGAGGGGTTCCTCTGGCACGATGAAATGTTCGTTGCTGAGGATGACATCATCCTTGGAGATTGGTAAATAGTTACTATCCTCCAAATCCTCATTCCCGACTGGCTCGTTGGGGTTAACTTGTCCCTCCTCCCATTCATCCTACTCGGATGCATGCTCGACCTGGTCTTCGGGATCTTCGGCATCGTCCGGAGTGTTATTGTCTCCAGTGCTGATATTGCTTTCCTTTTTGCGACGCAATTTTGAGCGGCGCCGCTGACGTCGATGTTTTGGTGGTGCCTCGTAGGGCTTATCCTTGATTGGATCCTTCCTGCCGTCGTCGTCATCCTTTTTAGGTGTATCCACCATATACACATCATATGTTGAGGTGGCTGTCCAACGCCCGGTAAAGCGTGGGTCTTGGCCTCGTTTGTCTCCGGCATCGTCGTCCATGTCGTTGATGTCTCCGGAGGCGTAGTCGAGCATGTCGGTTAAATCTTCGACAATGGCGACCAAGTGGGTGGTTGGTGGGACGCAAAATTCCTGTGCTTAGCCCCTAGTTCGGGCTGGGCGTGGTTCGGAGGTGATACTTCCGTAATGGCGAGGGATCGCATTAAGTCCAAGGCCTCGCTTAAGAGCGAAGGCCAGACAGGGAACCGAGGACCTGCGGGGCTGGGCATGACAGATTCTGCCAGGCTGTGCTCACTAGACGCAGACCTTGAGAGTTCGGAGTTGGTATCCAGAGGCGGGTTCGGCTCTCCAATGACAGGGAGAGTTGATACGTCTCCATCATATCTACTTTTCCAAACACTTTTGACCTTGTTTTGGACTCTAACTTGCATGATTTGAATGGAACTAACCCGGACTGACGCTGTTTTCAGCAGAATTGCCATGGTGTTATTTTCGTGCAGAAATAAAAGTTCTCGGAATGACCTGAAACTTCACAGAGAATATTTTTGGAATTTATAAAAAATACTGGCGAAAGAATCAAGACCAGGGGCCCCACACCCTGTCCACGAGGGTGGGGGGCGCGCCCCCTATCTCGTGGGCCCACTGAGGCTCCACCGACCTCAACTCCAACTCCATATATTCACGTTTGGAGAGAAAAAAAAATCAGAGAGAAGGATTCATCGCGTTTTACGATACGGAGCCACCGCCAAGCCCTAATCTCTCTCGGGAGGGCTGATCTGGAGTCCGTTCGGGGCTCCGGAGAGGGGAATCCGTCGCCGTCGTCATCATCAACCATCCTCCATCACCAGTTTCATGATGCCCACCGCCGTCCGTGAGTAATTCCATCATAGGCTTTCTAGACGGTGATGGGTTGGATGAGATTTACCATGTAATCGAGTTAGTTTTGTTAGGGTTTGATCCCTAGTATCCATTATGTTCTGAGATTGATGTTGCTATGACTTTGCTATGCTTAATGCTTGTCACTAGGGCCCGAGTGGCATGATTTCATATCTGAACCTATTATGTTTTCATGAATATATGTGAGTTCTTGATCCTATCTTGCAAGTCAATAGTCACGTACTAGGTGTTATGATCTGGCAACCCCGAAGTGACAATAATCGGGACCAGTCCCGGATGATGACCGTAGTTTGAGGAGTTCATGTATTCACTAAGTGTTAATGCTTTGGTCGGGTAATCTATTAAAAGGAGGCCTTAATATCCCTTAGTTTCCAATAGGACCCCGCTGCCACGGGAGGGTAGGACAAAAGATGCCATGCAAGTTCTTTTCCATAAGCACGTATGACTATATTCAGAATACATGCCTACATTACGTTGATGAATTGGAGCTAGTTCTGTGTCACCATAAGTTATAACTGTTGCATGAAGAATCGTATCCGACATAATTATCCATCACTGATCCAATGCCTACGAGCTATTCACATATTGATCTTTGCTTAGTTACTTTACCATTGCCACTGTTACAATTACTACGAACTGCTACTGTTACTTTTGCCACCGTTGCCGTTACTTCCATACTACTTTGCTACTAAATACTTTGTTGCAGATATTAAGTTATCCAGGTGTGGTTGAATTGACAACTCAACTGCTAATACTTGAGAATATTCTTTGGCTCCCCTTGTGTCGAATCAATAAATTTGGGTTGAATACTCTACCCTCGAAAACTGTTGCGATCCCCTATACTTGTGGGTTATCAAGACTATTTTCTGGCGCCGTTGCCGGGGAGCATAGCTCTATTCTTTGAGTCACTTGGGATTTATATCTGCTGATCACTATGAGGAACTTGAAAGACGAGAAAACCAAGATTTATCCCTCAACTACGAGGGGAGGTAAGGAACTGCCATCTAGCTCTGCACTTGATTCTCCTTCTGTTTTAAGTAAACTTGCGACACCTAAACCTGCTTCTGCTATTAATTCTGATATGTCACATGTTATTGATGATGCCACTTCTGCTTTGCATGATGCTTATGATGAAACTACTTCTATGCTTGATAATACTGTGCCACTAGGTGAATTTCTTGATGAACAACCATCTAGGGCTAGAGAGAATGAAATTATTGAAACTGATAATATTGATGAAAGTGATGATGAAGATTCTCCCCCTAGATATGAATTGCATGTTGTGCCTGAGGGTTATGTTATGGATGAAGAAACTGCTAGAGACTTTCTTCTTGCAATGATAGATATGATCTTAAGAAATTATTAGCTAAGCTGAAAGAAAAGTCTTTGAATGCTAGAATGAAATATGACCCTGCTTTTGCTACTTCACCTATCTATGTTACTGATAAGGATTATGATTTCTCTGTTGATCCTATGATAATTACTTTGGTTGAATCTGATCCTTTTTATGGCTATGAATCTGAAACTGTTGTGGCACATCTTACTAAATTAAATGATATAGCCACCCTATTCACTAATGAGGAAAAAATTCATTACTACTATATCCTTAAATTATTTCCGTTCTCCTTAAAGGGTGATGCTAAAACATGGTTTAATTCTCTTGATCCTGGTTGTGTGCCTAGTCCCCAGGATATGATTTATTACTTCTCTGCTAAATATTTCCCCGCTCACAAGAAACAAGTTGCCTTAAGGGAAATATATAATTTTGTGCAAATTGAAGAAGAGAGTCTCCCACAAGCTTGGGGGAGGCTTCTCCAATTACTTAATGCTTTGCCTGATCATCCTCTCAAGAAAAATGAAATACTTGATATCTTTTATAATGGACTAACCGATGCTTCCAGAGACCACCTGGATAGTTGTGCTGGTTGTGTTTTCAGGGAAAGAACTGTTGATCAAGCTGAATTGCTATTGAATAATATGTTGACTAATGAAAACAATTGGACACTTCCTGAACCTACTCCTAAGCCAACTCCGAAGAAAAGGGGTATTCTATTTCTCAATCCTGAAGATATGCAAGAGGCAAAGAAATCAATGAAATAAAAAGGTATTAAAGCTGAAGATGTTAAGAATTTACCACCTATTGAAGAGATACATGGTCTTGATAACCCGAAACAGGTAGTAAAGATAAATTCTCTCTATAGATTTGATGAAGGTGATATTCCTCGTTATAAGTCTGCTAGCCAATGCTTAGATGAGTTTGATAATTTTATTGTTAAACAAGAAAACTTCAATGCTTATGTTGGTAGACAATTGAAACGTAATGCTTATATGATTGAGCACTTGAGTGATTATATGTCTATAGTCAAAGGTGAAGTTAAACTCATTAGTAAACATGCTTCTATGGTTACCAGTCTAGTAGAACAAGTGCTTAAGGCTCAAAATGATTTACTCAATGAATTAAATAGTAAGAAAAATGATAATGCTGTTAGAGTTATGACTAGAGGGGGTAAAATGACTCAGGAACCTTTTTATCCTGAGGGCCACCCTATGAGAATTGAGTAAGATTCTCAGAGAACTAATGTTGATGCACCTAGTCCTTCTAAGAGGAAGAAAAAGAAAAATGATTGGACTTTGCTTGCTGCTAGTGAACCTGTTGTTGACACACCTGAGAATCCCAATGATATTTCTATTTCTGATGCTGAAACACAATCTGGTGATGAACATGAACCTAGTGATAATCTTAACGATGATGTTCATGTTGATGCTCAACCTAGCAATAATAAAGATGTAGAGATTGAACCTGCTGTTGATCTTGATAACCCACAATCAAAGAATCAACATTATGATAAGAGAGACTTTGTTGCTAGGAAGCACGGTAAAGAAAGAGAACCATGGGTTCAGAAACCCATGCCTTTTCCTCCTAAACCATCCAAGAAAAAGGATGATGAGGATTTTGAGCGCTTTGCTAAAATGATTAGACCTATCTTTTTGCGTATGCGTTTGACTGATATGCTTAAAATGAATCCTTGTGCTAAGTATATGAAAGATATTGTTACAAATAAAAGAAAGATACGGGAAGCTGAAATTTCCACCATGCTTGCTAATTATACTTTTAAAGGTGGAATACCTAAGAAACTTGGAGACCCAAGAGTACCAACTATACGATGCTCCTTTAAAAGAAACTATGTTAAAACTGCTTTATGTGATCTTGGAGTCGGTGTTAGTGTTATGCCTCTCTCTTTATATCGTAGACCTGATTTAAATAAGTTGACACCTACTGAAATATCTTTGCAAATTGCCGATAAATCAACTGCTATACCTGTCAGTATTTGTGAGGATGTGCCTGTTGTGATTGCAAACGTTACTATTTTAATAAACTTTGTTATTCTTGATATTCCCGAGGACGATAGTATGTCGATTATCCTTGGTAGACCCTTTTTGAATACTGCAGGGGCTGTTATTGATTGCAACAAAGGCAATGCCACTTTTCATGTTAATGGTAATGAACATACGGTACACTTTCCGAGGAAACAACCTCGAGTCCACAGTATCAATTCTATTGGAAAAAATCCATTGATTATTATTGGAGGTTTTGAATTTCCTCTTCCTACTATCAAGAAGAAATATGATAATCTTATTATTGGGGATGTGCGTATCCCCGTTGAGGTAACCTAGTGTTATTCGAAAATTCTCCGGTTTCATGCGATTCAGAATGAGTTTGTTAACAATACTTGATCAACCTTGTTAGTGGATTCCTTTTGATGAGCATGAGATGGATGAAGTTAGAAAGCACAACTCTCTGTACCCTCCTTTTACTTTCTGTTATTTAGATAAATAAAGAAAAAATAGTATTTTCTGTCTGTTTTCTGAATTATCCTTGCAATAAAAAATACCCCGAAAATAGAAGTTCTCCGAATGCCCCGAAATTGAAATATGATTTTTTGTAGAATATTTAAGAATATCCGGCACTGAGAACACATCAGGGGGAGCCACCACCTGGCCACGAGGGTCCAGCGTGCCCACCCCCCTGGGCGCGCCCCCTGCCTCGTGGGCCCCAGGTGGCCCCCCACCACTTATTCCTGCACCCACACACTTCGTCTTCCTCCAGAAAAATCTCCACACAACTCAAACTCATGTTCTAGCTCATTTTGCTGTGATTTTCGATCTCCTTGCTCAAAGCTCCACTCACAAAACTGCTTTGGGTGATTGTTCTTCGGTATGTGACTCCTCCAATGGTCCAATTAGTTTTTGTTCCAGTGCTTTATTCATTGCAAATTTTTGCTGCTTAGGTGACCCTGTTCTTGAGCTTGCGTGTCAAATTTATTTGGTCCCGAGTAGTTCTAATGCATGATATAGTCTCTAGGCACTTGTCACGACTGGTTTTTCAATAAAATTCTTATTGAGAAACCGGTCTCTTTGATTCCAGTATAGGAAGAATTCTCCTTACTGGTAGACAAATACTTGATACAGAAGTCAAGTAGCATTAAACATATTACAGGGTTGAGCTGAGGTTGCTCAACAATTTATTACAAACACGCCAATATTGTACCTAAGGGCGGCTATGACACAGGTGTGTGGTGGCATACTATTGACTCGAGATAAGAGTGGTGGTGGATATATCACAGTGGAGTGGTTGACATGACTCCTAATCTGGCAGCTCATCGAGCGTCGAGGTGAGGCTCGATGCATTTATTCGGGTAGCGGAAGCGGATATAATACAAGTGACCAAATCTAGGATCGCACGGGACTGACTGGGACTCCTCTAGGCGTCGGACTCGCTATCGAACTCTTCATCCATGAGATCGCCTTCGTCAACATCTGGCCAAATCAACAAGCCAGGTGAGTACTTTGAAAGTACTCGCAAGACAGTTCGGACATAAGATATAACAAAGGCAAGCATGAATGCTCCATGAGCAAATAACAATGCACACTCAAATAATAAATTTTTGCACGACATGATAAGTAAAAAGGAAGTCGGGCGGTAGTCCTCCCGAAATCCTAACAAAATAACTGAAAACCGATCGGGTGTCTGGAGCGACGCCTCGAAGGGTAAACAAATAAATTATCATGCCGCAGTCGGGCGTCTAAGCGACACCACATAAAGGGCTTATATTGAAAAGTAAATAACAAGAGTGCCACAGTCGGACGTCTGAGCGCCATCACATAAAGGGCTTATATTGAAAGTAAATAACATGCGTGCCACAGTCGGACGTCTGAGCGACATCGCAGAAAGGGCTTATAGTGAAAGTAAATAACAAGCGTGCCACAGCCGGACGTCTGAGCGACATCGCAGAAAGGGCTTATATTTCATTATTCATATCTGATAAATTCATGAAGATATAACACTCACAGGAAATATTCGACACATAATAATAAACAGGTTAGTCCATCCACAGGAATAATCATTTAGCCAGACTTAACACTCATGTAGTTCACCGGAGTTTTGTCACTGAGACTGACACTGACAAGATAAGTTGAACACAATACTCGGACATGGATAAGATGATTCGAAGGATTTTGACTCTGCAGAGTTTGTACTAATTATCCACAGCTAACGGATTTCCGTAGTCACGAAGGACTAGTTCGTTCACGGTATTCGGTAGAAACACATCTAACCGATACACACCATCCCACCTCACGATGCCAGGAATCACCCTAGACAACGTTCAAGAAAAACTTTGAGACGGGAGATCACAACCTCGAATAGCATGGGATCAAATTTATATCGCGCTCTAAGGGTGCCCCTCTCGGTCCCAACCGGAAACACCCATGCCCCCGACGGATGGTGGCTTTAATCCAGGCCATGGAACCCTCATCACGACCTCTCTATTTGGTGTGTACCGGAAAGAGGTTTGCAACTTACTAAGCCATATCCCTTACGGAAAACATGTGGTAGTACAGGAAGGAAAGCGGATGGAAGCGTGACTTGATTCATGATGACTTTGGAGTCGAATAGTCGGCATAAGACCGGCATGCTTCAACACTGCCATCTTACCCACTCTCATGCCATCACATGGTCATGCAAACTCATATCCAACAACATATGGATTTTCGAAGCTCACTTGCCTCAACTTTGCATGTAATATACACTTATCGAAATGCTCATAAACATGCCATGAAACTACTCAATGCAAACATGCAAAAGACACTCATCATATCAAAAGTTCAAACATGCTTGCCTGGTTCGGAGTAGTCGGAGTCTAGCTTGGTGAAGTTCGCGGTTCCGTCACCTCCTCCGGTATCTACGGTATAAGAAAATACGTACTAACGTAAATACCGTAGGGTGCACAAAAGTATTCCAAATATTTTTCAAATAAATATGATAAAAACTAGACAGAAAATAAAGAGGACAGAAAAAGAATCAATCAAAAATCATTTTCTGTTTAAAATTTATTAAAGATTTAGCCCAGGGACTTGTCTGTAATGAAACAGAAAGTTTCCAGGGGCCAGCTTATAAAAACAAAAAACGCTTCGGCTAAAAACCCGTCAAGCGCAAAGGAAGACGATTCTGCCAAGGCGTTTTAAAACAGTTCAAAAAAAGAAAAGATCGACGAGGGTCCCACCGTCAGGTTTAAATTTTCAAACGAGGGAGGGGGAGAAACAGGCGCCGGCGCCGAGAACTGCGTGATGGTGGCGGCGATCCACGGCGAGTTAGGAGGCGGAGGTACCGGCGTGATCAGTGTGCCCTCCCGCGTCTGTGGTTGGTGGAGGCGTTCGTCGGCGAGCACCACGTCGGCGGCGGCTCTTACTCCGGCGGACGGTGGCTCGGGTGACGTTGGATCTCGCCGGGGAGGGCTGCGGAGGTTAAATTGGAGCTCGGGTTAGCGTACTGGGTGTATGAGAAGGGTACTGACGTGGTTTGGGAGGCGGTGATGGCCTCACCTAAGTGGATCGAGCTGGTGGCCGAGGCGGATCGGGGCGGCCGGAGTCGGGGGAGGAGACCTCCTTGAGGTCCTCCTGGTGGCTTGGCGGGGATCTAGTGAGGTGGAGTGGTGGTGCGTGCTCGAGAACGAGCTCGGGGCCTCGTTTTATAGGTGATCCGAGGCGGTGGCCGTGAACGGGAAATCTCCGGCGATGGTTACGGCGGTGCAGTGGTTGGTCGGTTAGTTTAGGGGGTTGGGCATCAACATGGAGGTCCACTGGTTCCATTCAGACGCTAACCAAGGTTGGATTAGGCGTGCTCGGTGGTTTCGGCAGAACGGAGCTTCGCGGGCCCGTCGGCGGCAGAGGGCGTGCCCTGTGCTTGCCGGGCCACGGCGACGGTGCTGCGGCGTGCGCTGGTACGCAGAAGGCCACGCGGAGGCTTCGGGTGCGTTGGGCGGCGCCGGACGGCGCAAAAAGCTGGCGCTAGCTCCCGTTGGCCGCCACGGGTGGCTCTGCCACCGCAGAAGCTGCCGGCGTCGGCGAGGCTCGCCGCCACCGACACCTGCGCCCATCCAAGAGAGCGTGCGATGCTCTGGATAAGGAGGAGAGGCCGTGCGCAACGCGCCAGGGTGTGCACTGGTGATCGATGACAGGTCACTGACGGAAACGACACTGACTGTCGACTGAAACTCTGAATTTTCTGAAAATGCACAGAAACAGTGCCGGCCAAGTGTTTGATGAAATGATTTAGGCATGAGAAGAATTTATCTGGGGCTGATCTTTGGTGTGATGGCCTCTCAAAGCACCTGGGGGCTGCCTGATTTTTGGTGGAATTTTTGGAGAAAGAAAAATATGAATTTCACCAAAAATGATGAATCTGGTCCAAACTTGCAGTGGTTGAAACTTGAAAAATTTAAATTGTGGAAGGGTGGATCTTGATGGATCTAGGTTGTGGGTGCTAGGGACTATCCAGAGGAGTTGGTTTGAGATCAAAACTCAAAGAAAATCAGGTACTTCCTTTGTAAATCATCTAGGCTTAAAATAAAAGACAAAATTGTTTTTGGGGATAAAATAAATGAAATAAAATTCAAAGATGGGTTGAACTAGTTGGAACAGAAAGTTTGGGTTGCCCCAAAGTGGAGGGAGGGGTTTTGGGAGAATTTACCACATGAGGCATGGTAAAACAATGGATGGTTTCAAAACAAAAGAATAGCCCCAAAACCCATAGGGTTTCTTTTTAATAGAAAATAAATTCCAAAAATATATTTGAGATGGGTGTAAATCAGAAGGAAGGTTTTAAATAACCAAACACCAAGGTTGAGGAAGATACAAAATAAAATCCTTGCCATGGGGGAAAATTTTGAGAAGGAGGGGTTTTTGGAAAGATTTTAAATGGCCTCCTTCAAAACAAACAAAGTTTTTGTTGAAAACCAAATTAAATTTTTTGGAGTGTCACAACACTTGTGGTAGTAGTTGCTATCAATTTTGTTGAGTTTAGTTCACTTTTATTTTGAGTCACTAAAATTTTTAGAAATTTTTTAGATGAAGAAATATGTTAAGGAAAATGTACCAAGGTGGTTCTTCAAGGAAGGAAGCACCAAGGCTCGCGATACGTGAGCCGGACTATGAACTACCAAGAGAAGCTCAAGTGCGGCCTTGTGAATGGCTGTCAGAAGATTTTATGGTCCGAGCAGGCATTAAGGAGGAATTTGATGCGTATGTGCGTAATGCTGAACTCGAGGGCTTCGTGTCAGATAAGTGCCCCCAACATTACTACCTAACTGTCTCCTTTGTAAGAAGATTTAAATTTACATCATCACGCAATTCTCACATGGTTCTGTTTAATCTTTATGATAAATCGTATACCATGAATTTAGAGGATTTTAATACTGCTTATAAACTCCCGCAGTGGGGTAATGCTGGTGAACCTCACAAATCTGAATATAAAGACTTTCTTGCTAGTATAACTGTGGGGGAATCTAGGGAAATCACGCAAGCTACCATAGGGAGCATTCATTTTCCCGCCATACATTATTTTGCTCTCTTTATAGGTAGATGTATTAACGGTAAAGATGAAGCCTGTCACATGTGCGTTCCAGACCTTAGTGTCCTCAAGAGTGCAGTATTAGGAGATAAACAATATAACTTGGGGCCTATCGTTGCACGAAGGTTGCATCATAACAGTACTAGCGGAGATTTGTTTGGTGGAATTTATGCAACCCGTTTAGCTAATTTTCTTGAGGTACCCATTCGTGAAAATGATATGGAGTTGCCTCCTGCTTATCTAGATTTTAATGCAATGGTTCGTCATCAGATTGTTGAGAGGAATGAACAGTCTCTCCAGTACCGACTAATCTTTGACAGACGTCGCACTGTCCATATTACTCTCCCTGCTCCTACTTTCTTTGACTTTCAGGCAAAAAGGAGATATGTCATAACCAGGGAGGAGGCGAACGAGTATGAGAGGAGGACGGAAGCAGCTCGCCTCCAAGCTACAGCTCTTGAGGCAGTAGCTGCCGCATCTCAGTATGACCCCAGTTATAACTTTGGATATCTGTCAGGCCAGCTGTGGCCATAGACCAACTTAGGCCAAAAGCCTAAGCTTGGGGGAGTACGTATTTCCCACCGACATTACATTCATGTTCACACACTCATTCTAGTTGTCGGTGCTCATAATTTTTCATTGTACTATCCATGCTAGTTTATTTTCGTTTTTCTTGCTTTCTTCTTGTGTGTTTGAAAAACCTTAAGAAAAACAAAAAAATTTAGTTGTAACTTTTAGCTAATTTACTTTTCATGCCTGTAGTATTAATAATTAAAAGAAAACCCAAAAAGATTTCTTGTTCTTCTTTTGCTTGTTGGGAGCTTTCCTGTGTAAATAGTTTTATTTCATTTCTTTTCTTTGGGGGTCGAGAGGAGAAGACCATGATGAAAATGTTGAAGTGGCTCTTATATGCATTATTGTGGAATTAACCAAGAGCCCATATTACTTTGCCTCCTCCCTTGTATTAGATGCTTGCAGATTCCAGCTTAGTCCAACTGCACGTGCACTATTATTATTATCACCACCGTTCGATCGTGCAAGTGAAAGGCAATAATGACGATATATAATGGACTGATTGGGATGAGAGAAGCTGGTATGAACTCGGCCTCTCTTGTCTTTGTAAATATGATTAGTTCATCGTTCCTGATTTAGCCATTTATGAATGAAACATGTTTGCAATGAAAATTAGAGATTATAGTTGCTTATGCCATGCTTAATTAGCTAGGAGTTTATAATGGTTTACCTTGCGTGCCAACATGCTATTAAATGGTTGTGATGTGGTATGATAGGGTGGTATCCTCCTTTGAACGATTCGAGTGGCTCGACTTGGCACATGTTCACGCATGTAGTTGAAACAAAATCGGCATAGACTCCACGATATTTATGTTCATGGTGAATTATATCTTACTCATGCTTGCACTCAGTGTTGATTAATTTTAATGCATGTTCATGATTGTTGTCGCTCTCTAGTTGGTCGCTTCCCAGTCTTTTTCTAGCCTTCACTTGTAGTAAGCGAGAATACTGCTTGTGTATCCACTTCCATAAACCCCAAAGTTGTTCCATATGAGTCCACCATACCTTCCTATATGCGGTATCTACCTACCGTTCCAAGTAAATTTGTATGTGCCAAACTCTAAACCTTCAAATGAAATTCTGTTTTGTATGCTCGAATAGCTCATGTATCAACTAGGGTTGTCTGTATCTTCCATGCTAGGCGGGTTATTCTCAAGAGGAGTGGACTCCGCTCCTCACTCCCGAGAAAATGGCTGGTCACCGGGATGCCCAATCCCATGCTCAAATCAAATCAAAATAATTGCAAACAAAACTCCCCCAGGACTGTTGTTAGTTGGAGGCACCCGTTGTTTCGGGCAAGCCATGGATTGATGCTTGTTGGTGGTGGGGGAGTGTAAACTTTACCATTCCTTTTGGGAACCACCTATAATGTGTGTAGCATGGAAGATATCGAGATCTCTTGGTTGTTATGTTGACAATGAAAGTATGCCACTCAAAATATTATTCATCTCTATTTCAAAAATCGAGCTCTGGCACCTCTACAAATCTCAGTTTCCCTCTACGAAGGGCCTATCTATTTACTTTTATGTTGAGTAATCATCCTCTTATTAAAAAGCACCACTTGGAGAGCACCACTGTCATTTGCATCCATTACTATTAATTTATATTGAGTATGACTACGACTGGATCTCTTTTACCATGAATTACAATGTTTAGTCAGTCCTTGATCTTCAGAGGTGCTCTGCATTTATGTTTTGCGGTCTCAGAAAGGGCTAGCGAGATACCATCTTGTTATATCATATCATGATTGTTTTGAGAAAGTGTTGTCATCTAAGATTTATTATTATTGCTCGCTAGTCGATTATGCCATTGATATGAGTAAACATGAGACCTAAATGTTATTGTGAATATGGTTAGTTCATCGCGTTTTACGATATGGAGCCGCCGCCAAGCCCTAATCTCTCTCGGGAAGGCTGATCTGGAGTCCGTTCGGGGCTCCGGAGAGGGGAATCCGTCACCGTCGTCATCATCAACCATCCTCCATCACCAATTTCATGATGCTCACCGCCGTGCGTGAGTAATTCCAACGTAGGCTTGCTAGACGGTGATGGGTTGGATGAGATTTACCATGTAATCGAGTTAGTTTTGTTAGGGTTTGATCCCTAGTATCCATTATGTTTTGAGATTGATGTTGCTATGACTTTGCTATGCTTAATGCTTGTCACTAGGGCCCGAGTGGTATGATTTCATATCTGAACCTATTATGTTTTCATGAATATATGTGAGTTCTTGATCCTATCTTGCAAGTCAATAGTCACCTACTATGTGTTATGATCCGGCAACCCCGAAGTGAAAATAATGGGGACCACTCCCGGATGATGACCGTAGTTTGAGGAGTTCATGTATTCACTAAGTGTTAATGCTTTGGTCCGGTACTCTATTAAAAGGAGGCCTTAATATCCCTTAGTTTCCAATAGGACCCCACTGCCACGGGAGGGTAGGACAAAAGATGTCATGCAAGTTCTTTTCCATAAGCACGTATGACTATATTCGGAATACATGCCTACATTACATTGATGAATTGGAGCTAGTTCTGTGTCACCCTATGTTATAACTGTTGCGTGAAGAATCGCATCCGACATAATTATCCATCACTGATCCAATGCCTACGAGTTTTTCAAATATTTGCTTAGTTACTTTACCGTTGCCACTGTTACAATTACTACAAAACTGCTACTGTTACTTTTGCCACTGTTACCGTTACTTCCATACTACTTTGCTACTAAATACTTTGCTGCAGATATTAAGTTATCCAGATGTGGTTGAATTGACAACTCAACTGCTAATACTTGAGAATATTCTTTGGCTCCCCTTGTGTCGAATCAATAAATTTGGGTTGAATACTCTACCCTCAAAAACTATTGTGATCCCATATACTTGTGGGTTTTCAAGCGTCCTGCTTGATTCCAGGCTCGCCAAAGGCATAGTTGCCTCCGGGTCTTCAGAGAAAAGCTCTGTAGGAGAAAAGAGTCCGGTGGGTTTCAGACACCCCTCTTTGGATGAAGTGGTCTGCTCTGGATCTAAGGATAGGGCAGGGATGATAGTTGGTCTTTGAATGGTGCATGATGACGGATCCGATGGGTTTCCTTCTTGGAGATGAGGAACAATGGTCGAGGCCGTGAATCCTTCAAAGATCAAGTCTCCTCGAATCTCGGCAACGTAATTCAGGCTCCCGAATCTGATCTGGTGACCAGGGGCGTAGCTGTCGATCTGCTCAAGGTGACTGATCGAATTGGCATGCAGAGCGAAGCCGCCGAACACAAAAAGTTGACCGGGAGGAAGGTTTCCTCGGAAATAGCATCGTTGTTGATGATCGAACGAGCCATCGAACCTTCTGCCGATGACATAGTGGAACTCTCAGTGAAAGCACCAATGTCGGTGTCAAAACCGGCCGAACTCGGGTAGGGGGTTCCGAACTGTGCGTCTGAGGATCAAAGGTAATAGGAGACAAAGGGGACACGATGTTTACCCAGGTTCGGGCCCTCTTAATGGAGGTAAAACCCTACTTCCTGCTTGATTGACTTTGATGAGTATATGGGTTACAAGAGTTGATCTACCTCGAGATCGTTATAGCTAAACCCTAGATGTCTAGCCTGTATGAATTCCGATAGCCTGTACGGACTAAACCCTCCTGTTTATATAGACACCGGAGGGGCCTAGGTTTGTACAGAGTCGGTTTACAGAGGAAGGAAACTATACATCCGGATGCCAAACTTGCCATCCACGCAAAGGAGAGTCCCATCCGGACACGGGGAAGGCCTTCTTCCTTGTATCTTGACGGCCATCAGTCCGGCCCATATCACATAACCCGGATACCCGAGGACCCCATAATCCATTACTCCCTGACAGACCCCGCAAAATGGACCCGTACAAAAGGATATTCACGGAATATGCTCTTTTACGGGTCGACTTTGCAGGGTCTAGTCTGGCACCGCTCTCCCCGGCCCGGAAAACCTAAACTTGCATCTCAATTTGACCCAACATAATGCATTTATTTGTTTTTTCAACAACATTGGATACATAAGACATCACCAAATCTTTGCTAGAATAGGAAGAGCAAAGTAAAAAAGAACCACAAGTATCCAACTTCCATAACTGCTCCCTATAGTTGGACCAATATCTTCTCCATGCATTCATTGTTGATCTGTGGATTCTTGATTTTGCACTCTTCTTTCTTCATCACTGGTTCGAAGGAAGTAGACGTTGCTTCCCCTCTAGTTGCACATGCAGCCGCATCATTGCCTTCGATTCTACTAAGGAGTGCACGAACGTCTACTAAGTTTCTTTCTTTCTATAAATCAATGTATTCGCCTTCCCAAAACCAAAATGAGCATCCATCTTCCTACACACATCATGATGTTCGAAGTGAGCTACCACAATTGAACCAAAGAATGAGCTATCAAAATGAGCCGAATGAAAACAACACATATCCAGTCGTTTTCACATTTGAAGAACACCCATCCGGGGTGCTTCGGCGTGCCCGACGTTAGCCGCAGCACTGTACGCGTGCAGTCATCGCACTGTATGAGCAGCATCGGTGAGCCAGAGAGCCGCTGCACAAGCGCCGAGCCCGGTGGACGGCCGGCCGAATCCATGCCCGCAAACCATCAGCGGCGGCGGGAGGATGAACCTGTACCTGCATGCGACGATGCAACCTTGCCGGGGCTGCGCGAGATGCTCCCCGACCATTCCATCGCTTGGCGCAGCCACCGGCGACCGAAAAAGCCAAATCCGGCCGCCCACGATGAAGGACCGCAGATCCACAACTTTCCGGCCCGCCGACACAGGAGGGGGTGGAGGGCAACCTCGTGCGTGTGGTGTCCTTTCGGTGTGCTCCCGCCGGCTACTGTCACCGGAATCTTGGGCGGCGGCTCGGCGGTGGGGCGAGGGGGGAGAGGGGAGGTGGTTGGTGGGGAAAGCGCGGGCAGAATTCTCCTCCCCACCAACCGCTCCCGCTATATGCAGGGCACCGACGGGCCGGGGGGCAAACCCGCGTATTCGCGGGTTGGGGTCAAGTTTTTGCCGCGCCCCTCAAAACTTTTTGCGGGTCGACCGTGTTTGCGAGGTCTGTTCAGGAGAGATTTTTCGCGCTGACCCACATTTTGGCGGTTATTTTGGGGGTCGGGGCTTTTTGCGGGGTCTGCTAGAGATGCTATAAATGCCATGTGCTTTGGTCTCTCTCAGAGCAAGGTCAATAATATAGCCAGCAGCTGGTTGTATAAGAGTATCATGCCATCCAGAGCTAGCAATATTAATCACTTCATATAATATGATTGACTCTAAGGGTATTGGTTTTTTTTACTTTCTCTATTTCTTCTTCCTTTCATTTACTCTTCTTAGAGTAAGGCTTGCTTTGGTCATAGGATAGCAAATTCATAGAAATAAGAAAATCATACAAAATGATGACATGTATCTCGGTTCCTATAAAAAAGAGATGTCACTTGGTTCACAGGATATGAATTTTTCCATTAGGTCTGAGGCCTCCTTTGGTTTGGAGGAATCTCGCAAGAACTCTGAAGGATAGGATTGCTATACGAAATTTTCCTTTGGAGCCCTTAGGTTTATAGGAATGGATTCACATTCATATGTAGGATTGGTTCCTATCCTCCACATTTTAAAGGAAAATAAACATTAGTGTGGACTCAATGGAAAAAATCCTACCATGTGAACCAAATGAAATCTATTTTCCTATTCCTATTCATAGAATTTGGGATACATGTCATCTCATTCCCTACAAGTTTCCTATTCCTATGATATTCCTATCCTATGAACCAAGGGAAGCCTAAGCTAAAAAAAATTCCTTTGCAATGTGAAGGATAGAAACCTATCATACATACGAATAGGAATCCATTCCTACAAACCGAAGGGCACTGTAAGATTTCTTTTTCCTACAAACTCCAAGAAAGTATGTAGGATTGTGAGTTAGTTAGGTTTTAATAAACTAGTACATTTTTAATGTTAGCTACTATATATACATGTTGGCTATTGTGTTGGCTATTAATAATATGACAATAAGATGTAGTCAATAGCTGGCTCTACTATTATCCTTGCTCTTACCTAGGAGAATTTGTAGACCGGCTCTTGCGTCCTTTTTTTCTTGTCTCTCTACTCTACGTAGGCAAAAGTGACACATAAACAGGCTTATAGCCCACTATTATATTTGCTTAATTAAATCGAAAGTTCTAACTCTGTTCTAACTAATGTGGCGTCTACATGTAAGCCAAATTACCACTATCTAGTTGCCACTTTCACCAATTTTAAAACAAAGGGAAAATTGTGGCCCTACAAAAATATTGTATCTCAAACACACATTTAAAGGAAACTTGAAGAAGCAAAAGGTTGTAGATAAAGACTAATTTATTTTACAATCAAGGGAAACAAAAAAAAAACTAAATTTGATATGAAAGTACCATCGATTTTGTAAGTAATTTGAATTTTCTGCTTTTGTCTATTTTTATTTGTTGGTTGAATTTAATTTCATTTTTTGGTAAATTGGGAATATGGTGTTTTAAGACTACTCTAGTATTTTCTATTTTTGTTGTGATTTTTGTTGAAGTTTTAATTAGCATATTTGTTTTTATTTCTTCATCATTTATTGCCACTTTTTTTGGGTTCCTATGTGATGTGACCCCGTCTTCGAAGAAGAGGGAGTACAAGGGGAGGTCCGATCTTCACGGCGTAGGATCGATAAATGGATGGGGATAACTAGCTGCAAGCAGCCGGAAAATGGAAAATAAGAGATTATGACCCGACGAGGAGGATGCTCACCGAAGCTTGCAATCCGAACATTTGCCGATCCACAACCCGCAATACTACCCCACACAACCATGCTCAAGTCGTGGAGCACGGGATAGGTGCAATCCGCAAGGGAAACCATGAACTCTAATCCACATAACACGATCTAGTCGTGGAGCACGAATTAGGAGCAATTTCTCAAGGAATCACGAGAATAAGGATAACAAGAGTTCTCCAATCTCAGGAGGAGTCTATGTCTTTGGAATTTGATAGAAATGGCCAAAGTCCTCAACGAAGGAAAGAGCTATCCTATTTATAATCAGGACAACCCCCCTGGATAGGTGTGAAAGAGAACTAGCTTCTGGAACCATCTTAGGTGTGAAAGTGAACCAGCTTTGTTTGACTAATGGCTTCAAGACTTAATGAGGTAGCTTCTGGAATACTCTCGTTGGAGGTGGTTGGCAGTTCCTGACCAAACATTCTTCACTGGAGTCGAACAATGTTTCTTTCAGCAGCATACTTGAGTTATGGGAACCTTTCGCAAGTTGGAATATCCAAACTCATGCAAAACATTGTTTCGTCAGAATTGGAACAATTTTTCTTCAGCAGACAACTCACTCCCGATGAATTCCTAACTTTGTTTCTTCACCATAAAACATTGTTTTGCACGGACTGAAATGTGTTTGTCCTTCTTCGATATCACACCTGAGTTCAACCAACAACAAAGGAGGTGAAGGCACAACCATGTTTTCAAGGTCAAATGATATACTTAAGTTAGCGTTCACCTGATCATGTATTTGCATTGCGCGGCTTCTTGTGATTGGATCGTTGATGATTGGTGGTGTGGTGCCCATGGTTGGGATGTCCTCATCATCCTCCCCCTCTTGAGAAGGAGTCATCCTCGACTCTAAAGGCCCGAAGTATGGGGAAAGATCAGAGACATTGAAGGTTGGGCTAACACCGTATTCTTCTGGAAGATCGATCTTGTAAGCACTGCGTTGATCCTTTCGAGCACCGTAAATGGTCTATCACCGCGTGGCTGCAACTTGCACTTGCGTTGCTCAGGAAAACGGTCCTTCCGAAGGTGTACCCATACCAAATCGCCTTGCTCGAACACCACTGAGGGAGTCCTGGATTAGGGGGTGTCCGGATGGCCGGACTATGACCTTTGGCCGGACTCCTGGACTATGAATATACAAGATTGAAGACTTCGTCCCGTGTCCGGATGGGACTTTCCTTGGCATGGAAGGCAAGCTTGGCGATACGGATATGTAGATCTCCTCCCATTGTAACCGACTCTATGTAACCCTAACCCTCTCCGGTGTCTATATAAGCCGGAGGGTTTTAGTCCATAGGACGAACAACAATCATACCATAGGCTAGCTTCTAGGGTTTAGCCTCTCTGATCTCGTGGTAGATCTACTCTTGTACTACCCATATCATCAATATTAATCAAGCAGGAGTAGGGTTTTACCTCCATCGAGAGGGTTCGAACCTGGGTAAAAACATCGTGTCCCTTGTCTCCTGTTACCATCCTCCTAGACGCACAGTTCGGGACCCCCTACCCGAGATCCACCGATTTTGACACCGACATTGGTGCTTTCATTGAGAGTTCCTCTGTGTCGTCATCTTTATGCCCGATGGCTCCTCCTATCATCAACAACGATGCGGTCTAGGGCGAGACTTTTCTGCCCGGACAGATCTTCGTATTCGGCGGCTTTGCACTGTGGGCAATTCGCATGGCCATCTGGAGCAGATCGAAGCTATGCCCCGCCATCAGTCAGATTTGAAGTTTGAACTACACGGCCGACGTCGCGGAGACTTGATCTTCGACGGGTTCGAGCCACAGCAAAAGCGCCGCAGACCGTCACGATGGGCATGATCTAGCTCGCCGCGAGCGGTGCCTCGAGGCTGCACCAGTGTCCGCTCCGACCCTTAGCTCGGAGCCGACTGCGCCAATCGAGGACGGGTGGCTGGACACCGCCTCGGGGGCTGCAATCTCTACGGCGATCGAGCCAAACACCATACCTGTCCTTTGCGAAGCTCGTGACTCCAAGGTGCCGGACTCCTCTCCGGACTCTGAACCTTCCGCGCCCCTGCCAATCGAATCCGATTGGGCGCCGATCATGGAGTTCACCGCCGCGGACATCTTTCAGCACTCTCCTTTCGGCGACATTCTGAATTCACTAAAGTCTCTCTCTTTATCAGGAGAGCCCTGGCCGGACTATGGTCAGCAAGGTTGGGATGCGGACGACGAAGAAATTCAAAGCCCACCCACCACCCACTTCGTAGCCACTGTCGATGATTTAACCGACATGCTCGACTTCGACTACGAAGACATCGACGGTATGGACGTCGATGCAGGAGACGATTAAGAACCAGCACCTACAGGGCACTGGAAGGCCACCTCGTCGTATGACATATACATGGTGGACACTGTCGGTGTCAAAACTGGCGGATCTCGGGTAGGGAGTCCCGAACTGCGCGTCTAGGCGGATGGTAACAGGAGACAAGGGACACGATGTTTACCCAGGTTCGGGCCCTCTTGATGGAGGTAAAACCCTACATCCTGCTTGATTGATATTGATATTGTGGATGTTTACAAGAGTGGATCTACCACGAGATCAAGGAGGCTAAACCCTAGAAGCTAGCCTATGGTATGACTGTAAGGGTTGTTGTGATTGTTGTCCTACGGACTAAAGCCATCCGGTTTATATAGACACGGAGAGGGCTAGGGTTACATAGAGTCGGTTACAATGGTAGGAGATCTACACATCCGTATCGCCAAGCTTGCCTTCCACGCCAAGGAAAGTCCCATCCGGACACGTGGTGAAGTCTTCAATCTTGTATCTTCATAGTCTTGGAGTCCGTCGATCATGATAGTCCGCAAATGATAGTTCGGTCGACGATGGTAGTCCGCTATCCGGACACCCCTAATCCAGACTCCTCAAGAGTCCCTGAACCAGGCTTCAATGACGATAAGTCCGGCGTGTATATTGCTTTCCATTGCAAGGCGGGTTCCTCCTCCAAATGATAGAAGATTGGGAACACCAGGATAGTGTCCGGCTCTGCAAAATAAATTCCACATTCCACCGTAGAGAGAATAATAATATATACACAAGTTCAATCTGCTGACGTTTCCCGTGGCATGACGTCACACCACTACCACGTCATTACTCAAATTGTTTTTTACTTTACCACCTTAGCGCACTTAGCGAAGCGGTTTCCTTGGCACGTCTTGTCGAAGCAGAGATCGTGTTTCCCCTTAATCCGGGATTCTCATCAATACGGGCGTGGGTAACCCAACCGCGCCCGCTCGCCACGCCCCCTCTATCGAAGGCGAGTCCCAAACGGTCACGGAGACGGCTCTTGGTATTCTCCCTCTTTATAACGGGACCAAGGCTCGTTTCTTTTTCTTTAATCCACCATCGAATCTTCTCCACGCTCCAAGTTCCAGCACCTAGAGCTCCAGATTCGAGCGCTTTTGACCTTCAACGATGTCCGGTTCCGACCTCCGTGGCTGGTGGATGCCCTCCTCCGCCACGGAGGAGGACGTGCTAAAGCTGCGGAGGCCAAGCACATCTTACGAGATTTCGACAGGTTGCCTGCCAAGGGCAGGCCATCCCCACCCCCGAGCCCGGCGAGTATGTCATCTTTGTATCCCACCTCCGTCGGGGTTTAGGCTTCCCGATGGATCCTTTTGTGAGAGGGCTCATGTTCTACTATGGGTTGGAATTCCACGACTTGGCTCCGGAGTCCATCCTCCATATATCCGCATTCATTGTCATCTGCGAAGCCTTCCTCCGCGTCACCCCACACTTCGGCATGTGGATGAAGACTTTCAATGTGGCGCCGAAGATGATCAGGGGGCGTCAAGCGGAGTGTGGCGGGGCGGCCATAAGTAGGAGGGCCGATGCCCCGTGGCCCGCTGGCTCCTTCCAAGAGGAGCTCGTCCTGTGGCAGCAAGAGTGGTTCTATATTACCGCTCCGAGGGGCGCGATACAAAAGCCGCCGCCCTATTCTGCGGGACCTCCACGACGATTGATGTCGTGGGTCAACCAAGGCTCAACTGGGGGCCGTCAAAGGACGTGCCCCTACTGCAGGGCCGGATTCGAGATCTCTTAACGAGGGAGATCGATATGGTGGTGGTGATGCTGGTTATGCTAATTAGGCGTCTCCTGCCCTGCAAACGCCGTCCTCTCCGGCTATGGGAGTTCAATCCGGAGGGTCCACGGATTCTTCAACACTTCATGGGTATGACACCCCTGGAGATGTATAACTTATTCTTCGGATCGCAAGAGGTGCGTCCGGAATTTACCGAGGATGCTGGACTTAGCTGCAATCGCCCGGATACTCAAGTAAGTAGTTCCAAGTCCGGACATACCGTTTGTTTGCCTTTCAATGATCCGCCTTATGACCGATCTCCTTCTACACAGGAGTGGATAGCGGAAGCAAAATTAATACGGTGTCCGGCCCCCCTCCCCGAGACCGCGCCGGATCCCGTGCTGGTCCGGATGCTGGAGGTTGCGCCTTCGGAGGAAAGCGAAGGGGAAAGCAGGAAAGCTACTGCCTCGCCTAAGGAGGCTCTTGAACGAGGGGGGATCGAGAATCCCTCCTACCAAGGGGAGAAGAGGACTGCCTCCGAGGACCCGGGGAAAAAAGCCCCTAAACGGGGGAAGAAATCTTCGCCGGAGGGTCCTGCGTCCGGGGAGGCCCCGGCCGCACAATCTCCCTTAATGAGCCAGCCCTCCAACGAGCCGTAAGTAGAAAGAAAGAAGGTTTATAATAAGGGACATCCCTATTTGTGCTTCTGAGGATAACTAAAGTTTTTACCTTGTAGTTCGGATCTCCGTCCTTCGCAGATGAGCTCGTCTTCGGGGGACCTTCGTCCGGAGATGATAGAGAGCGAGACGCCCCCGTCCGGGGCGCCGTTGGATAGGGCGGACGAGCCTGAAGTGTCGTCGCGGAGGGAGCCCCGAGTGTGGCAAGGCCGGATAGTTCGCGCCAATCGGTGTACTGGTCAAGGATCTGCTTGAGAAGGCGTTTATCTCGGAAGATCATCACGCATTGATGAGCATGGTGATTGAAAGGATTTCGCTCCGCAAGGCGGGTTGCATGATGCCGCGGGAGTTTATGGCGGGGTTTGAGGTACGAAAATGACACTCCTTTTAACAGTTTTGCATATAGAATGCGCTCAGATAGATAGTAGCCCCGAGACTCGGTAGGTTGTCGATATCGACAGCGCGTCGAGGATCAAAATCGCAGGTTTTAAATTCCCGCCGTGCCGATGCAGGTGGCGGGTCGTCGGGGCCAGCCGGATCGATGAAGTTGCTGAACTAAAGCGGCAACTTGATGTGGCGGATGCGGACATCGCGCTGATCAACAAAGCGACTTGATGAGTCGCAAGGTAAGTGTTATCGCGGTCACATGGTAAGGGAGCCGAAGCCAACTCCTTACAATATGTGCGTGAAATGCAGATAGTGCCGCTGCCGTGGAGAGTCTTCGGGCCGAACTTGCTCAAGCCAAGGAGCAGGCCAGAAGGAGTAATGCGGCAGCCTCGAAGGCGGCCAAGGAGTTAGCGGCTGAAAGGGCCGCACACTGCCGGAGTAGGGAAGAGATAGCCGAAATGGCTGTGAAGTTAAAAGAGGCTATCGATCACAATGAGACCCTTGGGAAGGAGCGCCTAGCGGGGCAAGAAGACCTGCGGAAGGCCACCGCCGAAGCCAAGAGTGCCCGCTCTGCAATGCGAGCTATGAAGGAAGAGCTGCGCCAGGCCGAGGAGATTGTAGCTGGCAAGCCTTTTCTGTTGCGCCGAAGGTTTACGGATTCAAAATATGCTCAGCTGGGCCAACTGTGGTGTCCGGAGGACCCTTATATGGACTTAGCAGCGAGTGCGGCGGATGCCGCAGCATTTTTGAAGCCGAAGGATCACCAGACGGAAGAGCTGTTTTGGTCTCAATTCCATAGTCCGGAGCGTTCACTTCACGACCGATCGTTTGGCTGAGTGGGCTGAGCTAAATAGGTTGTCCGGGCTTGCTATGGCGGATATAGTGACCCATATCCGCCGGACAGGCCCCAGCCGAAGAGTTACTTTGGCTTATTGCAGCAATTTCTTGGGGCGGTGCCGCATATCAAGGCGATGAAGCGGTCGGCCTGCATAGAGGGTGCGCGGATGGCGCCGCCCGCATGAAGACACATTGACAGAGATGGATGCCACCGCTGTTGCGACCCGGTTCGGATAATAACCGCTACCCGCCGAGCACTATTTTGGCGAAGTGCTGCCCGGTGCTCGTGTAATAGAGTCGCATTTTGAAAAATGTTACGCTCGAATGAACGCTTATATGATGTAAAATGATTTTTATGATGTAAGCGCCTTTTATACTTGTGCGCTCAAGTAATAGAATATCTCCTTTGCGGCCGCTCATGTATACGTATGTATAACCCGAAAGATGGCGATCGTCGGTTTCAGCCCCCACGCAGAAGGTGCGGGGTGTTCGCAAAAATAGCATGTTTTCACACTTAATCCGACGCCTCGGTCTCAGTAAAGGAGGTGGTAGCGTAGCAAACGAGGCAACCAGACTATAATGCTTTATCACTTTCACTTAGCCATGGAGTTCGAGGGTGGGCTACGACATAGCCCCGGGGCACCGTGTTTTCAATTGGGCACGATGTGCCTGGCCGTAACGCCCTTCGTCAAAGCGGGGAATCCTAAACATTCCCAAGGTCGATCGAGTGGTTGACCAGTCTCGCTGTATCATGACATCAGTTTCGGCTTTCATCGAGGTGCTCGCCAAATTAACTGGGGCACAATCGCAGAGTTCTCCGAGCCGCGTTAGCCGATGATACGGAACGAAGGCAGCAAAACACAGGAGCCGGGCAAACCCAACATTTGACCAAAGACATGATTCGAGCCGATGCATATAAGGCCTAACTCGAGACGCCGAACACTCCCGAAGGTGTTCGGTCTTTATAATAGCGGGCAAAACAAAGCCCTAAGCCCCTTGTGTCCGTGCACGGCAGGTTCTTTCCGCGCGACCGATGCCAAAACGCCAGCTCCACTCTGGTTATACTTAAAACCAGGGGATTATAGCAACAAGAGACAGAAGAAAGGTTTACGAGGGTCTTAGTCCGAAAAGAGTCCTTGCAACGGGTCCCTCGCACGTCTGCTTTGTGTCTCCGCAGCCGTATCCCGGACGGGTGTGCACGCTGTTCATCTGTAAAAAGAGAAGAACTTGGTTGGAAAAGAAATCGCATGTAAAAAGTGCATAAAAACTGAAATATAGATTAAGAAAGCTGAGCCTATGCTAGCTCATTATGGCTTATATGCGCAGACCCTTGTGAAGGGTGTGCGGCTAGGTAGCCCTAGTTTATTTATTCCGGACTCGCCCAGCCGTGTCCGGGTCTCCGCGACCCTATGATGAAACGATGCCACGTGGACCGGCATTTTAAGCGTAAGAGACGCGGAATGTGGTATTGTATTGAAGTGGACGAGCTTCCTTTCCGGTGGTGCTTGATAGCTGGCTTAGGGCCCGCACCACCTTTGAAGGAAGTGCGGCTATGCCGAATTGTAATAGGGTCTATCCCCACTTCATGGATTTTGTCCCGATATAGCAGGTTTAAGTCACCGCCGCCGCCCATCAACACCGCGTTAATTGCAGTCCGTCTATTATGGGATCCGATATCGGGCAGTCTATCCTGCGCCCGGATACTTTCGACTAATCCGGATGGTCGAAAGTGATTGGTTTTGACATCCAACCTTGGTCCACTGGGTGGATCATCCGACACTTGTCTTGGCGAAAGTGCCGTGGCTGGCTTTCCGTGTTATCACGTGAAGCAAGTTTACTGTTTTGACTTCTCGAGGGAAAGTCTTTTGACTTCGGTGCTCGCTGGTGGGGCTCGCCATTGTCCTCGCCATGACGAGTTCTTTGTGTCCGCATTAAGTCTGCCGGATTGTTTAAAACCCAACAATTTCGGTTGGTATGGTTTGCGTGCCTTCCGGGTATCGTGGATTTGACATATCCAATCTAAAATTTTGTTTAAATTTGATAGCTCGCTCTGTTGTCCTTAAGAGGCCGTGTTTTATTGTCCGCCACGAAGTTTTGAATCCGGCGTTGACCGCCGTGTTCTGTGGGCTTTTTTCTTTATTCCGACGCTGATCTTTCCGCGCCGTGACTTTCCATTTCCATCTCGATCTCGGATGTACTCGGTCGCTGGTGCTGCGCCTTGCTAGCCACCTGTCTTCTCCTCGCGCAAAAGCGCCATTAGGCTTGTTAGCGCCGTTGTTCTTGGCTTCTCTTGGCCGAGGTGTCCGGCGAGCCATTCGTCCTGGACGTTGTGTTTAAAAGCTGCTAAGGCTTCCGCGTCCGGACAATGACTATTTGGTTCTTTTGGTAAGGAACCTGTTCCAGACTTATGCTACCGACTCTCGGGCTGTTGGGTTATATGACTCAGATCGTCTAAGATCCGGAGGGCGGACATAAGTCCCTTGAAAATTTGTTTAAACGCGCCCTCAAGCTCTTCCCAACTTCCAACAGTGTTTTCGGGAGGCTTTTGAGCCAATGCTGGGCTGGCCCTTTGAGCTTGAGGGGTAGGTATTTTATGGCGTGGAGATCATCTCCTCTAGCCATGTGTATGTGTAGTATGTAGTCTTCTATCCGCACTCTGGGTCTGTTGTGCCATCGTATGCCTCTATGTTCATGGGTTTAAACCCGCTGGAAATTCATGATCCAAGACCTCATCGGTGAAACATAGCGGTGTGCGGGCGCCCAGATTTGGGTGTGCCGTTGTCTTCTAACACTTGTCATGGTGTGTTACCTGGGGTCCTCTTTTTGGCCCGTAGATGGACCTAGTTGGGCCGTCCGCTTTACCAGGATTATAATTGCTTGTGTGCAGCCCCGCTTGTCGCTTTGGGCCTGTCATCCGCCGCCTATCCGCCAGCGGCCTCTTAATTTTTGACCGTGAAGGCTCGATGGCTTCTCACAAATTCTGGCAGCAACTTGCGCTCGGTAGTTTCTTAGTTTGATGGCCATTGCCATATTTGTTCGCGGTCTTGAATACTTTGCTCCACTTCATTCTCGAGCGTGTCTTCGCTGTTTTGAGCTTCCGCTTCTTTCTTCAAACTTCTTGCAAAGGGCGACGAAGTTTTTTGCGTATGTTCATATGCTCGTGTTGTGGCCGGACTGTTGATTGCTCCGTGAAGGGATTGATTATCCGCCTCGCCCTGTTCGTCGCTCGCTGGCTTGCCCTCGCTCTATCGCTGGGTCGTTAGGAAGGCTGCTTTGATCGAGGCGGACTTAGGGCGCGCGTACGCCGCCGCTTTTGGTTCTTTATCGGCGAGATTATCCTCCGCCGCCCCGTTGTTCCTCATTATCGCTTCCTTCGGTGTCCACCATGTATATGTCGATGACGAGGTGGTCTTCCAATGTCCCGTAGGCACTGGTTCTTGGAGTCTCCGCATCGCCGCCCATACCGCCGATGTCTTCGGAGTCGTAGTCGAGTATGTCGGTTAAATCGCCGACGTGGCTACGGGTGGGTGGTGGTGGATCTGAATTTCTTCGTCATCCGCGTTTCAACCGCCCCGGCCGTAGTTCGCCAGGCTCTTCGGATAGCGAGAGATGCTTCAATGAATTTATGATATCGCCAAAAGGCGAAGTGCTGAAAGATGTCCGCAGCGGTGAATTCCATGATCGGCGCCCAATCGGATTCGACCGGGCGGGCGCAGGAGGTTCGGAGTCCGCAGGAGTCCGCACTCGGAGTCATGGGCTTTATGTGGGACAAAGTAAGTGTTCGCTCCATCGCCAGAGAAATTGCGGCTCCCGAGGCGGTGTCCAGCCATCCGCCCTCGATTCGAGCGATCGACCGGACTATGAGTCGGAGCGGATTCGCAGCGGCCTCCAAGGGGCTGTCCGCGGCAGAGTTAGGTCATGCCCATCATGACAGCTGCGGCACGCCGGCTGTGGCTCAGATCCATCGAGGATCAAGTCCCGCGGTACCGCCGTGAAGTTTAGGTTTCCAAACCTGACTCGACGGCCAGGGGCGAGCTTTCGATCTGCTCCAGATGGCCAAAGGAGTTGGCCGCAAGGCGGGCCAATCACGAAGATCTGTTCGGGAGAAAGGTCTCACCCTGTGACTGCATCGTTATCGATTGAAGAGGCCATCACGCCTATCGGCGATTTATACGCAGGAGCTCTCAATGAAAGCACCAATGTCGGTGTCAAACCGCGGATCTCGGTAGGGGGTCCCGAACTCACGCGCCTAGGAGGATGGTAACAGGAGACAAGGGACACGATGTTTACCTGTGTTCGAGCCCTCTTGATGGAGGTAAAACCTCACGCCCCGCTTGATTGATATTGATATTGTGGATGTTTACAAGAGTGGATCTACCACGAGATCAAGGAGGCTAAACCCTAGAAGCTAGCCTATGGTATGATTGTAAGGGTTGTTGTGATTGTTGTCCTACGGACTAAAGCCATCCGGTTTATATAGACACCGGAGAGGGCTAGGGTTACATAGAGTCGGTTACAATGGTAGGAGATCTACACATCCGTATCGCCAAGCTTGCCTTCCACGCCAAGGAAAGTCCCATCCGGACACGAGGTGAAGTCTTCAATCTTGTATCTTCATAGTCTTGGAGTCCGGTCGATGATGATAGTCCGGCAAATGATAGTTCGGCTGACGATGGTAGTCCGGCTATCCGGACACCCCCTAATCCAGGACTCCCTCAGACACCCCAAAAGAAGGGAACAACGATGGAACAACGGAGGATGACCCCTCCAAGAAACAACCTAAGCGTCGGCGTCAGCGGCGCCGCTCTAAATCCCGCCACAACAAAAACGGTGATTCCAGCACGGGAGATAATAACACCCCGAACAGTGCCGAAGACAATCCCCTCCAGCAGGATTCAACGCAGGAGGATGGAGAAGCCAGCCCTCATGAGAGAGCGGCAGACAGAGAGGTAGAGGACGATAATTACATGCCTCCCTCCGAAGACGAGGCAAGCCTCGACGACGCACTTAATTTGTCGTGCTCGAGGATCCCGTCGAACAAGACCGTTTCAAATGCAGGCTTATGGCCACGGCGAGCAGCCTCAAGAAAAAACAGCAACAACTTAGAGCTGACCAAGACTTGCTAGCCGACAGATGGACTGATGTCCTTGCGGCTGAAGAGTACGAACTCAACGCCTCCAAGAACTACCTAAAACGCAGGCTGCTACCCCGATTAGAGGAGGAAGCACCTAGACCTACATCACCAGCGCATGATGCGGCCGACCGCCACCTCGTGGTCGCTGACAGAGAGGCCTCTCAGCCTCCACTCAAGCCGCACTCGGCGTTGTTTCAAAGAATACCAAGGCACGGGAAATGTGCCGACTCTGTAGATATATTGGAGGAGAGGGCAAGGCAAATAAGATCGATCTATGGATCGCGTGGGTGCCCCACGACACGTGACGATAACCGTCATGCCGGATATGGTAAATCCGGCCGGGCCGAACACAGTAGACAAAGCTCACTTGAGCTACGTCGTGATATAGCCCAATACAGAGGCGCCGCACACCCACTATGCTTCACAGATGAAGTAATGGATCATCAAATCCCCGAGGGTTTCAAACCCATAAACATCGACTCATACGATGGCACAACAGATCCGGCGGTATGGATCGAGGATTATCTCCTTCATATCCACATGGCCCGTGGAGATGATCTACACGCCATCAAATACCTCCCAGTAAAGCTTAAAGGACCAGCTCGGCATTGGCTTAACAGCTTACCGGCAGAATCAATTGGTTGTTGGGAGGACCTGGAAGCCGCATTCCTCGACAACTTCTAGGGCACCTACGTGCGACCACGAGACGCCGATGACCTAAGCCACATAATTCAGCAGCCAGAGGAATCGGCCAGACAATTCTGGACACGGTTCCTAACCAAGAAAAATAAAATAGTCGATTGTCCGGACGCAGAGGCCCTTGCAGCCTTCAAGCATAACATCCGCGACGAGTGGCTTGCCCGGCACCTAGGACAGGAAAAGCCAAAATCCATGGCAGCCCTCACAACACTCATGACCCGCTTTTGCGCGGGAGAAGACAGCTGGCTAGCTCGTAGTAATAACATGACCAAGAGCCCTGGTAATTCGGATACCAAGGACACCATTGGTAGGTCGTGTCGCAACAAGCAAAAGCGCCGAATTAACGGCGACAATGCTGAGGATACGGCAGTTAATGCCGGATTCAGAGGCTCTAAACCCGGTCAGCGGAAAAATCCAGTCAAAAGAAATACTCCGGGTCCGTCCAATTTGGACCGAATACTCGATCGCTCGTGCCAAATACACGGCACCCCCGAAAAACCAGCCAACCACACCAACAGGGATTGTTGGGTGTTCAAGTAGGCAGGCAAGTTAAACGCCGAAAACAATGACAAGGGGCTGCATAGCGATGACGAGGAGGAGCCCCGGCCGCCGAACAATAGGAGACAGAAGGGCTTCCCCCCACAAGTGCGGACGGTGAACATGATATACGCAACCCACATACCCAAAAGGGAGCGGAAGCATGCACTCGTGGACGATATGCTGGAGCCAGCCGCCCTAAAGTTCAACCCATGGTCCTCCTGCCCGATCACTTTTGATCGAAGGGACCACCCCACTAGCATCCGCCATGGCGGATTCACCGCATTGGTTCTAGACCCAATATTTGACGGATTTCACCTCACTAGAGTCCTTATGGACGGCGGCAAAGAGCCTGGACCTGCTTTATCAGGATACAGGCGAAAAATGGGCATAGATCCTCAAGGATTAAACCCACAAAGACGACCTTTAAAGGCGCCATACCAGGTGTAGAGGCCAACTGTACATGCTCGCCACACTTGAGGTGGTCTTCGGATCCCGGATAATTTCCGGCGAGTAGTTAATCTTCGACATAGTCCCGCTCCGCATGGCTATCACACACCGCCGGACGAACCGCATTTGTAAAGTTCAGTGCGGTGCCGCACCACGCATACCTCAAGCTCAAGATGCCAGGCCTCGAGGAGTCATTACGGTCAATGGAAACACCGAACGCCTTCTCCGAACGGAGGAGCATACGGCGCCCTCGCAGCGAAGTACAAAGCAGCCTCTCAAGGCAATTCTCCATCCGCCATTAAACGTCCGGACACCCAAGCGCCCGAGTAACCTACAACAAGACCGCTGGCATGTTCCGAGCACGCAGAGTAATGCGGCCCCAACCCCAGCCCTCGCGAAATTGCGAACCAAGATTACGCGTACATAACTACGCCTGGAAATACCATGGGCATAGGGGGAGGGGCATGACCACGGCATGCCCAAAATGCGGCTCAACCGCACCAGGGGCTCCCGATTTTGTCATTCTTTTTTTCTTTTCTTATTTTCAGGACTCCACTCTACGGAAGGCCTGTCCGGCAAGACAATCGCCAACACACAATGCAACAGCCGTGGAGGCGTAGTTACGCCGAGTGTCCAGTGGTCTCTATAACGAGCAGATACTTGTTTCACATATCATCCCATAACTCGCTCGAGGGGGACATGTTAAATAGTCCCATCTCTTGCTTATCACACTATTTGCATCGTTCTGCTTTTACCGCAGACTTTTCGAATAAACAATACATAGCTTTTGTCTATTATTGAATTCCTTTTTTATAAAAATATGTTCAGTTATGACATTATGCAACCATACACTTTGGTACGGCTAATACACCAGGGGCTTACGCATTCAGAATATTTTGTGAGAAGTCCAACACTCTCATGAGTGCGGCACCCGAACTTAGAGCATTATATGCATCGGCTCAATCATGTCTTGGGTCAATAGTTGGGTTTGCCTGCCCCATGTTTTGGTACCTTACGTTCCGTTATATCGGCTAAGGTAGCACTGGAGAACCATCGCGATTGTGCCCTGCTGAGCTGGGCTAAGCACGTCGCTGGAGAAAGCTAAAACTGACCGTCATGATAGGGCGAGAGCTGGTCGCTGTTCGAGAGGTTTTCGAGTCCCTAAAGACTTATGCCGCTTAGAGCGAGGAGTCGGCTTTGTCCGACCTAGGCGTGATAGCGCCTCAACTCGGTCTTCCGAATACTAGGGGCTTCACCAAATTTAAAATTATAGAATTCTATGGCTAAGTGAGAGTGTTCAAGCATTGTAGTCCGATTGCCTTGTTCATTGTGTTGAGCGCCTCAAGGACCCAATAATGGGAAAAAGAGCGCCAAGTTTATCCCAACACCCCAGCACTGTGGCATGGGGGCAGAAGTTTACCACTCGCCATCTCTCAAATTTAATAAACGGCCGCATGAAGGTAATATTTTAAATTCAAAAGCGTTGCTTAGCGATATGAACAAGTTTTCAGCGACAGATCACAAATGCGAAGTTTACTAAAAATTACATCTTTGGAGCACTCATCCGCTATACGGTGGGCACCTTCAGACGCCTCATAATAGATCTCGGCTTGCGATGCTCCTTGCCCGGCGGTGGTCCGTCTGTCACCAGCTTCTCGGCGTCCATCTTGCCCCAATGCACTTTAGCACGGGCAAGGCCCCACGGCACCTTCGATGCATATGGAGCGCTTGATGACTTCAAGCCTTGGACAGGCATCCACCAGCCGCCTTACCAGCCCGAAGTAGCTCCCAAGCATGGCTTCCCCAAGCCACAGTCGGACTACGAGACCCTTCATGGCCTGTTCGGCCACCTTATGGAGCTCGACCAGCTGCTTCAGCTGGTCGCTCAAGGGCACCGGGTGTTCGGCCTCAGCATACTGAGACCAGAACACCTTCTCCGTCGAGCTCCCCTCTTCGGTTCGGTAGAATGCGGTAGCGTCGGACACACTCCGGGGAAGATCTGCGAATGCTCCTGGAGAGCTCCGGACTCGGGTAAGTAACAAGTAATTCACTTTCACGTGCTTGCTTTGCATAAAGAATGCCTTACCCGCCGCTATCTTCTTCATAGTCTCAATTTCCTGGAGGGATTTTTGGGCTTCGGCCTTGGCAGATTTGGCGCTCTCAAGCGCCGAGGCGAGCTCGGACTCTCGAGTCTTTGAGTCAAGCTCCAAACTCTCGTGTTTTGCCACGAGAGCCTGGAGCTCTTGCTGCACCTCCGCCACCCGCGCCTCCTGCTTTTCTCGCTGGGTACGCTCCACGGCTGCATTTTCTTTGGCCTTGGACAACGCTTCCTTCAGGGTCGCCACCTCGTTCGTGGCCCCTGCAATACCCACGTCGGTCCTGTCATTTTTTGCAACCACATCTTTTTTTATATACTTACATAAAGTATTACTTACCTTCCTTGTCCTCGAGCTGCTTCTTGGCAAGGCCGAGCTCGTTCTCGGACCGCCGAGGCTCGCTTCAATGCATCGACCTCCGCATCAAGCTGGCAGAGGTCAGCAGCAGAGCCTGCATTCCCATATTGACATACTTATGTTAGACTCCTCAGATATTTTGATCCTCGCCGGCTTTTCTTTCCTAACACCAAACTGAGCATCAGGCTACCGTCTATGCGGTCATATTTTTAAATATCTTAAATACATACTTCAAAGCTGTTAGAAGGCTGGCACAGATTCATTCAGCCCGCTCTTGGCGGATCGAACCTTCCGGATCAGCACACTCATAATAGTGCGGTGTTTCGTCGATGGAGGCGCCATTAAGCACCTCCAGAGATTATCCGTGCCTCCGGTTGGACGGAGGTCACCGCGCCGAGGCGTGTTCTTCTTAGTAGGAGGCCGCTGCCGGATTCCGAACCATTGAAGGTTCGGTGCGGTGTCCGCCCATGGCCGGACTTGGCGCCTTTGGGGTTTTATCCCTTTGCGCTCGAGTCCGGAGGTCGCTTGCGGCGCCCAGACCACACCTCCTGGCTTGGACCCTTTTGGGACTCCACCTCGGCATCGTCCGTGGGACGAGGAGGTAGCAATGGAAGCGAAAGGCTATTCACATCCGACGAATCAGGATCCGCCGACGGTTGCCGAGCTGGGCCGCAGGCGGGCTGCATGATTACATTCGGCGTTAGAAGATACTGTGCAGTAAAGGAACGCCAAGAGTTATTCTGGTATCTGGATACTTACGATTTTTCCAGGGGCTTGGCCCTGGATGGCCACTCCTCTTCGCCGTCGTCGGCGTTGGTGGAGTAGTCCAGGGGAAGGGTCCTTCCCTTCTTGGACCCTCCGCCCCCCTCCAGTTGGGGCGGCCTTCCTTTTCATTCCTCCCCCCGCTGGAGGGGGAGAGGCTTCTTCGTCCTTCTCCTCATCTTCAGAGGAGGAGTGCGCCTCGGAGTCATCGGACGATGAACTCTTTCGAGTTCCCGTGGCCTTCTTCTCCGGCACCACGTAAGGTGCCGGGACCAGCAGCTCCGTCAAGTGGGCGTCTGCTGGATCTTCGGGCAAAGGAGCCGGATAGTCGATCTGTCCGGTCTTCTTCGCCATTCCTGTCAAAGGAACGGAGCTAGATCCTGCATAGAGTTAAACTATGAAAACAAGTATCCCGTAAAGGGTAAAGTAAGCTTACTACACCGGCTTGGCGCTTCACGTGGAACTGTGATCCTCGGTGATGGGAGGGGAACCTCGGCGCCTTTGAATAGCACCTTCCTGCATCCTCGCATTGTGTCAAAGAGCCTGGTCGAGTTTGGTGCTGGGCCGGGTTGAACTCCCATAAGTTGAAAGCCCGTCGCTGACACGGAGGATCCGCAGATGAGCATGACTGGACTATGTTGACGAAGTTTAACCTCTTTGTCCACCGTGTCTTGGACGCAGATTTGGAGTCCGTCCACTCTTCCGATTACCCCATGACAGGCCCTTCTTTCCAGGAGGTGAGCCGTGGGGATGCCAGATCGAATTGGGGCCGCTGCCCATCCAGGGTCACGCTGCTCGGTGATGTAGAACCACCCCGATTGCCACCCCTTTATGGTCTCCACGAAGGAGCCTCGAGCCATGCAATGTTGGGCATCTTGCCCACCATGGCGCCCAAGACTCGCTTTGTTGGCCGCCCACTACCTTCGCCTTGACATTGAAGGTCTTCAGCCGAAGTCAAGTGGGGCTTGATGCAGAGGAAAGCTCGCACACGCACGATAAACGCCGAGATGTTGAGGGAAGTTCGGGGCCGATCGTGGAAATCCAGGCCGTAGTAGAACATGAGCCACCGGACAAACGAGTGAAGTGGGAAACCTAGTCCATGGAGGAAATGGGTGAGGAACACCACCTCTCATGGGGCCTGGGGTGGGGATGAGCTGCCCCTTGTCCGGGAGCCGTGCGCGATGTCGTTAGACAAGTATCCGGCCTCCCTCAGCTTCTTGATGTATCCCTCCGTGACGGAGGAGACCATCCACTTGCCTCCCGCTCCGGACATGGCTGGAGAAGGTAGAGGTGGGATGTGCGGACTTGGGCGCTGGAGCTCGAGTGCACGAAAATGGATAAGCAAAGGAGGAAGAAGGAGTAGATGGAAAAGATGGATCCTTATCCCCTTATATGGGCGGAAGAAACTATATGCCCCCACCAGCCTGGTAAAACTTGCTTATCTCCCAAGCACCGTAAATTAATGGCACGGTTGGGTTACCCACGCCTGTATTGATGATAATCCCGAAATTGAAGCCTGGTTCAGGGGCTACTGAGGGAGTCCTGGATTAGGGGGTGTCCGGATGGCCGGACTATGACCTTTGGCCGGACTCCTGGACTATGAAGATACAAGATTGAAGACTTCTTCCCGTGTCCGGATGGGACTTTCCTTGGCGTGGAAGGCAAGCTTGGCGATACGGATATGTAGATCTCCTCCCATTGTAACTCGACTCTATGTAACCCTAACCTCTCGGTGTCTATATAAGCCGGAGGGTTTTAGTCCGTGAGGACTAATAACGATCATACCATAGGCTAGCTTCTAGGGTTTAGCCTCTCGATCTCCCGTAGATCTACTCTTGTACTACCCATATCATCAATATTAATCAAGCAGGAGTAGGGTTTTACCTCCATCGAGAGGGCCCGAACCTGGGTAAAAACATCGTGTCCCTTATCTCCTGTTACCATCCGCCTAGACGCACAGTTCGGGACCCCCTACCCGAGACCCGCCGGTTTTGACACCGACATTGGTCTTGTTTACCCGCTTAATATATTGTTCAGTCATTTTCTCAATGTTCTCCTTTGCCTGGGCATGAAGTTTCTTGACGAAATTAGCACACTTACTTGCATCAAGGCTGGTTCATTCCTACAATGGAAAAGGCAAAAGATCGATGGGAGCAATAGGTTTGAAGCCATAAACAAGTTCAAATGCACAAAATTTAGTGGTAGAATGTATCGCCCTGTTATACGCGAACTCCACATGAGGTAGACACTCTTCCCACATCTTCAAATTTTTCTTGAGGACTGCTCGCAACATCATGGACAATGTTCGGTTGACAACTTCAGTCTGTCCATCAGTTTGTGGGTGGCATGTTGTGGAAAATAGGAGCTTGGTGCCAAGTTTTCTCCACAAGGTCTTCCAAAAGTAGCTCAGAAATTTGGTGTCACGGTCTGGCACAATCGTGCGTGGCACTCCATGTAGCCGCACAACCTCCCTGAAAAATAGATCAGCAATGTGTGAAGCATCATCGCTCTTATGACGTGGGATAAAATGTGCCATTTTGCTAAAACGATCAACTACCACAAACACCGAATCACTCCCCCTCTTAGTCCATGGTAAACCAAGAACAAAATCCATAGAAATATCTTCCCACAGAGTATTCGTGATAGATAGAGGAGTATATAAACCATGAGGGTTCAAGCAGGACTTAGCTTTGTGACAAATATCACATCTCATCACGTAGCACTCCACGTCACATCTCATTCGCGGCCAAAAGAAGTGATCGACGAGCACACTTTCAGTTTTTCTTGGCCCCAAAATGTCCCATGAGACCACCAGCGTGAGCCTCCTGCAAGAGCAACAAATGAACAGAACAATCTGGGATGCACAATTTGTTAGCTCGAAATAGAAATCCATCATGCAAGTGAAACTTCTCCCATCCCTTTCCCTTGTTGCACTTTGAAAATGGTTCAGAAAAGTATGAGTCGTGAGCATACAATTCTTTGATGCTTTCTAAACCAAGGATTTTAACATCAAGTTGGGAAAGTAAAATGTGACGCCTAGATAATGCGTCGGCAACAACGTTATCCTTCCCTTTCTTGTACTTGACAATTAAGGAAAAGACTCTATGAACTCACCCCATTTTGCATGTCTACGGTTCAGGTTGAGTTGGCCCTTTAGATGTTTTAAAGATTCATGGTCAGAATGCATTACAAACTCTTTTGGCCATAAGTAATGCTGCCATGTTTCCAAAGATCGAACAAGTGAATATAATTCTTTATCATAGACAAAATAATTAAGAGTTGGACCATTAAGCTTCTCACTAAAGTAGGCAATGGGTTTACCATCTTGCATTAGAACTCCACCAATGCCAACACCACTTGCATCACATTCAATCTCAAATGTCTTACCAAAGTTAGGATGTGAAAGCAATGGGGCTGATGTCAATCTCGTCTTCAGTTCTTGGAAGGACTTGTCTTGGGCATCACCCCATTGGAATGGAGTGTCTTTCTTCAGTAACTCATTCATGGGTGCAGCAATTAATGGTGCTGAAATCTTTCACGAACCAGCGGTAGAAACCTACAAGTCTGAGGAAGCTACGTACTTGGCTCACAGTTTGTGGAGCCATCCACTCACGAATAGCCTTGATCTTCTCTTCATCGACCTCCACACCATTTGTTGAAACAACAAAGCCAAGAAACACAACCTTGTTTGTGCAAAATGTGCACTTTTCCACGTTAGCATACAACTTATCCTCCCGTAGGACAGCAAGCACACATTTTATATGTCCAACATGATCCTCCAAAGTTTTGCTATAAATCAATATGTCATCAAAGTAAACCACTACAAATTTTCCAATGAAGGATGTAAGCACATGATTCATCAATCTCATGAAAGTACTAGGTGCATTCGTTAATCCAAAAGGCATAACCAACCATTCATACAAGCCAAATTTTGTCTTAAATGTAGTTTGCCATTCTCCGCCCTCTTTCATTCTTATTTGGTGGTAACCACTTCGCAAATCAATTTTGGAAAATATGGTGGAGCCACAAAGTTCATCGAGCCTAGGAATAGGGCGCCGATATCTCATAGTTATATTTGTTAATAGATCTACAATCAGTGCACATGCGCAAGGTACCATCTTTCTTTGGAACTAAAAGTATAGGAACAGCACAAGGAGAAAGACTTTCCCTTACATACCCTCTGTTAAGAAGATCTTCTACTTTCCTCTGAATTTCCTTCGTCTCCTCTGGGTTTGCTCAGTACGGTGGTCGGTTTGGTAGTGGGGCACCCGGAACCAAGTCGATTTGGTGCTCAATGCCCCGCTTCGGTGGCAAACCAGGTGGTACCTCCTTGGGAAACACATCCTTATACTCCTGCAAAAGATCAAAAACAACACTAGGAAGGGTTGAGGGTAAATCGTTAGCAGCCAATAAGTTTCCTTGTACATGAGTACAAATGGAGTATTAGGTTCTCTCAATTCCCGCATATCCCTTTTCCTAGCCATCATAACTAATCCCTATTTTTCCCGGGGCTTGGTCATATTTGGTTGTGGAGCTTTTGGCTGTGGAAACACTCCCTCACTATGTTGGTGGCTCACTCGTTGTGTATGATCACTCTCTCCCTTTTTCTTTCCTTTTCTTTTCATCTCATCAAGATAGACTTCCTCGGGTGTCATGGGCAGCCAAGTGAACTTTTCTCCTTTATGGACAAAACATAAGCGATTCGCACTCCCGCTGATTTGCACATCACGGCCATGCAACCACGGTCATCCAAGAAGCAAGTACAAGCGTGCATTGGCACCACATCACACTCAACATCATCTTGATATGTCCCAATTGAAATTGGTATTTGCACGCTGCTAATCACCTTAATTGTGCCACAATCATTCAACCGTTGCATGCGGTAAGGGTGTGGGTGACGTTTTGTTTGCAATTGAAGCTTCTCGACCATCTCCGTGCTTGCAATATTGTTGCAGATGCCACTATCAACAATCACTCGACATATCTTTGAGTTGAGAACACAACGGGTGTGGAAAAGATTATGCTTCTGCCCCTTTTCCTCCTCCACAACCTGGGCGTTAAGTGAACGACATACAACCAAAGCTTCTCCATTAAGTTCCTCATGAGGTAAAATAGTTCCTCCTACTTCCCAACCTTGCTCCTCTTCCACTTCATCATTGCCACCTTCAGGGTCACTTTCAGACTCCCATTCACCTCGTTCATTGATGATCATAGTTTGTTTGCTTGGACTTTCTGAAGAAATATGACCTCTTCCTTTGCACTTGTGGCATTGAATGTCGCTGATGCGTGTAGAACTCTTTTCTGGAGGTGGAGCAGAGGATGCTCCTGCTGTAGCTGATGGCCTCTTATCTTGATTGCGAATAGCAGGTGAGGAAGCCGTCGAGGCATGTGGGTGCCTAGGTGGTGCACCCTCAAACTGAGAAGCATATGGCTGTTGTGTTCGCTGCCATGAGCGCGTGGTGGTGCGGCCACGAGTACGACCATTACGCATATTCTTCTTCTCAACTCTTATATCTTGATGTACCACATCTTGTAATGTATTATAAGGAAACATCTCCACAAAATCTGATATTTCATCATTCAGCCCATGTTAAAATCTTGCCATCTTCGCCTCATCACTTTCACGGGTTCTTGTCCGAATTAGCAGCACCTCCATCTCTTTATAGTACTCCTCAACAGTGCGGGAACCTTGAGTGAGCCCCTGCAACCTCTTGTACAATTGCCTCTCATAGTATGATGGAACAAAACGGCGCCTCATGACTTCCTTCATCGAATTCCAGCTGCGGATATGATAATTGCCTGACATCAACCGATCGTCTTGCAGCTGATTCCACCATGTAAGAGCATAACCAGAGAACTCCATAACAGCTAGATCAACTCTCTTGGCTTCTGAGAAACCATGGATGCAAAGATTTGGTCACACTTCTCTTCCCACTCAATATATGCATCCGGATCCTCTTTTTCCATGAATGATGGCACATGTAGCTTCACTCTCACTTAGTTGTCACGGTCATCCTGATCACGATGGTCATAATGATGACCATTGCGACCAAAAACAACAGCACGGCGAGGCAGGGAGTAGGGTTCATAGTCCCCCATGCCTTCATCTTCATCAACATGCTCGGAGAGATCTTCAAGGAAAATGCCATCACCATCATGTACCGCTCGTCGCCAGTGATCAGCAGCAAACTCGCGGGGGTCATGGCCTAGCCCGCGAGCTTCTCCTCCATGCATCCAACCCTCATGAGGGGCAGCAAAGTCGCCACGCCTTTGTTCAGCACCAACAGCAGGGGCGCCATGGGCAGCAGCTCCTGCCGCTCTTCCACGACCAACATGGCGATCATTGTGTTCTTGACATTGCTGGTTGTCGGCGGCCAGCGAGGCAGCGGGGATGTGTTGATGTTCATCCACATTACCCGCGATAGGAAGACGACCACCGAACATCCTTCGCATAGCTGCAACTATACTCTCCTCAATCATATCAGCAAGTGCTGCGCGAGTTTTTGGGAGATCATCTTCCACATGTTGATGTTCATGTACACTCGAGTTGGATCCTGTCATGTTAACTCTTGCAAACAAGTGGACAAAAAATTATATGTGGAAAACACTCAGCTCACCTTCTTGCTTACCCAAATTCTAATGATTCCTTGGCGGCTGTGCGGAACTAGCAAATGAGGAGTGGACGGGAGAATGAAAGGAAGGAAGCTGACGGTTTCTAGGTGGATCTGGGTGGGGGTAAAAAGGGAGGGCTAGTGCTGAGATCCAATCGATGCAAACCAAATGAACAAGAAAAAAAATTGTAGATCCTCGCACCACGTTTGAGCTACAACCCTTGCCACTTCAACTTCTGAAATTTCTCACCAAACTGAATATGATTGCACACTTGCTCAACACTTTCTATTCTTTTTTTTAATCTTTTTTCACTCTTTTTTTGCTCTTTTTTTATTGCAGCACAATAGATCCAACAACAAGACTCAAAGAAAAATAGCAGCAACTTTGGATAGAACTTGGTGCAAACACAAAGAGGAAAGCAAACAACTAGATCTCAGCAACAAAGGGCTTGGATTTTTTTGTGGCTTTTTGGCTTTGTACTCTAGGATGGGGAAAACCAAACTAAAAAGGATAGATCTAGCAACAAATATAAAGATCCTACCGTGTAAACCTTGCTCTGAATACCAGATGATGTGACCCCGCCTTCGAAGAAGATGGAGTACAAGGGGAGGTCCGGTCTTCATGGTGTAGGATCGATAAATGGATGGGGATAACTAGCTGCAAGCAGCCGAAAAATGGAAAATAAGAGATTATGACCCGACAAGGAGGATGCTCACCGAAGCTTGCAATCCGAATATTCGCTGATCCACAACCCGCAATACTACCCCACACAGCCGCGCTCAAGTCGTTGAGCACGGGATAGGTGCAATCTGCAAGGGAAACCACGAACTCCAATCCACACAACACGATCTAGTCGTGGAGCACGAATTAGGAGCAATTTCTCAAGGAATCACGAGAATAAGGATAACAAGAGCTCTCCAATCTCAGGAGGAGTCTATGTCTTTGGTCTTTGATAGAAATGGCCAAAGTCCCCAACGAAGGAAAGAGCTAGCCTATTTATAATCAGGACAACCCCCCTGGACAGGTGTAAAAGAGAACTAGCTTCTGGAAGCAGCTTAGGTGTGGAAGTGAACCAGCTTTGTTTGACTAATGGCTTCAAGACTTAATGAGGTAGCTTCTGGAATACTCTCGTTGGAGGTAGTTGGCAGTTGCCAACCAAACATTGTTCACTGTAGTCAAACAATGTTTCCTTCAGCAGCAAACTCGAGTTCTGGGAACCTTTCGCAAGTTGGAATATCCAAACTCGTGCAAAACATTGTTTCGTTAGAATCGGAACAATGTTTCTTCAGCAGACAACTCACTCTTGATGAATTCCTAACTTTGTTTCTTCGCCATAAAACATTTTTTGCACGGACTAAAATGTGTTTGGCCTTCTTCGATATCGCACCTGAGTTCAACCAACAACAAAGGAGGTGAAGGCACAACCATGTTTTCAAGGTCAAATGATATACTTAAGTTAGCGTTCACCTGATCATGTATTTGCATTGCGCGGCTTCTTGTGATTGGACCGTGGATGATTGGTGGTGTGGTGCCCATGGTTGGGATGTCCTCATCACTCTGTGACCCATATATTTCTGAAATTCATTTTTGGAGCAAATGATGATGTGATAGTGATGTGGCCCACATGTTGGCCGTGTGTCCATCAAGACCACTTTAAGGGACCAAAATTAAACGCTTATTAAAATTCAAAGGAAGAGCATCCCAATTTAGGGTTGAGATATAAATTTATGTTCAAAGGAAGTTAAAGGACAACAAATAAAGTTGTTTATGTTTGATATGCCAATATTGTTTATTCATGGTTGCACATACAATTTTCAAGTATCAAAACTAAATATATAAGAAGATAGATATGCGAAGCCCCCCCCCCCAAAAAAAACTAGCACAACGACTGTAAGGGCTTTTCTCCAGTCTGTCAAAAATGTAAGAGAAATGAACTTACGTTTTCATAATACTAGAGGACACCCTTCGCATTGTCCCAGGAATTGGTTGATGAAAATATAAGTTGATAATATGAGAACCAAAATTAAAAATGCATATGACTTATTATATTTGATTATATATAGTTGTAAAATATTTATTGAATATAAGTAGAATAATTGAATGGAAAATACTTTCCCATGCATGTCCAGAATTGGTTGATGAAAATATAAGTTGATAATATGAGAACCAAAATAAAAATGCATATGACTTATTATAATTAATTATATATAGTTGTAAAATATTTATTGAATATAAGTAGAATAATTGAGTTTGTCTCATACACTTCATCTTTTTAATATCTTTCGTGAGAATGATGGAAAGGAAAATTGTGCCAAAGTGTTAGAAGAAGAATGCATTAAAATGTTTGGCACTAAATCTTTGAATGATGAGCATGATTGCAATGTTGTTAATATGAACTCCTTGAATATCCATTATGCTAATGATATGCAAAGCCACAAGCTTGGGGATGCTATGTTTGACGAAGATGATATTTTTTGTCCCCCCAAGTTTTGATGAGCAAATTTACTATGATGAAAGCATGCCTCCTATCTATGATGATTATTGTGATGACACGTATGCTTTAAAGAATAATGATAACCATGAAACTTGTCATCTTGATCTTAATTTTCAATCACATGATAGTTGTTTTGTTGAGCTTCCTCCCACTACTATTCCAAATGAGAAGAATTTTGCTTATGTGGAGAGTAGTAAATTTTCTATGCTTGTAGATCATGAAAAGAATGCTTTATGTGATGGTTATATTGTTGAATTAATTCATGATGCTACTGAAAATTATTATGAGGGAGGAATATATACTTGTAGGAATTGCAATAATATCAAGTTTCCTCTCTATGTGCTTAAAGTTTTGAAGTTATGCTTGTTTTGCCTTCCTATGCTAGTTGATTATTGTTCCCATAAGTTGTTTGCTCACAAAATCCCTATGCATAGGAAGTGGGTTAGACTTAAATGTGTTAGTAATATTCTTCATGATGCTCTCTTTATGTTTCAACTCTTATCTTTTATGCGAGCATCATTGAAATCATCATGCCTAGCTAGGGGCGTTAAACGTTAGCGCTTGTTGGGAGGCAACCCAATTTTATTTTAGTTTCTTTCTTTTTGGTTCTGTTTAGGAATAAATAATCCATCTAGCTTCTGTTTAGATGTGGTTTATGTTTTAATTAGTGTTTGTGCCAAGTAGAACCTTTGGGAAATCTTGGGTGAAGTCTTTATGATCATGCTGCAAAAAACAGAAACTTTAGAGCTCACGAGATTAGCTAAAACGTTTTACTGGAGAGTTCTATTTAGTTGATTCTTTTTGCAGATGATTACTAGACAAATTCCTCAGGTGCACCAGTTTAGTTTAGAATTTTTGGAGTTCCATAAGTGTACGTTTGATACAGATTACTACAGACTGTTCTGTTTTTGACAGATTCTGTTTTCATTGTGTTGTTTGCTTATTTTGATGAATCTATGAGTAGTTTCGGAGGGTATGAACCATAGAGAAGTTGGAATACAGTAGATATTACACCATTATGAATTTAGAATGAGATCATAACATTACCTAAGTGGTGGTTTTATTTTCTTATACTAACGGAGATTACGAGTTTCCTGGTAAGTTTTGTGTTGTGAAGTTTTCAAGTTTTGGGTAAAGATTCGATGGACTATGGAATAAGGAGTGACAAGAGACTAAGCTTGGGGATGCCCAAGGCACCCCGAGGTAATATTCAAGGATAACCAAGAGCCTAAGCTTGGGGATGCCCCGGAAGGCATCCCCTCTTTCGTCCTCGTTCATCGGTAACTTTACTTGGAGCTATATTTTTATTCACCACATGATATGTGTTTTGCTTGGAGCGTCATGTCATTTTATTTTGTTTTGCTTGCTGTTTGAATAAAATACCAAGATCTGAAATTATTAAATGGGAGAGTCTTCACATAGTTGCATAATTATTCGATTACTCATTGATCTTCACTCATACCTTTTGGAGTAGTTTGTTGTTTGGTCTAGTGCTTCACTTATATCTTTTAGAGCACGATGGTAGTATTATTTTGAAGAAATAGATGAACTCTCATGCTTGACTTATATTATTTTGAGAGTCTTAAACAACATGGTAATGTGCTTAATCCAAATATAATAGGCATACAAGATTAGTAAAAGAAAAATTCTTATGAGTGTGTTGAATACTAAGAGAAGTTTGATTCTTTATGATTGTTTTGAGATATGAAGATGGTGATATTAGAGTCATGCTAGTTGAGTAGTTGTGAATTTTAGAGATACTTGTGTTAAAGTTTGTGATTCCTGTAGCATGCACGTATGGTGAACCATTATGTGATGAAGTCGAAGCATGATTTATTTATTGATTTTCCTCCTTATGAGTGGCGGTCGGGGACGAGCGATGGTCTTTTCCTACCGATCCATCCCCCTAGGAGCATGCGCGTAATACTTTGCTTTGATAACTTGTAGATTTTTGCAATAAGTATATGAGTTCTTCATGACTAATGTTGAGTCCATGGATTATACGCACTTTTCTTCCTTCCACCATTGCTAGCCTCTCTAATACCGCTCTCTTTTTGCCGGTATCATACACCCACCATATACCTTGCTCAAAACAGACACCATACCTACCTATCATGGCATTTCCATAGCCATTCCGAGATATATTGCCATGCAACTTTCCACCCTTCCGTTTATTATGACACGCTCCATCATTGTCATATTGCTTTGCATGATCATGTAGTTGACATTGTATTTGTGGCAAAGCCACCGTTCATAATTCTTTCATACATGTCACTCTTGATTCATTGCATATCCCGGTACACCACCGGAGGCATTCATATAGAGTCATATCTTGTTCTAAGTATTGAGTTGTAATTCTTGAGTTGTAAGAAAATAAAAGTGTGATGATCATCATTTTTAGAGCATTGTCCCAAGTGAGGAAAAGGATGATGGAGACTATGATTCCCCCACAAGTCGGGATGAGACTCTGGACGAAAAAAAGAGGCCATAAAAAAAGAGAAAGAAAAGGCCCAAACAAAAAAAATGAGAGAAAAAGAGAGAAGGGACAATGTTACTATCCTTTTACCACACTTATGCTTCAAAGTAGCACCATGATCTTCATGATAGAGAGTCTCTCATTTTGTCACTTTCATATACTAGTTTGAATTTTACATTATAGAACTTGGCTTGCATATTCCAATGATGGGCTTCCTCAAAATGCCCTAGGTCTTCGTGAGCAAGCGAGTTGGATGCACACCCACTTAGTTTCTTTTGTTGAGCTTTCATACACTTATAGCTCTAGTGCAGCCGTCGCATGGCAATTCCTACTCACTCACATTGATATCTTTTGATGGGCATCTCCATAACCCGTTGATATGCCTAGTTGATGTGAGACTATCTTCTCCTTTTTGTCTTCTGCACAACCACCATTCTATTCCACCTATAGTGCTATGTCCATGGCTCACGCTCATGTATTGCGTGAAGATTGAAAAAGTTTGAGAACATCAAAAGTATGAAACAATTGCTTGGCTTGTCATCGGGGTTGTGCATGATTTAAATACTATGTGTGGTGAAGATAGAGCATAGCCAGACTATATGATTTTGTAGGGATAACTTTCTTTGGCCATGTTATTTTGAGAAGACATGATTGCTTAGTTAGTATGCTTGAATTATTATTACTTTTATGTCAATATGAACTTCTATCTTGAATCTTTCGGATCTGAATATTCATACCACAATTAAGAAGAATTACATTGAAATTATGCCAAGTAGCATTCCACATCAAAAATTCTGTTTTTATCATTTACCTACTCGAGGACGAGCAGGAATTTAGCTTGGGGATGCTGATACGTCTCCAACGTATCTATAATTTTTGATTGTTCCATGCTATTATATTATCTTTCTTGGATGTTTATGGGCTTTATTTTACACTTTCATATTATTTTTGGGACTAACCTATTGACCCAGAGCCCAGTGCCAGTTCCTGTTTTTTCCCTTGTTTCAGTGTTTCGAAGAAAAGGAATATCAAACGGAGTCGAAACGGAATGAAACCTTCTGGAGAAGTTATTTTTGGAAGGAAAGCAACCAGGGAGACTTGGAGTCCACGTCAAAGAAGCAACGAGGAAGGCACAAGGTTGGGGGGCGCGCCCAGCCCCCCAGGGTGCGCCCTCAACCCTCGTGGGCCCCTCGTGGCTCTCCTGACGTACTTCTTCCTCCTATATATACCCATATACCCTAAAACGATCGGGGAACAGAATAGATCGGGAGTTTTGCCGCCGCAAGCCTCTGTAGCCACCAAAAGTCAATTGGGACCGTGTTCCGGCACCCTGCTGGAGGGGGGAACCCTCACCAGTGGCCATCTTCATCATCCCGGCGCTCTCCATGAAGAGGAGGGAGTAGTTCACCCTCGGGGTTGAGGGTATGTACCAGTAGCTATGTGTTTGATTTCTCTCTCTCTCGTGTTCTTGATTTGGCACGATCTTGATGTATCGCGAGCTTTGCTATTATAGTTGGATCTTATGTTGCTTCTCCCCCTCTAATCTCTTGTAATGGATTGAGTTTTCCCTTTGAAGTGATCTCATCGGATTGAGTCTTTAATGATTTGATAACACTTGATGTATGTCTTGCCGTGTGTATCTGTGGTGACAATGGGATATCACGTGACTCACTTGATGTATCTTTTGGTGATCAACTTACGGGTTCCACCCATGAACTTATGGATAGGGGTTGGCACACGTTTTCGTCTTGATTCTCCGGTAGAAACTTTGGGGCACTCTTTGAGGTTCTATGTGTTGGTTGAATAGATGAATCTGAGATTGTGTGATGCATATCGTATAATCATACCCACGGATACTTGAGGTGACATTGGAGTATCTAGGTGACATTAGGGTTTTGGTTGATTTGCGTCTTAAGGTGTTATTCTAGTACAAACTCTAGGGCTGTTTGTGACACTTATAGGAATAGCCCAACGGATTGATTGAAAAGAATAACTTTGAGGTGGTTTCGTACCCTACCATAATCTCTTTGTTTGTTCTCCACTATTAGTGACTTTGGAGTGACTCTTTGTTGCATGTTGAGGGATAGTTATATGAACCAATTATGTTATTATTGTTGAGAGAACTTGCACTAGTGAAAGTATGAACCCTAGGACTTGTTTCAACGCATTGCAATACCGTTTATGCTCCCTTTTATCATTAGTTACCTTGCTGTTTTTATATTTTCAGATTACAAAAACCTATATCTACCATCCATATTGAACTTGTATCACCATCTCTTCACCGAACTAGTGCACCTATACAATCTACCATTGTATTGGGTGTGTTGGGGACACAAGAGACTCTTTGTTATTTGGTTGCAGGGTTGCTTGAGAGAGACCATCTTCATCCTACGCATCCCACGGATTGATAAACCTTAGGTCATCCACTTGAGGGAAATTTGCTACTGTCCTACAAACCTCTGCATTTGGAGGACCAACAACGTCTACAGGAAGAAGGTTGTGTAGTAGACATCACATCCTTTCTCCGAGTAGGAGGAAAAGGGCCGCCTCCGAAGGTTGGGAGGGGCGATCCCCCAAAAGGGGCAAGATGCCACCGTTGAGCGGCTTGGGTTTGGAAAGGGACGCCGTTGAACAGCTCCAACTAGGGGACAAGCGGCCAAACCGTAAGTGAATCCGGAATACTTTGATAGCGTCCCGCACCTTTGTTGTTACCGAAGATATACGTAACGCACCCGTGCATTTTTACAGGTCGGCGCAGAGTGTTTCTGGGCAATCCTCTTCTTCGGAAGGTCTCCTCCCAGAGATGATGGAGAGCGAGATGCCTCCCCCAACCTCCTCACCCAATAAGGCGGATGACTCTGAAGTGTCGTCGCGGAGGGTTCTTCTTGATCAACAAGTTACGCAGGGGATAAAAGAGGTAGTACCCGAAGGCGGATCTCCGACCGTCCGAGATTCTGGGTCTGATAATAAAGGCCCCGGACTGTCTGGCTCGCAGCCGACGGTGATTCTGGAGACGGATGAACATATTCCTTCAAAGGATGGTGGTGCTCCTAGAGCAGCTTTCGGAGACCCGGAGGCTCCGGAAATATTGTGGGACATGTTGTGAAAAGCATCTGTCTCAGGAGAACAGCGTACCTTGATGGGTACAGTGGTTGAGAAGATTTTGTCCGTGAAGAACAGATTGAATGAAACCTTCGTGAGCCTGCTAAAAGGCTTTGAGGTTTGTGGTATAAATTTGCCAGCTATGTTTTATTTGCAAAGATGCACCTGCGTATAGGTAGTAGCCCTTGAGACTCGGGTTGGCTTCAACTGGGAAGCGAATCGGAGGATCAAAAAGGATTACTCAAGGACTGATCTGATGAACTGGAACGCAGGCTGTTTCCCCCTTAGCTACTTCCAAGAGTATGGATATTGCCGAGCTGCAGCAGAAGCTTGATGTAGCAGAGGATAACCTTGCGTTAATCAATATGCGTCTTGACGAGTCGCAAGGTATGTATTTGGGGCAATCCCCATACATTTTTTCTGGTATAAGCATGATGCTAAATTCTGTATGCTGGAATATGCGTGGCTGCAGATGGTGCTGCCGCCGTTGAAGTTCTTCGAGCGGAGCTGGCCTGGGCCAAGGAACAGGCCCGGTATAGCAATGCGGCTGCCGAAAAGGCATCGGCTGAGTTAAAAGCCGAACAAGCTGCACGGCGCCAAGACGAGGAGAAGATATCCATGATGACGCTCGAACTGGAGAATGCTGGCCGCTGTGAATTTCTGGAGAAGGAGAGTAAAGCCTTAACGGCTGAACTGGACAAGGCCTTACAAGACGCGAGAGAAGCGCGGTCGGAATCCAGAGCAACCTGTGAGGAGATCCAGCAAGCTAAGGAGATTGCGGCTGGTAAGTCGTTTCTGCTGCAAGCTAAGTTTGGTTATCCGAACTATGCTCAGCTTAACCAAGTGTGGAGTTCTTTGGACGAGTTTTTAGACCTGCCGAAGAGTTCTTTCGATGCGGCGCAGTATTACCAAGCGCGAGATGGGTATGCAACGGAGAAGCTTTTTTGGTCGCAGTTTGGCGCATCAAAGCACCCTCTGTTGCTCAATGAACAGATGTCCCAATGGGCCGAACTGCACAGGATATCCGGCACTGCCATGAAGAACGTCATAATCCGGTCGTGGCCAACTGAGCCTGTTCCGAATAGCTACTTCGGTTTGGTGCAAAGGCTTGTTGACGCGGTGCCGCGTATCGACGCCGTGAAGCGATCGACGTGTATTGAGGGTGCACGGATGGCTTTTGCCCGAGTCAAGACATTTTGGGGGAAGATGAAGGCCATCGATGTTGCGGCGAAGAGTCCACCCAAGTGCAAGGACCGTCCTGAACCGGAGCATTATTTTGAAGACGTCCTGGAGGCCGCCCGCTTGATAGAGGGTCAGTGCTCGAAAAACATAATGTTCGAGTGAGGTGTATGAGAATTGTAAAAGACCATTGTCAGTGTCAAAACCGGCGGATCTCGGGTAGGGGGTCCCGAACTGTGTGTCTAAGGCGGATGGTAACAGGAGGCAGGGGACACGATGTTTACCCAGGTTCGGGCCCTCTTGATGGAGGTAATACCCTACTTCCTGCTTGATTGATCTTGATGATATGAGTATTACAAGAGTTGATCTACCACGAGATCGTAGAGGCTAAACCCTAGAAGCCAGCCTATGGTATGATTGTTGTTGTCCTACGGACTAAACCCTCCGGTTTATATAGACACCGGAGGGGGCAAGGGTTACACAGAGTCGGTTACAAGGGAGGAGACCTACATATCCGTATTGCCAAGCTTGCCTTCCACGCCAAGGAGAATCCCATCCGGACACGGGACGAAGTCTTCAATCTTGTATCTTCATAGTCCAAAAGTCCGGCTAAAGGATATTGTCCGGCTGTCCAAGGACCCCCTAATCCAGGACTCCCTCAGTAGCCCCTGAACCAGGTTTCAATGACGATGAGTCCGGCGCACAGATTGTCTTCGGCATTGCAAGGCGGGTTCCTCCTCCGAATATTCCATAGAAGATTTTGAACACAAGGATAGTGTCCGGCTCTGCAAAACAAATTCCACATACCACCGTAGAGAGAATAATATTTCCACAAATCTAATCTGCTGACAACTTTTCATAACGTGGCATCACACCACGGCCTCGGTCATTATTCGAACCGTTTATCCCAGCCTGCCACTGCACGTTCCGCGAGGCGGTTTTATTGGCACGTCTTGTTGAAGCAGAGATCGTGTCCCCCCTATCACGGGATCCTCATCAATACGGGTATGAGTAAACCAATCGTGCCTGTTAGTATGACTCCTCAATTTTAGGCAAGTCCCAAATGGCCACGCGGAGGACGCTTGATATTCACCCTCTTTATAAAGGGGCCAAGGCCTGTCCCTTTCTTCTCGCGCTCAATCGAATCCTTCCCCCGCCTCGAGTTCCAACACCCAAGGCTCAGGCTAGGCGTTTCGGACCTTCAATCATGTCTGGATCCAACCTTCAAGGTCGGTGGATGCCCTCCTCCGTCACAGAGGAGGACATCAAGAAGCTAAGAGAGGCCAGGTATCTGACCGCCGAAATTTCGCACAAGCTGCCTGCTCGAGGGTAGGTCATCCCCACTCCCGAGCCTAACGAGAGTGTCGTATTTGTCTCCCACTTCCTCCGAGGGCTAGGCTTTAGTCTAGATCCCTTTGTTAGAGGGCTCATGTTCTATTACGGGCTCGATTTCCATGATCTGGCTCCGGACTTCATCCTTCACATCTCGTCGTTCATCGTCGTGTGTGAGGCCTTCCTCCATGTAACTCCACACTTCGGCTTGTGGCTCAAGACCTTTATTGTGAAGCCGAAGATGATTAATGGGTGACACGCAGAATGCGGAGGTGCCATAATAAGCAAAGGCGCCGATGCTCCATGGCCAAAGGGTTCCTTCCCGGAGGTGTCCAGCTTATGGCAACGGGAGTGGTTTTACATCACAGCTCCCCGTGGTACTAAGTGGGTAGCCGCCCCTGCCTTCCGCTCGGGCCCCCCGCCACAACTGGCGTCATGGGTCAACAAGGGGCTGGACTGGGGGCCAGTAAATGATGTGCCGACATTGCAGAGTCGCATCCGAGATCTCTTCGAGAGAGATGTCAGCCTTGTCAAGGTAATGCAAGTCATGCTAGTTCGTCGAGGCCTGCCTTGCAAACGTCGACCTCTCCGTATTTGGGAGTTCAACCCGGAAGGATCGTGAACTATTCAGCACTTCTTCGACATGACGCATGAAGAGATGTACGGATTGTTCTTGGGATCACAAATAAAGTGTCCGGTCACCACCGAGGATGCGGGTCTGAGCTGTAATCGTCCAGATACCCAAGTAAGTAATCCTTTCGGCCGAACATGCTATCTTTTTATTTATCACAACATCATTCTGAAAAGTCGCTCTTTGACCAGGACTGAGTAAAAAAGGTGAAGATGATCAGGTGTTCGGCCCCCCTTCCCGAAGGTTCAACAGATCCAGTATTGGCCAGAATGCTTGAGCTCGCGCATTATCCAGCGCCATTAGGGGAAGATAAAGGGGGGAATAAAGCATCCGAAAGCGGGCCGCACTCATTATTCATCCAGACCGGGGGAATTAGTGTCTCCGTGAAGGAGGATAACCGGGGAGAAGAATCTAAAATCCCCTCTCCCGAAGGAAGGAAGAGGACCGCCTCTGAAGGCTTGGAAACAATGGTTTCCAAACGAGGGAAGAAATCTTCATCAGGGGGTCCTACCCCGGAGGGTATCCTTACCGCACAGTGCCCGCAAGGGGATCAGCCCTCCACCGAACTGTAAGTAAATAAAAGTACTTTATAGCAAATATAGTCTGCTTCATTTCTGAGAACAATAACCGAGACGTATGTCTTGTAGTTCGGATCGTAGCCCTTCTTGACAGAGTTCGTCTTCGGGGGATCTTCTTCCGGAGATGATGGAGAGCGAAACGCCTCCTCATGCCTCCCTGCCTCGTGAAGCGGACAACCATGAGGTGTCGTCACGGAGGATTTCTCCTGATCTGCCAAGGCCAGAGGGTAACCCTTCAGCCACCCTAAGTCCGGAGTATTCGGCTCCTAAGGGGAGCAACAGAAAGAGTCCGGGACTATCCGGTCCGCGACCAGATGCACTGATGAATCTTCTGGAGCAAGCGGTTATCCCAGAAGCGCATCGTACACTAATGGGTACGGTGGTTGAGAGGATTTCATCCGCCAAAAGCGGATTGCATGAAGCTTTTATGAGCCTGCTGAGTGGCTTTGACGTACGCAAAGTAATATTTTTTTTACGGTACCGCACACGCTAGGTGTGCCCTATGCAGATAGTAGCCCCTGAGACTCTGGTTGCTGTCGAAAAAGACGGCAAATGGAGGATCAAAGTCCCAGGTAATAACCATGCTGCTTTCATGAGCAGGCGGCTGTGGGTCCGGTGGCTAGCCGGACTGGTGAGTTTGCCGAACTGAAGCGGCAACTTGATGCGGCAGATGCTGACATCGTGCTTGTAAACAAGCGGCTTGACGAGGCACAGGGTATGTATTCTCCAATGATCAACACATGTTAAGAGGAGCATGATGCTAGTATCTGTAATATGCTGTGACTGCAGATGGGGCTGTCGACGTGGAGACCCTTCGGGTGGAACTTGCCCGAGCCAAGGATCAAGCCAGGAGGAGTGATGTGGCCACCCTAAAGGCGGTCAAAGAGCTAAGAGCCGAACAGGCTGCACATTGCCAGAGCAAATAAAAAATAGCCAAGACGGCTGTTGAGCTGAAAGATGCCACCGACCGGTATGAGCTTCTTGAGAAGGAAATCCGAACGAAAACGGCAGACCTGGAGAAAGCCATGGTAGCGGCCAAAGGAAGCCCGCTCTAAAATCAGAGCGGCGAAGGAGGAGCTGCGTCAAGCCAGAGATATTGTGGCTGGGAAGCCCTTTTTGTTGCGGACGAAGTTCGGAGATACTTAGTATGCCCTTCTGGATCAATTATGGAGTTCTGCGGACGCGTACCTGGATTAGGCAGCAAATGCTGCTGATGCGACCAAGTTTTTCGAAGATCAGAAAGATCACAAAGTGGAATAGTTGTTCTGGTCGCAGTTCAATGCTCCAGCGCATCCGCTGCTGTTAAATGAGCAAATGGCCGAGTGGGCCGAGCTCCATAGGTTGTCCAGGCTTGCCATGAGGTCTGTTGTGGATCATCTTTGGCCAGAAGGACCAAAGCCGAATAGTTATTTTGGCTTAGTGCAACGATTCCTTGGTGCTGTGCCGCATATCGACGCTATGAAGAGGTCGGCGTGCATAGAGGGTGCGCGGATGGCTCTTGCCCGTGTCAAGACATACTGGGCAGAGATGGAGGCCACCGCTATTGCAACCCAGAGTTCGGCCATAGGCCGGGTATCGGCCGAGCACTATTTTGAAGAAGTCCTAGAAGGCACTCGTTTAATAGAGGCTCAGTGCTCGAAGAATGTCATGTTCTAGTGACATGTATCCCAATTGTAAGAACAATGTTATTTGAATTATAATGTGTTTATACTTTTGCCTGAAAGTATTATTATGCCTCCTGTGCGGTCGTTTATGTATATGTGTATATAACCTAAAAGTTTGCAGTCGTCGGCTTCAACCCCCACGCATATAATGCGGGGGTGTCGCGAAAGCGCGTCTTCACACTTGATCCAACGTCTTGGTCCATTAAGGAGGTGATAGCGCCGCGAACGAGGCAGTCAGACTATATTGCTTTAACACTTTCACTTAACCATAGGAGTTTGACAGTGGGGCTACTATATAGCCCCTGGTATTTCCACGGCTATACGAATACGGTGTGCATACATACATGACCGGGAAAACTGGTCCTTCGTTAATGCGGAGGAATCCCGAAGATTCCGATGAGTCATCGAGTGGTTGACCTGTCTCACGCTTTATCATGACAGTCGGTTTTCGGCTTTCTCTACTGAGGTGCTCGTCCGGATGAACCGGGGCACAATCGCAGTAGTTCTCCCGGTGCCACCTTAGCCGATAGAGCGTAACGTAAGGTAGAAAAACGTGGGAGCCAGGCAAACCCAACATTTGACCAAAGACATGATTCGGAGCTGATGCATATAAGGCCAAACTCGCGACGCCGAACACTCCCTAAGGTATTCGGTCTTTACAACATATATCGGGCTGGGTAACGGCCTTGATAATGAACCCTGAGTGTCCAGGTACGTGCATCATTCTGACGTGGCGAAATGCCAATAAAGTCGGCATCCTTCTCGGTTATGCTGAGTATCTGGAGGATGTGAAGCAACAAGAGACAGTAAAAAAGGTTTACACAGGGTCTTAATCTAAAAAGAAACCTTTGAGCGGGGCCCTGCTGCACGCAAGGTTGGAAAAAGCGGTAGGCGTAAGCGAGGTGGTTGGCCTTCGCCTAGTGCCTAGGCGTTGCCTAAGCGCCCTAGGCGCGGCCTAGGCGGTAATATAGTTTTTACTCTTAGTGTATTTGTTGGGGATATTACTACTGGGCGTAAACCGGCCAGGAGAGGCCGGATTAACTTGAAGCCCATGAAGACAGACGGTGACGCTGAGTAGAGGCCCAAGGCCCAGAACCGGTTTAGGGCATGTAGCTATAAACCGGCATTGATATGTAACTTGCATTGTAAGGTAGAAAGAGCGGAGACCGAGCCGGACATGTTTATGAGCCGGCCTCGGGACTCTGTAAACCGACGGGCGTCAACCCATGTATATAAGGGGACGACCCGGCGGCGGTTTAAGAGAACAGACAACAACTCGAGACTCAGGCAAAGCGTATTCGCTCCCTGGTCATCGAAACCCCATCAATTCCATCACAACTAGACGTAGGATTTTACCTTCATCGTAAGGGGCCGAACTAGTATAAAACTCTCTTGCATCCCTTGTCCAATTTAATCCCTTTCAGCTAACCCGTAGCGATGGCTCCACGACTAAGTCCTTTCATGAGGACATCTGCCGTGACAAAACCACGATAGTTGGTGCCCACCGTGGGGCTATCGCACGATGGTTTCAAGTTCTTGGAGGGCAGCTTCGAAGGAATCAAAGGCTACGTTGTGGGCCAGATGACAAAAAGTCGTCGCGGGCAAGCTCTACATCGATGATGCAGGGTGGGGCCCCGAGGCCGGCTCAATCGAGTACGGGTACCGAGTCCCCTTTGGTGGCATACACGTCTTCATTGGCAAGATCAGCGAGGCAGGCCCTGAGCCGGACATCTGCACTGACCTCGTCGAAATGGCTCAGCGTGTGCGATCTTCCCGGGTCAAGCCTACCATGAAGCGTGCCTTCGTGGGAGTCATCCATGGAGGGGAATGAGGGAGTCCTGGATTAGGGGGTATCCGGACAGCCGGACTGTACAACGTCCAGACTATTGAAGCGTGAAGATACAGGACTCAAGACTTCGGCTCGTGTCCGGATGGGAGTCTCCTTGGCGATCCGGATATTATATTTCCTTCCTTGTAACCGACTCCATGTAAACCCTAGCCCTCTCCGGTGTCTATATAAACCGGAGCGGTTGGTCCTTAGAAGGCCGATCACAATTACAATCATACCATCATAGGCTAGCTCTTAGGGTTTAGCCTCTACGATATCGTGGTAGATCTACTCTTGTACTACCCATATCATCAATATTAATCAAGCAGGAAGTAGGGTTTTACCTCCATCGAGAGGGCCCGAACCTGGGTAACATCTGTGTCCCTTGCTTCCTGTTACCATCAGCCTTGACGCGCAGATCGGGACCCCCCTACCCGAGATCCGCCGGTTTTGACACCGACAATGGTGCTTTCATTGAGAGTTCCTCTGTGTCGTCGCTGTCAGGCTCGATGGCTCCTTCAACCACCATCAACAACACCGTCCCGGGCGAGACTTTTCTCCCCGGGCAGATCTTCGTGTCCGGCAGCTTCGCTCTACGGGCCAATTCGCTTGGCCATCTGGACCAGATCGATAGCCACGCCCTTAGCCACCAGATCAGGGTCGGAAACCTGAACTGCATGGCGGACATCCGCGGAGACTGGATCTTCGACGGATTCGGGCCTATGCCAGGAGCACCGGACAGTAACGACGAAGACGACTTAGACCTGCCGTCGAACAAAGCTCGGGGTGTCACCCCCGCAGTTGCCTCGGACTTAAATCCGGAGCAAGCTGCGCTACCCAAGAACGGGGGATGGACCCCGCCCAGCAGGTCGCACACTCATCGGCGGTAGAGCCCAACACGGGCCTTACCCCTGTGGGGGTCTGTGAATCTGGACCCCCGAATTCGTACCCGGACGTTGGTTCTGGTCCGCGCACTCCCGAGTTCACCGCTGTGGATATCTTCCAGCACTCGCCCTTCGGCGACACACTGAACTCATTAAAGTTTCTGTCGTTGTCAGGAGGCTCTTGGCCGAACTATGTCCGGCTCGAGTGGGAAGCAGGCGATGAAGGAATTCTTTGCCCACCCACCACCCACTTCATTGCCACAGTCAATGATTTAACCGACGTGATTGACTTTGACTCCAAAGACATCGATGTATGAACGACGATGCTGGAGAATCACAGGAGCCACCGCTCACTGGGCGGTGGATAGCCGCCTATCCCCATGATAAACACATGGTGGACACTCCAAAGGAAACCAATGGCGATGAGGCAGTGAAGGATAATCCCCCAGGGGGAAAAGTAAAGCATGGGTGTCGTCGACGCTGCTCCAAGCCCCGTCACAGGAATACCGGCCCAGAAGTCGAAAACAATCCGGATGGCGCCGAAGATGAATATAACCCCAGTCGGCTTGCCTCTCAGAAGGCCGAACTGGCCACTGTGGGATACTTGGAGAGGGATAACTATACGCCCCCCTCCAAGGATGAGGCAAGCCTCGACAATGACGAATTTGGCGTGCCTGAAGATCCAGTGGAACAAGCTCGCTTCGAGCGACAGCTCATGGCCACGGCAAAGAGCCTGCAAAGGAAGCAACAGCAGCTTAAAGCTGACCAAGACTCGCTGGTGGACAGATGGACCAAGGTTCTGGCCACTGAAAGATACGGACCCGACCGCCCCGACAAAGGGCACACAGGGCACAACCGGCTGCCCCAACCTAAGCAGGAGAATTCAAGGCACATGCCGCGACGTCAACACACCGCTACTGTCCAAAACAATACGAAGGACAAAAGAAGAAGCATCCTCAAGCCTCGGCGCAATTGTCATAAGCGTCAAAACAAGAAGGCTGGTGTTAATTCCAGCAATTCCCAGTCCGGTCAGCGGACAAAGAACAGCTCAGACCTATCCGGCCCGAGCCACACACTCGATCAGCCATGTGAAATCCATGGTACTCCTAGAAGGATGGCAAAACATACCAATACAGAATGCCGGATTCGCAAAACAAAGCGGCTGGTCGCGTGTCGGAAAAAATGAAGGGAGGCATCTGTTCAAGAGCCCCCCACCATAGCATAAGAGTACAACCGATCACCCCCGACCGCATTAACCAAAGCAACTCAATTGCAGTACCTCCGGACGTAGCAAACCGAGGGCCCCATAACACATAAAATCCCCGTAGGTGTGAAACCGTAAACAACATCTCCTAAAAGATGCTAGGGGCAAAGGACGAATTCTTCTGGCCCATCATTCTAAACAGTTGTCTTCGGATCACCAAACAATACTTCGCCAAAGAATAAATCTTCGGCACCTTCCCACCATGCGGTAATTTACCGTATGTTAACGGGATGAACCACATTGACTGGATTCCACGTGGTCAATCATCAAAGCCAACACCATGTGATACAATCACTGCGGCGAACCCGCCCTCGTATGGAAACCATACAGCTGCCGGAGTAGCGAGTCGCGCATGCCTATCAAAATTTTGATATGACAGTCAACTATTCAGACACCAATTGAGGAGTCTGCGCTACCCAACGGTATAACGGCTGGGTTTACCAGGGACCGATCAGGAGCCCTCAGACCAACCACAAGAGGACGCTCGGCAACCCCTGAGTATTTGCCTTACAAACTAACTTTAACGCAGAACATGATTGGTGACGTGGAATCGGCCCGGACACACAAGGAGCCCTCCCCCCTAAATGAAGGCAGCTCGGATTCACTCTTGATCCACTGACAACTCACTCCAGTCCGGCCATCACAGGTTCTGCCAAAAAACACCTCTTTTCATAATCATATATCGTACTCGTATGCCTAGACATATCATTCTACTACAATGCATAGACCTAAATAACACTTACCGGCCGTCGCTTTTCATCGACACCTCGTGTTACGCCTGACTAGGCTAGGGGCTTCAAAATACGGCAATAAAGTCCGACCACCTTCTTGGTCGTCCAGCACCCCGAACTTATAGCACTATATGCATCAGCTCCGAATCATGTCTTGGGTCATTGGTTGGGTTTGCCCGGCTCCCTTGTTTTGGTACCTTACGTTCCGTTATATCGGCTAAGGTAGCGCAGGGAGAACTACTGCGATTGTGTCCCGGATCTGCCGGACGAGCACCTCAGTAGAGAAAGCCGAAAACCGACTGTCATGATATAGCGAGAGCTGGTCAGCTGTTCGAGATGTTGTAAAATCCTTAAAGATTTATTCTGCACAACGCCATTATAAATGCAGAGTGCGATGGATCGGTCTTCCGATCAGGCGCCAATAGAGCCCCTAGTTTGGCCTTCTGAACACTAGGGGTTGCACTGACCATACTCGAATTCCTATGGCTAAGTGAGAGTAGTAAAGCCTTATAGTCCGATTGCCTGGTTCGTGGAGAGAAACGCCTCCGCAAAAGGACCCAACTATGGGATAAAGAGCGTTCAGATATATCCCGAACACCCCCGTATTCTTTCTACGTGGGGGCAGAAGCCGACGACCGGCCAACTCTCAGGATTCACATACAATAAACAACGCGCATGTGAAGAACATACGCTCAAACAAAACAGGCAATATATAATAAAATGCCACTATCCCATATTACAAAAAGCGCACGAATGCCCTCGTGGAAATATAATGTCTTTGGTACATTTATCCGCCTCAAAGGCGGGCTCCCTCAAGACACCTTCATAGTACAGTTGGGCTTGCGATGCTCCTTACCCTCTGGCGGCCCTCACCATCAGCTTCTCCGCCAAGCTTCCCCAATGCACTTTTGCACGGGCGAATGCCATACGTGCACCCTCTATGCAGACCGATCGCTTAATAGCATCAAGCTGAGGGCAAGCGCCCACAATCCGCTTCACGAGCCCGAAGTAACTGCTCGGAATTGGCTCCGCCGGCCACAGCCGGACAATCAAGTCCTTCATGGCTAGTTCGGCCGCCTGGTGCAGTTCGACCAGCTGCTTCAGCTGATCGATAAAGGGCACCGGATAGTTCGGTGCCAAATACTATGACCAGAAATCCCTCTCCGCAGACTTCTTTTCCTCGGATCGGTAGAATCGGGCGGCGTCTGATATGCTGCGAGGAAGATCTGCAAACACCCCTGAAAAAAATAAGAATTCAGCTTGCCGCTTATAATTCTTCCCATTATCATGAACAAATGGCTAAGAATACAGAAGGCCTTACCAGCCGCAACTTTCCAGGCATCCTGAATGTCCCGTACAGCACCTCGGGCTTCTTCCCGAGCATCTTCTGTGTCTTGGAGCGCTTGGGCGAGTTCGGATTCTTTCCCTATTAGACTCTGCTCCAAGCCCTCGCTTTTCTTCACAGCCTCATGGAGCTCCCGCTCAGCCGCGACGACAACCCTGGCCTCGTGTTTTTCACGAAGTGCCTGTTCAGCGGCAGCCTTCTCATTGGCATCATCCACAGCCTTTTTCAGTGCCTCATATTCGGCACTCGCTCCTAGGGCACAAATACTTTTCAATTATCACAATTACTTATTTGTGCCTAGTGCAAGACAATGTTTTATCATACCTTGTTTCTCTTCTAATTGCTTCCTCACGTGGCCAAGTTCTTCCTTGGCCCGTTCCCGGCTCCGCTTCAGTTCGGACACTTCCGCATTATGAGCGGCCGTCTTCTCCACAAACGCCTGTGTTCAAACAAAGAGGTACACGTCGTTAACGTAAGTTTCCACGACAAATAAGGGTTTGATCCCCGGCTTGGCTCCCTCTCTTTCGCCGGACAGTGTATCAGGGGCTACTACTCATATTATGACGATTCCTCAAAGGTTTCTCAGGAAACATACCTCAAAGGCCTTTATAAGGCCAAGGTAGGACTTGTTCAGCCCGCTCTTGGCGGACTGAATCTTTTCAACCACTGCACCCATAAGGATCCGATGTTCATCGACGATAGACGCGTTCTTTAACACTATCGATAGACTGCCTGGCAGCTCTGCTCGAACATAGGTTGCCGGCAGAATAGGCAGGCCGCCCACTGTTGAAGGTGGCTGCTCGCCTGATCTGGGAGCCTTAGAGGTCTCCCGGACCTGGTCCGGCTGCTGGCCGAACCAAAGATCGCCCCCGCTGACGGCACACTCCGGGGCCATCGCTCCCGTGTGTCCCGCTCCAGTAATATGCCCCCCTGGTCCGAGCCCCGTTGAGACGACACCTCAGTGTCGCGCCGGGACTTTGGGGAAGGGGCCTCTGGAGGCGTCTCGCTCGCCAAGGCGTCCGAGATCAGCGAATCCTCGGATGAGGACTGGCCGGCGCGAGACCTCGCTGGACTGTGCAAAACATAGCAGCAGTTAAAATTACTATACCCGAAAACAATCTCGGACGCGTACGCGTGTTCGGATTTTGTACACTTATGACTTCTCCAGGGGCTGGGCCCTGGGATCCCACTCCGGGCTGCTATCGGCAGCCGTGGTGGATGCCTCTGGGAGGGAACCTTTTCTCCTCTTGGGCGATTCGGCCTCCAGGGACGAGGGAGCTACACGCTTCTTCCCACCTTCAGAGTGAGGCTCGTCCTCCTCTGCTTCTTCCTCTTCGTCTTCCAAAGAAGGAGCGTCGCTTGAGTCTTCGGAATTTGCGTCTGAAACCTCGTGGTGACGGAGGCCACTTCGGGTCTTCTTGACCTTCTTGGAGGCCTCCTTCTTTGGCGCCTCGTATAGCGCGGGGACCAACATCTTCGTCAGAAGAGGTCCGGCCGGTTCCTCCGGCAACGGGGCCGGACAATGTATCCGCTCCAGTTTCTTTACCCATCCCTAAGGTCACGATGAAACACGATTAGGATGTCTCCCTCATGACATGCCAGCTGAAGCATGAATAGACAGAGCTTGACTATGACTTACCGAGCTTGGAGAATGGGATGACTGATACCCACGGTCCTCGGTGGGGCCCGGCCACGATTTGCCGGGCTTAAAGAGCACCTTACATATATCCTTGTGGGAGGAATCATAAAGCTCCCGAAGGGTGTGGTGCTCGGCTGGGTCGAACTCCCACAGAGTACAAGCTCGGCGCTGACAGGGGAGAACCAGGCGAACTAGCATCACCTGGAATACATCCACAAGTTTGACGTCCCTATTGACCACACCTCGAAGGCGCGTCTGGAGCAGTGACAGCTCATCGGACGAGCACCAGTTCGGTTCCTTCTTGGGCCAGGGCGTGAGCCGCAGTGGAGCTTCGGATCTGAACTCTGGAGCCGCCGCCCACTTTTTGCCGCGTGGTTCGGTGATATAGAACCACTGCTGCTACCACTCCTTGATGGAGTCGTTGAAAGCGCCCTTCGGCCAAACGGCCTTGGGCATCTTGCTCACCATGGCGCTGCTGCACTCGGCGTGTTCGCCGCTCACCACCTTGGGCTTTACATTAAAAATCTTCAACCACAAGCCAAAGTGAGGTGAGATCCGAAGAAAAGCCTCGCATACGACAATGAACGTCGAGATATTGAGGAAGGAGTTGGGGGAAGATCATGAAAATCGATCCCGTAGTAATACATGATTCCGCGAACAAATGGGTGCAGGGGAAACCCGAGCCCGCGGACAAAATGGGGAAGGAACACGACTCTCTCGTGAGGTTCCGGAGTGGGGACGACCTGTCCGCCGGGGAGACGATGGCGATCTTCAGAGCGGATACCGGCGCCGGAGCTTTAATATCCTTCTCCCGGACAGTAGAGGCCATTCATCTGCCTCCTGCTCCGGACCGGACATCTTTGGAAAGCCTCTCTTTGGTGGGAAGGAAGAGTGCTTGGGCGTTAGGGCTCGAAAAGAGGGGAATGAGCAAGCGGAAGGAGAAAGGCGTGGGTAAAGATAAAGAGGCCTTGTCTCTTTATAGGGGCGGTAAATGCTTTTTGCGCCTCCCCACTGGCCTGGTTGAGCCTGTTTGCCTCCCGCTCGCCGCGATTAGCGGTGCGGTTGGATTACCCATTCACATATTGATGAGAATCCCGTGATAAGGGGACACAATCTCTGCTTTGGCCGGACGTGTCAAGGAAAATGCTTCGCAATATGCGCTGTGGCTGGCTATGGGAAGACGGTTCGAATAACGACTCGACCATAATGACATGTCGCATTATCTAAAAAGTTGTCAACAGATTGCATTTGTGAAACGTCGTTCTCTCTACGGTGGCATGCGAAGATCATATTGTGGATCCGGACATGGTTTGAGTGTTCGATAATCACCTTGGAATATTCGGAGGAGGAACCCGCCCTGCAATGCCGAAGACAAGACTGCGCTCCGGACTCATCGTCATTGAAGCCTGGTTCAGGGGCTACTGAGGGAGTCCTGGATTAGGGGGTATCCGGATAGCCGGACTGTGTACAACGTCCGGACTATTGAAGCGTGAAGATACAGGACTCAAGACTTTGGCCCGTGTCCGGATGGGACTCTCCTTAGCGTAGAAGGCAAGCTTGGCGATCCGGATATTATATGTCCTTCCTTATAACCGACTCCATGTAAACCCTAGCCCTCTCCGGTGTCTATATAATCCGGAGAGGTTGGTCCTTAGAAGGCCGATCACAATTACAATCATACCATCATAGGCAAGCTCTTAGGGTTTAGCCTCTACGATCTCGTGGTAGATCTACTCTTATACTACCCATATCATCAATATTAATCAAGTGGGAAGTAGGGTTTTACCTCCATCAAGAGGGCCCGAACCTGGGTAAACATCTGTGTCCCTTGCTTCCTGTTACCATCAGCCTTGACGCACAGATCGGGACCCCCCTACCCGAGATCCGCCGGTTTTGACACCGACAGGGAATACGAGGACATATCAGAATCTGGTGGTGAGACCATCGTTTATTTCGGCGATGAGTCATCCACCGGAGAGACCGAGTCGTTATGTCAACTACAAGATGGCCGGATTGGAGGCTGTTCCGATGGCGACAGTATCCCAGACCCCTCTGATCTGCCAAACCGGGTTGGAATCTTCATGGCCGGTACACAGCCGGCGCTCCACTCTTCGACCGTACCAGCGACGATCTCTGGATCAGTGGTGGCGACGGCAGACGGGGCAGGAGGCCCTGTGCGGCTGCCGGCTCAGGTTTTATCTGATTTATTTGATGCATTGGCAACGCTGATGTCGGAAGCTAACCCGGCGGATCAGGGTGCGCACAATGCGGAAATCACGAAAGTAAGGGATCAGATTACTCAGGCCAAGGCCGATTTGGCAGCTGAGGATGCCAGAATGGCCGCGGAGCGGGCCGCTTTGGATGCGCGGGCTTACCGGCTTATGCTGGATCAGAATGCATCGCACGAAGTCCTAAAGAGAAGGCACCGGTCTTGCCTGCCTCCGGTTTATGATGCTAGGAACCTGTTTAACACCCAGTGCGGGGACCGATAACTCCGCCAAAGACAAACCGGGCGAGAGGCACACTGGGCGCGGGCGCGGTTCAGCCCCGTTTTATGGATCCGCCTCGTCAGAACGACATTGTAATGTAGCCTGTCCCAACACCGCCAGGTCATTATTCTACTCCGTTGGACAATTTAGTTGCTGCCGCTTCACGACTGGAGGCTATCCCAATTGAAGGCGATTCTCTGGCAGCGGTCGAGACACGTTGGGTTAAAGAGCCTCTTCGGACAGCCTTGGTGCAACAGGAGGCTTATTCATACAGTCGTGATCGGATTCATTCCACCCCCCGTCCAAGCCGGAGTTTCAGCAGGCATATGGATGAACCGGCCGTGTCAAGCAATGCACGGAACAGCGGACCGCCCCGTGCCAACAACCCGGCAGGGGGCGCTGGTGATGCTCAGGACGTGGTGGACCGGGCTCGTACACGCAAGGAGGCCGAGTTCGTGATATGTCTCCGTCGTATCTACTTTTCCAAACACTTTTGCCCTTGTTTTGGACTCTAACTTGTATGATTTGAATGGAACTAACCTGATCGATCTTTGTTTTCAGCAGAATTGCCATGATGTTGTTTTATGTGCAGAAAACAAAAGTTCTCGGAATGACCTGAAACTCCACGGAATATCTTAGAATAAATAATAATAAATCCTCGCCAAAGATGAAGACCAGGGGGCCCACACCCTGTCCACGAGGGTGGGGGGTGCCCCCCCTCCTGGGCGTGACCCCCTACCTCATGGGCCCCCTGGAGACCTTCCGACGCCAACTCCAACTCTATTTATTGGCTTTCGGGGAGAAAAAAAATCAGAGAGCAGAAATCATCGCGTTTTACGATATGGAGCCACCGCCAAGCCCTAATCTCTCTCGGGAGGGCTGATCTGGAGTCTGATCGGGGCTCCGGAGAGGGGGATTCATCGCCTTCGCCATCATCAACCATCCTCCATCACCAATTTCATGATGCTCACCGCCGTGTGTGAGTAATTCCATCGTAGGCTTGCTGGACGGTGATGGGTTGGATGAGATTTATCATGTAATCGAGTTAGTTTTGTTAGGGTTTGATCCCTAGTATCCACTATGTTCTGAGATTGATGTTGCTATGACTTTGCTATGCTTAATGCTTGTCACTAGGGCCCGAGTGCCATGCTTTCAGATCTGAACCTATTATGTTTTCATGAATATATGTGAGTTCTTGATCCTATCTTGCAAGTCTATAGTCACCTACTACGTGTTATGATCCGGCAACCCCGAAGTGACAATAATCGGGACCACTCCCGGTGATGACCATAGTTTGAGGAGTTCATGTATTCATTATGTGCTAATGCTTTGTTCCGGTTCTCTATTAAAAGGAGGCCTTAATATCCCTTAGTTTCCAATAGGACCCCGCTGCCACGGGAGGGTAGGACAAAAGATGTCATGCAAGATCTTTTCCATAAGCACGTATGACTATTTACGGAATACATGCCTACATTATATTGATGAATTGGAGCTAGTTCTGCGTCACCCTATGTTATGACTGTTACATGACGAACCGCATCCGGCATAATTATCCATCACTAATCCGGTGCCTACGAGCTTTCCATATACTGGTTCTCGCTTATTTACTTTTCCGTTGCTACTGTTACATTCACTACAAAAATACCAAAAACGCTACTTTTGCTGGCTTTACTTTTGTTATCGTTACCACCACTATCATATTACTTTGCTACTAAACACTTTGCTGCAGATACTAAGTTTCCAGGTGTGGTTGAATTGACAACTCAGCTGCTAATATTTGAGAATATTCTTCGGCTCCCCTTGTGTCGAATCAATAAATTTGGGTTGAATACTCTACCCTCGAAAATTGTTGCGATCCCCTATACTTGTGGGTCATCAAGACCTTTTTCTGGCGCCGTTGCCGGGGAGCATAGCTCTATTCTTTGAGTCACTTGGGACTTATATCTGCTGGACACTATGAAGAACTTGAGAGACCCTAAGACAAAAATTTATCCCTCAACTACGAGGGGAGGTAAGGAACTGCCATCTAGCTCTGCACTTGATTCACCTTCTGTTATGAGTGAGCTAGCGACACCTAAACCTGCTTCTGCTATTCATTCCAATATGTCGCATGTTATTGATGATGCCACTTCTGCTATGCATGATACTTATGATGAAACTACTTCTATGCTTGATACTACTGTGCCCCTTGGTGAATTTCTTGATGAACAAATTTCTAGGTCTAGAGAGAGAGAGAGAAATTATTGAAAGTGATAATATTGACGAAAGTGATGATGAAGATATGCCTGCTATTCCTGAGGATTATCCTTTTGATATGGAATCTTCTGCAGCTATTTTTTCTTGCAAAGATAGATATGAGCTAAAAATGTTATTAGTTAAATGGAGTAAAGAATCTCTTAGAGACAGAATGAAACCTGACCCTGCTTTTTCTACTTCACCCATTTGTGTTCCCAATAAGAATTATGAATTTTCTGTTGATCCAGATATAATTACTTTGGTCGAATCTGATCCTTTTTATGGCTATGAATCTGAAACTGTTGTGGCACATCTTACTAAGTTAAATGATATAGCCGCCCTGTTTACTAATGATGAGAGATCGCGCTACTTTTATATACTCAAAATATTTCCGTTCTCATTAAATGGTGATGCTAAGATATGGTTTAATTCTCTTGATCCTGGTTGTGTGTAGTCCCCGTGATATGATTTATTACTTCTCGCTAAATATTTCCTGCTCATAAGAAACAAGCTACTTTGAGGGAAATATACAACTTCGTGCAAATTAAAGAAGAGAGTCTCCCACAAGCTTGGGGGAGGCTTCTCAAGTTAGTTAATGCTTTGCCTGATCATCCTCTTAAGAAACCTGAAATACTTGATATCTTTTATATTGGACTAACCGATGCTTCCAGAGATTACCTGGATAGTTGTGCTGGTTCTCTTTTCAGGGAAAGAACACCGGATGAAGCTGAAATTGTATTGAATAATATGTTGACAAATGAAAATAATTGGGCACCTCCGAGCCAACTCCCGAGCCAGCTCCTGAGCCAATTACTGAGCCTATTCCTAAACCAACTCCAAAGAAGAGAGGTGTTCTATTTCTCAGTCCCGAAGATATGCAAGAGGCAAAGAAATCAATGAAAGAAAAAGGTATTAAAACTGAAGATGTTAAGAATTTACCTCCTATTGAAGAAATACATGGTCTTAATTTACCGCCTGTTGAAGAAGTATATGATCTCAATTCTTTATTCACTGAAGAACCTCCTGATCTCGATATCCCGACACAGGTAGTATAGGTAAATTCTCTCTATAGATACGATAAAGCTGAAGTCCCTCCTACTAAAATTGCTAGTCAGTGCTTGGATGAGTTTGATAACTTTATGTTTAAGCAAGATGACTTTAATGCTAATTTTGGTAGACAATTAAAACAGGATGCTTATATGATTAAACGCTTGGGTGATTATATGGCTAATATTAGAGGTGAACTTAAACTTGTTAGCAAACATGCTTCTATGGTTACCACTCAAGTAGAACAAGTACTTAAAGCTCAGAAAGAAGTGCTTGATGAAATGAATAGTAAGTAAAATGATTATGCTGTTAGAGTGGCTACTAGAGCTGGTAGAATGACTCAGGAACCTTTGTATCCTGAAGGCCACCCTAACAGAATCGAGCAAGATTCTCAGAGAAATAATACTCATGTTCCTAGTTCTTCGAAAAGGAAGAAAAATAAAAATGATAGGACTTTGCAAACTTCTAGTGAACCTATTGCTGAACCACCTGAGAATCCAAATGATATCTCTATGTCTGATGCTGAAACACAATCTGGTAATGAACATGAACCTAGTGAAAATGTTAATGATGATGCTCAACCTAGTAATCATAATGATGTAGAAGTTGAACCCGCTGTTGATCTTGATAACCCACAATCAAAGAATCAACGTTATGATAAAAGAGAATTTGTTGCTAGGAAACATGGTAAAGAAAGGGAACCATGGGTTTAGAAACCCATGCCTTTTCCTCCGAAACCATCCAAGAAAAAGGATGATGAGGATTTTGAGCGCTTTGCTGAAATGATTAGACCTATCTTTTTGCGTATGCGATTAACTGATGTGCTCAAAACAAATCCTTATGCTAAATATATGAAAGATATTGTTACAAATAAAAGAAAGATACCGGAAGCTGAAATTTCCACCATGCTTGCTAATTATACTTTTAAGGGTGGAATACCAAAGAAACTTGGAGATCCAGGAGTACCTACTATACCATGCCCCATTAAGAGAAATTATGTTAAAACTGCTTTATGTGATCTTGGAGCCGGTGTTAGTGTTATGCCTCTCTCTTTATATCGTAGTCTTGACTTGAATAAGTTGACATCTACTGAAATATCTTTGCAAATGGCTGATAAATCAACTGCTATACCTGTCGGTATTTGTGAGGATGTGCCTGTTGTGGTTGCAAACGTTACTATTTTAACGGACTTTGTTATTCTTGATATTCCCGAGGATGATAGTATGTCTATTATTCTTGGAAGACCTTTCCTTAATACTGCAGGGGCTGTTATTGATTGCAACAAAGGCAATGTCACTTTTTATGTTAATGGTAATGAGCATACGGTACACTTTCCGAGGAAACAACCTCAAGTTTATAGTATCAACTCTATTGGAAAAATTCCATCGATTATATTTGGAGGTTTTGAATTTCCTCTCCCTACTGTCAAGAAGAAATATGATATACTTATTATTGGGGATGTCCATATCCCCGTTGAGGTAACATAGTGTTATTTGAAATTTCTCTGGTTCCATGTCAGTCGGAATGAGTTTGTTAACAAGACCTGGTCAACCTTGTTAGCGGATTCCTTTTGATGAGCATGAGATGGATGAAACTAGAGGCACAACCTTCTGTACCCTCCTTATACTTTTTGTTATTTAGTAGAAATAAAGTAAAATATTTTCTTTCTGTCTGTCTCCTAACTTATCCGTGCAATATAAAAATATCCCGAAAATAAAAGTCCTCAGAATGCCATGCCAATTTAATATGATTTTTTCGGGAATATTTGAAGATTTATAGTGCAAAAATTACCGCGGGGGGAGCAGTCACCTGGCCACGAGGGTGGAGGGCGCGCCCTACTCCCCTGGCCGCGCCCCGTACCTGTGGGTCTATGGTGGCCCTCCTCAACTTACCCCTGCACCCATCTTCTTCCTCTGCCTCACACAAACCCGAAAAACCAACTCAAGCACGAGTTCCAGCCACTTTTGCTGTGATTTTCGATCTCCTTGCTCAAAGCACCTCTCGCAAAACTGCTTGGGGAGATTGTTCCTTGGTATGTGACTCCTCCATTGGTCCAATTAGTTTTTGTTCTAGTGCTTTATTCTTTGCAAATTTGTGCTGCATAGGTGACCATGTTCTTGAGATTGCATGTCAAATTTATATGGTTCCAAGTAGTTCTAATGCTTGATATAGGCTCTAGGCACTTGTAGGGGTAGTTGCTATCAATATTATTGAAGTTGATTCACTTTTTTTTGAAGTTACTAAAAATTTCAGATTATTTCAGAAATAGTGAAGAGACTTTTGAGGGGCTCGTCGAGCCGAAGCTCGAAGGAAAAACAAAGGAAGAAGAGCAGAAGCCCAAATTTAATTTGCCTCCTACCGCGGAGGTCCGGCCGTGTGAATGGCCTTCCGATGACTTCTTGAGGAGAGTCGGGATTTATGAGGATTTCAATTTATTGATTGAGAATGCTGGCCTCACCGACTTCCTCCGCGACCAACGTCATCAGTATCTCTTACTCACAAATACTTTTGTGCAAAACTTCTACCTTTTCCCTAAGAAATCACCTTCATCAGTAGAGTTTCATTTATATGACGTTGTTAAGGACATGCCATTAGCTGAAATTTGCGAGGTTTGCAAAATACCCTTTGAGGGTACCTTAGATAAACCACACCGTAACGAAGTAGAAGCTTTTATTAACACTATCACTGTGGGAGAAACCAGGAAGGTTTCTGATGCAAGAATTACTAGCATACATTTTCCTGTTTTACGCTACTTTGCCTTATTTGCTAGCCGTTGCTTGATTGGTCATGGGAACTGTGGAAACCTTAGTGTTCCTGATATTATCATTTTGTTCCATGGTTTATACCGCAATAACTCTGTTAGTATGGGTGGAATTGTTGCTAGACGGTTAAGTCTGAACCGTACTAAGGGCCCCATCTTTGGAGGCATTTATGCTTCACGCCTAGCTGAATATTTTGAGATACCTAGTAGGCATTTGGAGAAAGAAGAAACATCGTTGCCCCGTGCTTATTTAGATTATAAGAGTATGCTAGCGCATGACTTTCTTGTTAAGGGCAAGGAAGGGAGCTTAAATATAAATTTTACTTTGATAAACATCACCCTGAGACTATTACTTTGCCTGCTCCCTCTATATTTAACTTGTCTGCAGGTCCTCACCTCGTTCCGTGGGCGGCCGTTCAAGCCTGTCGGAATCCTGCACCAGCCCCGGAATCGGAGCCACAAGATGAGCCTCCACAACAGTCTGTTTATTCTTGGGATCCGGAGGCGGTTGCCAGCCAGTGGCAGTCAGATTCCTCTTCATCACAGTATGATCCCAACTATTCTTTGTCGCAGTATGACCCCAGCTACACCTACGGGTATCCGCCAGGCTATCCCTGGCAATATACCAACTTAGGCCAAAAGCCCAAGCTTGGGGGAGTACGTATTTCTCACCTACATTAGATTTACTAGTCATCAACCCGTGCACCTGCACGGGCTAGCTATTTTAAGGAAATTAAATTAACTCATTCTGTTAGCATATCTTCATACTTGGGAGTGTAGAAAATCATTTGCAAGCACTTTTTGGTGATTTGTATCAATTTAGTTGGCACTACTAATAGGAGACGGAAATGCCTGTGTTTCCTACTTATTTTTATTATGATTTTTGTTGGGCTCTGTAATTGTTTCAACTACATTTATGATTTCAATTGTCTTACTACAGGGAAACTTTGAACTTTTTTATTTAGCATTGTCTTGCTATGGTTATTTTTTATTTTGAGAGAAACTTATATATGTATGTAACACAAAAGTCGCAACTAGATAGTAAATAGTCAATAGTTGAAATATTGTTAAGCTTTGAGGGAGCGTGAACATAGTTACTCAGTCTAATAACTCCACAGTGTCAAATTGGAAGGTTAAATAAATGCACTGACCAATTCTAAGACGATTGCAAGTGGTGAGCAGGATATTATCTCAATCGTACACTACAAATTTCTAGTTTTGAGTTATTTAGCAAATATTGTTATTTCATAGCCCCCAAGATCAATAAGGAGAAGCGGACTATTTAAAAAACATTGGAAATGCTATGCAAGAATCAGTTTATCTGTTCAATGGGAGAATATGATTAGGTGATTTAGCCCTTAGGGGACAAAATAGTTCTTTTTTAGAGAATCTTGTTCATGAGAAAATAATTATGTACTATGAATCAACAAATGAGAAGCATGCATTCATGACAAATAGCTATATTTGAAATCAGTGCAGGGATGAGAACTAACCATTTGAGGTAGGAAGAAGTGAGGACGATGAGACCTCGATCAACCTGTGAAATACTCTATATTTTGCTTGTGAAGTAACTTCCCCCAACGGTTTTTTCTTCGCTTCCGGTATGGTAGATAAAAAAGAAAATTTTGTGGCAAAGAGAATGATATTTGCGGACTAATTATACGCATTCAACGAAAATAGAGGAGCGTACACACTGTTATATATCATGGTTCGATCTATGCTGAAATACTATGAATGGGAGATAGAAAATGCACAAAGCTCGTTGTGGCACTATTAAAACCTTGTGCAAGCAGTTGACCGCAGGAACAGGTTCCCAAACAGATTACTGATCTTAGAAGTAGAGCATCCACTTAACTCGTTATGCAGGAAACACATGTAAAAACAGTATGCCGACCATCAAATGTCTCGTCCATTCAGGGAAAACGTGGCCTGAGCGACTAAATTTGAGAAGAAGAAAAAAAATTGGTTTCCCTTTCTTTCTACATCTACCGACATCTCTAAATAAACATATATTAACCTATTTAGAATTTCAACACTGTTTGCTCAAGTAATCAGTCCCAGATGTAAATCTGTTTCCGAACTTCACATGATATCCTTTAAACCTAACATTAGCTCTGGCCACAATTTGTCATCAAGTTGATAAAAATCATCAATCACATTAAAATCATGCCACGGGTAACAGGAGAAAGGTCACAAATTAACTTACACGTACTGTCAATTATGATCTAGATCTCATCTGCTCACCTCTGCATCTTCATGTGAAATTGTAAGTCTAGGAGACATCTCCGAAAGTCATCTTCGAGACATCTCCGAAAGATGATATTTCATGCGAACATGTTGCCAGTGTGCAAAGACAATCTTTCAGGTAAACATGATGCGTAGCTATTGCTTGCTGATGAGCTGGAGTTCTTAATTGCCCGTGATAGAACCAAACCAATAGATGAGAGGTAGTGTGATGTCTGCTGGAAGCAATTCACCAACAGATCAAGGGTGATATTTACCTCAACTCGTGGACAGAACTGATGGCAGCAATATGTAGCGTCTCAAGGTTTCCTATCCAGCGGCTGCAGGCAGTGGAGCTATGATTTGAGTAGACATGGGGCCTAGTGTGAATACCAAACCAGTTGAGCATGGTCGAATTACGTCCAGTTTCATATGGGAGCGTCAATGGGGAGATGATGAGGACGGGGATGAACTTGAGGCGCAGGAGGTATGTTTCAGATTGTCTACTACGCTGACCGCTGCATCATCTCCCGAGGCCTCCACATCGATCTCGACGCCTGAGCCTACATTGTGAACACCTACCCCATCACTGTCGCACGCTTTTACCCTGACGGCGAGTGGGTCACGTCTGCCGACACCTCTTGCTGCATCTGCGTCCGCCACGCCGAGGACGCCCTATCATTGCTGATCCTCGATGGCCTCCTCTTGTCCTCGATGGCCTCCACATCATTGTCTCCATGGATGGCAAGGGAAAGTCCTCGGTCTGTGCGTTCGTCGGAATCCACACGCCTCCCATCTCTGCCCTTCTAACGATTTGGTAGAGTACGTGTGCAGGACTACTCCTAGTTTTTTTTAATCTGCAGATTTTTTCTATCCGCAATCTAGTTGGGGAGGACGTACTTGCCCTCTAGATGGTCGTGGAATATTTTTCTGCACCCTAATCTTTTTTTGTTTTTTATATCTACCGTGGAGTTTTCACTTGTGGAAGTTTTTTTACTACCGGTGGACATCGTGGAGTTTTCATCCATGGAGGTCTCTATTCGTGGATTCCTTTTTACTTTTCCATCTATCGTGGAGTTTTCAAGCGGGGGGTTTCTATTTTTTCCAACGAACGGTGGACATCGTGGGGTTTTCATGCGTGTAGGCTTCTAATTTTTTTCACTACCCATGAACGTGGCAGATCCTATTTTACTGCACCATCTTTATTACGCAACTTTTCTTTCTATCCTGGCCGTAAATTCTATGATCCAACAGTGGACATAGTGAAGTTTTCATGTGTGTAGGCTTCTATTTTTGATTCACTACCCATGGACGTGGCAGATCCTATTTTACTGAACCATATTTATTACGCAACTTTTCTTTCTATCCTGGCCGTAAATTCTACGATCCAACGCTATGATTAATATTGATGATGAGGGTTAATTAAATAGCTTGAAAGGTGCCTCCAATTAGTAAATATAAGATGTTCACACACACTCATTGCTAGATGTCGGTGCTCATACTCTTTCACTGTAATATCCATGCTAGTTTATTTTCTTTTTCCTGCTTTCTTCTTGTGTGTTTGTTAAACCTTAAGAAAAAACCAAAAAATTTGTTAGTTTAATTTCCATGCCTGTAGTAGAAATTAAAATGAAAACCCAAAAATATTTCCCGTTCTTCTTTTGCTTGTTGGGAGCTTTCCCGTGTAAATAGTTTTTATTTCTTTTCTTTTCTTTGGGGGTCAGTAGTAGAAGATCGTGATTAAATTGTTGAAGTGGCTCTCATATGCATCATTGTTGATTTAACCAAGAGCCCATATTGCCTTGTCTTCTCCTGTTTATTGAATGCTCGCAGATTCCAGCTTAGTCCAATGCGCGTGCACTCTTATTATTATTCACATCGTTCGGTCGTGCAAGTGAAAGGCAATTATGATGATATATGATGGACTGACTGAGATGGGAAAAGCTGGTATTAACTCGAACTCTTTTGTTTTTGTAAATATGATGAGTTCATCGTTCTTGATTCAGCTTATTATGAATAAACATGTTTGCAATGACAATTAGAGATCATAGTTGCTCGTGCCATGCTTGATTAGCTATGAGTTATAATGGTTTACCTTGCATGCTAACATGCTATTAAAATGGTTGTGATGTGGTATGATGGGTTGGTATCCTCCTTTGAATGATTTAAGTGACTTGACTTGCCACATGTTCATGCATGTAGTTGAAACAAATCAACATAGCCTTCACGATATTTATGTTCATGGTGGATTATATCCTACTCATGCTTGTATTCAATGTTTATTAATTTTAATGCATGTTCATGACTGTTGTCGCTCTCTAGTTGGTCGCTCCCCAGTCTTTTGCTAGCCTTCACTTGTACTAAGTGGGAATACTGCTTGTGCATCCAAACTCCTTAAACCCCAAAGGTCTTCCATATGAGTCCACTATACCTTCCTATATGCGGTATCTACCTGCCGTTCCAAGTAAATTTGTATGTGCCAAACTCTAAACCTTCAAATAAACATTTTGTTTTGCATGCTCGAATAGCTCATATATCAACTAGGGCTGCCCTTATCTTCCGTGTTAGGCGGGTTATTCTCAAGAGGAGTGGACTCCGCTCCGCACTAACGAGAAAATGGTTGGTCACCGGGATGCCCAGTCCCATGCTTTATGCAAACTAAATCAAAATAATTGCAAACAAACTCCCCCTGGGACCCGTTGAATGTTGGAGGCACTCGTTGTTTCGAGCAAGCCATGGATTGATGCTTGTGGAGGAGGGGGAGTATAAACTTTACCATTCTGTTTGGGAACCGCCTATAATTTGTTTAGCATGGAAGATATCGTCATCTCTTAGTTGTTATGTTGACGACGAAAGTATGCCACTCAAAATATAATTTATCTCTATTTCAAAACCGAGCTCTGGCACCTCTACAAATCCCTGCTTCCCTCTGCGAAGGGCCTATCTATTTACTATGTTGAGTCATCACCCTCTTATTTAAAGCACTAGCTGGAGAGCACAGCTGTCATTTGCATTCATTACTGTTAATTTATATCAGGTATGACTATGATTGGATCTCTTTTACCATGAATTACAATGTCTAGTCAGTCCTTGATCTTTAAAGGTGCTCTGCATTTATGTTTTGCAGTCTCAGAAAGGGCTAGCAAGATACCATCTTGTTATATCATATTATGATTATTTTGAGAAAGTGTTGTCATCCGAGATTTATCATTATGGCTTGCTAGCTGATTATGTATTGATATGAGTAAACATGAGACCTGAGAATTATTGCAAATGTGGTTAGTTATAATCTTTGCTGAAAACTTGAATGCTGGCTTGACATAGGTACAACAACAAGAGCAAACAGAGCTTGTAGAAGTTTTTCTTTTTCTCTTTCAGTTTGTCAACTGAATTGCTTGAGGACAAGCAAGGGTTTAAGCTTGGGGGAGTTGATACGCCTCCGTCGGATCTACTTTTCCAAACACTTTTGCCCTTGTTTTGGACTCTAACTTGTATGATTTGAATGACTAACCCGGACTGACGCTGTTTTCAGCAGAATTGCCATGATGTTGTTTTATGTGCAGAAAACAAAAGTTCTCGGAATGACCTGAAACTCCACGGAATATCTTAGAATAAATAATAAAAAATACTCGCCAAAGATGAAGACCAGGGGGCCCAGACCCTGTCCACGAGGGTGGAGGGCGCGCCCCCCTCCTGGGCGCGCCCCCTACCTCGTGGGCCCGCTAGAGACCTTCTGACACCAACTCCAACTCTATTTATTGGCTTTCGGGAAGAAAAAATCAGAGAGAAGAAATCATCGTGTTTTACGGTACGGAGCCGCCGCCAAGCCCTAATCTCTCTCGGGAGAGCTGATCTGGAGTCCGATCGGGGCTCCGGAGAGGGGGATTCGTCGCCGTCGTCATCATCAACAATCCTCCATCACCAATTTCATGATGCTCACCGCCGTGTGTGAGTAATTCCATCGTAGGCTTGCTGGACAGTGATGGGTTGGATGAGATTTATCATGTAATCGAGTTAGTTTTGTCACTAGGGCCCGAGTGCCATGAATTCAGATCTGAACCCATTATGTTTTCATGAATATATGTGAGTTCTTGATCCTATCTTGCAAGTCTATAGTCACTTACTACGTGTTATGATCCGACAACCCCGAAGTGACAATAATCGGGACCACTCCCGGTGATGACCATAGTTTGAGGAGTTCATGTATTCACTATGTGCTAATGCTTTGTTCCATTTCTCTATTAAAAGGAGGCCTTAATATCCCTTAGTTTCCAATAGGACCCCGCTGCCACGGGAGGGTAGGACAAAAGATGTCATGCAAGTTCTTTTCCATAAGCACATATGACTATTTACGGAATACATGCCTACATTATATTGATGAATTGGAGCTAGTTCTATGTCACCCTATGTTATTACTATTACATGACGAACCACATCCGGCATAATTATCCATCACTAATCCGGTGCCTACGAGCTTTCCATATACTGGTTCACGCATATTTACTTTTCCGTTGCTACTGTTACAATCACTACAAAATACCAAAACACTACTTTTGCTGTCTTTACTTTTGTTACCGTTACCACCACTATCATATTACTTTGCTACTAAACACTTTGCTGCAGATACTAAGTTTCCAGGTGTGGTTGAATTGACAACTCAGCTGCTAATACTTGAGAATATTCTTTGGCTCCCCTTGTGTCGAATCAATAAATTTGGGTTGAATACTCTACCCTCGAAAACTGTTGCGATCCCCTATACTTGTGGGTCATCAGTTAGCAGCGCAGTATGAAGCTCGTCAGCTTACTCCGGTTTGTCCGACCACGTCAGTAGAGCCGGGAGTTACCTCTAGCTCTTTGGGGGTGCCGTGTCTCGTCCTGGCATTACACAATGTACGCCTGCCCAAGGATTTCAAGGGCCCGCGCAAGGTGCCAAATTACACTGCCGATTTACCTCCAGAGACATGGGTTGAGAGCTATGAGATGGCCATGGAGATGCTGGATGTGGATGATGCAGCTTGTGCGAAGTACTTCACCATGATGCTAGAAGGGACGGCTCGTACTTGGTTAAAGAGTCTACTTGCTAACTCTATCAGATCATGGGCCGAGTTGAGAACCCGGTTTATCCAGAATTTTAAGGATACATGCAAGCAACCCATGTTGATTGTGGACTTAGCTGCCTGTGTACAGGAGGAAGGAGAATCAACAACCCAGTGGGTGCGCCGGGTCTCGGAAATTTTGCATTCATTGGACCGCATCAACGCTGACACCGCAATTCTAACTTTGGAAGGAAACTGCCGGTTTAAGCCTCTGAAGTTGAAGTTGGGACGGACGAAACGCCATTGCAATGACATGGGAACCCTCATGGCCGCTTTAGTAAAGTATGTTGACTCTGATAGTACCAAGGATCCCGAGTCGGATGATGATAAGACAGGGAAGGGAAAGAAGAGCGGCAACGCCAAGGGGCAGCACCACAGCCCGGCGGGTCATGGAAACGGCGGCAAACGTAAAGCGGATCACAGCATGGACTTTGTGGCCAATGCCAGTGCACAGGATAAGGGCCAATGGTGCAAGGGTAAACCGTCCAAGCGCAGTGGAGCACCTAAACCTAACCCGGACCGCCTGTCTTACCTATTAAACAAGCCCTGCCCGAAACATGGGACGCAGGAGATGTCGGCCACACACCTTTGGAAGGACTGCTATATCATACAAGAGTTTAAAAATTCTAATGACTTCCGGTATGATCACGGACCGGGTGACGGTTCAGGCCCCGGGTCTCATGGGCCGGGTTATGGCGGAGGAAATTCCGGTTCAGGCTTCCATGGTAATCAGGGCGGACATACCAATCAAGGTAATCAGGGCAACCAAGGTGGCTACAATAATCAGCAGCAGCAGCAGTCAGGTTACCAGAGCAATCCAAAGCAGTTAAATAGTGGGCAATATCATGTCTTCACCACTAGCTTGGACAAGCGTGACCAAAAGCTTCATAGGAGAGCCGTAAGCTCCGTTGAACCAGCGGTGCCCTGTTACTTACGCTGGTCTGAGCAGCCGATTGTGTGGAGCAGGGAGGATCATCCACCCCGGGTTGATAATCCAGGTCATCTAGCGTTGGTAGTGGCACCTCGGGTAGGAGGTTATAAGTTCACAAAGGTACTCATGGACGGAGGGAGCAGCATCAATATCATGTATTATGAAACTTTTCGTCGCATGGGGTTAACAGATAAAAATCTTAGACCGTCCAGTACGGTGTTCCATGGTGTGGTGCCTGGTAAATCGGCGTATCCTGTTGGTAAGATAGCTCTGGAGGTGGCTTTTGGGGACGAGCATGACTCAAGATCGGAAACTTTGACCTTTGAAGTGGCGAAGATCAAAAGTCTGTATCACGCCCTTTTTGGATGGCCGGCTTATGCTAAGTTTATGGCACGACCTTGTTATGTCTATCTTCAGCTCAAGATGCCGGGTCACAAGGGAACTATAACTGTCCATGGGAGCCGCAAGCTCGCTCTGGAATGTGAAGAAGGTGATGTGGCTTATGTTGAGTCGGTTTGTGCCAGAGAAGAGTTGAAGTTTTACAAGGACAACATTGATTCGGCGGATATGACTCCATTGAAGAAGCCAACTACCGAGCATGATCCGGCTTTGAAGTTTAAACCGGCTGATGAGACTAAGCTTGTTGACTTCGTGCCTGGCAATTCGTCCAAGCAGTTTAGCATCAGCGCTAACTTGGATCCGAAATAGGAAAGCGCGCTCATCGAGTTCATCAGTGAGAATCAGGACATCTTTGCGTGGAAGCCTTCTGGCATGCCAGGTGTACCGAGAGAGCTCGTTGAGCACACACTTAATGTTGATCCTAAGTATAAACCGGTCAAACAGTTTCTCCGCCGGTTCAATGAAGAAAGACGCAAGGCTATTGGAGAAGAAGTAGTCAGGCTCTTAGCGGCTGGATTTATCGTTGAAGTCTTCCATCCTGAGTGGTTGGCTAATCCGGTGCTGGTCCTTAAGAAGAACGGCACTTGGCGGATGTGTGTGGATTACACAGATCTCAACAAAGCTTGCCCAGCAGATCCTTTGCCCTTCCCCGTATTGATCAAATTATTGATGCTACGGCGGGTTGCGAGCGTTTGAGCTTTCTGGATGCATATTCCGGTTATCATCAGATCAAGATGGCAGTTAAGGACCAAGAGAAGACGGCCTTCATAACCCCATTTGGAGCCTTCTACTATGTATCTATGCCCTTTGGGCTCAAGAGTGCCCAGGCGACTTATCAACGGTGTGCGCGGAATTGTCTTGATACACAAATCGGCCGGAATGTTCATGTCTATGTGGAGATATTGTGGTCAAGTCAAGGAAGGATGAGACATTGATTGATGATTTAAAGGAAACCTTTGAGAACCTGCGGGTTTACAAGATGATGCTTAATCCGGCTAAGTGCGTTTTTGGTGTACCGGCAGGCAAGCTCTTGGGCTTTTTGGTGTCTAACAGGGGCATTGAGGCTAATCCGGAAAAAATCAAGGCCATCACCTCCTTGGCTAAATCGAAGTGTATCAATGACGTTCAACGCTTGGCAGGCCGGATTGCCGCGTTGAGCTGGTTTATCAACCGTCTTGGCGAGAAGCCAATCCTTTGTATCAGATGCTGAAGAAAATGGATAACTTCGTCTGGAGTGACGCCACGAATGAAGCGTTTGAGGATTTAAAGCGGCAGCTAGCTAATCCGCCGGTTCTTGTTGCCCCAGTTGACAAGGAGCCATTGTTGCTTTATGTGGCAGCTAATGCTCGGGCTGTCAGTGTGGATATTGTGGTGGAACGCAAGGAGGCAGGAAAAGAGTATCGGGTTCAGCGTCCGGTTTATTATATCAGCGAGGTGCTTATTGAGTCCAAGCAGAGGTACCCACACTGGCAGAAGTTGGTATATGGAGTTCTCATGGCAAGCCGGAAGTTAAAGCAGTATTTCCAAGGTCATCCCATCACAGTGGTCAACTCTGCTCCTTTGGGAGATATAATCCAGAACAAGGAAGCAACTGGCCGGCTTGCCAAGTGGGCCATAGAGCTCGGGCCTCACGGGTTGAAGTATATGCCCCGAACGGCGATCAAATCTCAAGAACTTGTGGATTTCATCAACGACTGGACAGAACTACAAGCGCCTGAAGAGAACCCGGATCACACTTATTGGACCAATCACTTTGATGGGTCCAGGCAATTGAAGGTCTCGGGGGCTGGAGTCGTATTAACTTCCCCAACGAGGTGATAAGTTTTGTTATGTTCTCCGTTTAATGTTCCCTTGCACTAAAAATGCAGCTGAGTATGAAGCTTTACTCCATGGTCTTCAGATGGCTAAGGAGATGAACCTAAGCCGAGTTAAGTGCTTCGGTGACTCGGACTTGGTGGCTCAACAGGTGTCTGGCACTTGGGATTCCAAGGACCCACTCATGGCAGCATACCGTCGTGAGGTGGACATTGTTGCAGGTTGCTTTAAAGGTTATCAGGTGGATCATGTGGACCGGCGGAAGAACGAAGCGACGGACGCTTTAAGCCGCCTGGGTTCTCAACATAAACCGGTTCCGCCTAATGTCTTCTTGGACGTTCTGCATAATCCGCCCGTCAAGCTCCCTGGTGAAGAGGATTTGGCTATTCCTGATCTGGAAGCTCAGTTGGTGGCGGCTCGGCATGTTATCCCGGATTGGACGGTTCCTTATCTTGCATACATGAACTGGGGCGAGTTACCAGAGGATGAGACATTGCCCAGGCAGATAATCCGGCGGTCCAAGTCTATGACTATTATCAACGGAGAGCTGCATCATTGCTGTGTTACAGGGACGTTTTAGTGTTGTGTGTCTCCTGAAGAAGGCTGTGAAATTTTACGTGAGATCCATGAAGGAGATTGTGGTCACCATGCCGGTTCAAAATCTTTGGTGGCTAAGGCGTTTCGTCACGGTTTCTATTGGTTAACAGCTCATGCTGATACCGAGGACTTGGTCAGACGATGTGATGGTTGTCAGAAGTTTTCAAGGCGCGCTCATGTACCTGCTCAAGAAATGAGGATGATTCCAATTACTTGGCCGTTTGCGACTTGGGGGCTGGATATGGGTGGGCCTTTCAAGAGTTCCAAAGACAAGAAGACCCACCTTTTGGTGGCGGTTGACAAGTTCACAAAGTGGGTGGAGGCAGAACCAGTTAGCAAGTGTGACGCAGCCACGGTGGTTCAATTCATCAAAAAGGTGATTTTCTGGTTTGGCTTTCCATATAGCATTATCACTGACAATGCTACCAATCTGTCAAAGGGTGCCATGAAGGAGTTCTGTCAACATGAGCACATACGGCTTGATGTATCATCAGTGGCTCACCCACAGTCCAATGGTCAAGCGGAGAGGGCCAATCAAGAAATTTTGAGAGGCATCAAACCCCGGCTTATGGTTCCCTTGCAGCGGACGCCGGTTTGTTGGGTTGAGGAGCTACCTTCAGTGATATGGAGCATCAACACCACACCCAACAGATCGACAGGATACACGCCGTTCTTCATGGTTTATGGAGCGGAGGCAGTTCTTCCTAGTGACATCCGTCATGACTCTCCTCGTGTAGCGGCATATGTTGAAGCTGACAACGAGAAGGCACGGCAAGAAGCTCTCGACCTGTTGGATGAGGAGCGTGACATAGCAGCCGCCCGTTCGGCGATTTATCAGCAAGATCTATGTCGATATCATAGCCTTCGGGTTAGAACCAGAACCTTTCAAGAAGGAGACTTGGTGCTTCGGCTCATCCAGGATCAGACAAATATGCATAAGTTATCCCCACCTTGGGAAGGACCATTTGTGGTCAACAAGAATCTACACAACGGGTGTCGGTGTCAAAACCGGCGGATCTCGGGTATGGGGTCCCGAACTGTGCGTCTAGGCCGATGGTAACAGGAGACAAGGGACACGATGTTTTTACCCAGGTTCGGGCCCTCTATATGGAGGTAATACCCTACTCCTGCTTGATTAATATTGATGATATGGGTAATACAAGAGTAGATCTACCACGAGATCAGAGAGGCTAAACCCTAGAAGCTAGCCTATGGTATGATTGTTGTTCGTCCTACGGACTAAAACCCTTCGGTTTATATAGACACGTAATAGGGTTAGGTTACAGTAGTCGGTTACAATGGTAGGAGATCTACATATCCGATCGCCAAGCTTGCCTTCCACACCAAGGAAAGTCCCATCCGGACACGGGATGAAGTCTTCAATCTTGTATCCTCATAGTCCAAAGAGTCCGCCAACTGTGATAGTTTGACTATCCGACACCCCTAATCCAGACTCCTCAAGAGCTCCATGAACAAGGCTTCAATGACGACGAGTCCGCGCGCGATATTGTCTTCGCATTGCAAGGCGGGTTCCTCCTCCGAATACTTCATAGAAGATTTTGAACACAAGGATAGTGTCCGGCTCGCAAAACAAGTTCCACATACTACCGTAGAGAGAATACCTTTGCACAGATCTGTCGACGTATTCCGCGGCGTGACATCACACCACGCCGACCTTTATACTAATCATTTTTACCGCCCCGCCTCAGCGTTTAGCGAGGTGGTTTCTTGGCACGCCTTATCAAAGCGGAGATCGTGCCCCTTATTCCGGGATTCCCATCAATACGGACGTGGGTAACCCATCCGCGCCATTGATTACGGCGCTTGGGAGATAATCGAGTTTTACCAGGCTGGCGGGGGACGCATAGCTTCGTCCGTCCATATAAGGGGATAAGGATCCACCTTTTCACCCACGCCTTCTTCCTCCTTTGCTCATCCATTTCACAAGACTCGAGCTCCAGCGCCCAAGTCCGCACATCCCACCTCAACCTTCTCCAACTATGTCCGGAGCAGGAGGCAGGTGGATGGCCTCCTCCGTCACGGAGGGGCACATCGAAAAGCTGCGGGAGGCCGGATACTTGTCCAGCAACATCCCGCACCGGCTACCCGACGAGGGGCAGCTCATTCCAACCCCCAGGCCCCATGAGAGGGTGGTGTTTCTCACCCACTTCCTCCGCGGACTAGGTTTTCCACTTCACCCATTTGTCCGGGGGCTCATGTTCTACTACGGCCTAGACTTCCACGATCTGGCCCCGAATTTCATCCTCAACATCTCGGTGTTCATCGTCGTGTGCGAGGCCTTCCTCTGACTTCGGCTTATGGCTGAAGATCTTCAATGTCAAGCCGAAGGTAGTGGGCGGCCGCCAAGAGGAGTGCGGAGGTGCCATGGTTGGCAAGATGGCCAAAGTCCTATGGCTCGAGGGCTCCTTTGTGGAGACCATAAAGGGGTGGCAATCGGGGTGGTTCTACATCACCGAGCCGCGTGACTCTCAATGGGCGGCGGCCCCCGGATTCCGATTTGGCCTCCCCACGCGGCTCACATCATGGAAAGAGACGGGCCTGGCGTGGGGGGATTCGGATGAGCTGTCCGGACTCCAAACCTGCGTCCAAAACCTGGTGGACAAGAATCTCAGCCTTGTCAACGTAATCCAGGTGATGCTCATCCGCCGGATTCTCCCATGCCAACAACGGGCCTTCAAATTGTGGGAGTTCGATCCGGCACAACACCCAACTCTGAAAAGGCTCTTCGACACTACGCACGAAGATGCCCGGAAGGTGCTGTTCAAGGGCGCCGAGGTTCCCACATCCGCCACCAAGATATGGATTCAGCTCGCAGCGCCAAGCCAGCGAGGTGTTATTTTACCCTTTATGGGACTCTTGTTTTCATAGATTGGCTCTATGTGGGATCTAAAACTCCCTAACCTTTGACAGACTGGCTGAAGACGCCTCGATAGATTAACTGTCTGCCCTTTGCCGTAAGACCCAGCGGACGCCTGATTGATTTGGGGTGCTGGCTCCGCACCTCATGTAGTGCCGAGAAGAAGGCCAAGAAGGAGGCCACGGAACTCAAGGAGCTCCCGGCGCTAGGTGCTGCGGACTCATCGCCCGACAACCCCGAGGCAGGATCCTCCTCCGAGGAAGAGGAGGAGGAAGAAGCCTCTCCCAGCCGGGGAGAGAAGAAAGGAAGGCCGCCTAACCGGGAGGCCGGAGGGTCCAAGAAGGAAGGACCTTCCTCCGGACTTCTCCACCAACGCCGACAACGACGAGGAGGAGTGGCCAACAAGGGCCAAGCCCCTGGCGAGATCGTAAGTGTCCGGATACCCATGGCTTTTTTTCATTGCATAGTGTTCTCTAATGCCGAACAATCATGCAGCCCGCCCAAGGACGTGCTCGCCGCTTCGTCGAGCGGGTCCCTAAATTCGTTGGAAGTGGAGAGTACTTCACTTCCGGCCGCCTCCTCACCTCACGCTGCAGACGACACCGAGGTGGGGCCCCGAGGGGGCTGGTCAAGAGGAGGTGGCGCAGGAGGCGCCGCAAGGCAGCCTCTCGGACTCCAGGCGCGAGGGGAGCGAGACCCCCAGGGGCTCTAAGCCCGACCCTTGTCCAGACTCCATACCGGAACCTTCAGCGGTTCCAAAGTCCGGCAAGCGCCCCCTTCGTAGGAAGGGTAAGACGCCGGTGTCCTCCATCCAACCGGAGGCAATGGATAGCTTACGGGAGGCGCTTAACAGCGCCTCCATCGGGGAGGAGCACCGCACTGTTATGAGTGTGGTGATCCAGAAAATTCAGTCCGCCAAGAGCGGGCTGATCAAGTCTGCATCAGCCTTCTAATGTGCTTTGAGGTAAGTTTAGAATATGTAAAAATATTACCGATAGACAAGAGCCCCCGATGCTTAGTTCGGTGTTTGGAAAGAAAAGCCGGACTAAGGATCTAAAAAGATATACGCAGGAGTCTAACATAAGTATGTCAATATGCGAATGCAGGTTGCGCCGCCTTGACCTCTGCCAAGACCGATCATGGAGGTCAATGCATTGAAGAAGAGCCTCGAACGGTCCGAGAACGATCTCGGCCTTGCCAAGAAGCAGCTCGAGGACAGGGAAGGTAAGCAATACCTTATTAAAGAAATACCTTATAGAAAGGATTCGGTTGCAAAAAACGACAGGAATAACGTGGGTATTGTAGGGGCCACGAACGAGGTGGCGGCCCTGAAGGAAGCGGTGTCCGCGGCCGAAATCAAAGCGGTCACGGAGCGCACCGAGGGAGATAAGTAGGAGGAGCGGGTGGCGGAGGTGCGGCAAGAGCCTGTGCCTCGTGGAAAACACGAGTTTGGAGCGTGACTCGAAGACTCGAGAGTCCGAGCTCGCCTCGGCTCTTGAGAGTGCCAAAGCCGCTAAGGCCGAAGCCCAAAAAGCCCTCCAAGAAATTGAATCTTTAAAGAAGATAGCGGCGGGTAAGGCATTCTTTATGCAAAGCAAGCATGTGAAAGTGAATTATCTATTACTTACCCGGATTCGGAGCTCTCCAGGAGCATTCGCAGATCTGCCCCGTAGTGTGTCTGATGCTGCCGCGTTCTACCGCGCCAAGGAGGGGAGCTCGACGGAAAAGGTGTTCTGGTCTCAGTATGCTGAGGCCGAACGTCCGGTGCCCCTGAGGGACCAGCTAAAGCAGCTGGTCGAGCTCCACAAGGTCGCTGAACAGGCCATGAAGGGCCTCATAGTTCGGCTGTGGCCATTGAAAGCCATGCCTGGGAGCTACTTCGGGCTAGTGCAGCGGCTGGTGGACGCCTGTCCATGGATTGAAGTCATCAAGCGCTCCGTCTGCATTGAAGGTGCCTGTCGGGCCCTTGCCCGTGCTAAAGTGCACTAGGGCAGGCTGGATGCGGAGAAGCTTGTGATGGACGGGCCACCGAAGGGCAAGGAGCATCGCAAGCCCCAAATGTACTATGAGGGCGTCCTGAAGGGTGCCCGTCGATAGCGGATGAGTGCTCCAAAGATGTAATTTTTGAATAGACTCGCATTTGTTATCCTGACGCTGAAAACTTGTTCATATGCACTAAGCAACGCTTGTTAATTTAAAATATTACCTTATGTGCGGCCGATTATCAAATTTGAGAGATGGCAAGTCGTTTATTTCAGCCCCATGCCACGAAAGTGCCGGGTGTTCGGATAAACTTGAGCGCCTTGTTCCCATTCTGGGTCCGCCGAGGAGGTGCTCAACGAACTAACAAGGCAACCGAATTATAGTGCTTGAACACTCTCACTTAGCCATAGAATTTATAATTTTAAATTTCGCGAAGCCCCTAGTATTCGAAGACCGAAAAGGGCGCTATCCACGCCTTTGGCCGGACAATGCCGACTCCTCACCTAAGCGCATAAGTCTTTAGGGACCCAAAACCTCTCGAACAGCGATCGCTCTCGCCTCTATCATGACGGTCAGTTTTAGCTTTCCACCGAGGTGCTCAACCCAGCTCAACCGGGCACAATCGCAGTGGTTCTCCCAGCTACCTTAGCCGATATAACGGAACGAAGGTACCAAAACATGGGAGCCAGCAAACCCAACTATTGACCCAAGACATGATTCGGAGCCGATGCATATAATGCTATAAGTTCGGGTGCCGACTTGTGAAAGTGTTCGGACTTATCACACCATACTTTTGGGGTACTTAAGCCCCTGGTGTATTGGCCGTACCAAAGTGTACGGGTGCAACATGTCATGAAATGAACATATATATAGTTAAAGAAAGGAGTGCAATAATAGGCAAAATCTATGTATTTTTTATTCAAAAAGGTACTGCAATGAAAGCAGAACGATACCAATAGTGCGATAAGCAAGGGATGGGACTATTTAACATGTCCACCTCCAGGGGTAAGCTGCGGGATGGTATGTAAAACAGGTATAATGCTCGTAGTAGAGACCACCTGGACACTCGACGTAGCTTTCGCTTCCTCGGCTGTTTCATCGTGAGTTCGGCAATTTAGTGCCGGACAGACTTCGGAAAACGGAGTCCTGAAAGTAAGAAAAAAGGAAAAGGAAAAGAATGACACAATCGGTAGCCCCTGGTGCGGTTGAGCCGCATTCTGGGCGCAGCAGTGGTTGTGCCCTCCCTTATGCCCATGGTATCTCCAGAGCGTAGTTATGTACGATAGTATCGGCTTCGCAGTTTAGCGAGGGCTGGGTTAGCCGGATTGCTACGCTGCTCGGATCGTGCTGCACGGTCTTGTTGTAGGTTACCCGGCGCGCTTTGATGGTGGCTTGGACGCTTAATAGCCGGACTCGAGAATTGTTGTGAGAGGCTGCTTTGCACCTCCGCCGCCGAGGGTCGCCGTGTGCTCCTCCGCTCGAGAGAGCGCTCGTGTTTCCATTGACCGTGATTACCTCGAGGGCCTGGCATCTTGAGCTTGAGGTATGCGAAAGCGGCACCGCATTGAACTTTGCAAATGCGGTTCGCCCAAGCAAAGGCGTGATAGCCGCCATGAACGGGACTATGTTGAAGATTAACTCTTTGCTTCGAAGTTATCCAGGGATCCAAGACCACTTGAGTGTAACCGAGCCTGTATAATTGGCCTCTACACCTGTATTACGCCTTTAAAGGTCGCCTTTGTGGGTTTAACTTGAGGGTTCTATGCCCATTTTGCGACCGATCCCGATAAAGCAGGTTCAGGTTGCTACGCGGCCCATCGGGACTCTAGTGAGGTGAAATGCTGATGATTGGGTCAAGAACCAATGCGCGAATCCGCCGTGAGGGATGCTAGTGGGTGGTCCTTCGATCAAAGGTGATCGGGCAGGAAGACCATGGGTTGAACTTCGAGGCGATCGCTCCATCACAGATATGTCCCTTTAGTGCACGCCCGCCCCTTTGGGTATGTGGGTTGCGATATCATGTTCATCGTCTGCACTTGTGTGGGAAAGCCCTTCTGTCCTCTATTGTTCGGGCGGTCGGGCTCTTCCTCGCCATCGCTATGCAGCCCCTTGTCGTTGTTTTCGGCGCTTAGCTTGCTCGCTTGTTTGAACACCCAACAATCCTGCTGGTGTGGTTATTGGTTTTTCGGGGTGCCATGTATCCGCACAAGCGATCGAGTATTCGGTCCAAGTTGGACGGCCCTGGGTATTTCTTTTGAATGGCTTCTTCCGCTGACCGGTTTAGAGCATCTGAATCCGCATTTATCGTCAGAAGCTTCAGCATTATCACCGCTAATGTGGCGCTTATGCTTGATGACGCGACCCGCCATTGCTGTCCTTGGTATCCGAACTAGCGGTGGTGTTTGGCCAAGTTGTTGCTTCTGCCAGCTAGTTGTCCTCTCCCCGCATAAAAGCGGGTCATGAGTGTGGTGAGGGCTGCCATGGATTTCGCTTTTCCCTGCCCTAGGTGCCGGGCTAGCCACTCGTCATGATGTTGTGTTTGAAGGTTGCTAGCGCTCGCATCCGGACAATCGATGATCTGATTTTTCTTTGTTAGGAACCGCGGCCCGAATTGTCCGCCGATTCTTCCGGCTGCTGAATTATATGGCTAAGGTCATCGGCGCTCGTGGTCGCATTATATGTGCACCCGAAGTTATCAAGGAATGCGGTTACGTGTCCTCCCAACAACCGATTGACTCGGCCGGCAAGCTGTTGAGCCAATGCCGAGCTGGTCCTTAAGCTTGAGGGAGGTATTTGATGGCATGTAGATCATCACCGCGGGCCATGTGGATATGGAGGAGATAGTCTCCATCCGCACCGCAGGATCTGTGGTACCATCGTATGATTCAATGTTTACGGGTTTGAAGCCCTCGTGGATTTGATGATCCATCACTTCATCCGTGAAGCATAGTGGGTGTGGGCGCCTCAGACAATATATCACGATGTAGCTCATATGAGCTTTGTCGATCGTGTTCGCCCGCCGAATTGCTGTATCCGCATGACGGTTATCGCCACGCGGTCGTGGGCGCCCACGCGATCCGTAGATCGATCTTGTTTGCCTTGCCTTGTCCTCCAATATGTCTCGCAGGTCCGGGCGCCTTTCCCCATGCCTTGGTACTTTTCGAGCGACGCCGGAGTGTGGCTTGAATGGAGGGTCTAGAGGCCTCTCGTCAGGACCACGGGTGGCCGGTCGGCCGATCATGCGCTGGTGATGTAGGTTTGGGTGCTGCTTCCTCTAATTGGGGTAGCAGCCGCGCTTGGGGTATCTCCTGGAAGGGCGTTCGAGTTCATACTCTTCGGCTGCAAGGACTTGAGTCCATCTGTCAGCTATCAAGTCTTGGTCAGCTCTAAGCTGCTGCTGCTTTTTCTTGAGGCTGCTTGTCGTGGCTATAAGCCCGCTTGAAACGCCTTGTTCGGCAGGATCCTCGTGCACGACAAATTAGTCGTCGCCAAGGCTTCCTCATCTTCGGAGGGAGGCATATAATTATCGCCCTCCACCTCCCGCCTCGCTGCTCTATCATGAGGGCTTGCTTCTCCTCCTCCCGCGCTGAGTCCCGCCGAGGGGTCATCTTCGCACCGTCTGGGGTCTCCCGTGCTGGAATCATCGCTTTTACTGTGGCGGATTTAGAGCGCGCCACGACGCCGGGCGCTTGGGTTGTTTTTGAGGGTCATCCTCCGCCATTCCATCGCTGCTCCCATCTTTTGGGATGTCCACCATGTATATAGCGATGACGAGGTGCCTTCCAAAGGCCCTCGTAGGCGCTGGTTCTGGTCGCTCCCGCATCGCCGCCCATACCGCCGATGTCTTCGGAGTCGAAGTCGAGCATGTCGGTTAAATCATCGACAAGTGGCTACAAAGTGGGTGGTGGGTGGGCTGAATTTCTTCGCCGTCCGCGATCTCAAGCTTCCTCGACCGTAGTCCGCCAGGCTCTTCCGATAAAGAGAGACTTTAGTGAATTCAGGATGTCGCCAAAGGGCGAAAAGCCGAAAGATGTCCGCGGCAGGAACTCCATGACCGACACCCAATCGGATTAGATTGGCAGGGCGCGGAAGGTTCGAGTCCGTAGAGGAGTCCGACACCTTGGAGTCACGGGCTTCGTAAAGGACAGGATGGAGTTCGCCCAATCGCCATTGAGATCGTAGCCCCGAGGCGGTGTCCAACCACTCGCCCCGATCGGGGGTCAGCCCGAGCCAAGGGTCGGAGCGGACGCCGGTGGCCTCCGTGGCACTCGCTCGGGCGGCAGAGCTAGATCGCGCCCATCGAGACAAGCGCGCGCTGCTTGGCGGTGGCTCGAACCGTCAAGATCAAGTCTCCGCGGATGTCGGCCGTAGTTCAAACTCCCAAATCTGACCCGATGGCTGGGGGGCGAGCTTTCGATCTGCTCCAGATGGCCTAGCGAAGTTGGCCCACAAAGGCAAAGCTGCCGAACATTAAGATCTGTCCGGGAGAAAAGTCTCACTCGACTGCATCATTGCTGATGATTGAAGGAGCCATCGGGCCTATAGGTGACGCATTACGAGGATCTCTCAATGACAGCACCAATGCCGTGTCAAACCGCGGATCTCGGTAGGGGGTCCCGAATCAGCGCCTAGGCGGATGGTAACAGGAGACAAGGGACACGATGTTTTTACCCAGGTTCGGGCCCTCTCGATGGAGGTAATACCCTACTCCTTCTTGATTAATATTGATGATATGTGTAATACAAGTGTAGATCTACCACGAGATCAGAGAGGCTAAACCCTAGAAGCTAGCCTATGGTATGATTGTTGTTCGTCCTACGGACTAAAACCCTTCGGTTTATATAGACACCGAATAGGGTTAGGGTTACACAGAGTCGGTTACAATGGTAGGAGATCTACATATATCGCCAAGCTTGCCTTCCACGCCAAGGAAAGTCCCATCCGGACATGGGACGAAGTCTTCAATCTTGTATCTTCATAGTCCAGGAGTCCGGCCAACGGTGATAGTTCGGCTATCCGGACACCCCCTAATCCAGGACTCCCTCAACGGGTCATACTACTTAATCGATGTTCGAGAGTGCAAAGACTCACGTAAACCGGAGGAGGAGACCAACCAGCCGTGGAATATTGCTCATCTTCAGCCTTACTATACTTGAGCTATAGGCTCTGCTTATGTACATATTATACCTATGTATATATTATGATCAATATAATAAACCGGAACCTCAGCTAAAGCAGTGTATCTGTTTTTTTCTTACATCATGTGTGGTTACATGCAGCTTCTGTTGCTAAAGCGGCGTCCGGTTTACCCCTTGGTTTTTGCCTCTCAAAGGCTTTATATTATATCACTTGGGGGCTTGGTCGTACCGAACCATAGCTACACCTTTTGATAGGCGTAATGCCATAGCATCACTTGGGGGCTTGGTCGTATCCGAACCATAGCTACGCCTCTTGATCAACGCAATGCCACATCATCGCTGGGGGTTTGGTCAGATCCAACCATAGCTACGCCTCTTGATCGTGCAATGCCACAACATCACTTGGGGCTTTGGTCGAACTCAACCATAGCTACACCTCTTGATCGGGCGAATGCCACAAAGATCATTTGGGGCCTGATCAACCCGAACCATAGCTACGCCTTCTTGGGGGCTTGGTCGTGTCCGAAACATGGTTGCGCCTCTTGATCGGCTCAAAGCCTCGCCTACAATGGTTTTTATTTGCCTTTGTTTGGGTTCTGTTTTCTTTTTTTATAAAGACTTTTTGTTGCTTTTAGACCGGCGTTAAAACAACCCTGTCCGACTGTCAACTATAAATTGACGGTATACGATCAAATCATTGTCCGGAGGCTATTCGCCCGGTCTAATTTTCAATTAAAATTTTATTAAGGAGTAAACCGGTGTTTATCATAACCCGGAACGGTGTAAACTGACCTTATATCAACAGGAGTGGTTTTCTCCTAAAAAGATTTGGGTTATAAGCCCCGCTACAAGGTTGGCCAGCCAACATCATGCATAACAGTTGCAGGTATTATATATTTCCATTTTGGTTATGTTACAACCTAAGTTGTCATCTCTGTTATATATATATATATATATATATATATATATATATATATATATATATATATATATATATATATATATATATATATATATATATGGATATTATGATCGCCTCGGCGGTAAACCGCCAGGCACTTTAAGCTTCTTGTCTCAGTAAACAGCTTGGACAAATGAATATGTAGATCATATTTTATGTATGACTTAATCAAGCTTTCAAGTGAATTGCGTATAAGTATGCGCCAAGGCATATCGTAACAAATATTTTGACTAAGCCTATTACAAGGCTTTCAAAGGCTCAACAGATCATTGTTTTCCCAAAATACATGTCGAGCATGTAGAAGACTAAACCTGCCTCCAGCTCATGATTGGTCACCAGCTTGGCTCGACGGTTATGGGTCATCTCGCACCGTTCAGCTTCTTCTTCTACTACCTAGTGGCTGGAAATCAACAGCTGCCCAATGATCCCAGCTTAGGGCTTGAAGACAGCTTCATCACTTATCAGCATTGACGGTTCAATGTCGTATGTAAGTGTGCTTACGGATTGGCGGATGAGATTCTGAGCTTCGGGATTGGTGCAAAGAACCCGCTTTTTCTTGTCATCATAGTTTGCTTGATAGTATGACAGGTCCGCTTCTTCGACTAATTGACAAGCCAATGGGCGTACCTCCCGGTTTATGATCCGGAGATCTTCTTCGCCAAATTCTGTCCCGTCTTCCTTCAAGCTGGGATAGCCTTGGGCCGCTTCAATTGGATCAAAGTCAGGTACCCATGCCTTTGCCCGGGTTAGTGCTGCCAAAGCGCCCGTCCTAGCAGCAGACTTTTTCAGTTCGTCAACCCGGGCATGTAGCATGGATAACCTTTCCAAAGTATCTTTAATCAAGGTGGGAAGAGGATTGTTGTGAGAAGGAGTATATATGATCCGTTGCGCACCGTTATAAAGCTGCGCTATCAGAGTATAGGCTGCTTTTAACTTCTTCTGAATATCAGATCCCAAGTGGCCAATACGAGTTCCTATATCATTGCAAGGGTTAGTAAACCGGCAGATAGATGAAAGAATATGGTAAAACCGGGAGTTACGGATGCTTACCAAACACGGCTGCGGTCATGGCATGGACCTGCCGCTTTATGTTGGTCAGTTTATCAACAACAGGTTTAAGAGCAGCTTCTGCTTTCTCAGCCCTTTTGATCAAATTGGATTTTTCACTTTCCCAAACCGACCGTTCCTTGTTGAAGCCTTCTTTCAGTTTCTCCATTGCGCCTAAAGCGCTGGTCAGCTCTGCCTTTGCCTTGGAGGTTTCATCTTGTTGCAATTTAAGGTTTTCCTAAAGATCAGCGGTTTGGCTCTCCTTTTGCTCAGCTCAGCCTACAAAGAGACAAATATCCGTCAGTAACAAGAATACTTGAAGTACCAAGCCCATAACAAGTTATGCCCTTGGCACTTGGGGGCTAATGCATATTTGCTCTATCAGACAATTTTTTCAAAGTCCCAAAGCATAATACAAGTATTAAGCTTGGCACTTGGGGGCTAATGTGTATTTGCTCGTAACTTGCTAAAAAGGGAATGAAAGTGCGTCATATCGACTAGAGGGGGGGGTGAATAGGCGATTTTTATGAATTCTTCACTGAGGAATTTGCCGGTGAGGAAATTCCTTAGCGAAGAACTACTTGCAGCGGAATAAGTACTCAGAAGTAAGCATAACAGAATACAGGCATGGTCATCATGATTAAATGAAGACTATCACAGAGTACGTAGCGCGAATCACAGGATAACACAAGATGAAGACAAACAGACTGAAGAAATTGAACTGAGGAAATTGAGAAAGTCTTCAGTCAAAGTCTTCAAACACAGATATGAACAAGCACTCAACACAGTAATGAGGAAATGAAAGAGATGACGAAATAGAACTAGTAAGCTTGGTGAAGACAATGATTTGGTAGACCAGTTTCAACTGCTGTCTCAGTTGTACGTCTGTTTGGAGCGGCTGAGTATTTAAACTCGAGGACACACTGTCCCGGACACCCGATCGAGCACGCAGCTCAGACACCAAGTCCTCACCAGATTCTCCTTGAACTAAGGTCACATGCACTCGTCCAATCACTCATGGTAAGTCTTCAGCGACTTCCAAACCTTCACAGACTCGGTCACTCGGCGATCCACAATTCCTCTTGATGTTTCTAGACCATGACGCCTAACCGTCTGGAAGAAGCACAGTCTTCAAAGGTAACAAGCGCCGGATCCACGCAGGATCAATCTCTTCTGATGCTCAATCACTTTGGGTTTGTAGATGTTTGGGTTTGGGTTTTCCTCACTTGATGATTTTCACTCAAAGTCCTCAGAGGATGGGATGCTCTCAAATGACAAGTTTCTATTTCTCTCAGAGCAGCCAACCAGCTATTGGTTGTAGGGGGCGGCTATTTATAGCCTAGGGAGCAGCCCGACATGATAAGACAAAAATGCCCTTCAATGATATAACCGTTAGGTGGATAAGATATTTTGGGACAGGCGGCAAGAAGACAAGAACGGTCGGAAATTTGACTCTCAAATTCCTCGGGGCTATCATGTTCTCATGTGTAGGCAATCCAAGATCAAGCGAATTCCTAACTCCTCGGGCCAGATAAATTCTCAACGATTAAAAGAACTTCGCCTCTCACATCAAGAAATTGATCGAATCTGTATGAGATTTCCAAAGGCTTCACTCAAAGGGATTGGTAGGTGTAGGATTTTGAGTTGAGCATCACATGGAAATTTTTCCTTAGTATTTCCTCGACCCCTTTAACGAAGACAAAGGTTTCCTATGACTCAAGAAAGACAAAACGAAACTACAAAAACAAAAGTCTTCAAGCTTCATGTTCCTCAAATGAATACCAAGTCTTCAAGGTCAGACCAATTTCTTCATTTTAAAGTCTTCAGAAAGTCTTCAGAATATCAAAGTCTTCAGTCGAAGAACTTCATTTTTAGGGGTCGACTTTCTCTGTAAATATCAAACTCCTCATAAACTTATAGACCTGTGTACACTCATAAACACATTAGTCCCTTAACCTATAAGTCTTCAATACACCAAAATCACTAAGTTTTCAACAGGGATGAACATATGAAGTGTAAGTACAGATATTTAGGAATTTGATTGCAAGATATAGAAGAACTCCCCCTGAAGATGTGCATAGTGAGGAATTTGCTTTTGTGGCAATGCACATTTGAAGAGTTGAATCATGGAGATCTCCCCCTATATCTTGTAATTCATACACGCATTTGACATATAATATGAAGAATTTGAAATGCATGATGAAATATGATGACTGATGTAATTCAGCATGCGTGTATTAACATATAATGAGGAATAAGCATGCAGAGGAACACATCAAAAGTATCAGAGCACCATCAGGTTTAAGATTACAACTCGATCCAATAAAAGTTTCAGAAGAGCGAGAGTTGTAACTTAGCAAAAAAAAAGCGCCCATATAATAGAACCGCTTGAAGACTAACTCAAATTTCTCCCCCTTTGTCATCAAATGACCAAAAGGATTGAAACTGAGGACTAACGCCCCTGAAGAATATCAAGTGACCAAAAGGATTGAAACTGAGGACTAACGCCCCTGAAGAATATCAAGTTGATGAGGGAGCACCAGCGCTGTTGGGGTCGGTTGTTGAAGTAGGGCATGCCGCAGTGTCGTCCAAGTCCTCATTTTCATCAGTGTCGCGCGATGAAGAATAGGAGCTGGCTACCAAGGAAGGAACCTTGACCTTCTTGTATTTCTTCGGTGGAGGTGCAGACCAGTCAAACTCTTCCTTCAGACCCATTTTCTTCAGATCTTCTACGCTGTAGACATGAGACAGAACAACCCATGTACGGTTGAAGGTTTCATGGAGATAGTATTGGTTTTTCTTCACTACATTGTGTGTTGAGGTCATGTTGTGAAGAATTGAACCAAAATGACGCTTGACCCATTAATGATTGCGATCAACTTTCTGATGAAGACTGAGGAGTAACTCACGATCAGTCATCACCCTGGGTGCTGTGGCTTGAGGACTTTGTTTGGCAGAGTTGTTGGCCGCAGAGTCATGTGTGGCAGAGTCATCATTGGTGGAGTAGGATGCAGCCTTGCGAAATTGACCATCCAATGGACGAATGCCTTCATATATCACAGCAGTTGCCTTGCCTTTGTCATCAGCTGAGGAAAATGTCCGTTTGAGGACTTCAATTGGAGGCAAGTAGCTACATTGGTACAGAGTATCAGCCTTGTAATTGAGTGAAGACCTTGTCCTGATGAACCTCATAATCCATGGTGCATAAGGCTTTAGCTCAAATGGTGACATAGCAATATTCGCCAGAGTCCTCATGAAGAAATCATGGAAGTTGATGGGAATGCCATGAATGTAACTGAAAAGCATATTCTTCATGATGCCAACGGCTTCTTCATCATTTGAGTCGCGGCCTTTGATATGACTCATTGTCTTCGTCAGAATGCGATAGACAGTCCGAGGCACATACAGTAATTCCTTAACGAGGAATTTGGTTCGAGGGGCATGCCCTGGCTTCAAAGGCTTCATCAGCACTTGCATGTAATGATTTGTAAGCTCAGGTTCATTGTAGACGCAACGAGCACCATCAAGGGGAGGACTGAGTGGGAGGGCATGAAGCAATTCAGTTGCTGGTGCCTTGTAGTGAGTATTTTCTGACATCCAGTCCAGCACCCATGAGTTCACATCTTCAGAATTTCCTGTGATGTGCAGCGTCGCATAGAATTGAAGAATGAGTTCTTCATTCCAATCACAGATGTCAGTGTAGAAATTCAGCAATCCAAAGATCATGAAGAACACCGAGGACTGGCTCAAGCCCGGCAGAGATTCCATGTCCACGTGAGGAATGTGTGCATGATCAAGACTTTGTCTTTGTTTAATAGCACAGAGGAATAAAAGTTGGCTTGACTAGCAGTCCGTAAACGCCTCTTCCTTATGCGAAAGCAGAGTCATATGGGTTGTAATCAGTGAAGAAAACATGCTCGCCAAAGAAGTCTTCAGCCTTGAACTTTTGCTTGCGCGAGAATGGATCATTTGGTTTTGGCAGAGGAGTGTCAGTGAGTTGCATCACTACCTCAGGAATCGCAATCTCAGGTTCTTCAGGCTGAGGAATTTCTGGTTCCTCTTCATTTGCAGTATGCGTGTTCAAAGGATCATCAGCAGCAGTTTCTTCAGCACTAGTGGCTAGAATTTATTCACGCACAGACGAGGTGGGATGAGTTTATTTAGAGCCCAGTTGAACTTTTGGTGCAGGGGACTGAGGTATTTGTTGTATTGGGGTGAAGAGTGGAGAATTGGGATGTTGACTTTCCCAAAAGTCATCATTCATCACTGGCATAGTGCATCCAATATCCACGTCTTCATCTTCAATTTCTTCAACGCCAACCTCTTCAGCTGTGAACTGAGGCATTGGCGAGGAAACAACAGGTGGTGAAGGGATTGCATCCACTTCAATTTCTTCATTAATCTGCTCTGACGAACCAGCAGAATGATTTTCTTCATCAGATCCGCTAGGGATCACATATTCTTCACCAAAAGGAACAAGGTCCTTTGATGGCATGGTGGAAATCGGAACAGCATCAATCGGATTTTCAAACGAGCTGGTCATAGGCTTCATCTTCTTTGAGTCAAGATTTCAAGCAGCCGATGCTTTCCTTTTCTTCACAAAGCAACTCACTGCAGCCTTTGGTCTTCTTCACATCCGATGCAGATGGAAGGATAGGAGTTGTCAGAGGCGCGAGAGGAGCCGAGGAATTTGTTTGAATTTCTCAGCGCAATCGATGCGCTTGCCCTCGACTTCTTTCAGCTTTTCAGCGCACCACTAGTGGATGCCCTGCAATTTCTTCAGCGGCTGGAATGGAGTCATCAGCCCTGGAACTATCATTTTCTTCAGCAGCCTAAAAATCATCAGCGGTGCTGGCATGTTCTTCAGTAGGCTGAGAAGAGGCTCCAGCCTGAGGAACTTCTTGTTGCGTTGGAGCTGCAACATTGGTGAACTTCTCAGTCAGTTTAACAAACCTGACTTTGGCTCCTTGCCAATCAGCATAATAAGCATCGAAGTCATCGTTGAGGGCTTTGATTTCAGACCGGATCTTGATGATTTCATCTGTTGTCATTTTGACAACGTTTTTCCTCAGGAACTTCTCTTTCCTGAACTGAGCCTTCTTGATCTGCCTAGCCTTCTCAAATTTCCATTTCTCTTCAGTGATGAAATGGGTCAGCATGTGACTTTGGCAAGGAGTCATATTAAAATCAGGCATATGGGTGTTTGGGTCCTTGTGCCAGAGATCAATATAATCGAGGATCGCCCTTGGATCCAAAAGCAGTGGCACAGGTGTGCCTTTGGCTCTAGCGGCCCTAACTTGCTCGCCTCTCGATGATTTCGCAAGTTCATCATCATCAGCTTCATCGCCGATGGCACTTGGAAGGCAACCTGTTTTCTCTTCTTGGACTTGGCCGAGGACCTCGCCCACCGCTGCCTTTGTCTTCGTAAGTGTGGGGCCTGATGAAGAAGTTGGTGCAGCAGAGGAACTCGTTGAGACACCAGAGGCAATAGAGATGCCTGCAGTCCTTTGGCACGTGGCCAGATGCACAGGTGCTGAGGACGTTGCCGGAGCTGCTGAGGACTTTGGAGGAGGAGCTGAAGATTTGGGAGGAGCAGGAGCAGCATGAGGAACTGGACGTGAGGGCTTTGAAGATTCTGGCCGTGAGGGCATTGCTGAGGAACTTGGACGTGATGGCACAGTTGTTGAAGCACTTGGCTTGTGCGCGGGCTTCTTTGCCATTGATTTTCTAGGATTGACAGAGGCCTCAGGGGCAACAGCAGTAGCAGAGTCTTCATTGAATTTCCTCATTGCTTCTTTGGCTTGTCTCGCCAACTTGGCTTGGCGCTTGGCCCATTCTTCAGGAAAATCCTCACCACGCTTGATGCTGGTGGGGTTAGCTTCTTGGCCAGGTTCCAATGGAGCTTTTGGGCATGGAGGATTAAGTGCGAATTTCTTCATATACTTTGGAGTTACATACTTGTACTCCCTCCATTCTCTTGCCCATCCCCTTTCAATCCTCTGTATGCGCACCTTGCGCTGATTTTTGTTCTCCTTTCCGAACTTGGCCTCATCAGGAGTGCAATAGTCAAGATAGATGTCCTCGGGTATTTCAAAAGCAGCCATGACCTCAGCCTCTTTCCTCCTTTCTCGTGGCTTTCACACCTGCCATATTCTTCAGTTGAGGAATTTGAACAATCGAATTCTCTGAAGAAGTATGCAACTTTTCTTCAAGGAACGCTGCAAATGAGTTAAGTTGATGAGAACCTAGTGATTCGGCAACGGACATGAGTACATGTGAACAGAGTATAGTTGCGAGGAATTTGGAGAGGTCATACGCGTTCTCAGAAGGTTTTTTTCAAAAAGAACAAGTTTGAGGAATTTGACCAGATGAGCTTTGAAGAATTTCACTAAGCGTTCTTTGTCTTAGGTTCCAGAGTTGAATAGATCGAGGATCCACACAATTGAGGAATCTTGAAGTAAAATGATGCTTAGAGAAACTAATCAAGAATGTATGACTAGTGAGGTGTTTGTGTGTGAGGATTTGAAGAATAAAACACCTTTGAAGATTTTGTAGAGAAAATTTGGATCAAAGAGGGCAGTAAAAGTAACTTTTAATTACCCTGGATGAAGAACACGACGAACTGAGAAGTGTAGATTTGAAGCTCGTCTGCTCAGATCTTCCACGCCTAACTCAAGGAGGAAGACAGCTACGGCAGCGGCGGAGTGAAGATTTCATGGTCATGAAAGTACGACGGGCGACAAGGTCGAGGCAAGAAGCTCTTCCTCACCGGGCGACGATGGAGTAGCGGCGGCGCTTAGGGTTTGAGAAGAGAGAGAGAGAGAGAGAGAGAGAGAGAGAGAGAGAGAGAGAGAGAGAGAGAGAGAGAGCGGTCGAGCGGAGTAAAGGAAGTGAGGAAGGGTAGAGGGGGTATTTATAGTCGCAGTGAAAAACTGTTCGCCTGAAGATTTAGGACGAACGTGCCCATGACCCTTCTCATTCGCTTGACATGTGTCACCCACGTACTGAAAAGTGGAGATCGTGTTAGATCGTGGGTGAATAGATAAGTCTATCGTGGGATGCAGAACGGTTTGAGAGGCAAAGCCGAAAATTTGGATAAGATAAGTTAAAAGTTCCGTTCGCAATTTCTTGAGCTGACAAGGACACAACAAAGATTTTGAACGGGTTTCAAATAGAACGCACATGAAGAATTTGTGAATAGATTGGGTTGAGTATAGCATAGAGGGGGAAGGGTCCGATCACATTCACTTAGCAGAAAAATGCAACTTGAAGAAATAGCCATAAGTGAATGCTGTGGAGGACATAAACCCATATATATATATATATATATATATATATATATATATATATATATATATATATATATATATATATATATATATATATATATATATATATATATATATATATATATATATATCCAATGAAGAAAAACGACGGAAACAAAGGAAGATTTTGCAAACTTGAAGAATTTGAAAACTCAAGAATTTCAAAACCGAGGAAAACTCAAATTGAAGATTTTCAACTTTGGTAGTGGCGTGACTCCATCAGATAAGAATGATGATTTCAGACACCACGCATAATTGTCATAGGGTTCGAGAATCAAATTCTTCATTAATTTCTTCACACTTAGAGTGTTATTCTTCATTGATTGAAGAAAAACGTTTCTTCTGTGTTGCTCATCTAAGTCATCAATTTTGCATAAGTGTCGGCATGTGTGTCCTTTTCAAAGACCATTCGAAGATTCTAAGATATTTAGCTCACACCGCAACTTGCTAAATCTCTTCTCATCCAAGGGCTTTGTGAAGATATCGGCTAGCTGTTCTTCAGTCTTCACATGATCAATAAATATCTCGCCCTTCAACACATGATCGCGAAGAAAATGATGACGAATCTGAATGTGCTTCGTCTTTGAGTGCCGAACTGGGTTGTGAGCAATCTTGATGGCACTCTCATTGTCATAGTAGAGAGGCACATTCTTCATGTTGATGTCGTAGTCCTTGAGAGTTTGCTTCATTCACAGAAATTGAGCACAGCAAGAGCCAGCAGCAATGTACTCAGCTTCCGCAGTAGACAAAGTGATACAGTTCTGCTTTCTTCGAGGACCAACAGACTCAAAGATCGCTCGAGGAAATGACAAGTACCAGATGTTGACTTGCAGTCCACACGATCACCAAGATAGTCGAGTCGAATATCCAATGAGATCAAAAGTAGAGCCCTTGGGGTACCATAATCCTAGTGTTGGTGTGTGAGCTAGATATTGAAGAATATGCTTCAGAGCCTTATGATGTGATTCCTTTGGTGTAGCTTGAAATCGGGCACACATGCAAACACTAAGCATTATATCTGGCCTAGATGCACATAAGTACAATAAAGAACCAATCATGGAGCGGTATACCTTGTGATCGAAGTCAATACCATTTTCATCAGTGCATAGATGGCCATTTGTGGGCATAGGAATTTTGACGCCTTTATAATCTTGCATGCCGAATTTCCTCAGAACATCTTTGAGGTATTTCTCCTGAGATATGAATATGCCATTGCGTTGTTGATGAATTTGAAGACATAAGAAGAATTTCAACTCTCCCATCATAGACATTTGATATTCTTCACTCATCATATAGGCAAATTCATCACTATAACGTTGGTCAGTACAACCAAAGATAATATCATCAACGTATATTTGGCACACAAACAGTTCACCATCATAAGATTTAGTACAGAGAGTAGGGTCGAGTGAACCAGGTGTGAAGCCATTCTTCACAAAGAATTCCTTCAAGGTATCATACCACGCCCGAGGGGCCTGCTTGAGGCCATAGAGGGCCTTGTTGAGTCTGAAGACTTTGTCAGGATTCTTTGGATCTTCAAAACCTAGGGGTTGAGTAACATATACTTCTTCCTCAAGCTTACCATTGAGGAATGCACTTTTCACATCCATTTGATATAAAATGATATCATGATGGTTAGCATAAGCAAGTAATATGCGAATAGCCTCAAGTCTATCAACAGTGCAAAAGTTTCATCAAATCAATTCCTTCAACTCTGTGTAGCCTTGAGCTACAAGTCATGCCTTATTCCTCACCACAAGGCCATTTTCATCTTGCTTGTTGCGGTAGATCCACTTTGTGCCAATGATATTATGCTTGCGAGGATCTGGACGTTTGACCAGTTCCTGCACATTGTTGAGCTCGAATCGATGTAATTCTTCTTGCATGTCCTGAATCCACTCAAGCTCCAGAAATGCTTCATCTACCTTAGTGGGATCTATGATAGAGACAAAAGCATAGTGCCCACAAAAGTTAGATAAATGTGAAGCTTTTGAGTGTGTGAGAGGACCTGGTGCTTCAATGTCATTGATGATCTTGTCAACTTTCACTTCTTTTGCAACGCGAGGATGAGCTGGTTGACGTCGAGGAATTTGATCAGCATTTTCTTCAAAGACCGCTTTTCTTCAGATTATCTTCAGTGCATCAGCTCGACGCTCTTCATGTTCTGGAATGAATTCTTCAGCAGATTCTTCAGTAGGAATGACATCCTCAGTCGCCTTGAACTTGATAGATTCCTCAGGTGCTGGTTCATCTATCACAGAAGGTAGGTGCTCTCTTTGTGAGCCATTAGTTTGATCGAACCGCACATCTACAGTTTGAAAAACCTTGTGAAGAGCGTTGTTGAAGACTTTGTAGGTGTGCGAGTCCTTTCCGTAACCAAGCATAAAACCTTCATGTGCTTTCGGTGCAAATTTAGCATTGTGATGAGGATCTCTAATCCAACATTTAGAACAGAAGACTTTGAAATAACCCACAATGGGTTTCTTGTCAGTGAGGAGTTCATAGGCAGTCTTCTTGAAGAATTTGTGAAGATATACTCTGTTGATGATGTGGCACGCGGTATCAATTGCATCAATCCAAAAACGACGAGGCGTTTTGTATTCATCAAGCATAGTGCGAGCCATCTCAACAAGAGTTCTGTTCTTGCGCTCCACGACGCCATTTTGTTGAGGAGTATAAGGAGCAGATACCTCATGAGTAATACCAAGTTCATCAAGATAGTCATAAAGACCGGAATTCTTGAACTCAGTTCCATTGTCACTCCTAATGTGCTTGATCTTCACACCAAAGTTGGTTGAAGCCCTCGAGGAAAATCATATGAAGACTTCCTGCACTTCATGTTTGTAAGTGACAATGTGTACCCATGTGTAACGAGAGTAATCATCAACAATAACAAAGCCATATAGAGATGCATCATTAGTGACTGCTGAGTAATGATTAGGACCAAAGAGGTCCATGTGAAGCAATTTTAATGGACGAGTAGTGGTCATGATAGTCTTTGCTGGATGCTTGGCCTTGGTCATTTTTCCAGCTTCACAGGCTCCACACAAGTGATCCTTGAGGAATTTGACATTCTCAATGCCAATGACATGCTTCTTCTTTGCAAGCGTGTGCAAATTCCTCATGCCTGCATGACCAAGTCGTCGATGCCATAGCCAGCCTTCTGAAGCTTTTGCAAGTAGACACACGACTCGTTGTGGTCCTGTAGAGAAATCAACAATATACAAGTCTCCTCTCCTAAAGCCTTCGAAGACTTTGGAATGGTCAGCTTCCATAATCACAACACAACGATACTTGCCAAAGACAACAACCATATCAAGATCACAAAGCATTGAGACTGACATGAGGTTGTATCCTAAGGACTCAACAAGCATGACTTTGTCCATGTTTATGTCCTTAGAGATCGCAACCTTACCTAGACCCAATACCTGACTTTTGCCTTTGTCAGCAAAGATGATATGCTTCAGATGTGATGATGATAAGGGAGCATCCATCAATAGATTCTTGTCACCAGTCATGTGATTTGTACATCCACTATCGAGGACCCACTCGTAGGCTTTGGGAAGATCATCCTGCAGATGAATTAGTGCAACTTATTAACTCATATACTTCATCGGTGAAGAATATGATATCAAATTCATCGATGAAATTCATCAAACAAGAAACAGATATAGCAAGATGAGGACGGTGAAATGAAAGTTCATTTCTTCATGATTAGCTCTCGCCCTTTCAGCAATTTTGTCGTGCCCCAAAGAAATTCTTCAGACGTTAAAGCACGCCTAGAGACCTGACCCTGCAGAAGAGATTAGTTCTTTTCTTCACCACCCACATCTGAAGGGGTGGCAAAGAGTTCATCACTCTATTTAGCTCCATATGAGAATGGTGGCATAGAAGCCAATCCATTTCGTTTCACATAAGAGGGGTTAGGGTAAGCATATGAATAAGCAGAGAAATTCTTCGAGGACTTATGAACATAATGGTTTGAAGAATAATGCACATATTCATAGCCCTTAGCTCTACCCTGCGAAACAGAGTTGTTAGCACGATGATAATCATATGAGGACTTTGATCCTTTGAGGAATTTGATCCATGTGAGGAATTTGGTCCGATGAGGACTTGGATCCATATGAAGAATTTGGTCCATATGAAGAGTTTGATCTGGGGTTCCTATTCTTCACGTGTGGTGTCATGAGGACATTCACTGAAGACTTTCAAGGCACTTCTTGGGAACCCAGATTTTCTTCATAGGAGAATCGCTCTCGCAGCTTAGTGCCAACATATCTAGCAAATACTTCACCATTCTGATTTTTGAACAGTTTATAGTTGAGTCAAATGACTCATCGTAAGAATGAGGAGATTCACATGTAAAGCCAGATAAGTTAGATGGATCAACTGAGGTCCCTTTGTAGCAACCCATGAGGTTTTGGGGTACCGCCAAAGCTTCCAATATGTTCCATCGGCATTGAGTTTCCTCTCAAAGGCAATACCTCTTTCCTAGGGTTCCTGTTGAGGATCTGCTTTTAAGCACATCACAAAGAGTCTGATGCCCTTTGAGGCTTTTGTACATGCCTGTCATGTACAATTCCTTCAACCCTCGCATCGTCAAGGATACTAGCAACGTCCTCGATGAGGAATTAGTGATAGCAGAGGCAGGTGAAGAATTTGTAACAATTGAAGCATTTGAACATTCAAGTGAAGAATTAGCAGATTCACGCTCAATGCACTTTAAGCATGGAGGAAAAATTCTTCCCGAGCAGCGCTGATTTGTTGAGCAAGTAATGAATCATGCTCCTTCGAAGATCTTCATAACTCACTCTTAGCTTTCAAGATCTTGCTTTTGAAGAAATTCATAAGAAAGCTTCTCATGATCGATAAGAGAGTGTTATGATGACCTTGAGGGCTGTCAAACCTAGACCAAGTCTCAAGATTTTCAACAGGGCTTTAGTGCGATCCATTTCTTCACCCAACATATCATTACTTTTGTCTAGCATGTTTTGAACCTTTCCAAGGTCGCTTGTTGTTCAAGTGGCAATGCAAACAAGTTTGGTATAACTAGGTTCAATATCATCATCGATCCAACATCATCGATTCATCGTCACTAAACTCGGATGAGGAACATTCGGTTACCTTGTCACCCTTTGCCATGAGACATGATGAAGAAGATGATGATTCTGGTTCGAAAGTCATCGTTTTGAGAGATTCCTTGAAGTCCTCAAACCAAGGATCATGACGGGTTCGATGACTGTCGGTGTCAAAACCGGCGGATCTCGGGTATGGGGTCCCGAACTGTGCGTCTAGGCGGATGGTAACAGGAGACAAGGGACATGATGTTTTTACCCGTGTTCGGGCCCTCTCGATGGAGGTAATACCCTACCCCGCTTGATTAATATTGATGATATGGGTAGTACAAGAGTAGATCTACCACGAGATCAAGGAGGCTAAACCCTAGAAGCTAGCCTATGGTATGATTGTTGTTCGCCCCACGGACTAAAACCCTCCGGTTTATATAGACACCGGATTGGTTAAGGTTACACAGAGTCGGTTACAATGGTAGGAGATCTACATATCAGATCGCCAAGCTTGCCTTCCACGCCAAGGAAAGTCCCATCCGACACGGACGAAGTCTTCAATCTTGTATCTTCATAGTCTTGGAGTCCGCCGTGACGATAGTCCGCTATCCAGACACCCCTAGTCCGGGACTCCTCAAGAGTCCCCGAACCAGGCTTCAATGACGATTTAGTCCGGGCGCGATATTGTCTTCGCATTGTAAGGCGGGTTCCTCCTCTGAATACTTCATAGAAGGTTTTGAACACAAGGATAGTGTCCGCTCGCAAAACAAGTCCCACATAACACCGTAGAGAGAATAACTTTTGCACAGATCTCGCCGACGATTCTCAAGGGCGTGACATCACACCACGCCAGGCCTTTATATGAATTGTTTTACCGCTTCACCTTAGCGCGCTTAGCGAGGCAGTTTCCGCACGCCTTATCAAAGCATAGATCGTGCCCCTTATTCCGGGATTCTCATCAATACGGACGTGGGTAACCCAACCGTGTTCGCTGGCACGCCTCTATCAAAGGCAAGTCCTAATCGACCACGGGTGGGCTCTTGGTATTCAACCTCTTTATAATGAGACCAAGGCCCTCTTCTTTTTACACCTCCATTGAGTTCGCCACGCTCGAGTTCCAACACCCAAAGCTTCAGATTCAGGCGCTGGACTTTCGACGATGTCCGGCTCCACCAGCACGGCCGATGGATGTCTTCCTCCGTCATGTAAGAAGATGTGCTAAAGCTGCGAGGCGCCAGTATCTCGACCGGCGAGATCTCGATAGGCTAGCTGCTCCGTGGCAGGTCATTCCCACTCCCGAGCCCGGCGAGAACGTGGTGTTCGTGTCCCACTTCCTTCGGGTTTAGGCTTCCCGACAGATCCCTTTGTGCGGGGCTCATGTTTTATTATGGGCTTGATTTCCATGACTTGAACCGAGTCCATCCTCCATATCTCGCCATTCATTGTCGATGTGAGGCCTTCCTCCATATCACCCCCACTTTGGATTGTGGCTCAAGACCTTCAAGGTGGAGCCAAAGATGACCGGGGCAACAAGCAGATCATGGAGGGGCGGTCATAAGCAAATGTGCTGATGCTCCATGGCCCGAGGGCTCTTTTCAAAAGGAGCTTGGTTCTGTGGCAACAGGAGTGGTTTTATGTCACCGCCCCGGGGCACCAAATGGGCGGCGATCCCCGCTTCCGCTCAGTCCACCACAACGGCAGCGCCATGGGTCAACAAGGGCTCGACTGGGGCCATCCAAGGACGCCCTTGCTGCAGGGCCGATTCGAGACCTCCAGAAAGAGAGATCAATCTGCTGCAGTGGCGCAGTTATGGTGATCCAACGCCTTCGCCTCGCAAGCGCCGCCTCCGCACTGTGGGAATTTAATCCGAGGGACCACGAAGCCTCCAAAATTTTATGGGCACGGCGCCCATGGAGATGTATAAACTGTTCTTCGGATCACAAGAGAAGTGTCCGGACCTGACTGAGGATGCAGGACTAAGCTGCAATCGCCCAGATACTCAAGTAAGTAGTCCTGTAACCGGACAAGCTGTTCATTTATTTATCATATATATATGTCCTTTAAAGGAACTGTTTCTTGAACAGGAGTGGATAGCCAAGGCAAAATTAATAAGGTGTCCGGCTCCCCTCCCGGAGACCACGCCGGATCCCATGCTGACCAAGATGTTGAAGGTCACGCCTTTTGAAGAAGGCGAAGGAGGGAGCGGGGAAGCAACTGCCTCTACGAAGGAGGCTATCCAGGAAGGAGGGATTAAAAGTCCCATCTTTCGAGGAGAGAAGAGGACTGCTTCGGAAGATCCGGAGGTCAAGGCCTCAAAGAGGGGAAGGGAATCTTCGTCGGAGAGTCCAGCGCTGGGAAGTAACCCAGCCGCACTATTTCCCCAAGGGGGTCAGCCCTCCAGCGAGCCGTAAGTAAAAAGAAGGGATCTTGTAAATAAGGAACATCCCTGTATTTATTTATGAAGATAACCGAAATTGTACCTTGTAGTTCGGACCTCAGCCCTGCTCAGCAGAGCTCGTCTTCGGGGATCTTCTTCCGGAGATGATGGAGAGCGAACGCTTCCACCTGTCGCACCATGTGAAGCGGACGACCCGGAGGTGTCGCCGCGAGGGTTCTCCAAGTCCGGCGGGGCCGGAAGGTCCTGCGCCAAGTGGTGTGCGGTCGGAGGAGCTCAGAAGATCACCGTGCTCTAATGGGTACGGTGATTGAAATAATTGCATCTGCGGAAAGCAGATTGCATGAAGCCGTCAGGAGCTTACTGACGGGGTTCGAGGTACAAAAAAACGATGTACCTTCTGACAGTTATGCATATAAAATGCGCCCTGTATAGATAGTGGCCCCTAAGACACGGTATGTTGTCAAAATTTGACAACGTGCCGATGATCAAATTCTCAGTTATAACATATCGCTGCCCCTAAACAGGTAGCGGGGCGTCCGGTGGCCAGCCGGACTGATGAATATGCCGAACTAAAGCGGCAACTCGATGAGGCGGATGCGGACATCGCTCTGGTTAATAAACGATTTGACGAGTCACAAGGTATGCGACTTCTATGCGGACACCTAGTAAGGGAGCTTGACGCCCATGTCTTACTATTTGTATGCTTAATGCAGATGGTGCCGCTGCTGTGGAAGAGCTGCGGGCGGAACTCGCCCGAGCGAAAGAGCAAGCCAGAAAGAGTAATGCGGCCGCTTTAAAGGCGGCCGAAGAGCTATAGCGGTTGAGCACTTCCGAGGTCAGAAGGGGCACAGAAGGGAAGAGCTATATTGGTCGCAATTCCATAGTCCGGAGCGTCTTCTTCCGTTGACCGATCGGTTGCCGAATGGGCCAAGCTGAATCGACTATCCGGACTTGCCATGCAGCATGTCATGACTCACTTGTGGCCGGGCGGACCCTAGCCGAAGAGTTATTTTGGTTTACTGCAGCAGTTCCTTGGTGCGGTACCACGTATCGATGCAATGAAGCGATCGGCGTGTATTGAGGGAGCGTGGATGGCTCTGGCCCGTGTCAAGACATACTGGGCAGAGATGAAGGCCACCTACATTGCATCCCAAGATTCGGATAGAAGCCGAGTACCTGCCGAGCACTACCTTTAAGAAGTCCTGCCGGGCGCTCGTTTAATAGAGACGCAGTGCTCGAAGGATATTATGTTTAAATGACATGCATGATTTGTGAAAACAATGTTTTCAGTATAATATAAGAGCTTTTTATACTTGTGTGTTCAAGTAGTAAACTACTCCCTGTGCGGCCGTTTGTGTGTATGTATATATAACCTGAAAGATGGCAGACTTGGCTTCAGCACCCACGCACATAGTGCGGGGGTGTTTGCAAAGGAAGCACTTTTTCACACTTAATCCAACGTCTTGGTCCTGTTAAGGAGGTGATAGTTGTAGCAAACCAGGCAACCGGACTATAATGCTTTATCACTTTCACTTAGCCATAGGAGTTCGAGGGTGGGGCTACTATATAGCCCCTCGGGGCACCGCACTCTCCGAATCCGGGTGCGATGTGCTCGACCGTTACGGTCCTTCGTTAATGCGGAGGAATCCTAAACATTCCAGTGAGTCATCGAGTTGTCTGACCAGTCTCTCGCTATATCATGACAGTCAGTTTTCGGCTTTCTCTACTGAGGTGCTCACCCGGCCGAACCGGGGCACAATCGCATTAGTTCTCCTGGTGCCGCGTTAGCCGTGGAAACAGAACGTAAAACAGCAAAACACAGGAGCCGGGGAACCCAACATTTGACCAAAGACATGATTCGGAGCTGATGCATATAAGACCTAACTCGAGACGTAGAATACTCCCTAAGGTATTCGGTCTTTATGAAAATGGCAGAATAATGCGCTAAGCCCCTGGTGTCCAGGTACGCGCAAAAATTCTGGTGCGACCAATGCCAAGACGCCAGCCTCCTCCTCGGTTATAGTAAGGAACCGGGGGATGTATATCAACAAGAGACAGTAAAAAAGGTTTACGCAGGGTCTTAATCTCAAAAGAATCCTTGCAACGGGTCCCTACCGACGCTCATGCATGTGTCTCCGTAGCCGTATCTCGGACGGGTGTAGCACGCCGTTCGTCTGTAAAAGAGAGGAACTTATTTCTAAAATAAAAAGGATCATGCAAAAGATGTACTGTACATTAAAGAAACAGAGTACGAATCGAAGGAGTGAATAAAATTGAGCTTTAGTGTCTCTTATGATATATGCGTGCAACCCCTTGTATGGGGTATGCCGCTAGTAGGCGCCGGACTCGTCTAACCGTGTCCGGGGTTTGAATGACCAATTCAAGCTCTTTGTCTAGCGGAGCCAGATAGGTGTGGGGCTGTCAAGGCAGTCTCCCGTTCTTCCGTGCTCGAGTAAACCTTAATACTTCCTTTTAACGAGATGATGCCGCGTGGACCAGGCATTTTAAGTGTTAGAGATGCGTAATGCGGTATTGCGTTAAAGCGGGCGAAAGCTTCGCGTCCCAATAGTGCTTGATGGCTACTTTTAAGCGGGGCGACATGGAAGATTAACCTTTCGCGACGGAAGTTGTCGTATGAACCGAACACAACTTCTAGCAGTATGGAGCCCGTACAATGGGCATATGGGCCTGGCATTACTCCTTTAAAGGAGGTGTTGCTACGGCGAATTTTGGTTCGGTCTATCCCCATCCTGCGGATTGTGTCCTGATATATCAGGTTTATGTCACTTCCGCCATCCATGAGAACATGTGTAAATTGGAATCCGTCAATTATAGGATCCAATATCAAGGCACTCCATCCTGCGTTCCGGATATTTTCGGAGTAGTCCTGATGGTCGAATGTGATTGTCTTTGACAACCAGTGTGCGGTGCACATTTTAGTGGGCGCCGCTCTGTTTTTGATCACATGAAGTGAGTTTAATGTTTTGACCTCTTGTGGGAAATTCTTTTGTTTTCCGGGGCTCTGCTTGTGGTGCTCGTCATCATCCTCACTTGGTGTGTCGAGCCCCTTGTGTTCGGGCGTTGAGTCTGCCGGACTGTTTGAAGACCCAAAATTTCGTGGGTATGGTTTGCAGGCCTCCCAGAGTATCGTGGATTTGACATATCTTGTCCAAGATTTTGTTGAAGTTGAATAGCTCATCGCTATTGTCCTTAAGGGCAGTTTTTGTTGTTCCGCCGAGCTTTTGAATCCGGCGCTGACTCGCCGTGCTCTTTGGACTGTTCCTTTTAATCCGCGCTGGTCCTTGTTGCGCATGGTTTCCCATTTCCATCCCTGATTTCGATGTACTTGGGTCGCTGGTGCTGCATCTTGCTAGCCAGCTATCCTCTCCAGCAAAAGCGAGTCATGAGGCTTGTTAATGCGCCATTGTTCTTGGTTTTCTTGGCGAGGTGTCTGGCGAGCCATTCGTCTCCGACGTTGTGTTTGAAAGCTGCTAAGGCTTGGCGTCCGACAGAGACTATTTGGTTCTTTTAGTAAGGAACCTGTTCCGAAATTTCGGGCTGACTCTCCGGGCTGTTGAGTTATGTGACTTTGATCGCTCAGATCCGGAGGCGGACATAAGTCCCCGAAAATTTGCGAAATGCATCCTCGAGCTCTTCCAGCTTCCAATGGTATTTTCGGGAGGCTTTTAAGCCAATGCCGAGCTGGCCCTTTGAGTTTAAGGGTAAGTATTTTATGGCGTGGAGATCATCTCCTCTAGCCATGTGTATGTGGAGGATGGAATCCTCAATCCAGACTCCAGGGTCTGTTGTTCCGTCGTATGCCTCTATGTTTACGGGTTTGAATCCGCTGAAATTCATGATCCAGCACCTCATCGGTAAAACATAGGGGTGTCTGGCGCCCTATATTGGGTGTGCCGTGATCTTCGGAATTTGGGCGTGTTGCATTGCTTTGACGAGCCTGCTTTCTTGGCCCATAGATGGACGTAACCGGGCCATCCTTTTGATGTGAATCCTTATGCGGATCGCATATTGGCTTTTATGCGGCGCCATTTGCCCCTCTCTTTTTGCCATGGGGTCGTCCATCCGACCGGGTGGCCTTCTTACTTTTTAATTGTGGGGGCTCTAAGGCCTCCTCGTCGAATTCGGGCAGTAGCTTTCTTTTGGTAGCTTTAGTTCGCGAATGTCGCCGCATTTGTGTAGTGCTGAATATTTTGCTCCATCTCGATCCTGAGTCGTCTTCCGCTGTTTTGAGCTTCCGCTTCTGCTTTTTCAGGCTACGCGCAATGGCGACGAGCCTTTTCTGGAGGTCATTTTGCTCCAATAGTTTGTCCGGTGTGAGATCGTCCGGACTGTTGTCTTCGCCGTGGACAGATTGTTTATCCAAGTTGTCTTGTTCGGATGATTGCTCGATAGCTTGTTCGTTGTCCACCAGTTCGCCCTGCTCTATGGCTGGGTCTTTGTTGAGGCGGGATTTTGTTCGGCGTTTACGTTGCCGTTTTGACTGCTTTTCGAGGGATTTAACCTTCGTAGCGTCCCGTTGTTCCTCGTCTTCATTTCCTTTAGGTGTATCCACCATGTATACATCATGAGATGAGGTGGTTGTCCAGCATCCTACAGGTGCTGGTTCATTGTTGTCTCCTACATCGTCGTCCATACCGTCGATGTCTTCGGAGCCGAAATCGAGCACCTCGTGTAAGCTTTCGACAGTGGCTACGAAGTGGGTGGTGGGTGGGCGTTGAATTTCTTTGTCGTCCGCATCCCAACCTTCCTGACCGTAGTCCGGCCATGGCTCTCCGGATAAAGAGAGAGACTTTAGCAAATTCAAAATGTCGCCAGAGGGCGAGTGCTGAAAGATGTCCGCGGTCGTGAACTCCATAACGGGCGCCAAATCAGATTCGATTGGCAAGGGCACGGAGGGTTGAGTCCGAGAGGAGTCCGCACCGAGTCGAGGTCTTCGCAAGGACAGGGATGGAGTTCGGCTCAATTGCTGTAGAGATTGTAGCCCCGGCGGTGTCCAACCACTCGCCCTCGATCGGGGAATCTGCCCGGATTAAGGGTCGAGGCGGATCTTGGTGCGACCTCGAGGCAGCCTTTGTTCGCTCTTGAGCTAGATTATGCCCATCGAGACGGTCTGGCGCGCTTGGCTGCGGCTCGAATCCGTCGAAGATCAAGTCTCGCGGATATCGGCCGTAGTTCAAACTTCAAATCTAACTCGATGGCCGAGGCGTAGCTTTCGATCTGGTCCAGATGGCCAAGTGAATTGCCCGCATGATGCAAAGTCGCCGAATCGAAGATCTGTTCGGGAGAAAAGTCTCACCTGGACGCGTCGTTGTTGATGATCGAAGGAGCCATCGGGCCTATCGGTGACGACGGAGGAACTCTCAATGAAAGCACCAATGTCGGTGTCAAAACCGGCGGATCTCGGGTAGGGGTCCCGAATGTCTTGCGAATGGTAACAGGAGACAAGGGACACGATGTTTTACCCAGGTTGGGCCCTCTCGATGGAGGTAATACCCTACTCCTGCTTGATTAATATTGATGATATGGGTAGTACAAGAGTAGATCTACCACGAGATCAAGGAGGCTAAACCCTAGAAGCTAGCCTATGACATGATTGTTGTTCGTCCTACGGACTAAAACCCTCCGGTTTATATAGACACTAGATAGGTCAGGGTTACACAGAGTCAGTTACAATGGTAGGAGGTCTACATATCCGTATCGCCAAGCTTGCCTTCCACGCCAAGGAAAGTCCCATCCGGACACGGGACGAAGTCTTCAATCTTGTATCTTCATAGTCTTGGAGTCCGGCCGTAACGATAGTCCGGCTATCCGGACACCCCCTAGTCTGGGACTCCCTCGATGACCTTCATAGACGTCAGAGACTCGGTCGCAGATAAGCTTCGCATTGCAAAGATGCATAATGCGCTTGAATTCATCTCTGGATAGGCAGGAACAGATGATGGCCTTCACCATGATGTCAAGTCGAGTGTACTTGCGAATGTCATCAGCGCCTGCCTTCTTACATAGATCGGTAAGACCAATCTCAGTGATGGTCCACAGCTCGCTGTTCATAGCCCTGAGGCGCTTCCTCATCATGTCCTTCCACTTGGGATAATCATGACCGTCAAAGATAGGTGAGGGAGTCCTGGATTAGGGGGTGTCCGGATAGCCGAACTATCACCATTGGCCGGACTCCTGGACTATGAAGATACAAGATTGAAGACTTCGTCCCGTGTTCGGATGGGACTTTCCTTGCCGTGGAAGGAAAGCTTGGCGATACGGATATGTAGATCTCCTACCATTGTAACCGACTCTGTGTAACCCTAACCCTATCCGGTGTCTATATAAATCGGAGGGTTTTAGTCCGTAGGGACTAACAACAATCATACCATAGGCTAGCTTCTAGGGTTTAGCCTCTCGATCTCATGGTAGATCCACTCTTTACTACCCATATCATCAATATCAATCAAGCAGGAGTAGGGTTTTACCTCCATCGAGAGGGCCCGAACCTGGGTAAAAACATCTTGTCCCTTGTCTCCTGTTACCATCCGCCTAGACGCACAGTTCGGGACCCCCTACCCGAGATCCGCCGGTTTTGACACCGACATTGGTGCTTTCATTGAGATTTCCTCTGTGTCGTCATCTTTAGGCCTGATGGCTCCTTCGATCATCAACAACGACGCAGTCCAGGGTGAGACTTTTCTCCCCGGACAGATCTTCGTATTCGGTGGCTTTGCACTGCGGGCCAATTCACTTGGCCATCTGGAGCAGATCAAAAGTTACGCCCCTGGCCATCAGGTCAGATTTGGGAGTTTGAACTACACGGCCGACATCCGCGGAGACTTGATCTTCGACGGATTCGAGCCACAGCCAAGCGCGCCGCACTGTCTCGATGGGCACAATCTAGCTCTGCCGTCGAACAGTGCCCTGGAGGCCGCACCAGCGTCTGCTCCGACCCTTAGCTCGGAGCCGACTCCGCCGATCGAGGACGAGTGGCTGGGCACCGCCTCGGGGGCTACGATCTCTACGGCGATTGAGCCGAACTCCATCCCTGTCCTTTGGGAAGACCGTGACTCAAGGTGCCGGACTCTCTCCGGACTCAACCTCCGCGCCGCCAATCGAACCCAATTGGGCGCCGGTTATGGAGTTCATCGCCATGACATCTTTCAAGACTCGCCTTTAGCGGCATCCTGAATTCACTAAAGTCTCTCTCTTTATCAGGAGAGCCCTGGCCGGACTACGGTCAGGAAGGTTGGGATGCGGACGACGAAGAAATTCAACGCCCACCCACCGCCCGCTTTGTAGCCACTGTCGAAAGCCTAAACGACGTGCTCGATTAACTCAAGACATCGACGGTATGGACGACGATGTAGGAGACAACCATGAACCAGCACCTATAGGATCTTGGACAGCCACCTCATCCCACGATGTATACATGGTGGATACACCTAAAGGAAGTGACGGCGAGGAACAACGGGACACTACGAAGGATAAATCCTCAAAAGCAGTCAAACGGCAACGTAAACGCCGCACCAAGTCCCGCCGACAAAGACGGCAGCCACACGCACTCCAGCCATAGAGCAGGGCGAACCGGTGGACGACGAACATACTATCGAGCAACCGTCCAAACTGGACAACTTGGATAAACAACCCGTACCCGGCAAAGATAACAGTCCAGACAATCTCACGCCGGACAAATTGTTGGAGCAGAAGAACCTCCACAAAAGGCTCGGCGCCACTGCGCTAGCCTGAAAAAGCAGAAGCGGAAGCTCAAAACAGCAGAAGATGCACTCAGAATCAGATGGAGCAAAGTACTCAACACCGCAGAGAAATACGGCGACAGCCGCCAAACAAAGAGCTACCCGAAGCGCAATTTACTGCCCGAATTCGATGAGGAGGCTGTAGAGCCCCCGCAATCAAAGAACAAAGAGGCCGCCCGGTCGGATAGACAACCACATGGCAAACATGGAGCGGCAAGCGGCGCCGCACACAAGCCGGCATGCGATCGGCATAAGGATTCGCATCAAAAGGATGGCCCAGTTAGGTCCATCTATGGGCTGAGAAAGCAAGCTCTTCCAAGCAATGCAACACGCCAAATATCCGACCATCACGGCACACCCAAGTATAGGGGTGCCGCACACCCCCTGTGTTTCACCGATGAGGTGCCGGATCACGAATTCAGTGGATTCAAACCCGTAAACATAGAGGCATACGACGGAGCAATGCACTGAGTCGGATTGAGGATTACATCCTCCACATACACATGGCTAGAGGAGATGATCTCCACGCCATAAAATACTTACCCCTCAAACTCAAAGGGCCAGCCCGGCATTGGCTCAAAAGCCTCCCTGAAAATACCATTGGAAGTTGGGAAGAGCTCGAGGATGCTTTTCGGGCAAATTTTCAAGGGATTTATGTTCGTCCTCTGGGTGCAGACGATTTAAGTCACATAACTCAACAACCCGGAGAGTCAGCCCACAAATTATGGAACAGGTTCCTCATCAAAAAGAACCAAATAGTCGACTGTCCGGACGCCGAAGCCTTAGCAGCTTTCAAACACAATGTCCGAGACGAATGGCTCGCCAGACACCTCGGCCAGGAGAAGCCGAGAACAATGGCTGCATTAACAAGCCTCATGACCCGCTTTTGCGCGGGAGAGGATAGTTGGCTGGCAAGATGCAGTACCAGCGACCCAAGTAGATCCGAAGTCAGGGGTGGAAATGGAAAACCACGACGCAGCAAGGACCAGTGCCGGACAAAGGGAAGCAACCCGAAGAGCACGACAGTCAACGCCGGATTCAGAAGCTCCCGGTAGAATCATAATAAACTACCCCTCAAGGACAACAGCGGCGAGCTATCCAACCTAAACAAAATCTTGGACAAAATATGCCAAATCCACAGTACTCCCGGGCAGCCTGCAAACCATACCCACAGAGATTGTTGGGTCTTCAAGCAGTCCGGCAAACTCAATGCTAAACACAAGGGGCTCGACACACCAAGCGAGGACGATGACGAACCCCACAAGCAGAGCACCGGAAAACAAAAGAATTTCCCACAAAAAGTCAAATCAGTGAACTCACTTCAAGTGACAAAAGGGAAAAATAGAGCGACGCCCATAGAAACACGCGCCGCACGGTCTATCCCAGCAGAGTCCCAACGATAGTTGTCAAAACCAATCACCTTCGATCATTAGGACTATTCCGGAAGTATCCGGAACGCAGGATTGACTGCCATGATATTAGATCCTATAATCGACGGACTCCAATTTACACAGGTCCTAATGGACGGAGGTAGCGATCTAAACCTGCTATATCAGGACACAATCCGCAAAATGGGGATAGACCCAACCAAAATTCGCCATAGCAACACCTCCTTCAAAGGGGTAATGCCAGGCCTATATGCCCATTGTACGGGCTCCCTACTGCTAGAAGTTGTGTTCGGGTCATCCAACAACTTCCGCCACGAAAAGTTAACCTTCCACATCGCCCCATTCGAAAGTAGCTATCAAGCACTACTGGGATGCGAAGCTTTCACCCGCTTTAACGCAATACCGCATTATGCATATCTTACACTTAAAATGCCCGATCCACGCGGCATCATCTCATTAAAAGGGAGTATCAAGTGTTACTCGAGCACGGAAGAACGTGAGACTGCCTTGACAGCCCGACACTAATCCGCCCGCTAATCAAAGCACTGAATAGGTCATTCAACCCGGACATGGCTAGACGAGTCCGACGTAAACATATAAATGCCTACTAGCGGCATACCCCCATACAAGGGGCTGCACGCATGTACAACAAGAGAAAATAAAGCTCAATTTTATTCACTTTTTGAATCATACTCTGTTTATTTAATATAAAGTACATTTTTCGCACGATCTTTTTTATTTTCAACTAAGTTCTTCTCTTTTATAGATGAACACTGTGCTACACCCGTCCAGGATACGGCAGACACAGACGCAGACGTGTAGTAGGGACCCGTTGCAAGGATTCTTTTCAGATTAAGACCCTGCACAAACCTTTTTAACTGTCTCTTGTTGATACACATCCCCAGGTTTCTTGCTATACCCGAGGAGGAGGTGGCGCTTTGGCATCGGCCGCACCAGAATTTTTATGCTGCACTGACACTGTGGGCTTAGGGCATTACTCTGCCTGTTTTCATAAAGACCGAATACCTTAGGGAGTGTTCGGCGTCTCGAGTTAGCCTTATATGCATCAGCTCCGAATCATGTCTTTGGTCAAATGTTGGGTTTGCCCGGCTCCTGTGTTTTGCTGCCTTACGTTCCGTTCTATCGGCTGACGCGGCACCAAGAGAACTACTGCAATTGTGCCCCAGTTCGGCCAGGTGAGCACCTCGGTAGAGAAGGTGAAAACTGACTGTCATGATATAGCGTGAGACTGGTCAACCACTCGATGACCCACCGGAATGTTTGTAATTCCCCCGCATTAACGAAGGACCGTTTCCCGGTCAGGCACATACGCGCCCCGAATTCGGGAGAGCACGGTGCCCCCAGGGGCTACATAGTAGCCCCACCATCGAACTCCTATGACTAAGTGAAAGTGATAAAGCATTATAGTCTGGTTGCCTAGTTTGCTACGCTATGACCTCCTTTACAGGACCAAGACGTTGGATTAAGTGTGAAAATGCGCCTTTTAGCAAACACCCCCGCACTATGTGCGTGGGGGCTGAAGCCGAAGACTGCCATATTTCAGGTTATATACACATATACATCAACGGCCGCACAGGAGGTGTTTTAATACTTGAACGCACAAGTATAAAAAGGTCTTATATTATATTGAAACATTGTTTTCACAAATTATACATGTCATTAAAACATAATATCCTTCGAGCACTGCGTCTCTATTAAACGAGCGCCTCGCAGACTTCCTCAAAATAGTGCTCGTGGGTACTGCTTCGTTCAATCTTGGGATGCAACGTCGGTGGCCTTCATCTCCGCCCAGTATGTCTTGACACGGGCAGGAGCCATACGCGCATCCTCTATGCATGCTGACCGCTTCATTGCATCGATATGCGGCACCGCACCAAGGAACTGTTGCACCAAGCCAAAATAACTCTTCGGCTCGGGCCTTTTCGGCCACAAATGAGTCACGACAGCCTTCATGGCAATTCCGGACAACCTATTCAGCTTAGCCCATTCGGCCAAACGATCAGTTAATGAAAGTGGACGCTCCGGACTATGGAACTGCGACCAAAAAAGCTCCTCCATTCCGTGATCCTTTTGATTTCGGAAGTGTTCGGCCGCGTCTGCGGCAGTCGCCGCCAAGTCCAGATAAGCATCCTCCGCACCCCACAGCCGGTCCAATTGAGCGTACCTAGGATCCGTGAATTTCCTCCGCAACAGAAAGGGCTTTCCAGCCGCAATATCTCCGGTCTGATGTAGCTCCTCTTTCATAGCTCTCATTGCAGAGCGAGTATCCTTGGCCTCGGTGACGGCCTTTTTTAGGTCCTCTTGTTTCGCTCGATCTTCTTTTTCAAGAAGCTCGCAACGGTCAGTAGCATTCTTCAATTTCACGGCCATCTCGGCCATTTCTTTCTTGCCTCGGCAGTGAGCAGCATGTTCGGCTTTTAGCTCTACGGCCGCCTTTAAAGCAGCCGCATCACTTTTTCTGGCTTGCTCCTTGGCTCGGGCGTGCTCCGCCCGAAGGTTCTCCATATGTCACGCCCAAGATGCGACCCTATCCTAAAGGAACTCGAAGGTCCCACCAAGGATAGAAGCGCATCTTGAAGACGCTTTTGCAAGGTGGATATCATTACAACAACATTACATAATACATAGGGATACAACCAAGACATACAATGCCACATGAATACAACAATACATCATATACAAGGTCAACATCCGACTACGGATGAAACATAAACAGAAACTCAAACGACATCCACCCTGCTAGCCCAGGCTGCCGACCTGGAACCTATCCCCTGATCGAAGAAGAAGCAGAAGAACTCCAAAACAAGCAACATCGCTCTCGCGTCATGATCATCGCATAAGCTGTACCTGCAACTGTTGGTGTAGTAATATGTGAGCCACGAGGACTCAGCAATCCCATTACCATGGGTATCAAGACTAGCAAAGCTTAATGGGAGAGGAAGGGGGGTAAAGTGGTGAGGTTGCAGCAGCGACTAAGCATGTATGGTGGCTAACATACGCAAATGAGAACGAGAAGAGAAACAAAGGAATGGTCATCAACTAGTAATGATCAAGAAGTGATCCTGAACTCCTACTTACGTCAGACATAACCCAGAAACCGTGTTCTCCTCTCGATCAACCCCGAAAAGAGACACTCACGGTTATGCACACGGTTGGTGTATTTTAGAAGAGTTTGCTTCAAGTTTACTATAGGATATCAACAATTTCCCATCTGCCACATAACCGCGGGCACAGCTTTCGAAAGTTTATACCCTGCAGGGGTGTCCCAACTTAGCCCATGATAAGCTCTCGCGATCAACGAAGGATATTCCTTCTCCCCGAGAAGACCCGATCAGTCTCGGAATCCCGGCTGCAAGACATTTCGACAGCAATAAAACAAGACCAGCAAAGCCGCCCGAATGTGCCGACAAATCCTGATAGGAGCTGCACATATCTCGTTCTCGGGGCACACCGGATTGTCCAAACTTCCGATAGGCGAACCCAGAGTTGCCCCTGGTGGCCACCGGCGGCTGACAGTTTGGACCAGCACTCACGACGAGCACTGGCCCGGGGGTAAAATAAGATGACCCTCGGGCTCCGGAAACCCAAGGGAAAAAGGGCTAGGTGAGGCAAATGGTAAAACCAATGTTGGGCCTTGCTGGAGGAGTCTTATTCAAAGCGAACTGTCAAGGGGTCCCATAAATCACCCGACCGCGTTAGGGACGCAAAATCCGGGAACATAATACCGATATGACGGAAACTAGGGCGGCAAGAGTGGAACAAAACATCAGGCATAAGGCCGAGCCTTCCACCCTTTACCAAGTATATAGATGCATTAATAATATAAGAGATATTGTGATATCCCAACAAAATCTTTTCCACCATGGAGCAATCTTCAACTTCACCTGCAACTAGCAACGCTATAAGAGGGCTGAGCAAAAGCGGTAACATAGCCAAACAATGGTTTGCTGGGAAGGGTGACAAAGGTTAGAGGCTGACATGGCAATTTGGGAGGCTTGAGGAACAAGTGATAGGTAGCACAGCATAGCGATAGAACGAAACAACTAGCATAGCAATGATAGTAGTGAGATCCAGGGTAGCGGTCATCTTGCCTGAAATCCCGCAAGGAAGAAGAACGAGTCCATGAAGAAGATGAAGCCATGAAGACGAACCAAGCGTAGAAGAACGAATCCTCATGGTCGCAACGAAACGGGAACTATCGAGAAGAAGCACACAGCATAGTAAACACACCACACAAGAACAAGGCATGATTCAAAACAAGCATGATGCGTGACAAAGCTAGATGAGGCTACTCATGGCAAGAGATGATGCATACAAGACCAACACATCAAAGCAAGTTTAAATGAGGCCGGAAGCAACATAGAACAATTCCGGTAAGTCCTCATATGTAAATTTCGAAATTGGTCCAGATCTGAATAAACCTTATGTTCAAGTTGTTAAACAGCAAGTTAAGATGCACCACGATGATCTACACGAAATTCTAGTCAAGTTACATATAGAGTTCATTAGATTCGGAGCTACGGCCTAGAGGATATGAGCAAAACAAGTTAAACATGGCATTGATGCAAAATGCACCCAAACATCAAGGAAACACTCTCAAAACAAGAATGCAACATGACAATATGAAACTACATGCAAAATCAAGCAAGTTTCATATAGAGCACACTCAAAACGGAGCAACGGTTCAACACATACACATGAAACAAGTTATAGCAACAATCTGTCCAAAACAGCAACTAGGCATATTGCAAGCATCAAAACAACATGCTACAGCATCCCAACATGAGAACCAAAGGCATGGACATGATGTACAGGTAAAGCATTACAAAACATGAACACTGAGCTATCTCCAGAAACTACTAGAACATGCTCAAACACACATGGCAAGATTGCAAATAATAACAGTTTCAGACTTAGCAGAAATCACAGGACATGGCAGAAATAACATCAGGTTCACATGTTCACAGCTATCAAACAACATGCTACAGGAACTTATAATGGCAAACAAAGGCATGGCATGAATCTACTAATTGCATATAACAAAAGTCCCTTAGTGACCATGAGGCAAAAAGGATCAGAAAATACAATTGCAAGCATGTGAATATAGCAAAAACATAAACAGATTCAGACTTAGTGCAAAACTGGAGCATGGCATAAACAGATAACAAGTAGGCATGTTGGTGAGCTTGAATCACTCACCACAGAGCAATGCATGATAAACTAAGCATACATCCAGCAACTAGACATGGCATAGAATCTATACATGGCAAGAACAACATCATAGCATACACGGATCAACTACAACAACCTTGGCAAAATTGAATAACATGTAAACAACCTGCCAGGAAACATTTTATAGCAAAAGTAGAGCTCGATTGACTCAAGCTATGACACTCCATAATTGCAAACAAGGGCATGGATGGATAGAGCATAACCATATTTTCACAACATCCTTACTGAAGTATCTCAAAATAAGCATGGATCTCTCGGTAGCATCAAGTTTACATGGCATAAAAATATCAAGAAAACAGGGCTGAAATCAGCAACATCATGAAGCCTAGTTTGCATGCTTGTGCTAGTCACCACAGAGATCACAAAAATACATGGCATACACCCCTGTAAGGATGGCATGGCATATTACAAAACACATGTAGGACTCAAGTTCATAGGAGGCACACATCAATCATGGCAAAAATGACAAAAGTGCATGTTCTGATAAGAATCTGAAACTAACATCACATAGCCCTCTTCTAACAGCATTTCGGGCATCAAGAAGAGCTCAAATGTAAATGATGAAATGGAACGAAATGATGTACTCGTCGAGGCGAACAATTAGACATAGTACACGCACGAAACGGAGCTACGGGTGCAGAGATACAATGCTATGAACATGGCATGATAATGTGCAAATTTCGGGGACTTAGCAGAATTTTGGAGGGGAAAAGTCAACCTTCGGATCTCAGATCCAGATCGGCGCGGAACCCGAGGACGGCCGGAGACGGGGCGGTGGCTCGCCGGAGAGGAGGACGGGGAGGCCGGAGAAGGGAGCTTCGGGCCGGATCGGGCCGGATCCGGCCGGATCCCGGCAAGACGGCGGCGGGCGCGGGCTTGAGGCCGACGGCGACGGGCGGTGGCTCGGGATGGCTGGGTCGGAGGCAGACGGCGCAGAGGCGCTGGCGGCGAGGGTCGGCGCTGTGGCGAAGCGGAGGCGGCGGGCGAGGGCGCGGCGCGGAGCGAGGCAAGGCGCGGCGATCGCGATGGGCGGGAGGGCGGCTGCGGGCTCTCCGGGCGGCGGCGGGGGGGCGCGGCAGGCGAATGGCGGCGTGCCACGTGGCGGCGGCGGGACGACCCGGACGTGTCCGGCTGCGGCCGGACGTGTCCGGTGGCGGCGGGGACAAATCTGCTAGGGTTAGGGGGGTTTGGACCGCGAATTTTGGGGGAGAGGGCCTATTTATAGATTCTGGGAGCTAGGAGAGTCCAAATGGAGCGCGGTTTTCGGCCACGCGATCGTGATCGAACGACCGAGAGCATGGAGGGGAGTTTGCTGGGTTTTGGGCCACTTGAAAGGGGTGTTGGGCTGCAAGGAGAAGGAGGCTTTTGCGGTTACCCGGATAACCGTTGGAGTACCAAACGACCTCCAAATGGCACGAAACTTGACAGGCGGTCTACCGGTGTTATACCAAGGCCGCTTGGAAAACCTCGGTCCATTCCGAGACCGTTTAACACCTGCACACGAAAAGAGACAAAAGAGGGCGCCGGGAGACATAGGAGTGCCGGATTGCAAAACGGACAACGGGGAAAATGCTCGGATGCATGAGACGAACACGTATGCAAAATGAAATGCACATGACGACATGATATTAAATGCATATGATGACATGGAAAAGTGCAACACGCAAGCACATGACATGGCAACGACGGCGAATAACTGGAAGACACCTGGCGCATCGAATCCGAGGCGTTACAACACTCCTCCACTAACAAGAGATCTCGTCCTGAGATCTTAGGACCGAGACGGAAGGGAAAAGGGATGAGGTGAAACAAGAAACGCAAGAGAGAAGAGGCAAAGAATCGAGAGCACAAGAGAAGAAGAGAGAAGCGACGAGAATGACAAGAATCGAAGGCTCACGGAATCAGATAGACTATGAAACGACTCGTTCTATCCGGAGTGGTTAGAATGAGAAAAGAAATGGATAAGACTTAAAGGATTTAGGTAGTACTCCGGCTGAAAATGGAAGGATTAGAACATGAACTTCACAAGACGGGATGAGACTTGACGAGATGAACAGCACAATGCCTCCGGAAGAATTGGAAGAATTGAATGAAAAGAATTTAGAATGATTGAATGGAGTTGTTGAGAAAATCAACAACGAAAGAAAAAGCTTGTTGTGGACTTATGGAAAACATCTCAAAATTATGAGGTGATAACCGACCACAACCGGAAATGATTGGATAGCTTAGAAGAATGAACAAATGCAAAACTCCACTTCAAAAGAAAACGGAGAATTAATTGCACTTCGAAAGGCAAGAAGGAAAGATACTTGAACTCCATCAACAAAATCTTGATGAACTCTTGAAGAAAAGATTAAATCATGAAGAACCACCATGAAGAACTCCGGTAACAAAAGGTGATGAGATAGAATGAAGAATAAGATGAGCCTTGCGATGATTTAGATGGATGTTCCGACGAGATGGTCGAGGGAAATTTGAACTCCGGAAAATAAAAGATGGAGAACACTTGGAACTAGAATTTATTCATCAAGAACAAACTCTAAAGAAAAAGATCAATCACTTGGATGAAATAAGAATAAGATTTATTGTATGCTTATCCTTCATCAAATTAAAGTGATGAACAACAATGGATTTCGCATCTTACTTATTCTTCTTGAAAAAAAAAGATTGAGAAGGGATAGCACAAAATTTGAGAAAGTCTTCATGAACCACCGGTAGAATTGGAAGAAGGAATGGATTAAATGATAATCAAGGGAAAAGAATCTTGAACGAATAACCGTAAGAATTCGGAAATGGTGATTTAAAGAGAAATAATCACCGGAAGAATTAGAAGAACCAATAAGCTAGAGGGGATTTAGATGCAAAAGAACAAAGAGATCATGAGCTGAATAAAGAACACTTGAACGAAGCACCGGGATAATTGGATAACGGTAGCTGAAATGTGAGGACGAGGAATTCTTCTGAAACGATGGCCTCCGGTGAAAAGAAATGGAAAAACAACTTCTGACATACTCCGGATGGGTAAGCAAAGGAATATCTGACAAATGGAATAATTCGTGAGGATAACATGAAGCTAGAACCACGAAACTTCGAGAGAACGAACAAGATTTAGAGGAAAAATTCTCTTCAATCTTCAAATGATGAGGAGAAACACCACCAAAATTAATGAGATACTCCGGAAGAAAGAAAAACAGAGAGGTTGAGCCAACAATGAGATGATTTGAAATTGATCTTGGAAAAGGCATGTGACTGATGGAATTCATACTTACGTCAAATTTCGAAAATAATTTGAGAATAGCTCTGGGCAATTAGAAGAGTCAGGTAAGATCCTGGGAAAAGACCTGTGGGTTAGGGCCCACTAAAAGAAAAACACCGTTGAAAAAGGATTGTTGAACAGATAGATGATGCACCGGAACAATTGAAATATTTGAATGAGGTGACAACCTTGAATTAATTGGAACACAGATGAATCTTCTGAGATGTCTTGAACACTCCGAAAGGATAACTGGCGAGAGGCGAACGAGCAAAGGGAAATATTTGAGCTGAGGGACAGAATACGATCGACAACGAAAAACTTGAATTGGATCCACCGGAAAAAGAAAGGGATGAAGAATGACGAACGAGACGAGAATTCACCGGTTGAAATAATTGAGGGAAGACTGAAGAGGCTGCACAAGAATGGAATTGATGGTCGGAAGAAACTCGAACTCCGGGAATAATAGGGTGGGAGGGTGGGAAAACAAAGACAACTTGGAAGGGGAAACCGACGAATATCTTGAAGAGAAAACACCAGTTGAAATCATTGAGGAAAGAAAGCAAAGACTTCGCACGAGTAGGATGGATACTCAATTACGGACTCCGGTTCCGAGAAGAAGAAGGGTGGGCGGGTGGGAAAAGAAAACAATTGAGGATTGAACTTGCAAAGATGAAGATGGTCGAGTCAACTTGACAAGAAATGCACCGGATGAAAAGAGCTGAGGAACAACGATCGGAAAACCAACTGCGTGATCCTAAAGAAAAATTTTAAGGGGAAGAGAAGTAATTCAAAACACCTACGTCAAGATTCCTTACCAGAGCGACGAAGGGGCTGAGGAGTAAAAAGAATTCCTACTCTCCGATATAACTAGACTCAGAAATCAGTTTTTTTTCTAGACTCGACAACGGCCAAACTACACGATCAATCAAGGGGGGCTCCTAGGGTCGGTCGAGGCTCTGATACCAACTTGTCACGCCCAAGATGCGAACCTATCCTAAAGGAACTCGAAGGTCCCACCAAGGATAGAAGCGCATCTTGAAGACGCTTTTGCAAGGTGGATATCATTACAGCAACATTACATAATACATAGGGATACAACCAAGACATACAATGCCACATGAATACAACAATACATCATATACAAGGTCAACATCCGACTACGGATGAAACATAAACAGAAACTCAAACGACATCCACCCTGCTAGCCCAGGCTGCCGACCTGGAACATATCCCCTGATCGAAGAAGAAGCAGAAGAACTCCAAAACAAGCAACATCGCTCTCGCGTCATGATCATCGCATAAGCTGTACCTGCAACTATTGGTGTAGTAATCTGTGAGCCACGAGGACTCAGCAATCCCATTACCATGGGTATCAAGACTAGCAAAGCTTAATGGGAGAGGAAGGGGGGTAAAGTGGTGAGGTTGCAGCAGCGACTAAGCATGTATGGTGGCTAACATACGCAAATGAGAGCGAGAAGAGAAACAAAGGAACGGTCGTCAACTAGTAATGATCAAGAAGTGATCCTGAACTCCTACTTACGCCGACATAACCCGAAACCGTGTTCTCCTCTCGATCAACCCCAAAAGAGACACTCATGGTTACGCACACGGTTGGTGTATTTTAGAAGAGTTTGCTTCAAGTTTACTACAACCGGATATGAACAAATTCCCATCTGCCACATAACCGCGGGCACGGCTTTCGAAAGTTTATACCCTGCAGGGGTGTCCCAACTTAGCCCATGATAAGCTCTCGCGATCAACGAAGGATATTCCTTCTCCCGGAAGACCCGATCAGTCTCGAATCCCGCTACAAGACATTTCGACAAAGAATAAAACAAGACCAGCAAAGCCGCCCGAATGTGCCGACAAATCCGATAGGAGCTGCACATATCTCGTTCTCGTGGCACACCGGATTGTCCAAACTTCCGATAGGCGAACCCAGAGTTGCCCCTGGTGGCCACCGGCGGCTGACAGTTTGGACCAGCACTCACGACGAGCAATGGCCCGGGGGGGGTAAAATAAGATGACCCTCGGCTCCAAAACCCAAGGGAAAAGGGCTAGGTGAGGCAAATGGTAAAACCAATGTTGGGCCTTTTTGGAGGAGTCTTATTCAAAGCGAACTGTCAAGGGGTCCCATAAATCACCCGACCGCGTTAGGGACGCAAAATCCGGGAACATAATACCGATATGACGGAAACTAGGGCGGCAAGAGTGGAACAAAACATCAGGCATAAGGCCGAGCCTTCCACCCTTTACCAAGTATATAGATGCATTAATAATATAAGAGATATTGTGATATCCCAACAAAATCCTGTCCACCATGGAGCAATCTTCAACTTCACCTGCAACTAGCAATGCTATAAGAGGGCTGAGCAAAAGCGGTAACATAGCCAAACAATGGTTTGCTGGGAAGGGTGACAAAGGTTAGAGGCTGACATGGCAATTTGGGAGGCTTGAGGAACAAGTGATAGGTAGCGCAGCATAGCGATAGAACGAAACAACTAGCATAGCAATGATAGTAGTGAGATCCAGGGTAGCGGTCATCTTGCCTGAAATCCCGCAAGGAAGAAGAACGAGTCCATGAAGAAGATGAAGCCATGAAGACGAACCAAGCGTAGACGAACGAATCCTCACGGTCGCAACGAAACGGGAACTATCGAGAAGAAGCACACAACATAGTAAACACACCACACAAGAACAAGGCATGATTCACAACAAGCATGATGCGTGACAAAGCTAGATGAGGCTACTCATGGCAAGAGATGATGCATACAAGACCAACACATCGAAGCAAGTTTAAATGAGGCCGGAAGCAACATAGAACAATTCCGGTAAGTCCTCATATGTAAATTTCGAAATTGGTCCAGATCTGAATAAACCTTATGTTCAAGTTGTTAACCAGCAAGTTAAGATGCACCACGATGATCTACACGAAATTCTAGTCAAGTTACATATAGAGTTCATTAGATTCGGAGCTACGGCCTAGAGGATATGAGCAAAACAAGTTAAACATGGCATTGATGCAAAATGCACCCAAACATCAAGGAAACACTCTCAAAACAAGAATGCAACATGACAATATGAAACTACATGCAAAATCAAGCAAGTTTCATATAGAGCACACTCAAAACGGAGCAACGGTTCAACACATACACATGAAACAAGTTATAGCAACAATCTGTCCAAAACAGCAACTAGGCATATTGCAAGCATCAAAACAACATGCTACAGCACCCCAACATGAGAACCAAAGGCATGGACATGATGTACAGGTAAAGCATTACAAAACATGAACACTGAGCTATCTCCAGAAACTACTAGAACATGCTCAAACACACATGGCAAGATTGCAAATAATAACAGTTTCAGACTTAGGAGAAATCACAGGACATGGCAGAAATAACATCAGGTTCACATGTTTACAGCTATCAAACAACATGCTACAGGAACTTATCATGGCAAACAAAGGCATGGCATGAATCTACTAATTGCATATAACAAAAGTCCCTTAGTGACCATGAGGCAAAAAGGATCAGAAAATACAATTGCAAGCATGTGAATATAGCAAAAACATAAACAGATTCAGACTTAGTGCAAAACTGGAGCATGGCATAAACAGATAACAAGTAGGCATGTTGGTGAGCTTGAATCACTCACCACAGAGCAATGCATGATAAACTAAGCATACATCCAGCAACTAGACATGGCATAGAATCTATACATGGCAAGAACAACATCATAGCATACACGGATCAACTACAACAACCTTGGCAAAATTGAATAACATGTAAACAACCTGCCAGGAAACATTTTATAGCAAAAGTAGAGCTCGATTGACTCAAGCTATGGCACTCCATAATTGCAAACAAGGGCATGGATGCATAGAGCATAACCATATTTTCACAACATCCTTACTGAAGTATCTCAAAATAAGCATGGATCTCTCGGTAGCATCAAGTTTACATGGCATAAAAAATATCAGCAAAACAGAGGCTGAAATCAGCAACATCATGAAGCCTAGTTTGCATGCTTGTGCTAGTCACCACAGAGATCACAAAAATACATGGCATACACCCCTGTAAGGATGGCATGGCATATTACAAAACACATGTAGGACTCAAGTTCATAGGATGCACACATCAATCATGGCAAAAATGACAAAAGTGCATGTTCTGATAAGAATCTGAAACTAACATCACATAGCCCTCTTCTAACAGCATTTCGGGCATCAAGAAGAGCTCAAATGTAAATGATGAAATGGAACGAAATGATGTACTCGTCGAGGTGAACAATTCGACATATTACACAAACGAAACGGAGCTACGGGTGCAGAGATACAATGCTATGAACATGGCATGATAATGTGCAAATTTCGGGGACTTAGCAGAATTTTGGAGGGGAAAAGTCAACCTTCGGATCTCAGATCCAGATCAGCGCGGAACCCGAGGACGGCCGGAGACGGGGCGGTGGCTCGCCGGAGAGGAGGACGGGGAGGCCGGAGAAGGGAGCTTCGGGCCGGATCGGGCCGGATCCGGCCGGATCCCGGCAAGACGGCGGCGGCGCGCGAGCGAGGCCGAGGGCGACCGGGCGGCGGCTCGGGATGGCTGGGTCGGAGGCGGACGGCGCAGAGGCGCGGGCGGCGAGGGTCGAGCGCCGGGCGTAGCGGAGGCGGCGGATGTAATGGCGAAGGGCGGAGCGGGCCAGCGGCGGCGATCGCGCTGATGGGCGGGAGGGCCGATCGCTGGCTCTCCGGCCGGGCGGCGGGGCGGCGCGGCAGGCGAATGGCGGCATGCCACGTGGCGGCGGCGGGACGACCGGACGTGTCCGGCTGCGGCCGGACGTGTCCGGTGGCGGCGGGGACGAATCTGCTAGGGTTAGGGGGGGTTTGGACCGCGAATTTTGGGGGAGAGGGCCTATTTATAGATTCTGGGAGCTAGGAGAGTCCAAATGGAGCGCGGTTTTCGGCCACGCGATCGTGATCGAACGACCGAGAGCATGGAGGGGAGTTTTCTGGGTTTTGGGCCACTTGAAAGGGGTGTTGGGCTGCAAGGAGAAGGAGGCTTTTGCGGTTACCCGGATAACCGTTGGAGTACCAAACGACCTCCAAATGGCACGAAACTTGACAGGCGGTCTACCGGTGTTATACCAAGGCCGCTTGGCAAACCTCGGTCCATTCCGAGACCGTTTAACACCCGCACACGAAAAGAGACAAAAGAGGGCGCCGGGAGACATAGGAGTGCCGGATTGCAAAACGGACAACGGGGAAAATGCTCGGATGCATGAGACGAACACGTATGCAAAATGAAATGCACATGACAACATGATATGAAATGCATATGATGACATGGCAAAGTGCAACACGCAAGGACATGACATGGCAACGACGGTGAATAACTGGAAGACACCTGGGGCATCGAATCCGGGGCGTTACACCATAGCAGCGGCACTATCTGCATTAAGCATACATGTTGTAAGGCATGGGCGTGAAGCTCCCTTACTAGGTGTCCGCGGAGAAGTTGCATACCTTGTGACTCGTCAAGCCGCTTATCAACAAGCGTGATGTCCGCTTCCGCCACATCAAGGTGCTGCTTCAGTTCGGCAAATTCATCAGCCCGGCTAGCCACCGGACGCTTCGCCACCTACATAGGGAGAGCACATATTATACCTGGGGTTATGATCCTCGGCGTGCCGTCATTTTTGACACCGCACCAAGTCTCAGGGGCTACTATCTATACAGGGCACATTTTATACGCAAAACTGTCAGAAGGTACATCATTTTGCGTACCTCAAAACCCGTCAGTAAACTTACGACGGCTTCATGCAATCCGCTCTCAGCGGATGAAATCCTTTCAATCAGCGTACCCATTAACGTATGGTGATCTTCCGAGATAGACGCTCACCCGAGAAGATCCTTCAGCTCCTCCGACCGTACACCCATTGGTGTCGGACTCGTCCGGTGGCCTTTTTCGAAGGCCGGGCATGGAGGGCTTTGAGGGGACATACGGCTACCTTCTGGCCCCGCCGGATTCGGAGACGCCCTCCGCGACGACACCTCAAGGTTGTCCACCTTGCATAACGGTACGGCAGGCGGAGGCGTTTCGCTCTCCATCATCTCCGGACCAAGATCCCCTGAAGACGAGCTCTGCTGTGAAGGGCTGAGATCCGAACTACAAGGTAAACTTTCGGTTACCTTCAGAAATAAAACGGGGATGTCTCTCTTTTGAAAAAAAACGCCCCCCTTTACTTACGGCTCGCTGGAGGGCTGATCTCCTTGGGGAAATAGTGCGGTCGGGGCATCTCCCGCCGCAGGACCCTCTGGTGAAGATTTCTTCCCCGCTTGAGGCTTTGGTCTCGGATCTTGAAGCGGTCCTCTTCTCCCCTTGGAGGGAGGGATTCTCGATCCCCCCTTTCTTGATAGCCTCCTTCACGGAGGTAGTAGTTCCCTTGTTCCCCCCTTCGCCTTCTTCAAAGGGCACAACCTCTAGCATCTTGGTTAATACAGGATCCGTCGTGGTCTCAGGGAGGGGGCCGGACACCTGATCAGTCTTGCTTTTGCTATCCACTCCTGTTTAAAGGATAGCTCTTTTAAGGGCAAGTTTATGATAAATATGCAGATAGCATGTCCGGGTACAGGACTACTTACTTGAGTATCCGGGCGATTGCAGCTCAGACTTGCGTCCTCAGTTAAGTCCGGACACATTGCTTGTGATCCGAAGAATAGTTGGTACATCTCCACGGGCGTTACGCCCATAAAATGTTGGAGAGATCGTGGTCCCTCCGGATTAAACTCCCACAGGCGGAGGGGGCGACGTTTGCAGGGCAAGGTGCGACGAATCAGCATGACATGCGCTACTACGACCAGATTGATCTCTCTCTCTTGGAGGTCTCGAATACGGCCCTGCAACAGAGATACGTCCTTGGACGGTCCCCAGTCGAGCCCTTTATTGACCCATGACGCCCGCCGCAGTGGAGGACCCGAGCGGAAGGCAGGTGGTGCCGCCCATTTGGTGCCCCTGGGAGCGGTGATATAAAACCACTCCTGTTGCCATAAATTGATCTCCTCTTGAGAAGAGCCCTCAGGCCATGGAGCGTCCGCATTCTTGCTTATAACAGCCCCTCCGCACTCTGCCTGATGCCCCTTGATCATCTTCGGCTCTACTTTGAAGGTCTTGAGCCACAATCCGAAGTGAGGGGTAATGCGGAGGAAGGCTTCACATACGACAATGAACAACGAGATGTGGAGGATGGACTCCGGATCCAAGTCATGGAATTCCAGCCCATAATAAAACATGAGCCCCCTCACAAAGGGGTCCGTTGGGAAGCCTAAACCCCGAAGGAAGTGAGACACGAATACCACGTTCTCACTAGGGTTGGGAGTGGGAATAACCTGCCCTTGGGCAGGCAGCCTATGCGAAATTTTGCCGGTTAGATACCTGGCGTCTCTCAGCTTTAGCACATCTTCTTCCGTGACGGAGGAAGACATCCACCGGCCGTGCAGGTCAGAGCCGGACATCGTTGAAGGTCCGAAGCGCCTAAATCTGGAGCTTTGGGTGTTGGAACTCGAGGCGAGGGGCAGATTCGATTGAGATTGAAAGAAAGGAGCGAGCCTTGGTCTTGTTATAAAGAGGTTGAATACCAAGAGCCCTCCCCGTGACCGTTCGGGACTCGCCTTCGATGGATGAGGCATGCCAAAGGGCACGACTGGGTTACCCATGCCCGTATTGATGAGAATCCCGGAATAAGGGGGCACGATCTCCGCTTTGATAAGACGTGCCAAGGAAACCGCCTCGCTAAACGCGCTGAGGTGGAACAGTAAAAACGATTCGTATAAAGGCCTGGCCGTGGTGTGATCTCATGTCGCGGAATACGTCAGCAGATCTATGTAAAGTTTATTCTCTCTACGGTGGTATGTGGAACTCGTTTTGCAGAGCCGGACACTATCCTTGTGTTCAAAATCTTCTATGAAGTATTCGGAGGAGGAACCCACCTTGCAATGCCGAAGACAATAGGCGCGCCGGATTCGTCGTCATTGAAGCATGGTTCAGGGGCTACTGAGGGAGTCCTGGATTAGGGGGTGTCCGGATAGCTGACCTATCACCGTTGGCCGGACTCCTGGACTATGAAGATACAAGATTGAAGACTTCGTCTCGTGTCCGGATGGGACTTTCCTTGGTGTGGAAGGCAAGCTTGGCGATACGGATATATAAACCGGAGGGTTTTAGTCCGTAGGACGAACAACAATCATACCATAGGCTAACTTCTAGGGTTTAGCCTCTCTGATCTCGTGGTAGATCCACTCTTTTACTACCCATATCATCAATATTAATCAAGAAGGAGTAGGGTTTTACCTCCATCGAGAGGGCCCGAACCTGGGTAAAAACATCGTGTCCCTTGTCTCCTATTACCATCCGCCTAGACGCACAGTTCGTGACCCCCTACCCGAGATCCGTCGGTTTTGACAACGACAATAGGGCATGTCACTTTCTTCATACCTGTGGTCGACATAACTAGAAACTCCAGGTGGTTAAACCAAAATCACACAGAACAAGGGAGTACCTCGCTCTGATACCAATTGAAAGTGCGTTATATCGACTAGAGGGGGGGTGAATAGGCGATTTTTATGAGTTCTTCACTGAGGAATTTGCTGGTGAGGAAATTCCTTAGCGAAGAGCTACTTGCAGCGGAATAAGTACTCAGAAGTAAGCATAACAGAATACAGGCATGGTCATCATGATGAAATGAAGACAATCACAGAGTACAGAAAGCGTAATCACAGGATAACACAAGATGAAGACAAACAGACTGAAGAAATTGAACTGAGGAAATTGAGAAAGTCTTCAGTCAAAGTCTTCAAACACAGATTTGAACAAGCACTCAACACAGTAATGAGGAAATGAAAGAGATGAGGAAATAGAACCAGTAAGCTTGGTGAAGACAATGATTTGTTAGACCAGTTCCAACTGTTGTCTCAGTTGTACGTCTGGTTGGAGCGGCCGAGTATTTAAACTCGAGGACACACAGTCCCGGACACCCAGTCGCTGAGCACGCAGCTCAGGACACCAAGTCCTCACCGTATTCTCCTTGAACTAAGGTCACACAGACCTCGTCCAATCGCACGTGGTAAGTCTTCAGGCGACTTCCAAACCTTCACAGACTCGGTCACTCGGGATCCACAATTCCTCTTGGATGCTCTAGACCATGCCGCCTAACCGTCTGGAACAAGCGTCGGATCCATGCAGGATCAATCTCTTCAGTGATGCTCAATCACTTTGGGTTTTTAGGTGTTTGGGTTTGGGTTTTCCTCACTTGATGATTTTCACTCGAAAGTCCTCAGAGGATGGGATGCTCTCAAATGACAAGTGCCAGTTTCTCTCGGAGAAGCCAACCAGCTAGTGGTTGTAGGGGGCGACTATTTATAGCCTAGGGAGCAGCCCGACATGATAAGACATAAATGCCCTTCAATGATATGACCGTTACGTGGATAATATATTTTGGGACAGCTGGCGCGCAGCACAGCAACGGTCGGAAATTTGACTCTCAAATTCCTCACGGCTATCATGTTCCTCACTATGTAGGCAATCCGCACTGGCGAATTCCTAACTCCTCAGTCAGGACAAATTCCAAAGGCTTCACTCGAAGGGATTGGTAGGTGTAGGATTTTGAGTTGAGCATCACATAGAAATTTTTCCTTAGTATTTCCTCGACCCCCTTTAACAGTACGGTGTTTCCTATGACTCAAGAAAGAGAAAACGAAAATACGAAAACAAAAGTCTTCATGCTTCATGTTCCTCAAATGAATACCAAGTCTTCAAGGTCACACCAATTTCTTCACTTTCAAAGTCTTGTAAAGTCTTCGAATATCAAAGTCTTCAGTCGAAGAACTTCATTTTTAGGGGTCGACTTTCTCTGTAAGTATCAAACTCCTCATAGACTTATAGACCTGTGTACACTCATAAACACATTAGTCCCTTAACCTATAAGTCTTCAATACACCAAAATCACTAAGGGGCACTAGATGCACTTACAGGGAATTCTTCTATAAAGTCCCGCTTCATCTCTATAAAGTTAAACCGGCCTTTGGAGGCTACATCGGTGAAGTTAAAAGGCATTGTTGCAAGCTCGAAGATTGCTATTAAAGTCCCGGTTTAAGTTGCTATCTTAAACCGTCACTTGGGGCTACTACAGTTCATAAACTGCAAAAACAATACAGAAAAAGAAGCATGCATAAAGTTACCTCATATTTTTCCTTCATCATATTGACCAGACTGGCTTCATAGTCACGGCTCGTGAACAGACGATTCAAATAGCCGGAATGAAGGTCTTGAGCGTTCAGATGGGTGTAGGTGGACAGATCGGCATTCCATTTGCCTTTGCCAATTGTAGAAAATTCCTCCTTGGCGGTATGATTCGACAAAGCGGCAAGATTCCCTGGATTTGTATAGCCAATGCCAGTAATCAAAACATCATCATCCTTCTCCGTAGTAGCTCCTACTGGGGTCACCAGTTTGTTGATATTCTTTGCTGGACTTGCTGGTTTGTCAGTTCGGAGAGGACTGGCCAGTTCGTCAGCATGGCCTGTGGTGTCAATTTCTGTCGGTTCAATAACAAAGTCATAGTCTTGAGGCGGTGGATCATTCTGCACATCATCAAGGTTGGCTTCTACAGGATCTGGAGTTTTCTCCGGTTCAGCAGATGTATCTTCTTCTGTCGGTTTGTTCAGGCGAGCTTTCTTGCTTGGTCTAGGCTTAGCGCTGACAGTAAAACATGAGGGTCAGTATAGCGTATAAAATGCATATCAGGAATAAAGGCAAGTAAACAGCTTACCCAATAACCGTTTTGAGAGGTGGAAGTTTGGTGGCTGACGACTCACCAGAGGATGAATGAGAGGTGCCCGGATAATTGGAATCAGACGGATTAAGAGGTTGACGAAAACAACCTACTTTGGGGCATGACATGTCAAGGGAATTACAGACCTCTGATCGGCGTTTCCGAACCGGACTGTTCAGTAAACCGGCGGAGGTAACTACCTGGCCGCTATGCCAGGTTGTGCGGCGAGCTTCGTGCTGTTGTGTCTTCACAAGAAATTTTGGATCCAAATAAGCAAGAGGATGTGAAAATTTAACTTTCCAGTTTGCTCGACGGGTTTTTAGTGAAGGCAAAGGGTTTGAATCGGAGGAAAGAACGATTACCTCTACAGCATTGGCGTGACTGACTTCAGCATCGTCCTGGCAATAATCATCATCAATAAGGCATATGAAAAATGAACCAAGTGAGTCAAGTTCTACCTCAAAATCCGAGTTACCCACATCATCATCAACCGGTGGATCGGAGGATGCAGTGGTTCTCTTCCGGTTAGCAGGTCTTTTCACAGCTTTGGTCTTTTGACGGGTTGGTGTCACAGCCCCAGAATTGTTTGTAGATAGTTGCATCTGCATCCATGCATCATGTTTGATTTCAAAGGAAATTTTGAAATGGGGATTGATCAAACCCTAGCATCAGAAAGAATTCAACTAGGTTCAAATAAAAATCATTTTCAATGAATCCAAAATGCCCTTTGAAAATGTTCATGATTTTTGATAAAGGTGAAAACCTCTACCAACAATGATGGACCTATTTTTAGGTCATCCTGGATTTTTGAATTAAATCATATGTATTTGATTTGGGGCATTTAAATTCTATAAATAAGTTTAAATGCTTCAAAAATTCTGAAAACAGATGAGGGCCTCTGAAATAACTCAGTTGCTGCCCACAAATATTTTCAAGATTTATAGAGTTGGTTTGGGACTAAAACTAAATCAGAAACAAACCGCAAAAATTAGAAAAAGAAAAACTGAAACAGCAAGAGCAGGAACCATACCTGCCAGCCCACCTACCTAGCGCCTACTGGTTGGGCCCAGCACAGCCCAGCCCACTGGCCCTGTTGCCAGTCATCTCCCACCTCTGCCAGAAGGCAGAGGCGAGGGCGTGGCGCGCGCCCGAGAGCCCCCGGCCACCTCCTGCTTCCACCTGGGAGCCCTGGGCCTTCGACCAGCACCACGGAGACGCCCGAAGCCCCTGTCCCCTCTCCCTCACTCGTTGCTCTCTCTCCCCTCCTCTGGCTCCCTCCCCCTCTCTTCCCCGAGCGCCGCCGTCGCCGCCGCTTGCCATAGTCGTGCCTGCTGAGCTCCCCTCGCCGCGCCGACCTATCTAGGAGAACCGCAGGGTGGTCTTCATCATCTACAAGGAGCCACGGGACGCCGGACGCCCCGCATCACCGGCTACCTCGTCTTCTTCCTCCTCTGCCGCCGGAGATCGCCGGCGCCCGTCCGTCGTCCATGGCGCCTCCCCGAGCCCATTGAGTCCTTCGTTGGAATCCCAGTGAGCTCCTCCGTCTTCCCCATCACTCCCCGCGCTCTAACTTGTGTGCTAGCGCTAAACCCGAGAGCACCCGAGCTCCGGCCGCCGCCCGACTCGCCGCGGCCGCCGCTACACGCCGCCCCAGCCCCTTCAACCACCACCGTTAGACGCACCGCATCGCGGCCGTTCCAATGAGACCAGCCACGCACGCTCTCTTCGCCGGAGTCACCCGGACGAGGAGCGCCGCGCGTCCTGTTTAGTGCCGACGGCTAATCGTCGGTTAGCCGACGTGGCCGTCATTAGATTAGGGGCTAACCAACCTCTGGATTAACTTTTAGACACTGACAGTGGGACCCACTTAGTTAGGTTACCGGCTAAGCAAAATAGTTAGATTAACTAATAAAATCTATGGACCCACGCGTCAGCATTGACCTGCTGACGTGGCCGTTGACCTGGTCTCACCCTTCAGCCACACAAACCAGCACTGTGTCATTGCCCAGTGGACCCCACTGGTCAGGTTTGACCCGGACCAGCCCCTGTTGACCTGCTGACGTCACACCAACGTCATGCTAACGCAGTTAATTACTTTCTGGATTTATTCTTTTACAGGAAATTCCAGAAAATAGCCAAAACTTCTAAAATTCATAGAAATTCAACCGTAACTCCAAATTAAATAATTTATATATGAAAAATGATAAAAAAATCCAATCTATCCATCTGTACCATTTTCATGCATGTTAGAACAACTTATACCCGCTGATCAGGTCAAATCAATTAAATGGCATTTAAACTCTCACATATGGAGTTTGAATTTGAACCTAGTGTTCAAACCAACCCCATTTAACTTGTTCTAGATGCATTAGGCCAATCAACAGCATATTGCCATGTCATCTTCATGCATCATATTGTTGCATGGCATTGATTGTGTTTCTCCTTTGTTTGTTGGTGTTTGTCCCTCTCGATGAGCGGCGTCGGCGATGAGTTCGATGACACCGATGAAGAGCTATAATATCTTGAGAGTTCGAGCAAGCAAAACCCCTTGTTCATTCCGATACAATCCCACTCTCTCGCTCCTGCTCTCTTTTACTGCATTAGGACAACAACGATTCATCTGTTACTTGCTGCGGTACTTGAACCCTTTATCCTCTGCATGACCTGTCATTCCACAGTAAATAGATGAAATTCACTAGCATGAGTAGGAGTTGTTTAAGCCTTGTTGTGCCTACTCATTATGCTTGTTGTCATGCCTGCTACTGCTTAGAGTTGAGTCAGGTCTGATTCATCGGGGATGAATCGGAGGTGTTTGATCATGTCCTACTGTTGAGAGTTAAGTGTGTGAACACGATTTGGTAAAGGTAGCGGTGAGAGGCCATGTAGGAGTACATGGTGGGTTGTCTCATTGAAGTCGTCCTTAGGAACTGAGTTCTGTGTTTATGATCCATGATTCAGCTACTACCATGTATTGGGCCCTGAAATATGACCCCGCTCGACTTCTTAATCACCCTTGTCCTCTGTACAGGAGTTGCAAGTAGTTTCTGGTGTTTGTAGGATATGTGTTGGAGGCCATGCGTAGCGCTGACCCTAGGGGTGGGCTATGATGTGGTAGATACACCGTGGCCCTGTGTACCGAATGCCCGTTTGGTATCTCGGGAACCCTGCACACATCGTTCGGCACCGTATGTGGAAACCTCGGCTGGACTCCCTGCGGATGGAACCTGAATAGGCGATAAACCTGGACTAGAGACTTGAGTGTTTAGGTAGGTCGTGGTCTACACCCACGTCGGCTTTCGCTTGAAGTCTGCCGAGCACATGTCGTGTGCAGACGCTAAGTGGTGGAAACATGTATGAAGAAGTACACCCCTGCAGGGTTAACATCATCTATTCGAATAGCCGTGTCCGCGGTCAAGGACTTCTGGGTTACCTATATCAGTTCATAGCCAAGTGAAAGTGGATACTCTAAGATGCGCAAGATAAGCGTGAGTGCTATGGATGGCGTTCTCGTAGGGAGACGGGAGCGGATCCATAGTGGTGTATTGATATGGTGAATATGTGGACTCATGTGCGCCACCTCAAAGAGTTACTTGCAGTCGTAGTTAGGATAGCCACCGAGTCAAAGCTGGCTTGCTGCAGTCAAACTCCACCACCCCCTTTGTTGATAATGATGCATATGTAGTCAGCCTTTGAGGAAAAGGGTGTGTGTTGCTCAGACGTTCAGGACGGTAACCCGGTAGGGGGTTTTCATCAGCAGGAGACGTATCCTTGCAGTAAATCCAAGTCTGGTTCCAATCTTTGGGGTGACTGTGGAGATTGGCGTGAGGAAAGTTGACCTCTTTTCTTTTCTGAATCGCCATCCCGCCCAGTTCTGTGTTAGGCCCATCTTTGAATTATGTGCGGCGGTTCAGATGAAAGCAATCCCTGAATAGCTCTACGGAAGGTTCCTCTTGAAGGTAAACCTCACAAAACACTTGAAAGTGGCAGATGTTGGTTACAGAGTTAGGGCCAATGTCTTGTGGGCGCAGTTGAAAGTTGGCTAGTACATCCCGGAAGAATTTTGAACCGGGAGGGTTGAAACCCCGGCTTAGATGGTCAGCAAAAACAACAACTTCTCCGTCTTTGGGAGTAGGAGGACATTCCGGGCCAGGGACCCTCTAGTGAATGACATCTTTCTTGCTTAAAGCGCCCGTTTTGACAAGGTTGTCTAACTGTTCCTCTGTTACTCGAGAAGGAACCCAATTGCATTCATACACTTGTTTGGCCATGGCAATGGAGATCTACAATATAATGATTTCCGGTTTAAGATATATATTGGACAACTATACAGTGATACAAGATGTAAGTATATTGCTAAACCGGAGTCAGCTATTTACAAACCAGAGTTTAACAGTGAAGCAGTACACCAATGAAGGTGATAAGTGGAAATACATTGGCGGTTCAACAAGGGGACTAATGGTATACGGGGTTGTCATTTTTTCTATGAAGTTAAACCGCCTAGTCTAAACATTGAAGAGTAAAGACTGCAGATGTATAAGTGAAGGAAAACAGATTTCAGAAGTTGGTATTACTATTTTGGATCTGCGGCATTATCAGAAAAGGAAAATATATCCAGACCTAAGGAGTGGTGCCGAAACAATGGAGGAAGGTTCAGATGGGATCTTCTATCTTAGCAAGGTGCATTAGATGGGAAAAAAGAGCTACGGCTATCATTGAACATGATAACTATCAAGGTTTGGATCAGAACCCTATTATGCGGGCAATGGACACTGATGAACACCAAAGAACATCGACAAACACCGAAACCCTAAAACAGATCTATGGCGGAAAGAGCAGAAAGCTTACCTGTACCGATGAAGAAGCGGAGAGGCGCCGCAGTTTTCTGGTGTGTTCAGGGTGATGCAGCAGCCAGAGTCGAGGCAGAGGCGACGGTCGATGGTGGCGGCGGAGCTCCAAGGGTTGAGCGGCGCAAGGAAGACGACGACGCGAAGAGGCACGAGGGGGAAAGGTGAAAATGACCCCTCGGCCCTATTTATAAATGAAAGGGATAAGTGTCAGGCTTGAAAATCGAGGAGCCAAAAATATGGAAAGCGGAGCTTTCGCCTCGATTGTTGGAGACCCATTAATGAAGATGTGTCATGCACAGTTTAACAGATGATGTCACAACGATTTACCATGATTTGAGAAGATGACGTCATGGAGGTTTACAAAATTATGTGAAAATGTTGAAGACGAACTTTTCTTGAGGACTGACATGAACCAGTTCAAATCAGTCTGGGGCCTAATGTTGGGGATATTACTACTGGGCGTAAACCGGTCAGGAGAGGCCGGATTAACTTGAAGCCCATGAAGACAGACGGTGACGCTGAGTAGAGGCTCAAGGCCCAGAACCGGTTTAAGGCCTGTAGCTATAAACCGGCATTGATATGAAACTTGCATTGTATCGTAGAAAGAGCGGAGACCGAGCCGGACACGTTTATGAGACGGCCTCGGGACTCTGTAAAACGACGAGCGTCAACCCATGTATATAAGGGGACGACCCGGCGGCGGTTCAAGAGAACAGACAACAACTCGAGACTCAGGCAAAGCGTATTCGCTCCCTGGTCATCGAAACCCCATCAATTCCATCACAACTAGACGTAGGCTTTTACCTTCATCGTAAGGGGCCGAACTAGAATAAAACTCTCTTGCGTCCCTTTTCCACTTTAACCCCTTTAAGCTAACCCGTAGCGATGGCTCCACGACTAAGTCCTTTCATGAGGACATCTGCCGTGACAAAACCACGACAGTATTTGTGATTATTATCTGGGCGTTGATATTAGTTTAAGGCATATAATATAAATAAGTTAATTACCATCTACTACGATTGGAATATGACCCATTGGGCATATCCGTGTAGTATGTGGCATGATTTCTTACTTGGGTAGGCAATTCCTTGCTTGCCTTGCCAAGACCTCCATTTATGCCCTAGGCGAGGCGTTTGGTCATTGCCTAGCGCCTAGGCGTGCCTAAGCTCCTCCTAGGCACTGCCTTTTCCAACAGTGGCTGCACGTCTGCGCCTGTGTCTCCGTTGTGCCGTATCCTGGAAGGGTGTAGCACGATTATCATCTGTAAAAGAGAAGAACTTAGTTTAAAGTTGTCGTGCGAAAAATTGGTTATTCTCAATAAACCATTAAAATTCAAGATAAGTAAGGTCGAGCCGAGCTGTAGTCCTTTTTACATGCGGGAAGCCCCTGGTACCGCCTATGGGGGTATATCCATCAATCTCAGGTTTATCTAAGTTGTTACAACTAGTGATGCGCCGGACTCATCTAGCCGTGTCCGCGGTCTTGACGGCCGATCATTTATTCTGGTTGGAGAGGCCGTTTAGTGTTCGGCTGCTAAAGCCGCCACACGTTCTTCCGCACGTAAGGAACGCTCAACATTTCCGCCAACTATGATGATGCCACGTGGACCGGGCATCTTAAGCTTAAGAGAAGCATAGTGCGGTACTGCATTAAAACGAGCGAAAGCTGTTCTTTCGAGTAGTGCTTGATAGCCGCTTCGGAATGGAGCGATGTCGAAGGTTAACATTTCACTTCGGAAGTTGTCGGGAGAACCAAATACAACCTCTAGTACGAGAGAGCCCGTGCAACTGGCTTCTGGGCCTGGGATTACTCCTTTAAAGGTAGTATTGCTTTGGCTAATTCTCGTTGGGTCTACCCCCATTTTGCGGACTGTGTCCTGATATATCAGATTAAGACTACTGCCGCCGTCCATGAGGACTCGGTTGAGATGGTATCTGTTGACTATTGGGTCGAGCACTAAGGCAGCCGATCCTCCGTGCCGGACATTGGTCGGGCTATCCCTGTGATTAAAAGTGATCGGGCGGGTCGGCCAAGGGTTGAACTTGGGGGTGATGGGCTCTACGGCGCATTCATCTCGGAGTGCCTGTTTGCTCCTCCTCTTCGTCACATGAATCATGTTCACTGTTTTGACCTCTGGTGGGAACTTTTTCTGTGCCCCGGTGTTTTGCTGACGAGGCTCATCCTCCTCTTCACTTGGTGTCTCCCTCCCCTTGTGTTCGGCGTTTAGCTTGCCGGCCTGCTTGAAGAACCAGCATTCTCTATGGGTGTGATTTGCAGGTTTATCGGAGGTGCCGTGAATCAGACATAATTTGTCTAGAATCTTGTTCAGGCTGGACGGTCCATCTCTGTTGCCTTTGAAAGGCTTTTTCCGTTGACCGGGTCGAGAGCCCCTAAATCCGGCGTTTACTGCTGTGTTGTCTGGGTTGTTATTTTGACGCTTGCTTTTACTGTGTCGTGGTTTTCCATTACAATCCCTGACTTCGGATGTGCCTGGATCGCTAGTGCTACTACGGGCCAGCCAGCTATCTTCGCCCGTGCAAAAGCGGGTCATAAGGCTTGTTCGGGCTGCCATTGTCCTTGGTTCTTCTTGGCCGAGGTGTCTGGCGAGCCATTTGCCTCGGACGCTGTGTTTGAAAGCTGGTACGCTTCGGCGTCCGCGCAATCGACGATTTGGTTCTTCTTAGTGAGAAATATGTTCCAAAGCTTTCGGGCTGACACTCCAGGCTGTTGAATTATATGACTTAAATCGTCTGCATACGGAGGTCGGACATAGGTTCCTTGAAAGTTGGCCCTAAAAGCATCCTCAAGCTCCTCCCAACTTCCGATTGAATTTTTGGGGAGGCCCTTCAGCCAGTGCCGAGCTGGTCCTTTCAGCTTGAGGGGCAAGTATTTGATGGCGTGGAGATCATCTCCGCGAGCCATATGGATGTGGAGGATGAAGTCCTTGATCCAGACCCCAGGGTATGTCGTTCCATCGTACGCCTCTATGTTCACGGGTTTGAATCCCTCTGGAAATTCGTGATCCAGCACCTCATCGGTGAAACATAGGGGGTGCACGGCAACCCTGTATTTGGATGTGTCATTGTGTTCTGATGGTTGCAGTGTTCGGTTTTGATTATGTGCTGGAGCACGCTTCCTAGATCCGTAGATGGATCTGGTCACGCCAGACTTTGGATGCAAGTCCTCGCGTGGATCATGTGCTGACTTATGTGCGGCCTCGTTAGCCACCCTATCGCGGCCACGAGGTGGTCGATCCGACGGGTCAGCCGTTTTATTTTTCGGCTGTGTGGGCTCTAAGGCCTCATCATCGAATGCAGGCAATAGCTTGCGCTTTGGATAGCTCTTTGTGTGGCAACTACCACCATACTTTTCTTCGGTGTCGAGCACTTTGTTCCATCTACTGTTGAGCATATTCCGCGCGACCTTAAGCCTTTGCTTCTACTTCTTCAGACTCCTCGCGGTGGCAATAAGCCTTCTATGGAGGTTCTCTTGTTCCAAGTGCCTTTCCGGGATGATGTGTGCGTCGTCGTCCGGACTGTTTTCCTCTCCGAAGAGAGCTTGATGAGCTTTATCCTTGGCGTCAACGTGTTAGGACAGCGGCTCCGTACTAGGTTCTCCGTTTGCTGGTTCGTCCTTCTCTATCGCTGAGTCAATATGGTCGTCATTTTCTCTGGAGTCGACCGGGGTGTTATGTTTTCTTGCGTTGTTACCGCTGTTTTTGCCGAGGCGGGATTTGGAGCGGCGCCTACGCCATCGCTTTGTTTGCTTCTCGAGGGAGCTATCCTTCGCTGCATCCTTCCGTTCCTCGTCATTGTTTTCTTTGGGTGTATCCACCATATATATATCGTGTGATGAAGTGACTGTACAGCGCCCTGTGGGTGGTGGTTCCTGTTCGAATCCTGCATCGTCATCCATACCATCGATGTCTTCGGAGCCAAAATCGAGCATGTCGGTTAAATCATCAACAGTGGCTACTAAGTGGGTGGTGGGTGGGGAGCGAATTTCTTCGTCGTCCGCATCCATTCTAGCTGGACATAGTTCGGCCAAGGTTGTCCTGACAAGGACAGAGACCTTAATGAATTTAGCACATCGCCAAAAGGCGAGTGCTGAAAGATATCCGTGAAGGTAAACTCCATGATCGGCGCCCAATCAGGTTCGATAGGCATGGACGCAGGCGGTTCGGGGCCTGTGGCCGGGGATGAATCCGAGGATCCGGTGACACAGGTCTCATAGGAGGTGAAGTAAGTATTCGGCTCTATCGCCACTAAGTGTATGACCTCCGAGGCGGGGTTCATCCACCCGTCTTCGGACGGCATAATCGACTCCGGATCTAGGGCCGGAGTAGGCACAGGTGTGATCTCCCGAAAACCATCCGGCGCCAGAGCTAAGTCGTGCTCGTCGTGACTGTGCGGCGCACCTGACATATGCTCGAATCCATCGAAGATCAAGTCTTCGCGGATATCGGCAGTATAGTTCAAGTTTCCAAACTTGACCTGATGGCCAGGGGCGTAGCTCTCGATCTGCTCCAGATGGCCAAGCGAGTTGGCCCGCCGTGCGAAGCCGCCAAACACGAAGATCTGTCTAGGGAGGCCAATTGAGGTGACAGTCAACTATTCGGACACCAATTGAGGAGTCCGCGCTACCCAACGGTATAACGGCTTGGTTTACCAGGGACCGATCAGGAGCCCTCGGACCAACCACAAGAGGACGCTCGGCTACCCCCGAGTATTTGCCTTACAAACTAACTTTAACGCAGAACAGGATTGGTGACGTGGAGTCGTCCCGGACACACAAGGAGCCCTCCCCCCTAAATAAAGGCAGCTCGGATTCACTCTTGATCCACTGACAACTCACTCCAGTCCGGCCATCACAGGTTCCGCCAAAAAACACCTCTTTTCATAATCATACATCATACTCGTATGCCTAGACATATCATTCTACTACAATGCGTAGACCTAAATAACACTTACCGGCCGTCGCTTTTCATCGACACCTCGTGTTACGCCCGACTAGGCCAGGGGCTTCATAATACGACAATAAAGTCCGACCACCTTCTCGGTCGTCCGGCACCCCGAACTTATAGCACTATATGCATCAGCTCCGAATCATGTCTTGGGTCATTGGTTGGGTTTGCCCGGCTCCCTTGTTTTGGTACCTTACGTTCCGTTATATCGGCTAAGGTAGCGCAGGGAGAACTACTGCGATTGTGTCCCGGATCTGCCGGACGAGCACCTCAGTAGAGAAAGCCGAAAACCGACTGTATAGCGAGAACTGGTCAGCTATTCGAGATGTTGTAAAATCCATACAGATTTATTCCGCACAATGCCAATAGAGCCCCTAGTTCAGCCTTCCGAACACTAGGGGCTACGCCGACCATACTCGAATTCCTATGGCTAAGTGAGAGTAATAAAGCCTTATAGTCCGATTGCCTGGTTCGTGGAGAGAAACGCCTCCGCAAAAGGACCCAACTATGGGATAAAGAGCGTTCAGATATATCCCGAACACCCCCGTATTCTTTCTATGTGGGGGCAGAAGCCGACGACTAGACAACTCTCAGGATTCACATACAATAAATAGCCGCACAGGAAGAACATATGTTCAAACAAAATAGGCAATATATAATAAAAATGCCACTATCCCATATTACAAAAAGCGGCACGAATGCCCTCATGGAAATATAATGTCTTTGGTACATTTATCCGCCGCAAGGCGGGCTCCCTTCAATACACCTTCATAGTATAGTTCGGGCTTGCGATGCTCCTTACCCTCTGGCGGCCCCTCAGTCATTAGCTTCTCCACGTCAAGCTTCCCCCAATGCACTTTTGCACGGGCGAATGCCATACGTGCACCCTCTATGCAGACCGATCACTTAATAGCATCAAGCTGAGGGTAAGCGCCCACAATCCGCTTCACGAGCCCGAAGTAACTGCTCGGAATTGGCTCCGCCGGCCATAGCCGGACAATCAAGTCCTTCATGGCTAGTTCGGCTGCCTGGTGCAGTTCGACTAGCTGCTTCAGCTAATCGATAAAGGGCACCGAATAGTTCGGTGCCAAATACTGCGACCAGAAATCCCTCTCCGCAGACTTCTTTTCCTCGGATCGGTAGAATTGGGCGGCGTCTGATATGCTGCGAGGAAGATCCGCAAACACCCCTGGAAAAATAAGAATTCAGCTTGCCGCTTATAATTCTTCCCATTATCATGAACAAACGGCTAAGTATACAGAAGGCCTTACCAGCCGCAACTTTCCAGGCATCTTGAATGTCCCGTACAGCACCTCGGGCTTCTTCCCGAGCATATTCTGCGACTTGGAGCGCTTGGGCGAGTTCGTATTCTTTCCCTATTAGACTCTGCTCCAAGCCCTCGCTTTTCTTCACAGCCTCAGGGAGCTCCCGCTCAGCCGCGACAACCCTGGCCTCGTGTTTTTCACGAAGTTCCTGTTCAACGGCAGCCTTCTTGTTGGCATCATCCACAGCCTTTTTTAGTGCCTCATATTCGGCACTCGCTCCTAGGGCACAAATACTTTTCAATAAGTACAATTACTTATTTGTGCCTAATGCAAGACAATGTTTTATCATACCTTGTTTCTCTTCTAATTACTTCCTCACGCGGCCAAGTTCTTCCTTGGCCCGTTCCAGGCTCCGCTTCAGTTCGGACACTTCCGCATTATGAGCGGCCGTCTTCTCCGCAGACGCCTGTGTTCAAACAAAGAGGTACACTTCGTTAACGTAAGTTCCCACGACAAATAAGGGTTTGATCCCCGGCCCGGCTCCCTCTCTTTCGCCGGACAGTGTATCAGGGGCTACTACTCATATTATGACGATTCCTCAAAGGTTTCTCAGGAAACATAACTCAAAGGCCTTTATAAGGCCAAGGTAGGACTCGTTCAGCCCGCTCTCGGCGGACTGAATCTTTTCAACCACTGCACCCATAAGGGTCCAATGTTCATCGATGATAGACGCGTTCTTTAACGCTGTCGATAGACTGCCTGGCAGCTCTGCTCGAACAGAGGTTGCCGGCAGAATAGGCAGGCCGCCCACTGTTGAAGGTGGTTGCTCGCCTTATCCGGGAGCCTTAGAGGTCTCCCGGACCTGGTCCGGCTGTTGGCCGAACCCAAGATCGCCCCCGCTGATGGCACACTCCGGGGCCATCGCTCCCGTGTGTCTGGCTCTAGTGATTTGCCCCCCTGGTCCGAGCCCCGTTGAGACGACACCTCAGTGTCGCACCGGGACTTTAGGGAAGGGGCCTCTGGAGGCGTCTCGCTCGCCAAGGCGTCCGAGCTCAGCGAATCCTCAGATGAGGACTGGCCGGCGCGAGACCTCGCCGGACTGTGCAAGACATAGCAGCAGTTAAAATTACTATACCCGAAAACAATCCCGGATGCGTACGCGTGTTCGGATTTTGTACACTTACGACTTCTCTAGGGGCTAGACCCTGGGATCCCACTCCGGGCTGCTATCGGCAGCCGTGGTGGATGCCTCTGGGAGGGAACCTTTCCTCCTCTTGGGCGATTCGGCCTCCAGGGACGAGGGAGCTACACGCTTCTTCCCACCTTCAGAGTGAGGCTTGTCCTCCTCTGCTTCTTCCTCTTCGTCTTCCGAAGAAGGAGCGTCGCTTGAGTATTTGGAATTTGCGTCTGAAGCCTCGCGGTGATAGAGGCCACTTCGGGTCTTCTTGACCTTCTTGGAGGCCTCCTTCTTTGGCGCCTCGTAAGGCGCGGGGACCAGCATCTTCGTCAGAAGAGGTCCGGCCGGTTCCTCCGGCAACGGGGCCGGACAATGTATCCGCTCCACTTTCTTTATCCATCCCTGAGGTCACGATGAAACACGATTAGGATGTCTCCCTCATGACATGCCAGCTGAAGCATGAATAGACAGAGCTTGACTGTGACTTACCGAGCTTGGAGAATGGGATGACTGATACCCACGGTCCTTGGTGTGGCCCGGCCACGATTTGCCGGGCTTAAAGAGCACCTTCCAGATATCCTTGTGGGAGGAATCATAAAGCTCCTGAAGGGTGTGGTGCTCGGCTGGGTCGAACTCCCACTGAGTACAAGCTCGGCGCTGACAGGGGAGAACCAGGCGAACTAGCATCACCTGGAATACATCCACAAGTTTGACGTCCCTATCGACCACACCTTGAAGGCGCATCTGGAGCAGTGACAGCTCATCGGACGAGCACCAGTTCGGGCCCTTCTTGGGCCAGGACGTGAGCCGCAGTGGAGCTTCGGATCTGAACTCTGGAGCCGCCGCCCACTTTTTGCCGCGTGGTTCGGTGATATAGAACCACTGCTGCTGCCACTCCTTGACGGAGTCGTTGAAAGCTCCCTTCGGCCAAACGGCCTTGGGCATCTTGCTCACCATGGCGTCGCCGCACTCGGCGTGTTCGCCGCTCAACACCTTGGGCTTTACATTAAAAATCTTCAGCCACAAGCCGAAGTAAGGTGAGATCCAAAGAAAAGCCTCGCATACGACGATGAACGTCGAGATATTGAGGAAGGAGTTGGGGGAAAGATCATGAAAATCGATCCCGTAGTAATACATGATTCCGTGAGCAAATGGGTGCAGGGGAAACCCGAGCCCGCGGACAAACTGGGGAAGGAACACGACACTCTCGTGAGGTTCCGGAGTGGGGACGACCTGTCCCACCAGGGGGAGACGGTGGACGATCTTCTGAGCCAGATACACGGCGTCCCGGAGCTTCTTAATATCCTTCTCCCGGATAGTAGAGGCCATCCATCTACCTCCTGCTCCGGACCCGGACATCTTTGGAAAGCCTCTCTTTGGTGGGAAGGAAGAGTGCTTGGGCGTTAGGGCTCGAAAAGAGGGGAATGAGCAAGCGGAAGGAGAAAGGCGTGGGTAAAGAGAAAGAGGCCTTGTCTCTTTATAGGGGCGGTAAGTGCTTTTTGCACCTCCCCACTGGCCTGGTTGAGCCCGTTTGCCTCCCGCTCGCCGCGATTAGCGGTGCGGTTGGATTACCCATGCATGTATTGATGAGAATACCGTGATAAGGGGACACGATCTCTGCTTTGACCGGACGTGTCAAGGAAAACGCCTCGCAATATGCACTGTGGCTGGCTATGGGAAGACGGTTCGAATAACGACTCGACCATAATGACACGTCGCATTGTCTAAAAAGTTGTCAACAGATTGCATTTGTGAAACGTCGTTCTCTCTACGGTGGCATGCGAAGATCATATTGTGGATCCGGACACGGTTTGAGTGTTCGATAATCACCATGGAATATTCGGAGGGGGAACCCGCCCTGCAATGCCTAAGACAAGATTGCGCTCCGGACTCATCGTCATTGAAGCCTGGTTCAGGGGCTACTGAGGTAGTCCTGGATTAGGGGGCATCCGGACAGCCGGACTATGTACAATGTCCGGACTATTGAAGCGTGAAAATACAAGACTCAACACTTTGGCCCGTGTCCTGATGGGACTCTCCTTAGCGTAGAAGGCAAGCTTGGCGATCCGGATATTATATTTCCTTCCATGTAACCGACTCCATGTAGACCCTAGCCCTCTCCGGTGTGTATATAAACCGGAGAGGTTGGTCCTTAGAAGGCCGATCACAATTACATCATACCATCATAGGCTAGCTCTTAGGGTTTAGCCTCTACGATCTCATGGTAGATCTACTCTTGTACTACCCATATCATCAATATTAATCAAGCAGGAAGTAGGGTTTTTACCTCCATCGAGAGGGCCGGAACCTGCGTAAACATCTGTGTCCCTTGCTTCCTGTTACCATCATCCTTGGCGCATAGATCGGGACCCCCCTACCCGAGATCCGCCGGTTTTGACACCGACAAGGAATACGAGGACAGATCGGAATCTGGTGGTGAGACCGTCGTTTATTCCGGCGACGAGTCATCCACCGGAGAGACCGAGTCGTTATATCAACTACAAGATGGCCGGATTGGAGGGTGTTCTGATGATGACAGTATTCCAGACCGGGTTGGAATCTTCATGGCCGGTACACAGCCGGTGCTCCACTCTTCAACCGCACCAGTGATGATCCCCGGATCAGTGGCGGCAACGGCAGCCGGGGCAGGAGGCCCTATGCGGCCGCCGGCTCAGGTTTTATCTGATTTATTTGATGCACTGGCAATGCTGATGGCAGAAGCTAACCCAGCGAATCAGGGTGCGCACAATGCGGAAATCATGAAAGTAAGGGATCAGATTACTCAGGCCAAGGCCGATTTGGCAGTTGAGGATGCCAGAATGGCCGCGGAGCGGGCCGCTTTGGATGTGCAGGCTTATCGGCTTATGCTGGACCAGAATGCATCGCACGAAGTCCTAAAGAGAAGGCACCGGTCTCACCTGTCTCCGGTTTATGATGCTAGGAACCTCTTTAACACCCAGTGCGAGGGACGATAACCGCGGCAGCAAACCGGGCAGAGGCACCTGGAGCGGGGACGCCGGTTCAGCCCCGTTTGATGGATCCGCCTCGTCAGAACGACATTGTAACGCAGCCTGTCCCAACACCGCCGGGTCATTATTCTACTCCGATGGACAATTTAGTTGCTGCCGCTTCACGACTGGAGGCTATCCCAATTGAAGGTGATTCTCCGGCGGTGGTCGAGACACGTCATGTTAAAGAGCTTCTTCGGACAACCTTGGTGCAACAGGAGGCTTATTCATACAGTCGTCATCGGATTCAGTCCACCCCCCGTCCAAGACAGAGTTTCAGCAGGCGTATGGATGAACCGGCCGTGGCAAGCAATGCACGGAACCGCGGACCGCCCCGTGGCCACAACCCGGCAGGGGGCGCTGGTGATGCTCAGGACGTGGTGGACCCGGCTCGTACACGCAAGGAGGCCGAGTTGGTGATACGACTCCATCGTATCTACTTTTCCAAACACTTTTGCCCTTGTTTTGGACTCTAACTTGTATGATTTGAATGGAACTAACCGGATGTGTTGTTTTCAAAGAATTGCCATGATGTTGTTTTTATGTGCGCGAAAACAAAAGTTCTTAGAATGACCTGAAACTCCACGGAATATCTTAGAATAAATAATAATAAATCCTCACCAAAGATGAAAGCCAGGGGGCCCACACCCTGTCCACGATGGTGGGGGCCCCCCTCCTCTGGCGTGCCCCCTACCTCGTGGGCCCCCGAGACCTTCCACGCCAACTCCAACTCTATATATTGGCTTTCGGGAGAAAAAATCAGAGAAAAGAAATCATCGCGTTTTCACGATCTGAAGCCGCCCAAGCCCTAATCTCTCGGGAGGCTGATCTGGAGTCCGATCGGGGCTCAGGAGAGAGGATTCATCGCCGTCGTCATCATCAACCATCCTCCATCACCAATTTCATGATGCTCACTACCGTGTGTGAGTAATTCCATCGTGAGGCTTGCTGGGCGGTGATGGGTTGGATGAGATTTATCATGTAATTGAGTTAGTTTTGTTAGGGTTTGATCCTAGTATCCACTATGTTCGAGATTGATGTTGCTATGACTTTGCTATGCTTAATGCTTGTCACTAGGGCCCGAGTGCCATGATTTCAGATCTGAACCTATTATGTTTTCATGAATATATGTGAGTTCTTGATCCTATCTTGCAAGTCTATAGTCACCTACTACGTGTTATGATCCGGCAACCCAAGTGACAATAATCGGGACCACTCCGGTGATGACCATAGTTTGAGGAGTTCATGTATTCACTATGTGCTAATGCTTTGTTCGGTTCTCTATTAAAAGGAGGTCTTAATATCCCTTAGTTTCCAATAGGACCCCGCTGCCACGGGAGGGTAGGACAAAAGATGTCATGCAAGTTCTTTTCCATAAGCACGTATGACTATTTACGGAATACATGCCTACATTACATTGATGAATTGGAGCTAGTTACATGTCACCCTATGTTATGATGTTACATGACGAACCGCATCCGGCATAATTATCCATCACTAATCCGGTGCCTACGAGCTTTCCATATACTGGTTCTCGCTTATTTACTTTTCCGTTGCTACTGTTACAATCACTACAAAATACCAAAAACATTACTTTTGCTGTCTTTACTTTTGTTACCGTTACCACCACTATCATATTACTTTGCTACTAAACACTTTGCTGCAGATACTAAGTTTCTAGGTGTGGTTGAATTGACAACTCAGCTGCTAATACTTGAGAATATTCTTTGGCTCCCCTTGTGTCGAATCAATAAATTTGGGTTGAATACTCTACCCTCGAAAACTGTTGCGATCCCCTATACTTGTGGGTTATCAAGACCTTTTTCTGGCGCCTTTGCCAGGGAGCATAGCTCTATTCTTTGAGTCACTTGGGATTTATATCTGCTGGACACTATGAAGAACTTGAGAGACCCTAAGACAAAAATTTATCCCTCAACTACGAGGGGAGGTAAGGAACTGCCATCTAGCTCTGCACTTGATTCACCTTCTATTATGAGTAAGCTAGCGACACCTAAACCTGCTTACGCTATTAGTTCCGATATGTGCATGTTATTGATGATGCCACTTCTGCTATGCATGATACTTATGATGAAACTACTTCTATGCTTGATACTACTGTGCCCTTGGTGAATTTCTTGATGAACAAATTTCTAGGTCTAGAGAGAAATTATTGAAACTGATAATATTGATGAAAGTGATGATGAAGATATGCCTGCTATTCACGAGGGTTATCTTTTGATATGGAATCTTCTGCAGCTATTTTTGCTTGCAAAGATAGATATGAGCTAAAAGTTTATTAGTTAAATGGAGTAAAGAATCTCTTAGAGATAGAATGAAACCTGACCTGCTTTTGCTACTTCACCTATTTGTGTTCCCGATAAGGATTATGAATTTTCTGTTGATCAGATATAATTACTTTGGTTGAATCTGATCCTTTTATGGCTATGAATCTGAAACTGTTGTGGCACATCTTACTAAGTTAAATGATATAGCCAGCCCTGTTTACTAATGATGAGAGATCGCTACTTTTATATACTCAAAATATTTCCGTTCTCATTAAAGGGTGATGCTAAGATATGGTTTAATTCTCTTGATCCTGGTTGTGTCGGTAGTCCCCAGGATATGATTTATTACTTCTCTGCTAAATATTTCCTGCTCATAAGAAACAAGCTGCTTTGAGGGAAATATACAACTTTTGCAAATTAAAGAAGAGAGTCTCCCACAAGCTTGGGGAGGCTTCTCAAGATACTTAATGCTTTGCTGATCATCCTCTTAAGAAACCTGAAATACTTGATATCTTTTATAATGGACTAACCGATGCTTCCGAGAGATTACGGATAGTTGTGCTGGTTCTCTTTTCAGGAAAGAACACCGGATGAAGCTGAAATTTTATTGAATAATATGTTGACAAATGAAAATAATTGGGCACCTCTGAGCCAACTCCCGAACCAACTCTGAGCCAATTCTTGAGCCTATTCCTAAACCAACTCCAAGAAGAGAGGTGTTCTATTTCTCAGTCGAAGATATGCAAGAGGCAAAGAAATCTATGAAAGAAAAAGGTAATAAAGCTGAAGATGTTAAGAATTTACCTCCTATTGAAGAAATACATGGTCTTAATTTACCGCCTGTTTAAGAAGTATATGATCTCAATTCTTTATTCACTGAAGAACCTCCTGATCCCGATATCCCGACACAGGTAGTAAAGGTAAATTCTCTCTATAGATATGATAAAGTTGAAGTCCCTCCTACTAAAATTGCTAGTCAGTGCTTGGATGAGTTTGATAACTTTATGTTTAAGCAAGATGACTTTAATGCTTATTTTGGTAGGCAATTAAAACAGGATGCTTATATGATTAAACGCTTGGGTGATTATATGGCTAATATTAGAGGTGAACTTAAACTTGTTAGCAAACATGCTTCTATGGTTACCACTCAAGTAGAACAAGTACTTAAAGCTCAGAAAGAAGTGCTTGATGAAATGAATAGTAAGAAAAATGATTATGCTGTTAGAGTGGCTACTAGACATGGTAGAATGACTCAGGAACCTTTGTATCCTAAAGGCCACCCTAAGATAATTGAGCAAGATTCTCAGAGAAATAATATTGATGCACCTAGTTCTTCTAAAAGGAAGAAAAAAGAAAATGATAGGACTTTGCAAACTTCTAGTGAACCTATTGCTGAACCACCGAGAATCCAAATGATATCTCTATGTGCGATTGAAACACAATCGGTAATGAACATGAACCTAGTGAAAATGTTAATGATGATGTTCATGATGATGCTCAACCTAGTAATGATAATGATGTAGAAGTTGAACTCTTTGTTGATCTTGATAACCCACAATCAAAGAATCAACGTTATGATAAAAGAGACTTTGTTGCTAGGAAACATGGTAAAGAAAGGAACCATGGGTTCAGAAACCCATGCCTTTTCCTCTGAAACCATCCAAGAAAAGGATGATGAGGATTTTGAGCGCTTTGCTGAAATGATTAGACCTATCTTTTTGCGTGTGCGATTAAGCGATATGCTCAAAACAAATCCTTATGCTAAATATATGAAAGATATTGTTACAAATAAAAGAAAGATACCGAAGCTGAAATTTCCACCATGCTTGCTAATTATACTTTTAAGGGTGGAATACCAAAGAAACTTGGAGATCGAGAGTACCTACTATACCATGCTCCATTAAAAGAAATTATGTTAAAACTGCTTTATGTGATCTTGGAGCCGGTGTTAGTGTTATGCCTCTCTCTTTATATCGTAGACTTGACTTGAATAAGTTGACACCTACTGAAATATCTTTGCAAATGGCTGATAAATCAACTGCTATACCTGTCGGTATTTGTGAGGATATGCCTGTTGTGGTTGCAAACGTTACTATTTTAATGGACTTTGTTTTCTTGATATTCCCGAGGATGATAGTATGTCTATTATTCTTGGAAGACCTTTCCTTAATACTGCAGGGGCTGTTATTGATTGCAACAAAGGCAATGTCACTTTTCATGTTAATGGTAATGAGCAGACGGTACACTTTCTGAGGAAACAGCCTCACGTTTATAGTATCAACTCTATTGGAAAAATTCCATCGATTATATTTGGAGGTTTTGAATTTCCTCTCCCTACTGTCAAGAAGAAATATGATATACTTATTAATGGGGATGTCCATATCCCCGTTGAGGTAACATAGTGTTATTTGAAATTTCTCCGGTTCCATGTCAGTCGGAATGAGTTTGTTAACAAGACCTGATCAACCTTGTTAGTGGATTCCTTTTGATGAGTATGAGATGGATGAAACTAGAGGCACAACCTTCTGTACCATCCTTATAATTTCTGTTATTTAGTAGAAATAAAGTAAAATAGTATTTTTTTCTGTCTGTCTCTTGACTTATCCGTGCAATATAAAAATATCCCGAAAATAAAAGTCCTCAGAATGCCATGCCAATTTAATATGATTTTTAAAGAATATTTGAGGATTTATAGTGCAAAAATTACAGCGGGGAGCAGCCACCTGCCACGAGGGTGGAGGCGCGCCCTACCCCCCAGGCACGCCCTGCCTCGTGGGCCCACGGTGGCCCTCCTCCACTTATCCTGCACCCATCTTCTTCCTCTGCCTCACACAAACCCGAAAAACCAACTCAAGCACGAGTTCCAGCCACTTTTGCTGTGATTTTCGATATCCTTGCTCAAAGCACGTCTCGCAAAACTGCTTGGGGAGATTGTTCCTTGGTATGAGACTCCTCCATTGGTCCAATTAGTTTTTGTTCTAGTGCTTTATTCTTTGCAAATTTGTGCTGCATAGATGACCATGTTCTTGAGCTTGCATGTCAAATTTATATGGTTCCAAGTAGTTCTAATGCTTGATATAGGCTCTAGGCACTTGTAGGGGTAGTTGCTATCAATATTATTGAAGTAGGTTCACTTTTGTTTGAAGTTACTAAAAATTTCAGAAATAATGAAGAGACTTTTGAGGGGCTCGTCGAGCCGAAGCTAGAAGGAAAAACAAAAGGAAGAAGAGCATAAGCCCAAATTTAATTTGCCTCGTACCGCGGAGGTCCGGCCGTGTGAATGGCCTTCCGATGACTTCTTGAGGAGAGCCGGGATTTATGAGAATTTCAATTTATTGATTGAGAATGCTGGCCTCACCGACTTCCTCCGCGACCAACGTCATCAGTATCTCTTACTCACAAATACTTTTGTGCAAAACTTCTACTTTTTCCCTAAGAAATCACCTCCATCAGTTGAGTTTCATTTATATGACGTTGTTAAGGAGATGCCATTAGCTGAATTTTGCGAGGTTTGCAAAATACCCTTTGAGGGTACCTTAGATGAACCACACCATAATGAAGTAGAAGCTTTTATTAACACTATCACTGTGGGAGAAACCAGGAAGGTTTCTGATGCAAGAATTACTAGCATACATCTTCCTGTTTTACGCTACTTTGCCTTATTTGCTAGTCGTTGCTTGATTGGTCGCGGGAACTGTGGAAACCTTAGTGTTCCTGATATTATCATTTTGTTCCATGGTTTATACTGCAATAACTCTGTTAGTATGGGTGGAATTGTTGCTAGACGGTTAAGTCTGAACCGTACTAAGGGCCCCATCTTTGGAGGCATTTATGCTTCACGCCTCGCTGAATATTTTGAGATACCTATTAGGCATTTGGAGAAAGAAGAAACATTGTTGCCCCGTGCTTATTTAGATTATAAGAGTATGCTAGCGCATGACTTTCTTGTTAAGGGCAAGGAAGGGGAGCTTAAATATAACTTGTACTTTGATAAACATCACCCTGAGACTATTAATTTGCCTGCTCCCTCTTTGTTTAACTTGTCTGGAGGTCCTCACCTTGTTCCGTGGGCGGCCGTTCAAGCCTATCGGAATCCTGCACCAGCACCGGAACCGGAACCACAAGATGAGCCTCCACGACAGTCTGTTTATTCTTGGGATCTGGAGGCGGTTGCCAGCCAATGGCAGTCAGAGTCCTCTTCATCACAGTATGATCCCAACTATTCTTCGTCGTAGTATGACCCCAGCTACACCTACGGGTATCCGCCAGGCTATCCCTGGCAATAGACCAACTTAGGCCAAAAGCCTAAGCTTGGGGGAGTACGTATTTCTCACTAACATTACATTTATGTTCACACACACTCATTGCTAGATGTTGGTGCTCATACTCTTTCACTTAATATCCATGCTAGTTTATTTTCTTTTTCCTGCTTTCTTCTTGTGTGTTTGTTGAACCTTAAGAAAAAGCCAAAAAAAAATTAGTTAGTTTAATTTCGATGCATGTAGTAGAAATTAAAATGAAAACCCAAAAATATTTCCCGTTCTTCTTTTGCTTGTTGGGAGCTTTCCCGTGTAAATAGTTTTTTATTTCTTTTCTTTTCTTTGAAATTGAGGAGGAAGACCATGATTAAATTGTTGAAGTGTGTCGGTGTACTAGGTAGGGGTACCCTAGTATCCCGAACTGCGTGCCTGAGCGATTGCAGCACCACCAGCGAGGGCTGCTGGTGACCACTAAGGTCCTCCATGGTTCCTTTGGAACCATTCAAGAACAAAGTATTTAAGCCGAGAAGACAAGGCCCCGGCAAGAGGAGCTTGCCGGGAAGGCCACTCAAAGCACGCATAAGACAAGACCCCGGCAAGAGGAGCTTGCCGGAAGGCTTGATGAGCGACAAGCTCCCGAGCGCGACAAAGGATTCAGCCGCGGCAAGGTGCTTGCCGCGCAGCAACTCTCTTCATCTCCGCTCCATCTCATCCACCACGCGTGTCGCCATGGAGCCATTCCAAGCGTCGCGTGTCAGAGGCTGTGCAGCGGCGGAGAGCAGCGTAAGCGGCGCCGACAGGTACCATCATGGCGGCGGTGGCGCCTCTAACGGTCCCTTTTCGCCTGTTTAGGCGACATGGGACGGGCATTTATTGCTCTTGTCCCTTGCCATCGAGTTAGGTAGAATACCTTGCATAAAGTAGTTGTACCAACCGCAACTCATTTTTCCCATTTTGCCCTTGTTTACGTTGCCACCTGTGGTGACCCCTTGAGCCTATAAAAGGAGGCCCATGCTCAACGTAGAAGAGGTTTGGCTAGTTCGACTCATTCGAGACTACACACTCAAGCTAGGTTTTGTAGCTCTCTGTGCTCCCTAGCAAGAACACAATATAATCAGACAAGCAGCAGTAGGAGTATTATCTCTCCGGAGAGCTCCGAAGCTGGGTAAACTGCTTGTGTGCATCGCCTCGATCTGCTCTTCGTGCAATCTCTGCCCCTCACCGAACCAAAAGGGGCTCGGTCCGCCGGTCCCATAGGTGTTCGTGGGTCACGATCAGACTTCCCGACATCTTTGGGCGCGCCCGGGGCGTCGAGGCTGTGTGAACCTGATCCGGCGTTCACACGAGCGACATCTTCATCATCTTCATCAACATGCCACCGAAGAAAAAGGCTTCGGGCGGCAGAGCCGTCGCGTCAAACCCACCACCACCGGAGCTAACAGATGGCGGGGAAGGCGGCTGGCGAAGAACGGGCGCCGTGAGGCGCCATGACGCTGCCAAGTCCAAGGACAAGGCAGCGCAGACCCGGCGTCAGACACGTCATCGCGCCCATCTCGGGTGGTGGCGGGACCGGCAGCGTCATGGTATTCATAGTACCATCGCTCGTTGGATCAAAACCCTTTGGAGGATCCGAAGGCCTCGAGACCAGCGCTGCACGCCAAGATGTTGGTACGAAGCGGAGTACGATCGCTGGACGGGATGCTGCTCCTTCTAACTTGGTTAGAAGTCCGAGCATATCCGCTCTCGCACCGCACGCCATTGCCACCCACCACTCCAGCAGAAGCCTTGGCGAGCTCAACTGCTTCTAGACTACCCTCCAGCGGCCCACAAGGTCGGCGAATGGAGGCCACCATTCAAAGTCTCATCGGCTTTGCCAACGGCGACGTTCGCGGCAACCAAGCACCGCCGCTGCCGCGGCGTTCACGACAAAACGCACGAGCCGGTGGCGGCAGACCTGTGGGGTGCAACCACCATGCACTCTCCACCCCGAAGGCCAAGATCGCCGACTCGTCGGATCCACTCGACAGCGACTCCACCGCTTCGCCGGATCCACGAGCTACGCCGTGATCAGCGCCAAGTTCTTCAAAACGGCAACAAGAAGACGCTTGAACTCGCGCCGAGCGCCGAAGAAGCGCGGCGTCAATCCGACCAGCCGCTGGGCTGGCTTGTCGACATGCAAGCGCCGAGAGAACCAGGTGACTTGCCGACGCGTAGGTTGCCCTGCGTTCACTCGTGAGCTGCGGCAAGTCCGGTTGCCCGACAAGAAAAATTTCAAGCCAGATGTGCCAGAGAAGTATGATGGCAGGACGCATCCATCAGAGTTCCTCAGCATCTACACCATCGCGGTGCAAGCTGCAGGGGGGCGAGACGACAAGATCCTCGCCAACTATTTCCCGCTGGTGCTCAAGCCCAATGTTAGATCTTGGCTCATGCACTTGCCGGACAGTTCCATATCCTCTTGGGCGATTTATGCCATCAGTTTGTGGCGCCTTCACAGTGACCACAAACCTCATGGCCAAAGAGTGACCTTCACCTGCTTCGCCTGGAAGGAAGGAGAGTCCTGCGCGCAAGTTTATCCAGAGATTCAGCCGTGTACTACAACATCCCGGATGTCCACCCTGCCGCGGTGATCAGCGGCGTTTCATCGAGCGTCGCGGAACCGCAGGATGAGGAAGAGATGGCGATGTGCAAAGTCAAGGACGTTAGTGAGCTGTATGCCTTGGCCGACAAGTGTGCACGTGCTGAGGAAGGGAGGAGACTCCCAGGAGAGAATGCAGAAGCAGGATCTGATAGTGAGGAGACCGCCCCGACAAGGAAGAGTCGGCGGCGGAACAACAGAAAGAAGAAAGGCAAAGAAATTCTAGTTGTCGAGCAGTCCGGCAACGGTGGTGCCGCCAAGAAAGCCAAAGCTGGTGGCTCCGGCAAGGAGGTTACACTGACACCGACCGCAAGCTGTGGCGGTCGCCGACAAGCGGTGACAGCTCCAACAAGCGATCTTGCAAGATTCACCTCACCAAGGGCCACGACCTCCAAAGCTGCAAGAAGGTCGAGCAGCTTGTTGAACAGCAGAAAGCTGAGTATGAGCGGCGCGACAAGGAGAAGGCCCTGGGAGGGTCTTGGGGAGTTAGCAAGAAGCGACCCAGCCGGGAGGACGCAGCGTGGCAAGGCCAAGCAGCGGCAAGGAGACAGACCTCCCCGCGGCGCGACAAGGATGAAGGCAGCGATGACGATGAAGATATGGAAGGCGATGAGGCTGATGAGCAGGAGTTTCAGAAAGCAATGAGGTCCTCTGGCGTTGACGGTGGTGCTTCTTTGCATACCTCACACCGACTCAAGCAATGGATGCGGAGGTTAATGCAGCAGAACCATCCGTAGAGTCACGCAGGCCTCAAGGGGTCCAGACGCCTATCATCTTTGATATTGAGGACCACCCTGATCGCATAATCGGTCGGTGCTTGCCGATGTTGGTCTCACCAACTATCCGCAACCTCAAGGTCACCAAGATGCTGGTTGGCGTCCGGGCGGCTTAAACCTGATCTCCTCCGAGTGCTCCGAAGCTTCAAATCCTCGACAATGAGCTCGAAGAGACTGGCACATTCCAAGGAATCAATCCAGGAAGGAGCAAGCCGAAGGGGAAGATCACGCTGCCGGTAACATTTGGCAGCGAGCTAAACTTCAGGACTGAGAGGGTCACGTTTGACGTCGCTGATTTTCCATTACCTTATAATGGGATACTCGGCCGTCCAGCACTCGCCAAGTTCATGGCAGCCTCTCATTACGCATACAATTTGCTCAAGATGCCAGGCCCGATAAGTTTCATTTCTGTTCATGGCGACAAGAAAGATGCTCTTATCTGCGCCGACAAGATTTACCGGGAGGCAGCAGCTGCAACAGATAGGAAATCACTTGCCGCTGAAGCTCCCGGGGGGAAGAAGAAGACCACTTTGTCCGGCAAAAGCTCTGATGCCCACTCCGGCAAGCGCACCTCTTCGGAGTGCTGCGCTACCGTCGAGGACTCACCATCGAGCTCCACCGGCAAGTGCAAGAAGACGATGGCAGCTCCGCCAAAGAACAAGAAGGTGCCCGCCAAGGAGTACGGCACTGGTGGTACCTTCACCATCAGTGCCACTCTCGACCCTAAATAGGAAGGCGTGCTCGTTGCTTTCCTGCGGGCGAATGTCGATGTGTTTGCATGGCAACCGTCTGACATCCCCGGTGTTCCCAGGAAAGTAATTGAGCACCATCTAGCTGTCTGTCCTCATGCGCAGCCCGTCAAGCAAAAAGTCAGGAAGCAGGCAGTGGAGCGCCAAGAATTCATTGCAGAAGAGATCAAGAAGTTGGAAGCAGCAGGCCTTGTCAGAGGAGTCCTCCATCCCATGTGGTTGGCCAATCCGGTAGTTGTACGCAAGGCAAATGGGAAATGGAGACTTTGTATTGACTTCACAGATGTTAATAAAGCTTGTCCCAAAGACCCATTTCCCTTGCCGCGCATCGACCAGATTGTTGACTCCACGGCTGGATGTGATTTGCTTTCATTTCTTGATGCATATTCAGGATATCATCAGATCTTCATGGCAGAAGAGGATGAGGAGAAGACCGCATTCATCACCCCATGTGGCACATACTGTTTTGTACGGATGCCTTTTGGGCTAAAGAATGCTGGTTCAACGTTCGCAAGAGTAGTCCATGACGCTTTTGAGCCCCAAATGCACAGAAATGTAGAAGCCTACATGGATGATATAGTGGTCAAAAGCAAGGACAAAGCAACTCTGGTTCAAGATTTAGATGAGACCTTTGCAAATCTGCGCAAGATCAACCTCAAGCTCAACCCCGAGAAGTGCGTGTTTGGAGTTCCTTCCTGAAAGCTTCTCGGGTTCTTCGTGTCTCAGCGGGGAATTGAAGCCAATCCCGACAAGATCAAAGCCATTGAGCAGATTGAAGCACCAAAGCGCGTCAAGGATGTACGGAGACTTACCGGTTGCGTGGCTGCTCTCAGCAGGTTTATCTCTAGGTCTGCTGAGCGCATACCTGCCATTTTTCAAGATTTTGAAAAGGCAGGTCCAATGAAATGGACTCGAAGCGGAGGCTGCGCTGCAGACTTAAAGAGATACCTGTCCTCCACTCAATACTTGTCGCACCTAGGCCACAAGAGAAGTTGCTGCTATACATAGCGGCAACCAATCAAGTGGTTAGTGCTGCGTTAGTAGCGGAGAGGGAGGCGGATGAGGAGCCGACAACCGAGGCAGATGCATCCAGCGACAAGCAGGGAGCTTCACCGACAAGCTCGTCCCGACAAGGACGGATCTGTGAGATGGCGAGAAGATGCGAAAAGGATGGTGCAGCGCCCAGTTTACTTTGTCGGTTCCCTTCTGCGAGGGGCTAGGTCAAGGTACTCGGTGTTGAGAAACTGCTTTTCGGCCTCCTCATGGCCTCGAAAGCTGCGCCATTACTTCCAAGCACATGAGATCACAGCTTGTCACTCGCTTTCCATTTGAAGAGGATCTTGCAAAATCCGGAAGCAATAGGCGGGATTGTCGAGTGGAGCCTTTGGAACTATCAAGCTTTGGCCTCAAGTTTGAAAGCACTTCAACTATTCAGAGCAGAGCATTGGCAGAGTTTATAGCAGAATGGACGCCTTGACGCAAGATGAAGAAATTCCGGAGACGAGCATCCCCGTCAAGGAAGCAAGTAAAGAGTGGCTGATGTACTTTGATGGTGCCTTCTCGCTGCAAGGCGCCGGTCTTTGGCGTGTTGCTTATCGCACCCACCGGAGAACACCTCAAGTACATAGTCCAAATGCACTTTCCCAAGGAGCAAGCAACAAACAATACTGCAGAGTATGAAGGTTTGCTTGCGGACTCGGATAGCAGTGGACCTTGGGATCGGGAAGCTCATTATCGGGGGTGACTCGCAGCTTGTCGTCCGCCAAGTGAACAAAGATTATCAAGAGTCCGCTGATGGAAGCTACGTCGATGAAGTGAGAAAGCTGGAAGAAGAACACTTTGAAGGCCTGCAAATGGAACATGTTCCAAGAGCTCGAGAATGATATTGCCGATGGCTCACAAAGTGCGCCCGACTCAAGTTACTGTGGAACCAGGAATTTTGTGCTCAAGCTGACCAACCGATCTATAACGCCATCAACTGGACAGAACAAGAAGAGGAAGTTGATTTCTGGCGATTATTTTCCGGCAGAGCTACCCGAAGCCGCCGCCGCAAAGGTCCCCAAGATCAACACCAAGAGTGCTGAGGAGCAGACGCTCCCGACAAGTTTTGCTCCGGCAAGCTTGCCGGGGAACATCGAGCTCCGGCTGAGCCGCAGGTTCTTGCCGTAGAAGCGAATGTTCCCGCAGCAGCAGATGTGCCTTTAGTCCTTGTTGTCGAGCCGCAAGCTCCAGCATGGGCACAACAGATTGTCCATTTCCTTCAGACAGGAGAACTTCCCGAAGAGCAAGAAGAAGCGGAGAGAGTAGCCCGGCAGTCAAGTATGTACCAGTTTGTCGACAGCATGCTGCATGTAAGAAGACTCAACGGTGTGAAATTGAAGTGTATTCACTTTGGGAAGATGGATGAAGCTGTTGGCAGAGATACATGGAGGCATATGTGGTCACCACATTGGCGAAGAGCACTTGCCAGCAAAGCTTTCCGCAAGGTTTCTTCCGCCGACAGCCCTCCGAGATGCAACTGCACAAGTAACCAAGTGTGAAGCGTGCAGTTCCATTCCAAGCAGATTCACCAGCCAGCTCAAGCTCTCCAGACGATCCCTTTATCCTGCCATTTTCGGTGCCTGGGCTCGACATCCTCGGCCCCTTCCCCGAAGTTGTCGGGGCTTTGAGTACTTGTACGTCAGAATCGACAAGTTCACAAAGTGGCCGGAAGTGGAAGCATGAGGAAGGTGACAGACAAGTCAGCAGTCAAGTTCTTCAGGTCAATTGTTTTCCGTTTTGGGATTCCTAAAGGATCATCACCGACAACGGCACACAATTCACGAGTCGCACCTTCATGCAATACGTCCAAGACCTTGGCGCCAAGGTCTGCTTTGCTTCTTTTGCTCATCCGAGAAGCAACGGTCAAGCGGAGAGGGCAAACGCTGAAGTGCTGCGAGGACTCAAGACCAGAACTTTCGGCAACTACGCAAGTGCGGAAGAAACTAGATTGAGGAGCTGCCGGTGGTTCTTTGGTCGATCAGACGACGCCAAATCGAGCCACCGCCGACACCTTTCGCCTAGTCTATGGAGCAGAGGCAGTTCTCCCCACGGAACTCAGATATCTGGGTCACCTCGAGTACTCGCTATGATGAGCTTGAGCAAGAGCAGCTGCAACAAGATGACCTTGCGCCCTTGAGGAGGACCATCTTGAGCCGTTGTCGAGCTGCTCGTTACAAAGCAAGCTTTGCGCCGCTACCATAGCCACAAAGTTAGTGCCGAAGTTTCGAGGAAGGCGACCTTGTTCTTCAGCGAGTTCAGTCCGCCAAGAATTCCAACAAGTTGCCTTGAAGTGGGAAGGCCCTTATCGGGTGAAACGAGTCACTAGGCCCGGCGCTGTCCGCTTTGAGACCTAAGATGGCATTCCGTGAGCAACTCTGGAACATTGAGCATCTTCGTAAGTTTTACCCATAGAGGCGCTGCTGCGGAACCGGCAACCACCTTTGTACAAGTCTTGCCGATGTTGCATGTAATCCTTTGTGCAAAGCCGGGCAGCACTCGTGCATCAAGAAAGCTCATGTGTTGCGCATAACTTGTCAATTTCATGCTTTCATAATCAATTTGCATGTATTATCGACATTTTGTGCAGCATCCACACCCGTAAGCAATAACGAGCCACAAGGCTCCATAACTTTATTTTCTTCTTTCTTCTCAAAGAAAGGAAGGTTCCCTCGCACAAGTTAACCAGGGGGAAGGAGAAGATAATGGTGTGGGCCGCCAAGCGTCGCCGAGGAAGTTTAGCCTTGGAAGCAAACGATGAAAAGCTAAGTTGCCAAAGTTTGAGCAATCAGTTTTTAAATCATTTTAAGTTATCTTCCTCGAACGATAGTACTTTGTATGGAAAACCAGCGCGGAGGAACCAACTCGTAGCTAGTTTGCGCCCTTACTTTGTTTCGAGTCCGCTCAACAACTTAAGTGAGCTGCAACTAGTTGCGACAAGGTTGTTTGTTAGAGGCGGCACCGCCAAAGAGAATGCCGACGTTCCGCACTCAGGCCATGACAAAGGTGCCCTTGACCGACAAGTTCCCTAAAAGCGAGGGCACAAACATACAAAGGAAGGAATCAAGTAAAGGAAATAACGTTGCAATCGTTGCCTAAGATAGAGTATATTACAAAATAACTTGTCGCAGATCTAATAAATTGTTCTCCTAAACATGATCAGCAGTGACAAAGGAAAGATAAATTTGGCAGCCTAGTTCACGCTGGGTCGCCATCAACCCTCTTGACCCCCGCCACCCTGTCCACAATGGTGCGACAAGGGCCTTGAGCGCTTCAACATCAGCAAGTAGTCGGCGGCAAGGACTTGAGGACGTTACGGTTAATGCCCGGATTGCGGAAGGCCACCTTCATCAAGACCTTCAAGAGCCCTCGCACAGATTTGGCGCGACCGCCGCCAGCTGCTTTGGGATCTCTTCCCGAGTCACTGGAGAGCCGCCACCAAGCCCTTGAAGAACAGGCTGAGCTTGGCGCTGGGTTGAGATGCTCGCCGGTGGAGTACCCGAGATCCACCATCCCCAGCTCCACCAGCTCCTTGTCGATGGCGGCAGCTGTATTTACAAGACCCTCGTCCAGTGCATCACGCTCTTTTGAAGGAGTTAGGGCGGTCGTGGCATTCGCCAGAGCAGCTCGCTGGCCTTGATCTTCCGCATCACCCGCTTCCCGCCCTTTGGCGCCCGTCAGCCTCCATCAAGGTGGTCACTTCAGCTCAAGATCTGCCTTTGAGTCCTTGGCGGCATCGAGCTTTTGATCCTCTCAACAGACGGCCCTGCAACTCGCCAAGAGTGTAGGCGCCCTTCGCGCCGTGCTTCAGCGGTGAGCTCTTCGCCGCTTTTCCGCAGACCGGCCTCCACCAAGGCCACTTTTGTCTCCAACTCCTTCTGGCGGCCTCGCAGCTGCGGCAGCATCCTTTGCTTCCTTGAGAGCTCCGCCAATGATTGCTCGCCGCAAGCTCTTCCTCATAGCTGTCAAGGTTGATCTTCCGCTGCAGCCTCGCCTTCTGCGCAGATAGCTTCTCGCCGCAAGCCGCTGTGCTTCCTCGACCTCAGCCTTCTCAAGGATGAAGGATGTGCGCTCTTCAACAGTCGCCCCGCTCTTCGCCACATCCCGGAGGGCTTTTGGTTGGCGCCGGAGCTCTTCTCCAAGGCTTCTCCATGTCTCGCTCCCCGCCCGCGACAAAGTGCTTCCCGACTCCAGCTTGGCTTGTCGGGCGCGGTAGAGCGACAAAGAGTTTCTTCAAGAAGCTGCTCCTCCTCAGACTCGCCACGCTGCTTTGCTTGGCCAACCAGCCGAGCAGCCCAGCGGAGGCGAGCAGCTCTTCGCAAAGGTCTCCCCTTCGACCGGGCGCCTCGAGCTCGACGCCAGGGTGCTTGATGAAGACGCGCCGCCGCCTTCGATAGGCGCGCGGCTGGGGCTCTTCGGAGCCTCGACGCTGCAGTCGGTGGCGGGAGGATCAGCGGTCGGGTAGCGCTCGGCGCTTCCCGCGGCCTCGTGGTCGCCAAGACGATCGCTGACCCCTCGCCAGCCTTTTTGCGGGCAGCAGCTTTGGCGGCCTTTTCGCCGGCGGACTCCATCGGCGCCATTTCTTCTCCATAGCGGCGACAAGCCGTGCCGATCGCCGCACGCCCTCTCGCCAAGCGACCTCAATCTCCATCGGCTCTCCGGCAGATGGATCTGACGATCAGAAAAAGAAAGAAGAGTCAAGCAAATGTTCGAAAAGAAGAACAGAAGAAAGAAGAACCCAAGGGAAATTTCCAAGCAAGAAGATTACCTGCAATGGGGTCTGCAGCCATGGTCTCGACCACCGGAGGGTCACTAGTGATGTCCCTTGGCGGAGAAGCATCCCTTGTCGGAGAAGCATCCCTTGCCGGAGAGCGCTCCCTTGCCGGAGAATTCTCCCTTGGCGGCGTAGTTGAAGCAGACGGAATTTCGGGAGCGACTTCCTGGCCTCCTGATGAGGCTGCTCGCTTCCTGCACAAATCAACAAGTCGATATCAAGAAGAAGGAGCACCCATGCACACCTAACCGTAAGAAATAGACCAAATACTTACGCTGGGGGCTGTGGCTGGGGCTGCTTCAGAAAGGGTTGCCGGATCCGCAAGGGGGTCTCAGACGCGCCCAGAGCCACTTGGGGATCGCCTTCGATGACAACCACCGGGTCTTGGTTTTTCGACGCCTCTCGAGCCAATGGCCCTTAAAAAGGAAAGAGTTCGTAATGAAGCAAATCAGATACAAGACAAAGCAGCAAATTGAAGAATTACAATTAACAGCGATAAGATCTTACTCTTCTTCTTCCTCGAGCTGAGCGCGAGAAGTCAAATTCGGTCCGCCCCGGCACACGAGCCGGAAGAGTAGGCTCTCTGACGCTTGGCGGGTGCAGGGTCCGTGGTCCCGAAGGCCCCGCCCCTGCTGTGTGGAGACGGAGGCGCGCCCGCAGCAACAAGGCTTGCCGAGGTGGAGCGCGCGCGCGCGACGCTGTTGGCCCGCCCGCCGCCGCCCGCCACTTCCCGGTCTTAGTAGGCGCCTTCTTGGTGGAGCTGTGGCCTCCCGCCGCAAGCTACACCAAGGTGGGAGGCGCCCCGCAGGCCTGCTCGGCTCAGCCAGTGCTCGGCCTGCCTCCGCGCCGCAAGCTCCTCTCGATCGGCAAGGCTTGCCGCTCTGCTGCCTCTCGCCTCCACGGTGAACCCGACCACCACGGTAGCAGCTGCGCCGCCTCCACTGGTGGCGGCGCGATGCAGCCGGCATCGGTGGTGTCGCCGGTGAGCCACTTCGCTTGCCGGGCGGATCGGCACTTCTTCCGTGCCGTCAAGAACTACCGCACGACGCCATCGGCGGGTTTCTTGGCAGCGGGGAACGATCCCATAATCATCACAACGGCATCATTGCACGGATGCGGTCGAGCTAAGAGTTGTTGCACAAAGGAACGCACCCTGGCAACATGAACCACTCGGGTGATCTCGGATCGTGCTTGAACAGCTCCAAAGACATCGCATCCAGCTCCAAGATGGTGAAATTCCAGTTGAGGCCCGGCAAAGCCCCATGATGTCCGCCGCATTTTGAACTCCCAAGCAGGCCTCCTCCCTCCCGCAAGGAGCTGTATGCGGCGGCGAGGAAATATGCGCAACGGGCGCCTACAAGTGAGTCCGCATGCCCGAGGCGCAAGATCCGGTCACAGCAATCTTCAACCTAGCATCCTCTCGCGCCAAGGTACCTGAATCGCTGTCGCGACTATGGGAGTCCGCGCGCGCGTTGAAGGGCTGCGGGTTTTCCTCGATGATCCAACACCAATCGGCTTCTCCACTCCTCCCACTTGCTGGAGTTCTCCTTCCAATCCCTCCAAGCAAGTGGCTCTCTCTCTCAACGCAGCATGAAGAAGTGGCGAAGAGGGCTATGTTTGGGTGGATTCTCACAAAGTTTTCGCAGGTAGGTGTGCGAAAACCGCCATGGTCGAGGACAGCATTGGGGTGAAATCAAGGAGGCGGCCCGAGGTGTTCATGATATCGCAAAAGAATTAGAAAAGGCGGCAGAGCCCGCATAGAAGAAGAGCGCCAAGAAGGGGTACCAGTAAAACCAACTCTGATGTGGCGGCAGAGATTACCTCGGCGCGGATGCGCCGCGTCTCCGTTGACTTAAAAGGTAGTAGCCCAACCTCGCCTCCTTTGCGCCGAGCTGGGGTCAAGGTGGCCGCGCCTTTCAAGCGTAGCGAAGGAGTCAGGCCTCGGCCCGACTTTACGCCTCCCTTGTCGGCTTGAGCCATGGTGCAGGTGGTGGAGGAGGCTGACGGCGTTTGATGGCGTGGTGGCATTGAGGAAGGAGCCGCTTCCTCTCACTCATGAAGGAGGGAGGGAGCGAGGTGGTTTTTGAGATGTGACAGAATGAAGGTGGGCCACCTGCCCTGTTTCCCCTGCTTATAAGGAGGGAGAGGGGCGGACGCCCGCTTCAATTAAAGAAAGCCCCACGTATCTCCCCCACGACGCCACGCTCGGTAGCGTGCAAGTGGGGACGTGGTGGGTCCGGGCAGTAACGGCGTGATCTAGGTCAGCGATGCCTGCAGACTGTTTTTGGGCCTGGCCTCAACAGCGCGGGCACCGCAGGTGGCCCAGTTCGGCTCTGTCGGTGTACTAGAGTAGGGGTACCCTAGTATCCCTAACTCGCACGGGCAGTTGGAGCACCCCAGCTAGGCTGCCTAGTGACCACCAAGGTCCTCCATGGTTCCTTTGGAACCATTCAAGAACAAAGTATTTAAGCCGAGAAGACAAGGCCCTGGCAAGAGGAGCTTGTCGGGAAGGCCACTCAAAGCATGCAGAAGACAAGACCCCGGCAAGAGGAGCTTGCCGGGAAGGCTTGATGAGCAACAAGCCCCGAACGCGATAAGGATTCA